>CM066195.1:43358627-44751023 GCA_033675215.1 Rhodiola kirilowii | reverse complement strand
AGAGGGGTGCGCTCAATTGAGGATAGTAAAAATGGGGAGAACTTAGGGACAAATCTCATCCATTAGATCATTTTAATCTAATGGTTGAGATTTAAAGGAGTAGGGAATAATATTTTACTTTTTACTGTTGATGGATTTTGGTAGTGGGGCACGTGGCACACCCACAAAGCACGGGGGGTTTAGCTGTGTGATGATCTCATGGATGAGATTTGTCCCTAGGTTCTCCCCATTTTGGGGTGTCCTCAATTGAGCGTGTTTCTATATATATATATATATAGGGAGCACTCGGTTGAGGCAGGGTTGGTAGAATGAGGCACGTGAGGCACGATCTGGGCCACTCATTATGACACGTGGCGAAGCCACGTTCACAGCCACCATTTTGCGTTCACACTACTGTTGGTAGTGGGTTTACTATTTAGACACGGTGGCGCGTCACAAATGCACGGGAGGGTTAGATGTGTGGTTGAGATCGTGCCTCACTGCCTTAATTTACTGTTCACTGCCTCATTTGAACGCTCATATATATATATATATATATATATATATATATATATATATATATATATAGAAGCGCTCAAATGAGAACACCTTCTAACTCTAAGAACATGAGAACACCAATGAGGTTACGTCACGTGTCCCACTACCCAACCCCCCGTGCTTTGTGGGTGCGCCACGTGTCCAAATAGTAAAACCCACTACTTTACAAAAAGCAAACAGTAAAACCCACTACACAATTCCTGCACTATTCACTGCCACATCATCAAAATGAGTGGCTCACAATGGTTCTTATGTTCTTAGCCTAAGAAGTGTTCTCATTTGAGCGCGCCCTTATATATATATATATAGATGGGCGTTCAAATGTTATGTGCTTCTTATTGTGTTATGTGTTATGTCGATTCTGATTGGTTAATGAAAAACAAGGAACCAATCAGAAGCGAGGAACACTGTAACTACGGTGCACCCTCACCCACACAACCCCCCATGCTTTGCTGGTGCACCGTAAGCCCCGTGTTCCTCGCTTATATATATATATATATATATATATATATGGAGGAGCGCTCAAATGTTACACCCATCTTAGAGTGTTATGTGTTACTTCAATCTTAGCCACACAGCCAACCCCCCCAACCCCCCCCCCCCCCCCCCGTGCTTTGTGGGTGCGCCAGCGCCACATAGAGGTGGCAAATAGGGCAGGCGGGCGGGTTAGTGGACGGGTTCTTAATGGACAAGGGTTAAAAGGGTTGAACCCTATAAAACCCTTTTAAGTTAAAGGTTCAATGGACGGGTTCTTAATGGACAAAGGTTAAAAGGGTTAAACCCTTCAACCCTTTAAGAACCCTTTTAACCCATGTAACTCTTTTGACTCATTAAATAGAAAATTAAATAAATTTTAAATCCGATATGTTCTATATCATTTATTTGTTTGTAACAACTTGTATGTACATATTTTAAAGTTAAAAGTTAAATCTCATCTTATATAGAATAATAGAAAAAATCAAGGGCGGGTAACGTACGGATTAAAGGCTTATGGTTATTTGCCGGGTCTACATACATGCATGATGCATACATACAATCAAAGTGAATATTTTTATTTTTTGACCGCTAGAGCCCGAGATGCTTTTGTTATTTTGTTTGTTTGTTTGTTCTTTTTTGATAAAAGCTGACGGTTTATTTGCAAAATAAAATAGTGCATAAACTATAAGTCACTGCATTCATGTAACAGTTATTTATAAGATTCATAGAAAATACAATGTCTTCAGTGCATAAAACTATATGGAAGGAAATGGTGGACAACTGTCTCCCAACAAAAATGAAACGTGCACAAACTATATCAAATGATGGAGTAAATCGCGAAGTTCAGCAGAAGGATCGAAGAGACGAAGATGAATCATGTTTTGTTTTTTTATGTTTATTATTAATATTAGTTAAAAGGTTCTTAAAGGGTTGGAGGATTATCCGGGTAAAAACCCTTAAACCCGTTTATAAAAGGGTTCTTAATGGACAAGGGTTTGTCAACCCTTTTATTAAAAGGGCGGGCTAACGGACGGGTTTTAAAGGGCGGGTAAAGCGCGGGTTGAAGGGTTAGGGTTTGTTTGCCGGGTCTACGCGCCACGTGTCCAAATAGTAAAGCCCACTACTTTCAAAAAGCAAATAGTAAAACCCACTACCCAAAATCCACTATTCTGACACTATTCCTGCCACTATCAACCAATCAAAGGAGCGTAACACATAACACTCTACGAGATTGTAATATTTGAGCGCTCCTATATAGGGGGCGGTTCAGGTACAAACAGCTATATATATACAAACTACAAACAAATTAAGATCGTTGATTAATATAAATTGATGGCTGAGATTTCGTTTTGTTTTTTAACACCGTTACCTTATTATGTTAAATTAAACTGTTACATGGGCAAATTAGTCACACAACTATTATCATTTATATTTAAATGGCCACTTTAACTCCCTAAATAAATGGAACGAATCTAACGATATCTATGTTTTATTTTTGAAAAAAATATCAAACCCCTCCGGGAAAACAGAATTCAATCCCGATTTTGTAGCTTCGATTCAATTCGATAAAATTTACGGAGTAATATATTTTTGTCATTAGTGAAAGCTAATTTATTCAATTATTAAAATTCAATTATCTATATAGTTATAATTTGGATTTGTGAACGTTGCACTTAAATATATTGAACTCCACTATTTTTTTTTTGAGATAATTGTGAACTCAACTATTATTTAGTGTTTATAAAAAAACTATTATTTAGTGAACAATGCATCTTAAATATTGTGAACATGTCTTTTATTTTTTAATGTAGTTTTTAGAATGTGAACATAAATTTTACCTCATGTATGCTGTTTGAGTTCGACTTCTATGAGATAAAATTCACCTAGGTCATATGAAGTTCATAATACAACTGTATAATTCATCTAATGTTGACCATACTACTATAAAGTTCACTATACACTTCTTAAGTTCATTAAGTGTTTGTATGACATCCGTTTTGTAATGTTGACAATTAGCTGAATTATTTTCTTGTATGAAAAAGAAACCAAGCAAGTGAGTTTAGCATAATGTTCACAATAAGCAAATTTAAATTCACTTAGTCCATATGAAGTTCACAATACAAATGAAGAGTTCATCAAATGTTAACAAATCAAATATGAAGATCACAACACACTTCATATGTTCATTAAGTGTTTGAATGAGATATGTTTGGCAATGTTGACAATATACAGAACTATTTTTATGTAAATAAGTGAATGCAAACAAGTGAACTAGCATAGTGTTCACAGTAAGCATATAAATATCACCTTGGCCATATAAAGTTCACAATACAAAAGCAGAGGTCATCAAATGGTGACAATGCAACTATAAAGTTCACTATACAATTCTTAGGTTCACTAAGTGTTTGAATGAGATTTGTTTGGTAATGTTGACAATATATTAACATGTTTTCATGTATGTAAATGAATCCAAACAATTGAGCCAACACATTAAGCATATAAAGTTCATTAACACAAATGAAGTTCACAATACAAATATAGAGTTCATCAAGTGTTAACAATACAACTATAAAGTTTACTATACACTTCTTACATTCATTAAGTTTTTGTATGAGAGTTGTTTGTATAAACAAGATGAAATCATTATTTACAGAATATTTATAAAATTTAAGCACTATTCCAAGTATAAAAGAACTTTTGAGCCAACATGATTCGGTAATATTGTGAACTCAATAGTTATTTAGTGAACACAGCTATTATTCTGTGAACTCGGTACTTATTTAGTGAACATAAGTTTTATTCAGTAAACAGACCGCATGTACTCCAATATTACAAACAGAGCAACAAGTTATGCACACAAAGTCTTCACCAATTTGATTATATGTTGTGAACACGGTAAGTATTTGATGAACGCATCAGTGATCTTTGGGCAACATCATGAGCTGCAAGCATAGCAGCGTAAGAGGATAACTAGGATTTGAACTTGTGGGATCAAGACATGTTTGCGCCACAGAACATCATGTGGCCATGCCATCCTTATGCCATAACCCAAGCTCTCCATGGATGACAGAATGTAAAGCATCACCATCCAACTCATTATCATCATCTGTTTTTAGTTGAGAAAAGGCACTGGCAGTGCCAACATCACATAGTGGAGAAAAGACCTTGAAGTTTAGGCAATGATTCCTGCAAAGTCATAGCCATCACGACTCATTATCATTTATTTATATACATCACCACAAGTATAATTTTGAAAAGCAACAGACCTACAAAGTCAATAGCAGACAAATTATAACTGAAGTGCACACCAGCTAATGTTATTCTTATGCATACATACCAATAGACTAGGAACAACTGAGCACACAATGAGATCAATTGACAGAACATGATTGTCTTGCACTCAAAGATTCAATCCCAAAAAGTTTTATCTCATAATCTTCAACAGATTTAACCAAAATGGAGATCAATTCACAACATGAAGCAATCCTTACTGTTGCAGTGAAACCCAAATGCTTGATCCGACACCACTGATATTCTCTGAGTCCCCATTTCATCAAATCCACGAATCTCACAGTGACTTGCCTGAAATGCCTGAATCTCCGACTCCATCACCTAAAACTCAGGACACCACCAAAACCTAAAAGTCAAAAATTTATCCAAAATTCCCAACAAAATTTGATTTTGATGAAAATTTTAAACACCCAAATCAGCAATGTAAACGAAATAAATGTGTTTCCCAAGCCAGAAACCGATGCTCACCATCGTCGGATTCTCCGTCATTTATTCCACAAAATTTACATATTTTTTTCTAATCAGAACTGCAATGACACATCCAATGGGTTATGGGTACATTCGAAAATAATGGTAGCAATGTTAAAGGCCTGTGATAAATCCATATGTGAACAAACACCAATATCACAGATTACTCTCATCAAAACGTCACAATCTAAATACAAATTGCCACACAAAAAACCCTAATCCGAATTTAAGCAATATAACAACTACGATCGGGAAATCAAATCTACGAACCTTACCTCTGATCAGATTTCCAATCTGGACATCGATCCCTATTAGCAGGCGAAGGAGATCGATTTGACTTTTCGGTATCAACCGAATGGAAGTTTCCAGAGATCAAGGTGGAAGAAGTCGGCTGTGGAGATCTCCATGAACAAGACGAGAGCCTCCTCGTTGCAACCCTCAACATCTTGAGATTGCGATACAGGTCTGAGCGATTCATGTTTTCGCCTCGGTTGATTAGGGGACAGGGAAGCTTTGTATGATACGAGCTGCGTATAATCCGATTTTCAACTCGATGAAAAGGTCGAATTTGATTAGGTCTGAGCGATGAAATAGGTAACGCTAGAGTTAACTGAGATTAACGGTGTTAATATTTGGTGTATAATGACAATCAAAACCCTTTCCTATTATAATTAATATAAAATTTTTGAGTTTATTAGGATTAAATCTGATCCATTAAATAACATAATCCAATGGTGTCGATTGGTTTGTACCTGATCCAATTCCTATATATATATATAGGGGAGCACTCGGTTGAGGCACCGTTGGTAGAATGAAACTGTGAGGCACGATCTCGGCCGTCTAGTTTTTTGATCGGACGCACGTGGCGAAGCCACGTGGCAAGCCGCAATTGTAGACTTTTCAAAAGTTAGTGGGTTTACTATTTGGGACACGTGGCGCACCAGAAATGCACGGGGGGTTAGATGGACGCACGAGATCGTGCCTCACAGTTTCATTCTAATTTTGCTGCCTCATTTGAGCGCACTTATATATATATATATATGGGAGCATTCGGTTGAGACAGGGTTGGTAGAATGAGGCAGTGAGGCACGTTGCTTTTTGGGGGAATAGTGTCCAAATAGTAAAATCCACTACTTTTTCGAAAGTAGTGAGTTTTACTATTTAGACACGTGGCGCGCCCAGATTGCACGGGGGGTCAGATGATTGGCTCACGTTGTGCCTCACTGCCTCATTCTAATTTTGGTGCCTTATTTGAACGCTCCTCTATATATATATATATAGGGGAGCACTCGGTTGAGGCAAGGTTGTAAGAATGAGGCAAGTGAGGCATGATCTTGGCCATTGATCATATTGATCTAATGGTTGAGATTTAAAGGTGTTGGTAGTGGGATTTACTATTTATTTTTTACTGTTGGTAGTGGGTTTTACTATTTGTCACGTGGCGCGCCCACAATGCGCGGGGGTTGATGGATGGATGAGATTGTGCGTCACGTTGCCTCATTCTTAGTAGTCTTGCCTCATTTGAACGCTCCTCTATATATTTATATAGGATTTGGTTTTGGTGCAAACAGTGAATATTAGAGTGAGGCAGTGAGGCACGATCTCAGCCACACATCTAACCCCCCCCCCCCCCCCCCCCCGTGCATTGTGGGCATGCCACGTGGCAAATAGTAAAACCCACTACTTCGTAGTGTGAACGCGTTTGGCAGATCGTGCCATGTGGCTTCGCCACGTGCGTCTGATCAACTCGATGGATGGCCGAGATAGTGCCTCATTGCCTCATTCTTATTTGGTGTTTGTACCGGAACCGCTCCCTATATATATATATAATATATGAGCGTTCAAATGAGGCAGGCAAAATAAGAATGAGGCAGTGAGGCACGATCTCAACCACACATCTAACCCCCCGTGCATTTGTGGCGCGCCACGTGTCTAAATAGTAAACCCACTACCAACAGTAGTGTGAACGCAAAATGGCGGCTGTGAACGTGGCTTTGCCACGTGTCACAATGAGTGGCCCAGATCGTGCCTTACGTGCCTGATTCTTATTTGCCTGCCTCAACCGAGCGCTCCATTATAATATATATATATAGGGGGCGCTCAAGTATTATAAGAAGTTATAGTGTTATGTGTTATGGGTCTGTGATTGGTTGAGTTGTGCCACGTGGCACGTTGTGAGTGGCGCCACCTCAAAAGCACGGGCCTCATGGGTTGGGTGTGTGGATGTGCATGGTAGTGGACATGTGCCTCAATTTTGATTGGTTGGATGAAACTCATCAACCAATCAAAACACTCATAACACATAACAATATAACTCCTCCATAACATTTGAACGCTTCTATATATATATATGAGCGATCAAATGAGGCAAGCAAATTAGAATGAGGTAAGTGAGGTACGATCTCAATCACACATCTAACCCCCCCCCCCAGTGCATTTTGTGGCGCGCCACGTGTCCAAATAGTAAAATCTACTACTTTTGCAAAAGTAGTGGGTTTTACTATTAGCAGCTGTGACACTTGGCTTCGCCACGTGCGTCCGATCAACTCGATCAACGATTCAGATCGTGCCTCACTGCCTCATTCTTACAACTCTGCCTCAACCGAGCGCTCCCCTATATATATAGGGTCAGGTTTGGGTGAGAACTACCATTTAAGTTGAGAACTGAGAACCGACGAACTTTAGGCTCTTTTCCATGAACTTTAGGTGATTTTCCATGAACCGTGATTTTTAGGCTAAAGTTCATGGCGAACTATATTTTGTCTAAAGTTCGCGGCTGACTATCAAAGTTCATTGCAAAGATTCTAAAGTTCGTCTGTTCGCAGTTGTCAACTTAGATGGTGGTTCTCATTTGATCCGCTCCCTATATATAGAGATATATAGGGGAGCGCTCAAATGTTATAAGCTCTTAGAGTGTTATGTGTTATCTTCAATATGATTGGTTGAATGGGTGGGAATAGTGTTTTGCTTTTTACTGTTTGCTTTTGATAGTGGGACACGTGGCGCACCCACAAAGCACGGGGGTTTGAATGTGTGGCTGAGATTGAAGTAACACATAACACCATAAGATGGTATAACATTTGAGCGCTTCTCTCTATATATATATAGTACGTCCGGGGAGCGTTCCTTTGCATCAGGGGTGGTAGAATGAGGCATGTGAGGCACGATCTCGGCCTTCCATTGTGACACGTGGCGAAGCCACGTGAGTTGAGCCGCCATTTGTGTTCACACTACTGTTGGTAGTGGGTTTACTATTTGCCACGTGACGCGCCACAAATGCATGGTGGGATGGGAGGTTAGATGTGTGGTTGAGATCGTGCCTCATTCTAATTTTGGTGTCTCATTTGATCGCTTCTCTAGTACGTCCCATTCTAAAAATGTGTATAAATAGAGATGATACTAAGTAATTGTAATGCATGCATGCACATTAGTCAAGAATTAATATTCTAGAGAGGGTGTCTGAAATCTCCATCTTCCACAAAAGATGGGGATTGCAGTCATGTCCCCGGCTTCCTTGCTCTCAACTTACTCCTCCACAACAGCATCAAAACCCTACACCACCTACACCTTCTCAGCCCGCCTTCTTGGTCTCATTCTTGCATTTTTAATTTTGATAAAAATTCTTAAAGCATCTTTGAAATTGCAAAAGCGCCAAAGACGTCTCCCTTTACCACCAGGCCCCGCACCTTGGCCCATCATCGGAAACCTCCCTCAAATGCTCACCTCCCGTCCCACATTCCGATGGCTACACACCCTTTTGGAGGAGATGGGCACGAATATAGGTTGTGTCCGCATTGGCAATGTTCATCTCATTCCTGTAACCTGCCCTAAAATTGGACTGGAATTCTTGAAAGAACAAGATACCATTTTCGCATCGAGGCCTAAAACGATGGCTTCGCGCATTTTCAGCAGGAATTACTTGACTGTCATTTTCCCACCTAATGGAGAGCAATGGAAGAAGATGAGGAAGGTGATGATGTCCGAAATCCTATCCTCATCCAGGCACAAGTGGATGCATGACAAGAGGATGGAGGAGGCTGATAACTTGGTTAAGTATGTATACCACCAAAGCATCGGCGGAAGCGTCGATGTGAGGTCCGCGACAAGGCATTATGCAGCAAATGTGATAAGAAAGATGGTGTTCAACACGAGACATTTCGGGCAGGCCACCGTGGATGGAAGCCCTGGAGCGGCTGAGGAAGAGCACGTCGCAGCCATCTTTCTCTCACTAAAATATTTCTACTCTTTTTGCATCTCAGATTACTATCCTTTCTTGGAGGGGTTAGACATTGATGGGCATGAGAAGTATGTCAAAGAGGCCTACAAGATGGTGAACAATTTACATGACCCTATCATAGATGGAAGGATTGAAGAGTGGCAACAAGATCATGATGGTCTCAAGGAGCCTCAGGGCCTTCTTGATGTCATGATATCGCTAAAGGACCCCAATGGGAATCCCCTCTTATCCTCAGAAGAGATCAAAGCTCAAACCGCTGTAAGAACCACATTATATATATATATATTACCCCCTATTAATTATCACATTCATTTATCATAATAATTTCTTAAACGATCGAGACACATTTGACAAGTTAGTCTGTGAAGAATATCGATTATCACCCTCGGTTAGCATACGATACGTTAATGTGAATATCAGTTATCACTCTCTATCTCTATCACACTTTTTAAACGGTAAGATATTATTATTTTGTTTCATTTGCATTTATTAGTGTGAAATTTTCAATTTCAAATGTAGAGAATATGGGTCATCAAAATATCAAAATAATGTCTAATAAGTGTCTCATTTTATTGTTGCAGGAGCTGATGATAGCAGCAATGGATAATCCATCAAATGCAGTGGAATGGGCTTTAGCAGAGATGATAAATCAACCGGAGTTGCTCAAAAAGGCTGTGGATGAGCTGGACAAGGTAGTGGGAAGAGAGAGACTGGTCCAGGAATCTGATATGTCACAGCTTAACTTCGTCAAGGCATGCGCCAGGGAAGCCTTCCGCCTCCATCCGATCGCGCCCTTCACCCCACCTCACGTGGCAATGCAGGACGCTTCGGTGGCCGGCTACTTTATTCCCAAGGGCAGTCACGTGATCCTCAGTCGCATGGGACTAGGCCGCAACCCTGATGTATGGGAGGAGCCACTTAAATTCAAGCCAGAGCGACACATTACAAATGATCGCTCTGAAGTGGTGCTGACCGAACAGAACCTTAGGTTCATCTCGTTCAGCACAGGTAGGCGTGGCTGTGTTGCAGCTACGCTGGGGACGTCCATGACTGTAATGTTGCTCGCCAGGCTGCTTCAAGGGTTTGCATGGAGCCCACCAGCAGGGGTGGAGAAAGTGGAGTTGAAAGAGTCTGTTGAGGACCTGTTCATGGCTAAGCCATTGGTGGCTAGGGCTGAGCATAGGTTGCCTGTCCACCTATATCAAGCTGCCATTTAGAGACCATACAAGCCGGTCCTTATTTTGATGTATCAAATAAAGTCTGTTGGTGTTATGTTCATCCTTCAGCAGTTTGTTGTTACTGTGTATCTGCGTGTTATATAATAATATCTTTTTGGGTTCATGCATGCTTAGTATTTTAATTTGGTATGCTTTTTCTTCCTGAATAATCAAAAAACACTATAAGGTTTGATTGTTAACATGAGTCATGTGTGGTGTGGTTATATCTTTTTATTTTTTTTTATAATTTGGATTTATCGTTCCCGATATTTTGCGGTTTCACATTCATGTTTCCATTTCAGTGCTACATAAACAACAGAGAGCAGACGCATGCATTGTTTATTCAAATCTCTATTTGACAAAAAAAACTCTTATTTTTAAGTAAGGTCGGGCTCGGGCTTAACAAACTTAGGGTTGGCCCGATCTGATCCATTACCAACCCCTACAGTATGCTGTGCATTTTGCCTTTGGATGTGACGACTTCCCGAACAGGTTAAAGTTATGATAGAATTTGGACTGTAATGGTCGAGGTTCTTTCATTATATCGCTCCCAAAAAGCCACCTTCCCTAAGGCTAAAGTTTATGCATAATCGCGTCTCAAAGTAAGTCCCTTTGTCTTTTTTTTTATAAAAACATTCCATCATAAATTATGTACTCAAACTCGTCAAACTCTTGACCTCTTGCCATAATGTCAGTGTATAAGCCACTCGACTAATTTATCCATTAGTTCGAGGATGATAAGTTGAGCTGCTCTTCATGTTGGTCTCTAGCACCTTGAATAACTTCTATAAGAAATGATTAAGGAAGACCATGTTGGCTGTCGCGATATAAGAATTTCCATGTAGGCAAATTATTTATTTGGTGAATACCTCAACCGTATTCTTTGCAGTTAGAGCTATAAATGAGTTGATATACTCGTGAAATAGCTCGATTAATACTCATTCATAATATATAAACTAGTCAAGTACAAACATAATTTTAATACTCGTTTAATAAACGAGTCAACAACGAATAAGTTGATTAAAACTTCGCTAAATTCGCTTAACCTCGGGAACAACTCTTATATGAGCTCATTAAAACCCATATAATAATGTGATTAGAGAAGTCTTATATAATTTATGTAAAAATAAGAAATTTATAAATAAATAAATTACTAATATTTTGTTAAATTGTAAACGAGTTGCTAAACATGTATGAAAACGGATAGCTCATTTATATACTCGATTGTGGTTAGAACTTGATCGTGATCTGCAGTATACTCGACTCGTTTGCGCCTTCTTATTCAGTGTATGAATGTACCAATGGTACCGACGAAGTTGAATTGGCCTGGTGAAGAGGCGCTCACTACCTGATCCTGTTGATTCCGGGTTCGAGACCCCATGGGGTAAGAGTGAAATCCAACAACTCCTTTTTGAAGAAAAGGAAAAAAAAGAATGGTCCAATGGTATAAAAGTGGGCATACTTGGTAACAAGTCCACCAACACAAGCATCACTGAATTGTTTAATAACTTTAAAGCTCCCTGAACTGTTTAATAACTTCTTCTTTTTTTAAGTATAAATGTTTTGGCAAGTATGCATGCATTCTTAGGATTGTACCTGCACCAGACTGCCTGCTGATGAGACCTATGAAAGAAGTGATTAATGGTTGGTGCCTATTTGTTCATCTTCCACCTGATAGCTCAATGGCTTCTTGATCATATACGGAGTCTTTGCCCCAATCGAATCTTCTTTGTAGTCTTTCATACTGGTGTCTGCGAGTAACTTCAACATTCTGCCACTCCTCCCACCGTTCAGCCAGCCCTTCTCCTTCAAGCATTCTGACTACAGATGACATTGCTGGACGGTCTTCTGGAGACGCCCAAGTACATAATAGTGCGACTTGGACCATCATCTCTACCTCCTCCATGTTGTAGTTGAGTAGGTTGTGATCTATAATGTCAGCTAGTCTTTTCTCCCTCTCCAATTTCTTGACCTTCAAGAACAGTTATTAAAATCGACTTAGAATAATGCGGACAATTTCGTTTCAGATCTCAAACGCACATGGAAGATTGATTATACTCAAACTGATACTAACGAACAACCATTGGTATGATTTACCACTCTGATATGGAATGTAAAAAAATCATTCAAAGTCGAGAAAAGTAGGCTTACATGATCGAGCAACAACACGTCATCTTCTTCCTCCATGCGTGCAAAATCAATAGTGCGTTGACCAGTTACAAGTTCTAGAAGCATAATCCCATAACCAAATACATCAGTCCTCTCTGATGATTTCCCGGTTGATAAGTACTCCGGCGCTATGTGACCCATTGTGCCACGAACTTGCGTTGTGACATTAGTCTTTCTCACATCGACCAACTGTGCAAGGCCAAAGTCTCCCACTACAGCTTCAAAATCCTCATCTAGTAACACATTAGCAGCCTTCACATCCCTGTGGATAATTTTCGGGTTCGTGCAGGTATTCAAGTCCCCGAGCTGTGCCCAAAGCCACTCTTTTTCTCGTTGCCCAATCCAGAATTTTGTCCCCAGGTTTGATTTCTGGATTAGTGCCGAGAGAAACATCATTTGGATTTTTGTTGGTGTGCATTTATAAAGCTCGGCAACAACGTAAGATATGAAAAGAAAAAAAAAGTAAATGATTTTTAAGACAATACCTCGGAGGCAATGAGCTACACTTAGATTCGGCATGTAAAGATACACTAGAAGACGTTCAGTTGGAGTTGTACAGAATCCAATCAACCGTAACAAGGTTTTGTGAACAGCTACACCAGGGCTCTCATAGCTGTTAACCGCTCCATGGCTACTTTTGTGTTGTCCGCGAGCACTCCCTTGTAAACCTTTCCGAAACCTCCCTGGCCAAGAACATTTTTCTCACTAAAGCTGTCAGTAGCTAACTGTAACTCTCTCCATGAAAATCTTCTTAGCTGCCCAAATGCTATTTATCAACATCACCTACGCACTCGAACAAAGACCCAACTCAATTCACAAACACACATATTCAGTTAAAATCATAAACCCTTCAAATCTAATCAACTGATGAAAACCTTCGAAAACTTTGTAGAAATAATTATGAGCTTATGCTTAAAGTTCGCATACCTGCAACATCCACAAAAATTTCACGCTTGTAACCTCTAAGTTTACCCTTCTTCAGCCAAACAATGAGACAACCCCCAAAAATAAAGAAAATGAAGATGCCTCCAATAACTCCTAGAATAAGCACGACTTTTGACTTGTGTGAAGTGCCTGATAAAAGAGAGCATTGAGCATTCATCGTTTGTACAAACGTGAGATAGGACATTAATTAAGGAGTTGAATTTAATACCAGAATTATCATCGCGAGATTCACATTGCTGTGTGTGATTCACACCACAATTTAGGTGGTTTCCTGAATAACTGACAGAAAAAAAAAGTTCATATAAATTGGAAACATCCTTTGGGAATATGCAAGAGGATAAATAAACATTGTCATAAAATGTGTACAAAAAATTAATTTTAGTGCGGGAGCTTGTGTATCATACTTGTACTGCCTACTCTGCAATTAAGAAGAGACTATAAGCGGAAAAAAATCATGCAAAATAATAAGGTCATAATCAAATTGAAATAAAAAATTAGAATTGAATCATGAACGTCAATGTGAATGATGCATTGCGGACGTTAACTAAGATAGTAGTTTAAAATTCACAATTAGTTCACCAAAGGTGTCCAATAATTCCAAATAACCAACCGCGTGCACCAACAATACAATCATGTAACCAGGAAAGTGGTAATACGACCCAAAACAGAGCAAGCAATCTATTGAAACTTTGTAGAGACGTAATGGCCAGTTTGATTACTTGAAGTGATAAATAAATTCATCCGTACCTCTAGAGCCATTCTTCGTTTCAGTTTAAGAACCAGAATGATTGACTCCCAAATAAACTAAATTACGTAGACACTAACAAAAAAACAGCTTCAGTGCAAACAAGCGGCAAGCCGGCAACTCTGACCTTAGAACAACAACCGACACAGCCATCTATCGATCTTTGATTCCACAACTTTTTCTGACTCTAAATCTTTTCCAACTAATCTAACCTTTTGCTGACAAAACCTTGGCTCACTATAATCTATAAGAATCCCAAATAGTTCAAAAGGCCATAAATTTGCAAAGTTCAGATAAAGCATAAAACAATTCATATCCATACATCAAGATGAATCCTTTCCACACTTACAAAAAAAAGGGAGAAGAAAATAAATCTAAAGCCCTTCCACTTCCCAAGCTCAAAAAAAATAAATTCACAACTTTATTTTCAGTCCCAAAAGGTCCTAAAGAGTCACAAACCATCACAACCCGAGTCAATTCACAAAATGCCTCTTCAAAAGCATCCGCACCTTAACCACTTCCTACGCATCCGCACATAAAACACAACAAAATGAACCCTAAAGTAGAAACAACAAAAATCAAATCAACACAAAATGGAACCTTGTGCAAATAGCAGATGAAAATCGTCTACCTGCGCTCCAAAAATGGGATGCAAATCAAGCAGCCAGTCAGGAAGCTAGGGTTCAAATCCGCACTGCAACTAAACGACCCAATTCCAAATTCCAACCACGATCGAATCCAAAGGCGGTAACTTTGCTATAAGAGAGAAAATTGGAGAAGATGTGAAAAAATGTGGGTGAGTATACCACCAGTACACACCACTTCGTCCTTGACTGCTAGTGATTCTGAGCAGTTTCATTCGAAATGCCTTCCTGGCGCTGTTGGTTTCACTTTTGGAGTTTTTATATAAAATGACTCAAAACGAGTTTGATATCTTAGAAATCATTTATGCAATTTCAAAAATGACACATTTTTAATGAAATCTTATCTCTAGAAATCAATTTTGCCGATTTTCCAAAAAACCGGTTCCTGAGAATTCGGTTAGTTGCGTTTTGTAACTAACCGGTTCCTGATAATCCGATTAGTTGCGTTTTGTAACTAACCGGAGAACCGGTTTTTAGGAGATGAAGATGATGTGGATGAAGGTCGAATACGTGGATTTCATGTAATACCGGAGTCTACGGATCCGATTTCATTATAAATACCGGATCGCGGAGATCCGAGCTTTGGAAAAAAATTTATTTTGTTGTTTAGCCCGTTATTATGGGTTTGGATTTAAAATAATAAGATATAGCAGTTTGGAAATCATTCAAAGTTGGACATTAGAAACAAAGTTGTACTAAAATAAAAGTGAACAACAACAGTACTATGGGTAATCGGATATTGGATTTAGCTCGCATTGGTGAATGGACAAGACCTCCTGTTATGACCAGTTTGATGGCATAATTTGCATCTTTGAATTCTGCCTAGGGTTGTGATGATGAATCCACTCCTTGAGTAGTGGACTGACCGACATCCCTCTAGTCCATCTCAGTATGTCTTCGCCTAGTCGGATTTCTACCGACTTTTGTACGTTTGAAGTGAGGATTAGGCATATGAGGAAGTCCATCATATGGTTCCCAGAAGTCAGCATGAGGTAATGGACTGAAATGGTAACTCCAGGTCATGTTGTAAGCTTGAAGTGTATACTCATGAGGCACATAGTCGATGTATTCCCTGTGCGCCAACTTACAAGCTGCAATTGCATGACTGCAGGGAATATGAAGTGTCGTCCATTTTCCACATTCACATGTTCTCTCTGATGGACGGATGCCTCACCGGCTGTGACGACGTAATCGACTAGAGGTCGTACCACCGCAACTTTAAGTACAAGCTTCACAAATCCCACAAGCATAACTGCCCTACAAGAAGCAACGCCAAGAAAGATTCCATTTGTTCGTATCCAATCTAGCTCTTTATGGCTTTTCCTCTCCCGCATCATCGCCTTGATGCGTCTCACCTTCTTCCGTTGCTGATGCTCCTTGTCCTCTTGGGAAAATGAAGAAATAGTTTCAGGGATCGACGAGTGACGATCTATACCCAATATCATTTGACTCGATAGGTAAAATATCGGTTAATTTTTGTTTGGAACGGGAGTGAGGAGGAAATTCGTATTGTAATTTGATTGAATCATGAACAGAAAAGTTTTTATTACATTATGGCAGTGTGTTCACAGTTAAATTAAATAATTTTGATTAAATAATAATAATAATTGATCAACGTTGTTAGTTGATTGTGTGCAATTTAGTGTCCAAAACATAAATTGAAAACTGAAATAGTCCAAACCGCGGTCTGAAATGGTGTGGTAGTCCAGGTAGTCTTTTTGTAATTTTCCCTTGTCCAAATGCCTAATTTTTAAGGAAAAGTAATGAGCTCGGAATTATCAATGTTTAACAAATTGAATTCTCAACTATCAATTTTTTTGATTACTGGAGTTTTTTCATTGTCCGTGCTGCTCCTAGTTAGATGGTATTTCCTTGCCCGTGCTGCTCCTAATTATCAATGTTTTTTCATTGTCCGCACTGCTCCTAGTTAGATGGTTTTTCATTGTCTGTGCTGCTCCTAGTTAGATGGAATCATTTGGTATCAGAGCTACTACGTTCCTCAGAGTATTTCATGGCTGCTAATACACGCCAAGCCACCATGGCTAATCTAAAGACCAGAACAACAACCCTCGAGACGGAGTTGAAAAACCTCACCGAAAGGGTAGAGCACAACCACAACGAGCTACGCAATGAGCTACAAGAATCTATGGATCGAATCACGTCTCTGATAAACCCACCAGCAGCAACGAAGGCTTTGACCATGGAAAAGGCCCCATGATGGAAGAAACGAGCGCTTCGCGTGAAGACCCAAAGTCGGGGCCTAAGATACCGCATACATCACTCGACGCGCGCCTAGCATTTGAAGACGAGACGCTCGACACATTTCCATGAGTTCTCGACGAAAGGCCCCGAGGTCACCCAAGATGAGCGCCATACATTGACCCGTATTTGGGCGAGCTGATGGAGACCGAAGGCGCTGGGTACGATTACCGGACGAGGACTTGGGGCACGTCGAGAGAGAATCGGCCAAGACCTACTCGAGCGCTAGACACGAGTCACCGAAAGCTCGAGATGCTCATTTTCCAGGGCGGCGACATACACGGCTGGCTCCATAGGGCCAAGAGGTACTTCCTAATCAATGGGCTTACCGACTATGATAAGTCTGATGCGGCAAGCATATGCTTTGAAGGGAAGGCCCTCCATTGGTACCAATGGCGGGAAGAGCACCAGCCATTTCGAAGGTGGGAAGAGTTGAAGACAAAGTTGATCAAACGCTTCCGGGGTGAGTCCATGAGGAATGCTTTGCGCTGGCACAAGACTCGACGGTGGAGGCTTTAAACCCTATATTATGCCTTCTCTAGAATTGGCGTGTTTTCCTTAGCAAGAAGTAAATGAATTGCACAAGACTGGAGTAGCATGATCAAACAATGAAGGCCTGAGCTTACGTGAAGATTGCAGAAGAATCATTTTTCTGGTGGGGCCTGTCTGGCTTGGAGACTTTGCAAGGAAGCAGGTGGGGAGTTTTCTATTGCGTCTTGTGTGTCTGTTGTAGCTGTTATTGGTTGTTCTTTTGTTTTTCTTTACTGAGTTTGATGTACAGTTGTCATGAGTTGTTCTTATGTCAACTTTAGCAAATCAGGAGTTGTTGAGTTGTGTTCACCAAATGATACGAATTTGCCGACCAGGGATTTGGCAATTTCCAAGTTACGCAGTGGAAATGGACAAAATGGGAAAATGACTCGAACAAGTGTTGGATTTGAGGCAAATTGGTCGGCTTATTATATTAAAAGGTGATGAAAGGAAAGAACAATGGTGGATCTCGCTACAATGGAGTCACAATGCACCAAACTATCCCTTATAGGGAGGATAATTTGGTCCCCAAAGGGTGCTACCCTCGACACAAACTAGATGATCAAAAAGATAACCCTCTATTTAGGGGTGTAAACGAGCCGAGCCGAGCCGAGTATCAGGTTGTTCGTGCTCGGCTCGTTTAAAATTTGACGAGTTTGAGTTCGAGCCGAGTATTTTCGAGCATTAAAAATATGTGTTTGAGCTTGGCTCGTTTAATTTTTCACAAGTTCGAGCCGAGCTCGAGATTTAAACGAGTATTTTAATTAAATTAATTTAATACAATAATTTATTGTTAATGAACTTTAACCGAGCTTTTTATGAGTATTTAACGAACTTCAATCGAACTTTCACTAAAAATATTTAAATATATATAAAATTACCTTAATCGAGCTCATTAACGAGCTTCAAACAATATAAGTAAGTTTTAATCGAGTATTTAAACGAGTATATAAACGAGCACATAAACGAGCTGTTAGCGAACATAAACGAGCCGAGCACTAGGGGGCTCGTACTCTGCTCGTTTAATAAACGAGCCTGAAAGTTTTGCTCGTACTCGGCTCGTTTAAGATTGAGCCGAGCTTTGATCGAGCTTGTTCACGAGCAGCTCGCGAGTGTATCGGCTCATTTACACCTTCTCTAGAATTGGCGTGTTTTCCTTGGTAAGAAGTAGATGAGTTGCACAAGACTGGAGTAGCATGATCAAGGAATGAAGGCTTGAGCTTACGTGAAGATTACAGAAGAATCATTTTCTTTGGTGGGGCCTGTCTGGCTTGGAGACTTTGCAAGGAAGCAGCTGGGGAGTTTTCTATTGCGTCTTTGACAAGCGTATTTTTAACCCTTTATAGTTGTCAAGATATGAGTTTTAGGGGTCAAGTTGCAGTCAAACAAAATTTGTAACCTTGGTAAGCCAAGGGTCGATCCAAGGAACAAGTGTGTGAGTACTAGCAAACAGTGTGACCTATTTAGCTATTCCAATTAAACTTTGTAAACCAAATGGGTTTTGTTGTCACGAAAAACAGCAGAAATTAAATTGCAGAAAATAAAAGGTTGTGTTTTTATCAGAGAAAGAATTCCAGGACCATACTTCACCCGTGCTAACCCCACTAATCATGCAATCATGTCATGTAAATTATTCATGCTATCAAATATAGAATTAAACCGAAATAACACTAGACAAGCCGCCCATCCACGGATCATTGTCTAGATTAATCTCAATCGTTGAACGTCGTCCATCCACGGATTATCAACGATCTCGATTGTTAAACTATAGGTATTTTAATTCATGTACTACCATTGTAGCAACATGACATAACATCAATTTCATGTATTCCGATTAATGCCTAGGACTCATCCATCTTTCGGTAAATAACCTAAATACGTTCTAGCATGCAAACATACCCTTTGATGTAAATACTTGCATAGAACGATAAATTAAGCACAAAGTGAAATTGAATATTCGGATCGCATAAATAAAAACATTAATTGATCACATGAGAGTTGGGTACATAGCACGGGATCCGTAGGATCCTAGAATAAGGAAGACTACTCACTACTCATGGTAAATTAACCTAGAGTAGAGTTGATAAAGAAATAAAGGACGAGTTAACCGTAGACGACGTAGCTTGATGATCCTCAATCTCTCGCGATGTGGTTGTCTTCTCTCCCAAGTTAGGGTTGTCTTCTATCAAAATAAGCACTCCTCAATTCGTCCACACTAATTTAAGTCAGCCAATCCTCTATTTATAGCTTTCCAAAAGGTTAAAAAGCCCAAAACGAAATTAGGAAACTTCCCCAAAAATCAGTCTCGAAAAGCCCAAAAATTGTTTCTAAAAACTACTCCGACGGGGCCCTGACTACCGTGACATTTAGACATGTCACGGCATGTCACGGCATGCTTGGCATGCTCCAAAAGTGCTCTGGGACAAAAAGGGGCCGTGACTGCCATGATGTTGTGTTGTGGTCACGGCAGTCACGGCCATTCAAAATGGAAGAGACTTCGGGTGGATTTTTCATGGCCTTAACCTCTGAATCGATCTCGGCGTAAACTACAAAGTTGTAGCCCTTTGAAATAGCTTTCCAACAAGCTTTGAATCAACCAATTTGGACACTAAATGCGATCTGTGCGTGCAAACCAAGTCGAAAAGGTCAATCTGCCCTATTTTTACCAAAATCTCTACTAAATGCATTGTTTTGCTTCAGTTCAATCCAAACGTATTAGGAATGTGGTATATGACCTGAAACACGAGAAAAGAGGTTAAATGACAACAAAATGTCCAGAAAACAAACCTAATCCATCATCGGATGAAGTGAATAATAGGTCAAGAATTCGACCGATCAGTCTTGTGTGTCTGTTGTAGCTGTTATTGGTAGGGCTGCAAACGAGACGATACACTCGTGAGATACTCGTGAACAAACTCGGTCAAAACTTGGTCAAAGCTCAACTCGAAACTAAACGAGTCGAGAACGAGCATAAATTTCTAGCTCATTTATTAAACGAGTCGAGTACGAGTAAGGTAATACTCGACTCGTATGTACTCGTGAACAACTCGATTAAATACTCGATATACTACTCGATTATTCAATATGAATTACTAGAATATAGTAGGCTTTAGCCTATATAATCCCAAAAAAATTCATTGGATTGAGTAGATTGGATTTCGAAGTGGGAGTGTCCTCTATATATACTCATTCATCATATTAGTTTTGTAATGAACATCCAATGTGGGACAAAAGCAAATATTACAAAGAAGGAAGGAAGAAGTTAAAAAGTAAGTGAAGTCATATTGTCCCACATTGCTCCCTATACATGTCTTTAGTTCACAAATGATTATAAAAGGGGAAGTAAGCCTATCCATTTTAACACAAGTTGGGATTCTTTGGGCTAGACTTATCTTGGACTCTTTGGTCCTTGGGTCGCTATTGAATTCCAATGTTAAATGCTTTATATTTGCTCATGCAAATGAGCATTAAATTCGAACAGTTTGTATGTAATGGTACGAGTCGAGCTCGAGTTGAGTACGAGTTCGAGTATAAGATTCGAGTACGAGTCGAGCTCGAGTAATATGAAAATTTTTTGAGTCGAGTTCGAACAAGATTTTTGAAGCTCGTCGAGTTTCGAGTCGAGTTCGAGTATGGTATATATCCATTTGAGTCGAGTTCGAGCAGCTTACTACTCGACTCGACTCGGCTCGTTTGCAGCCCTAGTTATTGGTTGTTCTTTTTTTTCTTTGCTGAGTCTGATGTACTTTTGTCGTGAGTTGTTCTTATGTCAACTTTAGCTAATCAGGAGTTGTTGAGTTGTGTTCACTGCATTGGGCTCCTGTTAGATTTTTTTTGATTGGGGGTTAAGGTTAGTGTTATAATGTTAGTTGTAGGGACTTGAACCCGGTCCGTTAGGAGCCGGAGGGGCTCAAACCACCTGCTTTGGGCTCCTTTTAGATTTTAGGCTTATGTTAAGTGTATCGGTTCCCCCAGGTTGTATTGTTGTAGTCTCTTGCTGTTTCCATACAAAAAAGATTTCTGGAAAAATTAGGGCGGGTAAAAATTGGTTCAAATTTAAAAATCGTCCGCACCGCACTGCAAAAGTGTGTTCGGTTAACTGCACCTCTTTTAGAAAAAATCAGTTTGTTAAAAACCGCACCGCAACCAAATAAAGTGGTGCGGAAGCGGTTCTTTATCTCAGACCAGCTGTTTTAAATCGCACCGCATATATAATTAAATAATTCAATATTATTACATATAAAACACAAACAAATAATAATTTCAAACCCAATGAGTCAGTTTATGAAGCTAAGAAAACATAAGGATGTTGTTGAGTTTAAGAATGAAGTAGACAAGTACTTCAATGAACCATCTGAAGACCCTTCAAACAAGAATTTCAATCTTTTGGATTGGTGGAAGGAAAATGCAAGGTATCCTATTCAATCTAAAATTTCCAAGGACATATTTGCAGCTCCAGCTTCTACAGTTGCTTCAGAATATGCTTTTAGTCTTGGATCAAGGGTGGTGGATCCATTTAGAGCTACATTAACTCCTAAGATGGTTGAGGGGTTGGGTTGTCTAAATGATTGGCTTAGGGGTGGATCATTTTCCATGTATAAAGAGCATACAAAAACAGATTTAGAACTCTATGCGGAGCTTGAAAAATTAGGATAAAAAACAGGTTCAAGAAAGCCATGAATGATCAGGTATTATTTCTATGTATTGTCAAGTTCATATTTTTTTATCATCTGTTATAGTCTTTGACTTTATGTTTGCTTCATTGCATCTAGTAGTACATCATTCACTTATATATTTAACTTGAGTGGAACTAGTATTTTACAGTAAGTAATCATTAGATTACTAGTACATGTTGTTGGTTTCACTTGTTACTATTTTGCAAAGCTGATGTACTTCACTTATTACTATTTTGCAGAGCTGGTGTATTTCACTTATTACTATTACTGTAATGAAGAAGCAAAGGAAGTCTTGTAGTTAAATTATACTCGGAGCTTATTCAGCTTGTGTTGTGTTGTATTTGACTATATGTGTGTGAGTCCTGTAATTAAGGTATGTGTTGTTTCATTTGGCTCGGGCACAATCTAGTGTCAGGGGTTCCTTCTTTTCTTTTTAATGTAAACTTTCAAAATTGGTTTTTAAACCAAACCGCACCGCACCAAATAAAGTGGTGCGGTGCATATTTGATATTCAAATGCGATTTGCGATTTGAAAATTTTACAACAACTAGGAACATTATAATGCATATGAGTTTTATATCTAGTATATATATATATATATACTGAGATCTGGAGCTCTTAGCAAGGCATTTTATCGGATTCGCAAGTATCTGGTACATCTCTACACTTCTGAAGCGCAGGGCACATTCGGCACCTTTACCATAAATCCGCACACATCCACCCAAATCATCGGTACATCTTAGACACTTGAACGCATGCCACATTTGGGCACCTTTACCGCAAACCAAATCATCGGTACATCTTTGACACTTGGAGCTCGGGCCACCTTGGGCACCTTTTACCGAATAGCAGCTCCACAAGAGAGGAAGAACACATCACGCGCGAGGCAAGACGAGGAAAAGGAAAAGAAAGGAAGAAAATTGGTGGCCCGAGGGACTTACGTAGTTTAATTGAATGAAAAATTACTTAATTATCATTTTGATTTATAATTATAGTTAAATAAAGTTGACTTACGAAGTTAACTTCATTAATTAACTTTAACGAAATTTCTGATTTTGCTCTATATTTGACAAATTGATAGTTCGGATTTTAATTTGGAAAAAGAAAACAGTGATTTCGACACCTCATTTTGTACTTTCTCTAATGTTAGATCATCCGTTTCAACTTTATGTAAGTAGATTCATTAGTTTTATTTTAATTAAATATTTGTAATTGATGTTCGCAGGAGTTACAGCTTGGGACATGGCGAATAACAAGGAGTCGTGAGCCAGAACTAAAAAGAGTGCAAGCAGCTACCCAAAACAATACTGCTAGCTAAGGGCATATACAGCGGTCCATTAAAAGGAGCAGCTGCTGGGGATGTGGCGCCTACTTGGCGCAGGTGCTGGGCAATGAAGAATGCAGCGGGACAACATCTGACAGGAGGTGCTGAAAAAGACGAGGACGTGCAATCTGGGTTGCTGTTCTAGCAGCTCCCGCTGCAGCTGCTACTTGCAAAAGTGGGCCCATTTGTACTGTTTCTAAATGTATTAAATGGCTTATTTTGATATTTATTAAATGTCATATTTTGTTTGTGTTAATTATAAGTTACTAATCTTATCGAAAAATCAAACAGATAACTCATAAGATAATTATAACAAAATGTATTTTTTTTATTATAGGAATTTTCAGATTTTTAGAAAATTGTATCAAATACACGTGTCACATAATGATTAGTCAAAAATCTTGTTGAAAATCCAAATAGATAATTCATAAGATAATTATTACAATTAAATTTTATATTTTTATTAGATGAATAGTGCGAGGAGGTGCTACTGCTGTATAAACTGCTCGAACAACACCTTCTCTTCGCTGAGGAGGTGCTACTCGAGAAGGTGCTCGAAAATAGCACCTCCTCAACCGCTGTATATGCTCTAAGCATGATGGTTGTACGCACAAATGTTGCAAAAAAGAAGGAAATTCCCGTATAGGCCACTCTGGGAGTTGCATGAAGTTCCGAGGCAGATTGAAAGGTGATGAGATCATGACCTTTCACATAAGCTAGTGTCGTAGCGATTAGATTCTTGCCGAAGCATAGAAATTTCACCTGATCCGATTTCAACCCGGCCTTCATAAATAGTCATTTTACTGCATAATCATTATATTGTCATTGTATTCGCCTTTGGTCGCATTCCAACATGATGAATAATTTACGAATCAAATAATCAATTCAACTTAATATTTTATTTAAGTACTCTATTTAAACATTTAATTTGGATAAAATGTCTAATTTTTATAACTAACAAACATCAAGTTAAACATCAATTGGGTTAGAAGGGAGGTCATGATGCAGATTCTAGAGGTGGCAAATTCATCCGTTATCAACCATCCGCTAAAATTCATCCGTTATCCATTCATTTAGCTAATGGATTTAATTGATCCAAATCCATTAAGGATCCATTAATAAACGGATCAAATAGATTTGATCCTTTAATTCATTAATCCATTAAGAAACCATTAAGAATGTTATAATGAAAAAATAATAATGTGTCATATTGAGAAACTTTCATGCCTTCCAACATTGGATCAAATCCATTAGGGTTGTTGACAGCATTTGGCTCCTCGTCAACTGGTTTGAACACTGAGAGGATGACATTTTTTGCATTGAAAGACACGCAGGAATTGATCAATGTAAGAAATGAGAGAGAAATGGGGATTGGATTGAAAACCCTAACCCTAGATTTGTCAGCAGATCAATAGGTGCATGAACACACAAATCATAAATACATGCAGCACACACCTTGAATCAAAATTTGATGAAAGGCGAGGCCTGATTAAAAGAGTAATATTCGTGCTATGGGATCGTGAAACCCCAGAAATATAATGTGTACAGAACATTGGATTAAATGACTAAATTGATTAAATGGATGAAACGGATCAAAAGGATTCATCCACTAATCCACCAACCGTTAGTGATCCATCCGTTTAACCCATTTACACTAATGGATCTTAACGGATTACATTCATTTAATCCGCGAACCGTTTAATCCATCCA
Source organism: Rhodiola kirilowii (assembly GCA_033675215.1). Lineage (NCBI taxonomy): Eukaryota > Viridiplantae > Streptophyta > Magnoliopsida > Saxifragales > Crassulaceae > Rhodiola > Rhodiola kirilowii. Next base: position 44,725,793 of record CM066195.1, on the reverse strand, counting down.
TCCATCCGTCCATTTTGCCACCTCTAATGCAGAATGTACTTAAAGGAGGGATGGGATTCAGAAATTTCAGAGATCTTAATCTTGCTCTTCTAGCTAAGCAAGTCTGGAGGTTGTTATCTTGTCCTGGCCTATTATTGTCAAAACTTTTGAGGGCAAAATACTTTCCGAATGGTGATCTTTTGACAACTCATATTGGACAAAGAGCCTCCCATGGATGGATGAGTATTCATAAGGCGCTGGATTTAATTCGTCTTGGAGCAGTGAGGGATTCACACACTAATCAGTTTAAATGGACATTCGGCAATGCTGATTTTTTCTCAACAAAATCTGCTTTTGAACTTGCAAGTTCATTGAGAGACAAAAGAAAAGAAACCGGGGAATGTTCCACATATGCAGAACTTAGAAGGTTTTGGCACAAACTTTTTTTTTGAGGGATGACAATTAGTATAAGAGTTGGACAATGCCAAAACACTGACTTAATCCAGTACCTAGAACCAAACTGAAGCACAGCCGACAACGGCATCGCATCCCATCCACTCCGAGGCCACTGCAGCTAAAGCTGCACGGAAACACCACCAGACAGGTGGGAGGACACCGCCAAACAGGCGGGAGAACACCACAATCAAAGGTGGGAGGACACTGTTGGAATAAAAAGTGCCATCTATGCAAAACACAAATCTGTTCAAGAAGCTCGCAAAAATGATCTGTGCTAGATCAATCATTTAGTTCCAAAAAATCAGCACAGCTCCTAGATTTTTGGACAGATGGATCTCAATCAAATCTATCCGACTGCCACATCATCAAAAACGATTCTTAAGAGATAAAGATACGCAGATCAAGATTATATCTCAACCAATTTAATCTGTATCTTATCTAAGGATTTAGAAGATCAAATCTAGGGTTTTTATCTTCTAGATTCACACGGGTCTATATAAAGGAGGTCAGGGTTCATTATTCAGGAGCGCACAAAACCTGAGAAACGCCGTGTGGAGGAGCCGTCAATCAGAGAGCGGAATTATTCATCATTTTAATCTTTGAGTCGTCGTGCTGTCGTAAAAGGATTGAGGCCGCAAGTTGGTAAGCAACTTGCTTTACTTTCTTGAACTCATACATTGTTGCTGCGCACAAATTATTCCAGAGTTCAAGAGGTGTCGTCGCTGCGTTGTACAAGTCTGTGCTTGCTGTTCGACTCACACAAGAGATGACAAACACTGCCAGGAGAATCTGATGTGGTAGGTTCGACTGTATCAACCTCGGAAGGAGGTCTGGACTGCAAGGCGGGAGCTTTTGGATCTAAGGGAAGCTTAGATCACACAATTCACTTGGAGAGTAGTATAGTTGTAACAGTAGTTTGAAAGGCTGTTCGAACGTCAATCTGTACTATATACTGTGATAGTGGATTGGTCCTTGGACTTGGGAGAAGTTCCCCAGACATAGGTGATGAGTCGTAGTTGTACGACTATTTTATATGTTTAAACCCCGTCTCTTAATGATTACCTATATATTATTTCACTACTTTTGTGTAGTATTCATTCTTAGGTACATTTGGAGACCATAGAAGGAATACCGGCTAAGAAGAGCCCATTAGAAGATGTTTTGCAAAGGAAATCCAAGGTGCTGAAATTTACCTCAGTGCATTCCGCCTACGTCTCAACAATTACGGGCGCTTAGGTCTTAACAATTTCCATAAATCAAGTGACGTAAGTGGAAAAATACTGGTGTTTGAACTTCTTAAAAATCAGATTTCCACTTTGTTTAAAGTGAGACCAAAAGCCATCTTTTTCCCATATTCTTCCATTTAAATTGTCTTCCCATTTTGATTTATCACTCCTCATTATCATACACAAAATGCATTCCTCCACCCTCACCCACATATACACTTTGGGAGTGAACACACACGTGAGAAAAGGAGGAGCAATACAAGGAGCTGATTTTTGGGAAAAGAAGGAGGCATAAGTCAAGAAAGAAGGTTTCACTTTTGGAAAAGAAAAGACAAAGGCATAAACAAATCAAAAGAGAAATTAAAAGGAGATGAAAACAATTGACAAAGGGGGGTTTTTGTATTGTTTTTGGGGAGAGGAAGAAGACACGGCTGGTGTGGAGCTTCTCTCCAAGGGGAGACGTGTGTGGAGTTCTTGTGAAGAAGCTTGGAGTTTCAAATCAAGAAGTGAAGTGCTTGGAGAAGAAAGCTTGGAGGAGGATTCCTCAATTGAAGAAACGTGCATCTTGGTTAAGAGTTCATCATTTTAGTATTGTCATTTCATTTTCATTCTACTCAAAACATGACTATGTATTCCCTTACCATGTGTGGCTAAAACTCATATGTGTAAGCTAGAACTTGATGTTGTGATGTTATGATTTGAGACCCATATTGATTTCTATGTTTTGTGTCATATTACTATGTTATGTTTATGGAATTGATATGCTAGTATGAATGGAACCCTAGCGGGGGAGTTCTTGTTAGTTTGTTGATTTCTATTGTCATGTTTACTAGCAACCTAGCGGGGATAGTGAACTAGGACACAAGTAATATACCACTAGGATTAAACACCCTAGGACAACTTGTTCGATTCTTCATGCAACTCTAGCGAGTTAGGGTCTTGATTATCGCTAGCGCGAGGTTAAGTACTAGAACATGAACGGGGAGTGCAACCTAGCGGGGAGCTCTAAGTTGTAGAACATTAGAAATTAATACGGATTTGTCAATGATTTAGTCTTACATCACAATCAACAGTTCTAGCTTGCATATCTCTTTGAAATATTACACTTGAGTTTGTGTGACGATTGCCCTCTATTGATAATTGATCATTGTTGTTTACTTGCGTTGTTATTTAACTTGTTCGAAATTCACATCACCATTGTCACTCTTGTACTTAGTAAACAGATTCGCAACCAATCTCTGTGGACACGACCCGACTTACCACTTGCTAGTCGGAGAAATTATAAATGTTTTTGAACAGGCATGACGACACCTGTCAATAGGCTACATTGAGCCGAACTGGGTCACCAAGTGCTTTGTGTCTTTTAATGTTCTGCATTTCATTTCGATTATCGTAGTCTATGTAAAAAAATTGCACCACAGCGTGTGCTACATCTTGCTGGTACAGTTGAGCTCATCTCAGACGTAGCAATTTCATTTGGTATCAGAGCAGGTTCTCAATAAACGGAGTGAGATCTTGGGAAACTAGCTACTGTTCTAAGATGAGCATCAAGGAAGGACAAAGCACTACTCGCCTTGTGCTGTTAGAAGGGCATAATTATGGCTACTGGAAGGCCAGGATGAAGGCATTTATCAAGAATGTGGATGAGAAAGCTTGGAGGTCTGTGCTGACTGGCTGGAACCCTCCTCTGTTGGCAACTGATGAAGGAAAGGTTGTGCATAAACTAGAGACAGAATGGACTGAACAAGAGGAGCGTCTCGCCATGGGGAGTGCTAAACCTCTAAATGCTATCTTCTCAGCTGTAGACGAGATAATTTTCAAACTCATCCTGAACTGTGAAAGTGCTAAGGAGGCATGTGATACCCTGTCCACTCACTTTGAAGGAACTGACAAGGTGAAATAGTCCAGGATTCAGATGTTGACATCCAGATTTGAGGAGTTAAAGATGCATGAGGATGAGATTATCAAAGACTTTAACGCCAGAGTTTGTGACCTTGTGAATGAGGCATCTACCCTTGGTGAAGCTCTACCCGAAAAGAAGGTTGTGCGCAAGATTCTAAGGTCTTTGCCTAAACGATTTGCCATTAACATGACTGCTATAGAAGAAGCAAACAATGTAAAAACCATGGGCTGGAAAGAATTGATTGCCAATCTATGCACATATGAACTGCAACACCTGACTGTGCCAGAACCCTAAGTCAAATCTGTAGGTTTAAAGGCTGAGACTGTGGTAGACGATGAATCCACCGATGGTGTGAGCGAGGAACTGGCGTTACTCATAAAGAACTTCAATAAACTGTTGAAGAAGATCAACCGTAAGGGAGCTGGCCAGAACAGCCTGAATCAGTCCAGAAATCAAGACACCAAGAGAGTGGATTTCTAGCCACGGGAGAGACAGTCTGACCAGAAGGAAAATGGCAAAAGCGGATGGACCAAAAGAATGCAGTGCAGGGAATGCAGAGGATTTGGCCACATACAAGCAGAGTGTGCTAACACCCTGAAGAAGAAGAAGAATAGCAAGTCCCTGAATGTCAGCTGGAGTGATGATGAGACTGAAGAGAGCACAGAGGAGGAAGATACAAGCAACTTTGTTGCTCTGAAAAGCATGATAGATTGTGCCACAGACTATGACATGAACTGGAATCCAAAGTCAGTATTCTTGCACAGGTGAAAGAAAATCTGGAGAAAGAAGTAAAAGAGCTGAAACAAAAGGCTGAAGGAAACAAACAAGAATCGAAGAAGCTCTTGGAGGAGATGAGTTCAATCAAGAAGCTCCTAAACAGCCTGAACACAGGGTCCAAGAATCTGAACCAGATCCTATCTGTGCAGAAGAGAATTAAAGATACTACTAGGCTTGGATTCACTGGTAAGAAGAAAAGTGGTGATACGAAGTTTGTGAAAGCTAGTGGCGCAGTTCCTAAAGACAACAAACACAAGACAGCTGATGAGTCTGTCTGTGTCAGAGAAGGTGACAGTCAGTATCATGCCTCAAGAGTTGTAGGATGGCAACGTACTAGGGTGTGTTACTACTACAACAAACCTGGGCACATCAAACGTCATTGCTATCATTATAGACGTGACAGCTAGTACGAAGAACCAACAAGGAGACGAGGCAGAATGGTGTGGAGACCGAGGAATGATCAATACTGATGTGTCTCGTACAGTTCAACTGACAAGGAGGACGAGGAAAGCTGGTTCTTTGACAATGGATGTTCAAGACATATGACTGGAGTTCGAGAGAGCCTGACTAATCTGAGACCCATCGACGGCCACCATGTGACATTTGGTGACAGGAAAAGAGGAAGAGTTCTTGCCAAGGAAACACTGAATGTGCTAGGCATGCCACATCTAGATGATGTCTATTGGGTTAATGGGTTAAAGGCCAATCTGATCAGTATTAGTCAGTTATGCGATGGTCGTAACTAGGTACAATTCATAAGAAATTCCTGTCAAGTTTATGACAAACAAGGTATATGTGTGATGGAAGGAGATCGTGCAAGCAACAACTGTTATCTCTTAAGCCGTGCTACAACCCCAGCAGCAATTACATGCATGTTGAGTAGGTTCGATGAAGTGCATCTATGGCATCAATGCTTGGGACACATCAATTTTAGATCCTTGAAGTTTCTGTCCAACGAGAGGTTGATTGAAGGTATTCCTAATATTATAGGAGATATGCAAATTGTTTATGGTGATTGTCAAGCAGAAAAGCAGACTCGAGCAGTGCACAAGAAAGTGGATAGTGTCTTCACCAAGCGTCCTCTTGAACTACTGCATATGGACCTGATGGGACCAATGCAGGTAGAGAGTATTGGGCAGAAGATGTATGCTTTCGTATGTATAGATGACTACACCAGATACTCTTGGATCATGTTCTTGCGCGAGAAGTCTGAAACTGTGCAAGCCTTTATATAGCTTGCTACCTGCCTGATTAATGAGAGGAGAGATCGAGGAGAAACTCTAGTGTCCATTCGAAGTGATCATGGGAGGGAGTTTGAGAATGAGAAGTTTGCACAGTTCTGTGATGAGCAAGGTATTGTACATCAATTCTCATCTTCTATCACACCGCAATAGAATGGAGTAGTAGAGTGGAGAAATCAAACTGTACAAGAAATGACGAGAGTTATGTTGCATGCGAAGAATGTCCCTTTGAATTTGTGGGCTGAGACTATGTTAATAGCTACCTACGTCATGAACAGAGTCCTGATTCGACCAGGGATTGACAAGACCAGCTATGAGCTTTGGAAAGGAAGAAATCCCACTGTTAAGCACTTTCATGTTTTTGGAAACACTTGTTATATTCTGACCGATAGGGAGCAAAGGCAGAAGCTGGACAGGAAGTGTGATGAAGGACTGTTCCTGGGTTATTCTCGAAACAGTAGAGCCTATCGTGTCTACAATAAGAGAACTAGAACAGTGATTGAGTCAATCAATGCGGTGATCGACGATGCCAAGGATTCACCTCTGAGGAAGGAACCAGATGATGATATGGAGACTCAGGATACTCGTCCTAAGCCTGTACATGGGTCTGTATCAGATGCAAGTTTGGAAATTGTGCCTGAACCTGTGTTAGATTCGGTCGAGGAGGATAAAGATGTACACATACAAGATGCTGAAGGAATAGAGGTGAATCAAACTCAAATAGGAGGTGGTGAAGCTAGCTTGCAACCTTCTAGCAGAATCCAGAAGAATCATCCTCTATCTAGTGTCATTGGCAATCCTCATGACAAGATCAGAACTAGAGGTACAACTCATGTTAATTACAGAGATATGATTAACTATAGCTGCTATTTATCAAAGGTGGAACCAAAGAATGTGAAGGAAGCCTTGCAAGATGACCATTGGATCACGGCTATGTAAGAGGAGTTGGGAGAATTCACTCGTACTAATGTATGGGATCTTGTTCCTCGTCCAAGTGGAGTCAATATCATTGGAACAAAGTGGATATTCAAGAACAAGATTGATGAAAGTGGCAACATTACGAGAAACAAAGCCAGGCTGGTAGCTCAAGGGTACACTCAGATAGAGGGGATCGATTTTGATGAGACATTTTCCCCAGTAGCACGCTTGGAAGTTATTGGTCTTCTACTTGCAGTAGCATGCTACTTAAAGTTCAAACTGTTCCAGATGGACATGAAGAGTGCCTTCTTGAACGGCTTGCTATTCAAGGAAGTGTACGTGGCACAGCCTATAGGATTTGAGGACCCTCATTATCCAGATCATGTTTACAAGCTGAAGAAAGCATTGTACGGACTAAAGCAAGCCCCTAGAGCTTGGTATGAAAGGTTGACGCAATTCCTCATGAGCATGGGATACACTCGAGGAGGAATAGATAAGACTGTGTTCGTGAAAAAGGATAACAAACACTTTATCATTGCACAGATCTACGTCGATGACATTGTGTTTGGTTCAAACTCTCAGAAGATGGTGGATGAGTTCGTGGCCCAGATGCAAAGCGAGTTTAAAATGAGCATGGTGGGTGAAATAAACTACTTCTTGGGGTTGCAGGTTGTACAGTCGAAGGAAGGGATTTTCTTGACTCAAGTCAAGTATGCTAGAAATCTAGTGAAGAAATTTGGACTGGACAAGGCTGCCCACAAGAGAACTCCAGCTGCTACACATGTGAAGATCACTAAGGATGATGCAGGAGCTTCAGTGGACCAGACTTTGTACAGAAGCATGCTTGGGAGCTTGTTATACCTGACTGCGAGCAGACCAGATATTTGTCAAGCAGTGGGAGTCTGTTCCAGGTATCAGGCTGATCCGAAGGAAAGTCACTTGTTGCAGGTAAAGAGGATCATCAAATATGTAAGTGGTACTGCTGATTATGGACTGTGGTACACTAGAGATACATGTGGCTGTATTGTTGGATACTCCGATGCAGACTGTGCTGGCAATGTTGAGGACAGAAAGAGTACTTCTGGTGGATTCTTCTTCGTGTGCAATAACCTAGTATCTTGATTTAGCAAGAAGCAGAATAGCATTTCACTATCATCTACTGAAGCGGAGTATATGGCTGCGGGGAGCTGTTGTGCTCAAATGCTTTGGATGAAGCAGATGTTCAAGGAAGTGGGACTAGATCAGAACACCATGACGTTATACTGTGACAACATGAGTGCAATCATCATCTCTAAGGATCTAGTACAGCATTCGTAGACAAAGCACATTGACATCAGACACCACTTCATTAGAGATCTAGATGAAGATAAAATCATCGGTCTGTGCCACATGCCAACAAGAAACAACTAGCGGATATTCTGACAAAGCCTTTGGATGCTGAGAGGTTTGAGACACTAAGGTCTGCACTTGGCCTTTGTGTCATGAAAAACTAGAAGGCTTTGACGCCAGGGGCAGTCAACTGAGCAGAACTCTAATAAGTGTAGCTGACGTGCCATGTAGTAAGGGGGAGCTATGTGTTTAACACGAACTGTGCAAGCTCCTTGAATAGTTAGCTAGAGCAGTATTCCTTATCTTCAGTGCTGACGTGGAAAGTCTTGCAGAGGTGTTATTTGCAGGCCTATATAAGAGGAAGAGGGAGATTTTTTTGGAGTTCATCTGCATTCACACTCTTTCAAGACGAAACCCTAATTGCATCCTGCAATTTCATTCTCAAAAGGAGGCGGTTGACAAGGTCGTCAATTCCACCAAGGTGTTGGAGAAGGCATCTACCATCGAGGGGGAGACTGCACAGATCGGCACATCACACATCTAGGAGAAGAAGTATGGACAGGCCAAGACTCCAGTCAAAGGGGTTTCTTCAGTGAAACCTAAAGGTACGTCTTTTGAGCCTGTTGCTGAACAATCTAGTGTTGCTGATGTTCCTGTTGGGGTGCCGATTGGTGGAAAAAGTTTGGTGAAAGAATTGGTGAAGAAGAGAGTGGCGGACAGTATAGTTGGGGACCAAGTAGTGGTCGGAGGTGGTTCAATTTCTGTTGCAGATTTGGTGACGCAAATTCAAGTAGAATTAATGGCTATCTTGGTGAAAGAGAAGCAAGTCAGAGAGGCTCAGCCTGCTGAAAAGGAGAAAGAAGGAGTGGCTAGACAGACTGAGCAGGATGTTGAGAAGACCAAGGAGCACTCTGTGCCTATTGAGGAGACTGAGTCGAAGCAGAAATCAAGTCATGTGGAGTCTCAAAAGGCAAGCAAAGATACAAATGCAGAGTACGTGTGTCACGCCCTGAAACCCCAAGGACATGAGTTCTTACAACGTGCCTGAGGATGCGTCGTCTATAGAAGAGTCTGATAAAGCAGTGGAAATATCTGTGCCAGTCTCTGAACCTGTCTCGGAGAAGCCACCTGATCAGAAATCTGTGTCAGCTGAGAAAAGTGATGATCAGACGAGCACACTCCTATCGCCAAGCTGAAGAAGAGCGTGACACACATTGGGGCAGGAGAAAAGAGGCCGAGCGGAGCATCTATGAAACTCCCGGACATAATCCAGCTGCCAGTATCTATTCATAAGAAATTCTCTAAGGAGGTCAGAGGCTAAATTTCCTTCCTCGAACGCGAGATCAAACAAATGAAAATTCAGCGTGCTCCAGGATACTGAATATGAAGAGGAGTAGTCTGTGCAACGGTCCATTGCCACTTGCGACAAAAAGGGGGAGTATCTGCATGAGTAGAGATGTGTGGCTGTGGATGGGACGCTGGGCTGTGATGATGTGTGCTGCAAATGATTTGTGTTAAGAAGTATTCGGGCGAGACTATGCTAGCTACTATCTTCTATCTGTGCTAGCTTGGAACTAACCTTGACTATCTGTGAACTACTGGTTGAAAAGAGAGGTCATGCAGAAGAAGTGTTTTGCCTCAAATGTCAAGGGGGAGATTGTTGGAGTAAAAAGTGCCATCTAGGCAAAACACAAATCTGTGCAAGAAGCTCGCAAAAATGATCTGTGCTAGATTAATCATTCAGTTCCGAAAAATCAGCACAGCTCCTAGATTTTCGGACAGATGGATCTCAATCAAATCTATCCGACTGCCACATCATCAAAACCGATTCTTAAGAGATAAAGATACGCAGATCAATATTATATCTCAACTAATTTAATCCGTATCTTATCTAAGGATTTAGAAGATCAAATCTAGGGTTTTTATCTTCTAGATTCACATGGGTCTATATAAAGGAGGTCAGGGTTCATTATTCAGAGCGCACAAAACCTGAGAAACGCCGTGTGGAGGAGCCGTCAATCAGAGAGCGGAATTCATCTTTCTATTCTACGAGTCGTCGTGCTGTCGTAAAAGGATTGAGGCCTCAAGTTGGTAAGCAACTTGCTTTACTTTCTTGAACTCATACATTGTTGCTGCGCACAAATTATTCCAGAGTTCAAGAGGTGTCGTCGCTGCGTTGTACAAGTCTGTACTCGATGTTCGACTCACACAAGAGACAACAAACACTGTCTGGAGAATCTGCTGTGGTAGGTTCGACTGTATCAACTTCGGGAGGAGGTTTGGACTACAATGCGGGAGCTCTTGGATCTAAGGGAAGCTTAGATCACACAATTCACTTGGAGAGTAGTATAAGTGTAACAGTAGTTTGAAAGGCTGTTCGAACGTCAATCTGTACTATATACTGTGATAGTGGATTATTCCTTGGACTTGGGAAAAGTCCCCCATACGTAGGCTACATTGAACCAAACTGGGTCACCAAGTGCTTTGTATCTTTTACTGTTCTGCATTTCGTTTCGATTATCGTAGTCTGTGTAAGCAACTGCACCACAGCGTGTGCTACATCTTGCTGGTACAATGAAGCTCATCTCAGGCGTAGCAATTTCAGACACCACCAATACGGTGGGAGGGCACCACCAAACAGGTGGGAAGACAAATCTAAGCTACACTACACAACTAATCTACAATAAACAACCTGACCCGACAAACCGCTTCCCAAACCGGAGCCACCGATGACAGACCGGGCAAAGCCAAAATTGTAACGACCCTCGAAGAAGACCAAACCTCCAAAACCCACCGCAGCACCCAGCCGTCTCCTACCTATCATGCCAACCGCCTCACCAAACAACCGCAGAGGACGCCGCCCAGCAACATCAGCCAACCCAAACAGCTAGCGACGCCCGCAGCCGAGGCATCCACCAAACCAAGTAACCTGGACCGACATCTGGCCTCCTGTTGAACTCCATGAGACCTCTCGTCGTCTACCAAAATTGCTCCAACAGTCGAAACAGCCCGCCATCCACCACCACCACAGACCACAGGGGCGAGAAAACCGGCTAAAAAGGGAAAGAAAGACAGCGGCCAGAAATTGGAACAAACCACCCCCGAGAGCGACTCCGCGCGAGCTCCAAAAACACTAAATACTGTATGTAAAGCCCAATCGGACCACCTGCCCCCAAACAACCGACCAAAGCAAACGCCGCCAGAGAAGCAGCCGGGCACGGACGGAGGCCGGACGGGAAAAAACGACGGAGAAAATAAGGCGGAGCTATAAGCTTCTGAGGTCTTCTACAAGCTTTTAGTGAGAAGGAGGAGAAAAGCCAAACTCGACAAATCTGAAGCTGTTGGATATTTGTTTCAAAACCAATAATTGTATACGTTATTATGTATAATTTAATATGATAATTATACTAATTAATGGGTATACATTCATTTATACTTAATTATCATATGGTTAATACTTAACTTTGGATTCTAACGATACAAGAGGTAACGATCACTTTTTTTGATTTTATGAAGGATGAGAGCTGGAAAATCGTAGGTAGTTTTTTCCAAAATCTTGTTCTCTTTCGTATCTCCCACAAGTCAATTTGAGAGTTCCATCTCTTTTTAGTTGAGTGCACAATTGAAGAAGATAGCAGAGTAAATCCTGAAGTGAGCCATCTTGGTTATCTTGCACCAAAGATTAGGCGGTTTTTCGCTCAAGTACAGTAGAACTTTCTACGGCTCTGCAATTTCGGTTTTTCGTATTCTGATTTCCAACCGAAGCAACTTGATAAGTCCAAAGTATTTCAAGGAAAATCAAAATATTAATTTGGAGAGCTTGCCATGGAGGCCTACCGATGGGAAGGAACTAGCTGTTAGATTTAAAGCTGACTGTGCTTATTGTACTGGCAGATTAGCAAGTATTTGAAAATTGATGTGGAGAAGTAAGAACTTGGCTCCTGATCAAAGGGAAACCCCGTATTGCTGGTGCAAAAAAGAATCATCTTTACCAATAGATCACAATCATGTTGATGTTTCGCATATGGATGTAATAATCCATCAAAACTTAATATTGGTAATTTGTACTATTTATATCCAGGGATGAAAGGCGTAATAGAACTGCATTGGCAATGTATCTTACTAAATTTAGCAGGTGTTAACAAGTAATATTTCTTAGTGTTGCGACAGAAATTATTCATTATATATGGATTGCCAGTAATTAACTTTTTTGTTACACCTGCATCGTAATTTCATATCATATATTGTTAGCAACAAGAACCCTAACAAGGAGAGCAACGCACATACTTGCAAACTCCCAAATGCACGATCATTATACTCCCAGGTCTTGCAAAGCAGTCGTGTGGCTGTAGCATACAACACGCTAGCAGTGGTACACCATGACGTATATTATATATATAACTCACAAAAGTGAAATCTCATTCTCAAAGAACACAAGGTACTTACGAATTTTTATCCCCGGCAAGAAATGGTAAGATTGTCTGAACAATAAGAGGAATCATTGCCGAATGTGAGGCAAGTGACGGCAGCATTCCTAAGAGTTTCACCTGCTGTAAGATTCAAAAGTAAGCTAAATTAGAGAAAGTTTTCATCCGAACACATAAAATCAAGAGGAATCATAATGTACAATAAGTTCTGTCATGGACAACTCACCATGTCATTTTGGATGTCTCGCTTTTAGAAAATAAGTTTATGTAAAATAAAATGGCTAGCAAGATCGTAACTCCAAGTTTAGAGTCCAAAGCGCCAACAGCAGACAGGGTATCGACAGCCTCACGCTTTAATGAATCGTGTAGAATAAGAACACTAGCAACTGCACCGACCAGCAATGACATTTCTGGAAGGATGAATTATGAAAATACATCATAAGGAAGATGTGAGAGATAAACACAAACCTGTATCCTTAGGAAAAAACAAAGGAACTTGCAAGAAGTAGACAAAGCCAATATGACAGACATGTAATATTTGTTGGACTAATCCAAACATATGTTAAGTTGTGTATGCATGTGCATGCATGATTTTTAATGTTTGTTTACTAAGTGAACGTATGTAGGCAACGGTTAGAAGATTAGGGGCAGTTTGTGGACAGTTATGAGCAGTTTAGTTAGTGGGGGAGTTACTTATCTAGTTTAAATATGTAATCTTTTAGTAATGAATGTGTGAAAAACAGAGTGTGTTTTAACACCAAACTTGTGTTGCTTATCCTGCCGAGAGTGCATCTTTCCAGAGTGTTTTTTGTGTGTGTGTTTTTTTTTTTTTTTTTTTTGAAACCCAACAATATTGACCTCCAGAAAAAACTTCTTGATACTTCAGATGGAAAGATGATTTTCTCTGTTCGGCTGTCCAAAATGGAAAGTGTCCTAAGTTACAAGTCCATGATTGATTCCCGAAGTGCATCTCATTGTTCACATTGGCAGATGTAACTAGGTTAAGGAAGAAGTTCTGCGAAACAAATTTGTCCTACAATAGAACTCAAATGATATAGCAACCTCATTGCTACATGCCTCCTCTCATTGATCTCTGTTGCAACCTCTGCAGCTCGTTCCGGTCGGCCTCCCCCTACTCTTCAGGCTCAATTCCTTACTGCCCACAATACAGCCCGGGCGAGCCTCGGTGTAGGTCTTAGGCCTCTAGTTTGGGAGCTCAAAGCAATGCCAATAAGCGAAGGGGAGACTGTGCTTTGATGCATTCGAGTGATATGAGGTTTGGAGAGAACTTATTCTGGGGTAGTGGGTCAGATTGGGCACCGGCTCAGGCTGTGGGTCTCTGGTTTGCGGAAAAGCAGTGGTATAGGTATTGGAACATGTCGTGTGCTAGGGGCAAGAAGTGTGGGCATTATACACAGATTGTGTGGAGGACTACGCAGCGGCTTGGGTGTGCTAAGGTGGTCTGCAGTGGTGGCAAGGGCGTGTTTATCACTTGCAATTATGATCCTCCGGGCAATTTTGTTGGAGAGAAGCCTTACTGAGTCTGTTGTTCAGCTCGAGGCCTCGGCCTGATGTGGCTGAAACAAAGTACTCACCCTGGAGGATACTTTTGAACAATCCGAATTGGTTCCTTCCAAATCTCACTGCTCAGTGTATCATTCTTTGCTTCCCTGTAATAAGAGAACAAATTCTTGTTATATCATTTTCGAGTATTTGAATTAAATCAAAATCGATTTCGTATAACTTTCACATTACTTATGAGTTATGACTCAGAATTAGGGGTGGGCGTCCAGACCCGAAGACCGAAAAAAAAACCGAACCGAACCGAAAAAAGACCGAACGGGTCGGTTTTTATCGGACCGAAAACCGGACCGAAAAAAACCCGAACTGATACTCATTTTTCGGTTCGGTCTCGGTTTTGATTTTTCCTCGGACCGAAAGACCGAACCGAACCGAATATATGTTTTTCTGTCAATTTACAAAAAAAGACCGAAAAAAGACCGAAAGACCGAAAAAAGACCGAAAAAGGACCGAAAAAAGACCGAAAAATCGTGAAAAGCCCGAAAAAAGACCGAAAATGACCCCAAAAAAAAAGACCGAAAAAGACCGAACCGAACCGAAGACCGAAAATCGGGCTTTGCTCGGTTTTCAATTGCAAAAAGACCGAAACCGAACCGAACCGAATTTTCGGGTTTCGGTTCGGTTTTCATACATTTTGGGCCCGAACCGACCCGAGCCCACCCCTACTCAGAATTAACACCAAGAGACTGGAAGAATGGCCAGCAGAAGCAACAAAAACTTTCAAGAATTTACCGCAGCGAGGAAGGTTTCATCCATAATTCGAAATCAAACATCTGCGTCGCTAATTATCTTGTGTTTTACTGATTAAATATCTTGCTTCCTCGAGCCAAAACTCACCTTTGCACTAACAATTCCTTTATCAATGGCTTCCCCTCCCTTCCTTACAATTGCAACGTTTTCAGGTCTAGCTGAAGCTACAAGTGTCAGAAAAATGTAGAAAAGTATGCAATTACGCAAACTGAAGATAATTCACTGATGATGAAATTAAGTAAAGGTGTTGTCTTTCATACCAAACAGATGTGGGAAAAACTAGCTAGATGCATGAAAAAGATGAAAAGACATGTAAATCATTAATACAACTGAGTTTGGACATGTAGTGGCTCTGACTGGCTGGCACAAGCAGCTTGATTCCTCAACTAACAAGAGCACCTGATCTTCAACCATATCAGGTTACTCATCCGTCACTTCAATTTGGACTCTCGGAACTCAAGATAATGTCCTTAGAATTAGAAGCAACATCAGCCAAAAGGATGCCCAATTGACGCAACGAAAAACATGTCAGGAACTCACCTCATTGAGAGATCATCTGATGTTGCCGATCACTTTACTTCCTAGACCCAAAGGTCTTACTTTTCTTGCTAACAACAATGCCACCATCATCCTGATCGTCAACGGCTTCCCTTTTCTTCTTCCTCGCAATCACAACACTGTTGTTATTCCGCGGCCTCACATTCCGATAATCCCTAGCCTTCCACACATTCTTCTTCCTAAACAAATACTTATCGAATTTCCACAACGGAGAGCTGGAATCAATTATACACACATCCGTCCTCGAAAACCCTACCAAATCACAATCCTCAAATCTCTTCCCCTTCTCCTCCTCCTCCACCTCCTCCATCCCACGCCGGACCTTCCGCTTGGATTTTACATTCCGATTCCTATTTACATCCTTCCTTCCGAATACATCATCATCATCCACAACCCTATCGCTCTCGTTCGAACCCTTTTCTTCCACAGACGCTGAAAAAACGCACATTTTAGGGCTTGGCTGTTTCCTCGGAGCCTTGAAATTCGAAATCCGATCACCACATCCGCCGTCGCTGAAGAGATTGGACAGCATGTTGGCCATTCCTGTAGACACATCATTCTCATCCTCAGGCTCCAGCTGCGACGCTCGCCGACTGACGGGATGAAGATCGTCGTCAACATCATGTACTTGCTGCTGCTGCTGCTGTTGTATGGAGAGGAAGTAGTCGAGGCTGTGACCGTCGTCATCTGAGGTCAATCCGTTGACTTTTCTGAGCTTGTCCAGCCAATTCGGCCGCCGCGATTTGCTGATCGGCATCCGCTTCGGTGTCCGAACTCACCACCACTTCAATCTGAGTTTTTTTTTAATTCCGACCCTTTTGAGTTTGACAATTTCAAAACTAACTGATCCTTTTTTAACCCCAATTTCCGTTTTTGTAAAACCGGATACTCAAAATCCGGTTAATTACGTTTTGTAACTAACCAGAAATCCGAGTTCCGGTTTTTAGTAGATCCGGCTGATGTGGATGACGGTCGAATACGTGGCTTCCACGTAAGACCGGAATGCGACATTCCGTGTTTTCTTAAAAACTGGAAACCGGAGTTCCGGTTTTATGCGGAATTAAATTTGTTTTATTTAGGCCGTTATTACGTTCCGTATTTTAAATAAAAATATACAGCAGTTTGGAAATCGTAGAAAATTGGTAATTAGAAACATAGTTGTAGTAAAATAAAAGTGAACAACAACAGTACTATAGGTACTCGGATATTGGATTTAGCTTGCATTGGCGAAGGGACAAGACCTTCTGTTATGACCAGTTTGTTGGCATAATTTGCACCTTTGAATTCTGACCGGGGGTTGTGATGTGGAAGCCTCTCCTTGAGTACTGGACTGGCCGACATCCCTCTGGTCCATTTTAGTACGCCTTCGCCTTGTCGGATTTCTACCGACGTTTGTACGTTTAAAGTGAGGATTAGGCTTATGTGGAAGTCCAACATAGGGTTCCCACGAATCCGAATGAGGTAATAAACTGAAATGGTAACTCCATGTCATGTTGTAAGCTGCAAGTGTATACTCATCAGGCACATAGTCGCTGTATTCCCTGTTCGTGGACTTACAAACTGCAATTGCATGACTGCAGGGAATATGAAATGTCGTCCATTTTCCACATGAACATGTTTTCTCGGGTATGCAAACTCTCCACAAATGATGCTTAATTCCCGTGGTAACCTGATAAATTCCCTGGGCCGGGTTAAAAAGTAAGACTCTGTGGAACTGTGCCCTTTCTCGGAGTACCTCCAACCTCTCGTGTACCTTTGGTGCAAAAGCTGATTCCGTATTGTCGTAACGATAACGAAGGGTGTGGAAGTATTTATTCAACTGTTTGAAAGTGAACATAACCAATGCTGAAATTGGTAAATCACGTCCGTGCTTGAGAACGTTATTGAACGATTCCGAAGCGTTCGTGGTCATTCAGGCCCAATCTCATACCATCAGTATCCAATGCCAAAGACCATAAATGAGGGTCCACGTTGCGCAACCAATTTCGTACGTCAGGTCTAGGACCAATGAGTGTCCTCTTCTTCCAATCTGGGCTGGATAAGGCGACGTGTGATCATTGAATACCATTTCACGTATTCATCACTGAGAATATCAATGTCTTCGCCTTCCTGGCCCGGATCCCCATACATTAGTCTCTCCCATCTACTATTCCATATCTGAACCTCCTCGGCCAAGTACACTCTCCAATCAACTTTTTTCCCTTTCTAATCCGTGGCGAGGATGCGTAAAAGCTATAGGAGGTTGTGGAATGATCTGATTCCATCCCAACTGTCTCATAGTACGACCAGGATGATGCCACTCAATGGTGTTGAAGCAAATAAGTGGCACATCAGCCGCCCATAATTCTCGTGACTCGAGACATACTGGATGTAGTCGTTCCATTAAATACTCCTCATATGGTCGATAAATAAAATAACCGTGGACCATTTGCTCGAGCTGATCCCGATAGAAAAGTAAAGAACCACGTGGGGTCTCTGTAAAATGTTTTGGTCCGGCCCATTGCCTGCGCTTAAATAAAACCGTTACACATTTAATAATTATTCAATTTTCAATATCAAAATAAATAAAAAGTTTACTCATAAGTACGACCAACAAGGTCTGTAAAATGGATGCATTTCATCTTCAAGTTCTGGTGGGTATCTGTTAAATGGTTGTGGACGTCCAATACGCATGCGCTCCCAACACCAAAACTGTAGTAACAGTGCACATCCCCCGATTTGCGACTTCTTAATATAAGTCGCTCTGCACATCTGAATGTATTGATACGCTAAAACCGCGCTCCCCCAACTGTATCTTCTGACGTTATCCAAGTCCGCCAACAATGGAAGGTAGTGGAGCGGTACCTGATCTCCGGACAAGTCTGCCACGAGAGTCAATCCCAAAATACATAAAATGTACGCCCTAGCGTATTTTCTCAACATCTCTTCATCCGCATCGGCTGGCATAGTATTCAAGTATTCATCGAACCATGTCTTGCTACCCATCGATTTAGTCTTAGGTCGGTCAGGCACAGCACCCAATAAACTCAAACAAAGTGGCTCCCATTCGAGCTCCCCTAATCCAGACACAGGCAACCCATCTATGGGTAATCCAGTAAGAAGAGACACGTCCTGTAAAGTAATTGTAGCCTCCCCTCCATTTAGATGGAAGGTGTGTGTCTCGGGGCGCCATCTCTCAACTAGTGCGGTGATTAATCTAGGATCACGATTCACGTTGCATACTTGGGTCCAAGGTAGAAAACCAGCATTTGCAACATAATCCGTAAGTCGCGGGTCCATCTTTACGATATTATGACTTATTATCTTCAATGCCTTATCAGACTTAAATTCGTTATCCATCTATAATATGCAATTACTTAATTAAACATTGTTATATGCTATGAATTGAAAAAATTTAATTAACAATAAATCATACCTGATTTCTCCAAATTGCCTCAGTGCGATGCTTCTTTTGCATCGTCAACAAGGATGGATCGATAGGTCCAGGATGAAGATAATCATCCATATCCATGTTAGGATTAGCAGTCGCTCGTGAAGAAGACGGCACATCGCTAGTGCTTCTTCGCCTGTTACCTGACGACATTTCTGTAAAAACAACAGATATTCATTATTACCAATTCATGAAAAAAACACAATATATATCAATACGCTATTTCAACTACAACAAAAAGAGTCCCAATTCTAATATACTAATTCAATAACACTAAAAAATGCACAAAATTCACACAATTAACCGCACTAATATCAAAAACACATAATTCAACAACACTAATATCTAAAATTCACAATAACAATTCTTCACAAACAATACAACAACACTAATTAAACAGTTTATTACCTAAAAAATGCACAAAAATCATACAATTAACTAAACTAATATCAAAATCAAATAATTCAACAACACTAATATCAAAATTCACAACAACAATTCTTCACAAACAATTCAACAACACTAATTAAACAGTTTATTACCTATCAATTCGGAGGTTGTGAATGGAGGAGAAATTGGACGGAATCGAGCCGAATTGGATACGAATTTGGACGGAATTGGGGTATGATTTCAAAATTCAAGAGAAATAGGACGGAATTGGGGAGAAATCGGACAGAATCGGATGAGGGAGAAGTAGATCCGGCGGGTTCAAAAGTGTAGGGTTTCGAATGGGGGAGAAGAGAAGAAGCGTCTGCAATTTAATTCCGCAGAAGACCGGAACTCCGGTTTCCGGTTTTTAGGAAAACACGGAACGGCGCATTCCGGTCTTACGTGGAAGCCACGTATTGGACCGTCGTCCACATCAACCGGATCCCATACAAAACCATAAAAATTATTAAATTGAAATATTTATCAAATAATTTATA
Source organism: Rhodiola kirilowii (assembly GCA_033675215.1). NCBI lineage: Eukaryota > Viridiplantae > Streptophyta > Magnoliopsida > Saxifragales > Crassulaceae > Rhodiola > Rhodiola kirilowii. The sequence goes on along the minus strand of CM066195.1, from coordinate 44,706,292 downwards.
TTTCTTTTTATTAAAAATTGTATTTTTATAAATTTTTTGTGTTTTTTGAATTTTTATATTAATTTATTACAAATAGGTACACCTTTTTGGAAATTTATTTGATAGTTCGCCCACTGTCTGGAAAAGTATTTGATAGTTTGCCCTCTGTCTGGAAATTTTAATAGTTCAGCCCACACGTTGGAAAATAGTGATAGTTCAGCCCACAAATTGGAAAATGGTGATAGTTCCAGTACCCAAACTGAATTTTTCCATAAGTAATAATAGAGAGACTTTATTGCTTATTGCTCTCAAGTAGCAAGTGAGCAAAAAAAGAACAAACAACAATGCTTAATAGATAAACAATTATGGAGAGGGTGTGTGATAGGAAAGCAATAAGTGAAGCCCACATATATTTATGTAAAAAGACAAAAAAAAATTGTTAGTTTTGAAAGAAATAAAAACAAAAATGTGAACATTGGAATAAATTCAATTATTCAAATTCAACCCCACAAAATAAAAAAAAAACTATAATCTAAAAAAAAATAAGAAAATGTGAGAAAAATCAGATAAATTAAATAAGTAGGTGTGAAATACTAGAAAATACTTCATAAAAATTAAATAAGTAGGTATGAATACTAGATATAAATTACAACAAAGAAAATACAACTAGAAAATACTTCAGAAGAAATGCAATTATATAGAAATACAACATATTTATTGAAGAGAATGTTGTATTTAAAATGTTGTATTTTTGACTATCTAGATAAAAAATATGTTGTATTTTGCTTTTAGCTCTCTTGCTGCATTGAAATATATGGAGCAAAAAGTTATTTTAGCTCATCGTTTTTAGCTCTGCTTGCTACATGACTTTTATGAGAAAATATTTTTACTTATTGGTCATTGCTCTCTTACAACGGATGCCCTAAGGGATATAACCGAGTTTTCTGATACATAGAGGACCAAAGTGTACACTGTTAATGTTGTGATCTAATTAGATTTAGTAATACTGAAAGGATCAAAGTGTAAATCATTCTTCGGAGGACAGCGTAGAAGATTCTCGTCCGATCAAACACTACGCATGATCGCCGCCACAAACCCGTCCATCTCCGCCGCAATCGCCTCCCAGTCCACGTCGACGAGCCGAAGCTGTTGTTGTCCAGTTTTACCGATCCCGATCGGTGTAACAGGGCCTAGGGGGTCACCAGAGTCCTGCCTGGGCCGGTAGTACCCTGCCACTCCATAGCCACTGGGCCTCATGCGGGCTTCCTAGTGGTAGGGCTGCAGCCCATGTTCTTCCCACCTAATTCATGGGATTTCCATGTGCAGCCCAATTGGTTACACATACCTCACAAGGTGTGTGTTAAATGGGAGGTCAGGGGTTCAATTCCCATCTCCAACTACCTACATGGTTTTTACTCCCTATCTTTTCCATATGTTTAGCGCTGCTGACTGGAGATATGCCGCTGAACAGTTTGTGAAGAAGCTGCCTGATAAAGTATTTGTACACAGTGAGTGCATTTTCTGCCTGTATAAGATGCATGATTTTTTTGCATTTCAAAGTCTGTTGAATTGAACTTCCGAGAGAAGCATTCATTTGTTTCTGATCATGTTGAGGAATGACTGATGATCAAACTATCCTGAACTTTTGGTTTTTTTTTTAATCAGGGAGTGAATGCAATTACTCAAAAAAGACGTTTGATGGGGTGGACATGATGGGAGAGAGGTTAGCGGATGAGGTATTTTGGTAATTATGAACAGAGTAACAGACTTTATTTATGAAACTATGTATAGCCTACTGATGGTAGGCACCCTGTGCAAAATTTTCCAAATGTGAATAGGTTTTGAGTATAGTTAACGGCGGCCTGAAGTGCAAAAGATATCCTTTGTGGCCCATTCTTTGGGCGGTCTTGTTGCAAGGTATGCAATTGGGAGGCTGTACGAGTCCGTTTCAAATGCTAAAGATCCAGGAAATGTTTATACAAATCATTCGGATCAACCTGCCAAGCTGCCTAATAAATCTAAAATTGCTGGGTTGGAACCAATTAACTTCATAACAGTTGCATCCCCTCATTTAGGCTCCAGGGGACACAGACAGGTGATACGAATTCCTTCGCTTGTGTTACTATCATAGATTTTTTTTGCTATGATGGCTGATGCTAGGATTAAGTCCTCCATATTGTCCCTAACATCCAGTGATATGTGTTTCATTATGTTTCGGTTTGCATCTGCATTGCAGCTGCCACTGCTTTGTGGTCTTCCGTTTCTGGAGAGAAGTGCCTCACAGACTGCTCATTGGCTTGTTGGGAGGACTGGGAAACATCTCTTCCTCACTGACCATGATGATGGGAAGCCACCTCTTCTTCTCAGAATGGCTACAGACTCTGAAGACTTGAGGTTTATGTTAGTATCATACTGGGAAAATGCTTCCATCTACTGCTTGAAGATCTGACATAATACTTTTGCGTTTTATCTTCCACCCGCAGATCAGCATTACAAGCTTTCAAGCGTCGTGTTGCATATGCTAATGTGAACTATGACCGTATGTTCTCTTTTGGTTTAATGTTAACTTTTGGAGTCCTGATCCTTGTTCCAGGGTCACGTAAGTCTTTGTTGTGTTTCACTTATTTATTTGTTTGTATCTCAAGATGTGGTTGGGTGGAGTACGTCTTCGATACGCCGTTGCAATGAACTGCCAAAGGTGAATTACCTTTGGCCATTTTTCCTCTGTCCCGTCTTCATTATAGATATTGTAATGGTCACTGAATTGTTTTCCTTGTATAATCAGTCGAATCTTTTATTCCTGGATGAGAAGTATCCACATGTTGCATATGTTGAAGGAGAAACATCAAAAGTCATACAAGTAAAAACACCTTCTACGAAGACAGATCAAACAACGGAGTTGGAAGGTCTGGAACAACAACCACTGCTGTTTTATCATTATCTTCTACTGGTGAACTCCCCTTTACATCCCACTCGAATTATTTTTTCACTTTTGTTTCGCCCTATGCAGAGGAGATGATCAGAGGTCTAACACAAGTACACTGGGACCGAGTTGATGTTAGTTTTCATAAAAGTAGACAACGAATTGTTGCTCATAATACTATTCAGGCAAGTCACTTCAAGCAAAAATTGACCTGTTATACGATGGCATTTATCGAAACTAACTGTTTAACAAATCTCTTTTGCTGACGATGATCTCTTCATCCATTAATGCAACCAGAAGTTTAGTTTCAAGTGAAAAGCCGTGCCGTGTCGTAACAAATAATAGATAGGTCTACAGATAAGAAATATGCATTTGGTATATTTAAAAATGTGGAACTGAGAAAAATCATGTTGATGAAGTGTTAAAGCCTGCTTACTTTTAGCTTGCCATTTATGTTTCAAGAAGAACATGGCGGAAATCAATCGAGGTCCGTGTAGCTTTCCAATCTAAGATCTGAACAATGAATACATGTCAAGCTGGAACTTTTACCAGACATTCAATGTACTCGATGTATACAACTGGAAAATATAGATTATTAAGTGTTATTTTACTGGGTCTATTGGATCCTAGTACATGCTGCTTATCAGTTCATTTACAAATGGTTTGATCAGTAAGGGTTTGCAATTTTCACAAGCTTCCTTGTTTTTTTTTTTTCGGGAGCAGGTGAAAACCTTCTGGCTGAATTCCGATGGTGTTGATGTGGTGTGCCATATCATTGATAACTTTCTTCTATAGCCATCTGTGGAGTATCGTATCATGAAGTGCCGAGGTAAAATCAGTGACACTATCCTTACCTGTTTTAGAGACTTTTAGAGTGCACTTGCATTAAAATTTTGCTCAGTAGTTTACAATGTTCAACTCTGAAATCAAATACCGAAGCACTTATGGTCACCTTCGGACCACTGTGTAGCGTTCATTGTTTCTGTGTGCCACGTAACACAGGCTCCTATTCGTACGCCTATCTTACATTCTTCCATAGGATCATTTTTTTGTTTCTCCCCATCGACATTCCTAATGTGACACATTGTTAGTTTTTAACATGGTTGAATATGTTACATGGCCTCGCCATATCTTTACCACCTTCTGCGTGCTCAACTATTGGAGTGCCAAAAATCTAAAGGTCATCACAACCCTGGCCGTTCATCTATAAAATATCATCTCATTTTGTGGATTTCGTTTAAAGAACCCAATTTCGTGAAGAAAAAAAAAGATGTCAGAGAGATTGATAGAGACGCTTTAGGCGTACCCATTTGTCCAAGGGACCTGATTGATCAAGGTCACATGGCACTGATATGAGTTGGAGTACATAGACGAAATCGAACATCTGGATTTGGCATATCTTCCTCCTAGTGTTATCATTTTGATTGTTATAGATTCAGAAATGTATTGTTTAGAAATTCTTAAGGTGTTGTATCCTATTCTTGTACAGTTTCAGCTGCGAATGGCAGCTGCGAATCATAAACTTGAGATAACTGGGAGATCTAACAGGGAATCAGGTATTTTCTTACTTGTTAGTTAATCCTACTTTTGCCAACGATGAGCATGGCTGATAAATTAGTATAAGTAACCATATGGTACGAAACAGGAAATGGCTGCTGCTAGGGTTGCATTTTCATATGCATTTGTGCCAATTGACGTCCATGGATCTAGTGGCCCTTGACACCAACAATCTTCATCTGCCTACACCGATCGAACTATGAAGCAGGAACAGCCAGCCGACATAATTTCCCTTTTCAGGGTACTTTAAATCTATCTAACAGAGAGTTGTCCTGAATATTTCCAGGCATGTTACAAAACACTACCTGTCTGAACAAAATGGACATTCGTGTTCTACAGGATCTGCGCAAGAACAAAATAGTCTTGACAGCTTAAAATAGCATCACGCCACATGTGACGAATTCCGCTGCCCTAAATCAGCCTACACTACAGTAGTTGAAAATATATGAGTTACAAAAATAGAAATGGACAAGAATAAAATAAATAGAAGAAGAACTGATTTATGGATGAGATAAAATACTAAACCGAAATTTCAAAAGTAATAATTAAAACTCCGAATCTTAAAATATTCTAGGAGCAACCGACGCGTATTCAAACCCTAAGCACGTTCTCTCATCCATCCTCCACGAGCAACTCTAGAAGAACGTCCTCGTAGCCGCTTTCGCATTACTCCACCGCTGCACAGCTTACTTGATCGGACGTCCTCAAATCTGCATAGAACCGCTGCAGATGCCCGGGTATCTAAAAAGTTCAGCCATTTCTTTCAAGGGTTTAGGATGGCCGTGATCGTCGTTTGAGTTTCTGTCCATCTATCACCCGACTGTCGTCTGTACGTTCCCAAATTTAATCGGTCCCCATCAATTTCTTGTTTAGTTTTATCACTTCGTTTCGCAAAGATGTTAGGGTTTATCTCGAAAAACGTGCTCAGACGCAGCTATGATTCCAAAGCCGTAATCTCAGCAAGTTCAGTTTTTTTATTATACCCAAGGAATGCCGCCATCAGATTCTTCTCTGCTGATGACATTGGAGAAGTCGAATATAAGATTGATGAACCAGTAAAAGCCGAGTCTGAGGTTGTGGAGCCTGTCAAGGATTCAACTTTCACTATATCCTATTTGGTCAAATTCTGCGGTTTGACAGCCGAAGCAGCTCAAGATGCCTCTAAATTAGTACATTTGAGATCTGCCAAAAGGTCTCGCTTGGTGCTTAGGTTATTAAGGGACAATGGTTTTAGTAATGCAGACATATCCCGCTTAGTGACCAGGCGGCCATCACTTATTGTAGCTGACCCCGAGAGATCTCTGAAGCCGAAGTTTAAGCTTTTTGCTTCTTTAGGTGCTCCTCCAGATGCAGTTGTAAAGATGCTGCTAGAATATCCGGAAATTCTTCACAAGAGCTTGGATAAAATTTTGCTCCCTTCCGTGGAGCTCTTGAGGAGTATTCTCCATACAGATGAGAAGGTATTACGGGTTATAAATATGTGTCGTGGAGTTCTGAGACTCAGTTTACCGGATGTGTTGGGGCCAAACGTCAGGCTTCTGAGGGATGAAGGTGTTAGTGATGATTTGATTTCAGCATTCCTGTATAATAGTCCTCATGTGATGATGATGCCAGCTGCTCGGTTTGCGAAAACAGTTGACAAAGCCAGAAAAATGTTGATTGGTGCAAGGAGAGTTGGATTCCTGGATGCGTTTAGTACGATTACCTCAATCTGTAACAAAGAATGGGAGCGTAAAGTTAGTATCTTTGAGAAGTGGGGATGGTCAGCTGCTGATCTCAACACTGCATTCTCAAAGCAGCCTAAGTTCATGGAGTTACCAGAGAAGAAGATTGAGAAAATTATGAATTATTTCGTGAACGTTATGGAGTTGGATCCCTTATTTCCTGTGAAGAACCCAAATGTGCTTATGCAGGCGGATCAAATTATTCCCCGGTGCTCCATAATTCGGTATCTTCTTAAGATGGGTGTGGTGTCAAAGGATGATTTTGAAATCAGCACTGTGTTGGAGTCCAAAGAGGACGCATTTATAAGAGATTTTGTAAAGAACTATACGGAGGTTCTTCCGGAGTTGCTAGATTTGTATGCTTTCTGTAAAAAGCGTGCAGCAATTGGGAGGAGTCAGCCAGTCTCATGCTTGTAAAAATAGCATTTTAACGAAGTTCATCTCACAGGATAACTCACAAAGTCCTGTCTTTTACTTTCTAGATTTTCCTTTTTGGTTGCTGATAAAGCATTAATTATCTGGAGGATGATATTGTTGTCAAATAGTGCATTATAGTTCAGCCAGCAGAGTATCCGATTCTTATGAATCTCATGTTATCAAGTTATCGAGATGGACCGAGAAAGGTTTTCCCCTCGGTATTAGTTCATTGCGTGATGAATGTTTTGAAGCATTGCAAGAAAATTCTTTCATTACACATGTTGTTGCTAATTTGTAATCTATCAGAATGATGTTACTGTTCAGCCACTCTAGGCTAAAATGAGTGATGAATGATGTCGGAGCATCATTCCCGAGAGCCACCGCCTCCAACTTCCTTCCCCTAAGCTCCTTCCTATCCAGCAACTCCATGCCGTTTCAATCCCTCCTCCGGATCCAGTGCTCCACCCATGCCCCCGCTTGTCCCTTCCCCGTTGTCTCTTCCTGTTGTGTTTCAATTAGATATAATCTACTTGTAACGCATATAAAGAAATGCATTAAAAACGGAAGTGACGTTGCATAAAAAATGCATCTTTTTGTACTCTTGTTACTGTAAGTAAGCACTAAGCAATAGAGATGAAGATGGAGGGTGAAGTCGGAGGCTAGCTTAAGCACTGACTGATTTGTGTTTAAAGGAACAAATCAAAAGAAGAAGAAAACAATAAAGGAAGTGGGGCAAAGGTGAGCCGACAGGTGGGTACCTGGTCATGGATGGCTTCCAATTTAGTTTAGATATGTGTTGTGATGGTTGTGCTAATTGATGAATTTGTCAATCTTTTACGAATCAGACAGTGGGGAAAAAGGGGAGAGACAAATAATTTGGAAGCACCGGACCACCATCGAATTTGTTTAAGTGATAAAGGTAAGGAAACATTGATTGATTCTTTTGTGATGATCGCTAAGAAGATTTGCAGCTGTCGATTTAAACTATGTGCGTTGTGAATATATGGCTTAAGGGTTATGCCATGATCAGATTTATATGTTATGTTTTGTTCATGGTCATGCGTTGATTGTGCAATTTGAGGTAGAAAATAAGTGTGACAGTGGAGTTGATTATGCACCATTTGCTTGTATGCAGTTGATCGAGCAAAGTGATCATAAAGGTGCATTCGAGAGTCTAAGATTGAGTGTGAGATCGGTAAGTTTATAATATTTTTATTATCGTATTGATTAATTATATGTGTGAGATAACAGATAGTGAATATTGTGATATGGACATGTGCATCATTGCATACACAATATGCATCTTCATGGACATGATATGTGATATGAGTACTGAGGTGACGGCGGGACGTAACGGCCCAGTACTGCACTTACAGATGGGCGGTCCAGGTAGTCTATAGGGCATAAAGCCTGACCGGTCTGTAATGTGCCCACCGTTTGATATGTTACAGATGGGCAGTCCAGGTAGTCTATAGGGCATAATGCCTGACCGGTCTGTAATATGTCCATTGTTTGATATGTTATAGATGGGCGGTCCAGGTAGTCTATAGCGCATAAAGCCTGACCGGTCTGTAACATAGCCCACATGTGCATCATCGTGCATTCATGCATTCATCAATTTTTATGCATTCCCAACGGTAATATAATATATTATTTACTTACAAAGTCGGTTGACCCACCCCCTTATTTTCCCAAATTTTCAGATAAGTGATCTACGAGTTCAAGAACGGTTATTCTCATTCGTACAGGAGTCGCACACACACGTACGGTGCCATCCAACTGCTCAGTTGATTTTAGCCTTTGGGAGCCCTTCAGTTGTCTTCTTTTATTTTCAGTAGTCCTTAGTGTCGCTCCGTGGTACTTGAGCAGGCTTTTGGATATTGTTATTTTGTTTCGCTACCCTATTTTGCAACCCATGTATATGATCTCCTCTATGCTTGATTATATCAATATTTGTTAAGACCGATATAGAGGCTTACTTGGCAATTGGCATAAGTGTCAAGCGCCGGTCTCGACTTATATATCGGGTCCTGTGAATGCTGTGTTTGTGCTGTCACTTATTTTCTGAATCTTCGTATGCCAGATTTCTTATATAAAAAAATGCATCTTTTTTGTACTCTTGTTACTACAAGTAAGCACTAAGCAGCTCAGGACTGTGAACAAGGCTAGGCCAATAATTCTCGAGAGAGAGAAGTTCCAACTCCATAATGGCGTCGGCGTCGTCGATCTTCAGCGAAGATTCCATCCCTCAACAGAGATGCTACGGCCCGATCACCTTCCCAACCGTCCTCACTCTCAGCACTCAAGCTCCACCAGACTTCGACTTTGCCACCTCCATCCGCGATCACAAGCCCTGGCTCCAATCGCGCCTCCACCACTCCGGAGCTCTACTCTTCAGAGGCTTCCCGCTTCGCACGCCTTCCGACTTCAACGCCTTTGTCGAGGCGTTCGGCCTCGAGGAGCAGCCTTACGCCGGCCCCGCGCTCAGGAACAAAGTTGTCGGAAGGGTTTTCACCGCCAATGAGTCTCCGCCTGATCGCAAAATTAGGTTTCATCATGAGATGGCTCTGGTAAAAATTTCTTTTGCTGCTGCAATTGCCTTTGATTGAACCATTTTGTTGTTGTTCGGTACTTGGTTGCTGCTGCCTGCTGGTTCAGTTTACAGTGAAGATAATGGATGATCCTCATTTTACCCTAGAGCTAGTGTACTTAGTTGAATTGAGAGTTATGAGCAGCTAATAGTTAGTACTATTTTTTACGAGTTTTGGCTAACATTTAGATACGATTATGTTTTGAGATTGATAATTTTCTGACCTTGCTATGGTAATCATGTGATTATTGTCTGTCTAGATGCCAGAGTTCCCATCCAAATTATTTTTCTTCTGTGAAGTGGAGCCTGAAAGTGGAGGTGAGACTCCTATCGTCCTCAGCCATATTATTTACGAGCAGATGAAACACAGGTACCCTGATTTTGTTCAAAGGTTGGAAGAACATGGGTTACTCTACACTCGAGTAATGGGGGAAGATGATGACCCCTCATCACCTATTGGTAAGGGATGGAAATCTACCTTCTCGACTAGCGAGAAGGATGTGGCTGAGCAAAGGTTTGTAGTCACTACTCACTATAGCAGTTTTATTGGGAAACAAGTCATAAGCCGATAATATCTACAACTCTCAAACAATGCCATAACTATACTGGTGTATATATGTCAATGAACTGTTGAATCCCTTTCATATTTATTTTCAGGGCTGCTAATATGGGGGTGAAGTTGGAGTGGACTGAAGATGGGGGGGCCAGAAGAATTCTGGGTCCTGTGCCAGCCATAAAATATGATGGTACTAGACAACGTAATATTTGGTTCAACAGTATGGTGGCTGAATATGCTGGATGGAAGAATGCTAGGAATGATCCTGTAAAGACGGTTACTTTTGAGAATGGCAAGCCATTGCCAGCTGATATCGTATTTTCTTGTATGAATCTGCATGAGGAGGAATCTGTAGTTTTTCCTTGGCAACAAGGTGATGTCCTATGGATAGACAATTGGGCTGTTCTTCATGCACGGCGACCATGCAACAGCCCCCGTCGTATCCTAGCATCACTCTGCAAGTGACCTAGTCACAGTAGCATAAAGTTTACTATTTTCAAGAAACTGGATGCTATAGTATGAACATGTAAAATGCTTGTGAAGATTATGACGTGTGCAAACCTTTGTGTGAGAAACTGGATGCTATAGTATGAACATGTAAAATGCTTGTGAAGATTACATGTGCAAACCTTTGTTGAGAGTTATTTTGATTTTGTATTTTGAGGATAAGCTCACATAACATAAATTTTGTATCTTTCCGTTGATTGGTTTTCTGCTTCGCGGATGGTTGGTTGGTGGTGGCGTTGGTCACGGCTCAGCGGGCGGAGCAGGTTGGCTTGCTTGGTTGGCCTTCGTCACGGGCGGGGCGAGCGGTCCTGTAAAAATGTTGATTGGTGCAAGGAGAGTTGGATTCCTGGATGCGTTTAGTACGATTACCTCAATCTGTAACAAAGAATGGGAGCGTAAAGTTAGTATCTTTGAGAAGTGGGGATGGTCAGCTGCTGATCTCAACACTGCATTCTCAAAGCAGCCTAAGTTCATGGAGTTACCAGAGAAGAAGATTGAGAAAATTATGGAATATTTCGTGAACGTTATGGAGTTGGATCCCTTATTTCTTGTGAAGAACCCAAATGTGCTTATGCTGGCGGATCAAATGATTCCCCGGTGCTCCATAATTCGGTATCTTCTTAAGATGGGTGTGGTGTCAAAGGATGATTTTGAAATCAGCACTGTGTTGGATATTGAGCGACTAATGTATGTGGTTGATCAGCCATGGATGTGTAATAGCTTAGGCGGGAAAATTAGTTGTAACAGCTGTTAGTTGTGTTAGTTGCAGTTTACTGTAGAAGCTTGCACGTCGTCGTTTCACTAGCTGGCGTGCAACACAGGCGTTTGGTTGTGGAACGGCGTTGTCTTGCTTCTCGTTTAAGTATTGTGCTTTGGCTCCATTATGTGTAATTCAATTTTTCCAGAAAATGCAAAATCCTAAATCCGTTTTGCCCCAATTTCCGATTCGTACTTTCGCTTCCGATTTGGTTCCGATTATCTGCGATTTCTCCGATTGATGCTCCGACAGTATTGTTTCTCATGGTATCAGAGTTGGATCGTCGATCCGGTTAGTCTTCTTCTACCTTTACTTTCGTTTGTGTTGTGTTAATTGATATGGCAAGTTTGGAGAGTTCTGAGACGAGTCAGAATCGTAGCGAGTTTGGTTCAGGCGGATCGGGCAGTGTAGGTGTTGTAGATGATCCGTATTTCGTCAATAATAATGAGATGACTGGTAATCCGATTGTTGCTAAGGTGTTAACCGGTCAGGAAAACTATGGAACGTGGAGGAAATCCATGGAGATTGCTTTGTCTGGTAGGTCTAAGTTGGCCTTCATTAATGGCAAGTATCCAAGGCCGAGTGATCCGGCGATGTTGGCTAAATGGCAGAGATGTAACGATGTGATTATGTCCTGGTTGATTTGCTCGGTTTCAGAAAAGATTGTAGGTGAAGTATTGCATTCGAGAGATGTAATGACCTGCTTGGGAAGATTTAGAGGCTAGTTATGCAGGTACTAACCTCGCAAGAAAGTCAGCTTTACTGAGGGAACTGAATGATTGCGTTCAAAATGGCATGCCTAGGGGAGAGTAAAATTCGGTAATTACCGTTTACCGTTGGTAAATTTACCGTTACCGAATCGGTTCGGTAAAACGGTAAATATACCGACGGTAAAACGATAAAATTAAGTCGGTAAACGGAATAAATATTGAAATAGGTAAATTTACCGTTTTACCGATTTATCGAAACATATAAATAAATATGTAATATATATAGATATATATATTAATAAAGAAAAAAATTAAAAAATATAGCAAAGGGCCGAGGCCCAAAGCTGCAAAGCCTCATTCCAAACCCTAAAGAACGACCTGCTGCGACTGCTCTGCCTCTGCGAAGTGCGAAGTGCGAAGTGCGATTTTTTGAGTGACCTGCTGTGCTGCGACTGCGAAATCTCGATATCGACATCTTCTTCGACTTACCATCTACTTCAATCCGGTACGTACCACTGTCAAACTCTTTGACTACTGTTTCTCTTGATGGAAGTTTGATTCTACATTTCGTTGCTTCAATGCATAAAGTGTGCATTGTAGGATGATTCAAAGGTAAGAATCAACACATGATTCGAAGCATTATGGGATGTCAGAAACCTGCTTATCTTAGGATGTTAAATTTCAGTTCATGATTTGTTATTAATTTATTATGCTCAATTACTATGATTGTTCACCAGACACCAATACATTATGATTTTTTTGGGGCACAATATTTATCATTTGCTGTATGGATTAAGAGATTGAAGTGAATTGCCAGCTTCTCATATCATTTTTTTCATGGATGAATTTCAGGTACCAAAAGGGAATCTCTGAAATTGACGATGGTGTTTTGTGTTTATCTAATTGCCAAGACTCAAGGGTGAATCAGAGGCATCAAGCTGACTTTTTTTGACAAAATATGAAACTCGAGACAATGAAATTGCACACTTTTTATTCTCAAGTCATGATCTGAAATCTGAATTGTGATCATCATTTATGATGTTTTTCTGTATCCATTGCCTGGCAGGGACTTCTTATTCACTAGATAGTAAAATCAACATATATATGTAAAAGATTTATAATATATATTAAGAAAATTAAAAAAACAACAAAATTCGGTAAATTCCCCGAATTTACCGAAATTTACCGATTTACCGAAATATCGGTAAAATGGTAAAATGGTAACGGTAAACGGAATAGATTTTTCTAAATCGGTAAATCGGGAAAACGGTAAATTACCGTTTGCTCTCCCCTAGGCATGCTTGTGTGTGACTATAATAGGAAATTGAATTCTCTATATCGGGAAATAGATACTATTAGTACAATGAAATGCTTTGCTACTGGAAATTGTCTTTGCTGTAAGCAGTTTAATGTGGACAAATAAGGTGACAAGGTAGTGAAGTTTTTTTTTTTGATGGGGTTAGTGTGTTAAAGTTAGTATCTGCTCATTTTGAGCTGGTGAGGACTTGAACCCTGACCACTTTGGGCGCAGGGGGACGCCCTTCCACTGGACAAGGTAGTGAAGTTTTTGATGAGGCTTGATGATTGTTATGCTTCGGTTGGAAGTAATGTGTTTGGTATGGCTGAAGTACCAAAGATGGTGACAGTTTATGGGCTAGTTTTAACAGAAGAATCTACAAGAAAACATAACAAGGATAGACATGTGGAGTCATCAGCTCTCTTTACACATAACAGTCAGTCTGGTAATAATCAAACTGGTCAGGGTAGAGGGAGAGATGGTGGCAGAGGTAGTTTTGGTCGAGGAAGAGGAAGACTATTCTGTACTCACTGCCAAGTACCTGGTCATTTGAAAGAAAATTGCTACAAGTTGATTGGTTATCCACAAAATAATAGGTTTCAAAAGACAGATAACAGAACTAATACTGGTGGAAGGTATTCAGCAAATTCTGTTGTGAAATTAGATGAGTCTGGTTCATCAACTGCTGCAAATAAAAGCTCGAATGTGGTGGTGGAGCAAAGGTTCACAAATAGTCAGCTTGAACAGATCATGGCTATGCTCAAGGGAAGCTGTAATGGTAAACCAGATGGACAAAGCCACATGACAGGTATAGCTCACTCTCAATCTCTTGACACTCATAATGAGTATTGGCTGGTTGATAGTGGAGCTACTAGTCATTTTACATATACTAGTGACTTACTTCATGATGTCCATGAGATTAAGGAAAAATGTAGAGTCACATTGCCTAATGGAGTTCAGATTGATATTAGACACAAGGGAAAGTGTTGGTTGACAGACAGAATTTTACTGCATGATGTTCTTTTAGTACCTGAACTTACAGTCAGTTTGATTTCAGTTAGTAAGCTTATTGCTGATCTCAATTACAGAGTTACTTTTACCAAGTCACATTGCCTGATACAGGACCATCTCTTCAGGACAATCCTAGAGATTGGGAGCCAATTGAAGGCTTATATCAGTTGGAAACAAGAAGGTGGAGAGGTCTGGACAACAAAGCTTGTAGTTTGGAAGTCAGAAACCAAAAAAATGAAGTTGAACTATAGCATAATAGGCTGGGACATGTTCCTTTTGCTACTTTAGATTTATTGTTGCAAAAAAAGTCACCAAGGGTGCTTTGTAAATAATCACAGTTCAGTTGTTCTGTGTGCCCCATGGCAAAACAAACAAAATTGTCTTTTCCTTTGAGTACTCATAAATCTGATGTTGCCTTTGACCTTATACATTGTGATGTTTGGGGACCTCACCATGAGGCTACTCATTCAGGTGCACAGTATTTTTTAACCATTGTTGATGATTTTTCAAGGGCAGTGTGGACTTTTTTGATGGTGCAGAAGTCTGAAGTGGCTTGTTTGATCATTGATTTCTTTGCTATGGGACACACTCAGTTTGGGAAGACTATCAAGATTCTAAGGTCTGATAATGGAGGGGAGTTCTTCAATAATAAGCTTAGTACCTTTCTGCTCACTAAGGGTTGCATCCATCAAAGTTCTTGTCCTTACACACCCCAACAGAATGGTGTTGTTGAGAGGAAACACAGGCAGTTGTTGGAGATTGCAAGGGCACTAATGTTTGAGTCTAGTTTGCCAAGGATTTTTTGGGGGATAGTATCCTTACTGCAACTCATATTATTAACATGTTACCTTCCTCTGTGCTTCATGGAAAAAGTCCTTGGGAGAAACTTTTCAATGAACAATCTTATATTGACCATTTGAGAGTTTTTGGTTGCTCTTGTTTTGTTAGCACCAACAAATTTTCCAGAGACAAATTTGATTTTAGAGCGTTGGAATGTGTGTTCTTGGGCTATCCCTCAGGTCAGAAAGGGTACAAGGTTTATTGCTTGTCAACTGGGAAGTTATCATCAGTAGGCACATCATTTTCAGGGAAGACATTTTTCCATTTAAAAGGTCAAATGAACAGTGTTCTTCTTTTAACCAACCTGTTCCTCAGTTTCCTTTGATCACTGATACTTCTGATCTCAGCTTTGATGATGATGATGCCTCATTGTTTCCATCTCCTGATGAAGTTCTAGCCTCTCCTACACAGAATGTTGGTACTCCTGATTATTCTGCAGAAAATTCAATTGGTTCAGACTTGAATAATGAAGAACATCCGGTTGGTTCAGAAATGAATAATGAAGATTTCTCTTCTGGTGTTTCTCCACCAGTTGTCCCTACTCCAGATTGTCTGAGAAAATCTACAAGGCCTCGCAAGCCACCAAGTTGGACCAAAGATTATGTATGTAATACTATGCTCAAGATTACTTCACCTCACTTGATTGACAATTTTGTTTCCTATACCAAGTGCTCTCCCCAACATAAGCAGTTTGCTTTGCAAATTTCTGATCTTAAGGAACCAACTTCTTTCAATCAAGCTCATACTGATCCTAACTGGATGGCAGCTATGCAAAAGGAAATCACAGCTCTTGAAGCAAATAACACATGGGTTCTAACTGAACTACCAGAAGGGAAGACTCTTGTTGATTGTAAATGGGTCTACAAGCTGAAATTCAAATCTGATGGTACTTTGGAAAGATACAAAGCCAGACTTGTTGCTAGAGGCTTTACTCAAGTTGAAGGGCTGGACTATCATGATACTTTTTCCCCTGTGACAAAAATAACAACTGTGAGATGTTTATTAGCAGTTGCAGCTGCTAAGAAATGGCATGTTTATCAACTTGATGTTGATAATGCGTTTCTCCATGGTTCATTGGATGAGGAAGTGTACATGAAATTACCAGTTGGGTTTTACAAGAAAGAAAAGGCTGATGGTCAGGTACGCAAGCTACTAAAGAGTCTCTATGGCTTGAAACAAGCTTCAAGGCAATGGTTTGCAAGGTTTAGTGAGGCAATCATTCATTTTGGTTTTCAAAGAAGTTTCAATGATTATTCTTTGTTCACTATGAAGAAAGGTGAAGATTTCCTGATCTTGTTAGTCTATGTAGATGATGTGGTTATTACTAGGACCTCATCCATACTGATTTCTGAGGTAAAGAAATATATCCATGACACATTCAGAATTAAGAACCTGGGACTTCTCAAGTATTTTTTGGGATTGGAAGTTGCTCGATCAGATGCTGGGATATTTTTGAATCAAAGAAAATATGCCATGGAACTCCTTGAAGAACATAATCTACTTCAGTGCAAGCCTGCCAAAACTTGTATGAATTTAAAACATCAGCTCAGTTTGTCTACTGAACCGTTGCTATCTGATGCTCTGCCATACAGAAAGCTAGTGTGTAAACTAATCTACATGTCTATCATCAGGCCTGATTTGGCATATCCAATTCATATTCTAAGCCAATATATGCAGAATCCTACGGAGGAACACATGAGGGCTGCTCTTCGATTGCTTCGATACATCAAAAATGCTCCTGCCCAAGGCATTTTGTTCTCTGCAGCCTCTTCCCTCCAGCTTCAAGCCTTTTGTGACGATGATTGGGCAGCATGTCCTATCACTAGGAGGTCCATCACTGGGCACTGTGTACTGCTTGGGTCGAGCATCATTTCCTGGAAGACCAAAAAGCAACCTGTGGTTTCCAGGTCCTCGGCCGAGTCTAAGTACAAGGCAATGGCGGCCGCCTGCTGTGAATTGGTTTGGTTGTCAAGGTTGCTTGGCGACATGGGCATTTCTGTGACTCAGTCCATTCCTCTGCACAGTGATAACAAAGCGGCAATTCATATTGCGCACAATCCTATCTTCCATGAGCGCACGAAGCACATTGAAATAGATTGTCACCTCGTCCGGGCTCACATTCTGTCCAGGTTCATCAACCCAGTTCACGTCGGCACTGCAGACCAGCCGGCTGACATTTTCACAAAATCTTTGCAGCATGATCAGCTCCAGTATCTCTGCTCCAAGCTGGGAGTTTCGAATTTCTTACACTCCGCAGCTTGAAGGGGGGTATTGAGCGACTAATATATGTGGTTGATCAGCCTTGGATGTGTAATAGCTTAAGCGGGAAAATTAGTTGTAACAGCTGTTAATTGTGTTAGTTGCAGTTTACTGTAGAAGCTTGCACGTCGTCGTTTCACTAGCTGGCGTGTAACACAGGCGTTTGGTTGTGGAACGGCGTCGTCTTGCTTCTCGTTTAAGTATTGAGCTTTGGCTCCATTCTGTGTAATTCAATTTTTCCAGAAAATGCAAAATCTTAAATCCGTTTTGCCCCAATTTCCGATTCGTACTTTCGCTTCCGATTTGGTTCTGGTTATCTGCGATTTCTCGATTGATGTTCCGACAGTATTGTTTCTCATTGGAGTCCAAAGAGGACGCATTTATAAGAGATTTTGTAAAGAACTATACGGAGGTTCTTCCGGAGTTGCTTGATTTGTATGCTTTCTGTAAAAAGCGTGCAGCAATTGGGAGGAGTCAGCCAGTCTCATGCTTGTAAAAATAACATTTTAACGAAGTTCATCTCACATGATAACTCACGAAGTCTTGACTTTTACTTTCTAGATTTTCCTTTTTGGTTGCTGATAAAGCATCAATTATCTGGAGGATGATATTGTTGTCAAATTGTGCATTATAGTTCAGCCAGCAGAGTATCCGATTGTTATGAATCTCATGTTATTAAGTTATCGAGATGGACCGAGAAAGGTTTTCCCCTCAGTATTAGTTCTGTAGGCACTAAAAGTTAAAGGATCAAATCTATATTATTTAAAATATAAATGGGCTGGCCCATAAGAGATATTTGGGTCAAAGCTACAAGCCCGGTCCATGAGCTAGACTCAACCCAAAGCACGGGCTCAATCCCAAGCCCACTAGTGAACTCTATAAATAGAGCACTTCACTTCACAAAGAGAAACACTCTGAAATTTGAGAAGAAAGCAGAGAGAAGAGTGCTCTCAAAGGAAGCGTCAGCCGCCAGCAACAGACAAGTACGTGCTGCCAGCCCAAACATCCCGACATCGTCTGCTAAAGCATCCGACCGCAACGCAGGCACGTGAGACTAAGTCCCCGTGACCCTTACTTCGCTGCGCACGTGAGATCAAGTCATCAAGACCCTCGCTACGCAAGATACGTTGCACTACGCCTTCATCCGCGCACGTGAGATCAAGTCATCAAGACCCTCGCTACGCAAGACACGTTGCACTACGCCTTCATCCACACACATCAAGCTGAGTAGACCGAAGCAAGCTGAGTAGAATCAGAGGAGCATTTGAGATTACAAACACAACTTCTGCTCTCAAGCATAAATCATTTGTAAAACATTATTTTGTATTTAATACGAAATATTGTGACCTACAAGTTCATTGCGTGGTTAATGTTTTGAAGCATTGCAAGAAAATTCTTTCATTACACATGTTGTTAGTTGTTACTAATTTGGAGTTCTTTTTAATTGATTCAAACGAGTTTCTCAGTTTCAGAATTGACCCACACGAGTTTTGTATTTCAAAAATGACCCATTTTTAATGAAATCGGATCTCCAAGGAATCGGGTTTCTATATTTTTCAAAACATCGGATCCTGGGTATCCGATTTTCTGTGTTTTTTACAAAACCGGACCCCAGGATCCGGTGTTATGTGCGCATTCGAATGAGAGAACTCCACGTGTTGAGTTTGCATATAACACCGGATCTTAGGGATCCGGTTTTGTAAAAAACACAGAAAACCGAATCTTGGGATCTGGTGTTTTAAAAACACGAGAAACCGATTCATAGGGATCCGATTTCATTAAAAATGAGTCATTTTTGAAATGTGAAACTCGCATGGATCAGTTTTGAAATTTGAAACCCATTTGGATCATTTTCAAAAAAAAAACTGGCTAATCTGTTTTCTATCAGAATGATGTTACTGTTCAGCCACTCTATGCTAAAATGAGTGATGAATGATATCGGAGCATTTAACCATGGAGTTCTGATCTAACTAAAAAAAACCTTTTTTAGAAACATTACATAAAGATAAAATAAATGAATTTTAATAAATAAATAAAATTTAGAAATACTGGAGAAACTCGAGTTTTTCTCAGAAATGACTCAAATGAGTTTCAAAATATTAGAAATGATCTACGCGAGTTTCACATTTCAAAAATGATCCATTTTTATGAAACCGTATTCACATGAACCGATTTTTTGTGTTGGAACCGGTTTTATGTATTTTTACAAAATTGGATCCCCAAAATCCGGTGTTATGTGCGCGTTCGAATGAGAGAACTTCACGTGTTGAGTTTGCACATAACACCAGATCTTGAGGATCCGGTTTTGTAAAAATACAGAAAACCGAATACACAGGATCCGGTATTTTGAAAACATAAAATCCGATTATTGAGAATTCGATTTCATTAAAAATGGATCATTTTTAAAATGTGAAACTTGCTTGAATTATTTCTAATATGTTAAACTCATTTTGGTCATTTCTAAGAGTTTTTTTTATTTTTTGCCCTGTTTTGCAAACTCAATATCGTTTTTGTCCCGCCTGAAACTCAAATCTCGTTTTTGCCCTGTTTTTAATGGAATCGATTTTGCCCAAATCGGTTTGGGTGATTTTTGTATGAAACCGATTTGGGAGAAATCGGTTTGCTGACTGTGCGCTTACGTGGACCGAAAGAAATGTAATTATGGCCACGTGTACAAAACCGATTTGGCCCAAATCGGTTTGACTGGTCAACAACAATTATTTTTTACAAAATTCACTAATTACCATCCAATTCAACCCAAACAATTCAATTAATTATCATCCAATTCAAATAATTAACACCAAATTCAACACAACTATTTTAACTAATTAACACTCAATTCAACAATTCAACAATTCAACAATTCAACACAAACATTTCAACTAAAACTTAATTATAGCCTTTTTCTCTCTCCTCAGTGCTCTCTCCAGAAGACAGTAGAACTCCGTCGAAGCTTCGGAAAACCTCTCCTCCCCCTCCGGTTTGCTCCTCCTCTCAGCTCCGTTCCACCCGTTTGTCGTCCGGTGCCCTTGCTGGGTCCCTGGTGGCGGCGGATGGCGACTGTTTTGAGCGGAGATGGGGGGCACGCCGGTGGGTTGTTTTGTTTGTTTTGGTGTCTTTGGTGGCGGTGGCGACTAGCAATCAGTCTAGGCGGTTTTGTATGGTGGCTAGCGGTTCGGATCCGTGTGGCTTTGTTGGCGGCGAAGGCTGGCAGTCCCCTTTAGGCGCCGATGTTCTCCGGATGTGGTGGTGGGAGGCTTGGTAGAGGTCTTGGCTGTGTCCGGATGATGAGGGTTTGGTGGTGCGGCAGGAGGGTAGCGGTGGCGTTGGAGCTGTCCTTGACGTGTGGTGGGTGGGTGTCATCGAAGGCGGTGGTTGGCTGGTGCAGCCTTTGATGGGGGTCAGGATGGTTGCTTCTTCTCCGCTGCGCGGTGGTGGGAGGTTCGGTTGTTGTCGGCGTTTTCAGCCTTGGACGGGTGCCTTCTGTCGGTTGTCGCCGGGTTTAGATTAGCTTTAGTGATGGCTGTAGTTTAGTCTAGATTAATGGTTGTCTCTCCGGCTGGTTTCGGGTCGGATGTTTTCCATCCACGTGGTGGTTTCTTACCATTGCGTGGTGGTGTCTTCCTACCAACATTGGTAGTGTCTTCCCACCTTTGTTGGTGGTGCTTTCTCGTCTGTTTGACGGTGTCCTCCCACCGTTTGGTGGTGATTTCTGCAGTTTTTGCTGCAGTGACTCTGATAGGGATGCGTTGTCGATTCTCCGGCTGAGCTTCAGTTTGGTTTTAGGTACTTGTTTGAGTCATTGTTTCGGCATTGTCCAACACTTATACTACTTGTCATCCCTAAAAAAAACAAACATTTCAACTAATTAACACTCAATTCCACCCAATTCAACTCAAATAATTTCCCATAAAAAAACACAAATAATTCAATTAATTATCAGCCAATTCAAATAATTAACACCAAATTCAACACAAACATAATTATTTGAAATGTTTGTGTTGAATTGTTGATTTGAGTGTTAATTAGTTAAAATAGTTATGTTGAATTTGGTGTTAATTACTTGAATTGAGTGATAATTAGTTGAATTGGGTGATAATTAGTTAAATTTATAAAAAATAATTGTTGTTGACCAGTCAAACCGATTTGGCCCAAATCGGTTTTGTACACGTGGCTATAATTACATTTCTTTCGGTCCACGTAGGACCAAATAGTGCCACGAAGGCGCACAGTCATCAAACCGATTTGGGAGAAATCGGTTTGGTTGAAAATCAACCAAACTGATTTCTCCCAAATCGGTTTCACTCAAAAATCACCCAAATCGATTTGGGCAAAATCGATTCCTTTAAACGCAGGACAAAAAACGAGATTTGAGTTTCAGGTAGGGCAAAAACGATATTGAGTTTGCAAAATAGGGCAAAAAATAAAAAAAACTCCATTTCTAATAAAAACTCGATAGACCTTCCCTGCGTCTCCCTTCCTGGCGTAGAACTGACCATCCTGTGATGAATAGTACCACTGGCTCCACCTCCAGATTTGGATCCTCTGTGGCTTCGAATAGGCATGTTTGGTTGGCCTCTACTGGTTTCCTTATGTAATTTTTTCAGTTTCTTTTTGTCCTTCTGTTAGTGGCCTGGCCACGCGTGTCTTGCCTAGCCCCGGTCCAGGTTTTTTGGACCCTTGAATAAATGGTTTTTTGTTTAAAATAAAAATAAAAATAAAAACTCGAGAAACTCTCGAGGTTGGAGGTGAACTTCAGTGCTCGCTTCTTCTTCTGCGTCAAAATGGACTCTTACGCTCCGTTGCTGGAACGTACTCGAGTTCCTCAACCGTCGCTCCAACGCCTAGCAGTCATCTCAATCTTCTCCAAGCTTCGATCGTCTCCGTCAGACTTCGAAGCGATTTCGTCATGTCTCCTATCGACATCTCCGGCCGTAGTGGATCAGTCAGTGCGGGAGCTCTGTCGCCTCGTTTCGGAATCGAGACTAGAGATTGGCAGAGGTTTATTGGAGTTGCAGTCGGCCTTTGAAGGTTCGGATTCACGGTTTGTGAATGTGTTTGTGAAAGGTATAGGGTTTATGGTTCGGTTAGGGTTTAAGGAGAATTTGGACGAGTGGAGGGAGTGCTCGCCGGAGACGCATCCGTTTATCAAGGTTGAGGCGGTTCAATATTTTAATTCTTTTTAATCATTTTCTTTTAAATGATTTATGTGAATTGATTTTTGGAAGGGAAGTGTTTTAAAGAGTTTTGATTTTGATGATGAAACTAATACTTGACAAGGGTGGGTTGCAATGCAGATTCTTTCTTGTAGAAGAGAGGCTCAGGCGGAGCTGAGACAGCAAGTTATGTTGATCTTGTCACAGCATGAAAGTTTTGGAATGAGGGAAGTTTGTGAATTTTTGAGGCCTTTGTTGAATTATACAATTCTAGGGGTTCCCTTCTTGGACTCACAGTCATCTATTTTTGTGCGGAGTTTGGTGTCATCAATGACTGCACTTGCCTGTACTTTTCGGTGTGACGATGCATTGATCATTCTGAAGTTGCTTATAAGCTGCTTGAGATTCTATCCACAGAGAAGTGAAGGCGTAAGATATTTGTCAAAATGCCAATTTTTAATTTTTAAAAATAGTTAATAACGACGGCTTTCATCTATTTAATTTTCGGGTTTTTTTCGTTTCAGGATCTTGCAGATTTCACTTGTATTGCTCAGTGTATTGTTGATGCACATGTAGTGGCTGTTAGGGCTGCTTCGAGTGAGGTATAATCTATTATCCTTATAATTCAATCACTAGGGGCTTGTTTATGAATGAATCTTATTGCTGTTGGTCATTTCTTACTGTGAAGTATTTATCCATCAATGGGCCGATAAGTACCAAGATGACTACCCCTCCTTTTTTCCAGTTGCTGATTACCAAGGCTCAATTGTGTGGCGTGGAATTGGTGGAAACAATTCTCTCAAGATGCACAGAACTCGGCAACTATTCTACTACCAGTGACTTTGTTTTATTAGCAAGCCGAATTATAACTATTCAGAAAGAGTCTGGACTAAAATTCTTACCTCAATTATCGACAGTTCTACTTGCTTTGTCAGTCATATTGACGAAATCGGAACTTGAATATGAGCAAGTGCCTATAGTGAAGCTTCTCATTCTCCTCCTTAACTGGAACAACGAAAATGGTAAAGTTCGTTCCTTAGCCTCAACATATATATTCATTGGTGAAGCTACATTAACTATGAGGAATTCCATATCTCCATTATTCGGTTTCATGTTTTTTCACTATCATTGTAATTGTTGTTGTTGTCGTTGTGATCATCATCATCTTTTGGTGGTTGCAGACATGAATATAAATGGATGGGTTTTTGATCGAACGTCCCTTGATTCTGGCAGTCACTCATAGTACTCAGAACATCTTCATGACTCATATATTACATGTCATTTTGGATTACTGTTGACATCCACTAAACATTTTCTTCACTCAAGTCTCATATGATCCATCTTAACTGCCATAGTTGTATATAATGCCATGTTATACTTTATTAGGTTGTGGTGCACACTTAAAATTATCACGTGTCATAGTTGACATATTTACAAAAGTTATTTGGGACTTCATAAATGCAGATCGTATGGTTGGTCAACCTGCTGCTAAAGTGAGTGAGGGGCTTCTGTGTATATTTCCAGTCATCAAGCTATTGTCTTCTCCATCAAAGTACGTAAAAGGAGCTGCTTCTGAGTTGCTTATGGTGTTGAAGAATCATTTGATGCTATTGTTGGGCGCTTCACGGAAGGAATTCACCAAGTCAGAAACTGAATTTCCATCAATTAGCAGTCCTGAAGTTATTGTATTTAGGCTCCTTCAGAATGTGTGGCATCAGGTACTTCACTTTAGTGAACGTTGTTCTTCTTATTCATCAATTATTAGTGTTGCTCTCTACATGTAATATCCAAAAAGGTTATTGAACCTCACATCATCTATGCTCAACATAGACTAATCCACATTCTTGATAGGGGTGTTACACACTTACACAATCTATACTTGATCCTTATTGACACTGACTTAGGACTTCCAGCAAAATGGGTGTTTTGGATTAATGGTGGCTGTGAATAATATTAACATTTAACTGTTCATCTCAAGATCGACAGATATTAGAAAGTTCTTCGTCTTCCCAATTAATGCTCAAGTCAGTCTAGATTTCAGCCATGATCATGCATGCATACTCATTTTAAATCGAATTTGCATTCATGTAAATCTTAATGGCGTTAGACCTTTATGTAGGTTTTTTCGTAATGCTATATCATTTGAGTTCTTTTGTAGGACAAATTTGTTTCGCAGAACTTCTTCCTTAACCTAGTTACATCTGCCACTGTGAACAATGAGATGCACTTTGGGAATCAATCATGGACTTGTAACTTAGGACACTTTCCATTATGGACAGCCGAACAGCGAAAATCATCTTTCCATCTGAAGTATCAAGAAGTTTTTTCTGGAGGTCAATATTACATGTCTGTCATATTGGCTTTGTCTACTTCTTGCAAGTTCCTTTGTTTTTTCTAAGGATACAGGTTTCTGATTATCTCTCACATCTTCCTTGTGATGTTGTATTTTCATAATTCATCCTTCCAGAAATGTCATTGCTGGTCGGTGCAGTTGCTAGTGTTCTTATTCTACACGATTCATTAAAGCGTGAGGCTGTCGATACCCTGTCTGCTGTTGGCGCTTTGGACTCTAAACTTGGAGTTACGATCTTGCTAGCCATTTTATTTTACATAAACTTATTTTCTAAAAGCGAGACATCCAATGACATGGTGAGTTGTCCATGACAGAACTTATTGTACATTATGATTCCTCTTGATTTTATGTGTTCGGATGAAAACTTTCTCTAATTTAGCTTACTTTTGAATCTTACAGCAGGTGAAACTCTTAGGAATGCTGCCGTCACTTGCCTCACATTCGGCAATGATTCCTCTTATTGTTCAGACAATCTTACCATTTCTTGCCGGGGATAAAAATTCGTAAGTACCTTGTGTTCTTTGAGAATGAGATTTCACTTTTGTGAGTTATATAATATACGTCATGGTGGCAGCATAAACTGAATTAGTGAAAACAACTAATGGTTGGTGTACCACTGTTAGCGTGTTGTATGCTACAGCCACACGACTGCTTTGCAAGACCTGGGAGTATAATGATCGTGCATTTGGGAGTTTGCAAGTATGTGCTTTGCTCTCCATGTTAGGGTTCTTGTTGCTAACAATATATGATATGAAATTACGATGCAGGTGTAACAAAAAAGTTAATTACTGGCAATCCATAATGAATAATTTCTGTCGCAACACTAAGAAATATTACTTGTTAACACCTGCTAAATTTAGTAAGATACATTGCCAATGCAGTTCTATTACGCCTTTCATCCCTGGATATAAATAGTACAAATTACCAATATTAAGTTTTGATGGATTATTACATCCATATGCGTATCATCAACATGATTGTGATCTATTGGTAAAGATGATTCTTTTTTGCACCAGCAATACGGGGCTTCCCTTTGATCAGGAGCCAAGTTCTTACTTCTCCACATCAAATTTCAAATACTTGCTAATCTGCCAGTACAATAAGCACAGTCAGTTTGATAGTTGTTAACACCCAACGCCTATATAAACGTTTTATTACTATCATTTTCTTAATTAGTAGTTCTTCCTTGTCACACAACTTAATATTATTATGCGGATTTGTATCTTCTAAACTGCAGCGGTGCCTACAACCAATAAAGTTTGCTGACTTTACTTATGATAGAAACATATCCATAAGCATGGCTGCTTGCATGCGGGATGTTTGCAAAAAGAATCCTGACAGGGGTGTTGACCTCATATTGTCTGTTTCGGTAACAGTTTACTTGGAACTTTAACGCTTGATTAGTTTAATACTGTTATTATATGGTTTGGTTTTTTTAATCTTAGGCTTGCATTGAGAGTCATGACCCTGCAGTGAAAGCCCTTGGGTTAGAATGCCTCTCGCAGCTTTGTGAGGCTGATGTGATAGGTAATCTTTGATCATATTTTAACACTTCTTTTCAAAAGGCTGGATTGGTTTTGAGATCTAATAAAGTGTAGCACTTATTTTTCTTCTTAGTGTGCTAACAAGTGTGTTAGGGAACCATTTCCAAATTTATCTTTATTGATATATATTTGGAACAATGATCTTAAATATGATTAATCATCATCACAACATATTATATATTGTGATGAGTGGTAGAAAATATCACAATTTATTTTTTATTTTTAAGTACCTTATACATAAAAGAAATACAAACAATTATTCATAGATAGACATACTAAGTGTAAGTGGTCAGAAAATAAAATATCTTTGTATGCGTGTATTTTGCTAATATTCATACTGCAGCTGACATGGGAAAATAAATATTTGATCTCCTTTAAATAAAGACATCTGATCGGTAAAAAAATAAGATACATTTTGATGAAATAAAAATTGTGAGTATTAGAAAGTGTATTTCATATTTAAAACATTCATATATCCAATATTCGGACTTTAGACGGAAAAAAAATATTTTCCCCTAATGCTAAACAATGGTGATTGTAATATCTTAGAGTATTAAATGTTCAAAAATGATATAATCAAATGTATGATTATTATTTATTACAAATGGAAATTAGAAAATGTAAATCTATACATCTCTGATGCCCTAAAAATTTTAAGTGGTTGTGCTTGTGCTTGTGCTTGTCCTCTGTTTTTTTTAGTCTCAATTCGTTTTAGGCGTAGTGCTTAGTCTCTTTTTAGAGGTCTGCGGTTTTTGTGCAGAATCTCGTTTTATTGGTTGATTGGGGGCTTAGTCAGTTTTGTCTTGAGTAGTTTGCTGTACAGGTTTTTGATTAATGATATCATCATTCTTTCAAAAAAAAAATTTAAGTGGAGGTTTGTATTTCTCTTGTTTATTTTTGTTTGCTGATGGAAACAGTGAATTTGTTGATTTGTTCGTTAGTTAGGATCAGATATATTCATATATATGTATCTTTTATATCCAGATTTGTATACTGCTTGGGATGTCATCAGAAACCATGTTGCAGTCACTAAATTGGACCCTATGGTTGCTAGAAGGTAATCTGGTTCACTGCAAATTTTTTCTATTTTGGGAAGTCTATGCAATTCTTAGTTTCATCAAACTTTTTATGTTATTCGTGGAGCAATTTTTTTCTCTCTCAATTCTAGTAAATGATGTTTTTGTTCAGTTGTCAATACTCATTAGTTTTTGCATATTTGGCAGCTTATGCCTTTTGTTGAGATGGGGTGCAATGGATGCCGAGGCACATCCCGAGGCCTCAGAGTGCATTTTAAAGATCATTTGGGATATTGGCTCCTATAGACACCCCGTTGATTGTAATTTATGGGCCGAGGCCAGACCCACTGCCGTTGAAGCGTTGGCCCATTTTGAGGTATATATGTAGCATGTTGCTGATTCTCGCCACTCGTCTGTAGGTCCTTGTATGCCACAACTTGACATCATTTTTGAAAAACATGACCACCTTGTTTTATTTTAGTTCCCTTTTTGGTCCCATACTCCCATTGATGATTCACATATATAAGATCTTGTTTGAATCTTATTGTGAATCACCTGGTTTCCCAGGTCCCACAACTTGATAGAAGTATCCCTGAGTTTAGAGCAAAGCTTACTGAGTTGCTTTCTTCCACGTCTGACTGTGCACTATTGGGAGCGATTGAAAAACTTATGGGCAAGCTTATCTTATATGAGAACAAGTTAAGAATGAGAACATCCTGTCTTCAATTTCCCTTGATTCATGTATTTAAACAAATTGCCTGATAAACTCGTTGCTGATTTTTCTCAGAAATCGTCGGAGACTAGTGAAGGAGAAGAAAGTTCTGGGTAACAAAGTAGAGAAGCTACTAGATGTATTTCCAAAAACTATTTTTCCTTCAGGTATATGGCAACTAATTCATTTAAAAAACTATGCATCTTGTTTGAAAGCAAAATTTTCTGTGATTGGAAATCATTTTTTGTTTTGATATATAGTATGTAATTTATATTCCAAGTGCCCCTGTAGTTGCTGCGTGGTGGTGATATGACTACTGCCGTTGGAATATGTAAATGCAAATTTATGTCCACCAAACCAATGTGACTTGACCAAATACCCCCCGATCGTATTGGAAGATCAAGAGAAATGACAGCTATGAAATCCAGTTTCCACACGAGCATTACATAGAAGATTTGTGCTAGATTAACCTTTAACAAATGATGTTTAATGTTTTAGTGGAGCTTCTGATGAACGTTCATAACCCGTTAACAATCCGAGGACTGTAACAAAACTTACTTAACAATTCACATGAATAGTTATTATTATATACACATAATACACCTATTGTGGTTTAATGTTGTATTGGGATCTTAACATCTATTGTTGTTTATTTATTGAGTGCTGTATTTGCAGGAAATTATAGAAATGTTAGAGGACTTCCAGGTGCAGCTCTATTTAGCTATTCTTTATATCCTAAAGATAAGAGTGACTTTATACCCAAGGTAAAAAATTAGTAGCAAATATATATTTGTTTTCGTCTGTCTGAACATTTATCTTCATTCTATGTATCTTTTGCCATTTAAGGAATTGAAGGATGCACATGCTGGGTATGAGAACACACTCACAGAATCAGCTGCTTCCCTTCATCTGTCTAGAAATATCTTTGTCGCACTTCTCACACTGAAATCTTGGGAACCATTCATGAAAAGATGGATTAAAGCAAATGTCTTATCCATGACAAAAAGAACATCTAAAGTATCTGACACAACTTTGAAAGCTGCAAATGATATTTTGCAGGTTTCTATTCTTTGAGAACTTGGAGTTTTTCTTCGTCAGAGCATTTTATTTCTACTTATTCTGTTTGAACATGACTGGTCATATCTGATTTGCTATGATTGTTTCAGAGTTTAACGCGAATTGCTGAAAATGCAATCCCTAGGACTGGTGAAAACATTGCACTAGCCATTGGAGCACTTTGTGCGGTAAGGATTGTATATAAATAAGGTTAATTTGAACTTATTGTGCTGAGCAGAATGTATTTGTGACATATACTGCTTATTTAGTTGTTTTCCTATCACCCTCACAAAGCAATTTCTGCTGTTATTCCTATGCTCTGAAGGTAGTCTCGACTAGTGACTCTAAGTTTTAATACAGAGACATTCTGTCATGATGGGTTAAGTCTTAACTACCTTTGGTTCTCGGCTTATAGCCTGTACGTACATTCTAACATGGAATCGATAAAATTAAAATCATTTGTCTTTCAGCGAAAGCATTTGGTGTGGTTATTGCCTATGTTCCCTTGATTGGAAGTATGGACCATGAGTTTGCTCTAGTTTCTGAATTAGGGTATCCAGTATTATAGAGGAATTTGTTTGCTATCTGTTCATAGGAAAATTTTAAAGGATCTCAGCGTTACTGTTTTAATGGTAATGGTGTGTTATTGTTGATTCCACTATTGCTCTTTACATGTTTGATTGTTGATGGTTAGCAGATTTTGCCTCCTTCTGTTCATGCTGTGAAAGCAAAATCTACACAATTCCTATTGACCTGGCTATCTAGTAATGAACACGAGTACCGTCAATGGTCAGCTGCACTATCTCTTGGGGTGGTATCCAGATGCCTGCATATAACAGATCACAAGCTTAAACTTCAAATCATCAATGGTTTGATTGAGGTATGCTAATTCTTTGAACTAACCTCTGTAGTAAAAGGAATTATCGAATAGAAAATGCTACGACCATGTCTGAGCTATAATTTGGAAGTAGCATCTGTTATTTCCTTCAACTTAACTAAATGTTGTAATATGTTGCAACTTGCAAATGAATGTGGGCTATTACAATGATATTTTTCACATTCAGGTTGCATGCAATAGCAAAAGTACCCTGGTCAAGGGGGCTTGCGGAGTTGGGTTAGGCCTTTCTTGTAAAAGCCTTCTTATCCAGGCGATAGATGTTGAAGAATCTGGCTTAAACAATGGGACTATGTGGAGACAAGAACTGGATATAGTGGAAAATATGGTCAAGGCATTATGTCAGATGACTTTTCAGCTTACACAGTCCTCATCTGATATCCTAAGGTCTATTTGTGCATTTCCATTAGGCACAGATGATGAGGATTTGGAGAGTGATCCTGATTCAGACTTGGGCATTCCTGCAGTCATGAAAGATGAAATCTGGGGTGTTGCTGGTCTTGTGATGGGTTTAGGGAATTCGGTAGGTGCAGTATATCGAGCTGGCTCACAAGATCTTGTAGTTAAAATAAAGTCTATGCTCATATCATGGATTTCATACCCTGAACTGCAAGGGTCTGATCCTGGATCTTGCAGTGAAAGATGTGAAATAATGCTTTCTGTTGGATCGTGTCTGGCACTTCCAGTGGTTGTGGCTTTTTGCGTACGAGTCGAATTGATAGATAATGATGAATTGGAACACCTTATCCATTGCTACAAGGATCGAATATCTACCCTTCTGCTTTGTAAGGATCCTGACAATTTCCACCAGAGTTTGTTGATGGCTTCATGCGTTGGAGCCGGGAATCTTCTTGCCTGCATCTTGAATGAAGGGGTGCATTCAATTGACGTCAAAGAGATCAATGAGTTACTTCAGTTATACAA
This sequence comes from Rhodiola kirilowii, assembly GCA_033675215.1. Classification (NCBI taxonomy): domain Eukaryota; kingdom Viridiplantae; phylum Streptophyta; class Magnoliopsida; order Saxifragales; family Crassulaceae; genus Rhodiola; species Rhodiola kirilowii. The sequence goes on along the minus strand of CM066195.1, from coordinate 44,675,509 downwards.
AAGATGCTACTCCAACCCTTTTCCTCCTCTGATCAATCTGGGTGGAATGTTTGGGGCTGTAAACGCGTTGGGGGCTCTTGCTGATATATATTTAGAGAACCCTGATCCAATCTCATCTGAACTAACTCGTCATGAATCAAAGGTGCAGTCTCAGGTTTACTTTTTTTGTTTATTCAGATTGTCAGCTAACTTATCATGTTCTATAATTCACTTACCAGGAGTCTTTGTCTGTTATGGGTCCTTTAGTTAGAAGTAGTATTTGTGAGCCAACTGTAACGCTCCTGATACAAGAGATGTTTGTCGCTGCTCAAAATTCTGAGGACGTTCAACTGCAACAGTATGCAGCATGGGCACTTTCCTTTCTCAGGCATCATTTGTTCTCAGATGCTAACAAATCCAGTATTGAAAGTTCGAAATCTTCTCCTAGCGTTCCTGAAGACTCTGTCGTTATGAAGCTTTCTCTGTGGCTAATGCATCTAAACTACTCTGAGGTGAGTTATTTTTCGAGTAATCCTACTTTTAATGTGATAAAATGTTATTCTCAATAATTTTGCTGCTTTATAAACCTCAATCACAGGAAGGGAGCGTCACTCATCCTACTACTGTAGCAACAGTGATAAGATGTCTTTCTCTAGCTCCTAGATTACCAACTTTGGATTGGGGAGCCATCATGAGGCGCTGCATGAGATATGAGCTTCAGGTTGCTGAATCGCCAGCACTTATAGACCACATAAAACCAAATGTGAGGGAAAGTTGCTTAGAATTTTCTTTAGTTCATGCAAACAAAGTGGATCTGCTTCAGAGATTTCTAGATGAACTAACTGACCTCTCTAGGTTTGAGTCGCTTGAGCTGAATCTGCAATCATTTATCCTACAGCATATATCAGACATGATCAAAGTTTTTTCAGGGTCAAGGCTTCAGAAACTATTCAATGACCTCATTACCTACTTTTCCTTTTCAACTTCGTTTAAAAAATATAGCCTGTGGCAGAAGAGCTTATTGCGAAAATCAATTTGGAAAGGGATACATGAATGTCTAGTTGAAGCCTTGACAGATGCTTCAGAGCACATGGCATATTTTGAGAAATGCATGAAGCTGCTATTTCTGTTGCTGCCTCAACTAAAAGCGGATGTTAACATCGAAAAGGATGTTTATATAATAGAGGAATGGCGAGAGGCAGTGCAGTGCTTAGAGAAAGCGTCACGAGACTGGCTACTGAATATTCTACAGGTATGCAGTCTGAACTCCCGCAGTTTCTGTTGACTAGTACATATTTCGGAATATATATAAATGTGTGGAAATATATATTGTTCTAGAAATAATTTCATAGGATTATGCCTCTAAAACACAAATAAATTTACAGATTCATCAACAAGAGAAACAATCTGAAGATGTTCAAGAAGTTAAGAAACTTCAAGTAAAAGCCAAGCTGGTTGGCAGAGGTTCCCTTGCTTTGTCTGAGCTGGGAAGACTGAAAACCTTAGTGCTGGACTCCAAATCATTTGGTGAGTTCTTTGGTATCATAGTGTTTGGTGTGTACGTAAACATTGGCACTTTTCTCAAGCTTGGAGGCCAAAACTAGTCGCTGCTCCTAAATGCACTTTAATCTCAAATCAGGAGGATGTGAATGGGCTTTCAAATTCACCAGCATGTTCATATTGAATCTGCTTAATTTTGAAGCTTTTGATTATCTTGGTTTAGGAAGCTTAAAGTCTGTCATCCGGTTTTGAGAGTGAATCCTATCCGACTAACCCATAAAACCTTCTGGGCAATTATCAAGTATATGTTGCTGTGTGGTGTAGTTGCCACTTCTGACCAATTTATTTCTTTTTGCGGCTTAGCAGGTGCTTGGGATGTGCTTATTGAGTTTGTCGCTGCATTGCAGCAAGCTGATAGCAGCAGTAAAAGAGAGTGGCTTCTTGATGTTGTCCAAATGAGCAGCATTTCACGGTATCCATCCATGGTATGTCTACAAATTTGATATGTACCGATATAATTAAGATTTTCTTTTTTCCCTAACTGAAAAAATATCCTGTTCAAAGTTTCCCAAAACTCACCACGTGTCAGCCCCACATTCAACCCCTCATGGCCACTTAGGAGTTTTGGGGTGAAACCGGCACTAGCCGTGCCGATTTCATTAAAAAGAGGGTAATATCGAAATTCGAAACCTTAACTTTGAACAAGGCAGACAAACACGAACGCCCAATGAAGGCAAAAAGTGATCAAACAATCAGCCAAGGACGGGACAGTGACCTCCAAATAGGCTGCTGAAAATGAATTAACCCTATTTCAAATCATGCCCTCGTCCTTCGCATAGGGCCCATCATCTGGGTCCAGTAAAATTTGATCTCGAAAGGCATGTGCCTATAGCGCAGTTGGTAGAAGCGATAGAAGATTGTCTAATTACATTACATAATGCAAGCTCTGGCCTTCAGAATTATCCATTGTCGACTGGCCACTCTATAGGAAAATTTCCAGAGATATTCCTCGTTTACAAACATCCTTTGGTAGATTTGATGTTCAAAATAAGATATGTTCGTACTGTGCACTGCATTCTCGCCTAACCATTTCCTCTGTAATGTGGAAGTTTCTCTTCGAGTCCCATGTGTTCTGACAGCAGTTTACTTTGCACAGCCATGAGTCAACACACTTTAGTTTGCTTAAATTGTATTCAATCAGTTTCTCCGTGGACTTTTGAAGCGTTGGCTTTTCCGTGTGACACTCTTTGTTATGATTTCAGGTGCTACAGTTCACAGGTCTTATAGCTGGAAGCTTTTGTAAATATATGCCGCTCCTGATCTTGGACAGATTAACCGTGTTAAGCGACCTTCCAGTGACCCTCAGGTCACTCTTGACAGACCCTAAATGGGAACCCATAGCTGAATCTGTAGCGACCCATCTTTTCACAGCAGCAGAGCGTATTTATAAATGGCGAACGTGTCTATCACAAAGCAGCACATTGCCAGGTTCCTGCAACATCGACAGCAGTGAAGATGTCATGGCAGATTTCCTAGTTCAGGTTTTGTATCACACATGTGTATCTCTGAGACACTATCTGCCGCTAGATAAACAACTCAGACTTACCAATATGGTTGTCTCGTGAGTACAAAAACAATGAAACTGAAAACGTGCCTTTAGGCTTAAGCCCTCCTGAGTCCTGTTGTTGTATGCATGATAATTAACTTTTGTACCCAAACTGTGCGTTGAAGATTCAAATCCTCAAAATCAAAATGCCATCTGGTTACAAAGCTCATTCATCAATTAATTATATTACGGGTTGTGGTCTAACAATCATAATTTTGGTCAAATGACAAAGATGAGGTACGAACTACCATCCATTGATAAATCACGATTCGAACTATGAAAATTGATAATTAAGAGTAATTTCAAAATATTTTGATCGTCATATAAGTATATAACACTTAATTGATGAAATATTACTTTGTCAATTAATAAAGTTAACTAAACGAATAAATTAAAAATATCTTATTGCCCTTGGTTATGAAATTGAGAATTAAAATATTTTGGAATCACCCTTAATTGTCAATTTTCATAATTCAGATCATAATTTGTTAATGGGTGATAATTCATATCCATTTTTGTCATTTTCCCTTAATTATATTATGAGTTGTAGTCTGGTGATTATAGTTTTGGTCAAATGACTAGAAGGACAGTTCGAACCCCTGAATGTTTCTTATGACATGAGTTTGAGGATCGACAATTTCTTTCCTATAATAGTAATAAAAAAAACTCAATCATGTGATCAACTCTACAAGTCCCTACCAGGAGACGTCGCTAATACCAAAATACGAATCTGGAAATTCTACAAGTCCCTATACAACTCGGTCATGTCTTCAACTTTGTACTCACAGCAGTATATAACTATTAGTCAATTTTCACCCTAAGCTGCGCCATGTATTATTTTCTTGGAACCGAGTCATTCGTCTGACCTTGATGACCCCAATGCGAACTGCACAGTAAAACATTTCATCCATGATGAGCACTTTAGTAACAAAGAACAGATTAAAGACGCAGGTGCTGTCCATACCATGTTGAAAAGTCGAAGAGCAGCAGGCTTAGTGAATTTGCGAGCAAAAAGAAAGCAAGGAGCTGGCTTGCCTTTGCTGCTACACCACTCTCTTCGACCTTCAGTCTCGTAATATATATTATCTATCTCCTAACATGGCCATGAAACACTACTTTACTTAACAGTTGAACGTCAAAAGCAGTAGCCATCGGCCTTTTAGAAATATTGATCTCTGAATACCTTTATGGACTGAAGGAGCTGAGGAGTAGCATCTGAGTATTTGTAAGTAAGAGGATGCCAGCCACGACGTTCCCATTCTTTATTAACCTTAAGATCCCACGATGTATGTGTCAATGATCTCCGTGTAATTTCTACTTCTAAGCCTTCTTGCTGATAAAATAAAATAAAATAAACACTTCAAATGAAAGAAATGCCCACTCTTCTTCGAATCATACTTCGTCGTAGGTCGGGAAAAATTTAGTTGAAATGAAATTATGAGACGTCGACTTACTGCTAGTAAAGTCTGAACATAATGCTCGTCTGTTATGCAATTATGCTGTTTGGATGTATCACCTATCTGAATACGAAGATGTTCGAGTAACCAAATTAACGTCAATACATTAAACCACCAAACAAATTTTCCTTTTCTTTTTCGTGACTTTCGCCCATCAGTTACCATTGTTTGCTACACATTGCATTAGTAAAACTCATATTCAACTAATAGAGAATGAGCAAGACTAGGACACTTACAATTGGCTTTTCTCGCCAGAACTCAGGCAGAGACTTCCTCTGAAAAATGGTCAAAGTGGGTGACATATTCAGCATGCAGAAATCCAAACAAAATTTTATAAATGTTGTCACACGGTATACATCAAATTACGTTACTGTACGACTAACACTTGGTTATAAAAACATTTTTTTTTTTACGAGAACTCGAGAAAGATTTTGATTATGATTCGAGGACGATGGAAAATGCAGGACTGACAAGTGAAATATACCAGCCATATGCTTGCATTTAAACTATATGAAAGCACTTACCCTGCAATGCTGTTGAAACATAGGAAACACGGTACTATCCTTCACAACAACATGTGCGTGTTTTCTGGTCAAAATAACCCACTGCAAGATAAATTGGTGTAGATATTCAGTGAAAAATTGTCGCTATTCATCCAGTCTAATCTATTTTTTCTGTTAATTTTCACTGAAATGTCTATAGAGCATTTTTGTAAATGCATCGAAAAGATCATTGTTACCTGAGATCCTTTCCTCCAGTTATACACAGGAATAACAGGATCCATCTTGGGATTGTAGCGGCCTTCTTTTGTATCGGCAAAGCTGTTTATAGCAACAGCTGCCAAACAGTGTCAAAATATGATACATAAAGCCATTTTATGCTCTCATGATTCATTTAGATACTTTTCCCGGTTCAACAATACAGTTTCAATTTTGCAATATCGTCTTACACGAAATGACTAGCAGAAAGTAATATCAAATAGCAGTATAGCACAAAGCATCTCAATTCATAAACTTGAAGACAAATATTAATGCTGAACGGTTTCAGTGTTTTGGCCACTAAAGATCAATGAATAGATAGAAATGCTTAATATATACTTTAACGAATAATTTTTACTCATGGCTTACTTCGCCAGACTTTAAATTTATTGTGGTTTATCCTAACTCAGAAAGCTCCTTACCCAGCATTTGTATCATCAGAAAAAAAAACATGGACCGAAACCACGAATTTGCAGATTATAATACCTGTCAACAAAGCTAGTCGGAGTGGAAAAGATGTAGTCGTAGGTGTAACTGAAGTTATACAGTGGGATGCAGCTGAGAATACAAACAGTAAACTGTTAAATCACGCGCATTAAAACACATATATGTTAGCAAGACTGACAAAATATGAGTGTTTTTTTTTGGGTCGCAGCCACTGAAAACAGTCCATTTACTTCCCTCTATAAAGTCTCTCCGACATATTTATGAATTAAAATGCTGAATGATCACTCTACAAAGTTTGAAAGAAAACCTATCAGAGAGGAAAACAAATCTTTCATTCAAAGGATCTGTCAGCGCATGTTCAAGAAGAACACGCTCAGCCCGGATCATGCTTGATTCTCCCCACTCTACCTGCATTTCGAAAAACGCACAACTTGTTAATAAGTAGCGCTAAATAAGAATTGCACTGACTATAAAAAAGATTATACAAGAAGAATACCTGGATGCTATTGTTAACTTGCCGGTTCAAGAAATAGGCTGATCTTGTTGTTGCCTTGTTGAAAAGAAACCCGGGTCTGGAGTGGACATAAATGGAAAACTTATTCTCCTTTTCTGCCTTTTAGAGAAGAAAAAGGTCAACAACACAACACATATGATATTGTAATAAGTTTCTCAAACAATTATCAGCACCGCCACGTCGAACAATACAAATAGTTACTTTTTTCCGAATTTAATACTCAAAATTGTGCTCAATTTCATATGTGGCAATTCCGACAAGATCTCTTCATTAATTGGGGGAACAATCCGCATGAATCGCATTTTTTTAAGAACGTGACGAGAGAGAAGTGTATTTGGTTATACAATGTGCGGTTGGTAAACAATGATTGGTTTTTCTAGCACGGTACATAATGTCTCATCAAATATTCAATATGATTCCACGAGATCTAGTTTCGTTCAAGTACTATTTGAATCGGGAGCTGTCTTCTACTACACAAACTTTAACGCGATATCAACAATTTCTAAAATTACCAAAGACAATCTAGCGCATAAGCCTTTCACCTTCTTCCAATGAAATTCTGACACGAAAATCACAGACCTAATTACACCAAATATATATATTTGAAAGACCAAAGGAGCATTAATGTTTACCCGAAAATACGCGTCCCAGACCATGTCCAACGGCATCCTATTCCGCGCAATGAACAGAAACGCAATCTTCGGCCACTCCACAGGTGGAGGAGAAGACAATGTAACTACTGATGTCGTCAGCTTGAGTATCTTAACGTACTGATTCTGCATCAACAGCAAGCTGCCAAAACAAAGCCCAAACACCACAATTACAAAAATCCTCCTCTTCCATCTGTAATGAGACTTCTGCCCTATTGTCGATTTCTTCTTCATTATCTCTTTCTCAATTACTCTTTCTGAAAACTCTTCAATTGCTGATTAGGGTTTAGTTTGGAGAAACCCCCAACTCAATTTCCGGATCAAAAAACCCTAAATCGTTGAATCAAGGTACCACTACCAACTTGGATCAAGAATATCCCAATCTGAAGAGTGTCGCTATTGCGTTACATTACAGCGCTTCTCCGACCCATGTTCGATTCCGAATCCTGATAACCGAAGCGGGGATCGAGGTGGAAGAATTTGGGGGAAATTTTGAGGAAATAAGTAAACTTGCGAAGTGGGTGTTTGCTAGATCCCCGTGGAAGAAAAAAAAAGGGATGGGATTTGGAGTAAAGGGGAGTGATGAGAGTTATTAGAAGCACGTTATTCTATTGATTTTGCGTGAGAGGAAGGCGACTGATGAGGGACGAAGGGAATAGCGAGATCCCCACAGTAGATGGAGATGGCGCACCGCACGGCGCCAACATGTGTTGTTGTTGTACGTCATGTCGGCAAAGGTTGGTATTTTGTCTACTTTGTTGTCGCATTTCTTATTACACAACTTTATACCTTTTTGTACAATGTAGCGTCCCACTTCAAAAAAAAATCGATTGATAGATTTATTAGATGATAGTATCATTCCCAGGAGCGTTCGGTTCAGAACACTCAAAAATCGAAAATTTTAAATTTCAAATCTAACCATTAAATCATGATACATCTTTTAAGTTTGCATGTAACACATGTCTAAAAGTCAAAGTTAAAGTTGGTGGCTTTGACTTTGCATTAAATACATCTTGAAAAATGCACATGAGATACCTGTCACCCCAACAATGACTTGATGATGCATTTTGAAAGGTGAAGATTGGGGTCTCAAGTTATCGAAAAAAGATTCTCATTTGAGCACTCATTGCATCATTACATATAGTATTATCTAATCGTTTTTTATCAATTGAAGTGCATCTCTCATATAGATTCACATTAGCTCAGACTTTTACTATGTATCAACGTATGTAGCGCGCAACTCCAAAACTCCACTATCACCAATAAAATCTTGAGACACACACAAGAAAAGACCTATAAACAAAACAAAAAGAAAAGATAACAATAAAATGAATATAAGCTAACCAAAAAAATTGGTGCCATCACCACGAACATTATCACGTAAAGTCACAGTTGTTAAAAGCACTTTATAATTGTGGTTTGCGGCGTGCGAGTGGATGCGGGCGGTTGGTGGAGGCGTCGACGGGTTGCGGTGGCTGTGCGGTTGCAATTTGGAGGTGGATTCCGCTGGTCGGGGGAGGGGCGGCGTTTCTTGGTCGGCTCGGGTGCTCCCAGCTGGTCGCCGGCGCTTGTTTTTTGGCTTTCATGTATATAGGTTGTTCGATGCCGAGTGGTGGAGGGTGAGTTTGCATGCGGAGCTGCTGGAGGTGGCGTCGTTGGCCACTGTTGGCTGCATTTTTTATCGGTTTCGACTGGATTTAGTTTTTAGTTGTTCGTAGTTGTAGTTTAGATAGCTGTTTTAGTAGCTTAGTTAATTTAATTTAGTTTAGTGTTAGGTTCTATGGCCGATTTGGGTCGGATGTCTTCCTACCTTATGGTAGTGTCTTCCCACCATGTGGTCGTGTCTCACACCATGTGGTGGTGTCTTCCCATCTTTGTTGGTGGTGTTCTCCGCCTGCTTGGCGGTGTTCTCTTACCCGTTTGGGTGTGTTGTCGTTGTAGCTTTTGCTGCAGTGACTCTGAACGTAAGGGATGCGTTGTCGATTTAGGTTGTGCTTCAGTATGGTCCTAGGTACTAGATTGAATCAATGTTTAGGCATTGTCCAACTCTTGTACTATTTGTCATCCCTTAAAAAAAGAATCTTATGTTTGATAAAAAAAAGAGCACTTTAGAGCATCCCCCACCATGATCAAAAAAATCATACCATCCATCTCTCTCATCTAATCATCTCTCATGGTTTTTTCAATCACATGCACCCCACCATGATCCAAAAAAAGTTTATCATCAATCTCTCTCATCACTACATAAATTATAGCTCAAAATGTTAAGATTAATAAAAATATATCAAAGTGTATCTCGTTTTATAGAGCTCAAAAAATTATAAATATTGGTATTTATTTTGATATTTTTAATTTGTAATTTAGAAGATATATTCGTTGCAAGATCAAAATAAAAACTGTACTGTTTCTTACACAGGACACGTGGCGCGTTGCGATTGGCTCAATTCTCATGCTCAAACCATAAAAAAGAGCATGAGATGCTCATTTTCATAAAAAACCATGTGATGCTTTTTTTGATGCTCAAAAAAATCATGGTGGGGATGCATGATTTTTTTTATCATCTCCCATGCTCACTTTTGATGCTCAAAAAAACCATGGTGTGGGGATGCTTAGAGCATCCCCACCATGGTTTTTTCAATCATAGAAAATGACCATGAGACATGATTAAAAAAATCATTCACCCCCACCATGATCTTTTAGATCATAAAAAAGATCATCCCATGATCTTTTTTTGGTTTTGATCATGAGAGTTTGGCCAATCACAACGCGACACGTGTCCTGTGTAAGAAACAGTACATTTTTTATTTTGATCTTTTAACGAATATATCTTCTAAATTACAAAGTAAAAAAAATCAAAATAAATACCAATATTCATAACTTTTTTAGCTCTATAAAACGAGATACACTTTGATATATTTTTATTAATCTTAATATTTATGAGCTATAATTTATGTAGTTATGAGAGAGACTGATGATAAACTTTTTATTTGATCATGAGTGGGATGCATGTGATTGATTTGGTCATGGGGATAATTAGACGAGAGAGAAAAAGGATGAGAGAGATGAATGACAGGATTTTTTTGATCGTGGTGGGGGATGATGCTCTTATAATTTAAGCATCATGACACAAATGATATTGAGTGAGCGATGAATGTCATCTTTTTTTTCCGATAAAGATTTCATGCCGAGTGGCCTTTTCCGGCCGAGTGGTCGTCATGGAGGCTTGGAGATGTTCAGATCTAGCATTTTTGGGGGTTGTGAGGAGGGGCTTGAGGCGGTGGTGGTCGGTTGTTGGTGTGTCGGTGGCGAAGAGGAGGTGGAGGTGGAGGAGGCGAGAAACATCTCGGATAGGCCTATTTTTGGGGTTTGATCCGGTGTATTTAGGCTTTGGTATCTTTTTGGTTTTTTTCCAGGTTGTTCGATTGCTTTTGTTCAGTTTTCTCTTTGTATGTCGGGGTCATCTTGGCTGTTAGTTTTTGGCACTGGAATGATGAAGAGGATGGCTCCGGAAGGGTGCTCGTACACGGGTGAACTGAGGCGTCAACCACGTCTGAGTAGCGAAGAAGATAATGAGTATTGTGGACTGTGTTGGATAACAGGGACAATCTCGTTATCAAATTTTCTGTTTGGGAAAAGATTGGATAGTTGTTATTTCAAGGGGAGGCAAATTTGGCGGGAGGCTTTTGCTTGATGTGCGGAAGATTCCTAGTCAATACTGGATGTTTTTTTTTCTTGAAATACTTATTTGTTGTCCGGTTTTAGTCCTTCCTTAAGCCTTGTCTTCGCCTGTATAGCCGCTGCTCTAGCTAATTGTCCACCCTTTCCAAGTGTGATTTCTATGTTATGTATGGCTGTGCCTAAGGGCATATCGGTTGAAGTAGATTCTTCTTTTTGATCAATCAAAAAACCCCTTCCCAAACTGTACAAGCTTCTTCCAAAGCATACGGCTTTCTGGATGTAGATGATGATATCTATACAGATGGATCTTATATATATCGTACAATGAAGTACCCCATGAGTGGAGCCTTATCAACAAAACAAAAAAAACTCTTAGATACATGCAATATATACAAAATCCATTTCCTCAGTTTGACCAAATTAAAAAATCACTCATGAAACGAACTGGTACGAATTACGAAATCAACATCTAAGACCGAATGAAACAAAATACCTTTGAAACGACGCCGTCCACGATATGAAACGAACTCAACGTCCAAGAAAGGAACTGGGAAGCAGAAAACGACGACGTAGAGTTGCTTGTTCATGTAATGAAAACATGGCGTTGACTTTGACTTTAAATGGTATTGGCTTCGTCAGGAGTTTCTAGCCAAAATACCCCAATTCCAAATTCAAATTGTCCAATTGCACCAGTTGAAATTCAAATAATCAGATTACCCCATTTTTAAGAATCTTGATTCCTTAAAAATCGGTACTCTTCATTTTTTTATAATCCCGGTAGGAGATGTTGGAAAATTGTGTATTAAGGGTGAAGAAAATTAAGCTAAGTAATGGCTTAATTGTACATTAGTGTGACTAATGCACCTGATGGGCAAAGGTAATTAAATAGTTAAATTCTGATTTAATTATTTAATTAATATTATTATCATCCCACGATGGGCTGATTTTAATAAGTGGGCCCATATTGGTGGACTCAATAACGTGGGTTTTCTTATATAAAGAAAACTCAGTGCGTTATTTGAGAGTGAAATAGAGAAAACCCTAAATACGTTTCCAACTTTCTTCGCATGGAGGTTTAAGCCGGCCGGCATGTTTGTAAAAGTTTTTCTTCGCGTGTGTACGGTGATAGTTGAAGGCCAGAAAGGTTCGATCGACAAAGCTTGGTGCTAAGTTGTTGTCGAGGATCGTTTTATCCTGGGAAGCATACTGCCAGCGAGTCCCAAGCACAGTAGGGCGGCAATCTTGCTTTAAGGACAACGTCCAACGTGACTCGATCCACCCTTCGGTTTGCAATTGTTTCAATTCACTTTCATACTGTTTATGTTATTCTGTTGAATTGAATCTGTGCGTGAATTTGTATTGCATATTGTTCTGTTTAATCGCATCTCATTATTCAGTATCTAATATTCAGTAATTTCGTATATCCGCCTGTATATTCAGCAAGTATTGCCAACAATCTTAAAGCAAGATTCGTTATTAGTTAACGGTTGAAGTTACTGACTTAAACATGAGATTATTGTAGACAGATGAGATGTGAAGATGAGATACAAAATCACTTCAGAATAGAAAGAGCGATGACTCATAATCGCGGATGAAAAGCCTAAGACAAGATCTGAATTGACGTGTGAAGTTTCGGCTGGCGGCACCAATAGTGAAGCGAAACCCTAATTGGATTCGCTGTTGAAGCTTGATTGGTTCGGCCGGTTCCGAATGAACCGATCTAATTTCGTTCGGTTTGGTCCAATGAAAAACCTACACTAGTTGAAACGAATGAGTTTGGGTTCATCTGAATTACTTCAAGATTCAATGGTTTCTGGTTGATCGAATTTTGAACTCACTGAATTTTCTTTGTGATGCAGTTAATCTTTCAGTCCACAGATCCGGTTAAAAGCTGGGCCATGAAATATGAAGAGATTTTAATATGTTTAAAATTTAGCTTGTTTGAAATAAGAAGGTTTGTTGATTATAAATCTATTGATCAATTTTGTCAACCATCGGATCTACACTTGGGGTTGGCGGCGAATATCTTCATAGCTTTGATGATGAGTTGATGGAGTTGGATTGCTCAAGAATTGCTCAAACCTTGAAGCTCTGTTATTCAATCTTTGTGAGAAGATCTCCGATGATGGGCTACAACATATTCTGGGTTTTTCAAACTTGAAAACTTTGAGTGGTTGAAGCTGCTGCCGCATCATGAGGCATGGAAAGGATGAAACCCTAGTTGGGTTTTGGTTCACAAATTAAATAATTGGTCTAAACCAATTTGGTTCAATCAGGTAGTATGCTACTTAATTTGAATTAATCATATTTGTTTGATATGAATATGATTAATGCAGGTCAGCCCAAATGTGATTGGTCCAATTTGAGTTGATTCTGACTCAGGAGCAGGTTTGATTAAACTATTTGGTCAAATTATTTCTTGTTCAGATTATTATGTCACTTAATCGTATTTGGTTTTATTGTGATTAAAATGGTCTGATTAGATTATTACGCGATTGATCAATAAGTTAATGTTCTAGTTAACTTGTTTGATTTAATTGGTTCAGTGTGTATGCATAAGTCCAATATGGAACTTGTTGCATGTTCAATCAGACCAAAGAATCTGGATATGAAACCTGACGTGATATTTCGGTGGCTCTCAATGTGGGGGCAGCACCTAATGTAATAAGGTGTTGTACCACCTTGATGCTGGCTACGGCCAGGAAACAGACTTGCGAGTCTGATTCTAGGGATAGACCTGAGAGTCTAGTTTCGGAAATATACCTGAGGGTATAGTTTTAACTATTAGAGTGGCACGAGTGCCTATCATATTGCTTGATGAATTTGGATTGTATATCCAAATATCATTTTGAAAGCACAAATTGGAAATTTGCTCTAAAGCAAAATGTGAACCAGCAAGCCTTAAGTGAAAGCTTATGCCCACAGAGTTGTTGGATGAAGTTCTTTTGAAGAACCAGCAAGCCTTAAGTGAAAGCTTATGCCCAATTTTGGCTGTCAGAGTCTTAAGGCCTTACAAGGATCTAGGTTGAGGAAATTGTCAACTAAAATAAGTGAATGTGGTTAGACCATAGGAGCCTCACTGTAAGCAGCAGCTGACTCAGCTAATTCAAGAGTGAATCAATTTCAGTGAGAGTTTGTTCATCAAGTGGGCTAGCTTGATTTGCTACAAAATCTTAGATTGAAAAAGATGAACAATAAACCAAAGTCTTTGGTTTGATTCGACAACGTTCGGTTCAACTCTCCATCATATGGGTCAATTAAATTTGTGGTACAGTTCACATTGACTCCATTTGATTGAGATAGACTGAATTTCGTGGTTTTCAATCGAGTGAGGTTGAATTATGAGAATTGAACGGTGATTTGAGTGAACCTCATGGTGACTCCTGGGGTGAGCGGTGTCACGCTTGGATGATGGATACGGTCAGGAACAAACTTGCGAGTCTGGTTCCAGGAATATATCTGCGGGTATAGTTCCATACGATTACGTAGCATGAGTGCCCGTTGTAGTGCTTAATGAATTTGAATGTGTATCCAAATGTCATTTTGATTCAAAATCACAAGCGTAAAATTTGCATTAAAGGAAATGTAAAAGTAAATCCTTTCATAGTATTGAAAGTGATGTGGAATCCCTTGAGTCAATTCATAACGAGCTATGTGATTTATGGGGTAATAATAAGTATTTTGTGACTTTCGTTGATGATAGTACAAAATATTGTTATGATAATAGCAAAGCTGTGACAGTTGAGGAAAAACATGTCATGTGAAGTTGAATATTAACTTCGAGGGTTGAGTAGCAGCTTGATGAGTTGATAACAGTGATATTGGAAGTGAGCATGATCACTCCATTATACTCTCTTACGTCGAACAGTATTTCGAAATGGGAAAGTTGTACTTTGAAAGAGATGATTAATGTAATGATGGTAAGCTCCGTGTTACCCTAAGGAATGTGGGGGAGGCCATCTTATCATCAAAGTATCTTTTGAGTAAGATACCTCGTAAAGAGTATAAGTCTCTTTATAAGTCATTTAAGAAAACGATGTCTTCCTATAAATACTTGCAAGTGTGGGGTGCCTAGCTATGGTACTGGCCCCTGATCCTGAGAGAATGAGGATAAGACAAAAAATCATTGGCTATGATGTCATTGGTTATACGAGTAATACGTATAGATTCTTTGTGTATGAATCGAAAAATTCAAATATACACAAGAATACTATAATGGAATCAAAGAACACGTCGTTCTTCGAGAATGTATTTCCTTATGATAATAAGGAAGCTATGTTGGGTTCTTCTCAGTTAATGAGAATATTAAAGAAATGCCTCAAGAACGAGAGAATGAGGAAGAACCAGAACATGAGATCGATTCAGAGAAATTGAGACAAATTAAGCAAGGAAGGATAGATAAATCATATGGACTTGATTTGCTAAACTACATGCCTAAGGTTGAACCTCAAACGTAGAAAGAGATCGTCAGTTAGTGAAGAGTCTCTTATGAAAGAATTCATAAGATGTGATTGACTCTATCTCTGTGAACCACACTTGAGAGTTGGTTGACCTCCCTCCTGGATGTTAACCACATGGTTTAAAGTGGATCTTCAAGAGAAGATGAATGCAGATGGATCTGCATCGATATACAAGACGAGACTTGTAATAAAAGAGTATAGATAAACGAAAGGTCTATACTACTTAGATACTTATTCTTTAGTGACGAGAATAACATCAAAGATGATAGTGGTCATTGCTGCTTTGCGCAATCTGGAAATTTACCAGATGGAGGTAAAGACATGCTTCCTCAATGGAAAGTTGAGGAAGAGATTTACACTGAATAATCTGAGGGGTTAGTTGTTATTGCTGGGCAAGAGAACAAAGTTTATGAATCTCTCAATAGCCTGAAGCAGGCGCCAAAGCAGTGACATTAGAAATTAGACAACATAATGATGTCTAATAGCTTTAAGATCAACAAGTGTGACAAATGTGTATACATTAAGAACATTGAACACTGATACGTGACTTTGTGTCTTAATGTTGATGACATTGTCATTGTGGGAAGCAATGAGAATACACTAAGGCCAACAAGTCATTATTGAACTGGAAGTTTGATATGAAGACTTTGAGACTTGCCGAAGTAATTTTAGGCATTAAAATTACACGAAGGTTAAAGGGACTTGTATTAAGTCAGTCACACTACGTTGACAAACTCTTAGACAAATTTGAAGAAGACAGTCCAGGACTGTTTAGAATCCCTGTTGACGTGAATCAACACTTGTCTATGAATAAACGTGAATGAATCTCCCAAGTGGAATATGTCAGAGTGATAAGCAGTCTAATGTACTTGATGAATTGTACTATATTAGACAATGCCTACACTGTGAGTAGACTAGCGAGATACACGAGTAATCCAGGAAGTGAACACTGGAAGGCTATCGTAAGAGTACTGAAGTACCTACGAATTACTCGTAATTATAGTCTACAGTATACCTGATATCCAAATGTCATTGAAAGTTTCACTGACGCGTGTTGGATATAGGATATTCCAAAGCCAAGAGTGGCTATGTTTCAACACTGGGAGGTGCTGATGTGTCTTGGAAATCCTCCAAACAAATTGTGAGAACCAAATCCATTTGCGAGGCTGAGTTCGTCGCACTAGATAAATGTGGCGAAGAAGCTGATTGGTTGAGGTATGTGGAGGAGGATATTCCTAAAAGGACAAAACCTGTGCCAGCAATGTGTTTACATTGTGAGAATCAATAATTGATTTGTAGGCACATAGTGTTATGTATAATGGGTAGTCTCGACATATACATCGACGACATAATACCATTAAACAACTTCTCTGCACCTGAGTCATATTGACTATATGAGGTCCAAAGAGATAATGCGGATCCGCTAACCAAATGGTTGAGTAAGGACCTAATAGAGAAGTTGTCCAAGGGAATGGGTCTGAAGCCTTTTGATTGTTAATATCAAAACATAGGCTTAAGTCCTTTTAGAAATAAAGTCGAGGCAACGGAAAACCCTACCATGATGACTGGAGATCCCAAGAACTTGGTTCAAAGGGACCACCTAACTGCTAAGACTATGAGGTCACTGTGGGGGTAACACCCCAGTCCTATTCCCTGATAAACAGTGACTCCCGCACGAGGCTAAGCTCGGAGCTTTTAATGATTCTAGTAATTTGAATAGTGAGATTCAAATGGGTAACGCGGGATTATTTGAAAGAATCACCTATGTGAGAGAGAAGTGGGGTCGCTTCAAAGGAGAATTCAAAGGGCTTAATTCTTTAGAAACTCTTGCAGAACCAGGAAAGGGGTGTCATGACCAAAATGAGCCCACCAGTGAGAACTGAATAATGGTCAGGAAGATATTTGTGGGGACATGGCTTTCGTTTACATTATAAGACGAACAGTTCAAAGACAATCACGTCTACTGAATAGTCAGTAAAGAGAACATGTTTTCCCAAGGGAAGGTTCAAGGGCGATGACCTACCTATCCTATGCAGATATCAACCATAGAAGCTATCACCGCATTGAGTCGAGTTTTGATTTTTATTACTTGATTTTCTTCATGTGGGGGATTGTTGGAAAATTGTGTATTAAGGGTGAAGAAAATTAAGCTAAGTAATGGCTTAATTGTACATTAGTGTGACTAATGTGACACCTGATGGGCAAAGGTAATTAAATAGTTAAATTCTGATTTAATTATTTAATTAATATTATTATCATCCCACGATGGGCTGATTTTAATAAGTGGGTCCATATTGGTGGACTCAATAACGTGGGTTTTCTTATATAAAGAAAACACAGTGCGTTATTTGAGAGTGAAATAGAGAAAACCCTAAATACGTTTCCAACTTTCTTCGCATTGAGGTTTAAGCCGGCCGGCATGTTTGTAAAAGTTTTTCTTCGCGTGTGTACGGTGATAGTTGAAGGCCAGAAAGGTTCGATCGACAAAGCTTGGTGCTAAGTTGTTGTCGAGGATCGTTTTATCCTGGGAAGCATACTGCTAGCGAGTCCCAAGCACAGTAGGGCGGCAATCTTGCTTTAAGGACAACGTCCAACGTGACTCGATCCACCCTTCGGTTTGCAATTGTTTCAATTCACTTTCATACTATTTATGTTATTCTGTTGAATTGAATCTGTGCGTGAATTTGTATTGCATATTGTTCTGTTTAATCGCATCTCATTATTCAGTATCTAATATTCAGTAATTTCGTATATCCGCCTGTATATTCAGCAAGTATTGCCAACAGGAGATACTCCGGTGCCATTATTCCCGATTTCTCTCATATCGTGAATGTAAAAAAATGAAGATGAGGCTCTGTTTGGGGCCTACGTGGACCAAAACGAGATGAAGTAGCATACACGTCAACACCGATTCCAGGGGAATCGGTAGCATAATGATACTGACTTTTGGAGAACCGAAAACATTGAAATTAAAACTCCATTGTTTCTTCTTCTCCTCATTCGATCCGACCTCCCAATTTCTCTCACAAACGTTCACCGACCTCCCAATCTCTCTCACAAACGTCCGTCGACTCCCATTCTCGTTCGCCAGAAACCGGAACTTTCTCGTCTAGTCAATTCCCAACCGGATCCGTCGTCTCTGAAAAGCATGTTAGATGAGAATCTTTTGTTGCAGAGGGTACCGATTTCTCCCAAATCGGTATCCTTTTAGTTTAGTTAGTCACATCACAATTCAAAAATGGATCCGTGATGCCCCGACCGCTCTGAAATGCCTGTTCGATTAATTCCGATGTCAAAGAAACCGATACTAAACTATTCTCAATTTCTAAAAAACCGATACTCCAGCTGAATGTCATGCTGGCACGGAAGGGTTTGGTTCATCCATGTAAGTCTCAAACCGAACCACATCTTCATTTTTTTTTACATTACGGAGTATAAAAAAAAAAGAAGAGTACTTAAAAATGGACCATTTGAGTGTGGAATTGGGGTTATTTTGGCTATAAACTCCTTCGTGGGCTTCATCTCTATTCGAATACGCTTCAAAGGAAACGATCGGAATCAATGGCAGTCCTCCGCCGGAGCTCTCGATGTGTTCATTAACTTGACGACATCGTGAACGACGATGTTTCACAGAGCGAGGCTCGTCCAGATATGTAGGCCGTCAATTCGGTCTTTAACGCAATACACTTCGTCTCTTTCCGGGTCCAGACTCACTGTTGCCAAGAATGAGCCCTCGGTCAATTCGCGGTCGCTTTTTTGCGTGGCGCGTTCGATTATGAAGCGGAATCAACAAGTTTTCGTTAAGTTTGATTCGGCAGGTGATTCGAGAAACTATATGATCGATTACGGTTTCTGAAACAAGATTTATTTCATTTTAGGGCAATTAAATTTGCAGTCAGTCTGATATTTAACATATATGTTGATAAAAATTCACAGTGTTTGGCATTGCTTAGAGCTTTTCTGTCATTACGCACATTACTGATTTCTTAGTTGATCGTCCAACAATTTGTATAAGACATGTGCTGAAGTGCTGAAATGCTGAAATCGTACCAGGAAGTAGGTTGTCTGTGAGGAGAATTATTGGCGTCAGTGTGGCTTATGGAATTGCTAACAGTTTGTCAGGTGTTGCATTTGCTATGAATGGTGAGCAAAGTAGTTTTGATGTTATTAAATTTCAAAATTCATGAATGTGCAAGCTGTGTTTTTTATTCCTAATTTTATTGGTCCAGAGAATGAACACGAATATATGAGTGCCACATCTTACGGTAACTCAGTCATCGACAGAGACCAGCTAGAACGATGGGCGTTCGTGAAGAAAGTATGGATTCCAAGTCTTTTTCTTGTCAATGTGGTGCTTATGAGCTGGAATAGCCCAATAGAGTTGGCTATTAAGATCATTTTGGCTCTCCTTAGCACTAAGCCACACCCTTTATCGATTTATATTTACATTGATCAGGTACTTTTGAAATGTTCAAGTATCCATGTCTTTTCTTCAATCTCGCATATTACATGTGTTCTCATGCATGTATGTTAATCAGTTTGACATGTTTATATGAAAAATGCTTTACTTACTCAGACTAAAAGTAACTGAAGGCTATCTATTCACACTGTCTGAAGACAGGATCTTTTTAAATTAGTTATGACTAAAAAATTTGTTGTTTCGTCATTTTTTGTATGCCCAACCGGCATGTCTAGAACTTTTAATATGTTCACAGTTGTCTCGCATTCATACTGTGTGATGTATAGAGTCCAAACTCCAAACATGTCTGGCTTCGTAGCCGCAGTATGTTCATTCTTCACAGCTGGCAAAATCTTCTGATGGTAGTACACTGTTTAATTTGATTTATTCTGTTAAACATTTAAGATATTGTTCATCTTTTTAATCAGATTCTTAAATGGTTTTTGGTCTCATGAAGTTCATGTTTCTACATGTGAGACTGTAAAATAAAGTTATTTCTTGTAAAAGTCTCTTCTTGTTGCTCCTGATTTGTTTTGTTTTACTTCAGCTTTGTGATCAATATAGGCCTCGACATCCTTGGTCATTCTACTCACAGGTAAATGAACTGCTTTCTCATAATGTTCAACTTAGACGAAGCATATAGGCATGAATATCAACTGAAATGACTCGTAACTCTTTTGTTTCACAGCATGTGAGAGCTAAAAATGTTGATGTGACGGACTACATGCTCTTCTGTGTCGGTAGGGTTGTGGTAACGGATCAGGAGTACACTTTGGTTGGAGTTTTAGGCTCTTGGTGGGTTTGGCCTTCGCATCTTAAGTACTCTTTGCAGTTCCAAGCAGGATTTGATGAAATCAGAAGTAGAGCTAGAGAGCGATTGACTTACTCGCCGCTGAAACCCGCTACACCGGCCCCTTAGTTGTAATTTTTGGTACAGAGATAGCAATGATTGTGCAGACTGAGACCTTCATAATCGATGTGTGATGGCTCATGGCAGTTAGTAATTGTCACATTGCTAGTCTTTGAGCATTGTACACAAGGATTATATTCCGGCTTGTAGGATTATAACATCAAATGCTGCCCCCAACATATTACTGGCTATATGAGCCCAATTATCGCTCGGCCCAAATCGTTGTTTCCTATGTTAATTTCTTTTCTTTTTTTCTTTTGATTGTTTGGGCTATATTTTATTATGTAGGAGTACAATTTTCTAGGGTGAGCATAACTTGTTCGGATTCGGCTGAAATTTGGACGAATATAAATTCGGTCTGGTATTAAATAAGTCGAGTTCGGGTTAGTTATTGAGCTACGGAAAATATTTCAAATTGCATCAAAATCAACATTCAATTTCAATTTTACACATTCTTTAGATTGGTTTCCCGATTTACACTAGTTTTGTAAGCCGCCGTTGCTCACATCGTCTTAACATTAAGACGCTCTTGTTGACAGCGTCTTAAACCCCGTGGTCTTTTGCGCCCAAATACCAGACATGGTGGCATAATGTTGTCAAAGAGGCATTAGCCGCTGTTTGATACAGCGGCCAAAACTAAGCCGCTCTACTTAAGAGCGTTTTAATTGATTGCAATCCCTCAGTGGGGTTGGCTTGTGGGTTGTGTTATTACAGGACTAAACCGCTACTAACAACGTTTTAATATTACCTCAAGTGTTAAGCCGCTCTCCTTAACAACGTTTTAATTGATTCCAATCTCAGTGGGGTTGGCTTGTGGGTTGTGTTATTACAGGACTAAGCCGTTGCTACTAACATCGTTTTAATATTACCCCAAGTGTTAAGCCGCTGTCCACAACAGCGTTTTGCTGGTTTTAGATCAAGACGCTGTCATGGACAGCGTTTTAGCCTGAATTATTGGCATGTAAATATTGTTTCAATTCGAAACCAAATAAACCTGTAAAAAATCCACTGAAACATATAAAACCTGCGCAATCCATCACCGGTACACCAAATTACATAAGCCCATCAAACATAAGTGACGAATCAAAAATTACATGATAACATGTATCATAAATCCATCAACGATCCATTTTAACATACAACCCCTATCTAGTTTCCGGAGTGAAACGCTGTGTTGTCTTTCTAAAGCGTGTCGACACCCTCCGCAATGGACTCCTTTGTGACTCTGCTTGAGTCACTTGAGAAGGACCAACATCAAAAGTTTCATGTGGCAAGTCAAGGTCTTCATCCGAATCTACATTAAATTGAAAATAGCCAGTTAGAATTAATATGCATGAAATAAAGTTTCAAAATTAAGAATAGCCAAATTATACCACTAAGTAGATGAATCTGTGCGACATCAACATCTAATGCTCGATCCTCTCCAATTTTTAACAAGTCGGCATGAGTAGCATGAAACATATCATGAAGTTGTCTCTTAACTTCCTTGTCGGTCGTCTTAAGGAACAAACTGGCACTCGTCTTGCAAGTGCGCACTAGTGACGCGACCTACATGAATCATTAACATGCATTTAGTTACACATTTCATAAAAATGAACAATTGCACTATGAGCAGTTAGGATACTTACCAGCACATAATGCTCATGTCCTGATGGACAATATGGCTCTCGTGTATCTAAAGGTGGCTGAATACGCTTGCGAGTGACGGTATTGTACCATGAGTAGTACGGATCCAGTCATCCAGATATGATCCGTCTGTGTATGGCTCACCGATAACAATGGTCGCTGCATGATTATCCCAAATATTTGTGTAACCTTGCATTACATCATCTATAAGGTGAGTAGTTCTTCGGATATGCATGGGCATCTCTTTATGACTTCCAGGTGGCAAAGCTGTTTCCGGCTGTCTCCATCCAAATTGGCGAAGAACTCGAGATGGATAGTGCCACTCAGCTATATGGAAACAGATGAGTGGAACCTCAGCCCTCCATGAATCTCTGCCACCTAAACATATGAGATTAAGCGTGGCCAAAATCTCATCTGTATACGGAGTCCATACGACATCATTTGCTTCTTGTCGATCCAACAAATCACGATACAACATCAATACGTGATGAGATGTATTCATAAATGATTTGGGCACATTCCATCTACAAATGTAAAAATAATAGTTAGACAAGTTTTGAAAGGGTGAATTATAAACACTTAAATAAATGGCAATTCACTTACTTGTATCCTAAAGCATGAAGCCGCATAGGATCAATATTTGAACCGGGAGGTTGAGCTGGCACATCAAGCTTCCTCGGTCTACCAGTAATCAAATGCTCCCAAGCCCATAACTGAAGGAGAATGGCACACCCGCTGAGTTGTGTCGCCTTGGATTCGCACGCATTGCACAAACTACGATAGAGGTATGCTAACACATCACCACCCCAACTATAGCACGAAAGAGAGTCGAGGTCCGCCAGCAGTAGTAGAAAGTGGAGGGATATCTCACTTCCTGAAGAATCCGGTAAGAGTGATGACCCCAACATGGCAAGAATGTACGCCCTCGCATATCTCTGAACCTCTAAATTTGTGGCCTCCACTGGCACGATCTGTATATGCTCTCTGAGCCACGTACGTCTAACGGTGGTAGGTCTCTTCCCGTGCGGGATCACTCCTAACAATTGTAGACACAAAGGACCATAATCTTCAACCTCCTGCTGCGTAGTCACAGCTCGACCCTCTATTGGGAGTCCAGTCAGGATACCAACATCCTCTAAGGTGATCGTCATCTCCCCATGACGTAGATGAAATGAATGCGTCTCGGAACGTCATCTCTCCACTAACACTGTCATAAATGACCAGTCAACCTCATAGTTCTGCATGTAATACCATGGTCCGAAGCCCGCCCTAATGATGTAAGGCAATACACGCTCGTCTACAGCCCAGCTAATGCCACGGTGACGAACTGTTAACACATCCATATCCTGCACAGTAGAATATACAGTTTGAATAAATTAATTCATAATGCATTAGAAATTGACATCGAACTTTAATTTACAAATTTTTAATTAACCGATGTTTCCCAAATCATCGTAGATCGATGAGTGGGCTGCTTGTACAACATCGTGCTGGACATGGGACCTGGATGAAGTAGGTGTGTCACATCCGGTAAAAATGTACCTTCTTCGTCAGAACTCCCTGCTGGAGATGGCACATCGAGGATCACCTCTGAACGACCACGTCGTGGCATATCTGTAACACAATATACAATATGCATAAGTTATAATTATAATAAAAATAAATTAATGAGGACAACAAGGATGAAAAATATGAACGTTTTAACAATTCGGATTTAAATTTCCTGAATCACAATAGTCGTTTACAAGAAGCATGCTAAAAAGATACACTTAAAAACTACACAAAAAAATGTAGTTTCCTAATTCACCACACGAGGTGAAGTACAAGATTTTTTTGTGTGACGTACAACCCCACATATTGAACACTTGTACGCTCTCTTCGGCCTAGCAGATGCTTGCTCAATAGAAGCTTCGACATGTGAGGGTCTTGGATCACGCCTTGCATCCATTTCGTTACGTCTCCGTTTTGTTGGATGCCTTCCTCTCTTGGTTTGTTTGAAAAGCTTATTGGGGATATGCTTGAGGTCATCATATTCCTTCCACTGTGTGATATCCGGCTGTGGATTAAATGTATATGATCAAGTGTCGTTACACACTTGCGTGCTACATTCAGTAGCCACGCAATCACGTATGGAGATTCCCTCTTCTTCACACACCGCTAAAGCGTGACAACATGGATAGTGAAATAATTGCTATTTTCCACAACCACAAGTCTTATCATCCACGGAAACAATATGTGTGTGTTCCTTTGATTTGGTAAGAACAGACGATATACCTTTAATCCGGTCAAACATTTGTACCTTGCAGTGTGGATTTCACCAAGTTTGAATGGATTTTGCTTTCGATCTTAGGAACAAAATACTTGTTGTGGTCCAACAGTGCATCACGACGCTCGATAAACCAAGCATTTGTTTGCTTAAATGTGAAGTGGACAATAGCGGTGATAGGCAAATCACGACACGCCATAAGCACGTGGTTAAAAGATTCGGACACATTGGTGGTCATGGACACCCATCTTCGACCTCCAATATCATAAGATAAAGCTCATTTCTCCGCGTTAAATTTATCCAGCGACTTCAGAGCACCTTGGTTATCCTTCAACAACTCTTTCAATTCTTTAATACAGTTGCAGAACTTTATTTGTTGATTCTCGTAGCCGATGCTAGTAAGTAATGCTTTCTTGGCCATACACTTCACCTTTATATTGAAATTGGATGCAAAATGCCTTATGCAAATACGGTGATAAGCCTTCGGTGGCTTCCAATCATCTTCTTCCATGACTCGCATTATTTCCGCGTGCCTATCAGAAATAATGCAGAATCCTTCTCGTTGTGATGCCATTTCGAATGCACGTCATGAACCACTTCCAACTAACAATGTTTTCACTCTCCACCAATGCATAAGCAAGAGGGAGAATTTCATTTTCCGCATCGAGAGCTACCGCATCATTAAAACTCCTTTCCACTTCCCGTTCAAATGAGTTGCATCAATAGACATAATGGGACGACAATGGGTAAATCCATCAATAGTCGGGCTAAATGCCCAACAGACTCTATTTACGCTTTCATTGTCACTATCAAGTGTCGATTTGTTCCAATAAACAATACTACCGAATTAGTCTCTTTAAGCACACTCATATAAGCCGGTAATTTTGCGAACGATTCTTCCCACTCTCCAAATAAATAAACGAATGCTTTTTGGCGCACTTTCCAAGCTTTTATGTAACTTATCTTGTACCCATACTTTGATCGCATCAACTCCCTCACTTGCTTGGGACTATATCTCAAATCCTCTCGAATTAAGTCTTTTATGTCCATTCCAATAACGTGTTTGTTGAAATGGACGTTGTCAGGGCGGATAATATCAACCTCACATGTATGATCTCCGCCGTATGTGGTGATTCTCCACATACCTTCCTTCTTCTTCTTCGAAGCTCGTAATTCCCATTGACATTTATCCTTGCCTCTGCAACATTCGAGTAGCATTCGTTTTGTATCCAAATATCTAACGCCATACTCACGACGTACTTTAATGGAATATCTCTGACAAGCATATATAAGAGCCTCCTTGCTAAAAAAAGTCCATCTTTGCGTAGCTCTTTCGTATTGAACTGTTCATTGTGAGACCCATGGTCGTCTATCGCTGGATGGTTAATCCAAGCCAAAACATTATAGAACGGTGGGAAATCCCAAAGGGAGTTATTATCTTCAACAACGCCGATGGGTACTTCCATATACCCTTCCTCACCATCAATATCAAGATTCTCTAGATAATCTCTATCAAACTCGTCGTGTGTTGGAATTTCAAATACTTCTACAGTTGACAGTGTCGTATCATCGATTTCATCACTATCCATTGCTAAAAAGATAGAATAAAACAAAAACTTAGCCGAGACATGTATAGTTGAAAACTATATCGAGAAAACAACTACAAACAATGAACAAACTAAAAACAACATGAAACATAACACCACATTAATTTTCAACAAACACCAAGAGCTAAAATCAACAAACAAAAAACAACCAAACAAACACCAAGAGCTAAAATCAACAAACAAAAAACAACCAAACAAACACCAAGAGCTCACACTGATTTTCAAACACAATACCAAAATACAACATTGTGTCAAGGAGCTTACTGGAGATGGAGTACAAACAAGCAATGGAGCAGAGCAGTCCGGCGGAGATGGAGCAGGCGAGTCGGACGATGGAGCAGTAGGGCGAAGATGGAGCAGAGCCGAGCGATGGTGATGGATCAGTCGGGCGGACCAAGCAGTGCGGCGGACGGAGCGGAGCGCGGACGGAGCACGGACGGAGCGAATTCGATTTTGGGAAGAAACAGTGCAAGGAAGAGAAAAGTTAGGGCTCGCAACTTAGATCAAACTAAGCCGCTGTTTGGAACGGCGTTCAAATAAAATAAATAAATTCAAATCATTTACATCAGCCTGCTGACTCATACAATAATTCAACTCAGCTTAAGACGCTATCAACAATTGCGTCTTAATGTTAAGACGCTGTGAGTAACGACGGCTAACAAAACTAGTGTAAATTGGGAAACCAATCTAAAGAATGTGTAAAATTGGAATCGAATGTTGATTTTGATGCAATTTGGAAAATTTTCCTCGAGTTATCCATCTATATTGATATCTAATAAAAAATAGCTGATAACTTTTATAATTTAATTTTAAAATGAAAGTGTCTTGACTTGAACCTGAGTCTAATCGTAGAATTAGTAATATCAACATTGTTATAATTCTCATTGATATTTTTTTAACTACTTAATATTAAGAATAGGCTTGAAATGGACATTTTTGAGTTTATTTTGTTTTAGCTACTTGATATTTATGGTATAAGTCTATTTTTGCGACGGGTTTGGATTATCATATGCGACCCGATCAATATTTAGTGTCAGGTTTTGGTTGACTTAAATAACCCGATCATAATTTTGAGTCGGACTATGGAAAAACCAACCCATCCTAACCCGCCCCATGATCACCGCCACTATTTTTTAGTCTATCAATAGAAGCATCCATTATCAAACTTTCTTACTACCTAAATTTCTGATGTAAGTAATGTATCAAAATTTGCAATCCGGTTTCAGAATTTTACCATTAAAATCTTGAGGCACATACCTGTATTGTGAAACAAAAGAAGGGTGGTCCAAACAAAAGCAAATACAAGCAACATAAATAACATGACTTTGAAATGTAAATTTAGATTATAATTGTTATTTATATGGGTAAAAAAACTAACATAAATTATATATGTTTCGTTCAAACCAAGTGAATATTCACTTGGACAGTTGTTCAATTCCTCCTAATTAGTATATATATTCTCACATTTTGTGTAAGAATTTTGTTACACACCTGTAGAAATTGCTAACTCATATGAATTACTTCCTCATATTGACTCAAAAGTCTAGGCTTGAGAGTCATGGTTTGGTAATCATATATAAGCTAGCAATTCTTCTCCTCACTTAGCAATGTGTAACAATTTCTTCAAGTGCACATTCCCAACAATCTCCCCCTCAATTGGAGAAATTGTGCATGCTCCCCCTCAATCAAACACCGCTACATTACTCGTAGCCAAACGTAGGTGCGTATACGAAAGCCCCTCTCCGCTAGGGGTGCTCCACGCTCCCCTTCATTAGGGTCCAACCCACCGTAGGCGCGCCTTTGCGACTCCCCCGCAAAGCCATAAACCAAGGTCCAACCCACCAACGATTGAGGTATCTTCAAACGAATGTCTTGTCATTTCTACACGTGTCCTGCATCCTTCACAAATAGCCCGGATCGCAATGCGGCTCTGATACCATGTAGAAATCGCTAACTCATATGGATTACCTCCTCATATTGACTCAAAGCCTAGGCTTGAGAGTCATGGTTTAATAATCATATATAAACTGCTAGCAATTCTTCTCCTCATTTAACAATATGTGATAATTTCTTCAAGTACACCATTTCCAACAACACCCATAAAGAAAGATACAAACGCATAATCCTAAAAAGTTGGTTTAATATAAGATGTGATGACTTAGGGAAATGTCAACTTCACAAATAAAAATCTCAATATATTATTCCTTGTTATCATTCGCATTATGAAAAGGCATATACATTATTATCCATAATGTGACAATTTACAATAATATAGTACATTTCTCCAACATATCTTCACTCCTTATTGGTCAAATTTACTTCAAATTGCGATTGAATAATGCCATTAATTATTTAGAAATATTCTGATTCCTTCCACTAAAACATAAATAAACAGACACACATGCATCATATATATTATTCCCATTCCCTCTTCCGAATAAAAGCACATTGTGAACAAAGCACTACAAAAGCCACCATTTGTTCTTGTTATCAAAGGTCTAGTTATATTTAATCTTAGTTTCAAATGATAAACCTAACTTATGATAATAATAAAAAATTACTTTTATATATATTTTGTTCCATAGACCTTATGACTATGAGGATTTGAACTTCATTTAAATACGAGAATTGAAATTGAAATTCTAAATCGATAATCGGAATCAAATCCGTGTTGAGCTGTATTTTTCATCTTTCTGATAATGAAAATTTTAAATGATATTTTCTTTAAACGACATCAAATTACTGCGCTGAACTCGAATTTAAGTTCGTGTCGAACTATTAAAACTTTTAAGTTAGAAAACAGAGTAAGCTGACCCATTTTTTTATGGAATGTATACATGTATTGTACAAGACTACTGAAATTATCAAGCTAATCTAGTACATTAATCTCCATTGAAACGCAAGCCTTGCGGCGTCTTTACTCATCCACTTCGAAGCATATCTCCGTGCAATCAACTGCCTCACGGGCGAAGCCTTTCTTCAGAGCCGTGGCTAAGGCGAAGCGACCTCGAGCGCCTCTTGCGAAGGGAGGGAAGCACCTCATGCGAGGGGAGGGAAGCACCTCCTGTGAAGGGAGGAAATTCATCACCAAATATTGGTGAAAATGATTCATTTGTGGGGGGTTGAACTCATGATCACTTGGTTATGAAGCCAAGTAGTGAGCCAACTCGACTACAACCCCACATGCGAGTAACCTGACCCATTTAAAAGCACAAGTTTCCAATTGAAAGGGAACCTTTCCAAGATTGAATAATGGAACCTTTTACATGGTTGATTGGATGCCAACAAAAGACTTTTTGAATACTTTACATCCAAAACGTGTCTACACAACCACAAAAAGTGGTCATCAAAGCATCACTCGTGAAAAGTTCAATTGTACTTTGTATGTGTAAACAAATCAATTTTATGACTTCAAAAAATTCAAACCTTCCACACTACCAAATCAATTGGATCTAAAAAAGGTGATTACATTGTCTAATTTTATTTTATTCTATTCACTTTTGTGCTTCCTTAAATAGCAAGCTTGATGACTTTCTAGGCTAGGCTTTGGAAGTCTAAGAACACATAAATGCAGTGTTATTAAAATCGAATCGCTGATCGAACCGATCAAGTAATTGGGTTAATAGATCAGTGATTCAATCGGGTTGAACCAATTTGATCCGCACATATTAAAAAATAAAAACAAAATACTTATATATGATATTATAATTTAACATATTTATGACTTAAATAAATATTACATGTTTATTATCTGATTACAACAACATATCATAATAAATTTATAATTAGACAAAGTACAAATCAATAATACAACAATAATAGAACACCATTAACAATTATAGTCTTAATTTGCAAGTCACAATAATAAGGGATTTCTAAGACTAATTGAATTTCTAGTTAATTCATAATAAATAATAAATTTTATAGATTTGATAAATGAATATATATTATTGAAACAAATAATAACACAACAATCATCTTTAGCCTAGTGGAATGAAAGACAATAACTATAAAGTGGGGTTGTGGGTTCAAGTCATGTCCAAGTCAAAATTAAATATATAATTTTTCAGACCAAATCGAACCGATCAAATCATTTTTTAATGAAAAACCGAGTCAACCGGTGCAACCAGCCGGGTCGACCGGGTCGATTGTAAAACACCCCGGTGACCGGTTCCCGGTCCAACCGGCCGATCCGGTCCGATTTTAATAACACCGCATAAATGCATATTGATAAAGATTGTTGAATTTTATCCGAATTCGCTTCTGAACAATCAAATACTGGAGTACGAAAACGTCATCGTTTCAATTACATATGTTATTTCAATCAAAACGTTATCGTTATGTTTACACTAATTTTCAAAACATATCAAAATGATACAATTTTGATTGAAACCACATTATTTTCTTGCTCGCAACATTTAAACATACAACACTCGATCGAAAGCCTCATATATGATTGTATTTTCATCATGATTCAACTATGCAATCTTTTGAGCCATGATTAAACTTTTTCTAATGGAGATATCTATTACTCACTCTTGACGAAAAAGATAACCTTTTATGGCTTTTGAGCTCAATTTAAGATCATAAGTAAATTAAATAATTGAGTAATGAAGTTGAGTGTGACAAATCAAATGTGAAGATCGAGCCAATCTGTAATAAATGATGATTGGCTGCTCCAAGCTGTTACCAATGGGTCCAAAAAAGTTTATTACATCTACAAATTGTGACCAATTCCAATTAAACAAATTTCTGTCAACTGGAGGCTGGAGATAAAGATTGAATAAATGTGAATTGCAGTTGAACTAAATTTAATGGTGATTTTGATATGCAGCCAATGCAGGTGCATCAACACGCCTCTCAAAAAGGTTTAGCCTCAAACTAAGTAATTTTAAATTTTAATATTTTTTTGATCACACATTTTATTTAAATATTTTGAATGAAACGCAATTGGAAAAAAATATATTAATTTTATCATATTTGATTTTCCAAATATAAATTATTATGGTAGGCCTATTTTTTTGTCATATCAATGATGAATCAAAGTTGTTTTATTTAGTCGGCAATAAAGTCCAACTTCACATTTATGAATCCCACGTTATTAAAAAGCGACAACAACCTAAACGCCTTCAATATTCGGCCCCGACCTTTTTACAACTTTTCATTTAATATCCCCTAAAAAACAATCATATTTCAAATTATTTAAAAATGTATCAATAAAATTCCACACTATTTTTTTTATCGGGGTTACAACATCTCATATAAATCAAGTATTACACGAATTGAATACGACCAGGAACAACACGGTAGGACGAAAAACACACCTCCACAAAATTGTGGAAAGGAAAATGTCACGGTGATATTTGAACCCCTAACTTGCAATGTCAAGTGCTTTACCAACTCAATCATCACATTATTGATAATAAAATTCCACACTCTAGATATTTATTTATTTTAATTAATGTAGGCTGACACCAAAAATTACAGTCCGGAGAACATTTTTGAAATTAACCCAATCACTGTTTCACCTCATTGTAAATAAAATAGAATTTAATAATATGAATCAAACAAAATGCAACAGTAGAAAAATAAATAAACTAGGTAAAAATGACTTAAATCAATACGTGTCCCAATTTCAATCTCTTGCAAAAAATCTCGCACAAATAAAATAGAATTTAATAATATGGATGGCGTGGTGCTCTTCTCGGCTGCGTGGCGAGTCCACCGGCAATGGATGGCGGCGCATGGTTTTAGTTGCTTTTATTTCTTTTTTCAAGTTGTAGTTTAGTTCGGTTAGTCTAGTTCCCATAAGGGACTATTCTCAGTCGATTTTCAGATTGATTGAGTTGATTTTCCTCAGTCGCTTGCGGACTGAGTTATAGTCGCATTAGTTTTTCTAGTTGTCCTATTTCCCCGGTTCTGACCAGGGGATATTATTGACTGTGATGATTTTATGACGAGGATAGGTTGACCGTTGTAGGCCTGTGCGTCAAGTTGAATATATGTACTGAATTATATCATCGCATCATCAATGTCCTCCTTCTGTACAACTTTCGCATCAAAAAAACCTTTGATGTCGTTTTCTTGAAACCAAAGGGACGTGGACAACACCGGAGTTAGTGAAGGGATCATAATGTAAATAAAGAGAAAGATAAGTATTGATTGGTAATAAAATTAAAGTATGGGAAAGCAGAGAGGAGGAAGGAGATGAAGATGTGCGACAGTTAACACAAAAAGATTAGCAACAGATTTGGTTTGTCCTGAAAACCTTTCACATTAGGTTTCCTCTGCAGAAATTCTTCGTCTCAAATTCCATCGGAGTTTGAAGATTTGTACAACGCGTTTTGCCGCGTCAATTTTGATTTTGATTGATTGCTGAATTTTCGGACAGTTGGTGGTTTTGGTGCTGTGATTGATTGGTTTTAGGGTTTGACTGTTTGAGTGGGTTTAGATTTGCTGAGAGTTGTGTAGTGCGGTGGATTGTGGTTGATTTGAGGATTTACAAGTTTTGATTTTGAATTTTGGAGGATTTTTGGATTTTGTGGAGGCTGTATGTGAGAGATTTGTGGTGGTGGTGAGGGAGTGGAGATGAAGGCTGATATTAGCACGATCCAGCAGACTTTGACGCCGGAGGCTTCGACGGTGTTGGCTCACTCGATCGCGGAAGCAGGTCGTCGTAGTCACGGACAAACGACGCCGCTTCATGTGGCGGCGACGTTGTTAGCGCCGCAGAATGGTTTGCTTCGTCAAGCGTGTATAAGGTCGAACCCTAACTCGTCGCATCCGCTTCAATGTAGAGCGCTGGAGCTTTGTTTTAGCGTCGCTCTTGAGCGGCTGCCGTCGGCGCAGGGGGAGGCGGCGGGGTCTGAGCCGCCGGTGTCGAATGCGTTGATGGCGGCACT
This sequence comes from Rhodiola kirilowii, assembly GCA_033675215.1. Classification (NCBI taxonomy): domain Eukaryota; kingdom Viridiplantae; phylum Streptophyta; class Magnoliopsida; order Saxifragales; family Crassulaceae; genus Rhodiola; species Rhodiola kirilowii. The sequence continues at coordinate 44,642,690 of CM066195.1, read as the reverse complement.
GAAGCGAGCGCAGGCGCAACAGCGACGAGGGTGTCCTGAGCAGCAGCAGCAGCCTTTGCTGGCGGTGAAGGTCGAGCTGGAGCAGCTTGTTATTTCGATTCTTGACGATCCGAGTGTTAGTAGGGTGATGCGAGAGGCTAGTTTCTCGAGTCCTGCTGTGAAGGCGACGATTGAGAAGACGTTGAGCTCATCTGGCAATTCTGTTGCTGCAGTTACTAGCAGCACGGCCAGTACTGGACTAGGGTTTCGACCAACGCCGACTCCGGTGCCTGGTTCTGGTTTTAGTCCTAGTCGGAATATGTATCTAAATCCTAAGTTTCAAAAAGGAGACGCTAGCTCCCAGCAACCCGGTAATCAGATAGGAGATGAAGTCAAGCGTGTCATGGAAATTCTGATCAGAACAACAAAAAGAAATCCGATCTTAGTTGGGGAATATGAGCCCGAATCTATACTCAAAGAATTGTCTGGAAGAATTGAAAATAAAGATATGATTCAAGAAGCAGCTTTGAAGAATGTTGAAGTGATGCAATTGGGGAATGATTTGACTTCAGATAGAGCTCAGATTCCATCAAAGATCAACGAAGTGAGAATCTTAATTGAGAATCGAATAGCAAAACCCAATTGTGGTGGTGTGTTGCTGATTTTGGGTGATTTGAAGTGGCTAGTCGAACAGCCTTCGAGTTCAGTGGCAGGGAGGTTAAGTGCGGCATCACAGCAAGTAATTGGCGAGACAGGACGAGTGGCCGTGGAAGAGATTGGGAAGCTATTGAAAAAATATGGTGGTGCTGGTGGCCGTGTTTGGTTGATTGGAACTGCTACTTGTGAGACTTACATGAGGTGTCAAGTGTATTACAGCAATATGGAAAATGATTGGGATCTCCAAGCAGTTCCTATTGCTGCCAAAGCCCCACAAACCGGGTTGTTTCCTAGGTCAGTTGTTTCACTAAATAATGTTTTTATCCTGGAAGCTGGTTATATTAGTTTGAGCAATTGTTGGTTTTTTTTGGTTCTGCTTTCTATAATCCGTTATGGCTGGAGAGTTTTTGGAAAGGAAATTGGTCTTCAGAGCAAGCAGTGTTCAGAAAACAAAGCCTTATACGAAATCTTTTGTTTATGCGATATTATGCTCTAGATTATATTTTAGGCTGTTCGTGTTGTATCTGTTTTAGTTTAAATGAATACAGTGGTATTTCATATTGTTTAACTTTAGAAAGTGTGTAATGTGTATGTTATGACCGGGCCTTAAAAAATTTCTTTACTCGACCATGAAAGTTATATGAGCGTCACTCATCTGTTATTTTTTTCACTTTTAGGATTGGAATTAGTGGGAATGTCCATGATGCAGCTCGATCTTTGAGTCCATTGAAGAGCCTGATGACCATACCAAATGCTTCTTTCTCACGTATCACTCAGAACTTTGATTCTGCTCGATCAATGAAATGCTGTCCCCAGTGCACACAGAAGTATGAAGAAGAGCTCGAAGAAATGATTACGAAAACAGCCATAGATCCCTCATCTGGGGATAAATCAGAAGCAGCTCCGCGATCATTACCCTTCTGGTTGCAGAACAGAAAAGCAAATGAGGACAGTGATGCTAAGGCCACACCAACCTCGCAGGTTCTTACCACAATAATTTTATTTTAGTTTAGAAACAATTTTCTTTGTCGTGTGACTTTTTTTTTCTTAGCTGATTATGTTTTGTGGGGGTACACAGGGCAACAGTGAAGAAAATATTCAGAAGCTAAAAAGTCACGATTTGCAGAAGAAATGGAAAGATACATGCTTGCGTCTCCATCCTACTTTCCACAACGGTCTCAGCTCTGGAAGTTTCATTGCTCCAATTCCAATACCTCTCACAGTTTCTGGCCTGTACAATTCAAAGCTTCTGGGCCGCCAAACCAACCCTCAGTTTCAAGGACCTAAAATTCTCGAAGAGGGGAGTCCACAACCACGTCCCAATCTGTCAGTGCCAAGCCACATTGCTCAACCGGTTGCAAGAGAAGCTATTGACAAGCCTGGAGGGTTCACTGCTCCAACACCTCTCACAGTTTCTGGCCTGTACAATTCTAAGCTGCTGGGCTGCAAAACCAACCCTCCTAAGTTACAAGGACCCATAATTCTCGAAGAGAAAAGTCCTCGACCGGGTCCCATTTTGTCGGTGCCAAGCTACATTTCTGAACCGGTTGCGAGAGAAGCTATTGACAAGCCTGCGAGTCCAGTAAGAACAGACTTGATCCTTGGGCGGAAGGAAACCCCTGAAACCAGAGCTGCAATTCTGAATGAGGGTATAAGGGACTTGATCAGTTGTATTTCCTCGGAACCAGAGAATGTCTCTATTGAAATGCAGGCTAATAAACTTCTGAGCTCATTGCTAGATGCTGACTCTTTCAAGAAGCTGCTTAGAAACCTAACTGAGAAGGTCTGGTGGCAAAAAGAGGCAGCTTCTGCTGTGGCAACAACCGTGACGCAGTGCAAACTAGGAAATGGCAAACAACGAGGTAGTAGCTCGAAAAATGATGTGTGGCTACTATTCACAGGTCCAGACAGGGCTGCCAAGAAAAAAATAGCCTCAGTTTTGTCAGATGTCGTATGTGGCCTCGACCCAGTTGTCATTTCGCTCGGTGTAAAGCGAAATGAGGGGGTACGTAATACGAGCTTCCGCGGTAAAACAGTTCTGGATAGAATAACTGAGGCGGTTCGAAGAAATCAGTTTTCAGTAATTTTGCTAGAGGATATAGATGAAGCGGATTTACTTATTCGTGGGAGCATAAAAAGAGCAATGGAGAGGGGTCGTCTTGCTGATTCACATGGCCGAGAAATCAGCCTTGGAAGTGTTATTTTCATCCTTACTACAAATCCAGGGACTGACGACATGGTCAGTGCTGTATCATCATTCAGCCAAAAGCTCGCCACTGGACCTGCAGCCCGGAATGGTTGCCAATTAAGGTTGGTAGTGAATGAGAGACGAAGGAAACGGCGAGCCAATTGGCTGACAGATGATGATAGGCCGTGGAGACCAAGGAAAGATGTAAACTCATCATTATCCCTCGACTTAAACGAAGCTGCTAATGAAGAAAGAGCAGACTCTTCGTGGAACTCCAGTGAACTCACTGTTGATCATGATAATGACAGTTGGCGTAGAGATAGTCATCACTTGCCAACACTACACCCAGCAATGAAGGAGCTGATCAATTTCATTGACAATACCATTGTCTTTGACCCAGTAAACTTCAGCCTCATTCACCAAAGAGTCTCTAGCTCCATCAAAACCTCATTTTCCTCCATCATTCGTAATGGATTATCAATTGAAGTCGAAGAGCATGCATTGGAGAAAATCTCACAAGGAATTCGAGAAGGACACACAGGACTAGAAGAATGGCTGGAAAGTGTCCTTGTTCCAACCTTCCAACAGCTAAAAACAAGAATGAAGCCAGTCATAGATGCTGAAACAGATGAATCAATAGTTGTTCAGCTAGAATCAGACGAAGGCACCTCAAATGACCTGAGCTTGGGAGACTGGCTGCCTGATAAAATCAAGGTGGTCGTAGACGGGCAATGCGAATGAGAATACAGTTATCCTTCAAATTTTCAGGTATCTCTCATGACTTTATTATTATTATTATTATAGCATAAATACAGGTATCTATAGGTCATTGTAAATATACAACATAGTATATGTATAAAAAAGACGAGAAATAAGGGAGGGGCAAAGCAGCTTGATCTCTATTTTCGTTTGTCCACAATTCTTTCCTAGTGTTCTTTTTTTTTCTCCCTATGAAGACTCATTGATTAAATTATTATTGATCAAATGGTTTATATAAATTTGAGTGTTGTTATGATGTTATCTGGACAGGTCAGTTTTATTTTATAGTTCGTCATCAAAGAAAATACATCAAAAATCAAAATTTAATTTTATCAATTCAAATCACAAGATCAATGATTATAATTAATTTATATTTTATACTAAAAAAAATTAACTTTGTTCATGATCCATTCTATTCTATTTGTGCAATGAAAATAGTTTATCTCAATGTTTCTGTACTGCCAGACGCCAGTCTAACGGGTTTTTTTATTTTTTGCCCTGTTTTTGAAACTCAATATCACTTTTGCCCTGCCTGAAACTCAAATCTCGTTTTTGCCCTGTTTTTAACAAAACCAATTTTGCCCAATTCGGTTTCACTCATTTTTGAATGAAACCGACTTTGCCCATATCGGTTTCGTTGATTTTCAACGAAACCGATTTTTCAAAAATCGGTTTTATTACTGTGGTGCCTTGCGTGGCACAACCTGGGCCAACGAATTCAATATGCACAGTGAAACCGAATTGGGCAAAATCGGTTTTGTTAAAAATAGGGCAAAAACGAGATTTGAGTTTCAGGCAGGGCAAAAGTGATATTGAGTTTCAAAAACAGGGCAAAAAATAAAAAAACTCCAGTATAACATATTTTTCAAGTAAAGGTGCAGTGCATGAAATTCAGCAAAAGAGCAGTTGTAATTTAATGAAGAAGCTGGTACAGTACTTGGACTTCGAAATTTGAAAAGGTGTAAGATGAATCATGATGTATTGGAAATGGACAAAGTTAAGTTAAAGACACCCTACCCTACGGGGGGTGGCTATGGGATGGGCTTTCAAAGTTTGATTAATAAGGCCAGTTTGTCATTTTCTGAGCCAAACTATAAATAGACAGGCACACGCACATCTTTCCAAATTGCATGTGTTGTCATTTATTGCTCTCACTTTTTTGCCTTACATTTATTGCCTTTCAAAATTAAATTAAAGTATAATTTCAACAAAATAAAATGTTCTAATCGGGTACAGATCAAGTACAAAGTTAATTTTTAATATAAAATATAAAATTCGTCAAAATCAATCTATAATTTGATACTATTTGAGTCGAAAAATGGAAAAGACGATATAGTTCGTCAGTTTCATTTTATAATTCGTCACCAAGAAAATACATCAAAAATCAAGATTTTATCTCATCCATTGAAATTACAAAATCAAAGGCTATGATTAATTTGTATTTTGTAACAAAAAAAATTAACTTTGTACCTGATCATTTTCTACCATTATAATATAATTTTAAAAAGGAGTAAAAGAAACATTTAAAAATAAAATTCATATGGACACTATTTAGTATTTTCTCTCCAATGTTTTTTGTTTTTGATGAAGGGGTGTATTTTGTCTCCCATGTTGAATTGCCAGACCACGACTCGGGCCATTGTTTTGGGCCCATAACAAATAATGGGTCATAACAAACAGCCCATTGGATCATAAAAAACATACTTTCATACGTATTTCGTTAACATTTATTTATTATTATCATCAAAAAAACATTTATTTATTATTATTTTAAAATCAAATTTCAAAATATTTGCTGTCTCTATATTCCAAAGAACATTCTTTTACGCCCGATCAAGCTGATGATATTCGGAATGCGTGATCTGCTTGGAGAGATTTCGAGATGGAACTCGGTACAGGATTCTGCCTAAATGTAGTGACGTTTTACACTCGAGTTGTATTGATGCGTGGCTAGCGAGGGCAGCGGTCTGCCCGAATTGTGGAGTAAATGTTCGATTAAATGCCGCTGAGGCAGCCAGAAGTGATGATCAAAGTAAGTCATTTGAGCTGTGTTGTGAAGTTGATCATAAATAAGTTGATAGTGTTATCAAACACTATAGTTTCAATTCATAGCCGGGATGCGCATAATCATCTCTTTGGTATTTGCTCAATTTTATATGTATGAAAAAAATCATAGCTTTACTCTTACTTATTGGTTTGATTGTCATTCAGAAGTTTATACTATTAATCTGGTTGCCAGTTTTTGATGTCGAAGATCGAACTGTGACTGTGTTATATTTTATCTCTTGATTTGGGATAGGGCATGGGCTGTGATGTCATTGAATTCAGTTGATATGGTGATGCACCTGGTAATGCAAAATGGAGTACCTTGTGCATGGGTTGCTCTTGGACTGCAGTCTGTGGGCTATGATCATTGTTTACTAGAGGTTGGGTGTTAGAGAAATTGAATCTGTTGAAATGTTTTTTTTTTATTAAATTAAATTTGGTGACAGAATTGTGGATAGTTTTAGCTGTTAGGTGAAAAAGGTGATGATGTTTAGAACTTCAGATTTATTGGATGACCCATAATGGATACCCAGTAACTCGTTCTATTCCAACTGTAACTAACAGGGCTTTGGGACTGTGCTAATTAAAAAAACTGCATCATATGACTTTTCACATGATGATGATGTGCCTTCAATCCCACCACCTTTGTTTATTACTTCCAGAGGTCATGGAACAAGTCTACAGCTTTAGATGAGGCAGATGAGAATTCATTTTTTTTTTTGTTGATAATGAGGCAGATGAGAATTCAGAATAGGCAGAAGCAGTGGATAGGGGGCAGAGAGGTTGTTCTTTACTCTTTTTGGCAACTAGCTTTTGGAACTCTGTGTTTGCTCACTTTAATCCTATGTTAGATATTTGCAGCTGATGGGAAATGTCACAAAGGAAGAATAGTGTATTCAAGAAGGAGTAGTTCAATCCACTTGAGGAATATTCTCCCAGTGTTGTCAATCAGCTTTTGTCTCCTGGGAAATGTGTACCTGCTCAAAGTTCTTATCTCTAGCTCACACCAGCTATTAGATCCAACTTGGAAGGTATTTTTGTCCTCCTTGTTGGTCATTTATTTTACCATCAACATCCGCTGCAATAATGACATTTTTGACACAGTATTTATATCTTTAATCGTTCTTCTGGGCTCAATTCAATTGATGATAATTTCTTACTTGCACTAATCAATCTTTTTAAACCCAGTGCGATTGACTTTGGTCAAGAACTTTTCTGTCTAAAGAAATTTGCATCCCAATCAAGCATTTATCATCAATCAGATCTGCTCCAATTGTTGGTCGAGATACCAAGTAAGTTATCTATATCTCTTTTTGATTCCTGGTCAAATAATTCTAGCTTGCTCGAATGGATCTCTTAAATGCTTTCTCATCCTTTTGCATTTCCAAGTCTTCGGTAAACTGAAATCGACAAGACGAAATCCAAATTTCAAAATTTGTTGGAGCACTTATGAAAAGGCTGTTGGTTGACTTGAGTGATTTGTGTTACTTATGCATACTTCTTACTCATTTAATATGAAGCAGATGTGGATTAATTATATACTATGCAGAAATCGACATGTTTTATAGGGCATCTAGACAAATTTCTGGCCTAATTCTTTTGAATATCTTAAGTTGAAATTTCATTGAGTGAAAGCTCCACACAATTTTAGACATTTCCTAGCTAAGGATATTGGTTGTTCCACTGATTCTCATCAATTTCTATCTTCCCCTGAAACTGAAAGTGCATACTCAGCTTTGAAAAAAGTACACTGACAGACATGCATTGCCATTCAACTTTGGCTAGGATGAGATATTAAATATGTCTATGGAAGGCCAAACAATTTTCATGCAGCCATTGCTCCTGAGATCATCAATCAGGTCAATATAATGGCTCTCTCAATAAATGAAACAGCCTGTAACTACAGCTACCTTGCTCAATTATATTTCCATGCATTCAAATTTCTCTGCAACCTCTTTCTTTCTTTGAACTGCCCCTCATTCATTAAATTGAGATCTGTTTCCAGCTTAAAACCTAAATATTTGAATTTGATAGAGTCAGACTCTTCTTGTAGCATTTACTCTAACCATCCTCAGCCCTCTTTAAATAGCTCATATTCCATGCCAACCTGTTTTGTTGAATGAAATTGATTTGGTTTTCCTTTGGTGAAACTTGACTTGGCAATAGCAACAGTAGGCTTTTTACACCTTATGCATGAGACAAGAAGTGTTGTTAGTTACATGGTCACAATCAATAGGTCATCTTTTGGACCAAATCTATCTACCCCAACTGGTTGTTAGCTTCCATTTGGATTGCTAGATTTGATTTGTCGCATGCTTACACTCTTGATGGTATGTATAGTATGTACTATGATTAATCTTCAACTCTAATCTGCCAATCAATGTTAATATAGAAATCAGCTCTTTAGATGGCAGCGTATTTGGAGATTGTATTGAGTTCATATGACTCTTTTTGTTCATGGTGGCAGGCATCTAGTACACAAAATTGAAGGAGATCACACAATTAGGGGGGGTAGTCTGCAGACCAAACAAACCAATGTATTCATAACCCTTCAAATCTAGCTCCTATGTCATTCTTCTACTATCAGTGAGATTCAAGTTACATGGACAAATCGTCAGAAGAAGAACTCGAGAAGAAACTCACAAGAAGAAGAATAAATATCAACTGGGGTTGGATTGAGGTGTAAATGATGAATGTACAACCTTCATTTGTCTACCAACAATCCAGTTCAGAGTTCTCCTAGCAAAAGATGGTGTTCTAACCTCACCTTCTAAGCTTCCGCAGCTTTGATTCTCTTCATCACAGTACCTGAATTCGGTCCCTAAAGTACTTCCTTCAAATCTACTAATGCCCATTTCTGAAATTGCTCGCCCACTGCCATTTTTGTCTTTTGGGTCCTCATCGGCATTGATAGTCCTTCTGGTTGGAAATCTGAATGAGAAGGCTCTCCTAAATGAACCCTCTGAGGGGTTTTGAGTATCCTTCTTTCCCCTCATCCAAATCTTGGACACTGAGAAGCTCTCCCTCTTGCTCCTGCCAACAGCATTTCCATTGATGTTGCCAATCTCACTGATTTTCATCAGATCAAAAGCTGTGAATTCCCTCCTTGAGTCACAGCCTGATTCAGACATTGCAGGCCTGTGACCAGGAACTAGAGACAGTGGCTGCTTCTTAGTTGACGGCTTCCTCGTCGGTGTCATCCTGATCGGGACTTGCAGGGATGTACCCTCATCCATTATATACGCAAATGATCCCATTGAGAAACATCTCCTTGCATCCACATTGCTGTTAGATGCACAACTGGTACTACCTTGACCTTGATCCACATTTCTAAACTTCCCTAGCTTTACAGCTACAACCTTCTCACTGCCTCCAGCTTCAATCCTTATTGACCCATGTTCGCGATTCGAGCAACACCCCAACTGGGAATTTGTCCTTCCAATTGAACATGGTGTGCTCATAGAGACCTGATCCATGTCTGTACAAAGTTCTCTTGAGCTCTCACTCCCAGACTCAAGAACAAGCACAAATGGCGAGCATTTGTTTGGACCATACTGATCAGGTATCAAACTAGCTCTACATAAAGGGCAAGTGGAATGAGAAAGCAGCCATGTATCAATACACTCCATGTGAAAGGCATGACTACATTTAGGGAGCAGCCTGAGTTGATCCTCAGTCTCAAACTCACACAAGCAAACAGCACAGTCAAATGGGGTTTTCAAGCCTATGATTGCTTTGTAGTTGAAAACAGGCAAAGTGTCAATGAAAGACTGATCCACACCAGCATCATGTAGATGAAACAGCTGCTGTAACTGGCCTTGAAATGCAGTCACATTGTCTGAATCTTCTGGGTCTCTAGTTTGGGGTTTAGTCAGGAATCTCACCAAGAGATGAAGCAAACCAGAAACAAAGAAAATGATGGCTAAGATGATTATGATGAGCAATATGCTTGGACTGACCTTACTGTTCAGATTGAAACCTGATGAATCACCACTAGTAGGACTAGGAGGTGTGTATGAGTATGAAGATGATGAGTCATAAAAGTAATATGGCTGCTGCAATGGAGATAAAGTACCACCAGTTGTTGCTTTGACACTTTCAGTGAAGACCCACTTCATCTTCTGTGACAGAAACTCAAAAAGATTGCTGCTTTATCCTTCTATATGCTGATGCTATAAAACCCATCAAGAGAAACAAATCTGAGATCCAATGAAAGACTGCAGCTCCTTGAAGCTTTTTCTCAAAGCAAAGTCTATGTAAAATTTGAGAGAAGTGGAAGGAGAGAAGAGAGCTTAGATTTGGAATTGGGACTGATGTGGTGGGTTATAAATGCAATACTGATTACTGAATGAAAGACCATAGAATGAATGCTGTGCAGAGAGATCAAAAAATAAACAATAGAAATTGATTGAATACAACCATCTTCAGATTCAGACCCACAAATTTTGGACAAAAAGTTTCCATCTTTATATAATTCCACAACAAAATTCAAATATTTGATAGAAAGGAGAAGACTTTATGGTGAGATTACATCAAAATGCAAGCTAGTACCTCTAATAGTTGACCTGCAAACCCTACCAGGGCCATGCAACAAATCCTATGCCATTTAAATCTCAAAGGCCAGCATAACATAAGCAAACATTTCTCCAAGTTTTCTTATGGAAATCTGAACACACACAAATTCACACACAACTGGAGATTAGGTTCTCTTCTATTCCATGTCTTATGTGCATGTTTTAATGACATGGTGTTCTTTTGTGGTCACCTGTGGGTGATAATAATGAGACAAATCAGAAAGTTTTAAAACTCTGAAAGTCAATTTGTTATAAGACAAAAGTGGTGCAGTAGATGAGGAAGAGGCCTTCTTAGGATGCTGTTTTGTGGTTTTGACTTTTAATTAATGTGGTTGTGAGAAGGTTAGATATGAAATTTGAGGATGTGCACAATACACAATCACATTGTTAACTTTTTTTTTGATGCAGTAATCACATTGTTAATTTAATTAGTCTAAAAATGAGTTGTCATTCCAAATAATGTATCTCTAATAATGGTGATTATTTTAGTGCAATTGGATGCTTAGATTAATGTGACTCCACATGCCCCTCATAATACCATCACAATGAGTAAACCCCAAATATATATTAGTAACCCTACACTAAAATAAATAAATAATAATGATCAGACAACTCAATCCTGCAATCAAGGCAAATCAAATATATATTTTTGCTTAAACCTGAATATGTGGTGTTGTATCATTTTCAGGTCTTATCTAAGCGACATAAATATAATATGGGAGCACTCCATTGAAGTAAAGTTGGTAGAATGAGGCAGTGAGGCACGTTGTGAACCACCCATTTTGATGTTGTGGCAGAGAATATTGCAGGAATAGTTTTTACTTTTTGCTTTTGATGGATTTTGTTAGTGGGATGTGGCGCGCCACAAAACACGGGGATTGGATGTGTGGCTCAGATCGTATTTCACTGCTTCATTCTAATTTTGGTGCCTCATTTGAACGCCCATCGATATAATATATCGTAAATACATAAAATTAATTAATAAAAAAAATGAGCTCAATATACAACTAGGAACTAGTTATCAAAAAAAAAGGAACTAGTTATAGAACTCCGAATGGTCAGGAGTTGTTATATGAATGTATAAGGGAATGGTTATTTATTATTGATTGAATCGAAATTACACAAGCATAGGAATAACTTTCCTAATGTTCAATCCAAGCACAAACCAAATTGTCTTATACAACCAACACCAATCAAGCAATCAAAGAACGCAGAAGAAGAAGATGGACTGGAGGGTTTAGAGCCCCCTCCGATAGCCCCTGGTCGAAGTCGGACACCGCAGCACCACTTCGATCCTTATCCACGTCCGCCGGAGACCAGCCTGATTCCTGAGCACTCGACAAGCTTCCAGCAGCGACTGGACCAGCCAACGTCAATCTGAACACTCGAATCGGATCTCTCTCACTCGAACTCGCTTCGCAGTCTTGAACAATCGCTCTGTCACAAAACTCGATTTCAGATTTTGGGATTAACCCTAAATCCCCAAATCGCGTTTCTTTTATCCCAGCTGAAGAGACGACATGAAACGCAGCGTTCCACTTGAGTCATAAGCTAGACGACGCCGCTTGATGTGTAACGAACTCCAACCGAACTTCGCGCTTCGTTAAAACTACGCCGTTCTACTTAAACTCGCTTCTTCCTTCAAGCCCCGTGACAAACTGAAGCATCCCGTGACACTTGGCTTGTCACGGCTGTAACGGCAGCCAAAACTCCCAGAGCTTTTATCATAACCCGTTACACCCGTTACTGCTTCACCTCACCCGTTACTGCTGGGTTGTCACGACCCGTGATAACTGCTGCTTCGGCCAGGAATTCCAACTGCTCTCTTTGTGCTTGATTAAGTCTAAACTAGTCTTAATGGTTTGTGCTTGTAATAAACTGATCAGAGGAGATTACAACCTTACAATTGCCCTCCCAATCTGCTTGATCTCGTGCATCTTCATTCAATCATCCTTTGCTCTCCAACAGCTGCATTCCATCAGCCATCGTTCCATTCCCATTGACCAGCAACAGCTTCAGGTCACTTTTCCCATATGAAGAGATTTCCTGCAATACTCAAATTTGACATAAGGCACAACCTTTGTCCCAAAATCAGCAGGATTTTCATCACCAAGTACTTTATCAATTCTAATAACACCTTTGTCAATGATATCCCTAATAAAGTGAAGTCTAACATCAATATGTTTACTTCTTTCATGATAAACAGGATCTCTACAAAGATGCAAAGCACTCATGCTATCAGAATAGATCAAAGGTACATAAGCACATTGTTCAATTTCAGATAATAGACCCTTAAGCCAGATAGCCTCTTTAGCTGCCTCAGTAGCAGCAATATACTCAGCTTCAGTTGAAGATAAAGCTACCACAGATTGTAATTGGGATTTCCATGACGCACAATTACCATGCCAAGTAAAAAATAGTCCAGTTGTAGACTTTCTAGTATCCCTATTACTAGCATAATCTGAGTCAACATATCCAATCAAGTCAGGCTTATTCCCATATGCAGAATATACAAGTCCCAAGTTCTTAGTATGATTTAGATATTTTAGCAAAAATTTCATAGCATTCCAATGACTTTCCCCTGGATTAGACATGAATCTACTTAGCACACTTATCCCAAAAGCAAGATCTGGCCTAGTACATAGCATGCAATACATCACACTACCAACTGCAACATCATAAGGAATCAAACTCATTTTCTTCCTAGCAGTTTCATCTTTAGGACAATCTTCTTTACTAAGGACTAAGTGCCCTCCTAAGGGTATCATGGCAGGTTTGCTATCATGCATACTGAACTTTTCAAGAACCTTATCAATATATTCAGCTTGAGATAAAAACATCAGTTTCTTTTGCCTATTTCTCACAATGTTTATGCCCAGAATTTTCTTAGCAATGCCTAAGTCCTTCATGTCAAAATTTGAGCTCAATTGCTTTTTAATCTTAGAAATTTCAGATTCAGAATTGCTCATAATCAGTATGTCATCAACATATAGCAGCAAATAAAGAATCAAACCAGATTTGGGCCTTTTCAAGTACAAACAAGTATCATATTTGCTTCTAGCAAAATCAAGAGACATCATGCATTCATTGAATTTAATGTTCCACTGTCTAGGTGATTGTTTCAAGCCATAAATGGATTTCCTTAACAGACAAACATGATCGGGCAGTTTATGATCTACATAACCTATAGCTTGAGACATATAAATTGTTTCATTTAGGTTACCATGTAGAAATGCAGTTTTAACATCCATTTGTTGTAAATGCCAATCATAAACAGTTGTCATAGCAAGAAGAAGTCTCAATGTTTTATATTTCACAACTGGAGCAAAAATTTCATTATAGTCAATGCCCTCCCTTTGTGTAAAACCTTTTGCACAAAGTCTAGCCTTAAATCTAGGAGGTTCAGTTGGGGAATTAGGTTCTTTAATCCTAAACACCCATTTACTACCAATTATTTTAGCTCCTTGTGGCCTAGGAACAAGTTCCCAAGTCCCATTATTAAACATAGACTCAATTTCCTCACTCATTGCAAGTTTCCATTTATCACTATCCTTACTTTTCATGTCTTCATCGTAAGTTTCAGGCACAACATATTTCACCTTTTCAGCAACATTAATAGCATATTCAGCAATGTTAGCAAATTCAGCAACATTAGCATATCTCTTGGGTGGAAATCTAATCCTAGGTGCCCTATCTCTAGCTAGCACATAATTAGATAAATCATTATCAGCATGAGTACTAGTAGTGTCATCAGTCATGGCAACAGAAACAGCAGAGTTATGCACAATCAGATCAGTGCAAACAGCATTTGTGCCTCCACCACTGTTGCTTTGGGAGGCACCTTGCACATCATTATCATTATGACTAACAGGTAGGTTCCTATCAGTGCTAGAACTAGGAAGACTTAGCTGGTCCCCATCTGTTTGATGGGGTAAGTTACTCCCATAGTCCTCATCTTGATCACTCCCTCCTTCCTCTTGGTTTCCCAAGCTTACCTGAGGAGGGGTGTGCAGGTCCAAATGCCCTCCTGATCCTTGTGATCCTGCTGGTTCAGCCTCCCCTGCTCCATCTCCACTTGGTCCTCCTTGGTTTCCCATGAAATACCCAGCTGGAATGAAGTCTGTGGTGTCTTGGGAAGGGCCTGAAACAACAGTTGGAGCAGCAGTTATCAGATTTTTAAAGTGAAAGTCCTTCTCATTGAAGGTAACAGATCTGGCTCTAATAACTTTATATGCACCAGGTTGTATAACAAGCAACTTGTATCCCTTACAACCACTAGGATAGCCTAACATGACAGTTTTAATGGCCCTAGGTTCCAGTTTTCCTTCAGATACTTTAGCATATGCAGTACACCCAAATGGTCTCAAATGTTCTAAGTGAATTTTCTTATTCAACCACATCTCAAGGGGCACTTTAAAATCAATAGCAGAACATGGGGATCTATTTATTAGATATGCAGCACAAGTTACAGCTTCACCCACATAGAACTCTTAAGGCCTGAGATAATTAGCATGCATCTAGCCTTTTCTAAGAGTGTTCTATTCATTCTTTCAGCTATTCCATTCTGCTGTGGTGTATAAGGAACAGTTAAGTGTCTTTTAATGCCATTTTCAGCACAGAAATCATCAAACAATTTGTTACAAAACTCAAGGCCATTATCAGTTCTCAAGCATTTAACTTTCAGATCAGTCTCACTTTCAACAGATAATTTCCAGGACTTAAAGCAATCAAGCACCTCAGTTTTTGATTTCAGCAAGTAAATCCACACCCTTCTAGAGTAATGATCAACAAATGACACAAAGTAGTTCCTACCACCAGCAGTTGCTACTTGGGCAGGGCCCCAAAGATCACTATGCACATATTCAAGCTTTTCATTAACAGTCATATTTGATTTACCAAAAGCATGTGCAGTTTTCTTCCCAAGTACACAGATTTCACAGAAATCAATATCACAAGGCTTTTTCTTAATCAGTCCATTTTTAAACAAGTGAAACAAGCCTTTGTTACCAATGTGTCCAAGCCTAGCATGCCATAGCTTAGTTTCATCAAGATTCTTAGTACTAGCATGCACAATATTCAGTTCAGGGGACAAAGAAACATGATACAAGCCACCTAGCCTCATGCTTCTGATCACAACATGGTTATCTCTTATGACATCTCTAGTTCCATTCTTAGAAATTATTTGACAGCCTTTATCCTCTAATGCAGATTCAGAAATTAAATTCCTTCTCAGATTTGGCACCCAAGCAACATTCTGCAAAATTCTTATTTTATCATCAAACATTTTCAATGAAACAGTCCCAATACCCATGATTTTCAAAGTAGTAGTGTCCCCTAACTTAACCTCACCACCATCACATAGTTTAACATCATCAAACATAGATTTATGAGGTGTAGCATGCATTGTACAACCAGAATCAAGAATCCAAGCATTTATACTATCAGAATTTGCAACAACAAGAATTTCAGGATGATATTGAGTCTCACACACATTAGTGTAATCTGTTTTAGTTTGTTCCTTCTTCTTATGGTCCTTTTTATTTTTCTTAGGGCAACCATTCATATAATGACCCATCTCACCACAGTGAAAACACTTGACATTCTCTAGCTTTTTCTCAGATTCTTTGCTATTGGCTTTAGACTTATGGGATTTGTTGGATTTGGGATTAAACTTAGGCTTTGTTTTGGCAAACATTACCTCACTTTTAACCTCCTGTTTAGTACCATTTTTCTGCTTAAAAACTCTCAAGGACTCATTTTTCTGAGTAATGAACCCAGTGATCTTAGCTAGTGTTAAATCCTCTCTACCAAATTGAATTACATCAATGAGGCCATCAAACTGGTGGGGCAGGGAGCTAAGGAGAATGACAGCTTGGTGTTCTTCTTTAATAGCATCCTCACACCTCTCCAAGTCTTGGTTTATCCTAAGGAAAATATCTAGATTTTCTTGGATACTAAGGGATAGGTCCATCTTAAAGGTAAACAACTTTTTAAGAAGGAATATCCTATTGGGTAGAGACTTAGTTTGATAGGTGGCCTTAAGGGAGTCCCATAAGACCTTAGGATCTTTGATTTTCATCAAGGGTCTAGCTACATCATCTGTGAGTCTCATCATAATTTCAGCTAAGGCTAATTGCTTAAGGTCCTTTTTAGTTTGGTCTGAGGTTGGGCTTAACCACTCCTCACTCACAGCTCTCCAACACTTTTCCTTCACTAGAATTCCCTCCATTCTCATAAGCCACATAGCAAAATCAATCTGCCCATCAAAGGGCTTAAGCCTAATATCAGTCATCATGAAAGAAGAACAAACAACAAGATTGACGCACTCAAAATCCAAATTCAAGAAGCAAATATTCAGGCACCACACCACAGTCCACAAGAACACAATCTCAGGTCAAATTCATGCAAGATAGCATACAGAAATATGATCCAATGTCAGTCCAGGTTCAACAGGCCACAGGGTGGAACCGACAATGACACTAGACTCAATCAAAGACCAAAGATCAACCAAAAATCACCAAATCAACAATGATAGATGAATAATTGGCTCTGATACCACAATGTTATATGAATGTATAAGGGAATGGTTATTTATTATTGATTGAATCGAAATTACACAAGCATAGGAATAACTTTCCTAATGTTCAATCCAAGCACAAACCAAATTGTCTTATACAACCAACACCAATCAAGCAATCAAAGAACGCAGAAGAAGAAGATGGACTGGAGGGTTTAGAGCCCCCTCCGATAGCCCCTGGTCGAAGTCGGAAACCGCAGCACCACTTCGATCCTTATCCACGTCCGTCGGAGACCAGCCTGATTCCTGAGCACTCGACAAGCTTCCAGCAGCGACTGGACCAGCCAACGTCAATCTGAACACTCGAATCGGATCTCTCTCACTCGAACTCGCTTCGCAGTCTTGAACAATCGCTCTGTCACAAAACTCGATTTCAGATTTTGGGATTAACCCTAAATCCCCAAATCGCGTTTCTTTTATCCCAGCTGAAGAGACGACATGAAACGTAGCGTTCCACTTGAGTCATAAGCTAGACGACGCCGCTTGATGTGTAACGAACTCCAATCGAACTTCGCGCTTCGTCAAAACTACGCCGTTCTACTTAAACTCGCTTCTTCCTTCAAGCCCCGTGACAAACTGAAGCAGCCCGTGACACTTGGCTTGTCACGGCTGTAACGGCAGCCAAAACTCCCAGAGCTTTTATCATAACCCGTTACACCCGTTACTGCTTCACCTCACCCGTTACTGCTGGGTTGTCACGACCCGTGATAACTGCTGCTTCGGCCAGGAATTCCAACTGCTCTCTTTGTGCTTGATTAAGTCTAAACTAGTCTTAATGGTTTGTGCTTGTAATAAACTGATCAGAGGAGATAACAAACACTTAACTAACAATCCACTTGAGTGCGCAGAAATCACTGTCTGACAGGTAAACTCACTGGGCATCTCCGCGAGAGAGTAGAGCTGCGAGAGAGATGCGCTTTATGTGAGAGTTACACCGACTTCGGACCAGATCAGATCCGGGAAAAGATTCTCGAAGATGCATATCAAAGATACAAGAGAATATGCGTGTGATATTTGATTAAGATCATTAATGCAAATATATACACGGAGATAGTTCGAGAATATGCCAAGAGAAGATTGACGCCAGGATTGGCAAGTATATATATGACAGAGTAAAAGATATGCAAATCATATCACATCTACGAGATCACAATCAGATCTGTGATGAAGATCTGTGAAGCCGACTTGAAGACACTATAAAAGAAGGAAGAGTATTCAAGTGAAAGTTCGGCTTTTGGAGATAGCATTCGGAGACTGCAGAGTTATCAACTTCCGTGAGCTGACAAGGTACTGCTGTGTGCAGACGAGTAGATCGTATTAGTTGACCTTTCAAATTGAGTAGTTCTGTTAGTTGTCACTGTGTGAGACAAGTGTAACGAACTACAAGTATATTCCTTTGTCAATAATACGGATCTTGAAGCCCTTCTGGAGCTGTCCAGAAGGCAAGTGGTTTTCAGCCTGCTGCAAAGGTTGCAGTAAGGTTTCACTATAAATCGTGAGTATTTACTTTTGGTTTCATATTTCCTGTACGAGAGTTAATTTCCGCTGCCATCTGTCTGAGGGATATCACTCTGGGATCTTCCTCATATAGTTGGCTAACCTAACGATCCGTCATTTGGTATCAAAGCCGGGAAGCTCTAGATTGTGTGTTAGCCTTTGCAGGAAATCATGTCTAACGGAAGCGATTCGTTCTGGAAGCCGCCGGTGCTCAGTCCGGGAGAGTATGACTGGTGGAAGGACCAGTTCGAAGCCCATGTCTGTTCCCTGGATGGGAAGCTGTGGCGAGTGTTTGAAAAGGGTAACTTCCCTATTCTGGATGTGACAGATCCTAACAAACCAAAAGAGAAGGAGAAAGACGAGTACACTGATGATGACTACAAAGCTCTCCAGCAGAATGCCAGGGCCAAAAAGGTTCTTAACATGGCCCTCTCCCCAGGAGACCAAGTAAAGATGGCTGTGTACAAGACTGCAAAGGAGCAGTGGGATGGACTTGCTCGACTGTACGAGGGAAACGAGGACATCAAAAGGAACAGAATCCTAGCTGCCACAAAGGATTACGAATCTGTCGAACAGCGCAAGGACGAATCTCTGGATGACTTCTACACCAGATTTCAAGTCATCGTCGCGCAGCTGAACTCCCTGGATGAGGTACTCCCTCAGTGGAAAGTAACTCATCAGTTCATGCAAGCTCTCTGCTCCAGATGGGACACAGTGACTACTGCTCTCCAAGCTCAGAAGGGGATCAAAGATGTCACTCTGGAAGAGCTCGCGGCGAATCTGCAAAGCCAAGCTGGAATAGCCGAGAGGAAAATGGCCCGGAGACAAGCTGGAAAATCTCAGGCTATAGCGCTTAAAGTTGAGAAGACCTTAGACATAGCTCAAGTAAGCCTGCCATCTAAAGGAGAGGACGAGGAGATAGCTCTTCTCTCTAGGGCTTTCAAGATGGCGAACACAAGCAGAACGCAGAACAGAGGCAACTCTGGCGGAGGACGAAACAGTCAAAGGTGGAACAAGGGATCCTCCTCAGAGGAAGGCAAGACAAAGGCTGGAGCAAAGGAAGAAAGAATCTGCTATCACTGCCAGAAAAAGGGACATCTCGCTAAAGACTGCTACAGCAAGAAAAAGGGGGAACCACCTGCCCCAAAGGAAGCCCATGCCATGTTTGCAGCATGGAGTGACTCTGATGAGGAACAAAGTGATAGAAAGCTCGTCAAGGAGCCTTGTCTGATGGCGAATTCCGCAAACGATGAGGTAAATGAATCTGACTCTTTCATAGATCAAGTATTCAGTGAATCTGACTTTGCAGAAACTATCGCCGAATTGTTAAAGAAGATCACTAGCCTCAAGGAACAGATTGAGGTCATGAAAGAGGAACATGACGATGACATGGAGAACAATCGTCTCTGGTCAACCAAAGCTATGAAACTCGAGAGACAAATGGAGGAGCACATCTGCAAATGCCCCACCTGTGACAAAAGGGACACACAGATCAGTGATCTAAGTGACAGACTGAGTAGCTTAAGAATTGACGATACCAGGAAGGTACGGTCAATTGCAGAATCCGACAGATTCCAGTTGGACAACGAGGAGCTCCGTCAGGCTGTTGCAGATCTCAGACAAAAGGAATCGGAGAGAAAGAAGGTCTGGCTTAGAGAACTAGAAGCCAAAAAGGTCGAGGAGGTAAAACAAGATTACAACAGAAGGTTTGCCAGACCCGGACTTGGGTATATGGAAGAAACCAATAAGGAGGGAGAAAACAGAAGGAGTGCCAAAGGAAAGGAACCAATGACTGAAGTCGGAGAGGGATCCCATCAGCAGAGAAAGATGGAACCCACAAGACAGTCGGGAAGAGCAGCCTCATCTCCTCAGGACAGTTATCTCCACGACAGAGACTCTGATCCTTTCCAAGCTGGGAAGGCATTTGAAATATGGAAAAGGATGAGCTCCAATCGTCAATCCTTCTCCATCGACCCTCAGGCACAGAGAAGGATACCAGCACACGTAAAGAAACATAAGAAAACTGGTACACTCTACTACCGTGTCTGCTGGCACTGCGGACACTCCGGTCATTACAGAGCCAGCTGTGAGAAATGGAAAGAAGTAAACGAAAAGAATCACAGCCATCAGAGACAGGCCGGCACCACCCCTACTCCTAGGAGAAAGGCTTCTCTTAAAAAGGGGGACAACAGACCGGAATGGGTTCGTTCTCACCATGACACAGCCATCCACGGACGACCCAGAAGAACCCCCAGGATGAAAATCAACCTCATGGATGACAATGATTCTCGTCCCTCAAAGCTCCCTTCTGCTGCCAAAACTGTCCCAAAGCCCAGTAAGCCCAAGCTTGTCTGGGTTCGTAAAAACTGACCTCTCTTTTTGCAGGGTGGAGTGAGGAGCAAGCCATGGTATCTGGACAGTGGATGCTCCAAACACATGACGGGGGATCCAGGATGGTTCATCTCACTCCAAGCCTACTCCGGAGACAACATTATCTTCGGAAACAAGAGCTCAGGTAAGGTAGTAGCTACTGGAGAGGTAAGAATTTCAGAAACCATTAGAATTCGACAAGTAAGTCTGGTTGAAAATTTGAGATACAACTTATTGAGCATATCACAATTGTGTCAACATGGAAGAAACCAAGTGATATTTAACTCTAACGACTGTGTTGTGAAGTGCATTGAGACAGGGAAAATAATTCTTCGAGGTGTCCGGGAGAATCAGATATATACAGTGGACCCAGAATTCGTCCCAGACGGGGAGCTGTGTCTGTCAAGCATCACTGATGATACATTGCTGTGGCACAAGAGATTTGGACATGCAAGCACGAGGCTGATTCATAAACTCCATCAAAATGAATTAGTGGTTGGTCTACCAAAAGTGGAAAGCTCGTTTGATCAGATATGCAGCGCCTGTGCCACAGGTAAGCAGGTACGTACTTCGTTCAAGACAAAACAATCGGTGAGTACCTCAGCTCCTCTGGACATGATTCACATGGATCTATGCGGTCCAGTCAACGTCGTTAGCCGTGGAGGCAACAGGTACATTTTAGTCATCGTGGATGACTATTCCAAATTTACATGGACCATCTTTCTGAGCTCTAAAGATGAAACTTTCTCTGAGTTTGTGTCATGGCTGAAGCTAATTGAAAACAAGTTGAGTAAGAAATTAGTATCTATTCGAACTGACAACGGAACCGAGTTTCGAAACTCCCAGTTTATCTCCCTGTGCAGGACAGCTGGGATAGATCACAATTTCTGAGCACCACGGACTCCTCAGCAGAATGGTGTGGTAGAGAGAAAGAACAGGACACTGGAAGACATGTCAAGGACAATGCTGATTGCCAGTGGTGTTCCCAAGGGATTCTGGGCCGAGGCAGTACATGCCGCCAGCTACATACTGAACCGAGCATCACTACGCTTTCTGATAGGAAAAACACCTTACGAGCTGCTGCGAGGAAGAAAGCCTAACATCGCTCATCTGAAAGTGTTTGGTTGCAGGTGCTACGTACACAACAACGGAAAGGAAAATCTGGGAAAGTTCGATCCAAGGAGCGATGAAGGCGTGTTCGTAGGATACCCAAGCCATAGCAGAGCATACAAGGTCTACAACCTGAGGTTGGAACGGGTGGAAGAAAGCATTCACGTAACCTTTGATGAGCGCGCTATGACTGGACACCTTGTGAAAGATCCCTCCTCACAGGATGATGGAGAACTTCAGCTTACTGACAGGTCTGATCCCGACTGGGTACCTGCCCAAAACGAGACTGCAGAACCAGCTCCAGAGGTCGTTCAGACTGTTGCTCAAGAACCTGCTGAACCAGCCGAAGCTCCACAAACAGAGATATTAGCTGAAGAGCAGGGTCCAGACGCACAAGTAATAGAGGTTAACGCAGACCCCCCCAATGAGGAAGTGACTGCGAATAATCCTCCTCCGGCAAGGACCGCAGAAGAACCCAGAACCACAAGGAGTGGGAGAGTTACTCAGCCCCCTTCCTGGACAAGGGACTACCAATGTTACTCATCGCAGAACCAGTTAAATTTAGATGAGCTATGTCATTTCTGTGGATTCGCCTCTTTTGTATCTCATGCAGAACCAAAGACGGTTGCCGATGCGCTGAAGGATCCAGAATGGGTCAATGCCATGCAAGAGGAACTGCATCAGTTCGAAAGAAACAAAGTGTGGCGACTGGTTCCCAGGCCTGAAGACAAGAATGTGATAGGAACAAAGTGGGTCTTCAGAAACAAGATGGACGACAAGGGAGTCGTCGTGAGAAACAAAGCACGCCTGGTGGTCAAGGGGTACAACCAGCAAGAGGGAATTGACTACGATGAGACATTCGCTCCAGTGGCAAGGTTAGAAGCAATCAGATTATTAATTGCTTATTCGACTTACCATGGCTTCACTCTACAGCAGATGGATGTGAAAACGGCCTTCTTGAACGGAGTTCTGAAGGAAGAAGTATATGTCAGTCAGACACCAGGGTTCGAGGATCACTCTCACCCTGATCACGTCCACATCCTTGACAAGGCACTGTATGGACTGAAGCAAGCACCCCGTGCTTGGTATGAGAGACTGTCTCAGTTTTTGCTATCCCACAGATATGTCAGAGGAGAGGTGGATAAGACTCTTTTCCTTCTGAAGGAAGGGCAAGACACTCTGGTTGTTCAGGTATATGTGGATGATATCATTTTCGGTTCAACTAACCCTAAACTTGTCAAGAAGTTTACAGACTTGATGTCAAGCGAGTTCGAGATGAGCATGGTAGGAGAGCTCAAATACTTTCTTGGACTTCAATTTGGTCAAAGAGAGGATGGTACCCGCATTCATCAGCAGAAGTATGTCAAGGAGATTCTAAGGAAGTTCGGCATGGAATCTGCCAAGACATGTGCCACACCGATGTCTCCAAATGACACCCTGTCAAAGGATGAGTCCTCACCTCGGGTGGATCAAACTCTCTACCGGGGAATGATTGGTTCGCTGCTATATCTCACTACTAGCAGACCTGATATCTTATTCAGTGTTTGTCTGTGTGCAAGGTTTCAGGCTGATCCTAGGGAAACCCACGTGAAAGCAGTGAAGAGGATATTGAGATATCTGAAAGGAACAGATGATTTATGCCTGTTCTATCCAAAGGGAGGTGAATTGCGCCTGGAAGCATACACCGATGCAGACTATGCTGGGAGCAAGACAGACAGGAAGTCCACATCTGGGATGGCTCAATATCTCGGCCCATGTCTCATCTCCTGGGCTTCAAAGAAGCAATCCTCAATTGCGCTGTCCACCGCTGAGGCGGAATACATCGCCGCTGCTGCATGCTGCGCGCAGCTGCTGTGGATCAGGCAACAGCTAAGTGACTATGGTGTTATTACAAATTGTGCTAAGATTTTGTGTGATAACACTAGTGCTATTAACATCTCTAAAAATCCAGTGCAGTTCTCTCGTACCAAACATATAGAAATTTGGTATCACTTTCTGCGTGACTGCGTAGAAAAGGGAACAATTGAGATGGAATATTGCAGAACTGAGGAACAGATTGCAGACATATTCACAAAAGCTTTGCACAGAGAACCCTACGAGAAGCTGAGGCTGGAACTAGGTATGGTTTCTCTCCCTTAATGCTATGCTAAATTGTTACTCCCTCAGTGATTGGCTAGACTAGATGCATATGAGTCACGTCTGATGGAGAGTTTAACATGGATGTTCTGTGCTAGTGATAAAGTATGTTGTGTTCATAATGTATCCATGCATAGTTGCTATGTGATTGATGACTGCATTAGGGACCGAAAAGCATGAAATTCTGATTTCTTTCTGCCCAAAAGAGACCTCCATTGTTGATCCCTCACTATAAGCCCAGGAGGTTCTCTAGACCAACCTTAGCCTATCTTCGTGTGGAATGCTCTTATGAGCCCGTTGGTATGCTTCCTTTTCTGGAATTGTTCCACATGAGGTACGAAGAAAATATGTCTTATTTGGATGATTTTACGTTCTTCTTGATTGGGTGTGATGTTATTTGTACCATTTGGGTAACGGCAGCGCATCATACCAAAACCTTGTGTACCCATGAGACAGTAGACTGGGTTGAATGTGAACGGATCCCTTTGTCTGGATATGTTCTGTATGTCCATCATGGAGCTAAGCAGTTACTTGTCCTCTGGTAGGCTTAACGTGGCCTTGAGAAAAGGCAAAAGTGATTTGAAAGGTGAACAGTCTCTATTGCAGGAAGATTGTCCCATCCGGACATTTAATGAGGCCACACGCATGATTACAGATGACACGTGGCGCTCCCCTGCCTATTGGTGTTTATCTGATTTTGGTAAGGATTTAATATGGAATCGTTTTGGAAGGGAAGAAGAGATAGTAATTGCCAAAATTGAAGGCGGTTTACAAAATTGAAAGGAGGTGTCGCTTGGGATTTCAGTTATCTCACAATCGCTAGGGTTTGCAGAGGATATTTATAGCAAGCAGACGGAGCGTGTATCGCATCTCTTTACTCTCAAACAACAGCCTCTCTCTCAAAAGCTCAGAAGTTTTTGAAACCCTAAATCTATGGCGTCTTCAAACCCCAAATCAAATCTCTCTTCCGATGAAGCTGCCGCCATGGCCGCTCAGTTGCTCGCGAGCGGTGTTAAACCCTTCGACCTGGAGTCCATTCTTCAGTCGGTCACGCCGGACGATTCTGGTCCGACAGGCTCTACCGTAGCCAAACAGGTGGTCCGTTTTGAGGAGCGCCTCGATGCTCTGCGAGCGGACTCTTCCTCTCAGCGCCAGGTCAAAAAGGAGTCATCGGTGGCTGCCAGGTCGGCAGGCAAACGAGCAAGGAAACCTGCTCCCTCATCCGCCAGGAAAAGTCAGAGATCCGGTCGGACCTCCACTCCGCATGTTGAAGATGTGGCTGAATCAGATGATAGTGGGGAAGAATCCGAGGAAGCAGTGAAAGGGTTTGCACAGGAGTTGGTGCTGGATACAGAGTGGATGATGGCGAATGGGTTAGGAGAAATTGTGGATTTAATGGAGGCCCAGGGATGGGGCAAGTTGTTTAAGAAACCTGTAGTGGTTGATGTGAAGTTGGTGAGGGAGTTCTATTCCAAGATGAAGCTGGTTGAAAAGGAAGAAGGAAAGGGTAACTGGGAGCTCTCGGCTGTTGTAGGAGGTGAGTCGCACTCTGTGAGCCTGAGAGAGTTGGCCTCTGTGCTAGGTGTACCCAAGGGCAAATATGCCACTTACTCCAAGGGAACATGGCCAAGCTCTGTGGCAAAGGCAGAGGTGTTTGAGCGTCTCGGGCTAGATTCTACAGCAAAGGGCCAGAGGGAGAACACTCACATGGACGTTCTTCCCAGGATTCTGCACAGAATCCTTGTGTCCAACATCTCTCCGAGGAAGCACAAACACTCTACGGTCACTTTCCAGGACATGCTGTTGGTAGACCAAATCTTGCGGAAGCAGTCAGTGAGCCTGCCCTTTCAAGTTATGAAGCACATGGAGAATAACAGGGATAACCCGTCTAATGGGCTACCCTTTCCGGGTTTTGTGAAGGAGATACTAAAGTATTGGGAGGTTTATGAACCGGAGTCGGAGAAAGTGCTTTCGTATGCGCTTTGTGATGATCACATTATCAAGCTGGGGTTAGAATACTCTGAGGGAGTCGGGTGGACAGTTCCTGCAGTCGAAGAAGCGGCTGAGGCAGAGGAGGATGATGTTCAGGAGGTGACCCCTATCAATATTGCTGCCCCTGCATGTGGCGAAGAGGCTCTCCCCTCTGAGGGGTTAAGCGAGATGATTGCACTGCTGAAGGTGCTTAGGGCAGAGGTGAAGGAAGTAAAGAATGAGCTGAGGGAAGTAAAGTCCGAGTTGGTGGAGGCAAAGGATGAGTTGACTGTGGTCAAGGATAAGATGATAGCCCTGGAGTTGGCAATCACAGTCGACTCAGGGGCAATGTCAGTGGCTGTCGCGACATTCCCTCAGCAGATGAAGGACCTGGCCGCGGAGATTGTTGAACAGATGAAGAATTCGTTCACAATTGAGACCTCGTCCTAACTGTCTCATGGGACCCCCTCCTTACTAACCCTCCCACATCAACCCCCTATTTTTCTTGCTCTTTGTTTTGAATTTCGTGCTTTAGTTCCCTTTGCTTTTTGAACTCTCTGCTGCATGTATGGTGTCGGCATGACACGCTTATTACTTGCGAGCATGAATGAAATGTTTTTCTTTCCATTACTCTGTGTTCTTATTTGCATATCTTTTTGATGATGCCAAAAGGGGGAAGAACAATAAGTGCATACACTAAGGGGGAAAATCAGACCGAAACTTACGCGGATGCCTATCTGAGGGGGAACTGCGCTAGCTAGACTTTGAAAATATATTTAGTGAATAAATTCTGAAGCTGCTAGCTATCCTAGGGGAATCTAGATATGAGTTCGGTACTATCGCTGTGTGTGATTTCTTATCCGTGAAGAAGTGTTTGTCATCATCAAAAAGGGGGAATTTGTTGGACCCTTGTGTTTTGATGATAACAAACACTTAACTAACAATCCACTTGAGTGCGCAGAAATCACTGTCTGACAGGTAAACTCACTGGGCATCTCCGCGAGAGAGTAGAGCTGCGAGAGAGATGCGCTCTATGTGAGAGTTACACCGACTTCGGACCAGATCAGATCCGGGAAAAGATTCTCGAAGATGCATATCAAAGATACAAGAGAATATGCGTGTGATATTTGATTAAGATCATTAATGCAAATATATACACGGAGATAGTTCGAGAATATGCCAAGAGAAGATTGACGCCAGGATTGGCAAGTATATATATGACAGAGTAAAAGATATGCAAATCATATCACATCTACGAGATCACAATCAGATCTGTGATGAAGATCTGTGAAGCCGACTTGAAGACACTATAAAAGAAGGAAGAGTATTCAAGTGAAAGTTCGGCTTTTGGAGATAGCATTCGGAGACTGCAGAGTTATCAACTTCCGTGAGCTGACAAGGTACTGCTGTGTGCAGACGAGTAGATCGTATTAGTTGACCTTTCGAATTGAGTAGTTCTGTTAGTTGTCACTGTGTGAGACAAGTGTAACGAACTACAAGTATATTCCTTTGTCAATAATACGGATCTTGAAGCCCTTCTGGAGCTGTCCAGAAGGCAAGTGGTTTTCAGCCTGCTGCAAAGGTTGCAGTAAGGTTTCCACTATAAATCGTGAGTATTTACTTTTGGTTTCATATTTCCTGTACGAGAGTTAATTTCCGCTGTCATCTGTCTGAGGGATATCACTCTGGGATCTCCCTCATATAGTTGGCTAACCTAACGATCCGTCACAGGAGTAAAATAATTTTTTGTTTTGTTTTTGAATGATATATAACTTCTTTCACTGTTTGATATTTCCATTCCATCATGTGTGAGCTAGCTAAATGTTAAACTTTATGCAAAAAATCACTTCGATCCAAAAACATTAAAGCATCCGGACATTATGCAAACCTGGACCCTGTTGTACTCCTAACTAGAATAATAATAAAAATTTAAGTGCAAATTTATAATTAATTGCAACAGTTGTCAAAGGCAAAAATTTCAACAGTTGTCTTCCAACTAATTCCATTTATCAGCACCTTCAATAATTAATTATAAGCATGTTTTTTTGATTTTCTGCTGAAGAGATATAAATTAATATAGTTGCTATAATTCATTCTGGAAAAGAATAAATTTGGTGGTTATAATTATGGAATAATTCACAGTTTTTTAGCTCATTAAAATTAAGTGAACCGCTGGTAAAACAGGTTAATTAGAGCTATGTAGCACGGAAACCTCTATATGGGTGCGGTACCGGTTTCGGAAACCTGGAAACCTTCGGAAACCTTAGTTGACCGTTTCGGAAACGGTCAACGAATCGGAAACTTCTAGGGCATGGAAAGAAACCTCTGGAAACCTCTAAAAACCTAATTTTGCATTTTATTTTGAAATTTTTTTTGAAAAAATGAATTTAAATGGTAAATTAATACCGCTATTCTTGAATTTGTTGATCTTTCCCTCGATGAGCCGGCGATGAAAAGTGTGTTCTTTGAAGATGATCATGAAGAGTGAAGACATTGCCCAAGTCCACTATGTAAATTAATATAATGTTGGTTGTTTGCTGAATGTATTTTGTTTGTACTGATGTATTGTATATATTTTTGTGTTCTTCTGAATAATTCGATTGTTAAATGTTTTTGATGTTGGTGAATGTTTGAGAATATTTATGTTATTGTATTAGGATATATCTAATTTCGAGAAAAAATAAATATATATTTAATACATCGGTTTTCGTATTTTTTTCCTATTTTTGATTTTGCGGTTTCGCGGTTTCCGCGGTTTCCGTTTTCCTATCGAATTAGAGTAGTGACGCTCCTGCAAATGCCACTCAATCTGTTTAAATTTTAATTGTTGATAAAATTCAATTTGAGAGTATTTTGTTGATTTAATTAGCCAGGGGTTGCCAAATGGAGTAAAATAGATTAAAATCGATGTGGCTTAGGACAAGCAGATGAGCATGAGATAGAGGTCAACAACAGGATTGACTGAATAAAAGAAGACAACCCAGCAGCCAATCATGGAGACAAGGATTGCTTGCAAGAACCTTCCGTTAGTTTTTTTTGGGTTTTTTTTCCTCCAATTTTTCCGGGAAAATGAGAAAGAGGGTATGGACCAAAATTCATTGACAAAATACGATGGAATTATACAAATTGATAATTAAGGTCAATTTTAAAATATTTAAATTTTCAATTTTACATTAAGGGTAAAAAGATTTTTTTATTTCATTTGTTTAGTTAACTTTGTTAATTGATAGAGTGATATTCCGTCAGTTAATTGTTATATGAAAATTAAAATATTTAAAAATTACCTTTAAAAATTAATTTTAATAATTAGAATCGTAATTTATAAGTGGAGAGTAATTATTTTCCAAAAATTAATTATTAGCATATTTATATATATTTTTTTTAAAAGGAAATGAGCTTTGCTCTCATTGACATTCCACCTTCATTGAAATTGATTGAGATGACCAAGCGCCATTTTTAGATCAAGGTCAATCCCCTTTCTTCTCCTCCCACCGCCAGAGATTCTGGGTGTTGATGAATTTGGGTTTTGAGGTGAAATTCCTTTCTGTGTGAGCTTAAAGTTCCAATCTTTTTGATAATCTGGTGGTGGGTGTTTGGGATTTTGTGCCTCTGAATTCCTGTTGGTTTCAGATATTGGGGGAAAGAAAATGATGTAGTGGGTGTTGGAGATTTTGTGCCCCTAGGGAGCCATTTGATTTTGTGTTGATAGATTTCAATTCCAGTTGGATTGTAGATTGATAAGAATTGGGGTTTTGGAAGGCAAGTATATAAATGGGTCCTGGATTTGATTCCTGAAGGCAATTTGGGGCAAAAGGGTTTTGTGGAATAAATTTAGTTTTGCTGTACAGATTTTTTTTTTGTAGTTTTGTTTTGCTTGTTCTGAGTTTCTTAGGCTTCATTTTGGTGTTTCAATTGATTTGTACAAGTTTAGAGAGTATTTGTTGTTAGATATTTGAGAAATGATTAAGGTTTCGTCTGTTCGGTGTTCATTGGTCTTTGGAAGGTCAGTAAATTGTTGACTCAAAAAGACCATATCTGTTGCGAGTTGTTGTTGGTTTGGTAGAAACAAGGACTACCTAAATATTATTTTCAGTTCAACCGGAATGTACACAAATGGTGGATGGTTGAGACTCGGTGAATTACAGTCCTCTACAATACTGTAATTGGTGAACGAGGGGGTGTCGGGAAGTTTATTTCTTTCTTGGCCATCATGAAGTTTTTTAGCATTGTGGGAAATTCATTTGGATGCTCGGCTTCTGGTGAGCGACTGGTCTCTGCTGCCAGAGATGGGGATTTTCAGGAAGCTAAGGCCTTGTTGGACTATAATCCCCGCCTTGCACGGTATTCCACTTTCGGGGTTCGCAATTCTCCCTTGCACTACTCAGCAGCTCAAGGCCACCACGAGGTACTCATAACATTCACAAAGATCATTCCAGCTATGTCTCACCAAGTTTTTAGGATTTTTCTCAAAGGCGTTTTTTTGTTATATCGTCAGATTGTTACTCTATTTGTCGAGTCTGGTGTGGACATCAACCTCAGGAACTATCGTGGACAGGTAAACACGTCCCCCGTCTCTTAATCGTTTGAACAAAAAAAATTTTAATGTTTGAACTATCATTTTAGTATGAATGTAATTGATATTTAAAAGAGGTTTTGACTTGGTTAACAGACGGCGTTGATGCAAGCTTGTCAATACGGTCACTGGGAAGTTGTTCAGATTCTCATCCTCTTTAAAGCCAACGTGAGACTCTGCATTTGGCATAGTTTCAGCTTCTTTCTGTCGTTATATCCTTTATGTCATGTTGTTTCTCTTTCTCGTATAAGATTGTAAACTCATGGAAATCCCGATTCTAGATTCACCGAGCAGATTATCTCAACGGGGGTACCGCACTCCACTTAGCTGCTCTGAATGGCCATACTCGATGCATCCGTCTCTTGCTTGCGGACTACATCCCTAGTGATCCCAAGTTCTGGAATCTTATAAAAAAACGGTCAAAGAAGGAAGAATCAGTTATAGACTTTGATGTGAGGTAGCTTTTTTTTTATCGTTATGTTTATCATGTGTAGTTTTTTGTTGTTGTTGTTGTCTATTTCTAGAACTAAGATTCAATCCTACCGGTTTCACTCATTTGTTTTATATTCCAGTACGCTGCATGAAATAATTAATCGCCCTGCTGATGGGGGTATCACTGCACTTCATATGGCTGCACTGAATGGCCACGCGGAAAGCGTTCAGTTGTTGTTAGACTTGGGTGGTTCTGTATCTGAAACCACTGTTGAGGATGGAACTACTATTGACTTAATAGGTCAGAATTCAAATTTGCTATTAATCGATTCTTTGTGATTTCACTGACATCGGGATTCATATCATTATGCAGGGGCTGGTAGCACACCGCTACACTACGCGGCATGTGGTGGAAATGCACAATGTTGCCAAGTACGTCCCTCAGCGAAGTCATCTTTATTCTGACTAATAACTGTACGTGCATCTGTCAGTATTCTAACTGAAAACATTTCTTTTCATGCCGTGTTGTCAGCTATTGATTGCTAGAGGTGCAAGTATTGCCGCTGAAAATGCTAACGGGTATCGTCTGAACTACTATGCAATCAATTTTTTTTTCATTAAATATTGCAGTCACGCAATTTCCTCAAGTATTTTCCAACAACTCTTACCTTCTGGTTCATGAAGATGGACTCCGCTGATGGTTGCAAAATCATGGCACAAAGTTGGGCTTGAGGAAATCCTAAGCACTCGGCAACAAGGCATTCAAACTCTTTCCTCTCCCTATCTCTCCATTCCCCTTATGAGCATTGTACAAATTGCACGGTGAGTTTCCTTTCTTTCCCCTTTACACATCTTTTTGCTTTTGTTATCTTATAAATGTAATGTAACGATTCGCTTCATCAGAGCAATAAATGCGTCTCAAGTCAAATGTTGTGCCTAAACTTTATTTGTATCATGGTCGTTCGTCTTTATCTTGCAGACAATGTGGATGGAGGGATATCGACGGTTTATCCTCTTGCCAAGATCCATGCGTTGTTTGTTTAGAGCGACGGTGCACTGTGGCCGCAGAAGGTGTACATTTAATTTTACAATTTTTCCAAGCCTTCAGCTTTGCGCTAATTTAGCAAGTACATGAAACTAAATTAGAAAAATAAATAACTCTCTAATTACGAAATTACTTAGCACGAGATATGAGTATCTATCGTGCTCAGCATTGGCAAAAGAAACAGAAATTTTAAATTGTCGTGAATGAATTATTACAGATCATTGAACTTATTTTTACGTGCTATTTACTATCAGGTTGCGAACACGAGTTCTGCACGCACTGTGCTTTATACCTCTGCTCGACACACTGCACGACAGCAGTGGCCAACGGTCCCCCAGGCTCAATCGCTTGCCCCCTCTGCCGCCACGGAATAATTTCATTCACCAAGCTTCCATGGATAACATCACTTGGAAACAAAATCACCAGATCAACAAGCTTGTCCTTGTCTTTCTGCACATGTACAGGCGAAATCCCAGAATCCAGTTCAATCACCGCCCCGTTATGCACGCAAATTCTCAGCCCGAGTTCGTCTTTCTGCTGCCAGAAGTTCCCATCCATGAAAATCAACTCATCCCTCTGCATGTGTGCGCCTGACTCTAGCCCGACTCCTGTGATTCCTTGCACTGTTAACCGCAACCTGCGGAACCATCTGGCCAAGTGCTCGAGACCGGCTTTGAGACGCTCTGCGTCGAGCTCAGAGACTAGAAGACCTTCTTCTTCTTCTTCTTGGCTGTGCTCACTCAACCATTATGTGGCCACTGGTAGTGGCTGTTGACAGGCTTCTGCATTCCCATTTTAATTGCATTTTTGCCCCCTTTGGCTTGTAAATACTAACGTAACTCATCAAAGCTATACAGCATTCACATTTCCTGTCCTGAAAAATGTTGAAAGATATTCAAATTATTTTTCAAAAGCATGGTGAAAATTTATATCGAATTTTGTTATCTAGTTTATTGTATGAACTTCTTATTAGAGTTGCCATAGAAGTGGTGCTGGTTAAAGAGTTTGTCACGGACGGTTATATCCGAGTTTGAATTCTGGGTCATTAATTTGTCATGGATCATAAGACGCTTCTAAACTTAAAATCCACGAGTTTATACGCACCTTCACGTGTCTGATCGGTCGAATTCTTGACATATTATTCACTTCATTCGATGATGGATTAGGTTTGTTTTCCGGATATTTTTTCATCATTTAACCTCTGTTCTAGTGTTTCGGGTCATATATCACATATCTAATACTTTTGGATTGATCCGAAGCAAAGCAAAGCAATCGGTGAAGATTTGGGCCAAAAACAGGACTAAACAGGACATATTGACCTTTCCGACTTATTTTGCACGCACAAATCGCATATGGTGTCCAAATTGGTTGATTCAAAGCTTGTTGGAAAGCTAATTCAAAGGGCTACAACTTTTTATTTTACTCCAAGATCAAATTCAAAGGTTACGACCATGAAACATCCGCCCAAAGTCTCTGCCATTTTTCATGGCCGTGATAGCCGTGACAAAACACAACGTCACGGGTGTCACGGCCCCCTTATCTCCCAGTGCACTTTTGCTTAGTCCGTGACATCCGTGACACACTTGAATGTCACGGGTGTCACGGCCCTGTCGGAGACAATTTCTAAAACTGATTTTTGGGCTTTTTCGGGACTGATTTTTGGAGAAGTTTCCTAATTTCATTTTTGGGCGTTTTGGCCTTTTGGAAAGCTATAAATAGAGGATTGGCTGACTTAAATCAGTGTGGATGAATTCCGAGAGTTTTTGCTTATTTGGAGAAGAAAATCCTAACTTGGGAGAGAAGACAGAGTTCATCACGAGAGATCGAGGATTCAACGAGCACCCGCGTCATTACGGTTTCCTCGTCCTTAATCTTTTTATTAACACTACTTTTGGTTAATTTACCATGAGTAGTGAGTAGTCTTCTTGTTCTGAGATCATACGGATCCCATGCTATGTACCCAACTCTTCATGTGATCAATTAACGTTTTTATTTATGCGATTCGAATATTCAATTTCATTGTGCTTAATTTTATCGTTCTTGCAAGTTTTACATTGAATGTGATGTTTGCATGCTAGAACGTATTTAGGTTAATCACCAAAAGATGGATGGGTCCGAGGTTTTAACCGAATTGCATGAAATTGATGTTAGGTCATGGTAGCTACAATGGTAGTACATGAATTAATAAGAAAGTTGACTTTTGTCTGAAAAATCCTAGGCTTAATAATCGAGATCATTGATAATCCATGGATGGGCGGCGTTCAACGATTGAGATTAATCTAGACAATGATCCATGGATGGGCGGCTTGTCTAGTGTTATTTCGGTTTATTTCCATATTCGTTAGCATGAATAATTTATATGACTTGATTGCATGATTAGTAGGGTTGGCACATGTGAAGTATGATTCTGGAATTCTTTCTCTGATAAAGTCACAACCAACATTTTTTTGTTATTTAATTTTTGCAATTTACATCACAACAAAACCTTTCGTTAATTGGGATAGCTATATAGGTCACCTGTTAACTAGTATTCACACACGTCTGTTCCTTGGATCGACCCTTGGCTTACCAAGGTTATAAATTTTGTTTGACTGCAACTTGACCCCTAAAACATATAAATTGACAACTATAAAGGGTTAAAAATACGCTTGTCAGTGTCCATGGAAGAAACAGGTCGACCATGACCCATAGATCCAGCTGAAGAACTGACGTAGCGGAAGCAATGAAAATGAAATAAAATAAGATTCGTCCAAACAAAGTACGAATTTGATAATGCCGTAGCTATTATCACAAAAGAGGGATAAAATGAATTCTAAAAGGAATTCTAAGTTTGAAAATAATTTAAATGAATAATGAATTGACTATCCAAAATATGTTACATGGTTCTCCTTGTATAACATAAGGAATATCTAAAAATAGGTAAAATTAAAGCACCCTAAAAATACTAAAGTTTACCTAGAAAATAAACATATAATAATTAACTAATTGAATTCCTAGAAAATCTAAGCTAACAAATAAAAATGTGTATATCATAATCAAATATCCGAACACCAATCCTACATCGATCATCTCCTACATCATTCTCCCCCAATTAATTGAAACTCGACCTCGAGTTTGTACGCGCCTGGAGAATAGAGAGTTGAGGTTCTTGAGAATTCCAATGGGTGAACGTTGGAGGGGCTTTTTTTAGAAAAATTAATATAAGCGTGTTTGACTTTGTCATTGACGGAAGTATGAATTCTACCTATTCTGGAGATATAAATGGCGAAGAAGACTTGAGAATTTTTTTTCCACTATCATATTGTTCACTTTTCTTTGTCCGTTGAGGTATCGTCAAAATTTTCCATATATCGCTCATCAACAATTTCAAATTGCACTGCTTCATCAATTTCCATGTGTTGCTCCTCCACAATTTCAAATTGCATCGCTTCAATTGACATGTGTTGCTCCTCAACAATTTCAAATTGCATCACTTCAATTTCCATATGTTGCTCCTCAACAATTTCAAATTGCAACTCTTCAATTTCTTCTGCAGTGTCTTCAATTCTTTTGACAACAACGAAATGCATTGAATCTCTTAATATTTGAGGATCCTCCCAAAGTGTTTGATTTGATTACTCCCCACTATAAGCTTCATTATATGAAAGGTACCGCTCTATCATTAGACGTCTCATACATTTCCACTTATGAATAACTCTTTTGCCAAGTTGTTTTCTTTCACGCTGTGCTCGTTGCCACCAAATATCAGCTTCGCTTCCTAGATGTAAAGCGACATGATAAGACTGATAGTAATCTGGAATATAATTAAACTCAAAGTACCTGTCAACATTATATAACCAATTGAGAAAATTCTCTTCATCTATCCCTCCCCGAAAAATAATCAACGTGTGTAATCATCGTCGTTGCATGTCACTAGTCACGGGCTAGAAGGGTTGACCTCTGATACCAATTGACGTCGTAGCGGAATCAATAAAAGTGAAATAAAATAAGATTTGTACCAAACAGGGTACGAATTTGATAATGTCGTAGCTATTATCACAAAAGAGGGATATAATGAATTCTAAAAAGAATTCAAAGTTTGGAAATAATTTGATTGGATAATGAATTGATTATCCAAAATGTGTCATGGTTCTCCTTATATAACATAAAGGATATCTAAAAATAGATAAAATTAAAGCACCCTGAAAATACCCTGAAAATACTAAAGCTAGGTTACCTAGAAAATAAAAATAAAAATATAATAATTAACTAATTAAATTCCTAGAAAATCTAAGGTAATAAATAAAAATGTGTATACCGAGATCAAATATTTGAACACCAATCCTAAATCGATCATATATTACATCGAACACTACACGCCCACAAGAAACGAACAACACCTGATCCACGAGGTACCACACATCCACCGATCCACGCCAATGCAAGACAAAAAACACTCCTACACAAAGTAAGGAGAAACATGTTACTCGAAATAATCGAGCCAACTCAACTAACACCGTTTCTGATTAATTTTAAAACAAAAAAATTAAAAAAAGTTGTAGAGTTCTGAATGCATAGTTTTTAAGTTGCACTTGAATTAGAATTCGATTGAATTTTGGAGAAGGGCTCTATTAGGTCATTATGTTACTGATATTTTTCAATGAGAAAGATGAAGTTGAATGAAAGTGAGATGACAGAAGCAGGAGTGTGTCTATTTGGCTGTTTATGACAGTCACTGAAATCCACAGATGGAAAATATGGAGACATGTTTAGCTCTCTACCACAAAAACTCTAAGCATCCAGTTTGAGCATGTGGCCAACCGTGTGAGCGTGCACATGGAGATGTCCAATTCAGCCAGACACACTTGACTGATTTGAATATGGCCTTTGATGGAACTTCTCCATAAGACTAGTAGTAGTAAATGCAATGATCCTTTTAGATTTTAGAACTCCAAGTTACATTTTCCATTTAAGGCTTGATAATCACCATTGAAATGGATGATAATATCAAAGAATGTTTTATTCAATGGTAGATTATGTAAAACGTTATTACGACTATCGATCGTATGATTTCAAATTAAGTAGCAGACTCTTTCAATTTTTAAAATACTGATTTATGCATCAGTTTACTTATATTCTGTTTTTAAATAGTCTGTTTTTAAAATCGAGTTTTTGAGGAATTTTGAGGTAAACACTTATGAATTTGATTACTATATTAATATATTTCGGTTGAATTAATTTTAAGTGATTGGTGATATGATTGTTAGTATGGTCATGTGAAAAGTGACCCCAAAAGTTAGTAAACTACAAATTAAATTATTTTGATAATTAATTTGAAATTAGATGGTCATCCATATAATTAATACTTTTGTAATTTGCAGTTTTTAAAAATTATTTCTAGAAAAATTCAGTCTAGAAATGAGTTATGACGATCCAAAAACAGTTTATGTTTTTACGATTATTTTACCCCAACTATTGTAAGATGTAGTTCATTTATTTGAAGTACTTTTCTTTTGCATTCGTTCAAACAAAAAAAACAGTTTAGGACTCGTTTGAGTTAATTGTCTCTTGCAAACACTAATATTATGAACATGGATATAAACCAAATCATCATTAAAATCTGGTTTGTACAATCATCGAATATGAATTATTTTTGTAAAGCTAGTAATTTGTTTCGTCTGCTTTTAGAGCATGTACAACCATAACAGGCGAGAGAAGATATATAGATGGTGAAATAGGAGCTACTTCATTATAGGAATGAGATCCCGTGCAGCCAAGCTATTAACAGGCAAATTAAAGAAATGATGTAGTTTAGTGTCTTTAAAGATAAAACTGTGTAGTTTAAGTCGAAACTGCGTAGTTTTGAAAAGGATTCAGTTATCAATTTAGGGATTATGAAACGACGTAGTTTTGATGTTATTTTATTAATTTAGCCATCAAAACTATATTGTTTTATCAATTTAGCTAGACTGTAAATAACTTGACTGCAGTGCATATGAATCCTTCATCAGATGAAGACAACGGTTAAAGCAGCAAACAAACTGCTGCAGCTGCACTCTCCTCCCCTCTTTTACAAACACCTTTATTATATGAACATGATATATAGATCGATAACAATTATTTAAACATGTATAAACACTTGAAAATACACTTAGCCATATGAAATTTTCATGGAAATAAATGCATTAAGGCACACCCCCTCCATGAATGCATACAAATTTATGTGTTGGCGCAGTCTAGCTAGCTAGACTCCAAGGACAGAAGACAAGTCCCTAAGAGTAGCAACTTTGGATTCAAGCATGGATATGTAGTTAGCAGTCCTTTGAAGCAAGGCTCCCACGTCATGGCGACCACTGCCACTGCCGGGGACAACGCGCTGCAGCTCCTTTAATCTTCTTTGCATGACTGCTGGGGAGGCGATCTTCAGAACCGATGCTCTCTTCGTCTTGCTTCTTTTCACAGCATATGACTTGATGGATGTCATTGTTTTTTTAGGAAAGAAGCAGTGTCCCAAAATTGTTTAGGGCGAGGAAATAGCTAGATAGAGAGAGAAAGGCTGGCTTGTATCATTTCACTATAATTGGTGAGCATTCATATATATAGTGAGAGGGAAATTAAAGAGGAGCATCATGTGTCGTTTTAAAAGTGTGTTATCACAAAGTCTCATTGTGATGCTGACACGTGTCTCACTTGCATATTCAAACTTACATGTCCACAAAGTTTGACTCTGCTATATGGGACGACACGTGACAGATACATTTTCAAATATGCATCTTGATTCATAACATATTTGGATTCTCAACTTCTCGAATTATAAAGAGCTTCTCAACTGATCAACGGTTATTCGCAAACTTAATTATAGCTATGTGTGCTACAGCTAAGCTAAGAAATGTTGATAAGCACATACACCCAACTTTTACGAAGAGTTTATTTAATTGATAAGTGAACTTCGCCTTCGCAAAGAAATTTTTTTTTTGTGTGTGTCAACGAGTGGATAATAAGATGATTAGCTCGTGCCTAGCTATTATGGTAACGGAATTAAGGATGTCAAACACCTCATCAAATTGTCGATCAAGTTCGATTCTTGATATGATTAAAAGACTGAAATTTTGGAGCAAGAAATTTTTTTATAATCAAACTGCGTTCCTTCTTAAAATGTTAGATCCTAAATTTTAGGATGTGGGAAAGGGAGGAAGAAGGATATATATTTGCATCTTTATCAAAAGAAAAGAACCATATATGTACTTTTATTTTCTAGTGTCGGCAACCAGGAAAACAACAAAATTTGTGTGTTTTGTTGAACAGTTGATGTATGAGGTTTGCTGTTCAACTTTTGTTGTTACTTTAACATGCTAGATGGATGTGTTTCTTAATTTGTAGAGTCAAAATTAGTTTTTTTTTTTTGAAAGTAGAGTTAAAATTAGTTTGATACACACAAAAGAGATAAAATTAAGAAAAAAGTACAAAAATGAGTATCGAACTACCATCCATTTTCAATTTTCCAAAATGAGTATGAACTATACATAAAATTTCCAAAATAGGGTAAAAGTTCAAAAATCTAATGGAATTATATAACTCCGTTAAGCCATTAATTTAAAAAAAAATTCAATTAGGAAATTATAATTAATATATATATGCCACAATTTTTTCCAATTAATAAAGTTTTGTATTTGTGTGAAAGTGTTGGATTCCCAGACTATATGCTGCCACTGTCAACCCGATCTTCTTCCACAAGACATCCAATTCTTATTAGAACTGATCAATGCTAAGAACAATTCAGTTGAAGAAACAAAGATTAGTGCCGACAGCTGCTGACCTGATATCGGCGAGAGCTATCAGCTTCTTCAACTTGGATTCCTCATCAATGCAACTGATCCCCCCGTCGACCGAATGCACAAACAGCATATTAGTCGCTTATTTGGATCGTGATCAGTCAAAATATTGATCAACAGAAACTCAAATAGAAATGATATGTTTCTCAGCACAAATTCAACAGCCAAAAAATCCATCTGGGGGGGGCAAATCAACATGAAATTGAAAAAGGGTTTTTAACTAGGTGTCACCCAATCACAAAAATCAAACCCCCAAATCAAAAAGATACAAACTTTGTGACCAAAAATCGAATTCAGATGAGGGTTAGGCTGTAGCAGGGAATCAAAATTTGAACCCACGGCTGATTTTGAGGAGCTTGTCATGGCGCTCGGGCTTTGAAGTGGCGGAGGAAGTCGCGGTTGAGTGAAGAGGTTCAGGGTTTGGCCGCCGTCCGAGGATTGGGCAGCCATGGAAGGGAAGAATGATGGTTTCACTAAATTCTGGGGTTATTGACTAATCTAACCCAGTTTCAAACTGAATCACCCAAATGCACCAAACAAACTCAAATAACCAATCTATCCCATTTTTTTAACAATTCCGGTTTTTTAGAAATCGGAACTCATGATCCCGGTTTTTCCCCACCGGGACTCTTTGAAAATTGAGACATGACTCGGATCGGGGCCTACGTGGACCGAAATGTGTGAAATGGCAGTCAGGTGGAGTCCCGGTTCCTCAGAAACCAGGATTATGATAGTTCGGTTCTCGGCACACCAGTATTAGAGTCGACTTGCAATCAAAAGCAACCCTAATTTGCATTTTATCTCTAGACTATGTTCTGTCTCGTTTGGTCCAGATTTCTAGCAAATCAACCAATATCAGCCGGCCACGTGTCTTTTCCAGATCCACCTGAATCCAACGGCCAGTACACGATAAAACCAAATCCGAATTTTGAGTCATGATTTTCTAGAAAGGTCAAAATCGAGGGAGAGAGGAGTTATAGTTGCGTGTTCCCCGTTTGGAGATCTATCCATAGGAAAAAGTAGAGCTAGTCGTTCCGTCTCTCTTTGTCTGATTCTGTTGCTGGGCGAAATGGGATTGTGGGAAGCTTTTCTCAATTGGCTACGAGGGTGAGAAAACTCCCCCAAAGCAGTAAAAAGCAGGAACATTGCATGTTGGCTTAATACCGGTGTGTCGGGAACAAGAACTATCATAATTCTGGTTTATTAGGAACCGGGACTCCACATGGCTGCCACTTCACACCTTTCGGTCTTTGATCCGAGCCACGTCTCCATTTTCAAAGAGTCCCGGTCGGGGAAAAATCGGGATCATGAGTTCCGGTTTCTGGCAAACCGGAATTGTTAAAAAATAGAGTAGATTGGTTATTTGAGTTTCGTTTGGTGCGTTTGGGTGATTCCAGTTTCAAAATTGGGTTAGATTAGTTAATAACCCAACACTTCGCGCATAATAACTTTCGAATGAGTTTCCTTCCGCATACTGTGAATGAGTTACAATGTAATGTCTTCACAGTCTTGTTGCAGCAAACTTCACTAGAGGCTTTGAGGAGCTTTCAGAAAGTGGAATTTGGTCCTTTTCCGTCGAGCCATGGATTAAAACCGAAAGCTTGTCAACAATCTCAGCAGCAGTTGGTCTGGAAGAGGGTTCTTCCTCTGTGCAATCTCTTGCAAGTTGAGCTAGTTTGAGAGCTGCCGGAAATGGGTAATTCTCCCCAAGTGCTCTGTCCATCCATCCCTTGAGTTCCTCTTCCGTTTTCTCTGATTTTAATATACATCGAATTCTGTCCGCAAGATGAACACTCTCGCACCCGTTTGTTATCGGGGTTTGGGCAGATAAGACTTCTAGTAAAACAACCCCGTATGCGAAGATATCCATGTCGCGAGAGGCTTCACTTTGGTGTACGCATTCTGGTGCCCGGTAGCCAGTGGCCCAATTCGTAGCGAAGGATGCAGGGAGGGATGAGGTTGGAGGGAGTGACGAGCATGACTCGGTATCAAAATCAGCTTCTTCATCGTCATCCTTGGAGCATCTCGCCAAGCCAAAATTCCCAAGCTTCGCTTTGAAATCGTCGTCTAAAAAAATGTTCCTGCTCTTAACATTTCTATGCACATAGCCCGGGATCATAGTGTGATGCATGTACTTCAACACCTTGGCAACATCGAGACAAATTTTCAGTCTCTGATTCCAGTTAAGGAAACAATAGCACGAAGCGATGAACTGGTTCTTCAAAACCAACCCGCCGTGCAGCCAGTCCTTCAAACTTCCGTTCCTCGCATATTCAAACACCAGAAAGGATTCAGAGCCCTCGGATAAACAAGTCCCCAGCAGCCTCAATATATTAGGATGATGACAATGTGTTGTGTCGCTGAAAAGCTCAAACTCAACGTTGGCATGTGTTTCCCTGTCAGCGATCTTTATAGCCACCTCTCTTC
Source organism: Rhodiola kirilowii (assembly GCA_033675215.1). NCBI lineage: Eukaryota > Viridiplantae > Streptophyta > Magnoliopsida > Saxifragales > Crassulaceae > Rhodiola > Rhodiola kirilowii. Next base: position 44,600,538 of record CM066195.1, on the reverse strand, counting down.
CGTTCAAGCGGCTGTGATATACATTCCCTTGGATGAGATTGGTCCGGTTGAAATCATCAGTAGCTTTTCGAATCTCCTGTGAAGCATAAATCTCTACCAGCATCTTGCGCGGTGTTTTGTCTAATGTGTTGTTGTTTCCGTCATACGTTCCTTGGGATCCGTCAAACGAGATTTTCTTCTCACTGGTTGTTCTGATACTCAGACTCAGCTTTCGCAGTTCCAAATCAGAGTCTTTGAGTAAATCTTGTTTCCTTAACTTCCACAGGACCGCGAGATATACAACCAGCACAGCCAGAATTGATCCCAAAACAGAAGAACATACTGCTAAATAGTATCCAACTTTCCACATTTTTTGCAGCAACCACCCTTTTGGTCAATCCACTCTGGAAGACCTTATATGATGGGTTCTCGGAGTGCTGCAATGAACAGAATATAAAAGCAGCCCAGTGGAGTGGCCATGATGGCCACCACTGGCATCAAGTACCGATAATAACAATTTAGAATACCTAGGAGGAGCTTTATGGGTTTGAAAAGGTTGGATATATTGGATCAAGACACAGAAGCTGGAGCATTTGCAGAGCGATGGTATTAAGATATCATTTTGATCTTTTTCATCAAGAATCTTGGGGATGCCAGACTGCAACTTTCAATGTTCCCTTTCATGCCCAGCTGGCTGAGAATCCCAACTGCTAGTAATCATAATTCATGCAGATTCCCCGAGAACCAATTCTTGTTTCCCACTTGAATTGTTCTTAACATTCATCGAATTCGGATCCGGTGTAGCAAAGTTATTTTCTGCGAGTGGTAAAATGACATCGTTTCAATCAAAACGACGTTGTTTTGATTGGAATAAAATTTATAACGGAACAAAACAATATCGTTTTGATTAGAAACGGTGTCGTTTTGAAACTTACATCAAATAGCCCATATCTTTTTCGAACATTCATCAATCAATGGACCAAGCATGTGGGAGGCATCACATGTTGGCAACTTTGGCTACTGGGATTCTTAGCATGTGTATTGAGTTTGGCAACAGTACTTTGTGCCACCAGATGTCCATCCGAAGTATTAGCAATCTGCGCTTCCCGGGAGAGCAGCTTTACGAGTTACTCTAGCCGGATTTAAACATGAGGTTGATTAGCAGGAGATGAGGAGACCATAACACAGGTCGCTTATTGCTTATGTAGTCAAATTGTCAATAACTGTTATGTTACATGTGAAATGGTACATACTTGTAAAGGTTCAAAGAGAAAGATGGTTGGTAACAGGCATGTCTTTTGCAAATCATTTAGCTTTTGATGCCTGCTCAACACTCTTTCGCAGAAGGGATATCACTTTAGCGGGTTCAGGGGCTCCGAAAACTGAACTACCAGCAACAATACAATTAGCTCCAGCTGAAGCAGCTTCATCTATGGTGGAAGGACCCAACCCACCATCCACCTGCACAACACGGTCGAAAAACTCTGGTTAGTCATCTCTATCATTGGGAGAAGTAGAGCAGCCACTCTTTAAACAATGTCAGCTTTTTGAAAGACTTGGGAGACAACAAAAAAAACAACAGTCTACCTCAATATCAAGCTTAGGATACTTTTTCCTCAACACGCGCACCTAGAATTAGTAATGATAAGACAAACAGTGTTATATCCAAAATACAATCACTAGTAATTGTTTCGTTAATCGCTTGAAGAGATTCAATTCACCTTATCCATCATGCTAGGCATGAACTTCTGTCCACCAAATCCTGGTTCTACAGTCATGACCAGAACCATTTCCACGGGATTTTCATCCTCAACCTGAAAGATTTAGGTAAAAGAAGACGAAGAAAAATCTAAGTATCACTCCACGCATTTCAAACTATTGTAGTGGAGGTTATCGCAAATGAATTGAAATTATTTCGTATGAAGTATGAACTCTACGGCTATCCCCATTCAGATGTTAGCATGAAGCGGTAGATAGAAAAGCATCCCCGCCTGATTGTAATGCCTTAAATCCTACACTAACAGCTACAAGTTGGGCTGACCAGTCACAACAGCTCCATCAAGCACTTGTAGCTCTAGCTAATGCACTTGCTCCATTAAAGATATAATAAAGATTGCAAATATAAGATTTAAAAAAAAGCTAGAATGTGATGCAGTGCATACCAGTGGGAACACTTCTTCAATGGGGGTTCCAGGCTTTAATGCCACACCAGGCCTCATGCCCTTTGACTTGATGCTGTGGATTAATTCTCGCCAATTATCTGTAAAACTTGAGAGTGTGCTTTGTAAATACCATAAACAAAAGATAAGCTGTAGCTGTCAATACTTTCTATCTAATGAAAATCTTGATGAACACATAAAGAACATACAAAATATACATGATTTTACCTTTAGATACCTCAATATGGAAGGTAAAACCTGAAGCACCAGCTTTACCAAGTGGATCTACATAGTCAAGAGGATTCGTCACCATAAGGTGGCAATCTAAATAAGCTCTGCACAAACAGGAAATTAATATTTCATAGTAGTAATAGTTGTACTTTAATTGTTGTTGCATAACATGCAGTGCGAGAAAGGTATACTTTGTGTGCTTCCTCAGGCTCTCGATAATAGGAGCACCAAGAGTTAAATTGGGAACAAAGTGCCTACAGGAAGGAAACAAAGAAAAAAAACAATTAAATATTCAATTGAACTAGGACCATTGCAGTGCTTAACTAACAGATGGATCTTAATCAAATATAACAGCCACTGTCGATTAAGTATTTTACATGAAACCTCATTCTTTAATGATCAATTAGTTCTAACAAATTTTACAGCCTTTAAAATACTGCCCATGTTCCTTGTTGAATAAATTTAGACGTAAAGGTGCAACTGTGTCCTGGCTATTAAAGCTTTGCAATAATACTATCAAAAGAACATGCAAAAAAGTAATGAAATAACATATGATCATCAATCTGGCAGGAATAGTAGATTTTACGACAGAAAGCCGATTCCACCTACCCATCCTGCAAGACAAACAATGGGAACTTGTTAGGTCTGGTAGACACAATTATATTAGAATGTGCAGAAAATGGAAACATATACTTCATCAACTAAAGAAGGAAGACAAATAAAAGCTCACAAAATGTTTCCTTGACAAAGTGACAACTTTTCTTCCTCATCAGTGTTCACAAAATTAACCCCCAAAAAAGTGACAATTGAAACATGGACAATCTTACATATGCCCGTTCCTTAGTTTTTAATCATCAACATTCATATAATACTGACAAGGAACTTATTCACTACCCACTACTGAAACGCAATCGAGTATATGCTGATCCATTATACCAAACCCTGAGCCAAAATCAACTACACCAGAACGAATCAGACCAATTCAAAAAACCCTAGCTTTGTCACCACGCTTAATCAACCAAAATTCGAGAAGCAATTCAACTCAAATTTTAAAAAGGATTAAAAATCAAACTGATGAAGACTAAAGAGAAATATAATTACCATGATATCCATGTGCAGCCAGTCCGCGCCGTAGCTCATCATGCGCTCCGCTTCCGAAGCTAAATTGGCGAAGTCAGAGGACAGCATCGACGGCGCAATCTTCGCCACAGCCATTTTACGATCCTGGAGACGATTGATCAGAGAAATCTGCAAATTGGTATGTTGTTCTCTGCTTCACCTACCGCCCAACAACACGTTCGTAACTTCGCAGGAGTTTCTGGGGTTATTCAGAAACTCAAATTGGGCTCGGATTGGTGCCTACGTGGGCCGAAATGTGAGAAATGACAGCCAGGCGGAGTGCCTATTCCTCAGAAACCGAAATTATAATAGTTTCGATTCCCAGCACATCGGTATTAGAGTCAACTTGCAGTCAAAAGCAATCCTAATTTGCGTTTTATCTTCAGACTATGTTCTGTCTTGTTTGGTCCAGATTTCTAGCAAATCAACCAATATCAGCCGTACACGCGTCTTTTCCAGATACACCCGAATCCAACGGCCAGTACACGATAAAGCCAAATCCGAATTTTGAGTCATGATTTTCCAGAAAGGTCAAAATCGAGGGAGAGAGGAGTTATAGTTGCGTGTTCGCCGTTCGAAGATCTATTCGGAGGAAGTAGAGCTCGCCGTTCCGTCTCTCTTTGTCTGATTCTGTTGCTGTGCGAAATGGGGTTGTGGGCAGCTTTTCTCAATTGGCTACGAGGGTGAAAAAACTCCCCTAAATCAGTCAAAAGCAGGAACATTGCCTGTTGGCTTAATACCGGTGTGCCGAGAACCTGAACCTGAACTATCATAATTTCGGTTCCTGAGGAATCGGGACTCCATCTGGCTGCCACTTCACACCTTTCGGTCCCCGATCCGAGCCACGTCTCCATTTTCAAAGAGTCACGGTCGGGGAAAAACCGGGTCATGAGTTCCGGTTTCTAGCAAACCGGAATTGGTTAAAAAAAAATAGGGTAGATTGGTTATTTGAATTTCGTTTGGTGCATTTGGGTGATTCCAGTTTGAAATTGGGTTAGATTAGTTAATAACCCTAAATTCTGGCATTTTTGAATTAATTATAATGTCCTGGAAAAAAAATTAAAAAAATTAATGGCTTACAAAGTTATATAATACCGTTAGTTTTTTTTTAACTTTTACTCTATTTTTGGAAAATATATGTATAGTTCGTACCCATTTTGAAAATTTTCATAGTTCAACAAAAAATTGGAAATGGATGATAGTCGCCATTTTTGTACTTTTCCCTAAAATTAATTATATATTCTCTAAGTTGCATTATGTGGAGGGGATATTCTATTTAATCAGAATAAATGATTGAAATTTATTTAAAATTTATATTCTCTAAGTTTTATCAGATTCATCCCACGTCCATCACAATTTGCTTTGAATATATGGTCTTTTTTGTCGTTGCCAAGGTAAACCAAAACAGTTAATGCCGGAGATCATGCCCTTTTTATTCATCGTGAAGTACTAATTTATGCGCGCAGTGGCTGAAATAGGAGATATGCTTTGAGTATTGTGCGCCACTCTATTTCTGTTGTACCATATAAACCAAAGAGCAATATGCTTATTTGACAGAACTCTTCCAGCTTATGATTAGCAAAGACGTAGAAAATAACATAGTTTGAAAGCTTTTGCAGTCGACATGAATCCCATATAACTTAATCCTTTGCGCGTTGTAGTCAATACGCACTGGCTCGACACGTATGGTCGATATCAAAAACCCCATATGCATTGATGCACATCATGCATTAGCGCACTAAAAACTCTAAAGGCTTTACGACCGACCGATCACTACTAACAGCCGAGCCAGCCAATCCACTATCTTCTTAATGGAAATTTGCATGCCACCTTATCATCAACTTTTCTCATTTTTTTACGAACTCTAGCATCTTTTATATTTTATAATTCGTTAGTCTAAGAGCATGTGCAGCGTCATCATTTGTTGTTTCACCAGTTTCTATTTTTAGTTGCGTTTTATGTCAAATTTTATGTAGTAGTTGTTGATTCACATACAGAAACAGCATGTTAACCAATAACTGCTGTTCAAAGTTAGACATAAAATTTAACTCTGAACAACTAGCAGTTGCCGAAACAAAAAGTAATACCGCTCCACATGCTCTAAATGTCGAAGCACATAATTAGTGGAGATTTTGATAGGTCGGCAATTTAGTAATGATGATATTGATCAAAATTCAAATGCCAGCAAACCACTAAAAATTTGTAAGGTTTGGGAAACTCATTTTCACGCCACAAGCTTGCACTCTCTACCAAAATTTGGATATCTCTCCACGTAGAGATGTTCCACTACGAATGAAATCAAAAGCACTAACTAATTATGATAACTTCGCGTTTCACTCCACAAAAGCGCGCCTTAGCTTTTTGACAATTTTATGTATCATAAATCATGTGTCAACTGCTATAAATAGCCTCTCAAATTCAGCATTTCCAAATCACAGAAGAACAAGTTTAAGTCTCAGTTAAGCTTATAAGGAGTTTGAAGATGGCTGTTTCAAAGGTGATTGCGGTTGTATTTGTTGTGGTGGTCTTTATTGCAGGGCTTGAGAAGTGTGAGAGTAGAGTTGCAAGGAAAGACTTAGGCCTGGACCTTGGTGGTTTAGGGATTGGACTGGGTCTAGGGTTGGGCATTGGAGGTGGAGGTGGGTCTGGAGCAGGGGCTGGGGCCGGGTCAGGATCGGGGTCGAGCTCATCATCTTCTTCAAGTAGTTCTTCCGGTGGAGGTGGTGGTGGAGATGCAGGCTCTGAAGCTGGCTCGTATGCCGGATCTCATGCTGGGTCAGGTTCTAGGCGCAATGGAGGTGGTGGTGGGTATGGAGGTGGGGGAGGCAGAGGGTACGGTGGGGGTGGTGGTGAAGGCGGTGGTGAAGGAGGGGGAAGTGGATACGGGCAAGGTGGAGGACGAGGATATGGACGAGGAAACTAAGACTTGAGACATGCATCATTGATATATATGTATGCATAATAAACGTAGTGTAAGGTCAATGTATTGTTCCAAACAAATGGGTTGCATGCTGTTCTGTGGCATGCAACTCAATCTATGTATCTCTGATAACGCTATTATACATGGATCTATTCCTAAAAGTTCTTATTACTCAGAAAATGGAAATAATTCTGGTTACAAAAATTCCTGAGATGTGTGATATCTTGAGGGAGGCAGTGGCGTATACCGGTTGGAGTATCAGGGGATGAAATGAACAAAAATGGCCATCATTGACAGACTCAAATTAATAGATATGCGGACTACAACAACTTCATGAACACTCTACTTTCTGCCGTTTGGCAGGTGCCCTTTCATCATTTTTCTGGCTGTTGTTGCCTTTGAATGTCCAGCCAGGGAAGTCGGCTTCTGTGAACAAGGAAGGTATTGTTTTGTAGAAGGCGGTGGGTACTTGTTTTACCCTTTTTCTCATCTGCAAAGAGTGTAGACTATTAGTCATTTATTACATTCATTAAGCACATGAATGAGAAGAAAAAAAAGGCAAACGAGAGGCGTTTATTAACTAAGAGGTAAAGCAGTAGTTGGTAAGAACTGGACATGACATTTACCAGATGAGAGTTGACTGTAATGGTAACAAAAGTATTTACCTCCTCGCCAAATATTGTTGCATATGAACCAGAACTGAAATCTTTTACTGCAATCTCTGTGGTTTTAGCTCTGACTGTTAAATCATTTTCCAGCGACAGAACAAATCTGGAAGTTTAAGAAGAAACATAAGAAGTGAACACATAATTAAAGAACAAGTGACTGAAATTAAACGAATATACACGGCCAATTCTTTGTGTACGTTGATGATTAGTGGGTATAGTTAAGTGCACACCTCGAAACAGGAGGGCAGTAGTGGTGACGAAGTGTATCGATTTCCCAAAGTGAACTCCCTGTTCCAGTCAAGTAGTCAATTGTATGACAGACATGTTATACAAGAAAATTTTAGAAGCATGAATGCACAAGTGCTAAGAAGATAGGTTCAGATAAAGTTGAAGGAGCAAATCTTACTGATAGAATTAGTCTTTGAAGGGTCAAGAGTCTCATTGTTAAAATAATCAACTCCAGGTTTTTTATCAGTGTTGTTAACAGTACTAGGATCTTGAGCATTATCACTCAACTTCTCTGCATCCGATACATCTACCCTGGTTTCATCAACATCTACCTGAAGAACCAATATATGAAAGAAAACCATGCAGTCATGGGCTCATGGCTAAGAATACAATTTTATTTTAAAAATATTAGCATAGTTCAATGTTTCAAACTAAAGGACAAGCTCTCTAGGTCTGAGTCTGACTGTTCGTTCATTGAAGGATAGGGACCACAAAATGCACAGAGTCAATATGGGAAAAATGGAGAGACAAAATACAGGCTGCAAATTACCCGATGCACCAGACAATTGATAGAAGGATGCCGTCGCAGAAGATTGTGGATCAAAGCAATAATGATCAACGCTCCAGAAGGAGGGGCAGATAGGGCTAGTCTGCTTAACTTCTTAGCAAATGATGCGGCCAAATAAGCAGGAAGAAGGGGTGATTTCAGACACGAATCAAGAAGCTGTAGGAGAAAACAAAAGGTTAAATTATATACAACAGAAGTTTGTTGATTCAGTTCTATCAAGGAAATAAAGACTCTTTGAGACAAAATTAGAAAAGAAAGATTTTCGGCTTGAATCAGACAAGAAAATGCATAAGCGGGCATGATTTCATTCTGTACTTGCAATTTATCTAACCAAAATATTGCCAGTTGAGATGCAGCCACTAAAGCAAGTTTAACTTTAAGCATATACTGATCAAGCGAACAAAAAACAATTGGCCTGAAAATTTTGATGCATATACGAATGAAAAATACCTCGAAAAACTTGGCCTTGTGCTTTGCCATAAAAACGGAAGGAACCAAAAGTGCATATAGTTTTTCATAGAAATTTGGATACTCTAAGCCATGTTGCGTCATGAGAATGAACAAACTGCTAAGCGCCATCACGCTGATGACACCACCAATGTCATATGATCTTGTTAGGAAGTCACTGCAGTAGATTAGCTGACATGTCAGTAGATGACATAAAAACACTAAATAAAGCTAGGGAAATTTGAAAGGTACCATAGAATAGCAGGCTTTGACAGATAGGGAATGACTGCCTGATGAAGATCGACAAGAACCTGAGAAGGGAGGGAGTAGGGAAACTAGTTGGTTTACTAATGGAAGTCACCCAAATGAGGGCAATGTCAATTTCAGATGGGAGTTGAGTTATGAAGCGCAACACTTATTGTGTTATTGTTGGCTTGTTATTATAAACTATATCAACCTACTATAATGAATAACGCCCAGATCTCGCAGAAGTAAAAAAAAAAACATTTCAATCACAATTAATATGCACCATTGAATGGGTCAGGTTGATAAATGGAAAGTAGTTTATTCCGATCAATTAACTTGACAGTGAATTTTTATAAACAGGCAGTTGAGAAAAGACAATTACCTCTTTGTACACATCAAGCGGGAGTGGTAGCCTGAGAAATGATGTCCAAGCTTTAGTGAACTTTAGCTTCATTTTTTTCAACACTTTTTCTGTGGATAGGACCTGAATTTAAAATTGATTTGCTAATATTAATACTAGAATGAATTGAAAATGAACAGAAAATTCAGATGCAGATGTAAGCCACCACTTACACTACTGTTTTTCTTTGATTTGTGCTGCCCACCATCTGAAATCCACACGCAAAACAAAAGAAGACGAAAATGTTTGTATTAGATGGTTAATTACAGACAAGTGAATGACAAACTATCTCTGCACTCTAAGCTACGGGCAGACAAATAAATTTGAGATGCTTAGTCCCAACTCCCAATACTCGAATGGTAAACCTTATTGCAAAGATTAATTAGTAAGATTATGCTCATAACTAACAGAAATGGATTGTACCTCAAATTTGACCCTCCCAAGCAGAAATAAATAGATGCTTATATAAATTTGTTTTCTATATGAACTATCAGAAGAGGCCAAAGGAAAACTAAGTAAGATGCGAAAGGGAAAAGTACCTGAACTACTCCACATTACACAGTAAGATTTTTCATCTGAGCTTTGTAAAGGGGGGATGTGAGAGAGGATGTTATGCATTTTATGTATGCACAGCTTTATGCTGCAAAAAACAGACAGGACAATATGGTTTTAGCTGCATAACCATACAAGCATCCATAAACCAACAGCTGGCGATTCAAATATAATGGAAACCAAGTTATTGCTAGCATTATGTGCAGACAATAAATGTAATAGCTATTAAATCTTCAATCCTCACCTAGTATTTGATTCACCATAGCCATTACCATCAGCACTCCCTTTAGCTAAGGAGGAAAGATAGAGATATTGAGATAGGACCACATCAATATTACTAAGTTGAAGTCAATAATCAACAAGAATAAAATGTACCTGCACTATTTTTGGCTTCCAGAGTTTTGACAATATTTTCCACACTAATGTAGGTAAAATACCTGAGACAAAAAAGAAAAACTTCAACTAATTGACTTCCCTTTCAAAATACCATACAGTTTTCCACATACAGAAGTAACAAGCAGTGCCTCTACTGCATTTGACTTGTATCGACAACAATTTCACACAATGACACAAATGAATGCATAACTGTCTCCAAAGGTCAACTGATACCTAACATCAATGTAGTTGAAATACTTAGAAGAAAGCAACTCCAACAGAAAATCTTCGTCAGTTGTCGAAACAACCTGCAACAAAAATAGCCACGCATATCATCATATCAATTATCAACATAACTCAGTCCTCAAAAGAAAGATAAACACTCACAATATTCTGAAGCAGCCTGTGATACAAAGCAGAGTAAAAACACCCAGAATTGCCAATCTTCACAAACTCCATAATCGTATCCAACACAACTTCCTGACCATCAAATTCAAAATCAAACTCAAAATCCAAATCAATTCACACACACACACCACTTCACAACAAAGCTTGATCAAACCTTAAGCGTCTCATCCGCTTCACCCGACACGCATATCTCAATCAACTTCTTCACAAATTCCTCAAACTTCGACCTCAGCCACATCCTATATATAACCTCCGGCTCATCCTTCTCCTTTCTCGACTCACTCGAACCACCAGCAGAAGGAAGGTCAGGTAAAACCGGCGCGAAGAACGAGTGAAGCGAGAGCAGCGCCTCAAGCGCCAGTTGCGGCGAAGACGACGGCGACACGTGATTGAGTATGCGAGGCAAGTTGTTGACGTGAGCACGTGACGTCAGCAGCTGAGTTCCGAGCACCTTCAGGTCGGCCAGCTCTTGCTTCTCTCTCTTCTTCGATTTTGAGGACGCCATTGTTGCAGTTTCTCTCAAGCTCGCTCGCTCTTCTCAGACTGTTTAATTAGGTTTGTGCTGTTTCAAAATTACTATTTTACCCTTCTGGAAGAATGTTACACAGAAAAATTAGGGTTTGTTTTTCGAAATTTACAATCTGCCATTCTATGGCAACGTTGTTTCATGGGCAATTTGTTGGGCCGTGGCCCAAACGTTTTCGGCTTATCTTATATTTAGCGACGACGCTGTTGCTTCATTTTTCGTTGCTAATGTGTAATGAATATTTACAATGAGTTTCAGTGAGAGGTTTCTGCAGCGATTTCAACTAGTGAGAAGAAGACGAAGCTCAGCAGATCCTCACGAGTGATTCAAATCTCCGGTAATGGCGGAATCTGACTCAGGTAATCGTTTTCTTCGATATATGACTGTTTATGACGGTTTGATTCATCGTGAGTTGCTCGATTGGTGTGAAAGTTTAACACTTGAATTTCATTTTGAGCTTTGTGATTCGGGAATTTCAGATTTAGGGCAATGTGAATTGAAATGTGTATATGATGTGGACACAGTGTGAGGTATTCGACTTAAATGTGAAATTTTCAAGCTTGAATTTCAGTCTTGAATATGTAATTGTCCTGGAATTTCAGATTTAGGGCAAATGTGAATTGCGTTGTGTATGTGAATGAGAGATTTGTTGGATTGTAATTTGATTTTTTTTGATTAGATTTTTTTTATGGCAGGAGTAAGATTTGGATCTGATAAGTCAGCTAAGATATTTGTTGCTGGTCACCGAGGTCTGGTTGGATCAGCCATTGTGCGGAAGCTTCATGGCTTAGGCTTTTCTAATCTAATACTGAAAACCCATCATGAACTGGATCTGACTCGCCAGGCGGATGTTGAGAATTTTTTTGCTGTTGAAAAGCCCCAATTTGTGATCCTGGCTGCTGCGAAAGTTGGTGGAATTCATGCTAATAATACTTATCCAGCAGATTTTATAGCCATTAATCTTCAGATTCAGACCAATGTTATTGATTCGGTGTATAGGAATGGAGTTAAAAAGCTTTTGTTTTTGGGGTCGTCGTGTATTTATCCAAAATTCGCTCCTCAGCCTATACCGGAGGAGGCTTTGCTGACCGGGCCGTTGGAGCCTACAAATGAGTGGTATGCGGTGGCAAAGATTGCTGGGATTAAAATGTGCCAGGCATATAGGCTGCAGTTCAATTGGGATGCGATTTCAGGAATGCCTACAAATTTGTACGGCCCGAATGATAATTTCCACCCGGAAAATTCCCACGTGCTGCCCGCGTTGATGAGGAGGTTCCATGAAGCTAAGGTTAACAATTCCAAGGAAGTGGTGGTGTGGGGGACAGGATCGCCGTTGAGAGAGTTTCTTCACGTGGACGACTTGGCTGATGCAACAATTTTCTTGATGGAAAATTATAGCGGGTTAGATCATATCAATGTGGGGAGCGGTAAGGAAGTCACGATCAAGGAGCTTGCGGAACTAGTCAAGGAAGTTGTTGGATTTAAAGGTGCTCTAGTTTGGGATACTTCAAAGCCTGATGGAACTCCGAGAAAACTTATGGATAGCGCGAAGCTCGCAGGACTTGGTTGGGTGCCAAAGGTTTCGCTAAAAGATGGGCTTGTCGATACATACAAGTGGTACTTGGAGAATGTGAAGCAACAGTAAGTCAGACATTCCGACATTCCAGACCATGAGGCAATGTTGTATGTCCTATATCGATTTCAGCTGCAGTTTCACACATCTATTTGTAACTGAATGTTGCATTTCTACTATTATTTGCAGCATTGAGTACAGTAAAAAGTCAGGAGATATTCGTATGCAGTGTATTCTTCTAGCCAAATGAAATATTATGATTTTGCATTTCTGAATGAATAAATTCAAAATATGACAGGTTGAATTTTTTTTTTTTTGAAGCAATGCTGGTTCCAACAAAGCCAGTAGAAACAAAGATTTCTCAGAAAACAAGGTAAGGCCTGGACCAAGTTTCTCTCTTGAACTGGGCATCATGTTTAGCACATCATGAATTAAAATTGAAATGCCACTAAAGTCCTCCACATCTCCCAAGAAAGACAGCAAAATTAAAATTCAAAAAAAAACTGACAAGCTTTTTCTGAAATTTACAGCAACACTGTTATAAGCCTAAGCTAGCTGGTCAACTGAAATCAAACTTCACCTCATGAACAGTTTCAATCTCTGAATCATAACTTTACCTTTCTGCTACAATTCAATGAAAATGTATGCATTCACAGAAGTAAATGCAAAATGAGGTGTTGCAAAAAACAGAAACTTGCATTAGCAAAATAAGCCATTGTTTTAAAAATGGAGTAATTAAAGATCCAAACTTGAGATTTCTCGAGATTGATTTACTTTACAACATCATGTGAACAGATTGAGCCAGCTGCGCCAATACCACCACTAAAAAGGCCACAAAATCAGAGCTTCATTTTACGACAATGGAGCAGCTTGATCTGAGGCTTGTGAAACCACCATTATCTGAGCTTGGAAAGATTAGCACTGAGAAAAATAGCAGCAGCATCAGCATTCTGAAGCACAACACACAGAAGAGAAGCACAAGTTAAAGCAGCTAGAGAGATGAGGAGGAGGAGATATTGAGGGTGAAAATGCATCATAATATTGAATGGATAAATGTTGAGAGATTGAATAAGAAAAAAAAAACAAGGAAGACACAGACAGTCATTTCATGGAGATGGTTTTTCTTTTGTCTTTGTCTCATGATGCTAATATCTCTACTGACATTGTTTCCATAAATAAACTCCAAGAAAAGGAGAAAAAGGGGATTTTGGAGAGGGGGGCAAAGCTCTACTCAAATTTGGTGCTTGCCTTGTGAATGTGGCCATACTATGGAAACACACATCATCATATATCTATCACTTTTGACCCCCAAAAAAACAATTTCTTCAAAAATAGGGTAAAAATAAAAAATCTTCACATTTAAAATAATATATATTTGAAATTAAGTTTGGGGTTGGGGACAATTCTAAACTTCCTTTTTTTTATCACTTTTGTTTTTGCACCCCATATATCATCATACACTTTATCACTTTTGAGAAAAAAAAACAATTTCTTTTAAAAATAGGGTAAAAATAAAAAATCTTCACATTTAAATATTATATATTTGAAATTAAGTTTGGGATTCAGGACAAATCCAAACTTTCTTTTCATCATTTTTGCACACCCATGTTGATAAATAAATAAACATGTTTATAAATATGAAAATTGCTGCACAAGAAAAATGATGTATGAAGTGTATAAATAGCCCCACACAAGGGCAGGGCAGAAGGCCACAGTCCACACAGAGATGGGCTAGATTTGCATAAGCAAGCACTGTCCTTTTAACTTTAATGGGTGTTTTCTACGAAAAAATTCGGTGTTGTGCAGTCAAATGTTGTGAATATCAGAATAACGTTGTCTCAATAAAAATTAAGTTGTTTTGATTGATATATATATATATTTTTTTAGGAAGAGGTTGCCCCCTAATGGTTTAGGCACATAGCCTGCAAACAGGCCCAACCAGGTGAGACCGGCCCATGACAAACCGACAGACTCCACCGAGTGACCAAGGTTTTTATGTTCTTTATAAGTGTTTAGTGCGATTTGAACCTGGGACCTTGCCCAAGTCGATTGACCACCCACCTACTCGGCCACCAACTATGTTGGCATTGATATATCTTTTGAAATATAACAAAAAGACGTCATTTTAGTCGAAGTGACGAATATTGCTCTCTCTGACTCTCTCAACCTTAAATTAACCTTCTCCAACCCGGCATTGAATGTTGTAGTTAATGTTATCAGTGTGTTGCTAACCTGACTGGTGAGGAGGAGCAAGCAAGTGGGTCTGGATCTGACCAACACACCATAAAATCAGACAAAGCACAAAGACCAAAGTCAGTTTTCTTCTTCCTTTTTTTTTCGAGACTGTAAAAACATGCAACTCTATATGAAGAAGCTAAAGCTACATACACCACACAGTAACACAGTTGTTGTTGCATTTTGGTTAGTTGATGGATTTATGTAGAAATAAAAATGTATGATTCAATTAGAGGGAAATTAAGTCAAGAATGGCAGAGCTGCATATTCACATGGGAGCTTCATCTTTTTATTTTTCTCTCTTTAATTTTGTTTTAGAGAAAGTTGAGGGTGAGGAGGTTTTTTCAACATATGATGATCACATGGTTCAACAACAAATGAAATAAAAAATGTTAAAGCTTAAAGTGTGTCAAATGATCCACTCGTATTCTTATGAGCAGATAGGGTTGTGATCTAGTAGTCATCCAGGTCATCAGAAAATCGACGGTTCAAACTTTTTTGGACGCATCTTATGTCACATGAGTATGAGAGTTGTCATCTTCTTACATATCTTAGTAAAATTAAAAAAATTAAGATATTTTTTATATTTAATTAAATAAAGTTAAAAATGATTTAAAAAAATAATTAGTTTTGAATGTTAAAATTTTAAATTTCTTAAATTTATTATTAGACTAAAAAACAGTTGAGTTAAAGTATAATTCATCTCATTTTATTTTCTTTTTGGAATGTGCATGGAAAAAATGGCTATGGGGTAAATAAAATAAGGAAATTATTAGGATGGGCTTTGATCGGCACGGAAGCAAACACGGAATGGCCCACCCATTTAAAGACGGGGGATGTACGATAGACGCTACGGTGGTCCCCTGTCTTAGAAGATTGAGAGTGCGGGTGCATGATAAGAGGCGTGGGGGATACAAGTAAAACAGGAGAGATGGGCAAACTTTGGAACAGCAAAACGACAAAGCTGTTGGATCGAAGTGTTAGCGAAATACGATAATCTATCAGACGGAAATTAAGAGTTGATTTTATATTGTTTTCCGTTTGATAGTTTAACGTAGCAGCGGAATATTGATGCAGGAAAGTGACGGCAGAAATAACAACACAGGGATATATAGTGGAAAACCTTATCAAAACTATGATAAGATTAAAAACCACTACCTTTCAGTTTCCACTGAAAGGATTTTCGAAATCAGATTATTCCTTTTATTCCCGATATGCTTGTAGGGTTTACAAACTAGATCACACAGATTCTATTTGATGACCTCTACTCAACCGGATGGAATAATCGATTTCTACCACAAACCTCCGTGTGTTGCTACAACGAGCTTTCTTCCTTCAGTGCGATTCCGCCGTTCTTTTCTCAAGAACACTCTGTCGTTCTACTCTCCAGAACTGCGCCGCAATCTCTCTAGAAGCTATCTTGGAAAACCGCACTTTGCATCTGCAAACCCTAGCTCCTTTTATTGGGCGGCTGGGTCTCGTTATCTGGGCCCAATGTCCTGGCCCAGTCTTGATTTCCGAAACCCTAGCGTCTTTTCCCAAAACGACAGAACTCCTTTTTCTTCTGGAATCTTCTCTTTGTCTGTTTGTTTACTTAACACAATTTGCCACATCCAACCTGTATGGTGTATCCATCTCATGGAAATTTGTTCTTTAATCTGTTAGATGGATTTCTGCACACTTAGATAAACCATTAGCTAAGTGTTTGTGATCATCAAAACAAATGGGTTCCAACAAATTCCCCCTTTTTGATGATGACAAACACTTCTTCAATAAAACAGAAATCCATCATACGTAATTCAATTCATCACTAGTCTAGCAGATAGACTTTTAATCAGTTTCTGTTGGCAAGACAGAAGCCAGACAGATTTACGAACTCATGACAGTTCCCCCTTAGATGGGCATTAGATTTGAGTTTTAGTGATGACTTCCCCCTCAGGTGGTGCATCCATGTTATCTTCCCCCTTTTGGCATCATTAAAAAGGTCGCAATTTAAGAAAACCAAGTAATGGAAGGAAACTGCAAATTTCATTTTCAACTAGGCAAAAGTCCCCTGAGGGGCACACAGCAAGCAGACGATTAAAAGTACTTTCAAACATAAACAGAGCAAAGTCACGAAGTAAAAATCATGAAGGAGGAGGATGATGTGGGATGGATATCAAGGGAAGGGAACCATGAGACAGAGGCTGGGTTAATCTCTCACTAAAGTCTTCAAATGGTCAACCAATTCTGTCCCAACGAATCTTAACTGGCGATTCAGCTCCTGAATCTCGTCCTTGATTTGCGTCCCATGTATCATATTGATTTTAGCGGACTCATCCAACTCCTGCAACATGACTGGCAGCGATGCAAGCACATCCACTTTGGCTTGCAAATCCTCCATTCCATCAACAACTGACTTTTGCAACATCTTCTCACATAATTCCTCCAGATTTCCCACCTTATCTGTCAGCAGCACTACCTTCTCAGACAAGCTTTTCAACACCTCAATCACAGCTGGTGATCCCTCATCTGGATCCAGCGGTTGCTGATCCAGAGGATCCACCTCTTGAGGTGCCTCTTCCATAACAGGGGTAGGAACGTACGAGTCGTTCTTCCAACCAGTCCCTTGTACAAACTCCCAGTTCCAGCTCGCCATGGTCTGTTCCTCAAGAGCGAAGGACAGCTGACTCTCCACTTCTGGCTGGTAGATTCCAAGTTTGACAAGGATTTTCTTAACAATTCCTGGGAATGGCAGACCTTGCGTCTTACTGCTGGCCGCTTTATCCATGTGCTTGAATATCTGCATTGGAAGATGGATCTGAGCCTTCCCTTGGAGTTTATCCAGCAGAAGAAAGTCCTGGAAGTTGAGCACATCATGCTTCTGTGTTCTGGGAGTGATAGAGGTGCAAATCAGCTTGTGAAGGATTCGATTGGTTAAGTACAACGTGTTGGCTTTCCCTTGATGAGAGACGTTGTTGGGATCTCCCCCCACTCTTCTAATCACGTCCCCCTTCGCCACCGACTCAGGCCAAATCCCCTTATTATAATCCTCATATCCTTGAGCTGGAACTCCTAGCAGATCACCCAACTCCCGGCAAGAGAATACTTGCTCTGCTCCGCCAATCACAAACGTGGCCAAAGGCATTCCTCTCAACTCCTCTAGCTTAAACTTTGAATAAAATTCCCTCACTCTATCTTCATCCACCAACACCTCCTCTCGAAATAAATGATCCCATCCTTGGGCAATAAGAGTATTACTAACCTTATCAAGTTGGAACTGAGCCAGAAACTCACGATCAATCGTCATTTCAGGAATTACGAACCTTCTCTTCATGAGCTTTTCCTCCTCTGCCTCCGGAGCAGGAACCTCCTTCTTCACTACTGGCGGAAGATCCTTTGAGGTACGCTTGCTTTTCCGGGTGGGTTTTTCTGAGGCGGCCGGCTTCCTCTTCTTACTGCCAGAAGCTGCAGCGACACTGGTTCTCTTTTTGTTCGGTGGAGACCCCTTCGTCACTGGGTTTGTCACCTCTTCCGGCACACATCGGACTGTTTCAGAGGATGCTTCCAAGGTCTTTGATTGTTCCACCGCAGCTTCACTCACGCTCATTCCTTGAGCCCTTAGTTTGGCAATCATTTCAGAGATTGACATTTCTCCTGAGGCAGCCATGGAATTTTCTGGGCAGAATTAGGGTTTCGGCAGTTAGGGTTTTCTTTAAGGAAGAGAGCAAATAGTTGTGAGGCTTTGCCGACTCGCTTCTCTTTAATACCGAAAACAAACCCTCGAAATTACCTTTCAAAATTTAAAAAGTGGCCCAACCGCCATGTCAATTAGATTCATCGAATCAATTTGTGCAGATAATCTGCCTTTCGAACTTCAAAAAAGGTAATTAATGACCGCCTTGAGAATTCCTGAAACAAATAGAATTCCACCACGTGTCCGTCTGGGAGAAGATCTGATATTATTTGCCTTGACTACTCACGCCTTTTGGCTTGTTCCCTTCCCCAATAGTCGGTCCACATTCCAATGACATCAATTACAGTACACGCCATCATTCAAGTCTGCTTTACAGCTTTTTGCTTTTTACTGAGTAATCAAATCACCATAAATGCATGTCTGAACTGCCATACAGCTTGCATCCATTCTTTAGCAATGATCAGAGATCAACCCATCCACAGAGTCGATTGAACCAATTTTGTACCAGCTTGAGATTAACCCGTTCTCTATTGTCTCACGGTTTACACAAGGGTTGTAGTGCTTTCGGTTTACCCAAGGGGTACAAGGAAAAACACTACTTATTCACGAAACAACCAATTTTTCAAGTCTGAGCAAAGTAATATCATGCAATGTGGAGAAAAAAAATGTGATATTTCATAATCAAAGGGCTAATCAATCACCAACAGTCTCCACATGTTATAGGCTTAGGTTGGTCTTAGAGAACTTCCATGGCATGTATTGAGGGTTCAAATTGGAAGTCTCTTTTGGGCTACAAGGAAGTCTGTGACATGCTCAGATTTGCTATCCAGCAATTTTAATTTATCAAGCAAGCATGGTGAACACACAGAGAGACTTTCACACGGTTTTTCAACTTCATAAGCAGCAACTCCAAGCAATGGTAACTTAGCAGGCAACCTAATCTAGCCAATCATTGGAGAAATCTACCATGTAATACAGACTAGGTAAGGGAGGTCATACCTAGTTCAAGTCTTAGCTTCTCATAGGGCTCCCTGTGCAGTGCTTTCGTAAAGATGTCGGCAATCTGCTCCTCAGTTCTGCAGTAATTCATGGCAATAATTCCTTTTTCTACACAATCACGCAGAAAGTGATATCTGATTTCTATGTGTTTGGTGCGTGAAAACTGCACTGGATTTTTAGAAATGTTAATTGCACTAGTGTTATCACATAGAATAGAAATGCAATCAAGATTGACACCAAAATCACTTAGCTGTTGTTTTATCCATAGGAGTTGTGCGCAGCAGGCGGCGGCAGCAATATACTCGGCCTCTGCAGTGGATAGAGCAATGGAAGATTGCTTCTTGGAACCCCATGAGATCAGACAGGGTCCAAGGAATTGTGCCATCCCTGAGGTGGATTTTCTATCTGACTTGCAGCCAGCGTAGTCAGCATCTGTATAGGCCGTCAAGCGTAAATCCCCTCCCTTGGGATAGAAAAGGCCTAGATCATCCGTCCCTTTTAGGTACCGTAGAATCCTTTTCACGGCTTTGATGTGTGTCTCTCTGGGATCTGCCTGAAATCTGGCACATAGACAAACACTAAATAGAATGTCAGGCCTACTAGCCGTTAGATATAAGAGAGAGCCTATCATTCCCCTGTATAGGGTTGGATCCACTTGAAGGGAGGACTCATCCTTTCCCAAGGAGTCATTGGGTGACATCGGTGTGGCACATGGCTTTGCGGATTCCATCCCAAATTTCTTCAGAATTTCCCACACATATTTCTGCTGATGGATCTGGGTTCCATCTTCATTCTGAAATACTTGAAGCCCCAGAAAATATTTCAACTCTCCCACCATACTCATCTCGAACTCACTTGACATTAGATCTGTAAACCTTTTCACAAGCAAAGGGTTAGTTGATCCGAAAATGATATCATCAACATATACCTGAACCACAAGAGTGTCTGCTCCTTCTTTCAGAAGGAATAGCGTTTTGTCCACCTCTCCTCTGACAAATCCATGTGATAGAAGGAACACAGACAACCTTTCGTACCAAGCGCGAGGAGCCTGTTTCAGCCCGTACAATGCCTTGTCCAGGATATACACATGATCAGGATGATCGTTGTCCTCGAATCCAGGAGTTTGACTTACATACACTTCTTCTTTTAACACCCCATTGAGAAAGGCCGTCTTCACATCCATCTGTTGCAAGGCGAAGCCATGATATGTTGAGTATGCAATAAGCAATCTAATTGCTTCAAGTCTGGCAACTGGAGCGAAGGTTTCATCGTAATCTATTCCCTCTTGTTGATTGTAACCTTTTACCACCAGACGGGCTTTGTTCCTTACAACTGTTCCCTTATCATCCATCTTGTTCCTAAAGACCCATTTTGTTCCAATTACGTTCTTATCCTTAGGTCTAGGAATCAGACGCCAAACTTTGTTTCTCTCAAATTGGTGCAACTCTTCTTGCATAGCATTGATCCATTCTGGGTCTTTGAGCGCTTCCGTCACCGTCTTCGGTTCTGCAAAAGAAACAAAAGACGCGAATCCACAGAATTGATGTAAATTATTACGATCTACCTGTTCCTGAGATATGTAGCATTGATAGTCTTCAAATCTGTCAGGTCGACGAACCATCCGTCCATAACGAGTGGTTCTGAATTCCCCCTCAGTATTTGCGGGTGTGGGTTCAGCAGCTATTGCTCCATCTCCAGGAATCTCTTGGTTGGCTTCCACCACAGGGTCATCATTTTCATTTCCACCCGGTGGATCAGTAATTTCCTGATGATCTGCCTGATTGACTGGTAGTTCATTATCTGCCTGGTGGATATCCATGTGAGGCACTTCAGCAGGGGGTGCTTGAGGAGGTTCCCAGTTGGGATCTGACTCATCGATGAACTGAAGCTCCCCAGCATCAAGCATAGCCGCTGATGAGGAATCCCGTATCAAGTGACCAGCTATCACTATTTCGTCGAACTTCACGTGCACACTTTCCTCAACTTGTTCTAACCTCAGATTGTAAATCTTGTAGGCCTTGCTGTGACTGGAATATCCAACGAAAACTCCTTCATCGCTCCTCGCATCAAACTTACCCAAGCTATCTTTTCCGTTGTTGTGGACAAAGCATTTGCACCCGAAGACCCTTAGATGGGAAATGTTTGGCTTTCGTCCACGCAGAAGTTCATAAGGCGTTTTTCCTATCATGGCTCGAAGTGATGCTCTGTTTAGAATATGGCAAGCAGCATGCACTGCTTCTGCCCAGAAGCTTTTTGGAACCTTGCTGGCAATAAGCATCGTCCGTGACATATCCTCCAAAGTCCTGTTCTTTCGTTCCACC
The DNA here is from genome assembly GCA_033675215.1 of Rhodiola kirilowii. NCBI lineage: Eukaryota > Viridiplantae > Streptophyta > Magnoliopsida > Saxifragales > Crassulaceae > Rhodiola > Rhodiola kirilowii. The sequence goes on along the minus strand of CM066195.1, from coordinate 44,578,908 downwards.
ACGCCGTTTTGCTGTGGTGTCCGTGGGGCGGAGAAATTATGATCAATACCTTTATCCCTGCACAACGAAAGAAACTGCACATTCCGGAACTCAGTTCCGTTGTCAGTACGAATGGAGGCCAATTTTCGGTTTAGCTTATTTTCTATCAGCTTTAACCATGCTTCAAATTCAGCGTAAGTTTGAGATTTTGTGCATAGAAAGATAGTCCAAGTATACCTGGAGTAGTCATCGACTATGACCAGAATATACCTGTTTCCACCACGACTAATCACGTTGACGGGGCCGCATAAATCCATGTGGATCATGTCCAGTGGTGCAGATGTGCTTACAGCTTGCTTTGATGGAAACGACGTTCGTGTTTGCTTTCCTGTAGCACACGCACTGCATATCTGCCCAAAGGCGCTTTCCACCTTGGGCAATCCGACGACCAGTTCTTTCAGATGGAGCTTGTGCAATAATCTCATGCTCGCGTGCCCGAATCTCTTATGCCATAAGATGGAATCTTCAGTGATGCTTGCAAGGCAGAGTTCTTCTTCAGGAGTGAATTCTGGATCAACAGTATAGATTTCTCCCATACGAATTCCCCTTAGAACTGTTTTACCTGTCTCATTGCATCTTACTCCCTTATTCGGATAGTGTCCGAAATCCTTACCTCTCCTATAGCTTTCACCTTTCCTTCACTTTTATTTCCGAAGATTATGCTTTCTCCGGAGTGTTTATGGAGCGAGTCGAACCATTCTTGATTCCCGGTCATGTGTCTTGAGCAGCCACTGTCCAGGTACCAGGGACGGGACCTCACTCCTTCCTGCAGAAAAAAGATTAGTTTTTGCGAACCCAGATAAGCTTGGGCTTACTGGGTTTAGGAACGAATCTAGCAGTTGGAACATAAAGAGATTGATAAGAAACATCATTGTTAGTTAGATCAATCCTTTTCTTGGGTGTCTTTCTTGGTCTACCACGGATTGCTGGGTCATAGTGAGAGCGATAGTGATCGACTCTGTCCTTTCTGCAATATAGATTGACCCTTTTCTGATAGTGATCAATTCTGTCTTTTCTACCATATGGATTGACTGTCCTCTGATAGTGATCAACTCTGTCTTTTCTACCATATGGATTAATCTTCCGCTGACGGCCTGCCACTACCCAGTTGTGGTTCCTTTCATCCATCTCCCTTAGCTTTGGGCATTCAACTCTGTAATGTCCTTGCTGCCCGCAGCCAAAGCATAATCTATGGCACGGAAGATCCACATACTTGCTTCTACCAGGTGGTGTAGATGCTCTCTTCTTTCTCGCCAGAAAGTCTATCCTTGAGGGCCTTCTACTCAGATTCATCTTCTGCCACATTTCGTAGGCTTTCCTTGCCTTGAAAGGGACAGAGTCCAAGTCATGGATGAGGTATCCCTCCTGTGGACTAGCTTCCTTTCTTGTCTGTCTAACGGTTTGAGTTCTTCTAATCGGGCGAGAACTCTCTCCTGGTTCCATCATTACATCTTTTCCTTTAGACATCTTTTCTTCTTCGTATCCAAAGCCTGGTCTAACAAACTTTTCTTTGTAGTCCTTCTTTTCTTCTTCAACCCTTTTAGCTTCCAACTCACGGAGCCATTTTTCTTTCTTTACAGCTTCCTCGCTTCTGAGCTCAGCTACTATATGGAGGAGTTCCTCATTATTCTGTCTGTGGTTTGCCAGCTCCCTTTCCAACTCTTCAACCTTGGTGTTGAAGTCAGTCATCTCGATGTTTCCGATTGTCATGCGTTCCAACTCCTCACTCAGTTTGCTTATCTGTCTTTCTTTTCTTGCACAAGTAAGACACTTGCATACATGCTCTGCCATTTCCTTCTCAAGGCGCATAGCTTTGTTTGCCCATAGATTGTTCTCTTTTATGTCGGCGTGATGTTCCTGTTGCATACTAGATATTTTGTTCTCCATTCTTCGAATTTTCTCGAGGAGTTTGGTTATTGTTTCTGCAAAGTCAGATTCAGAAAATACCTCATCAGTAAAGGAGTCAGTATCTGTTACCTGGTTTGATGCAGAGTGAGCCATCAAGCAGGGCTCCTTGGCGCATTTTCCATCATCGCTGTCTGAATCTCCCCAAGCTGCAAACATGGCGTGAGCTGGCTTTGGAGCAGGTTCTTCTCCTTTCTTTCTGCTGTAGCAGTCTGCGGACAGATGTCCCTTCTTTTGGCAGTGATAGCATACCCTCTCTTCCTTTTCCTTTGACTTCCCTTTGTCTTCATTTGAAGCGACACCCTTGTTCCATTTGGAGAATTTTCCACGACTTCCTCCAGCTCTAAAGTCTCTCCTGCCTTTGCCAAGGTTGGCCTGATTCAATGCTTTCGTTAAGAGTGCTATCTCATCATCTTCCTTTGGTGATCCATTTCCATGTGACAGATCAAGAGCCTTTTCAACTTTCAGGGCTATGGCCTGAGATTTTTCCGACTGTCTCCTAGCCATTTTCCTTTTAGTGATGCCAGCTTGACTCTGAAGGTTAGCGACCAGTTCCTCAAGAGTAATATCCTTAATTCCCTTTTGAGCCTGCAGCGCCAAGGTTACGTGATCCCATTTTGAGTTCAAAGCCTGCATGAACTGGTGTGTGATTTTCCATTCCGGGAGCTTCTCATTCAAGTATTCCAGCTGTCCAATGATGACTTGGAACCGGGTGTAGAAATCTTCAAGAGATTCATCCTTCTTCTGCACAACAGATTCATAGTCTTTTATAGCAGCCAAGATTCTGTTCCTCTTGATATCCTCATTCCCTCCATATAATCTGACCAATCCATCGTACATCTCCTTTGCGGTTTTGTACATAGCCACTTTTATCTGATCTCCGGGAGAAAGAGCCATGTAGAGGACCTTTTTTGCTCTAGCGTTTTTCTCAAGTTTTTTGTAATCCTCATCCGTGTATTTGTCCTTTGTCTTCTCCACTGGTTTCTCAGGATCTGATGTATCAGGAGGAATGGTGAGTGGTCCTGACTCGAAGATGCTCCAGAGCTGTCCATCCAGCGAGCAGACGTGTGCCTCGAACTGGTCCTTCCACCAGTCGAACTGCCCGGGCTTCAACAGCGGCGGTTTCCAAAATGAATCACTGATAGACGACATACTTTTCCTGCAGGCTAACACACAAATCTAGAACCGTCGGCTCTGATACCACGTGTTGGATCGAAGTGTTAGCGAAATACGATAATCTATCAGACGGAAATTAAGAGTTGATTTTATATTGTTTTCCGTTTGATAGTTTAACGTAGCAGCGGAATATTGATGCAGGAAAGTGACGGCAGAAATAACAACACAGGGATATATAGTGGAAAACCTTATCAAAACTATGATAAGATTAAAAACCACTACCTTTCAGTTTCCACTGAAAGGATTTTCGAAATCAGATTATTCCTTTTATTCCCGATATGCTTGTAGGGTTTACAAACTAGATCACACAGATTCTATTTGATGACCTCTACTCAACCGGATGGAATAATCGATTTCTACCACAAACCTCCGTGTGTTGCTACAACGAGCTTTCTTCCTTCAGTGCGATTCCGCCGTTCTTTTCTCAAGAACACTCTGTCGTTCTACTCTCCAGAACTGCGCCGCAATCTCTCTAGAAGCTATCTTGGAAAACCGCACTTTGCATCTGCAAACCCTAGCTCCTTTTATTGGGCGGCTGGGTCTCGTTATCTGGGCCCAATGTCCTGGCCCAGTCTTGATTTCCGAAACCCTAGCGTCTTTTCCCAAAACGACAGAACTCCTTTTTCTTCTGGAATCTTCTCTTTGTCTGTTTGTTTACTTAACACAATTTGCCACATCCAACCTGTATGGTGTATCCATCTCATGGAAATTTGTTCTTTAATCTGTTAGATGGATTTCTGCACACTTAGATAAACCATTAGCTAAGTGTTTGTGATCATCAAAACAAATGGGTTCCAACAAAAGCTGTCAGGGTGGGGAGCAGCAGAAAGACAAACAGGAACTGACTAGCCTCACATTGAGATTATGTTGGAAATTTATTACAACTTTGGTGAGAATGCTGCTGCAAAAGAAAATGACAATACATTATGATTATCGGACGAAAGGGCAAGATAAGAATGTTGCTGTTTGTGTAGGTTGAGATAAATGTGAGAACAAGAATGTTGTTGGTGTTACAAAGAGGCTACTTTGAAGCCGAGCTTTGTGCATTTTTGTTGTTGCTAATGTTACAATTGAGGCTGTAGTATACAACATGAGAGGCGAGTTTAAATCCAAATCATGATGTTACCACAGCAAGGCAAGCCGTTGCTGACCTTCTGCGCTTTGTACCCCAGGAATAGTCGATTTTGAGATTCTTTCTTTTCATACCGAGATAGCCTTGGCATTTTGAAGAACCACATTTGCATTTCACCTCAGGGCCGAATTGAACAAATCTGAACATTTTCAATATCATCATATCAGAAATTTTATATATAAACTGACATCAGCGAGTGATGATTGGTGAACAGATGATGGATTGGTATGTAAGTACCTGTAATCATATGTTAACTGCTCTCCAGGTTTAATAGATCGACTAGCGAATATTCCAACACGGGTCTCACCATCAACCTGCCTGAAAATATCAACCTCAGCTGTGATTACTATTGAAATTTCATTGTATGACTGACATTGAACATTTGCTACAAGATGAATACTGACCATTTCTCTAATAAACAATTTGGATCACAACTGTGGTTCAAGAATCGGGATGCATTTCCTTTGAATGTTGCATCAATGGTGAAGTCCTTGGCAATTTCACACATGTAGAAATTTTGTGTGCCTTTATGTTTCATGTCCCAAAGTCTTTTTTCACATAAAGCATCATCAATAACTGCCACGAATAAATTTCATCTAGTTTATCAGAAATGCCACACTGAAAAGAATTCCATGAATATAAAACATAATTGAGAACAAAAAAAAATGCATCAAGCTCAAAACTGCTTCAGTGTCAATATTCATGGATTTTGACGATCAAATATTATTTGACATTAGTAGCAGATGTTCTCACCACAACAAAATGGGAATTGAAAGCATAAAACATGCAGCATAATGACTCCACAACTCAAATCAAGCCACTAAAAATAAGTATGCTACCACATTATCACAGGTTTTTCATTTAGTGATATTTTCATCAAGTATCAATCCTATCAAATATGATGTCTGAAAAGCAGTTGATATGAGTGAACCGTTACTCAAATTCACAATGACAAAATTCAACGAATTTCATCGACTTTCAACGGAATAAACTGACATTTGTAGGTCAATATAAGCCACAAATGTAGAAATTTGAGTATTTCATTCCAGACTGTACCTTCCCCAATGTACTCAATTATAAATTCGCCTTTATTGATGGATTCGACTGCTTCAACTCCCCAGCCACAGTGTTCTGTCTACAGGGTATAAAACACCATTTATAAGGGAAAATAAAATGTGAAAGAGCAGATGAATAAGGTTGAAGCTTTAACTCCGGAAACTAATATTTATAGCACTAGCACATCAACTAGGTACATAATGAGAATCGAAATAGCATAGACGACAGATCCTACAAACCTGTATAATCTTTATCTTTTTCTCCTTACGAAATGGCCTATTCGTGCAAGCATCAGAACATCGACAGGCCTTTGAACAGCTAACATATTGTACTCTGGAAAAAAGCCAAGGAAACTACTGATTTGTTATCAAACATTCTAAAAGCGAAACACCTGACGTAGATGAATCACTTAATGGTTTTAAAAAGTAAAGTGTAAGTGAAACATAAATCTAAAATTGATGATACCTGCAAACACAATTCTCAGAGCATGTAGGACGGCAATTGGCACATCCAAGGCCATCATTGACATTATCACGCTTCCTCTTAACAATGTATATATCTGTATATAGTTAATACTCTAGCCATGGTAATAAAGAAGTCTGACCATCACGGTGGAGCCACATATATACTATTTGTAATGGAAGTTGAAGTTTCAGAAAAACAACAGCTTAGTTGAATGTAAGAGGTAAGATATTTCAACCATAATGACGTAAAAGTATATCTTTTGTGCAGATTTTTATATGAAGGTGTATCTATCACATTACGCCACATTAATTTAGGATACTCCTCTTAATTTGTACAAATTGTGGTGGTTCAACTTTGGGTCCCTCCTCATCTTTCCATGCCACGTCGATCTTGAATTCTTGTTCAATATAAGGTATACGCAAGCGGCAGAAAATGTCCTAAAACCAACTTTAAAGTCAATGGGTGATTTATTAATATCATAGTGATAAAATTGAACCATTTGGTATCTCGGAGCTTAATAGAACTCCAGAAAATGAGGGAACACACTTCACCTACTATGCAAATCACATTTTATCATGAGGAAACAATAGATGACGCTGTAATATACTCTAAATCAGGCATGTATGTCTTGGGTGGATTGCTTGAGAAACAACCAAGCACACGTGAAATCATAAAAAAAAATCAATGTCTAAGTAAAGACATCTTAATTCCACATATTTGATACATTGGTTTTAGTTGGGTAGATAACGACCTAAGACTAATATCGTTACAAAAAGTAAAAAAAACTGCCTGATTGAACAGAAAATTTTTTGGAGCCGAATTTTTCATGAATGCACCAGGAAGTAGTGCTAACTGCTAAGATTTCAAAAATATCTAGGACACAAATAATCCTTAATACCACTCTCATTTGTGCACTCAACGTATCATCAAATTGAATCCGTGACACGATATTTTTTAACGTAAATAGCAACAAACTAAACTAATTATAAAACTCACCTCAAAGTCTCTTGCCTGGATTGTGTGCTGCTGATTCAATAAACACATCAGTCCTGTCAACCATCCTAGCCATAAAGAATATATAAAGCAGTAATAACTTCTGTAATTATTAATCCATTAACAAAACATTCATATGATAATAACGAAAATAGTAGGTAACTTTCTGGCATTATTATGATTCTGTCCAAGCCATCAAAGTAATCAGTAGACATACAGTTCATATCAGTGGTTTAGAAGATCTTATACGATAAAAACTATCATGAAGAATCAGAGTGAACACGGCATGGCAATTTGATTTAATATTTTATTCATTATGTTTTCCTTCAACTATTCCCATGAAACATTCATTTACATTATAGTGGTAAAATATGGTTACTGAAAAATGGTTTTGTCTGGTGTGTGTAACTTGAAAACTGTTTGGTTATCAGGTTGATGGATGAAGTAACAAGCGTGAGAGAAATAACAAAGAGTGTCTAGTGAATGTATTTTTCTAAAGTCCCATGTAATAGAAAATGTCATAGCATAAAAACAAGACTGGAAATAATTATAGATAGAATACTGATATAAAGAAAATTTTCAGATTGACCTCATCCTCCCACCAATTCGATGGATGCCTCCAACAAATAGCTTTTCTATGTTGGTTGGGTATGCGTATTACTGCTTCCGGCCATGGAGCACACTTGTCATGTGATGCCATAGGGCAACATATGCATCGCCAGTCTACTGGCTTCTTATTACATATGGGGCATGCCTAATAATAATAAAAAATGCAAGATATATCATATAAGGTATAAATTGTGGGGAGACACGGAAACAACTTATTGACAACTGACATGTTGAGGACAGGTGAATTTTTTAGGATCAGAGAATTTGAAATTCTCTAAAGCGCATGTCAGGTGATACGCTCCCCAACAGTTGCGAACAGAACAAGAGACTTTCTCATCGGGGCAGATAAATCGTTGACATAGAAGGCATGCATCCTGAATAACAAGACATGATTGGTTCAGTCTTTTGTGATACATGTACCTAGATAAATTACAGTCAGCTCAAGCCTTTCTCAGCACATTAGTAATGTATAGAGAGAAAAATATCAATTTCTCAAAGCAAATAGACAAGCACCAGGTCCAAACCACCTAATCTAAGAAAGTAATGGAGGAGCCTAGTCTAGTTGATGTCAATTAGTATGGTTTTTCATTGTCCTTACACATTCAATTTGTTACATTTTTGCTCAACGACCAGTATGGTTCAACCCACTGATCCTTTCCAGTTTCTAGGTATTCAGCTTGTAATAAATTCTCATACGCTCTTAATTTTCTAATAGAGTTACATAATGGATATGGCTATGTTCAGAGCCGGATTAGCAACACTAAACCGCCAGAAATTTTTACATTTCTATCAACTCAGCTAAAAAAAGAGGAAGGGAAAACTCAATACCAATTTCGGTGAGCCAACCAGAAAAGGAAGGAAGCGCTCCGGTTTCCCTAAACCAGACGCCACGTCGCTTTCCCTCAGCTCTACACCGGCTACAATCTTCTCACTCACTTGGATTTCCGATTCGCTACCATTTCCTTGCGCGATCGAAGAATTCGAGCTCAGGTTGACGTCGCACACACACGAATCGCCGTTGACTGCGGAATCGTCCGCGACGCGGCACTCATGCTCGCACGAAACCACCAGCGACTTGGAAATCAGCGAACAAGGTTCCTTCACATCAACTGACGGCGGCAATTCAACGGCCGGCATCGATGCTAGCGAAATCGAGCATTCAGATTTAGCTGGCGAAATTGGAAAGAGAAGAAGATGCGAGCAAAAGGAGGGAGAGAGTGAGAGACGAAAACTTTTTGAGCGGGAAGATGCAAAATCTACCGGAATTCGCCAGCTGGTGTTTATATACTTATAGTATAGCTCAGAAATTCAAGCGTCTGTGGTGTAACTAGAGAAAAGTATGAGGATACAATTACAAAATTTAAAAAAAAATTCAGGCTACCTTTGCTGCTAAATTTAGAAAATAGTTAGTATATCAACATTACGAGTTTTTTCATTAAAAAAGTAAAGAAATTATTACACATTCGATGATTCGACGAGTTTTATTTATTTTTGTATTGTTTTGAAATTCAAATTTCGATTTTGTCCTATTTTTAATAAAAATCGGTTATGAAATCCGATTTAGCTTATTTTTGATAAAAACCGAGTTTGATAATCCGATTTACTGACTGAGCATCTGCTTAGCAACTGCGTAGCATTATTTGGTCGTACATGCACCAAAAGAAATGCGGCCACGTGGCAAACCGAAAGAAGGCAGGTATTGAAAGCTACCTTGCAAGAGGAGGAAGAGATAGAGTCGAGACGGTCTAATGAGGCGAAGGAGGGTCCAGAAGAGAGAATAAAGCAGAGTAAGAGCTTCTGGTCAGCGAAAGTTGCGATGACCAGGAACCGTGAGCAGGGCATGCCACTGAGTTTTGATGCTACAGGACAAGCAGAAGATGTTTGTACTTTCAGTGAGGAAGAATGGACGGACATCATCGGTAAATTTACAAATGCACTGGCTGGGTTTGTGTTTGGCTTGTCACCGAATCTGGGAAGAATGAGAGGGTATGCAAAGATGAAGTGGGGTGACGAATCTGTTGTGAAAGTGTCACAATTGAATGATGGCAATTTTGTTTTCAACTTCACAACGCCGGAGAAAAAGCTTGAGGTTTTATGTGGAAGCGTCGACGCTCTACCTATTTGGATCCGACTGCCGGGCCTCAGGGCACATATGTATGATAAGAGGAGTTTGAGCAAATTGTGCTCCCAGTTGGGTAGACCCATATGCACTGATGCTATTACAGCTGAAGGAGTTCTGTTTTTTTTTTTTATATATATAAAGGGTGTATAAAGAGGGCTTACAACAACCTAGATAGAAAAGGTAAGTTAGGACATCTATCTAGCATTGTCCAATGCCAACCATTGTGTAGGGAATATTTAGCCAATTGGTCAGCAGCTTGATTTGCCTCTCGTCTAATTGCAAACAACCTCCATTTTGCGTGTTCATCTAAAAGTGACGTGCAATCCTTGTACCAATCTTGATGTCTAGTTTTGTCATCAACCTTGATATTCAGTTGGTGCACTACCGGGGCGCAATCGGACTCTATAATGATATTCTCGTGCGATAAACCAGCTCCTAATTGCAGCGCCTCCAATAAAGCCAAGCCTTCACAATTAAAACTCGAATCACATGAAGCTATCGTAGAACAACTAATGGTAATGAGACAGATCCAGAATTGTCTCTAGCAATAGCACTAATCCCGCCTTTCCTTGTGGATGAAATCCCATGCAGCATCACAATTTATCTTTATGCAATTATGTGGTGGTTTCCTCCATTCAAACTCCGAGAAAGGGATTTCACCCAACTCTGCCGAATTGTTGCTATTGTAATAATAGAATTGGCTTGCTAAACTTTTAACCATATATACTGCCATTGTTGATTCCAAGCTAGTAGCTTGACAAGCGTATTTTTAACCCTATTTAGTCGTCAAATTATAAGTTTTAGGGGTTCAATTGCAGTCAAACAAAATTTATACCTTGGTAAGCCAAGGGTCGATCCAAAGAGCAATGCGTGTGAATACTAACTAACAAGTGACCTATTTAGCTATTCCGATTAACAAGTGAAAGGTTTTGTTGTGATGCAAATTTCAGAAATTAAATAGCAGAAAAATAAAAGTTTGTGATTCAATCAGAGGAAGAATTCCAGAATCCATACTTCACCCGTGCTAACCCCACTAATCATGCAATCATCATACGCTAATTATTCATGCTATCGAATATGAAATATAACCAAAATAACACTAGACAAGCCGCCCATCCATGGATCATTGTCTAGATTAATCTCAATCGTTGAACGCCGCCCATCCACGGATTATCAACGATCTCGATTTATTAAACTAAAGGTTTTCCTATTAACTCATGTAAACATGACCTAATATCAATTTCATGTAATCCGGTTAATCCCTAGGGCCCATCCACCTTTCGGCATATAACCTAAATACGTTCTAGCAATGCAAACATACCCTTTGATGTAATTACTTGCATAGAACGATAATATTAAGCACACAATGAAATTGAATAATCGAATCGCATCAATAACAACTTTAATTGATCACATAAAGAGTTAGGGTTACATAGCACGGGATCCGTAGGATCCCAGAATTAAAGGACTACTCACTACTCATGGTAAAATACCGAGAGTAATGTAATGAGAGAAAGTAAGGACGAGTTAACCGTAGACGATGAGCTCGATGATCCTCAATCTCTCGTGATATCTTCTCCCGAGTTAGGGTTTCTTTACTCCAATTAACCACACTTTGAATTCTGGTCGAGCCTCTCTATTTATAGCAAAACTCCCCAAATTTCCTAAAATTCCCGAAATTGACTAAAGATGAAATTTGGAAAGTCCTGTGACAGCAGATCCGTCACGGGATGTCACGGGCTTTGAAGATTTCAACGCCACGGTTGAGTCCCGTGACGGCTTCATTGTCCCGTGACAGGAATTTCGTCACGGGGTCTGATAATTGCATCGCTACGGTTGAGTCCCGTGACGCTTCTTTATCCCGTGACGGATGGAGGTGTCACGGGGTCTGGGCCAAAATGCTCTTTCAGGCTGATTTCTTCATCGTTTCGTGCAACCAGGTCCATATCGAGTCATCGTGTAATTCGAACCTGAAACACTAGGAAAAGAGATTAAATGATAACAAAAACGTCCGGAAAACGAGCCTAATCCATCATCGAATGAGGTGAATAATAGGTCAAGATCTTGACCGATCAAAACACTCCACACTTAGGATTTGTTCGTCCCGAACAAAGTTAGAACGAGAGACAGAAAAATGCAAGTCTATATGAGGCTCAACCAGTCATAAGGATCTAAGCTACCTACTCAAGTGACATGTGATCAATCCTAACTAAAACAGAAACAAAAAGATAACTCACTGTTGTAGAGGACACGAATGCATTTAGCATATGCATCAAGCCTTTAAACCCCTAGGCTGCCCTAGTAGGACGAGTATAGTCTCGTGAAGGTTTTCAGAAGTGGGACTACCTACAAATCCCTTGTACAACTAACTAACGTGTATGCATGAAATGATGCTCAACGAGTCACAGTAAAGTCATGTCATTCCTCGAATTCATCGTGTTACCTCATTTTCAAGTCAAACATCTTCATCAAAGTTTTCAGACAATCATAGATTAAACGGGTTGTGCATTCAAACGGTCAATACACACGGCTAGTAGTCGACTAATCACATGTTCTAAATAGTTCTATTGCAACGTATAAAGAACAGGAATAGTTACACAAAACATGCTCGCCATTCACCTAAGCTATCTAGGGATATTCCACAGGCTCTTGGTGCAAAGCTCATTCTCAAGTGCCAAGGACTAGGCAGTGACCCGTAAGAGAAGAGGAGCTTGGCTTAAGAATTTTTCTAAGAAATAGTACGAAAATTTGCATCAAAAATTCAGTGCAAGCACGAGGATCATCCCTTAGTTTCTAATACACGAATTCTCAAGATAAGTTATGATTTGCACGCAATGAGAGGATGGAATTACACTATATCAAGCAGAAGGGGGCAAAAATTGTTTCAAGAGTGTTTTCCATATACCAGGGATGACTTTTCTCAACAGGTCCTTGGTATTTTTCTGCTTTCGCAGAATCAATGAAAGCATTTTTTAACTGGTTTTCTTTCAAAAACAACTATGCTTGGGGCCAATGTTTCACCCACTTTCCAAAATTAAGAACTTTGTTTTTTAGGGGAAAACTTGAAGGTCAATTGTCTAACTCCACACTTAAAGCTTGACATAGTGTATGAATAAATGTGGGTGCATGCAAATCACGACGAATGTAGAGAAAAACATACTAGTACTAAGGTCACCTAGAAAAAGAGATGCAATTTAAGTTTTTAGATGTTTTGAACAGGTGCCTACTAATTTCAAGTCTCAAACATGCTTCAACAAATACGTAGAACATATGATAGTCAAAGGCTAGCAATGGTGCTAACTCAAGAGAATACACACACGATTAAAGATATTTCAAGTCCTAGACTTCAAATCCAAACGAGTGTCAATCAATCAAGGAGTATCGTAGAAAACGAGGATTTCAATCGCAATACATAGACAGTTGAGCATATGCAGGAATGAATGTGATATGCAATGTGTGTGACTATGCGCTACCCACTCCACACTTAAAAATGAGCTTAGTCCCTAAGCGAAGAAATAAAAGATAAGATAAAGCGTATAGGAACTTCACTCGTGTGTGATGGTGTGATATCCACACTCTTTGAGCTACAACATCAGGGAAGCCCTTTGCACTACCCTTTTTATTTCTATATATTTGTCGCTTATGGACTAAGCTTCCTCTTAAGTGTGGAGTGGGTGTGTAGTGCATTCTGTTGCAATTATCCATGTTTAGGCACTTACACTTTTTATGCGCTAGCTTACATTTGAGTACTCGAATTTTGAAGGCATTCGCATATCCCCATTACTCGACTATCTAGTTTCATTGCTAATGACTTGATTTTGAATCTAGAATCTCCATGACTTTTATGAGTGCATAATTTCTAGGCGTCAATGTTTTTGTTATCTCGTGTCTATCTAATGATTTAGGCAACCTTTTTGCATCACTTGAGCATAAAATTAGCAAGCATGAAAAACTTTTTGTCTCTTCGAAAACTTAGTCATTTCTCTTAGGTGATCTTTATTCTTTCACATTGTATGCACGCACCATTTATATCCTTAGTACATTGCCAACTCTTAAGTGTGGAGTCAATATGGGTTAAAAGTTGACCCCAACAAAAAAAAAATTTATATGCAAGCACAAGCCAAAATAAGGCAAGCTATGAAAAGAAAAAAGTAAAAAGTTTTTGCAAGCACAAGCCAAAATAAGGCAAACTATGAAAAGACAAATTCGTGAAGCATATCGTGGGCAAAATGCCTTGAAAAAAAATGAAAGAGAAAAATGAGGCACACACTTAAGTTTGGCATTGTCCTTTCCATCATTCCTTTAGGTGTGCATGCATTGTGTTATGAGTAGAGGGATGACCCTTGTACTAGTACGTGAGCATGACTTTGTTTGAGATAGTTTTGAAAATGAAGTGTCAAACTCATCTTTCCTTACGGATTATGGACTTAGCTCCTAAAACTTGGAAATGAGTTTTGTATTATTAGCCCATGGACTATCCTTCTTGATAGCATAGGCACGCGATTGGCACGCTTTTTATGTTTCTAAGGATCATGCCTTGAGTATTTTGCAAAAAGGTTGAATGAATTGTTAGGTTAGCCATTTGATAACTTAAATATTGACTGTCTTTGAATGTGCATTTTTGTAAGGTCATTGGTGGTTCAAAATTCTTTTGAAAATGAGTTAGTCTTTGATTACAAGTTTAGTTGTTGTGAATGAGGTATTCATTGCGTATTGCCTAGATAAATGAGGAACTATCATGTTCATGCATATTAGCTAGTTGCATATGGGATTTGTGAGTATTTCCTTTTCTGAAAACTCTCACGAGACTACAACTCGTCCTGTAGGGTAGCCTAAAGGTTTAAAGACTTGGTGCATACGCTAAATGCACTCGTGTTCCCTACGACAGTGGATTAGGATTTAGTTCATGTTTGTTCGGGACGAACAAACTCTAAGTGTGGAGTGTTTTAATGAGCATAAATTTGTACTATATTTATGCTCCACATTTAGTCAATTTTCAATCATCTTCCTTTTTTATATTATCTCTCACTTTATATTTTGGTGTTTTATAGGTGGAAAATGAATCCAAGGTGAAACAAAGCGTTTTATGGAAATTTGGGCAAAAATAGTGCAAAAATAGGCAGATTGACCTCTCTAATTGTCGCGCACGGCTAGAGCTCATACGGTGTCCGAATTCATTGATATTTGGCTTGGTGGAAAGCTGAGAACAAGTGCTACAACTTCGTAGTTTAACTCTAGACCAGATTCAGCCTTTAAAGGTGTTAGAACTTGAGCTCAAGAGGTCATCTCACTATGCGCCTGTGTCACCTGTGTCACGATCTGCGAACAATAGGTGACACTGCATCCTCTCTGGATCCAACCATGTCACCTATTAGCTGACACAAGCAACACTTGCCTGACAGGCCAAATGGGCTAAAAAGCCCAATTTTTGCTAGGGTTTTGAAAGAAACTGAAAAAGGGGAATTGAATAAAAAGAAAGAGGCAGCCGCCACCCAAGACTCTCACCATTACAAATGCACAGAATTCTCCACATCCATATTCACGCCTAGAGCCTTGGAGACGACGAAAAATAGAGAAGGAATAACGAAAACGCAAGGATTTACGATCGGATCGAGGATTCTGATTGAAGGGAGTTATCAACACCAATTCGAAGGGGTGTAGTAATTTCTTTTTCACATTTGTAATTCTAGTCATGTTCATAAACATGATTTGTATTTCCATGACGATGGATTGTGAGTAGTGACCCATATTTTGGGGTCCTACGAAGCTTACTCAACTATGAATCGTTTAATATATTAATCGTTGCATGTTTTGGATTGTTTTACATGATTTGTATTTTACTTAGCGCTTAAACCCAACGATGCATACTAGGTGTTTGAGAAAATGTCTAGGTGTATAGCTTTGAGACGTTAAGCCAATAACGCCGAAGGGTGAGGCTAAATATCTGACTATTAAGTAAAGTGCTCGTTACGAACTCAGTGATTACGGGAGTGGCCTGAGATTGTGACGGAAAAGGCTAGGATTATGACAAGTACTCCATATGTTTATGCAACGAGAGTTGGTAAACATCAGCGAGTTACTTGATTCGAACCAATAGCGTCGAAAGGGTGAGGTTTGTAGTTTAAGGTACAACTCTAATTTGAACCAATAGCGCCGAAAGGGTGAGGTTCTTACTTGGATTGTGCGGCTATTTTCCAATCAATATAGGCAAATCCTTGCATGCTAGTTAATGAACTCGATTCTAATGTTGGGTAAGTGAAGTAGTTCCCCAAAATACTTCTCGAAGCTCGTTGAAACCTTTTCTTACTTTTGTTTATTTTAGATTATAAAACTAAACAAAAAATCGTTTTAGACTAAGATAAATAGAAATACAACCTTACATAGTGCATAAGTTTACACTTGCTCTCTTGGAGGACTCGGTACTTACCGAATTATAAATTGTTTTTGACATACAAAATACTGCACGTCAACAGATTTCTTTGTTGCTCGGGATTGTCTATCAACCTTGATAAAAGTCATATTTTTGTGGCTGGTATGGATGATGATAAGAAGATGTGGATTCAAGCCTTAATGGAGATCAAAATTAGCAGCTTACCCGTTAAATATTTAGGAGTTGCATTGAACTCCAAAGGTATTAAAGGTAATGATTGCTCAGTGCTGATTGAGAAAGTGAAAAGAAGGTGACATTCTTGGAGTAACAGATTTTTATCGAGAGCAGGTAGACTGGTCCTTATTAAATCTGTCCTACAAACTCTGATGTACTATTGGGCCAGAGTCTTTTTGCCTCTTAAAGCTATAATTGAAGAGGTGAACTCTCTTTGTGCTAAATTCTTATGGAAAGGTAGCTTAAGTGGCAGAGCTTGTCATTTGGCCTCTTGGCCAACTGTGTGCAAACCGAAAAGGGAAGGGGGTCTTGGCATCAAAGACTTGAAGATTATGAATGAATGTTTAGTTTTATCACAACTCTGGGACATTGAAAAAAGAAAAAGGAATAAATGGATGGAGTGGCTGGAGGAGTATTGGCCCAAAGGGAGACACTGGTGGGATCCTAACATCAAAGATGGTACTTCTTGGGTTCTAAAGAGGATTTCTAAATGCAGGGAGTTGAGCTGGAAATTAGGGCTGCAAACGAGCCGAGTCAAGTATTAAGCTGCTCGAACTCGAACGCGACTCGAAACTCGATGAGGTTTAAAAATTTTGTTCGAACTCGACTCAAAATGTTTTCATGATACTCGAGCTCGACTCAAACTCAAGTATTAAAACTTAAATTATACTTCCCAAGGACAAGCCTCAATTTCAAAGCTTGTTTACACAAAAATCCAAAGGGCAACTCAAGGACCCCAAGGCTCAAGATTAGTCTAGCCCAAACGTTAGGATTTTGGTGTTGTAGATGAATTGAGTTTTACTCTCTCCTTTTATAATCACTTGTGAATCAAACTCTTTGTCCTGAAGCAATGTGGGATATTAGGATCTTCACTTACTTTTTGATTTCTTCAATGCTTCTTTATAATGTTTACTTTTGTCCCACATTGGATGTTTATTACAAAACAAATAAGATGAGAATATATATAGATGAACACTCTATCCAAAATCTAATCTACTCATTTCACCTAATCTAGTTGAAATTACAATTGTAAATTCCAAAATATATGTGGAATAATCGAGTATTTATTCGAGTACTTAATCGAATTGTTCACGAGTCGAGTATCACTTTGTTCGTGATCGACTCGTTTAATAATCGAGCCTAAATATCGTGATCGTGCTCGACTCGTTTATAATCTAGTCGAGCTTTGATCGAGTAGTCTCACGAGTTGTTCACGAGTACATCGTCTCATTTGCAGCCCTACTGGAAATGCATCCAGATTAATGATAACAAGCTGAAGTGGATTGGCAAAGGAAGTGGGTTTACTGTCCGGGACACTTATGAAACACTTACCAATCACATTGAAAGACCAGATTGGCTGAGAGTTGTTAGGAACAATTTTAATGTTCCCAGATACTCCATGACTGCTTGGTTGATCGCTAGGGATAAACTGATGACTAAAGAGAATTTGCGGCTTAGAAGTGTGGGAGTTGATTCTTTGTGTTCCCTTTGTGGAGCAGAGCCGGAGTCAAGGGACCATTTATTTTTTTCTTGTAGCTTTTCTTGATCCATTCTTAAGAATATTATGGATTTTTTGGGAGCTAGCGACCGCCCTCATGCTTGGAATCTCATTCTGGATTGGTTCAAGAACAAGAATCAAAACACATACAAGACTAGATTTATTGCAGCAGGGCTCATGATCAGTCGATATTTCGACTAATTATTCACTTCATTCGAGGAAGGATTACGTTCATTCTCCCAGCAAATTGTCTATATTTGATGTCTTTCTCTAGTGTTTCAGGTAAAATCGACATATCGTCACTCCTTGGAGCCAAAATGTCGAAAGAACAGAAAGATCGATCGAAAAAGGCCAAAAACCGAAGTTATGCAAGAGTAGCCCGTTAGAGGCCTCAGAGCCCGTTACAGCTTGGACTGTAAGGGGTGTAACGGGACCAATTTTCTCAGAGATTTCAGCCTTGCCCGTTACAGCCGTTACAGGCTCGGCTGTAACGGGACCGTCGGCTGGCAAAAACTACAAGTTGTTTCTAAATTCAATTTTTGGGCTTTTCGGGCTTTTTAGACGGTCTATATAAAGAAACACAAACAGAATAGACTGGTTGTTGATTCTTTGGAGAAAAAACCCTAACTTGGGAAAGAAGATAAGCTTTCATCGAGAGGATCAACGAGCGAATCGTCTACGGTTTATTCGTTTCTTCCTTTAATTTACACTGTTTTTGGTTAATCACCATGAATAGTGAGTAGTCCTCTCTATTCCGGGATCCTACGGATGCCGTGCTATGTAACCCTAACTCTCATGTGATCAATTAAAGTTTATTATTTATGCAATTCGATTATTCAATTTCATTGTGTGCTTAATTTTATCGTTCTATGCATGTATTTACATCAAAGGGTATGTTTGCATTGATAGAACGTATTTAGGTTATATGCCGAAAGGTGGATGGGCCCTAGGGGTTAACCGGATCGCATGAAATTGATGTTAGGTCATGTTTACATGATTTAATAGGAAAACCTTAAATTTAATAAATCGAAATCGTTGATAATCCGTGGATGGGCGGTGTTCAACGGTTGAGATTAATCTAGACAATGATCCGTGGATGGGCGACTTGTCTAGTGTTATTTCGGTTATATTCCATATTCGATAGCATGAATAATTAACGTAGAATGATTGCATGATTAGCGGGGTCAGCACGGGTGAAGTACGGATTCTGGGATTCTTTCTCTGAATTAATACAACCATTAATTTTCTGCCATTTAATTTCTGCAATTTACAAACAATCAAACTTTTGTCATTCGGAATAGCTAAATAGGTCACTTGTTACCTAGTACTCACACGCATTGCTCCTAGGATCGACCCTTGGCTTACCAAGGATTATAAATTTTGTTTGACTACAATTTGACCCCTAAAACGTATAAATTGACAACTAAAAAGGGTTAAAAATACGCTTGTCAAAATGGCGCCGTTGCCGGGGAGCAGCGTTTAGTGTGATATTAGACCTAACTCGTGTAGTTTAGACTATTCCACCTTGCTTGATTTCTGATTTTTCTGTTGTGATACCTTCGCTCACAATTTTTCTTGGTCTTTGCAGGTTCTACCTAGTTCATGCCAAGGAAAGCGCTCAAACAGAAAAAGCAGATTCAGATTTCAGACGATGAAACACCGGTCCAACGAAAATTCAATCGTCAGGCCCAAAACGAAGCTCGGCAGCTACGAGCACTGAACAGAAATTTCGCAGCAATAGCCATGAATCAAAACTTGCTGAATGGAGGGGTCGAAGATGGACAGCCGCCTCGAGTGCAACAACCAGCGCGCAGAACTCTTGGAGATTACACTACTCCACGCGTCACTGGATTTCAGTCCGCTATTGCACCGCCCGGAATAGAAGCTAATACTTGGGAACTGAAAACCGGTCTCATTCAGATTGTGCAGAATAATCAGTTCTCAGGAAGGATTAATGAAGACCCTCACCAGCATCTCAAGCGTTTCGTTCAGATGTGCAATACAGTGAAGACCAATGGGGTCCCTTCAGAGTCTTACTACCTCAGACTATTCCCGTTCTCACTGTCCGATAAAGCCAGCAGATGGCTAGATAGCCACGCAGAGGGTACATTTACTACATGGAATAGGCTAGCCGAAGCTTTCCTCCAGCAGTACTTCCTGCCATCAAAGACAGCTCACTTCAGGAATAAAATTATATCATTTCGCTCTATTGATGGTGAGACTCTCTACGACGCTTGGGAGAGGTACAAAGAGCTGACAAGGATGTGCCCACACCACAATCTAGAGCAGTGGCAGATTATCGATACCTTCTATCAGGGGATCGATCAGGGGATGCGTACCTTAATCAATCAAGCAGCGGGTGGGGGACTGAATCAAGTCCCGCTAGAAGACACCTATGATATTATAGAGAGAGCAGCCCAAGACTACCATCTCTGGACAAGTGACCGCGGTAATCCTAGAGACAGGAAAGGTGTGCAGGACCTCTGCCAGGCCGAGAGCACTAATGACATTGCACGGCTGGCCGATTCAATGATGATACTTGCTACCGAGATGCAGAATATGAAGCTGGAAAACACCATGAAGTCCTCAGACGTTGCTCATGTTGGTGTATACTGTCAGATTTGTGGCTCTCCTTCTCACTACGCCGATAGTTGCCCAGTGGTAGGATCAGATAGTGACAGTGGAAATCAAGAGGATGCCAACTTTGTTGGGCAGAATAATCAAGGGACTGGTTTCGATAACGGATCAGCCGGTAACAGGTTGGACAATCCCAATCGGAATCACCCTAACCTATCATACAAACCACAAAATCAGGCGCCTATGAGTTTCTCCTACAAACAGCAGCAAGGAAATGCTCCATACCAGCCACGAGGGCAATACAACGTCCGAACTCAAGAGCAGAACAATAATTCCTACCAGCCGAAGCCTCAGTACAACAACCAGCTACAAGGGCAGCAAAATCAGAACTCGGGGAGCTATTCATATCAACAGCAGCAGCCCAAGCAACAGGAGACTAGCCAATCATCTGGCCTGGAGGCCATGATGGCTAAGTTCATGGCAGATCAAGAAAGGAGAGCTCAGGAGAAGGATAGACGAGTGAAAGAACTCGAATAGACAATCCGGATGATAGGAAATCAGGTTGCTCAACAAGCAGATTCAGCACATAGAGAACCTGGGAAACTCCCCTCCAAACCTGAGCACAACCCTAGGGAATCGGTAAATGCCATCACACTCAGAGGTGGCAAGCAACTCGAGATGATACCAGCTCAAACCACACGGAATTCTATAGAAGAATCAGCCTTAAACTCTGATCTTACTGAAGAAGAAACATCGAAAGAAGCTGGAAACCGAGAGGAAAATTCTACACAGACAGTGGAGCCAGCTCCCTACAAGCCTCCAGTCCCATACCCTCAGCGTCTCAAGGGTGCTAGGAGAGACAAAGAATTCATGAAGTTCGTGGATAAGATTCGCACTCTATACATCACTATGCCCTTCACAGATGCAATCACGCAGATTCCGACATATGCCAAATTCATGAAGGAGATTATGACTGGGAAACGGAAGATGGACGGGACCGAGACAGTAGCTCTAAGTGAGGAGTGCAGCGCTGCCATGCACGTGCCCATGCCACCTAAGCTTAAGGATTCAGGGAGTTTTTCTATTCCTTGTGATATTGGTGGTATTACTATTCGTCGTGCACTGTGTGATTTAGGTGCTAGTGTGTCTATCATGCCATATTCTCTGTTTTCTAAACTGAACTTGGGTGATCTCTGTCCTACTAACATCTCCATTTGCCTTGCGGATCGTTCTTGTAGACTCCCAAAAGGGATTCTGAAGGACGTACCCGTTAAGGTGAAGAATATTTATATCCCTGCTGATTTTATCGTGCTAGAGATTTCAGAGGACACTGATATCCCAATCATTCTTGGTAGACCATTCCTTTACACAGCTAGGGTTGTTATTGATATGGATAGGGGTTCTATCGCTTTGCGAGTAGGCAGCGAACATGTTGTCTTTTATTTACCTGATATGTGCAAAACTCCTAGTCTTCTTGCTGATTGTGATGTGTTAGACTCTGCTGATGTTGATCAGCCAATTTCACTGACTTCTATTGAGTCTTACAAGGTTGTACCAGGCTGCCCTATACCGATGGATGTCTACGCCATGAGCATAGAGGGTGCGGACGCAGCTGATGCCGCAGGAGACACAGGTAAGGAATCTTGCACGGTAGAGCTGAAACCTCTACCTGCAAGTCTCAGGTATGAATTTCTGGGCCCTAACTCAACCTACCCGGTGATTGTTAATGCTTCTCTGACTGATGTAGAAACCCAGAGGTTGCTTTATGTCTTGCGAAAATATAGGCCAGCCCTAGGCTATTCCATAGACGACCTCAAGGGGATTAGCCCTGATTTATGCATGCATAGAATTAAACTTGAGGACGATGCTAGACCTAGTAGGGATGCCTTGAGACGTTTGAACCCCAAATTGAATGATGTGGTTAAGAAAGAAATTCTGAAATTATTAGATGCCGGCATCATTTATTCTGTTGCAGATAGTAAGTGGGTTAGTCCTGTGCACGTTGTCCCTAAGAAGGGAGGTTTAACTGTTGTACGAAACGAGCATAATGAATTGATTCCTACTCGTACTGTGACTGGTTGGCGTATGTGCATTGATTATAGGAAATTGAATAAGGCTACTCTTAAGGATCACTTTCCTTTGCCTTTTATTGATCAAATGTTGGAACGTCTTGCAAAGCATAAATTCTTCTGCTACCTCGACGGTTATAGTGGATTTTTCCAGATCCCTATACACCCCGAGGACCAGGAGAAAACTACATTTACATGCCCCTTTGGCACATTTGCTTATAGACGTATGGCCTTCGGTCTTTGCAATGCACCAGCCACACTTCAACGTTGCATGATGGCCATATTTTCTGATTTTTTGGAACACACCATGGAAGTATTTATGGATGATTTTTCGGTGTATGGTTCCTCGTTTGATTCGTGCCTTTCTAACCTTGCTGATGTTCTTCGTCGTTGTGTTGACACTAACCTGGTTTTGAACTGGGAGAAGTGTCACTTTATGGTGCAGGAAGGTATAGTTCTTGGACACATGGTCTCTCACAGAGGCATCGAGGTCGATCGCGCAAAAGTAGAGGTGATTGAAAAGCTGCCGCCACCAAAAGACGTAAAAGGGATCAGGAGTTTTCTTAGGCATGCTGGATTTTACAGACGATTTATCAAGGATTTCTCGAAGACAGCAAAGCCGCTCACTGATCTTCTTTGTCAGGAAGCTGAGTTTAAATTTACTGATTCTTGTTTAAATGCTTTCAACAGTCTAAAAACTGCTCTTACTTCCGCTCTTATAGTGCAGCCTCCCGATTGGGAGTTGCCGTTTGAACTAATGTGTGATGCTAGTGACTTTGCAGTAGGAGCAGTTTTGGGGCAGCGCATCGACAAGAAACTACACGTAGTTTACTATGCCAGCAAGGTCCTCGCCAGAGCAACAGTCAATTACACTACCACCGAGAAAGAAATGCTAGTCGTTGTCTATGCTTTCGAGAAATTCAGTCAGTACCTATTGTGTTCGAAAACCATAGTATACACTGATCATGTTGCTATCAAGTATCTGCTGTCAAAGAAGGACTCCAAACCTCGTCTTATCCGATGGGTCCTCCTCCTCCAGGAATTCGACATTGAAATTAGGGACAAGAAGGGTGCAGAAAATCTGGTTGCAGATCACTTGTCACGCCTCGAGCTAGGAGAGCTCGACCGCGAAGAGGACAAGCTCCCGATAAATGACTCTCTAGTGGACGAACAGCTTATGCACATTGATGTGGACAATGTCCTATGGTACGCAGATTTCGTCAACTTCCTGGCCTGTGGAATCCTCCCTCCCGACCTCTCGCACAACCAGAAGAGGAAATTCCTCTCCGACGTTAAAAGGTACTTCTGGGATGATCCTTTCTTGTATCGATTATGTGCTGACGGCCTCTACAGGACTTGTGTCGACGAGGATCAGATTCCATTTATTCTAGAACGATGCCATTCCTCACAGTACGGTGGACACGGGGCTGGTTCGAAAACAGCCACAAAGGTGCTCCAGTCCGGTTTCTTTTGGCCTTTGTTGTTTAAGGATGCACACGAATTCGTCAAGGCCTGTGACCAGTGCCAGAGGACAGGTAATATTTCGAAGCAGCAGGAGATGCCACAGCAGAGCATTCTCGCAGTGGACTTGTTCGATGTATGGGGGATTGATTTTATGGGACCATTCCCACCTTCTTACGGAAATCAGTATATCTTGGTAGCAGTCGACTATGTTTCTAAGTGGGTTGAAGCAGTTGCTACTCCTACTTGCGACGCCAAGGTAGTCATCAAAATGTTTCAGAAGGTGATTTTCCCTCGGTTCGGAGTACCCAGAACAGTCATCAGCGATGGTGGATCTCATTTTAAAGAAAGAAACTTCGAGACGTTGCTGAAAAAGTATGGAGTGTATCATAAAATTGGCACCCCTTACCATCCCCAGACCAGTGGACAGGTAGACATCTCTAACAGAGAGATCAAGAGCATATTGGGAAAGACTGTTTCAAGCCACAGGAAAGACTGGGCGTCCAAGCTAGATGACGCACTGTGGGCATACATGACTGCATACAAAACACCTATCGGTATGAGTCCGTTCAGACTCGTCTATGGAAAAACCTGCCACTTGCCGGTCGAACTCGAGTACAAGGCGTTATGGGCTATTCGAGAGCTGAATATGGACATGAAAGCAGCAGGAGAAAAGCGAATACTGCAGCTCCACGAGCTTGATGAAATTCGACTAGATTCATATGAGAACGCTCAGATTTACAAGGAGAGAACGAAGAAATGGCATGACAAGATGATCGTGCGCAGAGAATTCAACGAGGGCGAGCGAGTTCTTCTCTACAACTCCCATCTTAGATTATTTACTGGGAAATTGCGCACAAAATGGAGTGGCCCTTATACAGTACAACGAGCACATCCAGACAAGCATGTAGAAATCAGTGTGGAAGGAGGTAAATCAATGGTAGTCAATGGGCAACGACTCAAGCACTATCACGTTCTGAAACATCTTGCACCTCCTGACGGGATTGATGATAATCTACTTCTCGGGAAGGGATCTCAGCAAGGGACTTCCCGAGAATGCTCCTAGTTCTATCACCTTTGCTATGTCTCGCCAAGACGTTAAACTAGGTCTCTTCGGGGAGTAACCTGCGCTGTAAGTTTTATTTATTTGCATGTGGCATTGTACGTTTTGTGTGTGAACTGTGCAGGAATCAAAGTGTGGAGTGAACGGCATTGGGTTTTCAGAAAAGCGCATTTCGGCAGAGAAATCGGGTTGTCCCGTTACAGCCGTTACAGCTGGACTGTAACGGGCTGAAAGAGGCTGTAACGGGCTGATGGGAAACAGAGATTTTGGTTGGTCCCATTACAGCCATTACAACTGTCTGTAATGGGCGGCAAAGGGATGTAACGGGCTGAAGCATAAACAGAGAATTCATGGAGTCCCGTTACAACCGTTACAGCCGTTACAGGCACGGTTGTAAGGCAAAAGGTCTTCTTCCTCATATCAAACCCTAATTTCCAATTTTCCCAGATTTCACATTATCCAATTTTGTTCAACCCCTGCCGCCGCCGACTCCCTAGCCCGTCCGTCCTAACCCCAACCTCCCGTCCGTCCACCCTTCTCCCTTGCCGTCCGCCACCACTTCTCCACAATCCAATCCAATCCATCCGCCCACTTCTCAAATCCCAACCCAAACCCATCTCACCCTTGACCGAACCCTAACCCCACCACTCTCAATTTCCGGCAAACCCTACCTCCACCATGGCCAGATCAACGTCTACCAATAACCCCGCCGGAAACCCTTCCTCCAGCCGCTCCGGCCGCGCCAACCGAGCTCGTCCATCTAGCACCTCCACCGCCATCATCCCAGCACCACCCAATCAGTCCCGGTACTACCCGCTGACCAATGCATGACGATTTGCCACACTAGCGCATCAGGACCGTTACGACCGAATCCTGTCAACAAAATCGGTAAAGCCTATTCTCATCCCTTGCATTGAAACTCTTGTGGATTTGAAGCGGGATATATATTCACAATGCCGTAGTATGTTTATCGCCTCTGGGCTTGATATCTTGTTTGCTAGCCGAGTCAAATCTACTTATCCTATGTTAGTTAAGGAGTTTTTGGCTACCTTCGAGATTGTTGGCAGTCCATTGAAGGTAACTCATTGGACATTCGAAATCGGGCACCAACAATACACTACGTCCAAGGACGAAGTCTGCGAGGCTTTGGGATTTCCTTTAGAGGGATTTTGTGGCGAGTATAGTACTGAAGAGAGGTATGAGTTCTGGAAGAGTATTTTTGGATTTGACTACTATTTCCGGTCCGGATGGGGTGCTGCAAGCATCAGGGAGCCAGTGTGGAAGATTATTCATAGAATTGTGGCTTTAGGCATTAATGCTCGAGCCGAGGCTGCCACTGTGATTTCTAACCCCGACTTGGATATTATGATCTCGATGAGCAGAGAGGTACCAGTTGACTTCTTTCAGATCCTCAGTGGGATGATGACAGCTTGGGCCACATCTCTTGGGAACAAGGCTATGGGAGGCGGCTATTTTATTTCTGTGCTCGCCGAGTCTCAAGGATGGGACCCCAGCTCCCTATACGGGACTGAGACTGACTTGGATCTACATATGGACCGAATCCTTCTCTATAAATTCATTAAGTCGGATGGGGAGTGGGCTCATAACCCCGAGCTTCCAAAGGGAGCGAAGAAGCGCCGCATTGATAGGGCACAGGCCAGGGTAGCCTCCCCTCCGCGCGAGCCTGCACCAGTTGAGGTGGTCCAGGCTCCGCAGGATGATGTTGACATGGACGAGGCGCACTCGCCTCCAGCAGCTACACACACCCCTCCCCCGCTGGCAGGCTGTCGTTGTGACCTGCAAATTTACATTTATATTTTCCACTACTCTAGTGGTTCACTACAGGTAGCAAACGGTAAGTAGGGGTCGAACCCAAGGGAGTTAAGGTAGTAAACAGTTGTTCTTATGAAAGCAAAAAATAAAGTAAAGACAATTGGAGTTTTTGGTTGTTTTTAGTGCTGAAATGAAAGTACTGAAAGTAAATGACTGAAAAGTAAAGGTGCTTGAAGAACCAAGACTTGACTGAAAGTAAAAGTGCTGGAAAGTAAAGTACTGAAAAGTAAAGTACTGAAAAGTAAAGTACTGAAAATAAAGGTGCTTGAAGGACAAGTCTTACGGAAAGTAAATCAGTTGATATAAGACTGAAAGTAAATGTGCAAGAAAAGTAAAGGGAAAGTAACTTTGTGCGAGAGATATTCAGTCTAGGGTCTCAAACTTGTGATACTTCCATCATAGACTTCAAACGATCTCTTTTACAATTCCATGTGTGATTATCCCGACAAAGGTGATAATCCAAATACCCCGACAAAGGTGGTAACCACACCCTTAACTTGTCAAGAGTGTTATGTGGTTGTCCCGACAAAGGTGACAACCCAAGTACCCCGACAAAGGTGATAACCATAACAAGCTTGACATGTTAAGAGCTTCTAGTCCTCCTAGATCGAATAACCCGACAAAGGTGTTGCCCAAACTAGGTTGTCACTATCTACCTTTGCCGCAAAGCATCCAGTAAATATTGACTATAGGAATCATTCAGCTCGGCTAAGCTTTGTGACAAAACATCCACTTAGCCTTGCCGAACGACCCTTGAAATGGACTCAAAGACTAGGGAATGTAAAAGGCAATTAAAACATAGTCTCAAGAAGTCGGCACAAGGATGAAAACCCTATACCGAATATGAGCCTTAGCCGCTTGTATTCATGTCAAGGAATACAAGCAACCTTGCTTGGAAAGTAAAAAGACAAAGTAAAAACGTGTAGAAAGAAGTTGAACCTCTTTTGATATCAAATCCAAAGTGTTACAAGCATACAAGTATTTTCACTCCTCAAGCCTCACTAGCTCACGCCCAAGCTCACTACTCCTATCTACTTCTCTCTAAATTGGCGTGTGAAGGGTTGGAATGAGATGATAAGATGTGAGATGAGCTTGTGTGATATAGGGATTGAAGTCCATCCTAAATATGGATACATGCCCTTCTATTTATAGGCAAAAAGGGGGGCGGTTTCCTTAGCAAATAGGTGCCAAATGGCAGTTGATTGGAGCTTCCTTCACCCATAGGTCAGCCGCCTCCAAGCAACAAGGTGCCAAATGGTGTGCATATGGAGCTTTCTTCACCCCAAAGTTAGCCGCCAATAAGCATGGTGCTCTCAAGGAGCTTGCAGCCTTTGAGGAGTGTGTTTCAACAAGCTAGCTGCTCCTTGAGCAGGGTACTTCCAAAGGACAGCTGCTCCTTGAGCAGGGAGCTTCCAAATGGCCCGAAATTGCCCTAGTTTGGCTTTGATCGGGCTTGAGCTGATTCCACTCGTGCGTTTTGTCTGGGAAATGATATTCACCAAATTATTGGGCATTTAAAACACTTTGGTCGAGCCAGAATTGTCAGATTCGAAGGTTTGGTCGAGCAACTTGGTTTTGGTCCTTCAGCGCGCGGGGCTTTTGGAATTGGATGTGGACCATCTGTTAATCTGCTCCAGCATTCTTCTTGGTTTCCCGACATAGTCCACCTTATTTTCCATTGTAATCACTTTGGTCGAGGTGGATTTTGAAGATGAGTTTGTTTGCTCGAGCAACTCAGTCTTGGTCCATTGGCGTGCGGGACTTTTGCTTGGAACTGAGCCAACTGCCAAATGGCTCGAGCGTTGCCCTTGGTATCTCGACATTCTCCACCTTAATTGTCATTTAGAACATTTTGGTCGAGGTGGAATTGCCGGATTTGTTCATTTGGTCGAACAACTTGATATTGGACCTTGGTGGCTCGGCGGGTGCGTGCGGGGACGAGGCCCGGAGGTCCTCGGACCCGACTGGCCTCTAATCCATTTTTGGCTTAAAATCTCCCCTTTTAGCTTGTTTCTTCTCTAAACCTCAAAATAGCCTGTAGATCAAAAGTGGAACTAACAAGCAACAGTTAGTAAGACAAAATGTTTAATTTGGTGGGTTTAACTGTTTCGATGAGTCGTATAAATACGCTCCATCACCCGCCTTATCTTGCTACCGACCAGTTACCTTTCTCACTCGAGGAGCGGTTCGTTCGATTAGAGACCACTCAGCAGCAGATCATTGCCACCCAGCATGAGTTTCGGGGTGATCTGAGAGATATGATGACCTATCAGCGCCCGATTTTGGCCAGCCTTGCTCCTATTATTTCCACTCAGAGCAGACTTTCTGTCTCCCACAACCAGCTCCGGGACGATTTTGCAGATTTCATAGCACAGACTTTCAGGGACCGAGACTGGGAGCAGGGTGCACTTTCTGCACTGCTCGCGCATGCCTCGCTTGACTACCCCCACCACCCCGAGCCTCTTGTTCCGCGCACCCCATGCGCCTGCTGATAGTGTTGATCGGATGTTTGGATCTGATGGTGATGCCGAAGACGACAGGGGCTAGCTAGTTCCCCTTACATTTTATTTTGCTGATTTCCTTTTTGCCATATTGTCAGTCTGTTCTGCATTTCACATCATGTGTACGCTGACTTTTGGATATTATTCACTGCTTTCATTTTATTCGGTGTATGAGTTATTCTATTACTATTGTTTATCTTTACTCACATCGTCTACTTCTTCATTCGTTTTGCGATTATCGATGCTAATCTATTACTTGTGCACCTCTATATTCTTATTTCGTACCTTTACTAGCTCACAGGTCGTATTTCACTCACCAGCCATCGTTTAATCTCTATGGATTTCGCGCCACCACGCACGAGTGAAGTTCCTATGCACCTTTTCTTATTTTATATTTTTCGCTTCGGGACTAAGCTCGTTTTTAAGTGTGGAGTGGGTAGCGCATAGTCACATGCATTGCATATCATATTCACTCATTGTACATGCTCAACTATCTAAGTATCGCGATTGAAATCCTCGTTTTCTACGATACCCCTTGACTGATTGACATTCTTTTGGATTCAAAATCTAGGACGTGAAATAGTTTTACTCGTATGTGTATTCTCTTGAGTCAGTATCATTGCCAACCCTCGCCTATCACATGTTCTACGTATTTCTTGAAGCATGTTTAAGACTTGATACTAGTAGGCACCGTTTTGAAAATTTCAACATATCTTTTTCTAGGTGTCCTTAGTACTAGCATATGGTTCTCTACCCTCGTCGTGATTTGCATGCACCCGCCTTTACTTATACACTATGTCAAGTTTTAAGTGTGGAGTTAGACAATTGACCTTCAAGTTTTCCCCTCAAAAGCAAAGTTCTCAATTCTGGAAAGTGGGTGAAACATTGGCCCCAAGCATAGTTGTTTTTGAAAGAAAACCAGTTTGAAAAAGAAAAAAAATCTGAAAAAAATGCTTTTGTTGATTCTGCGAAAGCAAAAAATACCAAGGACCGGTGAGAAAAGTCACCCCTGGTATATGGAAAACACTCTTGAAACAATTTCTGCTCCCTTCTGCTTGACGTAGTGTAAATCCACCTTTTCATTGCGTGCAAATCATAGCATATCTTGAGAATTCATATACTATAGTCTAAGGGACGATCCTCGTGCTTGCACTGAAATTTCCTATGCAATTTTTTGTTCTATTTTTCAGAAAAAAATTATTAAGCCAGGCTCCTCTTCTCTTATGGGTCATTGCCTAGTCCTTGGCACTTGAGAATGAGCTTTGCGCCAGGAGCCCGTGGACTATCCCTAGATAGCATAGGTGAATGGCGAGCATGTTTTGTGCAACTGTTCTCGTTCTTATCTCGTTGCTATAGAACTATTTAGAACTTGTGATGAGGCGTTTGTTAGTCGTGTGTACTGACCGTTTGAATGCATAACTCGTTTAATCTATGATTGTCTGAAGCTTTGATGAAGATGTTTGTCTTGAAGTTGAGGTAACACGATGAATCCGAGGTATGACATGACTTTACTGTGACTCGTTGAGCATCATTTCATGCATGCTTGTTAGTTAGTTGTATAGGGGATTTGTAGGTAGTCCCATTCCTGAAAACCTTCACGAGACTATACTCGTCCTACTAGGGCAGCCTATAGGTTTAAAGGCTTGATGCATACGCTAAATGCATTCGTGTCCTCTACGACAGTGAGTTATCTTTTATTTTTATGTCTAGTTAGAATTGATCACATGCCACTTGAGTAGGGTAGCTTTATGGCCGATTGAGCATTACATCCTCTCATGTATTTATTCTGCCATTTGTTCGACATTTGTTCGGGATGAACAAATCCTAAGTGTGGAGTATTTTGATCAGTCGATATTTCGACTAATTATTCACTTCATTCAAGGAAGGATTACGTTCATTCTCCCGGCAAATTGTCTATATTTGATGTCTTTCTCTAGTGTTTCAGGTAAAATCGACATATCGTCACTCCTTGGAGCCAAAATGTCGAAAGAACAGAAAGATCGATCGAAAAAGGCCAAAAACCGAAGTTATGCAAGAGTAGCCCGTTACAGGCCTCAGAGCCCGTTACAGCTTGGACTGTAACGGGTGTAACGGGACCAATTGTCTCAGAGATTTCAGCCTTGCCCGTTACAGCCGTTACAGGCTCGGCTGTAACGGGACCGTCGGCTGGTAAAAACTACAAGTTGTTTCTAAATTCAATTTTTGGGCTTTTCGGGCTTTTTAGACGGTCTATATAAAGAAACACAAACAGAATAGACGGGTTGTTGATTCTTTGGAGAAAAACCCTAACTTGGGAGAGAAGACGAGCTTTCATCGAGAGGATCAACGAGCGAATCGTCTACGGTTTATTCGTTTCTTCATTTAATTTACACTGTTTTTGGTTAATCACCATGAATAGTGAGTAGTCCTCTCTATTCCGGGATCCTACGGATCCCGTGCTATGTAACCCTAACTCTCATGTGATCAATTAAAGTTTATTATTTATGCAATTCGATTATTCAATTTCATTGTGTGCTTAATTTTATCGTTCTATGCATGTATTTACATCAAAGGGTATGTTTGCATTGACAGAACGTATTTAGGTTATATGCTGAAAGGTGGATGGGCCCTAGGGATTAACCGGATCGCATGAAATTGATGTTAGGTCATGTTTACATGATTTAATAGGAAAACCTTAAATTTAATAAATCGAAATCGTTGATAATCCGTGGATGGGCGGCGTTCAACGGTTGAGATTAATCTAGACAATGATCCGTGGATGGGCGGCTTGTCTAGTGTTATTTCGGTTATATTCCATATTCGATAGCATGAATAATTAACGTAGAATGATTGCATGATTAGCGGGGTTAGCACGGATGAAGTACGGATTCTGGGATTCTTTCTCTGAATTAATACAATCATTAATTTTCTGCCATTTAATTTCTGCAATTTACAAACAATCAAACTTTTGTCATTCGGAATAGCTAAATAGGTCACTTGTTACCTAGTACTCACACGCATTGCTCCTAGGATCGACCCTTGGCTTACCAAGGATTATAAATTTTGTTTGACTGCAATTTGACCCCTAAAACGTATAAATTGACAACTATAAAGGGTTAAAAATACGCTTGTCAGCTCACTCTTTGCATGTTTCAGATTTGGAAGTGTATAAATTACAAAATATTCAGAGAGGAGATAATATAAGACTACACAGCTACCAATCAGGGCCGGCCCATACATGAGGCCACTGAAGCAGTCGCTTCAGGCCCCATTTCGCAAAACTCATCTTTTATCTGTTTCAAGCCCCATTTCCCTATCTAGTGAGGCCCATCTTCTATCTGCTTCAGGCCCCATTTTACCCAGCTAATGAGGCCCAACTTTTATTTTCATTGTAAAAATACAACTGTCAATGAAAGGAATCGAACCATTTAAAACAACTTGAAATGAATCAATACTACCATGTTAACCATCTAAGCTACATCCACTCGCTTGCTTTTAGTCGCCATTTATTGATTATATCTATTGGACACCACTACACTTAAAATTGAGTTCATTACCTAGTTATTTTCTCATTTATTATTTTATAAGTTCCAACTTATATTATACTTCTAATAAAAAAAACTTATATTATACTTTAACTTTGAAATCAGGGCGAAGTGAGTTGCCATGGTGGTATGGAGCTCCTCCGGTGCTTGTAGGCGGCCCGGGTTCAAGTCCCTACCAACACATCAAAAAAAGAACAGATGCTATTTTCTGAGCTTTAAGCTCCCCATCAAAAAAAAACTTTGAAATTGTGATATCAGAGATCAAGGGTTGAGTGTTTTATACCTAATTATTTTCTCATTTATTATTTTATAAGTTCCAACTTATATTACACTTTAACTTTGAAATTATTTATCATTTTATAGAGGTGTGACGCTTAAAAAGAATGATTTTACTTCTAAAAAATAGAGTTATCTTTTTTTAACTAAGCCCTACTGATTTCAAAACTTTAGCTCCCTTTGTTTCAATTTTTCAGGGTTTCCTTTGTTTCTTCCATTTTATTTATATGGCATACGAATGCCATACCGTAAACACTAAACATGCATAAAATTCCCAAAAATTGAAGCTTTGAGAGATTCTCAAAAGAAGGCTCATGATAAATGTTTAAGTATTTTTTGAATGAAGAAAATGATAATGAAATGGAAAAAAATACATGAAGTTGAGTATCTTAAATAAAACTTATTTTAAAAGGGTGGGAAGATTAAGAAAAGTGAAAAAATTGTATCACATTTGTGATTTGTTTATCATATGCTCATGAAATTGAAGTTGATGCGTATATCTTGGGGCGATTTCTGCTAGAATACGAAGGAAAAGAAAAAAAATAGCGTGTATTAGTTTGTTAAATACGAAAAAAGTGATTAATTTTAGCACGTTAAATTGTTTTAACAAATATTTTTTATGTCGAAAAAATAAAAAGGTCCCGTTTTTATATTTCGCTTCAGACCTCCCAAACCCTTGAGACGGCCCTGCTACCAATACTATTGTTTGGAATATTAGAATCAAACTTGGTGCTATTATTTCCAAGTTGTACTGCTACAAAAGATGCGCAGTGGATTCGAAGATGGGAGTAATTCTCACCGTTAATGCTCTTGCTACTTTCTTTTGTTCCCAATGGAGTCTTTTCCTGTCGATTAACTTTGTAGGTTGTTTGTGTCTTGTCGTAGAACCTAGTTTGTTGGGCGCTTTTCTGCCCTGCTTTTGTTTTGCCTGTTTGTTTGGTGGTGTTATTGGTTGGTGTGACTTGCTTGTTTGTATCATTTTCCCTTTTGAATGAATTCATCATTTTTTCAAAAAAAAAAATGATAATAATTCAAGGGATCAAATTATACTTTTTCCTTTTTACAAAAAAAAACAAACAAACATGAAACCTGATCAACGTCAAGTACTGTCTACCATCATTTATCAAACCAACGGTCACGATAGCAGTTGAATTTTTTTTTTCTTTGCCCATCGGGATGATGGGTGTTATACAATAAATAAAATTATTTCATTCAGTAACGCGGCTAGTATTGAAGCTTAATCTTCTCTCATGGCGTCTTCATCTCAGGAGTGCTTTTGTTTGATTTGGCTATCTGTGTTCTACTCCTTCAGTAGACTAGTTTGAGTTGTAGATCGGCTTGTATACGCCGAGTTGATCCTTGTCAGGCCTGTAATAGCGTTAGTCGTCTCTGAGTTCTCGGATTGAGAACTGATACATGCTATTGAGTGTGCTGCTATGTAATAGCGTAGATCTGTACCAGAACTGCTCTGATTTGCCCGTTTCGAGTCCTGCAGTGAGCTCAACGTGGACTTACCGGGAAAAAAAACTGCAAGCATTTTGAATAGCTGCAGAGATGGCTGAGCTTGGTGCTGGTGCTGCTATTGCAACTGCTGTATTGAAGTTGGGCCAATTTCTTCATCAGCACGCTAATTTCTTGTTTGGCATAGGAGATAAAATCGAGAGGCTTAAAAAAGAGTTTAGTTGGATGCAATCATTTCTTGAAGATGCAGAAAAAAAGTTAGACGACAACAACGGCAGTTTGATTCGAGAATGGGTGTCTGATGTGAGAGACTTGGCGTATGAGTGTGAAGATATCATCGATACCTTCCTCCTCAAACTAAGTTGTATGCGAGAGCCCCAACCAGGTTGTATAGGAACCATGTCTAGTTGTTTCGTCGCTTATACTGCGAAGTTCCCAAGCACTTACGATCTAGGCTGTCAGATTGAAAAGCTCATGACAAAGGTTACTGATATATCGAGCAGGCGAGAGCGTTACGGTCTTGATGCTGCTGATGTCTCTACAACAAGTAATAGCAATAATTGGGAGAAGAAATTAATGCATATAAGGAGATCTGCTCCTTATGCTAACAATGGGCATATGGTTGGGCTATGTGAAACCATTAGCCTTCTGAAAGGTAAACTAACAAACGGAGGATCAGGTCGCTTTGTGATTTCTATTCTTGGGATGGGTGGTCTTGGTAAGACGGCACTTGCTAGGAAACTGTATAATAGTTTGAAACAAGAGTATTTTGAGTCGTATTCTTGGGTATGTGTCTCCAAAGAGTATAATACTCGAGATATACTTCTACACCTTATCAAGTCAATGGTCAATCCAACTGACGAGATTTTGGAAAGCATGACAATAGAAGCTTCAATGGAAGAATATTTGCGCAATTGGTTCAGTGGGCGACGTTTTCTAGTGGTGATTGATGATGTGTGGGAGAGAGAAGCTTGGAGAGAGCTTTTCCAGACAATAACAAAAGTAGTAGAGTGATCATTACTACCAGAAATCAGCATGTGGCTGCACTGAATACTGCATATGTACATGAGCTAAGGTATCTTCGAATCGGACCGAAAAAGACCGAAAAAGACCGGACCGAACCGGACTGAATTTTTTTCGATCCGGTCTTCGGTCCTAAGATTTGCCAAATTTCGGTCTCGGTCCGGTCCGGTTCGGTCCTATGTAAATTCGGTCCGGTTCGGTCTGGACCGAATAAATTTTTTTTTATTTTTTTTTTAATTTTCAAGAAACTGGAACCGGACCGAACCGGACCGATTGCCGGACCGAACCGGACCGATTGCCGGACCGAACCGGACCGAACCGGACCGAAACTGGATTTTGCAAAAAATCAAATAATATTTCGGTCCATAACCGGTCTGGACCGGACCGAACCGGACCGATTCGGTTTCGGTCCGGGTCGGTCTTCGGTCTTAATCTGGCAAAAAATTCGGTCCAGAGGACCGGACCGGACCGAATGTGCATCCCTTCGTTGGCGACAGATGGGATACTGAACAGCTGATTTGCTTTGACGGAGGGTTCACTCATCTCCGCACCCTCAAGATTGAAATATATGGAGCTTGTGAGTTTGTAGTGAAAGAAGGTAGTCTGCCTTCATTTACTCATTTGGAGGTTGATAAGCAACACAGGTTCATGGCTTCAGACATATGGAAGCAACTGATCACCAAGACATCATGAAGCTATCAAAATTATGTCTTCGTTTCATGCATTTTACAAAACAGAAACAGAAATTATATTCCAGTCTATGTACATCTCTTCATTTGATACTTGGGTGTATCATATATAAATGCTGGCACTGAGATAAAAAAACAAAAAACAAAAGTCTATGACACATTAAAATTATATCCTGAATTTAAGGGTCGAATGTGCAATATATGAAAGATCGCGATGCTTTTGTAAATTAGAAAATTCAATTCAGTGCATCACACACATGGAAGGGAGATGGAGCAGAACCTCTAAAAAACCATAAAGGGGTAGATTGGTAATTTTGAGAGATTTATTGATTGTAAAACTATCTGTGCAGCCCCTGCCTCTCCCCTCCGCCGTTTCTCTCGCGGCCGGTGCATCTCCTCGTCGCCGTCTTCCTCCACGGCTGACTTCATCTCTCCACCACCTCCGTCGGTCATTCAATTCATTTTATAAATTTGGATCCCTATTCAATTCGAAATCCACCAATCATATGCGACATGCCCTAATTTGATTGAATTAGCAATCACCTCTATCAATATTGAATCCGCCGGCGCATATCACTGGTTAGTAATTTTTTTATTATGTTTATTGAGTTAAGAAATCGAAATGCAGAAAAGATGAGCTTTTGATAAGCAATGAGAATCACTGTTATATGTTAACTAGGTTTTATAAAACTAGTGAGGTGGGTTAGTGTGTTGAATTCTGATCAAATTCAAACATGTCTTTCTTTTTAAAAATGTTTAGTTAAGCTTCATATGTCATACTTACTGGATTTTCTAAAATCAAATCCTGTAAAGGATTGTTCTAGTTTCTGCTATCTTGTTGTTTAAAGATAACTTCATGATGTTGTGAATAGAATTAGAGTGTTAGATAATTCAGAAACAGGTCGTTATGGTGTTTTCTTGTTTTTCTTTTGTTGTATAGTCAGATAACAAGTTTTAATTATCCAACGATTCCGTCAGTTGGTGGTGCATTCATATTTAAGAAAGTGTTTCTTGCAGGCTTAAAGTCATCAACTGCTCAGTAGTGCCTCAAAGATAAAGGTCATTGGCATAAAAATTTTGACTCATTGTGCAATCATCATTCTACTGGAGATAGTAGGGCTAGGTGATCACGATGAATTCATTTTCCAAAGAAATGCAAATAAGAAGAAGGATTGCTGGAATGTGAGCTTCATTTCTCTCAAATGTCTATGTACTGTCCAGTCATAGCTAGTTCTGTCTCATTTTCGTGTTTTATTTGTAGATTTAATAAGCGGGAAGAGGACTTTGAATCCTTGAGGGAGTATAATGATTACTTGGAAGAGGTGGAGGATATGAGTACGTTTGGAAGCATGTCTTTTTTTATGTAAACTCCTTTTTCCTTGTAAATGAACTTATTGTTTCATACGTATCTACAGCTTGCAATTTGATAGATGGAGTAAATGTTTCAGCTATTGAAGAGAAAATTGCCAGATACCAGGAGGAAAATGCTGAACAAATTATGATTGCCAAGGCTCGTAAGGTACTTCGTGGCTGATGGTTACAATATCTTCATACTTTTGGTTTACTAAATATATGTTTGCATAAAACCATTATTATAAGATTTGGTTTGTCAAATAGTTTCATTTCGTGGCATTTTGGATTAAACTGTATCAAATTGATGTTATTTTTAATTGTCATTTGTTGGTACTCTACTGCATACAGGCAGAGGAAATGGCAGCAGCGGCTAGCAAGGGACAAATTAAAGCTCAAGGTGACACTGATATGGTAAGATTACAGTGTCTTACAGTATTTGGTTCTTTACCATGTAGACATTCCTTTTCGACATTGGTATCCATGAAAAGTCTGGGCCTTGTCTTCTTATGATTTGCTAACTGTCTAATTGAGATAAAGCATCACCATTCTCCGGTTGATTATCTGATGATTCAATTGGTAGAATCTTAGTGTCACCTATCTATTATTTTTAGTGCTTGTGAAATATCTTGAATGTAGATAGTTAAAATTCTATCTGGGACATATTGAGATGTCAGTGAACTTGATTTTATAAAGGTTGGGAATGCGCCTGCAGCTTTATGACACCTCTCTCTTCTTTTTTTGGCCTTTTTACCTTGGAAATGGCAGTCATTCACTTCCCTACTTGTATAGGGAAATTAATCATACGGTGCATCATTTTTTTTGCCATGTAAATCCAATTGAAGATAAAAAGCTAGTTAATTAGATTACGCAGCCAACGCTTGAAGAATTGGTCAGAAGTACTTGATCATGGTTTCTTAAGTCTCCATGTTTCCCTTTTGTGTTACACAGTCTGCCAACAACAGCTTTCAAGCAGGACTGGTCGTTGGACAGCAGGGACAATATGCACCTACCATTGCTGGAGGCCAGCCTCGACCGACAGGAATGGCCCCTCAGCCCGTACCAATTGGAGGTGGAATGGACATGCTAGGATACTCTATGGAAGACGAGGAAACAATGAGGCTCCGTGCTGAGAGAGGCAGCAGGGCAGGTGGATGGAGTATAGAATTAAGCAAGAAACGGGCATTTGAAGAAGCTTTTGCTAGCATTTGGGTCTGACATCAGATTCTCTCAACTTAATGTCCTCCTTTGTGCTCTCAATGTGAGTCTAATCACCATAGTGCTCGATTTAAGACAAAACTTATATGCTACGGAGTACATCTGTATTAGTATTTGTTAACGTGAACTCGCTATATTCGCTCACTACAGGGGTGCTGTATTTCTGAAGTAATTTTGTATCGTAATCTTGAACCTTTTTTTATTAATGAACTTTATTTAAATTCATACAAATTAAAAAACCAGTAGTTTGTAAAAGTTCAGAATTCTCATTTCAAAGAAAGCAAAAAGGGTTGTGATGTAGCGGTTACAGTCTTGATCGAATGACCAGGAGGTCGACGGTTCATCTAATGACATGAGTTTGACATGAGTTTTGACATCTTTTGCCAATAATAGTGTAATTAAATTTCATCCTAAGTGTGCTGGGGTGGCGCTTAGTCACCTAATGTTTGCGGACGACGTGATTATCTTTTCTAAAGCAGATCGGGGATCGTTGATGAGGATTAAAGAAGCTCTTGCGGTGTTCCATGGCTGGTCTGGTTTGGAGGTCAATGGGAATAAATCTGCCATTTTTTTTGGTGGCTGTGGCGAAGAGGAGCAATGGTCTTTAGCACAGGCTGTGGGTTTTAGCGTTGGTAAGCTTTCGTTCTCTTACCTGGGTGTGCTTCTGGATGGGAGAAGTCTTCGAAGATCAGCATATGATGGTATAGTCGACAAAATGACAAGCAAGTTTAAATCCTGGGCTTCTCGGTGCCTTTCATATGCTGGGAGATTAGTCCTAGTTAAGCATGTGCTTAGTACAATAAGCTCGTATTGGATGAGAGTTCTGCTTTTCCCTAAGTTCGTCTTGAAGAAAGTTGCTGCTATTTGTCGTAACTTTTTATGGTCTGGAACGAGTGTGGGCAAGCGGAATCTGGTAGCGTGGAAGAGAGTGACTAGATCAAAAGACGAAGGTGGCCTGGGTATTAAAAATATATTCATCTTTAACAAGGCGTTGCTATTAAAGCAAATCTGGGATTTATGCCTTAAAAAGGACTCCATGTGGATAAGGTGGATGCATACGTATTTCTTCAATAATCATACCTTATGGGAAGTTGCTGAGAAGAATCATCATTCTTGGGTGCTGAAAAATATTTTGAGACTTAGACAAGATGCGCAAAGATGTATTCAAGTCGACGAGAACTTGGTTTATTCGTGGGCTCACAACAACACCCCTTTTTCAGCTAAGGGTGCCTACGAAGTGTTGAGTAATGCTGAGGAGGTGGTGAAGTGGGCAGAGTTGGTGTGGAATGGAGTATCTCATCCCAAGCACAGTTTTTGCACCTGGTTGGCGATTCAAAACAAGCTTTACACTAGGGATAGAATATGGAGCTTGGTGGAGGATCAAAGACATTGCAGCTTCTGTAATTCTGAGCTGGAAAGTGGGGAGCATATTTTCTTCAACTGCAGGGATCTCATTCCTCTTCACAAATATCTTGAGGTAGTGGATATTCATACTCATTGGAATAAATGGGAGGATTTAAGTCAATGGCAGCATAATAGGCAGTGGAGATCGCAAGAGGAAAAAATGGCAGTTTTCTTCATTATTAATTTAGCTACTTATGAAACATGGAAAGCGCGAAATTACAAGATCTTTCGAAATGAAGATACGAGCAAAGATCAAATCTGGAGCTTAGTTTTGAAGATCCTAAGAATGAAGATGGAGATTATTAAGAAGACTAAAGCTGGGAGCAAATTACATAAATATTTAGTTGATAGGCATATTGTTGCTGCTGATTAGCTTAGCTTGTCCTGTTTTTTTGGCTGTGAGCATTGCTGTGCTGCTGTTGTGCTGGGCTTGTGTGTTTTGGCCTGTGGTGCTGTGGTTGTTGTGTTGCTGTGTCGGCAGTTGTTCTTGTGTTTTTGGTTGGTTTGTCTGTGCAGTCCTTTTTCTTTGAATATACACCTTTCAGGAAGAAAAAAAATAGTGTAATTAAATTTTGTTTTTAAAAAGAAAAGAAAGCGAATAAAATAAGTTGTCGCTAAATGTTACCTGGCGTAAGAGATTTCTGACCTGGCGGTGTTCATGTCACACAGAGCTATAAACTCGCTTTCTCGCTTGGTTTCAAAATCCTTATCTCCATCTCCAACGCCATGTCGCTTCCCTCCAAGCTCCTCCACCACCATTTTCTCACCCCAACCGCCGAATTCCACTCCGATTACCGATTTCCATGCCTCGGATATGCTCGCAGTGCTCGGCGGCTGAATCGGATTGTCGGCGCGCAGAGGTCTCGGAGAGTCGGTAAGCTGAGGTATCCGTCGGAGAAGAAGAAGCTGAAGGATCAGCGGAAGCCGGTTCTGGATGTGGAGAATAAGTTCGAGGGATTTTGGAGACTGTCGAAGCTTGGAGTTCCGGTAGAGAGCGATCCTGGGAAGGACTTTTTAGATGTTTCGGAAGGGTTGCTGCAGGAGATTGCTAAAGCGATTGAGTTTCCCGTAAGTGCGGATGCATCTTGTTTAGATGATATTAACTAGAGTAGAAATATGTGATATCTGTAAAATGCAGAGAGGATTACTGAGCAGTCATTTTTTAAAATGTTCTGTGTGAATTTGATCAGGTAGCATCGTTGCTGCCAGCTGAGGCGTTTAAAGTTGTACGGAAATCATTCGATGCCAGGAAGGTTTGTTTCAAGTATTGACTATTGAGCATTGTCATGTATAATTGTATTTAGATGACAGATTTATTAATTGGGTTGCATATTTATAATGATGTAGTTGGAATGGTGAGTGATTTAGTACTACTGTATATGTGAGTTATCTATCGAGAAACTTACTCTGAATGGGAAAATACCAGTGAAACGGATCACATTGTTTCATTAATATCATGATTAGGAAGAAAATCAGTTTCTTGATGTCGATGGAAAACTATGGTGTGTTTCCCCAACTCGTAGTAAGAGCTACGAACTTACATTTCATTTGTTTTTTTAACTTTGAACAAGATAATGTGCGTGTAAAACTGCAATACTTAATAGTTAATACAACTTTGTAAATAATGAAATGGTGGACGTCTAAGGCTAATGTGTTTAAGACCTTAAGGATGCAGTAAAAGGAAGTGTAATGAGAGAAAGCTGACAGATAACTGGTCTGGTCTGCATGCTTTACAGTTTGCTCCATATATTTCTAATTGTTTTGTTGCGTTTGGAAGAGTAATGATATTGAAAGTCACGAACACTCGGACACAGATTTAAGCAGTTTTTTTCTTCTGGTTTTAGCTGATAAAGGGTGCCAAGTTTGTTTACACTGTTGACATGGACGTGGACAAGCTCCTAGAGTTAGAACCTCGCACTTGGGATTTCATATCTCGATTGGAACCCAAAGTTGGCCTTATAGAACATATGCCAGAAGAGAAAATTTCTGGCAATTTGATTAATATTATTCACAACGTGAAGAAAACCCGTGATGATACGTCAATGCAAAAAAGTGAGATTAACAACCACAATGGGGATCATGATGTACACACGACTTCTAAGAAACCTAGAGTTGGGATTGTTGGCAGTGGGCCATCAGGATTATTTGCTGCTCTTGTACTGGCTGAACTTGGAGCAGAAGTTACCTTATTCGAAAGAGGTCAACCCGTTGAACAAAGGGGGCGGGACATCGGTGCTCTAGTTGTTCGACACATATTGCAGCAAGAAAGCAACTTTTGCTTTGGGGAGGTTATACTTTGATCCATTGCAACTGTGAACTGTTAAGTTTATCTTTTAACTGTGTTTATTTAGCACACTTCAGAATGCGTTTACAGCTATTTGTTCTATATTTGTCAAATCGTGATTTAATTAAACATATCTGAGTCTGTACTCTAGTCAACACTCCTATGTCTTCACTCATATCTGTAGCAGGGTGGTGCAGGTACCTGGAG
Source organism: Rhodiola kirilowii (assembly GCA_033675215.1). Taxonomy (NCBI): domain Eukaryota; kingdom Viridiplantae; phylum Streptophyta; class Magnoliopsida; order Saxifragales; family Crassulaceae; genus Rhodiola; species Rhodiola kirilowii. The sequence goes on along the minus strand of CM066195.1, from coordinate 44,536,369 downwards.
TGATGGAAAGCTCGTGACAAGAATTGGTAGGAACAGTGGCAGTGTTCTGGCGGTAAGATGTGTTCTGGCGGTCGGCGTAACAGTCTTATCTTATGACTTGCTTTGGATTCACCCCCTGATTTCATTTTATCCTTTTGTTACAGATTTTGAAAACCTTAGTTCACTTTGGAGCTCCAAATAATATTTTGGTTGATGGGAAGCCCCACCTAGGAACTGATAAATTGATTCCATTACTTCGTAATTTCAGGGAATATCTACTTGAACTTGGTGTGAGTTATATAAATCACATTCTTCTGTATTTTGTTGGGATTTAGAGTACATGTTTCCTCTGTGACAAAAACAATGATCTCTATGTAGGTCACAATCAATTTTGGGACAAGGGTTGATAATCTTATTGTTGAAGGCCAGAATGTTGCTGGAGTGGAAGTTTCTTCTAGCTCAGACTCATCACGGTTGGACTACCAAGAATTCAGATGTGATGCTTTGGTCCTAGCAGTTGGGCATTCTGCTCGAGATGTATATAAAATGCTTCTGACTCATGATGTTGCTTTGGTTCCGAAAGATTTTGCTGTGAGTATTGTCTTACTGTCACTTTTAGAATAAATCTAAGTCCTAATAATACTGTATATGAATTGTTTATGCCATAGCCTTGTATTGTGTTCTTCGTTGTGTGTATGACTCAGTTTACTGTTGTTAACAGGTTGGTTTAAGGGTGGAGCATCCGCAGGAACTCATTAATAGCATACAGGTCAGTTATACATGTTTTATTTTGAATTGTTATTTTCAGCTAGGAATTCGCTTGTAACTGGTCCTTAGATGTTTATTCTGCCTTGGGAAAACTTTTCTGCAAACCTTAGCTGCTAAATTCTGTCTCATATCATCAAATTCTCATTCTCGAGTAAAGTATGTCTGAATTAACGGGGCTCGCCTCGAATCAGGTACTGGTCATGAAAAAAGACTCACCATGGAAGGTTTATTTGTAAAATATTACAGCTCATAATATTTTCTAAACAACAACGGATTGGTTTCTGTTCTCTTGCAAGGGGTCTTTCGACGATATAACGCAAGATGGCTAGAATACACGAGCATGATATTTATTTCAATGCAATTTAATATTGCAAACTAAACCAGGTTTTGCATAATTCCTTGTTATAGTATGCAAAATTGGCTAATGATGTCCGTAAAGGCCGTGGGAAAATACCTGTTGCTGATTACAAAGTAGTAAAGTATGTTGACGGAGAAATGAAAGACCACACTACACGTCCAGAGGCTAACAGTCGTAGTTGCTACTCATTCTGCATGTGTCCTGGCGGACAGGTAATAAGTTACCACTGTGTACGATTTGGCAAAGTATGAACTCGAACCTAAACTTTCGTTTATATCATGAACAAAGTTAATCATACAAATACAACTCTCGGAGCAGTTTCCATTGGGGACATAAAATGAGCGTACGCAATGTGGGCAGACACTTATTGTTGATCAGACATTTGATAATTAAAAAAGGACCTTGCTGAATAACTTGTCATTATATGTCATCATTTCCTATCTAAAAAAGATGAAACAATTGTTTGCAGGTTGTTCTTACTGGTACAAACCCATCAGAAATTTGTGTCAATGGAATGTCCTTTTCTAAACGTGCATCAAAGTGGGCAAATGCAGCCCTTGTTGTCTCCGTTTCGTCAAAAGATTTTGGAGCATTTGATTGTCACGGGCCTCTAGCAGGTGTTGAGTATCAGGTCACATCTCGTACCATATACCACTTGCTCGTTTTATGTATCTCAGTATCGAATTTTCAGATACATGTTTATGGCACAACATTTAGTTTGGATGTTCTGGATCTTGGCACTTCAGTCAATTACAAACATTAGAGTCTGCATAGTTGTTTGACTATCGTTCACATGATGTAGAGGGAATTTGAGAGAAAAGCAGCAGTAATGGGAGGTGGAGATTTCGCTGTGCCTGTGCAGACAGTTACCGATTTTTTGGAGAGCAAGTTGTCAGGTTTGGACAAAGGACGGATTTTCTAGGTTGCTTTTTCATTAATACTTTTGCATCTCGTATGACTTCCACTGTTTCAGCAGCAACATCCTTACCACCATCAAGTTATCGATTGGGAGTGAAGGCAGCACCTCTTCACGAAATTTATCCCAATTATATAACAGACGCTTTGCGAAAGTCACTTGAAACATTCAACAAGGAGGTAACTTCTCCAGTGTTAATAGTTACATAAATCCTGGACTGCGCAGCAGTAACAATTTTCTGTGTGTGCCTCTTTTTTAATAGTTACCTGGATTCATCTCCAATGATGCTCTCCTCCACGGAGTAGAGGCAAGTACCTTATCTGATACACTGTTTTCTTTTTCCTTACCACTTATCCGCATTTTTTAACCTTTGAGAATTTAAACGCTATATACATATGCTGAGAAAAATTAATTTATGTTTTCAGACGAGAACGAGTTCTCCAATCCAAATACCGCGTGATCCATACACTTACGAGAGCACGTCAATTAAAGGGCTCTACCCAGTTGGAGAAGGCGCCGGATATGCAGGTGGGATCGTCAGCGCAGCTGTTGATGGCATGTATTCCGGTTTCGCAGTGGCAAAGAGTTTAGGATTGTTCAATGAAGCTGTGGAGTCAATTTTAGGGAAGGCACAGAACTCGGCCTCTGCAAAATACTGAATAATTCATATTTGTAGCTATCAATTTTGTCCCAGATTATCTATGACAAGTTAATACGAATTTTTAATATGTATTATAGTTTATTAATATTTTTATAGAAGAGTGCGGTTCAGGTACAAATTACAGTTATAAATTAATACTAAAAACTGCATTTGCAGTTGACACGTGTACCATTTATTCCAAATCTCGGATAAATCACAGTATTATAGTCATTATACATAATCCTTTTATAATCGTATTTATTTTTATTTTCAATTTAGTCCCTGATTTGGAAACTCCGTAAGTATTCCATTCAATCTGATTTTAGGATCATACTTAAAAGACAATGATTAGACTTAAAGAAATAATGCACAGACTTAAAATAGATAATGATCAGACATAAAAAGGCAATGATCAAACTTAAAGAATACTACTCAGACTTAAAATAGATAATGATCAGCCTTAAAATAGATAATGATCAGACTTAAAAAGACAATGATCAGGCTAAAAGAAATAATGCTCAGACTTAAAAATAGATAATGATCAGACTTAAAGAGACAATGATCAGACTTAAAGAATACTACTCAGACTTAAAATAGATAATGATCAGACTTAAAGAAACAATGATCAGGCTTAAAATAGATAATGATCAGACTTAAAAATAGATAATGATCAGACCTAAAGAGACAATGATCAGACTTAAAAGACAATGATCAGACTTAAAAGATAATGATCAGACTTAAAAGATAATGATCAGGCTTAAAGAAATAATGCTCAGACTTATAATAGACAATGATCAGACTAAAAGAGACAATGATCACACTTAAAAGACAATGATCAGACTTAACGAAATAATTTTCAAACTTAAAATAAATAATGATCAAACTTAAAGAGACAATGATCAGACTTAAAGAAATAATGATCACACTTAAAATAGATAATGATCACACTTAAAATAAATAATGATCAGCCTTAAAGAGACAATGATCACACTTAAAGAAATAAGGATCAGACTTAAAATTGATAATAATCACTTAAAGAGACAATGATCAGACTTAAAGAGACAATGATCACACTTAAAGAAATAAGGATCAGACTTAAAATAGATAATGATCAGACTTAAAGAAACAATGATCAGACTTAAAGAGACAATGATCAGACTTACGAGATAATGATCAGACTTAAAAGCTAATTAAGTGCTGGGAGCAAATGAAAAATCCGATAGAGGCAAGCTATATATCGTTGCGTAGCTAAGTCAAAACTCTACAACTCTCTAGTTCACACCAAGAGCAGACTAGGTCGTTAAGAATGTCAAAATCGATGTCAAAGCTTAATGATCAGACGTAATTCATGAATGATCAGACGTAATTGACACTATAAATGGTATATTAGACCTTTATTCATTCAAAGTATTGAGATCAACTGAAAAATCCGATAGAGGCAAGTCATATATCATTGCGTAGCTAACTCAAAGATCTACAACTCTCTAGTTTACACCAAGAGCAGACTAGGTCGTTAAGAAGATCGAAATTGGAGTCAAAGCTTAATGAACAGACTTAATTCATGAATGATCAGACTTAACTGACAGCAATGATCAGACTTCAACTATTACTGTAGCAATTTTTAGGACGATTATACCCTCGCGTATGTTATGTATTTTTAAATAAGTCCGTTTAAAAAAAATTTATTTATAAAAAATGCTCGAATTACGATTAGTGGAAATACACACTTGACAAATTTTTATTGAATTTTTAATTTTAATTTATAAGTATGGTTTGTATTTGTTGGAAAAATGTGTTTAAAGGTTTGAAGAAAAATGGTGGTGCGCCACATTTGAGACCTAAAATTGAGCGTGGAGGACACCTCGAATCGTGATGATAAAATTAGATTAAAATACCTTGAGTTGAGAGGTATGAAATCGAATGTTGAATTGCCAAAAACGAAGCTATATCGAATGAGAAATCGATGGCCAAAGATGGACCAAAAATCATCCATCTCAGCGGGTTGCGCGGTTCATTTTGCTTAATTCGATTTTACTCTTTTGAACCGAACCAAAAGATTAAGCCTTGTGAAGATTGTGTTTAATTTTGGTTTGAATTAACAAAGTCACGGACAGGTTTTGATTAACTCAATTAGGTTTGAATTAAAAAAAAAACCTTGTGACGGTTCAACCGAAGATTGTGACGATTCGTGATGGTGTCTTCTCAGCAGTATAAAAAGGGGTCAGCCCTTTTCTGAGAAAACTAACGCAAAAACACAGAGAAAACAATACCCAGACATCTCAACTTCCTTTTTCCGTTTCCGATAAGTGTGATAGTGAAAGATCGAATAGGTTCGATCAGCGAGGCTACGGTGTTAAGCGCTTGCTGAGATTCATTCATCCTGGGAAGCTCGTTGCCATCAGACCCAACACCTACGGGAGGCAATACAGCTTTAAGGACAGCGTCCTCATTGACGTGACTGAATCAACAAATTCGGTTTGCTGTCCTATTTTCGTTTTCTGGTTTTCAGCATCTCGCAATGTTAATATTAATCTGCTGTTAATCTGCTGTTTTCACACTGAAAAATATGCTTCACATGTTGCCTCTTATCTGCTGCTTTCAGATTCATACTGCTACTTATGAACATTCAGAATTTCAGATGCATGCTCAGTATATTTTGGTTTCAGTAAACTTGCATTAATTTAGTTGCTGGTTTATTTACAATTAGTTTATGTTACTTGCTGCATGGTTTTATTCAAATGATAAATCTAACTTGCTGTTAGTTGCTGACTTGCTGTTAATTTATTCATGTTCTGTTGATCAATTCTTCAATGCATGCTCACTGTTTTATTGCTCAGATTTGTTGTCTATGCTCTCTGTTTCATAAGCATATCAATTTTAATTATATTCAGATATTTAGAGAAATCGTCCAACAATCTTAAAGCTGTATTATACTTTGTTTATATCTGTATATATATGCATTGCAGTTTGTTCAATTAGTTTAATTTCACATATGAATGCTTCAGTTAGATGTTGTTACATGCTGTAGTAAATTCAGATCAATTTTATACAAATCAGTGTGCTGTTAATTGTTCTGTGTCATATTAAGTTGTTTATTGTTCTGTTAATTTTATACACATTAGTTGCTGTTAATGCCTCAGTCAAATCAAAGATTTGTTACTTGCTGATTAAAGTTATAATTATATTCAGATACGGAATTTCTCCAACAGATTCAACTAGTAGATTTTACTTCGTTATTATCTAAAAATATTAATTTCAGCGTACTAATAAATCTGTCTCTGTTGTAGCAATGTCTGAAAACAATCAAACTGTGAACATGGATGCTGTGAACAATCATCCTGAGGTCGTTGCTGAATCGACCAATGCTGCCACTCCGACTGCACCACCAGTGATGCCTACGGGCGGGAATGGACCTGCGGGTCTAACCAATGTTGTGGCACACGTGCCGGCTGCGGTCATGGCTGCTGAGAAGCCTGAAAAATTCAATGGATTGAATTTCAGTACGTGGCAGCCTAAGATGCATTTCTATCTCTCCCAGTTGGGCCTTGGCCGGTATCTGACCGAGGAGACACCTAGGGTGGCTGAAAATGAGACTGATCGACAAGTGCTGATGGCATACAATGCCTGGAAAGATTCCGAGTATTTGTGTCGAAATTATGTGCTGAACAGTCTGAATGACGTGTTGTACAAGGTGTACAAAGCCAAAAGCACAGCTAAGGAGGTGTGGGAAGCACTTGATCGGAAGTACCGAACTGAGAATGCGGCTCCAAGAAGTATACTGTGGGGCGTTTCCTCGAATACCAAATGGTGGATTCAAAGACTGTGACCAGTCAAGTGAATGACTTGCAGTTCATTATGCATGACATGAACTCTGAAGGAATGGTAGTGAATGAACCATTTCAAGTTGCTGCAGTCATTGAGAAGCTGCCTTCGGGGTGGAAGGACTTCAAGAACTACCTTAAGCACAAGCGAAAGGAAATGTCGATGGAAGACCTAGTGATTCGCCTCAAAAATGAAGAGGATAATCGATCATCTGATAAGAGATTGAAGCTCTCTACTGGGAGGGCAAATGTTGTGGAGCATGGTAAAAGCTCCAAAGGGAAGAAGCCCTTCAACAAACTTGGACCCAAAGGTGGGACTATTAAGAAGAAGGCGAAGTCGAAGTTTGCTGGCAAGTGCTTCAACTGTGACAAAGAGGGTCACCGAGCTGCTGATTGCAGAAAGCCAAAGAAGAAAAAGGTGAATGTCGCCGAGGAGGATGAAGATATGTTAGTGGCTGTGATCTCTCAGCTGAATCTGGCAGATTCAAATCCTAAGGAGTGGTGGCTGGATTCTGGAGCAACCCACCACATCTGTTCTGACAAGAATGCCTTCTCGGAGCTGAAGCTGTCTGAAAATGGAGAGAAGGTGTACATGGGAAATTCGGCCACCTCAGAGGTCAAGGGGAAAGGAAGTGTGAATTTGAAGATGACTTCAGGGAAGGAGCTGAAGCTGACTAATGTCTCGTATGTGCCTGACATTAGGAAGAACTTAGTATCTGGAGCCTTGCTTGATGCGCATGGTTTCAAGATAGTCTTTGAGTCTCAGAAAGTTGTTCTTTCTAAGAACGGAATGTATGTGGGACGTTGTTATGTGAAAGATGGCATGTGGAAACTTAATGTAATTGTCATCAAGACTATCAATAAAGAAAGTTCTTCTGCTTACTTGCTTGAATCCTCAAATTTATGGCATGGTAGATTAGGTCATGTAAATTATGACTCTATAAGGAATCTAATGAAATTGGATTGTATACCAAAACTTCAAATTGATTCCGAACATAAATGTGAAATTTGCGTTGAGGCAAAATTAACACGAACATCCTTTCATAGTGTTGAAAGAGATACTGAACCCCTTGACCTAATACATAGTGATCTATGTGACTTGAAATTCATGCCAACAAGAGGTGGAAATAAATATTTTGTAACTTTCATAGATGATAGTTCAAAATATTGTTCAATATACTTGCTGAAGAGCAAGGATGAAGCAATAGAGAAATTTGCCATGTATAAGTTGGAAGTAGAAAACCAACTAAATAAAAAGATCAAAAGGCTACGAAGTGATCGTGGTGGTGAATACGTAGAACCATTTGGGACACTGTGTGCACAAACAGGAATCATACATGAGGTTACTCCACCTTATACACCTCAATCGAATGGTGTAGCTGAACGTAAGAATCGCACTATTAAAGAAATGATGAATGCGATGTTGCTTAGTTCAGGGTTACCTCAGGCAATGTGGGGGGGGGCCGTTTTGTCTGCTAACTATCTGCTGAATCGAATACCCCGAAAGAAAAAAGAGAAATCTCCTTATGAATTATTCAAAGGGAGAAAACCATCTTACAAACACTTGCGAGTGTGGGGATGCTTAGCCAAAGTAATGGCTACCGGTCCTAAAAGAATGAAGATAGGACCAAAGACAGTTGATTGTGTCTTTATAGGCTATGCGCATAACAGTAATGCGTATAGGTTCATTGTGTATGAGTCGAAAAACCCTGATATACACAAGAACACAATTATAGAATCGAAGACTGCTTCGTTCTTTGAACACGTATTTCCTCATAAAGAAATGCGATCGAGTTCATCTTATGAGATAGATGAAGATACTAATGAAATGTATCACCAACAAGAAGAAGTATCCGAGGATGATACAAATGTGGAGGAACCAAGAAGAAGTAAAAGAGCAAGGGTTGAAAATTCATTTGGACCTGATTTTATAACCTTTATGGTTGAGGCGGGACCTCCTACATACAATGAAGCTATAAGCTCTATTGATGGTCCTATATGGAAAGAAGCCATAAAAAGTGAACTAGACTCCATTATGCAAAATCATACTTGGGAGTTAGTTAATCTTCCTCCGGGATGTAAGCCACTTGATTCAAGGTGGATTTTTACTAAGAAAATGAAAGTTGATGGTACTATTGAAAAGTACAAAGCGAGACTTGTGATCAAAGGATATAGACAAAAGGAAGGTCTAGACTACTTTGATACATTCTCACCTGTGACAAGGATCACATCTATAAGGATGATAATTGCCATTGCAGCTCTGCGCAATCTAGAAATTCATCAAATGGATGTGAAGACTGCTTTCTTGAATGGAGATCTTGAGGAAGAGATATATATGGAACAACCTGAGGGTTGTAAAGCGCCAGGACAAGAGAGAAAGGTTTGTAAACTTGTTAAGTCTCTATATGGTCTGAAACAGGCACCAAAACAGTGGCATGCGAAATTTGACAAAGTGATATTGTCAAACGGATTCAAAATCAATGAGTGTGACAAATGTGTATACAGCAAAACCACTGAACACGGTTATGTGATTTTGTGCTTATACGTCGATGATGTTCTCATTGTAGGAAACAATGAAGAAATGGTCAAATCCACTAAGTCCATGTTAAACTCAAAGTTTGATATGAAAGACTTAGGTCTGGCCGATGTAATTTTAGGGATTAAAATTACAAGGATGGCAGATGGATTTGTCTTAAGCCAAGCACACTACGTTGATAAGATTTTAGACAAATTTGGGAAAGAGAGTGTAGGAATTTATAAAACTCCTATAGATATGAACCAACACCTGTCTAAAAATAAAGGGGAGAGTATATCTCAAGTGGAATACTCGAAAGTAATAGGCAGTCTAATGTACTTAATGAATTGTACTAGACCTGATATTGCTTATAGTGTGAGTAGGCTTGCAAGATATACAAGTAATCCAGGAACCGAACACTGGAAAGCCATCGTGAGATTACTGAAGTATCTACGATTTACTCGAAACTATGGTTTACACTATACCAGATATCCTGAAGTCATTGAAGGTTACACTGATGCCAGCTGGATATCTGATATACAAGACTCAAAGGCCACCAGTGGATATGTATTCACTTTGGGAGGTGCAGCCGTGTCATGGAAATCCTCGAAACAAACTCTAATAACCCGATCCACGATGGAAGCTGAGTTCGTGGCATTAGATAAATGCGGCGAAGAAGCAGAGTGGTTAAGGAACTTTGTAGAGGATATTCCTGGTTGGAAAACCCCTGTGCCACCGATATGTTTATATTGTGATAATCAATCAACAATTGGTAGAGCACATAATGTCATGTATAATGGTAAGTCTAGACACATACGTCGAAGACACAATACCATAAGACAACTTCTCTCATCCGGAGTCATAAGCATTGACTACGTGAGGTCCAAAGAAAATATATCGGATCCGTTAACCAAAGGGTTAAATAAGGACCAAGTAGAGAAGACAACTAAAGGAATGGGACTGAAGCCTTTTGATTGCTAAAATCAAAACATAGGCTTAAGCCCTTGGGCATTAAAAGTCGAGGCAAAGGAAAACCCTACCATGATGACTGGAGATCCCAAGAACTTGGTTCAAAGGGACAACCGATCTGCTAAGACTGTGTGAGGTCACTGTGGGGGCAACCCCCTTCCTATTCCTTGATAAAACAGTGACTCCCGCACGAGGCTAAGCTCGAAGCTTTTAATGATTCTAGTAATTTGAATAGTGAGATTCAAATGGGTAACGCGGGATTACTTTGAGAAAGAATCACCTATGTGAGAGAGAAGTGGGGTCGCTTCAAAGGAGAATTCAAGGGCTTAATTCTTTAGAAACTCTTGCAGAACCAGGAAAGGGGTATCATGACCAAAATGAGCCCATCAGTAAGAACTGAATAAGATCAGGATAATATCTGTGGGAACATGATTTCGTTTACAGTATAAGACGAACAGTTCAAGGACATCACGTCTACTGAATAGTCAGTAAAGAGATTATGTTATCCCAATGGAGGGTTCAAGGGGGTAACCTACCTATCCTGTGCAGATATTATCCGTAGAAGCTATCACCTATCAAGTCGAGTTTGATTATCGAGGATTATTGTTTTATTTGATTTCACCACTCGATTTTCTTCATGTGGGGGATTGTTGGAAAAATGTGTTTAAAGGTTTGAAGAAAAATGGTGGTGCGCCACATTTGAGACCTAAAATTGAGCGTGGAGGACACCTCGAATCGTGATGATAAAATTAGATTAAAATACCTTGAGTTGAGAGGTATGAAATCGAATGTTGAATTGCCAAAAACGAAGCTATATCGAATGAGAAATCGATGGCCAAAGATGGACCAAAAATCATCCATCTCAGCGGGTTGCGCGGTTCATTTTGCTTAATTCGATTTTACTCTTTTGAACCGAACCAAAAGATTAAGCCTTGTGAAGATTGTGTTTAATTTTGGTTTGAATTAACAAAGTCACGGACAGGTTTTGATTAACTCAATTAGGTTTGAATTAAAAAAAAAACCTTGTGACGGTTCAACCGAAGATTGTGACGATTCGTGATGGTGTCTTCTCAGCAGTATAAAAAGGGGTCAGCCCTTTTCTGAGAAAACTAACGCAAAAACACAGAGAAAACAATACCCAGACATCTCAACTTCCTTTTTCCGTTTCCGATAAGTGTGATAGTGAAAGATCGAATAGGTTCGATCAGCGAGGCTACGGTGTTAAGCGCTTGCTGAGATTCATTCATCCTGGGAAGCTCGTTGCCATCAGACCCAACACCTACGGGAGGCAATACAGCTTTAAGGACAGCGTCCTCATTGACGTGACTGAATCAACAAATTCGGTTTGCTGTCCTATTTTCGTTTTCTGGTTTTCAGCATCTCGCAATGTTAATATTAATCTGCTGTTAATCTGCTGTTTTCACACTGAAAAATATGCTTCACATGTTGCCTCTTATCTGCTGCTTTCAGATTCATAAACTGTGTTTATTTCCAGCATGATATTTAGATTATCTTACTGCTACTTATGAACATTCAGAATTTCAGATGCATGCTCAGTATATTTTGGTTTCAGTAAACTTGCATTAATTTAGTTGCTGGTTTATTTACAATTAGTTTATGTTACTTGCTGCATGGTTTTATTCAAATGATAAATCTAACTTGCTGTTAGTTGCTGACTTGCTGTTAATTTATTCATGTTCTGTTGATCAATTCTTCAATGCATGCTCACTGTTTTATTGCTCAGATTTGTTGTCTATGCTCTCTGTTTCATAAGCATATCAATTTTAATTATATTCAGATATTTAGAGAAATCGTCCAACAGTATTTAATCCGTTTCGTTTGTAGAAAAATTAAATTGAAAACTTGTAGTATTGTTTTCCATTTGAGTTTCACTTAATTTTCGTGAATAAAATGAAACAGAACTGCAGAAAAGTGATAATTGCACTGCAAACGTCACCGTATAATCATCGATAAAGTATCATTTCCATACAACCTCTCGGCTCCGTCTGGAACTACTCGATCTCCAACGACACCGTATTAGTGAGCTATGCTATGGAATCTTCTGCACAACCTTCTGGCTGTATCTCGAGCTACTCTATCAATCTCAAAACGACATCGTATCGGCAAGCATATGTTATTAAAGCTCTTCTACAATCTTCCGGGTCTATCTCGACCTACTCGACGCTTCTCCAACTAACCTCGTACTGGGTCTCTCTCGACGCTTCTCGGGCCGACCTAGACTCCTCTGCCTCATTCCATTTCACCACTATATAAACACCATCGCCCAACTCCCATCAACCCAGATCAGTTTCGAATTTCAAAAGCAATTCGATACACAACAAGCGTTCTTTTCTACACAATCTCAGACTTCTCTTTCTTGATCATTAATTTTTAGTTTATTATTAAGACACAAGAATGGTGGCGACAACTGAAGGCAAGGCTATCGGCATCGACCTCGGCACCACTTACAGCTGCGTCGGAGTGTGGCAGAACGACAGAGTCGAGATCATCGCCAATGACCAAGGCAACAGGACCACGCCTTCTTATGTGGCGTTTACCGACACTGAGCGGCTCATTGGCGATGCGGCCAAGAATCAAGTCGCCATGAACCCGAACAACACAGTTTTCGACGCTAAGCGGCTGATCGGGAGGAGGTTTTCTGATCCTTCTGTGCAGAGCGACATGAAGCACTGGCCGTTTAAGGTTGTCCCTGGTCCAGGCGACAAGCCGATGATAGTGGTGAATTACAAGGGCGAGGAGAAGATGTTTTCTGCTGAGGAGATTTCGTCTATGGTGTTGGTGAAGATGAGGGAGATAGCGGAGGCGTTTTTGGGTCATTCTGTGAACAATGCGGTCGTCACTGTGCCTGCTTATTTCAACGATTCGCAGCGACAGGCGACGAAAGATGCTGGAGTGATCGCGGGACTGAATGTTTTGCGGATTATAAACGAGCCGACTGCTGCAGCGATAGCGTACGGGCTGGATAAGAAAGCGTCGAAGAAAGGCGAGCAGAATGTGCTCATATTTGATCTTGGTGGCGGGACGTTTGATGTTTCGTTGCTGACGATTGAGGAAGGGATTTTTGAAGTGAAGGCTACGGCGGGAGACACTCACCTTGGTGGAGAGGATTTTGACAACAGGATGGTGAATCATTTTGTGGCGGAGTTCAAGAGGAAGCACAAGAAGGATATTAGTGGGAATGCCAGGGCGTTGAGGAGGCTGAGGACGGCTTGCGAAAGGGCGAAGAGGACTTTATCTTCGACTGCTCAGACGACGATCGAGATCGATTCTTTGTACGAAGGGATTGATTTCTATGCGACGATTACGAGGGCGAGGTTTGAGGAGATGAACATGGATTTGTTCAGGAGGTGTATGGAGCCGGTGGAGAAGTGTTTGAGGGATGCTAAGATAGATAAGAGCAAGGTGGATGAGATTGTGCTGGTCGGAGGGTCGACTAGGATTCCCAAAGTGCAGCAGCTTCTGCAGGAGTTTTTCAACGGGAAGGAGTTGTGCAAGAGTATTAATCCTGATGAGGCTGTGGCTTATGGAGCTGCTGTCCAGGCTGCGATTTTGACTGGTGAAGGGAATGAGAAGGTGCAGGATTTGCTGCTTCTGGATGTCACTCCGTTGAGCCTTGGGCTGGAGACGGCTGGAGGAGTTATGACGGTGTTGATTCCGAGGAACACTACGATCCCGACGAAGAAGGAGCAGGTGTTTTCGACCTACTCGGATAATCAGCCGGGAGTGCTGATCCAGGTTTATGAAGGGGAACGGGCTAGGACCAAGGATAACAACTTGCTGGGGAAATTTGAGCTTACTGGAATTCCGCCAGCTCCTAGGGGAGTGCCTCAGATCAATGTGTGCTTCGACATTGATGCGAATGGGATACTGAATGTCTCTGCGGAGGACAAGACGGCCGGAGTGAAGAACAAGATCACTATTACAAATGACAAGGGCAGGCTGAGCAAGGAAGAGATTGAGAAGATGGTGCAGGATGCGGAGAAGTACAAAGCGGAGGATGAAGAAGTGAAGAAGAGAGTTGAGGCGAAGAATGCGCTGGAAAATTATGCATACAATATGAGGAACACGATCAAAGATGATAAGATAGGTGGGAAGCTGGATGCAGGTGATAAGCAGAAAATAGAGAAGGCTGTGGATGAGGCGATTGAGTGGCTGGACAGGAACCAGTTGGCTGAGGTGGATGAATTGGAGGATAAACTCAAGGAGCTTGAGGGTCTCTGCAACCCCATCATAGCAAAAATGTATCAAGGAGGTGCTGGTGCTGGAGAGGTCCCGATGGGAGGCGGAATGCCTGGTGGTGCTGGCCATGGCGCTGGAGGTGCTACAAATGGATCAGCTGGAGCTGGACCAAAGATTGAAGAAGTTGATTAGAGTGGCTGAATGATCAAAAGTGGGTTGTAGTTGAAAAAATGATTGTATGAAGTACCGAAGATAGGAGTTTGTAGACTCCAAAAATAAGCCCCATGTAACGAAAATATGTCCAAGTTAACAACAACAGTGTGATATTCTAGAGTACTAAATAAAAGCTTTTTTTTTTCATCACAAAACTCTACCTAAAATATACTTTGAAGTCATGAAAATGAATTCTGAATTGAAGTGTTCAACAATCTTCAACGGTACAATAAAAAAAACAATCTTCAATGGTAGAAGTTAAAAAGAAAATGCAAAGTAGCTAAAAGTTGTAAGGTAGCTCTCTTATGACTTTGTAGCTATGACCAGAAGTTCAAAGATAGAAATGGATACATGACCACCAGGGTGGTCTTAATGTCTTATGACTTGTCTAAAAGACAAGTTAACCTAACCACATCTTGCAGCCAACTCTTACTAGCTGGGTGAAATTCTAATCTCAGTCATGAGCAGCAATTCGGTATCGAAAACACTGGACAACAACTTCATTTGCCCTTACTAATGTCCTCTAGCAAACACTTTAATTCCTAACTTGGACATTATCAAACAGCATTTTGCTCAGCATGAATGCTAAGTCTAACAATACCAATACCAGCCAATCCTCAAGTTATCAAAACAAAATCACATTTCAAATTAGTCTATTCAAGGTATCGGAAAATGTGCCCAACACAGCACCACTTGAGAAACACAACAGGTTGCCCTAAAATGAAACATACTTAGCAAATCCGAATCTGTCGATCGAATTAAACTGATCTGTCTAAACAGCACCAAAAATGCAGTGAATGAAAGAAATCAATCCACTATGCCAAAATCAAGCATCAACCAAAAGAATCAAAACATCAAAATATTTCCACTGAAACAAGAATTTTTCAATAAAACACATGATTCATAAGTACAGAAGCATAAATTTAAATCCCAATTTTATTCAAATAAATTGAAGCACAGATCACGATACGTATCTCATCCGTAGTAGCGTATCTCATCCGTAGTAGAGCGGGCGGCGGTACTCATCGAAGTAAGCATCCCTATCCACGAACACGATCGAGTAAAGTGCGTAGATAATTCCAGGAATATATCCTAAAATCGTCAGCAACACACAGATCCAAAACTCCACCTGCAAACACAGATCAAACCACATATCATAAACTAGCGTTTATAAGCAAAGACGATGCAATTGAGTGAAGTGTTAGTACAGTGCAGCAGCCATGGCGAAGGCAGACGCCGAGTGGAGGCAGCAAGATGGCGATGAGGATTTCGCAGAAAATCTCGCACTTGCTCGGCATCGTAATTCGTGGAAACAGCAATGAACGAAGATGAGTGAGAATTGAAGATTGGGGATTTTCTCCTGACCCGATTTTCAATTATATCAATTTAATAATTAAATAATTATATGTTAAGATCTTGATACTTTCCCATAAAAAAATATAAAAAATAATCTTTGATATTGACTTTTTGAATTGAACCGTTATGTGGTTCGGATGTCATCGAATTGAACCGCTGCGGTTCCGATTCGATTGTCGTCTTCTTCGATTATTGGAAAACCCTAGTTTCGCTCATCGACGCTCCTCGCCATCGATCATCGGCATCAATGGAGTTCAGGATGTTTCACGACGATCCTTCAGATTTCCATCTCCGCATCAAAACGGCGATCCTTCTAGCGATCCTTGTCAGGTGCGTTTTCGATTTATAATTATAGTGAATCGCAAAACGCAAAATCGACGTGTAACTTAGCTGATGCAGAAAGTGAAGCTATAGTAAACAAACTTGTTAGGGTTTCGTACGTCTTTCTATTGCTAGCATTTTCAATTTCAAGCTATTGTGAATATTGTTGACATTAATGAAACTGGTTAATTTCAATTTGTGCTGATAATGTAAATCAAGAAATCTTTTGTTCAAAATGATTTTACAGCATGATGATATTCTGTCGTGTTAATGACTTGGAGCCTGAGGACATTGTTGCTTGAATTAGAATTTTTTTACTATTAGGATAATCTCTTGTAGGAACTCGTAAAGATATAATGACTATGGAATCCGTATGTTGGCATCATGAAGGTAATGTCGATAATTGTTCACAGCACGGATTTTCCGTAGATATTGAAACTTGCAGTATTCACTTCCTTGATTTGTGCTAAGTTAGTCATCGGACGCTCCTTCCAGAGATCTATTTCTGCGGCCAAACTAGTGTTTTCATTTTTTTTTTTTATCAAGAATCGGTTAAAAATTACTGTGTGATAAATTTTATATTTTATCGGGGATGGCTTGTTAATTTGGTAGTGTCGTTTATTTGTCATTGCAGGCGAAGCCTGGTATTCCTGATATCCAGAGCAAAGTGGACAGCCATGTTTCAGCCTCTAGTAGTTAAAATATATGCGCTCAAAATGCTCAAAGGAGTTATGCAGGGGAAAAAGGAGTTGTGCCTTGCGGGAAGTTAGTGCCTAAAATGTGGAGCGTCTGAATAATAATTAAGAAGGAAAGGACAAACAAGGCAAAAGAAGGAAAACCAGTAAGGCAGGCGACATCCTTTGGAAACTGTGGTGATTGAATGTTCTATGCTGATTGAGATAAAAGCAAGCCTTAAATTGGCACTAAAAGAAATGCACATCAGGGTTGGAACAAGCTTCAGATGTCAAATGAACATCTGCTCAAGTGGAAACAAACCAAAGCACGTTAGGAAATTTTTGTTAGGTTAGCTTTAGTTCACTGCATTCCAGTATAGAGTTTCAGAAATGTCTTAATTTTAATGCACGGGAAACATGTAGTGTGCTTCTTTAGGCTATCCTAAGATATCGAAAATTTCTCGAGAAGCTTTCTCTCCTCCCTCTCTCTACCCCCTCCCCCAAGCTTTCCCGCCAGCCCTTCGGCCTACCCCCACCTCCTCCAGCTCTCAGACCCACTCTCCAGCCTTTCCATGCCTCACCTTTCCCATTCTTCATCTGTTTTCCTCCCTCTCCTCCCCTTGCGGCGGCTCGGGTTGGACTGACGTTGGTAGCGGCGTGGGTAGTCGGTGCTGCCATGGTGGGGTTGGGGTGGTGAGTTTGGACCGGATGATTGTGGGTTTTTTGGTTTTTGTTTTGTGTATCTTTTCCCCTCTAAGCTGTTTCAGCTTATGAGGGTTTTGGTCTGAGCTGTTGTTGCCGCGCTGATACGACTTTTTTTTGTATATATTGGTTACTCTTGCTCGGTCTCCCGGTTGGTGCTTTTGGCAGGCGGACGGTCCTGCTTTTTTTCAGATGTAAATGACGGGATGACGTGTTCACGCCAGATGCGAAGTGAAGCAGCGGACTCCTGTTTATTCTTGTTTATTTTTTTGTCTGTACTGTTCTCAGTTGATTAACTTGTCTCATCTTTAAGACCTCGATTCGCCATTGTTTTTATAATTCACAATTTTAATAATAATAAAAAATATCAAAAATTACATAGTCTGTCTGTCTCATATCGAGATTGTGACACCTATTTTTTTATTGAACGAGAACCTATTTTTTTATTGAACGAGAGCTGATGTGCAAACTCTTATAAAAATTGAAAACGCTATGATGAATAAAGTCTCATTGAACATAAGGTAACATTGGCGAGAGTTGAGTTGAAATGAGAACTAATCTCATCCATTCATATTTGTAATCAATGACTACGATTAATAAGAATTAAATACATTATTCGTAGCTTTTCATTTACTACGAATAATGTATTTAATGCATAATCTTTTGAAAAGATACGAATAATATATTTAATCCTAGTCATTGATTACAAAATATGAATGGATGAGATTAGTTCTCATTTCTCACCGTAACTTACACTTCTCATGTGATCTTTACTCTAATTTGAGAACCTAAATACAGTTATCGAATCAAAATACATTTTCGAATCTGAGTCTGAATCTGACATGTGTTTCTATTCGCAGAATCAACTTGAATTTGCTAAGAACATATGCACCGAACTTCCTAAGGACTGCTCATCACCTACTAAAATTACGTCAGCTGCATATGTTCTATTTCAAAGTATGACAAACATAAAAATATATTCCTAACATAGACAGTCGTGGAGGAGCAAGCTCAGCCCAGTGGGGCAGATTTCCCATTCGCCTGCGCGCGTCCCGGGTTCGACTCCTCATCACTAACTTCTAACTTACTAACCCTTGTAATCCCCTTCAAAAAAAAAAACATAGACAGTCGTGCGTGGAGGAGCGTTCAAATAAGACAGTGAGGTCGATTTCGATCGTTCCATCTAATTTTTCGTACATTGTAGGCGCGCCACGTGTACAATAACATTCACACTAGTTTGTAGTGTGAACGCGTATGACGGATGTGGGTCACGTGGCGAAGGCCACGTGCATTTGATGGCTGCAATAAACGATCGAGATCGTATTTCACTGATTCATTCTAGCAACCCAACCTCAACTGAGTACTCCTGTAATACGTAATATACAACTTTAATAATTAGTGTACCGAACTCATCTAGCCACGTGACTGGTTCTCAAAACTCCATTCTGCTGTCTCATGATCATTGCTTTACACGTTCCAAACTTCTCACGACCGTACCACTCTTGCTGTCGCCTTATAACTTGCTCGCAGAAGCAGAGCGAATGACACGACTGTTGCAAGTCTCCTCTGCACTTTTTGTCTTTTTCCTCTCGAAGCATATCCATTATTCCATTGCCCATTTGTTTTATCCAAATCTCAGTTTCAAAATAGTAAAAGCCACACAGTGACCGCTATCCTCCTCCACAGTCCACTTCAACCAGCTCTACTTGCTCCCTTGTCCTTTCACATCAACTTGTGGTTAGTCCTAAGTCTTTTTCATCTTGTCCCCCTTTCACTCCATTTTCATAAATTAGGTTTAGTCCTAAACCATTTTACTAATTGTATTTTTTTTGAAAATAAATTACTAATTGTATTTTGAAATAAATAGTATTAAATGTATTTTTCTAAGTTTAAAGCATGTGTGCAAAGTATTTTGAAAAGACATACTGAAAAGGAATTTTTTTTTGATAAACGGCAAGGAGACTAACCACAAATACATGAGGACAACACTGCTAAACTTAAATTCATCATCAATCAGAGCAAACCAAATAACACGACTTGACAAAAGCTGACCAAAGCTAAACAACACAACCAACATAGCAGACGCAACAAAGTAAACATTGATACGAAACAATATGACTGATTATCGATCAACAACTAATACATATATACAAGACTTAATAAAAACCCTCAGATGCTTCCTGTAATAACTTCATGACTGCAAGGCCCCAACAGAGAAAGAAACTATTTTGCAATCTTCACTAAAGCTCCGACTTTCATAACTTGATGTGGTTACACATGTATTATTCAGTTCATCAGTTTCCTGTCAAGGAAAGCATGTCAACTCAACTCAATAAAAGACATAACGGAGGACTTAAAAGCTAGGAAAAACTATCTAGCTGGGAACAATCAACTGCTCTACTTAGCCTCACACCCAGAGAAGTAAGCATACCACCTTGACTGAAAGCAACTCGCAACAACACGCGCAACCATATATGAACAAACCCAAAAAAGATCCAAAAAGCTATACATAACTGGTGGACAGTCGCCGACAACGTGACGAAGCAGAGGAAACGGAATACTTATTGCTTTGAAAAGGTAAATTCCTATTTGCCAATATGTAGCGGTTTGTGAGTTTGCACGTTGCCTACAATGCTTAACGTTCCAGGTTTGATTCTTGGTGACTACATCAATTTCTCTGTTAATTTCTATCAGTTTGTTACTACCTTTGCTTTTGAGCTCTTAAGTCGGTCTGATCTTTTAACGAGAATCGATATAAAAGACACGCATTTCAATTGATAAAAATTAATACTATATAAGGCTATATGTTGAGTAGAATATTAGTGAAGAAATGTCCCACATTACCTAGGAGAAGTGACATATGCTAGCTTATATGTAACTATAAAACCGTGACACAAGCTTGAGCTTTTAGGTCACGGCAACTATAAACTGTATGAGCTAGCAAAATTCAACATTGTATCAGAGTACATGGTGCATTTGAGAGGAGTACGTAAGATGTGGGATAAGTGATTAAGGACCCTAAAGAAGGACAAGTTGCAGAGTATAGCACGAAGGACTCGCAAAGCAAGTAGATTGGTTGGACCAGTCAAGCGTCGCAAGGCAGCAGTAGTAGGTCAAGACCCCAAGTGAAAGGGAGGAAGGGAACCGCTACAAAGGAGAGCAGGGAGGTTATGATTGAGGAGGAGCAAGTGACATTTTTGCAATTGAAGGGGCGGAGATTGTTGAGTAGAATACAGTTGAAGAAATGGTCCACATCGCCTAGGAGAAGTGACAAGCACTAACTTATGTGCTTTCATATAATCATGATTCGTGACATACAATCTTGAATTTTTAGATCACAATAAGACTATAAAACTATACAAACTAGCAAAATTCAACAATACATAACTTGTATGGGCTTGTAAATCTACCAATAAAAAATGAAAAGTAAATTCTTACTTATTTTCAAAAGAAATTAATACTCACATCAAAAAAAAAATACTTTTCCGAAATTATTGGTGTTGCTTTTTTTACTGATAATTGAGCTTCTCAATTTGCAATTGTGGATAAGACCAACCGCACCACAGATTCCAAAATCCGACGTGTCAACGCTTTCTTCCTCATCTTCTTCATTCAATAACTACCGACTCCTCTCTGTATATAAAATGAAGAAATACGCACACCTCCATCATCAATTTTTCTCTTCAACTTTTCAAACTTTAAATTCTTCAAACTCGAGATCCGACCCGATCAAACAAAATGGCGACTACAATCGGCAATTTCACCATGTACAGAGCATCATCAGGAAGCAGAGGAAGGAGAAGGACACAAAAAACCTCATCCTCGTACCAACCTGCGACTGGCTATGGAACCGGATCGTCGCTCGGGGATCAGTATAGGACGCTTCAGGTCCAGTTCGGAGCTTCGATTTCGGATGTCAAGAAAGCCTTCCGCCAGCTCGCTCTTCAGGTAATCTAAGTCAAAGTCAAACCCTCGTTTACAGATTGAAACGGCGTCGTATTAATGTTATCTTTCGTTACAGTATCATCCAGATGTTTGCAAAGGCAGCAACTGCAAAGTCCAGTTCCAGAACATCAACGAAGCGTACGATGTAAGCGAGATTTTACTCAATTGAACCGAATTAGAATTTAATTGAACCGAATTTCTAATGTGTTTTCTGCCCTGTCTTTGTGCAGGTGGTGATGAGCAATCTGAGAGAAGAAGATGAGGAAACGACGGCGGACGATGGAGAAATGGACGGCCAGGATTACGACATGTGGGAAGGAGATGAGTGGATGATGGGGTGGGAAGGAGCAGGCGTGCGAGATTACGCTAATCCATACGTTTACACCACTTAAATAATTCATTATTTAAGTGATTAGCAAGACAAAAAATCAGCCATTTTTCAATATCTGCAGATATTATAAGTGGTGCGGTGTTGTTCTGTAGAGCTGGGAGAAGTGGTTGTAAATTAAGGGAGGTTGTCCATTTATATTTCTGTAAATATTTCTTTTTTTATAGATTTCTGTAAATATTTTAGGCCTTCAAGAATTTGTAAATGTTACTATAAAAAAAAATAGAATTTGTAAATGTTGTTTTCCAATAATGGAGAAGGCCAATTGAGTTTCAATATGATGGGCCTCTTTAAATTTGTGTACACTATCTTTCACTCCAATATGTCATTTGATTTTGTTGTGGTATAATTAAATTATATTCTTTGAAATGAGTTTTTTTATGGGACTTTGAAATGAGTTTAAGAAATTCGGAAAAGTGTATTTGAGCAGAATATAAAAAAATAATCTCATTTTAAACACTTCAAGGAAGTATCAGTTTTATGACTTTATCTTTATCAACAACAACAAAAAGTTTTATGACTTTATCAACAAAAAGAAAGGAATAATCATGCGTGGTCTAGAGGTTGAATTTTTTATTTTGTATCCACAACATCATCGCCAAGGGTCAAATTCTTCCATAATTTATATGGATTTCTTAATTGTACCTATTTTTTTTTGATTGTGGGCCTCTAGCCTATTACATAGTATCTGTTCTTTGTGTGTTTTTTTTTGTGAAAACGTGGGTGGGGGGGACTTTCGAACCCGAGCTGCTGAAGCAGCGGGTGAGTTGCTCACCAAGTGAGCCATCTCGTTTGCCCCAATTGTACCTATTGTATGATGTGCTGTTTGCGTGGCATATGCTTTAATAGTTTATGAATATATATAGGGAGCAAATTAAGTGAGATTTATTGTTTAAGTTGGGAACTGAGAAATGAGAACAGACGATTTTTTTTCCATGAATTTTAGGGAGTTTGTCACGAACTTGTTTAAAAGCACCGATGATTTTTTTTAAAGGAGAGTTCGTGACGAACTCCCTAAAGTTCATGGAAAAAGTCTAAAGTTCGTCTGTTCTAAGCGTAAACAGTGGTTCTCACCCGAACATGATCCTATATATATTTATATTGATTAGTACTCATGTAATATGTGTGAGGAGTGATAAGTCAAATTCTTGACTAATATTCCTTTATTTTTATTAGATGATTTGATTCGTTCTTCGACATTTTCATTGTCATTTAATCCTTTTCTTGGCCTTGTAGGTGCAAAATTGCATTCCACCTCGGTGACAGCCTCAAAGATCAAGTTTTGGCAAAAAGTTGAAGTTTCGAAACAAAATATGGAGTTTCGGAAAAAAAAAAAGAACATATCAACTTTTTCGGCTTATTTTGCATTCACAGATAGCATTCACAGGACATTTGCTCATATGCATTCATAGATCGCATATGGGCAAAACAGGACAGACCGACCCAAAATATGGGTCACTACTCACTATCTATCGTCATGAAAATACAAATCATGTTCATGAACGGGACTAGGATTACAAACAAGAAAAAGGAAGTACTACACCATTCCAATTGATGTTGATAACTTCCTTCGATCTCAATCCTCAATCCGATCGTAAATCCTTGCGTTTTCGTTCCCCTTCTCTTTTTTTCGTCTCTCCATGTCTCTAGGAGTGAATGGAATGTGGAGAATGTCCTGTCTTGAGGTTGGCGGCTTCTTGTTTCTTTTTGTTTAATTTTGTCTTTTTGCCAATTTTCCAAAAACCTAGCAAAAAATGAGTTTTTTGGCCCATTCAGTCTTGATGTGTGCTTATGTCTCTTATTCGGACACTTTGAAGTTTGGAGACACATAGCACTTTTTGCATGCTCGCTGGAAACTGTCATATCACTTGTGTCAACTATTTTGGTGACACAAGCGCAGATTGAAATGGCCTCTTGAGCTCAAATTCTAACATCCGTAGCCACTGAATCTGCTCTAGGTGCCAACTACAAAGTTGTACCTCTTGTTCTCAGCTTTACACTTGAGAACTGAAGTTGAGTTTTAGAATTCATGATAGGGATCCTCAACAGGTTCGACATAGGTTCTTGGAATGTTCATAAACCATAATCACGAACAAGTTTCAAGAAATGAAAAATAGTCCGGGTGGGTGGTGTCAAACTTTCACACTCATAGAAATATTATAGTGTTGCTTAATACTCATCAAAATAGACTATCGCCCTCAGGAATTGAAGGACCCACAAACCTTACATATTTAGTTCACACCTTCATTTCGATCTCACACCATATAGAGCGTGAGAGATTCTCTATTTATTAATCCTAGTTGATGAATTCTTAAAAGATGTACTGTACCAAATGTCAGTTACCAGGGTACCTGACAGTAACCCACAGAAGGGTTGTGAAGAGCATATGCCCACAGTACGCGCCTCAATGAGTCCCGTCCATTCTCATTCGGAGCAGGATGACCAGGGAATGTTCTAGGCAAATCCTGCAGTGAGAATATATAACTTAGACTATAACTGGGAGTACGTCTTGAAGTACCAAAGTAACATCTAAAACCTGAGTTGACTGAAAAAGGAAGCCTAAAACCATGAACAACATCTATTAACCTTCTCAATTTGCTTTTTCCATTTCAGGGTTGCATCAACTGATTTATTGTCATCCCCCTTGTTTTCTTCAGAGACAAGTAACTCTTGGTAGTATCCTTTGATTCTCCGTGCTTTTACTCCAACAAATGTTTGCCATACCTTTAATAAAGAATGAATTATCACAACTTGTTGCAGCAATTCAGATATGACTACGAAATTCAACAAATTAAACTACCTCGCCTTGAAGAGCCTTTGGTACTCCTCCACGAACAAGGAACTCTAATTCTTCCTTCCAAATAATCGATGAAAGATTATTTTGGCAGTTCGTGGTCGGATGAAATATAGTATTTTGTCTTTTTTTTAATCCGAGAATTCATCATGTCCTCAATCCCCCCAAGGGATGGTCTAATTTTGGCCCATGTTTGAACCTTGGAAGAGTTTAAATTTTTGGCTGCCGGAATCTCCCTTTCAGGATTGCTGTTGCTCTGTGTTGAAGTATCAGTGAGAGGTTCACTCTCTTTAGAATCATTTCCCTCCGGTGTTTTAACAGGTGATTTTTCACTAGGTTCCTCCTCTGACGAATAAGACTCTTTCAATTCTACAAACTGTTCTAAGAACTTACTCCTTTTATCTGACCTTTCTTCTTCCTCTTCCTGAAAAAATAATTAGCAAAGTCAAAATATGATAAAAATTCATAGAATCTTTCCCCAGTTGTGATAAGATACCAACAGTGAAAACAGATAACCTCCGTTATAGCAACCACTGGTATATGAGGACAATTAACTAACAACTAAGTTCAGGTTACTAAACATCATAAACGTACGAGAAAAACAGAAATTGACCTTGAAGATACTAGCGTACTCTTTAAATCTCTGCAAGTGTTGTGGTCTCACGGTAAATCCATAGGCATCTCTTCCATACTCAATGCACTTTATAAAAGGGTGGCATACTAAGGCAATAGTAGCAAGAAGCGTCTCAGTCAATAACCTAGATTTTAGGGCAATAACAGATCATGCATCAGAATCCATATAGGTCACATTACTTCTCAATGTACCTGGAATTGACCTCCAATGTGCGCTTACTCAATAAGGACAACAACATACTTCAGCATGCATTTCAATTCGATTGCCCATATCGCTAATTTCACTCGACAAGCACACAATACATAAATCCACGCATCGTATTTCACCCCTTCCAAATGGTGAACAAAGAAACAAAAATTGCTCCTAAAAATAAATACGATTCACTTCCGGAAAGCAAATCTAACACAACAGTTGGCTCCTCCAAAAACAAATCTCTACATTACATCATCAAATTTAATCGAACCAAACTGATCTAAATCTCGCCCCAATCTCAAAACAAAAACAATAAAATGAAATGTGCGAGTTTGAATCTGACTCAACTAGGAGCACTGTATGATGGAAACTTGCAATCCGAATCGTCACAATTGTAGCTTTGAAAGCAATAGTCACATGACATCTCTTTCTTTCAGGATACAAATACATCAGAATCCCCTGAATCAGCCATACTCGGATATCAAAGCTGTTGAGCGAAAGAGTTATCCCTTGACTAGATCTAAAATCCCTGTGCAGTTTGCTGATATTTACACTTTTGATGTTGCAGAAGTGATCCTGTTACATATTGCCAATACGAACATTACTTCCACCAGAGTAACAATTCGTAACAAAAGACACGTGTATGTAGTCGCTAAAAGAAGATATCAATTTTTTATCTGGTAGAATCAGTTCTAGGACTGGCAACATATTCTTCTTATATGCAACTTATATCCCACATCGCTCCCGTTATGTAACTTATCTTCTTTATAACCGTACGCCTCAACAGTCAAATCGCCGAGCTGAGTAGCGTCAGCTTGTGACCCGAGTGGGGGCAATAAAGTGGTTGGATGTTGGTCGGGTTCGGTTGGTTGGGTTCGAGCGGTATCCACTGGCTCGCCCGCTCCAAGGTGATTGTGAGGTACGGGTCTCGGGCGAAGGCTTGAATCTCGTGGCTCCTAGAGCGGTGGGCACTGCGCCAGGCTGGTTTCACAGAGCAGCGATCACCTCCCGCCTTCGCCGGTGGAAGGATCACGAGCCAGTTCTGCTCTAGCCCAGTGTGCCATTCGACTCCTTCCTAACCAGACAACCATTTTTAACGCACTTGCGGCAATTTTCTCTCTCTTGGTTTTATTCAGAACTTTAAGGATTTTCAGTTTCTCACCAAATTGGGCCCCTTCAACTCTACAGATCTATTCGTTTGTGCTGTCCCTGTTAAAAGCATCCATGTCGTCAACCTTTTTGGTTTTGTGAACCGTATTATTGTTTAGGGTAATCAGTTGGATTTGAGCATTGTCGTTGCTTTGTTTGTTGAGAAGAAATATAGTCATAGGTCAGGATTTATGTTATGTTTTTTTTTTTATGTGTGGTAAAGTTATACTGCTCATTGTGCTAAGATAGTGTGAGTTTTCTACACTGAGCCTAGCAGCCGCAACAGTAATAATTTCTACCGTACTTTATGAAAGACTAAAAATATGAATGGCATTGGTGTTCAATTTTGTACTTGAGATTTTACCAATTTATAACTGTTACGTCGCTGCGGTTACCCTCTGAGACTGGTTGGAGACTTAAGAAGTGTATAGACATGGATGCTAGCATGTCGTACATAGTCTTTTCTGTTTTTTTATTGGACCTAATGTTGCTAGAAAAATAGCATTGTTATTTTAGAAATTACAGTGATAACTGATAAGCAATGATGTGCATCCAGTTGTGGTTCTTATAGACTATACACCTGGACATTAATTTTAGTGTGTTATGTTTACCTATGGACAATCTTTTGATGTTGCAAGCAAATTGAGGTTTATGTTCTTGAGAGTCTGAAACTTTAAAGAAGCGGTCAATTATTTAAGAGCCAAAGGTTAGTCATTGTGGTGCCATGTGAGACTGCGAACTGCGAACTGCGAACTGCGAACTGAGAGGCCAACTTGGCGGAATTCATGTGATAAACTTGCAGCATCATTTGTCATCTCATTCTACTGGAAAAATTTCTCAATTTGCTCAAAATTGGAAATTGCATTCCCTTTCTACTCAAATTTGAAATTACATTTCCCAATTTACTCACGTTTTCTAGTTAAGCCGCTCTTGTGGACGGCGGTTTAAGCCTCGTGGCATAAATACGCCCAAAAATAAAGCTGAATGGGCACAAATTGCCATATAAGCTTAAACCGCTGTTGTCCACAGCATCCGACAATTAGCCGCCGTGGACAACAGCGCCTTAATAACACAATGGCGCATAGTCAGACTTTCGATCAAGAACCTTCATTTGCTCATCATCAGACTTTTGGACATGATCCCTAAGTGGCACATCAGCAGACTTGCATTCAAACAATCGTAGTACAAACAGAGTACCTTGTCGACCTTGCCCACGGAGTGACCTGACTTGCGGGTAGTAGTCTCAATGTACCAACCATCAGGCAGCTTCAAGGGTTTACTTGTGTCAATGTTGACTTTATGCTTAGGAATATATGGTTTCCGATAAACCTGCACCATATCCGCACAGAAAATCAGCTCCATTGTTCACAAATGTCAGTGGCCATTTCAAAAAATCTGAGTTCTGAGAAACAATGTAAGCCCACCACAATCAGATTGGCATTTGTGAATGATAGTTTCTTCAAGAGAGACTTGGAACTATAGTCAACTCCAAGAAAAGCTATAGGCAGCGGCTTCACTTTTGATCGTGGCATTCCCAGTTTTATGTTGCCTCTCGTCGCGATGTCATTGTAGCCAGTTTCCATTAAATACCTCTCTACGGAAATTAAGGATCTGAACTTGTGCCCAGTTCCTGGTTCATGGTAGTACTGCACATACGCAAAACAAGTGTTTATGCTGCCATGCAATTGCAATCTAATAAATAGCTAATACAATACCGAGTCAGCAAAGCCCTGTGTTGTGCCTCAGTCTCCAGGTCAGCTCAAAGTTTATAGCAGACTGCAAATCAGACGAGAGCCTCTAGACTACATCACTTGGCTCATTCAACGAATTCCATAAAAAAAGGGGAGGATGCGGGGCCTGGCGACGGAGAAGGAGCAGATACAGAGGGTTATTTCGTCGACGGAAGCGTACAGGAACAGAAACTCAAACTACTCGGACGAGAAGGAGCGTGGGGCGGGAGGTAGAGGTGGGGAGCCGGTAAAGATGTCGTTGATGGATCTGCTGGAGGAGACGGACGATCAGATTGGGTGGGCGTCTTACATGGCGGAGCTGGAGGAGGATGAGGCGGAAGATGAAGGTGGAGAGGAACAGAGTTGCTGTATATGCATGGTGAGGCATAAGGCCAGGGCTTCGGCACCTTGCGGACATACGTTCTGCAGGCTGTGCTCCAAGGAACTTTCGGTCGGTCGAGGGAACTTTGGGTAGAACAAGCAACTTCCATTGTGTTATTAAAGCGCTGTTGTCCACAGCGGCTAATTGTTGGACGCTGTGGTCAACAGCGATTTAAGTTTACATGGCAATTTGTGCCCATTCAGTTTTATTTTTGGGCGTATTTATGCCACGAGACTTAAACCGCCGTCCACAAGAGCGGCTTAACTCTAAGGCGCCGTTAGCAACAGCGCCTTAGAAAACGTGAGTAAATTGGGAATATAATTTCAAATTTGAGTAGAAAGGGAATGCAATTTCTAATTTTGAGCAAATTGGGAAATTTTCCTTCTAAACTGCTTCTTGTATAGACAATTAGAACGACATCGTTCCAATCAAAACATTCAAAGCTATTAAAGCGACTAATTATATTTAGCAATAAACAAAGCAGAGCAAAAATCAGAGGATAGTTACGGCGTCGTTCCGTAAGTTTCGGGAACAAGCGAACAATTGCAGGTGTAGTGTAGACGACTACACAGTACACACACTTCTATCCGTTTATTCAAGGTTTAACCCAATTCGCAGTGCTTCACTCTATCAGCGGCGTCAACAACAACAATAATGGCTTCAACGAGCGCTCTGTCTTCCCGGCTACCGGACCTACGCCTCAAAGTCCCCAATTCGCGGCCGTCCGTCGTCCGTAAGTGTTTTCACTTATCCAGATTGAACAATTCGTTATCCACAAGCCAAATCAGGATTGCACAATTCCTTGGATTTGATAATTTCCAGTCGGATGATGCGTAATTTTTTTTGGAATTGTGAAATTGTGTGGTTTTATGATTGTGGAGTTCGGTTTATTGTTAATGTTAGTAAGAGAGTTTGAGTTAATTTGAGATTTGAGACATTCAGTAGCAAATTTCTTAGGAAATGCCATGAGTTGTAAATTTATTGGGGATTTAACACAAACCACCGCAAATCACATTAGCAATTTGTTGATGCTGATGTGGCTTCTACGTGGATTCCAATGACAGTTAACGCGATTAGCTGTTTGTGTGAAATCCCAAAATAAACTTTCACCAGATGACACTCTCCCAATAACTTAGTCACGAAGTGGCAAATCTCAATTTAATTCTGAATGACTAAATCAGTGGATGTTTGGATAGGTGCGACGAGATTGGACTTGTGTGATCTTCGTGGAGTGAGAGTATCTCCTAGGATTTCATTGAATAATGGTAGTAGTAGAAGACAGTTACGTGTCAATGGACTGTTCGGAGGGAAGAAGGATGGAGAAAAGAGTGATGATGCATCTTCTAAAGTAAGGTTTTGACTTTTGACTTGTAATTTATTGTAGCTTATATGATAGGTTTGATTGTATATTATTGTATTATCCTGCAATGCAAACTGATCACATTGGATTTATCTGACTAAATTGCTAAGGATTGCAGTTTATTGGTTAGTGCTTTTTTTTAACTCAGCTGGTTCGAAGTATTCTTCTGGAATAATCAATAGAATCATGTCGTGAGCAGTAACTTGGCTTTGTATTGTTGTGATGTAGAATGAATATGGATTTAGTTTTGATTCCCCTTGTAAATGATAAAATAAATTGTTATCTCTATCAGTAAATTTGTGAGCATTTATTTTTTTTGCACCCATTATGTATATATATTCTTTGTTTTGGACTAGCTATACGCTAGTATAAGCCATCTTGTAAGTTTAGTGTTTGGTCGGTTTTTTAAAACTAACTGACAGGTTTTTACAATCGACTAAAAGTGATGCACTTTAACTTCATGTAGGGAGGGATTCTCGGTGGTCTAGGTAATATGCAAAATCTATTCGAGACTGTAAAGAAGGCGCAGATGATTGTTCAAGTAGAGGCAGTGAAAGTTCAAAAAGAGCTGGCCGCGTATGTATTGATATTGAGTTTCAATTCTGGAATTTCTGTTCCCTCTTCTCTCGGGAAACTATAGAGAACTAATTTGTAGTCTTTCTGTTTTCGCTTTGCTTTCACAGTGCAGAATTTGATGGGTATTGTGAAGGTGAACTAATAAAGGTATAGCTTCTGTTCTCATACTGTCAACCTCTACCATCTATCAATCCACCAGACATGGCTTGGTCATATTATGAGTCTTAACACTTACTGGAATACATGGTTCATTGCCTTGTCCATTTGATCGATGTGGGAAGAAAACATATGAGAAAAACTTTGTAGAATCTTGGGTTAACTCTGACTCTCCAAATGTTTGCAGTCTTTCTTGATATTTCATTGACCTAATTAATGGTACAGAACAGTTCATTTTGACTTTTACAATAGAATAAGGAACTGTTATCATGTTCCCTAGTTTATCCAGTTACTCGAGTCGAGTCATTGAGCATTATCAACATTCATGGACTGCAAAAGCCATGCTTTCATTGTCTTGGTATCTGATAAGAACACGTTATTTCTTTACAAAGGCTGCAGTATAAGACTTAGACAACGCATGGTTAGAATCATTATATGTTGTACCTTTGGTGGAGATGATTCTAAAACTGTATAATACGCCATGCTACTACTCGAGGGTTCTGAATGTGCTGAAAATATATTGCAGGCTACATTGTCTGGAAACCAGCAACCCATCCGAACCGAAATAACAGAAGCTGCGATGGAGTTAGGGTCAGAAGTAAGTATGTAGATATGATCAGTTAGATCAGGGCACCTACTTTTTCTGCTCATTGACGAGACATCTTACAGTCTGGCAACTGTATGAAAATAGTTTAGGCGTCAAAGTTTTGGGGTTGCCAGGCCTCTCTTTTAAAAATGAATTATTCTTACACTCCAACTTTGCATATAATAGTGTTCTAATTATATTCTTTATGTACCTCGTTGAAACCTGGTCGTGCTATTACCACTATAAAGATACCATGAGTCATGACCCTATTTCTTCTTGGTATATTCCATGAGACTGCGCTTGCGATATCGAATTATTAGGCTTGTGTTTGGATATTTCCGAATGTGGCGTTTCAACTCTCGTATCATTGCAGAAGCTCTCACTCTTGGTTACTGAGGCATACAAGGATGCACATCAAAAAAGCGTTCAAGTAAGACGTTCTGCTTAACTATTTTACTGTTGAACTGCCAGACTTAAACTCACACCCTCACACCGACACTTTTCAGGCAATGAAAGAAAGAATGGGAGACCTTGCTCAGAGCTTGGGCATGCCACAAGGCCTTGGAGGAGATGGATTCAAGCCATAATATGACAATGCAGGTCGTCAATGTTATCAAGATGAGATAGATTGAACCGGTCACAATTTTATTTTTATAGACTGGTATTTACAAACCAAAAGTATAACTTTCTCCAGATGTGCATTGCATTACAACTCTGTCGAGTTGTAATATTATGAGACATGATAAAAAAAACTTGCATCCACACCATGATCTTTTTTATCAAAGTTTTGATCATCCCATGATTTTTTTTTTGTAAAAAAGATCATCTCATGATTAAAAAATAGATTTGATCATGAGCCGTGAACCAATCGCAATGCGACACGTGTCTTGTGTAAGAAATAATACAGTTTTTATTTTGATCTTGCAACAAATATATTTTATAACTTACAAAGTAAAAAAATTAAAATAACTACCAATATATGTAATTTTTTGAATTTTATAAAATGAGATACACTTTAATATATATTTTTATTAATCTTAATATTTATGAACTATAATTTATTTAGTGATGAGAGAGAGGTGCATGTGATTGATTTGATCACGAAAATAATTAGATGAGAGAGAAAAAAAGATGAAATAAATGAATGACATGATTTTTTTATTACAATGAGATGCTCTAATGCCAACTAGTTCGACATTCCGTACAACTAGTTGTAATAACTTTGTTACAGTTACAAGAAATTTTTCTTGAAATCTAGGGACTGTCATAAATTGATACAACATTTGGTAAAATAAAGGCCAACTAGTTCGACAAATTTGAGAGATTATCAGAATCGAGTCGACCCGGTACAGCCCGATCCGGTTCAATTTCAGTCAACACAAACATTTAATTACAAATCAGTGCTCTGTTCGAAAGAGTTTTACCAAAACAGTCGACGCGTGGAAAGTATTTATCGGATGTTCGTTCGTTGTCGTTGGGAATTCTGGTCAACCAAACACGACTCGGATTTGTTGACTTTTAATTGATCGATCTCATCGACTATATAAATACCAACAGCTTCTGTTTTCTTTCTAAATTCTATTTTTCGGACTTTTTCTCCTTCCGATAATTTTCCATTTTCTTCCAACAAATCGCTTTTTTTTTAATCTTTGCAATTTCTCGGAGGCGACGCATCGAGAGGACGAGCAGGTATGAAAATCGATCGATTTCGTCACTGCTGATCGTTGTGTTTGCTATTGATTTGTCGACGACAGCGGTGGCGGCGATGATGATTTCGATCTCGTCGTTTGATGTGTTGTGAAGGATTTTCATGCCTAGGTTTTGTATGAAGCTGAGTTATGGATTGGGATTATCGATATTTTAATTTATTGATGTATATACGTTAGGTTTGTGAGGCCGGATCTGGTTCGATTGGCTTCTTGTTGGTTTTGGTTTTGTATATGCGTAAGAATCGATGTCGGATTTTTGTGAATCCGTAGATCAGAATTTACAATGATCGGTTATTGCATGTAAATTGTTCAAATTAAGATTTCAGATTTTGATTTTTTGGTAATCTGGTGCAGGGATTAAGGATGTTAGAGCAGTTGCTGATCTTTACAAGGGGAGGGCTGATCCTGTGGACATGCAAGGAGCTCGGGAATGCTTTAAAAGGATCGCCTATTGATACCTTGATCCGGTCGTGTCTTTTGGAGGAAAGGTCTGGTGCAGCTTCGTATAACTATGATGCGCCAGGGGCGGCTTACACGCTTAAATGGACCTTCCACAATGACCTCGGGCTTGTGTTTGTGGCTGTGTATCAGAAGATCTTGCATCTGCTTTACGTGGATGATCTTCTTGATATGGTGAAGCATGAATTTTCTGAGATTTATGACCCAAAGAGGACGGTCTATAACGAGTTTGATGAGACGTTTCGGCAGCTGAGGAAGGAGGCGGAGGCTAGGGCTGAGGAAATGAAGAGAACAAAGCAGGTTACGAAGCCGATTAATAATATGTTAGGGAAGAAACAAGGACAACAGCAAAGGCTTGCACACGATGGAGGCAATAAAAAAAAGAGTGATGGTTCTGAAGCTGATGGTGGTGATACTGGAAAAGGTTATAAATTAGAAAATGGGCACTCCAATGGCAATAAAACCATGGAAAATGCTGTCGCTAATGGTAAAGAGAATGCTAGTTCGAACAATGGCGCTTTTGATGTGAACAAGCTTCAGAAGTTTAAAGCGAAGGGTGGAAAGAAGGCAGATGCCCTTCCTGGCAAGGGTGGAAAGAAATCTGATACCTTAGCAAGCAATGGTTTGAAGCCGGAGCCTAAGAAAAAAATTACAAAGAAAAATAGAGTTTGGGATGATTCTCCTCCACCTGCAAAACTTGATTTTACTGATTCTATGACTGAGGGAGGGGATGACCATATAGAGCCTATAACCATCAACCAAGGTGAAAGCATGATGGACAAGGAAGAAGTTTTTAGCAGTGACAGCGAGTCTGAAGAAGAGGAGATGGAAACAAATAACAAGGCTGTTATAAAGAAGAAAGGGTGGTTTTCGTCAATGTTCCAAAGGTAACTTACTTAAGCACTGTACCTGCCTACTCTTGGTGTCATATTTCGTTCTGCTTATTTAAGAGGTGCACAATATGTTACAGGTGGAAAACTATGCTCTCTACCATTAATGACTTTTTATTTTATTTTGGTGTCGAAAAACCTCTTATGTTGCAATACCACAGAACACTAAGCCATCCCAGTAATTTCCGTCTGATAAATGGTCTAACTACCGGTGACGAGGATCAAGTACTTTGCTTCTTGTTTGTTCAGGCATTTGATTGCATGATTAGATTTTCTATATGTGCCTAGTTTGTAAGCCACTTCTGGTAATATTTAATCTTCTGCAAGATAGTTTGTTGTTGATTAAACGAGCATTCGACATCTCATGTTTTTGTTATTTTTTTGCTTTCAGCATTGCTGGTAAGGACAATTTGGAAAGAGCAGATCTGGAGCCAGCTTTAAAAGCTCTCAAAGACAGGCTAATGACCAAGAATGTGGTGGGTCTCTCCTTCAATATAATCTCTCTGGGCGGTTTCTTTTGTTGTTAATATGCTATCCTTGCTAACAATTAATGTCTATTTTTATACGTAGGCTGAAGAGATTGCCGAGAAGCTTTGTGAATCAGTGGCCACAAGTCTTGTAGGCAAGAAACTAGCTTCCTTTACAAGGATATCATCCACTGTTCAGGTATGTGACTCATATTTTTGTTGACCTAATTTCTCTAATAAAATGTTTTAATCGAAATTCTTCTTTATATATCACGAATCCACGATTAGAGATATAACATTAATGTAACTGGTTTCAGAATGCAATGGAAGAGGCTCTTGTTCGTATTTTAACACCCAGGCGTTCCATTGATATCTTAAGGGATGTTCATGCTTCGAAAGAGCAGAGAAAACCCTATGTTGTTGTGTTTGTTGGTGTTAACGGTGTCGGCAAATCTACGAACTTAGCCAAGGTTTGAAGACATGTTTATCTTTAATTGTACTTCGGTGGGAAGTTATGATGTAAATCCAGTATTTGATTCATTTGGGCATCCTTATGCAGGTTGCTTACTGGCTTCAGCAGCATAACATCAGTGTTATGATGGCTGCTTGTGATACATTTCGTTCTGGAGCTGTTGAGCAGCTACGTACTCATGCACGTAGACTGCAGGTACTACTGCTGGGCTTTTCTTACTCGTGCTTTTTTAGTCCAACCTTTTTACCGTTCTGGAGCATATGAACTGCTTTTACTAAATCTGAATTTTATTTTTAGATCCCTATTTTTGAGAAAGGATATGAAAAAGATCCTGCAGTTGTTGCGAAGGAAGCTATACAGGAGGCTACTCGAATTGGCTCGGACGTTGTTCTTGTTGACACGGCTGGCAGAATGCAGGTAACTGGAAGAATAGTTCTTGCATAACACTTTTTAAATCTGACCACAACTTGCTAAATCAAATCCTACTACTATTATGGTATCTTGTGATGGCCTTATTACATGTGATGTGGTCTGTCAAATCTTGAGTGGGTTTCTCACTAGTTCCTAGAGCATTTCATTTTGCCAACAGCTGTCTTGCTTAAGACTGTTGTGTTGGATCTTCCAATCCTCTGCTCCGGCTACGACTAATCTGACAACCTTTCAAGCGGCTAATGAATTGCCTTCTTTCAGGATAATGAGCCTCTGATGCGTGCACTATCAAAGCTGATCAACCTAAACAGTCCAGATCTGGTTCTGTTTGTTGGAGAAGCACTAGTCGGAAATGATGCTGTTGATCAGCTGTCCAAATTCAACCAGGTTATGCATCAGCGGTCTCTGCATCGTTATCCCATTCTATACTTAACGTGCTAACATACATCATTTTTTGTATCTCAGAAACTAGCTGACCTCTCCAACTCACAAAACCCAAGACTGATTGATGGAATACTGCTCACCAAGTTTGACACAATTGACGATAAGGTAGAAGATACTTCTCAGTCTGTACCGTAATTTGCATTTTAGCAGTCATTCCTTGATGTCTAATTTCCGTTGCATATATGCTGTATGTAGGTTGGAGCTGCGCTGTCCATGGTTTACATATCTGGTGCTCCGGTCATGTTCGTTGGATGTGGGCAGTCGTACACTGATCTCAAGAAACTCAACGGCAAATCCATTGTGAAGACACTCCTCAAGTGATGAAACTGTATGAAAACAAATACAGCCTTTGATTCCAGCAGACTTGTTTTACTGCTTTCCTTGTCATTGTCATGAAAGAACTTTGTCTTTGGATTGTGCTATGTTACATGCTTGTTCTTTAGGGATCGATTCAAACTCCAATAAATTAAACTCTAAGGTTCATTCAAATTTATCCAAATTAATCTAAAGTAAATTAAATCATCTAAGTTCATTTAAACTAAAATAATATAAACTAAATTCACATGAAAAGTCAGATATAAAGCTGATTTTTTAGTAAAAAATATAAACTAATAATAGTCCTTGATTTTGTGATTTGAATGGATGAGATTAAATCCTGACTTTTGATACATTTTCTTGGCAATGAATTATAGGTTGATTTTGACGAACTTTGTATTTTGTACCAAAAATCAATTTTGTACCTAATTTTACCCAAACTCACATAAGCTAAACTAATGTAAATAAAAAAAGTAATTAATAAATAGTTATAAAAATATTTGAATAAAATTTAATTAAACAAAACAAATATATTTTATAATTACTAATAAAACTAAAATTATTTTTATAAATAAAATTTTATATTGTAAAAATTTAAGAACTATATTTATAAATAAAACATGTATTTTATTTATATCTATTTAAAAATATTTTTATCAATATACTATATTATTTCCATTATATTTATTATATTTATTATAAAATATATAAAATTTTGTAAATATAATTCTAAGTTTTTTATGATGATTAAAATATATTTTCTTTTTGACATTAAGAGTTAGGATCATACGAGAAATGATAGTTTTGGTGAGAAATAAAAAAATTTAATAACCGTTAGATTACTCAATAAACGGTCCTGATTTAATCAATATATTTACATTAATTTTCAGATTAAAATCCTAGATAAGGATCTAAGCGTTATTTTGCTGTTTATAATTTTAGTTAACTCCTAAATTATCGCACACGTTCGTCGGATTGGTTTTTAGATTTGATTCTGAGAGGAGTAAAGATGAGGAGGAGAGCGACTGCGACGCCGACGACAATTCCAACTATTGCGCCGGTGGAGAGCTTTTTCGGTCTCTTCCCGCTCGACGGAGATGGAGACGGGGATGGAATTGAGCAGGGCGGCAGCGGCGTGGGTTTGCGCACGGTCACAAACGACGCCGGTCCAGTTGCAGGCGGAGGTCGATAAGTCCCATCCGGGACGGTTTTTCTGTGGTGGATTCTGGCTATGAAGTCGATCAACGCTTGCTTGTCTGACGTCGGCTCGGCGCTGGATCGAAAGGGCGTTCTCAAATTGGCGAAAAGGGCTCAATGCAATCACTACATCTCTTAATCAAATTGGCGACACTTTTGAGAAGGCGTTTGAGGAGGGTAAGACCATCGTGGAATAATCTTATTCTTCTAATGCGCATTTCATTTATTTTAATTGAGTTTAAGGCTTCCTCAGGTCTCTCTGCTCATGCTTCTGCATTGTTTGATGGCAGAATTAGTTCCATTGGCAGCTTTTGGGTGGGTCATGGCATCACATCTGTCCCTTTATCCTGCAGTCCTGATTATTCCGGTTTGTGGACACTCATTTATTTCAATCTATTTTTTCATCTGTGCAAGATGCAACTCTCCACCCCTAAGTGTTCTCCTGTTGCGATTCAGGTGATTCTTTTATTAGGATATGGTTCAGATGCTCCTCCTAGGAAATTGTTTCAACAGAAACTCTCTTGTGCGAAAAATGAATCAGCAAATCCTGCGGCTTTGCATCTCGCGACGTTGCAGTTGCCGAGATTGGGGTTCCTGAAAGCTTTGATCCAGTTGATGGCACTGTTCGATTGATAGGATTGAAGGAGAGTGGTTTCTATCATTTGTTGCCGAGATTGGGGTTCCTGAAAGCCTCGATCTTCTGAAGAAGCGTTGATGATGAATGTTTACAATCACGCATTGTAGGATTCAAGTCACGAAACTTGTTTGGTTCCTTGGCAGTGCAATACATTGGACTTCCTAAGATAGATTCAAGGCTTCTGCAGGTTTGTATTCTTTCAATATCTCTAAACTCTTCGGCATAATTAATTTTTGTTTGATTACTCTTCTGTTTTTCTCTTTTATTTCCTACAAGAGTTAGCTAGTGACTATTTGATGTGTAGTCTAAGGTCTGCTATTTTATTTCCTTTATTCATTATTGTTGATTTATGGCAGGGTTCAAGTCCATCGAATTCTGATTTCCAAAATTTGAGTTGATCTCTTGCCATTCTGCTCATCTTACAGACACAAATTTAGGCCATTTGGAATTCTCATGATTTTGTATGAAACTGCAACTCTGAGTACATATTTGATTCAATTAGAGGAACAATGATGATGTTTGACAATGTTTATACATTTTTATCTCAACTCTTATTAAGGTGTCACTTTTTATTTCTTCAATAGATAGCGTGAATGAAGCCTGACTGAAAGGGTGTGTAAAGCTATGGAAGATGTAGCTGTGGATGTCAAGACATTGACTGAGGCACACTAGAGAAGACTTCCCAGCCAAAGAGATTGATGGAAGACTAAAAGAAGTACTTGAACTTGTTGAAAAGTTGAGCGGATGTGCGATTTTTTTATTGTGATTTTGAGAGAATGAGATTTTTTTGGAAATATGCTTGAACTGTAACAATCAGGCCATTTAGATTGAATCTTACACATTTACTTTAAATCTTACGCTTTTTAATTTAAGTTTTACGCATTTTACATTTAATCTTACGCATTTTTATAATGACAAATACCTGTTATGATGTTTCAATTCAGAAAATGCGTAGTAATTGAAGCTAAATGCATAGTAATTGAAACAAAATGCGTACAATAAATATGAAACATCATCTTTTATCTTACGCATTTACTTTAAATCTTCACATTAAATCTTACGTATTTTAAACATGAACAAATCTACGCATATTAATCAACATTATATTTTATAGTGAGATGCGACACATCTCACTATGAATCCTACGCATTTTACAGTCAATTTATACGCATGTCACATTGCAACATACGCATTTAACGAATCTCAAAAACCTGGTACGATTTTTACAATCACGCATTGTAGGATTCAAGTCACGACTTTAAATACAAGTTGGTCACTGGTAACAGAAATGGTAATACTATTAAATCCAGTTACATAAGTAGTAATCTTCATAGTTGGGTACAACTAGAAATTCTTGACTCATCATGCTTGTTCAGAGAGAAGATAGGCTCACTATGCTTGACTCATCATGCTTGTTCAGTTGTTTAGGAAACGATGTAGATACTTCTCTTCACCTGTAAGAATAAAGATTACATGAGCCACTTCTTCATCCTCTTCAAAGTTATTAACTGGCTCATCTTCTGTGATTGTTGTTGATCAAAATGGTGGTGGGGACTCTGTGTCAGTTCAGGGTGCTGTTGATCTTGTTCCTGACAATAATTCTGAGAGAGTTAAGATCTTCATTCTTCCTGGGATTTACAGGTTCATTATCTCTTTCTCAACTGTCATGTACTAATTTTGGATCCAATTTTTCATCCTCTGGTAAAAAATGTTGAACCTGAGATCTCTTGATGTCCATTGATCTGAAAACAAGTAAATAAATTGCATCATGTCATTTTTGCAGGGAGAAGGTGTTTGTCCCAAAATCAAAGCCATACATATCATTCATAGGAAGTGAGGATAAAATTTCTGAACAAGCAGGAAGATTACATATCATACATATCATTCACATGAGCCACTTCTTTTTTAATTCCTTGGTGTAAAACCCAAAAAGATGCATCAGTAGCATGTTATAAGATTGTCAGTGAAGATTACATTTCAAGATTGTCAGTGAAGAAACAAATAATGTTCAAAAAGATTTGAAGATAAAATTATATGAATCTACATGACATGGATATTCTGAAACCAGGGGAACAAAATTGGTTCCACATATCTCCTGAAGTTCCTTGAATATGTATTAATCGAAAGCTGGCAAAAATCCGTAACCACTAAAAATTAGAACCTTACCCGTAAAACCTAGAATGCGTATAGTCGTCAAATATAAACGGAGTATCTCCTAGACCCTATTACTACACATTTTACAAATACACTCTATTACTTATATGTGAATGCGTACATATTTAACGCAATTTTAAGCATAACGTAACAATGGCAGCCACAACTGCAAAGATTCACAGTTACTTCCAAAGTATCTTACATTAATCACTAGAGTGAGACACAACATTGCAGTCCTAGCCGTAATTAGATATTTCTATACCAGAATCAACAATTCGTATTTAAATAAATTGGACACACTAGTGTGTACGCATTTACACATAACTCTTACGCATATAACAATATGATTTTCCAGTCATCTATTAATCTAAAAATCAGTTTCATCTTCAGATCTGATACGCATTTAGCACTGATTCGAAACAATAATAGCTACGCAGTTGCAAAAGATTCGTACGCATATCAAAACCAAGTTTCCGAACTTCAAATAATTTAATAGACACATTCCCAAGTTCAGTGTGTTCACAATTAAACCCTAAGTGCTATGAATACAATTCTATTGCACGCATATAGCACAATATTCACGCCAAGCGGAAATCACAAATCCATTTCGAAAACCCTAAAATGTGAACTGTAGTCAAATCAAATCGGGTAGCAACCACCAAATCGTACAAATCACTGCGAAATTCGAAGATATACAGTGAGATGAGATTATCGTACCGTTGTTCTGCGTCGATTTTTTATGCCGTTTCCCTTCGTCCGCCGTTATTTTTGCTGTCGTCCCGTGGTCGGTTGCCTCCGTTCGTCGCAAAACTAGGGTTTCACAGTATTCTCCTCTCTCGTATCGCAAGCGGTCTTTGA
This sequence comes from Rhodiola kirilowii, assembly GCA_033675215.1. Classification (NCBI taxonomy): domain Eukaryota; kingdom Viridiplantae; phylum Streptophyta; class Magnoliopsida; order Saxifragales; family Crassulaceae; genus Rhodiola; species Rhodiola kirilowii. The sequence continues at coordinate 44,495,014 of CM066195.1, read as the reverse complement.
CTCGTTTTCATTCAGTGTTTTCCGCGAGACAAATCATAATCAGGGAATGCGTTTTGTTTTTGTCACTTGTACCTAATTTGCCCTCAGATACGCATTTTTCAAGTAATCAATTACGCATTTAGGGTTAATCTGAACCGTTTGTTACCCTAATCTCTGACGACTAATATAATTTCGTATTTCTCATTATATTTCAATTTCTCACCTGAACCTCACCCTAATTAAATGTTATTTAATCTTTTATATAAATATTAATTTAAATTTCATATAATAATTTAATAAATTGTTATTCAAACTTTTTATAAATATTTAACATTTTTATAAATTTTAATTTGAATAATAAAAATTAAAATTAATCTAATTTAGGGTAAATATTCCATGAGAAGTCCGTTTTTGATAAGAAATTAGTTCATCCATCCATTTTAATCAATGTAGGACCATGATTGAAGAAGATTTATATTAAAATTCGTAATTAAATTAGAGTTAATTATATCTAAAGGGCAAATTAGGAAGAAAAAAATCAAACACAACCAAAATTCGACGACCTAATCGCTAACCACGATTTCTCTCTGCAACCATCTTCTATTCTCGGGCGATACTCTAGAGACAATATTGGCAACATTGAATGTGTTAGCCCACCACAACCTGAGTCCTGAGAGATGAGAAAACGATAGGACAAATGTAATCAAACTGGATTTCAATTTTGCTTCTTTATGAAAGGAGCTGAGCGAAACCATCAATGTTCAAGATGGTATATACATACCCTTTGGGTTGTGCTCTATAGACTTGATGTTGTAGTTGTGCTCTGAGTCGCATTGATGCCGCATACTGCATCATTATTGCGATGAATAAGCGAACTGGAGCAGTTCACATCAGCAGGCATCTTGTATCATCTGGATCAATATGTGCATGGTAGACTATGAGGGAACTTCACATTTTGTAATAGTTGAAGTGCACATTTCTTGGTGGGCAAATATGGAATCGAATTTAGTCCTTCGCAATTTGTTTGAAAATTTTGGTAATCATATGTAATATCCACCTTTTTAGTTCATATAATCAATATACCAAAACATCTTCAGATACAAGTTTTGCAAGTTTAAATACACCCTGAAGACTGCTACAAATTTTGTTCATAAGTGTTATAAAAGACTACGAATTATGTTAACTGAATTACAAATTATATGAACACGACTACGCATAATATGAACTAGACTACGAATTTTAACTAAAAAGCTACGCATTTTGATTTAATTACTACGAATATTATCCTACGCATTTTGAAAATACTAACAACTGGAGTTGGAATAAGAATTTGGATGTCTCACCGTCTCAAGCTCACCCTCCTGAGCTTGTACCTCCATCTCCTTTCATTGTACATCTTTATGAGTTTCATATCCTTATGGCGGGGAGCAATAGCTCTTCCTGAACCTCTAATCACCCTCTCTCTTCTCTGCTATCTCTTTTGTTGGGCATCCACTGCAAGGGGAGCAATAAGCAATAATAGAGAGACTTTATTGCTTATTGCTCTCATGTAGCAAGTGAGCAAAAAAAAAAGCAAAATGCAATGCTTGATAGGGTGAGCAATAATGGAGAGGGTGTGCGATAGGAAAATAATAAGTGGGGCCCACATATATTTATGAAGATAAACAAAAGGAAATTACATTTTGTTGGTTTTGAAAGAATTAAAAATCAGAAATGTCATAAAATGAACGTTAGATGGACAAAATATAAAAATCAGAAAAATATAAAAATCAAAAAATAAAAAAATAAAAAAATAAAAAATCAGAAAAATTAAAGAATATTGGAGCAAAACAAAAGGTTGAAATAATAGAAGTGATAATTTTGGATAATTGAATGGTTATGAGTATAGTTTTTTGCTCTTTGCTCTCTTGGCGCATTAAAATATACAGAGCAAATAGCCATTTTTGCTCAATGCTTTTAGCTCTGCTTTGCTACATGACTTTTATGAGAAAAAGTTATTTTTACTTATTGCTCATTGCTCCCTTACTGCGAATGCTCTTAAAGTATCTCTCTTCTTATCCAGAATTTTCTTCTTCCACACATAATACAACTTCCAGGTATCCAACACAGATAAGCATCCTAGGAACTGCATCTGCAAACAATAAAAAAAAGAATAGAACAGCATTACTGAAACATGCATATTGAATACAAAGCATTACTGCAAACAATAGAAATGAAGTGAAATGAAAAGCATTACTGGAACATGCATATTAAACAATTGACAATTAAATCTCACAATTACAATTACCTTCCTTGACAGTTGATTCTTACGTGCACTTTTTACATATAAGGAGTAGCTAGTTTGACAACATAAAATATAAACATGTGCAAACATACAAGCAATATCATGGCAGAGACAAAAAATGTAATGTTTAATAACTTTAAAATTATTATGAATATATTTTTCTTTTGTACCACAAAACAAGTTCTTTTACAAATGATTCATCATGACATTCAAATTCTCATTCTCTGCATCTCTTTTAGTAAGAATCTCTCTCAGTTCCTAAAGGTCTCATAGCTTCCTAGACCTTCCAATAATCACATGACCGCAAGCGTTGCAGCGCCGTTGCCCTTGGTTGACAATTGCTTCTTCTTGACAACCTTACGAACCATAGTTTTTTAGTTTTTTTAGTTTTTGTGTCAGTTTTGTTTTCGAAAAAAAGTTGTATTCCATTTCAAAAAAGAAGAAGTTACAAAACCTGAAATTACATTGACATGGTACATCATGAAACAAAAAAGAAAATTTTTTGAACAAAGGCTAAACGAACTACAAAATCGTTTTTGTCAAAACAAAAAGAATCAGCTAATCAAAACTATAACAGATCAAAAAATACTATTACAATGAAATTTACACATTTACAAATCTCGACAAAGATAATAGAAATTTATAGTCTTATGGAAAACCAATTATAGTGTTCAATTTAATAGAAGACTACACTGTTTGATTTATTTTCATGATGCAGGAGAAGGAAATCTGGCCTAGTCACATATAACAAGATTGATCTTGATGAAACCATCATTATCTTCCAGCTTGACAAGCTCAGCCCATGCATGTTGCACGCAACGTGTACATAATTATTCTTGAGGTACCTCTTTATAATCTCCAAGTGTCTTTTGCTTGTCGCGAAGGCTCTTTCGAAGCCTTTAAGCACATAAACCAACAGAAGAGGCAGAAGTGACAGAAGTGATTTGACAACAAAGATGTAGAACGAATAATAAGAAACGACACAGGAAATTTAACGTGGTTCACCAACAGTGTGTTGGCTAGTCCACGGGCAAGAAGAGGCAGCTTTGTATTCAGATTTGGAGAGTATCCGGAGATACAGTGATGTAGTTTGAATTACACCGGTCGTAGCCGGACACAGACTAACATACTAAAACAGTGTGGTATGAGGCTATATTTATAGCACTCATGGTTACCTAAACTAAATAGGAAACCTACCCAAACTGATTAGGAAACCCTTATTAGAGATATATTTGGTTACATAATTATCTCCAAATATATTTCTAATCCCAATCTAATTAGGAATATCTAAACCAATAGATAACTTCCTAAACTAATTGGATTTCCTAATCAAATGAGAAACCCTAAATAATTAGGATTCAAGGCATCCTAACAAATCTCCACCTTGACTTGAATTCCCAAACAATAGACGTTTCAAGTACATATAACCAGACTCGGATTCTTCCTGCCACCAGCTTTTGCACTATGCCAAGTGCCAGATTGAGCAACGCCTCTGCTCCAGATGCACTACGCCTAGTGCCTGATGAGTAACACATCACCTCCAGATGCACTCAGCCAAACGCCAGATGAGCATCGCCTATGCTCCAGATGCATCGCGTGCCAGATGAGCAATGCCTCTACTCCAATTGCACTACAATAGTGCCTCAACTTTCATCAGCAACCTCAGTGGTGATGTCATCAGCTAAACACATCATGATTGTTAACTGAGCCTTCTCCTCCAAGCTATTCAACTCTTCGTCATCAGCATCCGTTTTCTTCTTCCCGTACAACGGCGCCCACAGACCCTGCTGCTTCAGCAGGGCTCGCATCTTGATCTGCCATAATCCAAAGCTGTCCCTCCCGATAAATTTGTCGATCTTCACGTTCATAGCAGCCATCTTTGATGTTGAAATCACAAACCCTAGAAGCAGCGGCAAAACCCAGCTCTTGATACCAGTTTGTTGTGACAGAAGTGATTTGACAACAAAGATGTAGAACGAATAATAAGAAACGACACAGGAAATTTAACGTGGTTCACCAACAGTGTGTTGGCTAGTCCACGGGCAAGAAGAGGCAGCTTTGTATTCAGATTTGGAGAGTATCCGGAGATACAGTGATGTAGTTTGAATTACACCGGTCGTAGCCGGACACAGACTAACATACTAAAACAGTGTGGTATGAGGCTATATTTATAGCACTCATGGTTACCTAAACTAAATAGGAAACCTACCCAAACTGATTAGGAAACCCTTATTAGAGATATATTTGGTTACATAATTATCTCCAAATATATTTCTAATCCCAATCTAATTAGGAATATCTAAACCAATAGATAACTTCCTAAACTAATTGGATTTCCTAATCAAATGAGAAACCCTAAATAATTAGGATTCAAGGCATCCTAACACATTGATTAACTTTTCATAGGCTTTTTGTTATGTTTCGCTCTCTACTATCAGCTACATCTCTCGTTAAACTGCCCCTCAAACTCAACTCATCCATTTCTTCCACTTTCCCAAATAATAGGATTTCATCGAGTTTTCACCATAGTTTCCATTTACTTTTCTCAAAAACCACAATAATCAAAATCGCGAAAAATGATGAAAAAGATTCACCTAGTGAGAATATTTTAGTCTTATATTTTTCTAAATGTGGGAAATAGAGTGTTGGGCCTTCTAGAAAGCCCCATTCACGGAACCAATCCCAAACCGTATTCTATGGGCAAAAAATTCTACTTGTCGGCACATTTTCTGACATGCATATAAGCGACGTTGCTGTTCTCAGTTATCTTTCCACAGCTTCGATTTCTGTTTATAAGATTAATTAAATAATAATAATCAAAATTTTTGTGATTTCGTACATTGAACAAAATATATTAATTTATTTTTTAAGACTACATAAAGCATAAAAATAGAGTACACATACTTTTGAGCTGATTTTGTTAGCCTCAGCTGGATTATTTGCTACAAATAATATAATGTAATATCTCTCCTAACTACGAGTCGTATATTAAGTTATGAATGGTTTAGCTGGCCCTTATCCTCGTCGACGTCGTAATAGCTGAATGGAAGTGGAACTGACTTGAATGCTCTATATTTATGAATATTGATTTTGTTTCGTGAATAGTCTTATGAACTCAGCAGATATATTGTGAAAAGAATTTTTCAGAGAATATTATGATCATTTTTAGTAAATGAAACAAACAGTGTGAACTGAACTGTGCGTCCCATTGACTTGAACATGCAATTTATTATAAACTAATTAAGAAATAACGTTATTCGTGATTGAAACAAATGTTTATATTATCGTCTTTTTTCACTACCTATTTTGATCTCATTTGTAAGTAAATAAACAACCCTCAATTAGGTACTAGAGAAGCACCAATTTTAACTTTGCTATGACTTTATAATTCATATAAAAAAAAGTATAGATTTCATGTACAAGGGTTCGTTGCAGAAGAATTGCACATTCTTTGAATTTTTGATTTACTGTGTTAACCTCAACTTGTGTGTGTTTAATTTGTTTACAGTTTGTAGGCGTCAGATCAGCAAGGTGGTTTTTATGGAGGTTGGGTGACTGATGAGGAGGTGGAGAGTTTGAATAAGAGGTGAGATGTGATGAACCAGTTTCTCATTAATCTCATATAATTGTATGTCATTGTAATACAAGTTATTCATTAGGTTTTTAGTTTTTTTTTGTTTCTATATATTATAGTGTTTTGGTGACAATGCTTTCACTTGTTGTATATTTTGTGAATATTGATTTTGTTTCGTGATCGTGAATACTGAATAGTATTGTGAACTCGGCAGATATATTTTGAACAGAATTGTTTAGAGAATATTATGATCATTTTTAGTAAATGAAACAAACAGTGTAAACTGAACTGTGCGTCCCATTGACTTGAACATATCAATTTATTATAAACTAATTATGAAAAGTTTGGGACCGAACCACCATTAGCCGGGGGTGACACTTGTTAGTTTTCCAAAATTATATATTATATAATTAAATTATAATTCAAGTAATAAAATTAATCTCGTTTAAAACTTATGTATTAAAATGATTTTAATATTTAAAAATGTGAATGGAGCCATCCGCAGTTATTTTCAGAATCATGATTTTTATTGCTTTGATTTTCATCAGTGCAAGATTGCACAGATTAAAATTCATTAATTAATGTTGAGAGTCAACTATTTTAAATAATTAAACTAGTTGAATTCACTAACTATATAAACACTTAGGTTCAAGTTGAAAGTTTGCGTTGAAGTTATGTGTACGAGCCAATAATATTAGTTAGAATATTTAATTTAAATTCTTTTAGATGAAATGGCGAACTACTAATTCATTCTTCAAATGAAAAATTACTAATTGAATATATTGAATAGTTTTTTGAAGGGTAAATCATAAAAATATTGTCTAGACTACCACCTCATTTCAAATCAGGTACCAAACTTTTCTAATTTTCAATTTAGTGATTTTTGTATCAACTTACATCCTGGGTCTCCGAGATCCACCGTCCTTTATTGTAAGTACCTTAAATTACCGACAAGGTTAATTTAATTAGGGTTTCGATGATTATGTCGGTATTGCCATGATGCACTCTGTCAAGGAAAAAATGTGACATTACATTAGCTATGGCTCACTTGGGGTTTTTGAGTTTTGATCTTTTCTTTGATTATGCTCTTATTATTAATGTAGGAAGCGGAGGCCGGAGGGTATGGCTTGGCACATTTGAGACAGCGGAGGAAGCGGCAAGGGCTTACGGCGAAGCAGCGGTCCTTATGAGCGGTCGAAATGCCAAAACAAACTTCCCTGTAGACCAAACTGATAATTCTACTACTGACTCTTGCAATGATAAAAACCATCACTCAAGATATCATCTTTTTCTAACATGACCTTGTCGGAGATTCTACACGCCAAGCTCAAGAAATGCACCAAGGCACGGTCGCCGTCTTTAACCTGCCTCAGGCTGGATCATACAGAGAAGTCTCACATTGGTGTCTGGCAGAAGCGGGCTGGGTCTGGTTCAGATGCCAATTGGGTAATGACTGTTGAGATTGTGGGGGGTGTTGGTGTAAATAAGGGAAGTAAAGAGATAGGGTTTGGGATGGAATGGAAGTTGGAGGACCAGAATGTTGTTGGAGATCAGAATGTTAAAAATGATGAGGAGAGGACGATTGGTCTGCAAATGATAGAAGAACTTCTCTTCAGTAATTAGTAAATTTAGTAAACCATACTACATTATCATTTGTATGAATTAATTAAGCAAAAATTACGAATAAAAAGTTTATCCAAATTTGTATTATGTTATCGTATCACTATTATAGCTTATGTTCTTTTGTTAACAAGATAATGACATTTTAAGAACGACGTGCATTACAGGGGAGAATCCAGGAATTGAAAGTTACTAGGGCTGAAATTTTTTATAGTGAAGCAATTTTTTTTTTGCGTTAGACATCAAATTAAACCAATCCAAACCAGTGCAATCAAATTCATCTATACATTATAGTGAAAACTAATGCAAACCAATTATTTGTAATGAAACTACAAATAAAAAGTAGCCTTATCAAACCAATGCAAACCAAATTCATCTATGTGATAACTGAGAGATGTTTTTATGTGTTTAGATATGAATTTTGAACTTGATTTAGTACCTTTTGGCATAGGTTTGCTTTGAAAACACTAGCTGGCTGTGATTCATTTCATCGTGCTTTGCGCGAAGTGGATCCTTCGTTCCAAGAAGAGGTAATCAACTATGGTGTGCCAGCCGTGGCCACATGCTGAGAACATGGCCCATTTCAAAGATGATTCGAGTCCCAAAGGTACATTTCCTAAACTATACAATACACACAATTACTATTAAAAATTTGGTCTCCTACGTACGTACGAACTACTTGTGACAAACTGACAATTATTATTGTCCGGCTACGACATTCAGTTAACGGGTCCAGTGATGGAAGCAGGGCTTACCTCTTCTTATGTTCCGTATCAGCTTGGGAGTTTTCTGCCTGGGTTCGTGCTCATGCATTAATGTTTTCAGAGGAAAGGATGGAGTGTTGAAGCTGATCGCCCAGTAATAATAACATAATGATTGCCATCATCGTAACTGATGTGTTGTTATTTATGAAATGAATTTCTGAACGAGTGTTACTTATTCTTTTTCTGCGGAAGGATTTTGGACACTGCACAACACTGCTCGAGCAGTTGCCGGCTTTACCTCAGTTAATCATATCTGCAGCATTCCACAACCCACATTTCATCAGTGACACTCGAACAATTATAAAAACCTTTAACTGACAGCTAAGTCTTTCACCGCTGAGAGAATGATCGATGTTCAAGGATAAAGCCACCGAGGCTTATAAGCTTTGGTGTCAGTTCAGTAAGTGGGGGAACTGCAAAGATATGGTACATTTAGGAAAGATATGACATATGAGTTGTAGCAGGATACATTGCAAGATATTCATTCATTTGACATACCTTCGTCTGAGTTGAGGACAGATTTTAAGACCGATCAACATCAGCTTTAGGATCTGAAAACCCAACTCTTTCTGCATTTAACCTTTCATAAGAACTAACCATAACTAGCACTGGAGGAGGCATTTCAAGTTTTCTCCAACTCCTGTTGGAGCCGTCATTAGTTTCAGAAAAATCAAGACCTGTTGTGTAAGTTTGATCCTAGGACCATGCCCATCGGAATCTCTTTCATTTCCTTGCTGCGCGCGCATCACTTCCTTCTGATGTTCATTCAGTTAGCTTCAATGTCCCCCTTCTTATCTAATTCCTGTTATTCGTTGCACAGTTACCTTACAGTTTCTTGATGTCAAGCATTGTTACAGAATCGGCATATAATTTTTGAAGAACTTTGGCACTTCCACTTGCAGAGGCTAATTGTATTACTTTGGAGAGCTTGTACTGTACCGATTATCAGTTTGGCAAGTGACTCAGTTATTAACCCTTCCACGTCAACTGCAATTGTCATTTAGGCAATTCATCAGAGATACCAAAAAAGAAAAAGACATTGTGAAGTTGCATCATCTTTCAACCTCTCAACCGGATATCATTATTAGCATATGCAGTATGCACCGTCTAGAGTGACTAACTAGATGGTTTTATGTAGTATGTACCCCAAAATTTCCAAAATTATGACAGGAAAAAATATCAGGCAAAAAAGCACATTTCCTATATATATAAAAAAATCTAATAAAATCAACAGGAATACCTTACTTCACCAGTCAAATCCAAAACAAAACAAGTGCAGAGTGGACTTCCAAAATCTGCCAACATACTCGAAATGGTTGCAATGGTCCACGGATGGTACATCATGAAACCTGCAAGCCCGAGCAGCACTGAAATTAAAACATGTGCAGCCACAGCCGCAGATACAAAAATTAAATCAAAAAATCAAAATCAAACTAACAACACTACAGAGAAACACCCCAAAGATAATTGCTTACATTTCCTCCGCATCAACAAACATGTCTTCAGTCATCTCCAACTTGTCTACCAAACCCACCATTTCATAAGGTTCCAAAGTCTCAGCAACATGGCTTAAGGCTTATATAATGCAGTTTCATGAGATAGGCATTAGCAAGGTAACGTAACAATATATATCGGCAGGTAATATATATATATATATGTACCTGGAGGAGTGTTCAAATGTTACACCCATTTTATTGTGTTACATGTTACATCATTTTGCACCTTTAGATCAAATGATCTAAAAGTGCAAAATGAAAGTCAAAAAGTCAAAAATAGACAAAGTTGTTTGTCATTTTGCACTTTTGTCTTCTACCTTGCACTTTTGTCTTTTAGGTAAAAGACGAAAGTGCAAAATGAAATCTCCACCATTAGATCAAATGATCTAAAGGCTCAAAATCATGTAACATGTAACACAATAAGAAGGTGTAACACTTGAACGCCCCCCTATGTACCTGTTATCTTCATAAAGTACAGCCTGGTCAAAACATACAATTAATGTGTTGCATACACTAATGCACAACTACTATCATGAAATATATATAATATTAAAATGTGGGATATTGTTGAATTTCGCACCGAAAGAAGCTATTTCGAAAAATGTACAACTTCATGAACCTTTGTGAAACATACGTTAAATATCAAGATGATATTTCCAAAAACTAGAAATGAATTGCAAGTATAAATGAATAATTCAAAGGAGGGCAGACTGGGTGAAACATACATCATTTGATGTACTGTAGTTGTGACTTGCAAAACGTGAGTGTCGTGGTTTATTCAGGAATGGATAGCAGCCGTTGCAATTCTTGATCAAATTCACCGTCTTCATCGTCCTCGTCTTGTAGATGTTGGTCTGGTTCTGGTGCAGGCTCTATCGGAAGACACGGCTTGTTTTGGCTGACCTGTAGATTGTCCAAGCTGGTTTGCTGGTGAAAGAGCTCTTTCTGTTCATTCCATTTCGTGTTAATCTCCTCCATGACTTCTCCAATATGCTTCTTGTTTTCTGCTATGTGTTCTATATTTTGCACGTCTACCACTTGACTGGCCTCTGCGTTGAACATTGGAATTTTTTTAAGATATACCAATACCCAAAACAAGAAACGGGAGAACATTCATACAAACTATAGACTTAAATCTATAATTGAGTATCTACCACTAACTGCCATTTTCTTGGCTCTTGCATATTCTGTTGTTAACTTCTTTATCTCATCCAAGCCAAGCTCTGCATTCTGATGCACAGTGATGCAAACTTCAGTTCTTCAATTGAGAAATTAATGAATCATAAAAGTATAAACAATGGATATGATGTTGCAATGATGGGCCATGAATTATGTTCAGGACCAACTATTTTAGCATCGAAATAAATACAGAAAGGCACAAAATTTTACTTTGTGTATTATGCAACAACTTGATAGATAAAATACACTGATGATTACCATGTCAAAGTCTAGGAACCTTTCTATCTCAGTATTCTCGAACAGCCTGATTTAGAATGGTAACATAAGAATATTTTGGTGAGAAATTTTACGAAATGTAAATAAAAGAAAGCAAGTAGAGGTTTAGCTGCTCACTTCTTGTAGGCTACACGAGCTTGCTCGTTTTGCAGTGTTGTGAGTTCGTTCACTCGCTCTAACGTAGAAACCTCATTTATGTCAACAAGGCCAATCAAGAACATGTTGTTATTCAGCATCCTTTTGATTAGATGTGATACCACTGTTACACCGCTCTTGTTTGCATCAGCAGTAAGGTTCTTAAAATGTTTCAGGTCTCCTATTGAATAACCAATGAATGCACCGATAAGAGCAGCTAGAAGTGAACAGAAAAACATAAAAAGATGAAGTGATGCAAACATTTGTGAGAAGAGGATGATGCACCTAGAGATAAATAAACTTTGAAAGGAGGTTTAAATGGCTGAGTCTCGTAAAGACAGTAGAGACAATAAAGTCCGGCCAGTCTGTGGGACAAAGTTGTCGCAAATATCATTCGACCTGCATGAGAAATCATCTCCGCAAATTGTTACATTTATTAAAAAGTAAATTCCTTAAAGTGACGGACAAACTGGGAGTGACAAAAGCACCGTCCAGATCCCATGGATCCAGTTTACGAGCTAATCACAAAGCTAAAGTCTGTATGCTCTCAGCTAAATCCATGAACCCGTGTTGTAAAAGTTGAATTTAACAAACTACTCTAACTAGCATACAAGGCACATCATAAGAAATCATTTTAAACATGTACATGCACGACACCCAAAACTTCAACTTACCAAGCGTATGACTGTACAACGACTGCATGAATAACCCCACATGAGTTGTGGGGGTGGCCTCATAGATGTAGGACATTTTTTTAGAGAGCCACAATCGCTTCATATCAGCAAAACTTATGAACTCATTCTGAAAATCAACCAGCATTATAGCATCCCATAATTGTCAGTTGAAAACCATAACACTAGCAAGTTAGTCATAAACTAATAAATGCAAAATACCTGAGAATATTCTTCCAAAAGCTTATCAATATCCAGTTTGAACAGTGAGATATCCATCCTGGGAATAAACAATATACTTTAATAGATCCTGTGTTCTGAGATTCTCGGTGGGTAATTTCGTCGAACAGGTGACGAGCACGAGTTTCACAAAGAGACCCACCAATAAGTATAGCCTTCCGAGCCTCATAGACAGTGCTTCCTGCAGTTCTACACACAAAAGGCGTGATCACACAAAACCCCAATTTGAGCACTGTTACATGTATAGCTGACAGGATTGCAGTTGGCGCCCAAGTTATATTGCGAAATAAAGTCAACACATTGATTCTAGCCACAGATGAACCAATGACTACAAGTGCGGTGATGGAGCATAGCATAACAAAACACAAGAATCTATTAGCACTGTCAATTGCATTAAACGGGAAGAACCAAATCAAGCTCCCAACTAGTACAGGAAACAAAGAATTAGATATCAACGAATTCATATTCTCATTCCAGGAACGCATTGACTCACAATTGAAAATCAACAAAAAAACAAACATAACAAGCAACACAAAATTGAAAATCTATCAATTAAATTCATGTTCAGCTTCAAAACAAATTCGAAATTTTCTAAAAATCAAACCCAGAAGTGATTCAAATCAAACCCAAACAAACCTCCATCCATCATACTTGGTAGGAAAAGGAAACCCAAACAAACCTCCATCCACCGCAGACAGCTCAGCCGCAGTGATATTCAGAATGGCCTCATCATCTTCTCCAACACATCATCCGGCAACGTTTCCAGAACCCTAAATCGTACAGTCTCGACTCCCTCCAATCTGACAGTCTCTCGCTCCCTAACTTCTAATCCAGTACTACTCCTCTAACCCACCGCCGTCGTCTTCCGAAACCCCACCGAGCCTCTGCGATGTCGTGACTCGTGCGCTGCCCAGTTTTGAATAGTCCGGTAAAAAAGAATGTACCAAATAGAATAGGAAAATAATAATAATAAGAGTAAAGTTAGCATGATTTGTTAATAATTCTCTTTTTTCTCTTTTTGCGTGAGGTAGTTGGTAGTTCGAGAATTAATTTTATGTTTTGCACATATATTATTAGGAAACCTTAACTTTTATGTAGATACAGGGCGTGTTATTAAAACCGAATCGGAGATCGAATCGGTCAAGTCATTGGGTCAATGGATCAGTGGTTTAATCGAGTCGAATCGGTTGATCCGCACAAATTAAAAAATAAAAATAAAATACTTATATATGACATTATAATTTAACATATTTATGACTTGAATAAATATTATATGTTTATGATCTGATTACAATAACATATCATAACAAATTTAGAAAATAATAAAGTACAAATCAATAATACAATAATACCAATTTTAGTCTTAATTTGTAAATCACAACAATAAGGGATTTCTAAGACTAATTGAATTTCTAGCTAAATTGATAGTAAGTAATAAATTTTATAGATTTGATAAATGAATATACATTATTGAAACAAACAAAAAAACAAGAATCATGTTTAGCTTGGTGGAATGAGAGGGATAATTATAGAGGAAGACTAGGTTCGAGGCTTGTCCAAGTCAAAATAAATATATATTAAATCAAACCGATTGAACCAATCAAATCACGTTTTACTGAAAAATTGGGTCATTCGGGTCAACCGGTTCAACCGACCGGGTCTTAACCAGTTTTGACCGGTTCTTGACCGGGTTTGACCGAGTCGATGCATTTCCGATCCGATTACAGAACCGAACCGATCTGGTGACCAGTTCCCGATCAAACCGGGCGGTCCGGTCCGGTTTTCACAACACTGGATACAGGTACAACCCAATTTTTATATGAAAAATACAAATTGATGAAAGTTGTAATAGACTAAGGGTCTGTCCACTTGAACTGAAACTTAGCTGATTTTAATTGTAACTGAAATTATCTTATGTTAACTGATATTAACTTAACTGAAACTTAACTTAACTTTGACATCATCATCATCATCATATCATCATTATCATCATCATAACAGCATCATAACATCATCATCATATCATCACATCATATCATCGTCATCATATTTGATGATGATGATACGATGATGATGATGTGATGATGGTGATGATATGATGATGTGGTGATGATGATATGATGATGATATGATGATGATGATATGATGATATGATGATGCTGATGAGGATCATATTATGGTAATATGATGATTATGAGGATCATATGATGATAATCATGATGATGATGGTGGTGGTGGTGGTGGTGATGATGATGATGATGATGATGATGATGGTGATGGTGATGTGATCATGATAATGATTATGATGATACGATGAGGGCAATACGATGATGATGATATGATGATGGTAATGATGATGATGATGATGATGGTGACGACAATGGTGATGATGATGACGATGACGATGACGATGATGATGATGATGATGATGATGACGATGATGATGATGATGATGAACATAAATCAAATACAATTTACTTTAATTATATGTAGTTTAATTTAATTGAATTTTGTTTAGCTGAATTTAATTTAATTTAGATTAATTTAATTTAGTTTAGCTTAGTTGAATTTAGTTTAATAATGATAGGAACCACTCGAAGGACCAAAGGCATTGTTGCGCAAAGCAGAGTTCCATGGGTGTGACACGAGGACCCCGGACAAATACTCACTGAGTTGCGCTTAATATGCGTGGGGGAACAGTAAACATTCAATGTACGTGCCACAGCGGCAAGGTCGATTTGGGCACCACACTGGTCGGGAGCTGTTCCCGCTTCCCTGACGAGCCCATGGGAGGGCGAAATCAGTGAGTATCGGAGGATGGAAAGTCAGATTTCTAACATATGGTATCATAGCCAACACGGAAGGGTCGACCTAGAAGGAGCAACCTGGACAGTGCTACCTGATCGGAAGCAGTCTAGAGTGAGCGTCTAGAGCGGGCCAACGTGGACGATCTTGGAAGGGTCGTCTAGAAGGAGCAACCTGGGAGAGTGCTACCTGATCGAAAGCAGTCCCAGAGTGAGTGTTTAGTTCCGCTGCGACCAACTTTGTCAGGATCATGCCTATGGAAAGTTCTAATCAGTGCAGTGCGGAAAAATGTTCGGAAAGACTAGTCATGCCAAGGGTATGATCATATGAGGGGTCATTACTGGAGATTGCCCGGGAAAGCCGACCAAAACTTAAAAGGAGCCTCTAGGTGGTAATGGTATGAGACGTCATTCAACCGAAAGGAGACCTAAGCCAACAACGCACTGATGACCGGCAATCAATGAAACCCAACTTCCGAACTTAAGGACAAGGTCACTCTTCGAGGGCGGGGTAATGATAGGAACCGCTCGAAGGACCAAAGGCATTGTTGCGCAAAGCGAAAGTTCCATGGGTGTGACACAAGGGCCCCGGACAAATACTCACCGAGTTGCGGCGGTCCGGCGGCGACGGCCGATGGTGGTGGTCTGGTGGCGTCCGACGGTGGTCCGGCGGTGGTCCGGCGGTCGAACTTAACTTAACTTGACTGAAAGTAACTTATATTAATTGATATTAACCTATGTTGATTGAAAAAAAATTATCTTATTTTAACCGTCAAAAATATAAATTCAAATGGACAGGGCCTAATGCATCTCTATTCTACAATGACCTCAATTTTTTTTTGGTAAACTTCTGTTCTGTGATTCCCGAATATCGAATGCAACTGGGTTTGAATTGGACCGAGCTATATTCCAACATATCAGTTCAAAAGTTGGTTTGATTTTCCAATTAATTCGAATCAATATTGACGACACCATAGTTGAGACTTGAGCCTGAGGCTTGAGCAGCAGCAAGCTTTGACTTCTCCCTGAAGAGAGTTCTCGTAAACCCTAGAAATCGGAAAAATGGTGGCGACGAATCTGAAAGCGGAGACGTTCAAGCTGATGGACAAGAGGAGTGCAATTGAGACCGAGATGGACGTCATCATCGAGCGGCTTTGTCAACCTGGAGGTCCAGGCTTATTCGGCAACCTCATAGATTCTGAGGTATGAAGAGATTCGAAGGTCTTGTATTTCTCTGATTATGAAGTTGCGTATCATTTTTGCTATCAAATTGATTGATATATGCAGGGTTTTCCTAGGTCGGACATTGACATCCCCGTAGTGCTAGCGGATCGCCACCATCTAGCTGGTATGGTGATTTTTCTCATATATTCCTGAATGGGTGTTAAAAATTGTGTCTCGATGATATGGTAGTTATAATTCTCCAAGTGATTATAGTGAACTTACGAAGTTGTTGAATTGCATACTTCTTTTTGTTTATTGTCTCGCAGAGCTGCGAAGCGATTATAGTGAACTTACGAAGAAGATTGATCAAAACATCCAAATATTGCATTCAGCCCGACGTTCTGGATCACCCTCCTCTGAGAAGGATTCAGGTAGGAAAGTTATTCTTGTAAGAACTGACCAATTAGTCGATGAAACTGGTTCGGACATTGTTAGTTGATGTACACGGTTGTTGAGAATGGTGAATCGAAATGTGCATAGGTGGACCGGATTCCAATAGTGCAGCATATGATTAAATGTATGTGCATATGTGATGCAATTGTTAATGAGGACAATTTCCAACCCAAATGATGGTCCTAATCCTAGTCCTACTATATGAAATGTATCTTTGTGGTTTGAGCAGAATCTTGATAGTGTTTTGTCAATAGTTTTATGATATTGTATTGCATTGCATGGTTGAGTCTAGCAGCTCCAAAGTCCATTTGTAACAGATTTTTTTATTAAAGTTTGGCGTGTTTTATACTGACATGGTTTTGTAATTCTTTTCCAAGGCCGTGGCGAGGGCTCAGTTAGTAATCAGTCAACAGTGGTCAGTCCTCAAATGAGCTCATCTGATCATAGTAACCTTCAAACACATACTCCGACGTCCATGGTAGTAGATGTGTTTGCAAAAGTACCTTTTGCTGTGGTTGATGAGATAACTGAAGGCTCTCCATCAGCGGAGGACGGGCTACAGCTTGGAGATCTGATACTGAAATTTGGAAATGTAGAATCTGGTACTGACTTGCTTCCTAGGCTAGCCTCTGAAGCACAGATAAACCAAGGTCGTGAAGTACCTGTTGAGCTTCTTAGGCAAGGTGCGGCACTCACTATTGCAGTGACTCCTAGAACATGGCAAGGAAGGGGTCTACTTGGGTGAGTACCATTTATTGCTTTCTTTCTTTCTTTTACATTCTAGTGACTGACAGTCATGTGTTATATGCACACTACTTACACGCGTGACCTTTGTGCGCATTCTCTATTTTGGTAAATGACCATGCATTTTTCTTCCAGAATAAGTATAGAGCGAATATGTTATTCTTTATAGTTCAATTAGTAAACTGGCAATTACAGTAGATCGTTTGTATGCATCAAATACTAATTTCTCAGCTTCGGGAGTAAAATGAACTATTTTCCACTCATTGGGCAGTTACACATATATGGCGAACTCCTCTAGTGACTAGTCACATTACTCTCTCGCATACGGTATACCCGTCATGACTAGTTTAATGGAAGATGCCAAAGTTGAAAATTAGCTTTTAGCTGTTCTAGCTTCTTTTGTTTTCTCCCGAATGTTGAATACACTTGTTTTTTTCTCGACGTGTTACTTAATTCTACCTTGAATACCTTTTGCAGATGCCATTTCCGAATCCTTTAACTGGGGGTTATCAGCCCAGAATGTCATGCCACAAAGCTCATGGATTAGCACTAACTTGCCCTTGCTGTTTTAGACGTTGTGCGGATGAGTCAAATATACTATGTTCCGCATATTGGTACTTGAAGATTTTCTGTGGACCGGTAGTTGACGCCTCTTTAATTTCATCTAGTTATAAAGGAGTGTTCAGCTTCAGGTCCAGTATCATCCCACCCTTTTGAAGGAATGTTTACCACAACCTGGCTATACAGATCTTTTTCATAATTTTATGTACACCAGCTCTGCTGAACTGCTCCTTAACTTTTCAACTCTGACCATATTTTTATGACTTCCCCCCATGTTAGATGGACCTATCTGCCAATGGAGGTGCCTTCACTTATTGCATTCATTCACTGCTGTAGGGCTGTCCTTGTTTAGCACCTCATCCCCATTAATATACCCTTCGCCCCATCTCCCTTCCTGATAAGACAAAAGTTAGGTAAATCAAAAGGTTCTTCCTGTCTCTTTTTTTCTATATTTTTTTATCTCTCCAGAGTGTTTTCAGGTTACTTGAATTGAAGCTACATGATTCCAAATCCTTTGCTTAATGTAGTGTTCTACAATTGACAGCTTCCTTGTTTTCTGCTGTGTGTTTGGTTTCGATTTCGACTTTCCAGCTGCTGCTTTTTCACCCTTTTAGATACCTTGCTTGCTAGAAATTCATAAGTTCCTTTTGTTGCTGTTCGCTTTATTTTTGACATTAAGAAAACTTATATATTTGTAAATTAATTCATATTTTTATTAAACTTAATTGAGATTTACATCATAAAAGAGTTTTTAAAAATTCTTAAATTAGATTAACATTCAACGACAAAACAAAAGACTAGGGATGGGTGCGGTTTGGTGCAGTTTAAGAGTAAATTCGCAATCGTACCATATTAACTGGTTTGTAAATTTTTCAAACTGCGGTGCGGTTTAGTTTAAAAATCGATTTTCAAAGTTTATAAAAAAAGTCTAAGTTGCACAGTATAGACTTTTCCTTTTTATTTCAAATCAGTTGACTTCATAATTGAATTTAGAAAAACCATTAATATTTGGAAGTAATCTAGAATAGAGGATTATCAAATTCCTAAACAACAACATATACATAAAAGCCAACTAAAATCCAATTAATTTTTGAGTTAAAATACTTACGGATTCCATATATCAAGAACGAAGATAAGACCAAACCGATAACGATCGAGACTCTCGTGGCTTGGCCGTTTGGGGAAGGCGAAGATATGTTATACCGAAGAACGAACAACGAAATGAGCAACGACCGAAATCATTTATTTTATTATGACTTAGTTTTAAATCGTGCTTGTGTTTAAAGTATTTTTTGTAATAAATTTAAAATTTTAATTATTTACTTATATGCGGTGCGATGCGATGCGGTTTAAAGCGAGTGGTTTGAGAAATGGAACCGCTTCCGCACCGCTATATTCGATTGCGGTACGACTTTTTACAAATTTGGTTTGACCATAAACAAATCGGTTAACCGAACACACTTTTACAGTGTGGTGCGGACGGTTTTTAAATCCGGAGCGGATTTTGCCCACCCCTACAAAAGACTACCGCTGTAACTTTATTATAATTACTACTCGGTCCTCGAAGATTTTATAATGCGAAATCCTCCGCCTCTGCGACATTTATTCTCTCCCTCACTCAGAGTTCTCGTTCGTTGTTGTTATCTCGATCCGAGCTTCTCCAGCCGCAGATCGAGTGATTGTCGACCGTTTTGTTGTTCCTGACATCACTTCGAAGGTCTAATTATCTACAATTTCACCGAAAGTAGCGTGGGAGATGCTGGAAATGGTGTTTTTTACAGTGTAGTTCGTCTGCCAGCTGCTGTGTTTAATAACGGCATTTGGATCAACGGTGGCTCACGTTCGACAATGTGGAGTGGTTGATTTAGTATGAATGAGTTTTGAGTTCAATTGTAAGTTTCAGTGTAGGTGTATAGCGTTGCTAACCCTAGACCATCTTTTACTTTAGGGCTTTATGGTTGTTGGGTTTAATCATGGTGAATTTGAGTGTTTTGTAGTGTTTAGGAGTTTGATTTGAGCTGGTATTGAAGTAAGTGGTAAGTGACTAGGGTTTTAGTTTTGGTGATTTTGGGAGGTTGTGGTGGAAGGTGTGTTTTTGGTAATGTCTGGGGCTCCAAAGGTGAGGTCTATGAATGTGGCTGAGTCCGAGACTAGGGCAGGACTTGGACAGAATGGAAACAAGTTGTGTAGATTGTTGGTTTCTGGTAAACAGACGTCGAAATCCGTTGGGAAGATTAATAGGTCGCCGGAAGGGGATAAACAGGAAGAGAAAAAGGCCTCTCCTTCTAAAAAGATGTTATCTGGTATTTCTAACCAGGAACGGCTGTTGCGGTCGAACTATTCAATGAATGCATCTTGTTCATCTGATGCATCCTCTGAGTCGTTTCATAGCCGTGCTTCAACTGGTAGGATTACCAGATCAAGTAGTAGTGTGGGGAGCAGGAGGAAGCAGTGCAGTTTGAAGAGGAGCTTCTCGGGATCTGATAATGTGTCGGTATTGTTAGGTGATGATGTTTCACCAACCATCAAGAGGTGTGCGTGGGTGACTCCAAACACAGGTACATTTTTTTTCGTTTAGAACATCTGCCACCGTCTTGTTCTGTATATTTTTATTTTTTTTGTTTATGTGCAATTGATTGGCAGCATTCAGCATTTTGATGTGAACGACACGTCCTTCGTAGTTTTAGAGGATACTTGGTTCTGATTTAGTTAGAATCTTAGACTGCATCTATGGCAGTTGAAGCTTATTCATACACCAAAAACAACATATTTCAATCCACTTTTATTGGGCTTATTTGTATAAACTCTACTGTTTGGTTTGAGGCGGAGCAACAAAGCCTGAAATTGGCACCTTGATTAGATCAAGCATAGGGTGGTAACTCTTGTCTAAGCTGCTTTCGTGTGCAGAGAGTCGGACAAATTGAGGGATTTCGTAGGCATGTAAACTCTATACGATCTCCATATATGTTGTGAGCATTAATACATCATAGTTCAGCTATGCTTTTGTGTTTGCTGGTGGGTTATTGGATAGTGTAGGTTCGAGAATGGCAGAATGTAGCTCACCTATAAGATTTGTAACAACCTGTATTACACATTCATTAATTGGAAATCATGAGCATGGTATGAATTGATTTCGATGTTTGTCAATAGGTTAAAGTGGGTGGAATGCTATTCCTTTTTTATTTGCATTGATTCAGGCCATCGGATGAGGAGTTCAATGTGCACTGATGAGTTATTTTAATGATGATGTTGATGGCTTGATGCATACATTGTTTTGTGACAGTTGGTTGATTGCCTTGTTATTGTATATATTATATATCTTTGTATACTCGTGTTGTGCCACTGGCATGCTCAACTTAGTCTTCCATATGAAGCGGATTGTTTAATTGTATATTATGAATTATGATTCATAATTGTTGTTATTAAGGTAACTTGCTTACTGCTCTGTATGTGCACCCAGATCCAGCTTATGCTGCTTTTCATGATGAAGAGTGGGGAGTCCCGCAACACGATGATAGGTATGTTGCTGTCGAGTGTCTGATATTTCTATCTAAACATGTCGTTGTACCATCTTGCGCGCCTGCATTGAAATATTCTCTTCATGCAGGAAATTGTTCGAGCTTCTAGTCCTTTGTGGTGCACTGGCTGAACTGACTTGGCCTGCCATTCTTAGCAAACGACATGTTTTTCGGTATTACTTCTTCAAAGTTGTATCTGTACAATTTCTGAGTTCCAGACCTCTTGTGTGCTCTTATATCGTGTTTGTTTCACATGTAATCACGATTTTTTATGGATCAGGGATGTGTTTTTGGATTTTGACCCAATTGCTGTGTCTAAGCTAAATGAGAAGAAGTTAGTAGCACATGGCAGCACCGCAAGCTCTCTTTTGTCAGAACTCAAATTGCGATCAATTGTTCAGAATGCAGTTCAAATCACCAAGGTATATGACCGTATCGTTGTCCACAACTGTTGAATTCTCGTAAGTATTTATAAGATTCCATATCTTGTGATTGATAAAATCGGTGTGCCAAAACTTCTACGTCCGTACATGTTTATCTCATTTCTTTATTTAATGAGGGCCAGACGGCCAGTGCACATTCACAGAGTGACATTTACTCATGAAACCTAATTGTTCCTGACATATGAGTGTCCACCATGATACTAGCAGTTTCGGATGTATTAGTTTTATTGTTACGATGATGCTCCAGCAGAGCATGACTCCGAAAAACTCTGTTAAAAAATTCTGATAATGTGTCTGAAATACATATTGTTCTGACGTAAGTGTGCAGGTTTTGATGACTCAATTTTAATGCACTTTGTTAATGGGACTCTAGGTAATTGAAGAAGTTGGATCATTTGACAAATACATATGGAGCTTTGTGAACTACAAGCCAATCGTCAACGCTTTCAGGTACCCTCGCCAAGTACCAGTGAAGACTCCAAAAGCAGATGTCATAAGCAAAGATCTAGTACGAAGAGGCTTCCGTAGCGTAGGTCCAACAATCATCTACTCGTTTATGCAAGTGGCAGGAATCACAAATGACCATCTAATAACTTGCTACCGCTTCCACGACTGTATAGCTGCTGCAGAATCGAAAGAAGAAAAGAACCTCCCTGAGGACAACAAACACAACAAAACTAACGGCGTGCTAGATCCTGAAGCCGATGTCTCAAAAGCCATTGATGAGTTGAGTCTGTCTTCTGAATAGGAATCCAAACTGTCAGTACATCTGTTAACATCATCCTTATGTTTCAACTATGTCAGTAACCAAAGACCCATATGTAAGACCCTCTGCTGTATCTCCGGCCTTGTGTAGGCCGTGAAGGTGATTTTCATGTAATCCAATTATTTATCAAATGTTTGTTTGTTCATTGCATCATTTGAATAACTAATTTTATTAAATCACAAATTCAGTTTAATTCAGATAAGATCTTTGAAGAGTGATATAAAAGTTTTGTAGCATATATGTAAGTGGATGAGCCACTTGTGCCCTTTGAGCACCTCAAACATAGATCTCATCAACCTTAACCATGACCATAGCTAGCATCATCCCCACTTGAAGGTAAGGGTTGGTACTGTTCAGGATAAGGGTAAGTAAATTCTTCTAAAAGGGTATGGTAGAGTCATTTTATTCGTATCTAATGAATAATGTGCGAGCAGGGTAAGACAATGTACATCAGCTTTATACTTATATGATGATCGTCCATGGTCATGTTCATGTTCATAGTAGGGTAGGATAGAGTACGATCGTGTAGGACAATGTATAATTAGGTAGGATATATCAGAATATTTAAGAGAACAGAGTATGAAAAGAGGACGCGATAAAATCCTTTTTTGGTGACAATTATTCTGCCTAAAGCTTAATGGACAAAATATGCATACGGTACAAAAACATGGTAGGATAGAGTCCATAATCGGCTACGGTATAGATCACTCTATATATATTCTGATCCTAAGGTCCAATGTTGACTCTTACTTGAAGCCATGCATGTACATTTAAGAAGGCATGTATGCCCTACAAACTTTTGCATTATTGATCGCTTTTTAATTCGCCTAAAAGTGGGCAGCCTCATTCTCAATGGATTGTTCTAGAGGGAGTCATACCCACATAAACCTAACTCCATGTCCATATTCATATGGCCATCCATATAATTTCACTATTTGATATTCCTATTATTGTGTTACACAAACTTTGTACAAGTGTTTTTTGTATGTACATGTATGTGTAAAATCTTTTTGGTGTGCATGTCTTTGGCAGGTAGCTACTAGTAATTTTCATAGCTAGCACACATGAGACGTGTGACGCAACCAATTTGGGTTTTGTTGTGTCCTTATGGCACTAGCACACATTGTTTTTATGCGACAACAATTAGTTTAGTTTGTTTTGCTATTGTGCCTTTTGATATGTCCATTTTCATCCTTTCTTAAGATATCAACATGTGCAGCAGCAGTTACGACAAGTAGGAGGTGCTATTGTTACTTTCATTTTAAATTTACTTCCGAATAGTTATCTATTACGTGTGTTGATATTAACTCTTTTTTTAAAATATAATAAATTTCACTATAGTTGACAACGAATGGATAACCACCAAACTCATGTTATAAGATACTTTTTACGGGGATTTGAATCGTCGATCTCCTGGTCATTTTACCAAGAATCCTCTTATGAACAGAGTTGACTTTCGATGATCATCATGTAGTTGAGAGTCGATTTACAAGTTAATTTTATTTTTAAACACCCATTATGAAAAGCCAAAAAATGAACAATCTAAAATTCAAGTCATACGCGATGTATGCAGAGGAGGGGAAGTATTCAAGTATGATGTTTAATTTGGACTGAGGACTGAGCTTGGCTCACAGTGGAGCGGGCTCGTCAACTAACTCATTGTTAGGTTGCTGCTCGAGTGATCGAGTCCTCATTAAATCTCAAATTGTTAAACAGATACTACTAACCCTCATTGGCCATTTAAAAAAAAATTGGATTTGGACTCATTGACGATGTATGCATATTTATGACGTGTCCAATATCGCACTAAAGGTTTAAACAATTATGGCTTTGATAACGTAGCCTAGTCTTCATGCATGATCATGCAAATTAGGTCAGTCTTAAAAATTAGATATCTAATAGCTTCCAAACATTGCAAACTAGGTCAGGTTAATTTGTACCTTGTATTGTATGATATTTTTTAAACCCGAAATTCGAAGTAAATGACAATCGCATTTACGTATAAACGCTTCGATTAAACCTAATTTGTTTCGTAAGCTAGGCATATCATATATATATATACATGCACCTATTTTATTGAATTCTCTATAAGATGTGATACAAGTCCATTTTGGCCACAATAATGGATCGTAGAAGAGTCGTCAGCTAGCACTAAAGCCACATTTATTATGATGATAATGATAATCTTTTAAATATTTGTCTCAAAAAACACATATCCACACATCATCATGATAAAATCCAAGGAATCATTTGACAAATTAAATAGAGACAAAAATATAGTTGTCTCAATAATGAAATTCTGGTATAAGACGTCATTTGAGAGCTCCATATAGACTATGTAGATCAAATGATACCAAAATTAATTATCCCATCAAATAAAACAAAAACCAAAATTATAAAAATATTACGTCTTTTAAGAATTATATTTGGATCAAGACGCCTCTGTTAACAGCGTTTTACACTTAATACACTGTTTAGAAAAGTATTTTTTTTCAATATTTTTTTGGAAATCAACTTTTAATGAGTAGAAATTGAAACTTCTTCCCTTTCATTTTCCTAACGCGCCATCATCCACACCTTGAAAACATGAATGTCAATTCTCAATCCTTTTGATAAATTTGTGGACTAGTGCTTCTCTTGGAATGATCGATCAGCCAAAATCCATATCAACAAAAGAAAAAGAAGAGAAAAACGCAATAAATTGATTAGGACACAATTGGTTGGTTCCTAAGAATTAGGATGCGTCATAAAAACTAATGCTATTGTTATGATATTATGGAAATATGAATGTCCACTCAACCTTTGGTTGTCTAACCTTTGGTTAGGCTCATTTAGATCACTTCATAATACCCCTTGTTATTTATGTTGGGCCGTGCCCTTTCATCTATCTCATGTAATCCTATAAATAGGGGTCTATGCTAAGAAGGATGAATAACAAGAATACAATTCTCTCTACCATTTCCATCATCTCTTGTTTCTCCCCCATTATATTACAACACGTTATCAGCACGAGTTGCTCAAAAGGTAGTGATCATCCCTCCCTAATCCTCTCTTCTATTCTTGTTCACATATGCGATGATGGCAACCATGAGTCCTCTTCGTAGAGAAACTCAAAATAGCCTAGCATTCAAAAACTCAATATTCATATTCATGTAATTCGTTCTATATTCACATGATGTATGAATATGTAGTATATGATTTTTGATTCACTCGAAGTGGAATCATATACATGTATCACTTGAAGTGGATACATGTATAGTTCATGTTTTTATTTTTCCCCTGAAGTGGAATCACATACATGTATCACTTGAAGTGGATACATGTATAGTTTATATATTTTTTTTATTCTCCCGAAGAGGAATCGTATACATATATCTCCTGAAGTAGATACATGTATAATATATGCTTATTTGATTTTGTTATGAAGTAGAATATAATCATATACATGTATCACCTGAAGTGGATACATGTATAGTACATGTTGTCGATTCCCTTCAAGTGGAGTCAATATTATTCTACTTCTTTATCTTCATCCCCCGAAGAGGATATTTCATATTCACTCCTTGAAGAGAGTAAGATTCACTTCTTGTAGTAAGTGATAAAACATCGAGCATATATATTGTAGTGTGATTATATCATCTCCTGTAGTAGATGATTATAATATAGATAAAATCACTTCCTGTTGTAAGTGATAAAGTTCTATTTTTTTATGTTATTGTTATTATGCACAATCTTAAATTCATCTATTTATTTACGTTTATAATGGTACATTTTTATTCATATTTCGTATATTTAATCCCCTGGAGCGGATTCATATTGATCATACACACTTAATCCCTTGAAGTGGATAAACATACATCAATAATATATATATTTATCCTAATGAGATAGTTAAAATCGTCCCCCGAAGAGGATGATTATGTGTAAAATATATATTACTCCTAGAAGAGAGTAATGTACCATTTTCCTTTGTTATAAGTGAAAGCAAAATAATGGTCCAAGAAATTGTTTTTATGTAGATCATATCTCTCCGGAAGTGGAAGATTATTAGATCACTTTCCGTTGTAAGTGAACGTTGTACTTTATGCTATTCAAATTTGTAAGATTCGAGAGCAATAAATTGATCAAAAACAATTTATAACCGGTAAGTACCGGGTCGTCCAAGGAGCAATTGTAAACTTAGGATCACTATTCAATTCTACTCAATAAGTCTATTTCCAATTGGTTGTGAAAAAAAGTGATTATCAATTATCGAACAATGATTATCGAACAATGATTATCAATAAGTCTATTTCCAATTGGTTGTTGAGTGCTCATTCCTTGATAATTCCCTTGTTGTTGATAACCTTGAAAATTTGCCCTTGGTTGATATTGAGCTTTTTGTTGTAATTGGCTAGATTGACCTTGTTGGACTTGCCTTTGATAGCCTTGCCCTTGGTTGTCTTGGTTCCTTGAGGTGAAACCGGGAGGAGTATTGTTCTTTTGACGCCAATCGGGATCATACTTGATCGGTTCGGTTGTCTTGTATGAAAAATTTGGATGATCCCGGTCTCTCCCATAGCTTGTTTGATTTCTTTGCAAGAAATTAACATCCTCTTCACCTTGGATCTCTTCTTGAGGAAAGGTGTGAGGGCAATCATCTTCTTTATGGGATGGACTTGTGCAAATGGCACAAATTCTAGGTTGTTGGTGCGATTGCTTCACATGAAGAGCACTAAGGCAATTTGTTAAGGCATCAATCTTCTTGCTAAGGTTTCGGACTTCTTCATTTGAATCCGCCTCATTTACCTCCCTTGTCTTCCCTTGTCTCTTTGGGACGTTCCGATCACTCCCCCAATGATGAGAATTTCTTGCAATTCTATCTATAATAGCTCCGGCATTTGTGGGGTGTAGTTCCATGAATGCACCACCGGCGGCTTGGTCCATTTGCCTTTTTGATTCATTATCCACGCCTTGATAGAAAATTTGGATCAAGGTTGGCTTGTCTATGTTGTGGTGTGGGCATTCTCTTTGTAGCTCTTTGAAGCGTTCCCATGCCTCATAGAAACTCTCATCCTCTCCTTGCTCAAATGAGTTGATTAAGTTTTTGAGCCTTTGAGTTTTAGCCGGTGGAAAATATTGGAGAAGGAAGGCTTGGGCTAGCTCGTTCCATGTCGTGAAGGTGTTTGCATCGTGGCTCCACAACCAATCCTTGGCTTTCCCCATCAAGGAGAAAGGGAAAAGTCTTATATATATTGCCTCCTTTGGCACATTATTTATCTTGAAGGTCTCGCACAACTCAGGGAAGGATGTTAGATGGGCATTGGGATTTCCTATCCCGGAGAAGGCATTGTTGCCCACCATATTGATCAACGCCGTTTTGAGCTCAAATTGAGGTGCATCGACCCCCGGTGGAGCGATTGGTGATCGAAAACCGGTGAGGCTTGGAGTGGAATAATCTTTTAGGGGCTTCTCCCCATTAGGTTCTTATGCCATGGGTTGAGGTCTTCTTTTGCGTGGTAATCTTTTGTTCCGAGAGCCTTCTCCCTTGGCTCTCTCTTGATCCAAGAAATATCTTAAAGATTCCTCAAAGTTAATGCTTGCCTTTTCCTTTGCCTTAAGTCTCGTTAGCATTCAATCAAGACCTACAAGAGTCAAGGTGAATCGTTAAGTCGCAAGCAATAACACAAGCAATAGCACGAGAAACAAGTGAAATAGTCCAAATCTTGTAAAATCTACTTTAGTTCCCTAAGTTAATTCGTTGCTCCCCGGCAACGGCGCCATTTTGAACGTTGTACTTTATGCTATTCAAATTTGTAAGATTCGAGAGCAATAAATTGATCAAAAACAATTTATAACCGGTAAGTATCGGGTCGTCCAAGGAGCAATTGTAAACTTAGGATCACTATTCAATTCTACTCAATAAGTCTATTTCTAATTGGTTGTGAAAAAAAGTGATTATCAATTATCGAACAATGATTAATGCGATGTAAAAGGGTGTTTTCAAGATTTTAAAAGGCGTTCATAGGGTACTACTTCCCTCCTTGGTGTATTCAACTCCTTAAGGTTCAATTTCATGCAAGAACGAATAATGTAAATGATAGATTAAGGCGTGTCCCTATTGAATCAAATTCAATCGCTAGATATTGTTACTCAATTCAAGGAAAGGACACCTCGCACGTGAGCTTCAATCGCTAGATATTGTTAGCTCATGTCCTACTCAAGGTTCTCAATCATCAACGCTAGTTGAGTGATTGATAGCCAATGAGTGGTTTAAGATCAAGCCTATCTCAATGTTAAAATGAGTCACGCTAGTGATCATCACCTAACAAGGGTGAATCTACTTCATTCTAAAATCATTAGTCTCGCTCGCTAGAGCATTCAACCTCAAATTCATGTTTCTAGACCACTTAGGCATTTTATCAAACACTTGGTGGGCATAGAATAGACATTTAATCCAAGTAAATTCACAAATCATAATAAGTCTTCATTCATGCATATAATCAATAGATAAACGAGTTTTGTACACCAAGGAGGTCCATAGACCCCTAGAAACTAAGGAGACTACTCACAAGTCATATTCATTAATGCTCAAAAGTAGTTTTTACAAGGATGATGAAGTAGAAACAAAGAAGATGAAGAAACTAGGATTGAAAGTCTCCCTTCTATCCTTAGCGTCACTCCAAAATCGATTGATGAACTTCAAGCCTCTTGTCGTCTCCAAAAACCCTCGATTTTTGTGCCCAAAATCTAAACTTTCTATTTATAGCTCGAGTAAAAAACTTGAGTTCTCAGAGAGGACACGGTCGGTTGAATGAGGACCCGGGCGGGTGAGAGCTTTGATCCGAGCGGCTTGCAATGGGGACCCGGTCGGTTGAAATGGCACTCGACCGGGTGATGAGGAATTTAGGCGAGAAATGGAGCTGAGACCCGATCGGGTGTGTAAGGAACCGGCCGGGTGGAATGCTTGTTGATCTCAGCTGGCGACTCGGCCGGTGCTCGAGGGACTCGGGCAGGTGATGACTGATTCAAATGAAAAACTCCTCATTTCCAAGTCAAAACTGAGATATTTGATGAGGTTTGATGATCTTCCTAAGCTCCGGAGTCGCATGTGCAATTATCGACCTAGATCATCAATAAATGGGTCAAATGGTAATCGAAAGAGACTCGGAACGAACCAAAACATCTAGTAAAGGTGGGAGAAAGATAGTCGAGAATTCGACTTATCAAAATACTCCACACTTAGAGTTTGATCGTCCCGAGCAAACAATAAGATCAAGCCAAAGAGAAACAAATGACAACTTTTATTTCTGACTATTCTAACACATATTTACAATCTAACTCCTTTTCGTAGGTGTGACGAATGCATTTAGCATATGCATTAAGCCTTTAAACCCCTAGGCTACCCTAGTGGACGAGTTGTAGTCTCGTGAGAGTTTTCAGAAACGGGAATACTCACAAATCCCAAATGCATTTATCCCACAAGAGTGAAAAGCAAGAGTGTTTAACAATTAAGGCGAGGATTTCTCAAAACCTACTTCACATCCCACGCTAGCATCACAATCACTATACAATTCAAGAGTCTTCAACCGTTTAAGCTCACACGAGGGTGCACATTCAAGGAGGTCAATTCTAGCGCTATCAAGTGCCTCACCTAGAAGTCTATTTATTTTTGAAGCAAGGCCTTCGAAGGATGGTTAAAGCATTTTGCACAAAAAAAAACGTCGGTCGATCACCTATGCTAGCTAGGGCTAGTCCACGGGCTCACGATGCAACTCATTTCCAAGTTTTAGACGCTAAAGTCATAATCCATAAGGAAAGAGGAGTTTGACAACAAGAGTTCTTAAAACAAGCATAAACTAATCAATTGCTTACGTGAAATCACAAGGGTCGTCCTAAAGCTCAACTTGCTAGCACACATGCACGTGGTGAACTCACACATATAAGAGATGGCGGAAGGGCGTGAAGTCAAGCTTTAAGTGATTCTTATTTTCTTCTTATTTTTTTCTTTTTTTTTGAAACGGCCTTCGGCCTACAAATGCTTTCGAGGGGGGACTTACCTCCCTAACCCCCGGCATTTGTATCTTTTTTTTTACACCCTTTTTTTTAAACAAAAAACTTGACAATGTGCCCAATGTGAATATGGAATGTGCGAGGAACAACCACAAACAAGGCACGAGGCAAGAGAACTAAAGTCACCTAAAAGCAATCGAGAGGTTTAAGTTTTTCATGAAGTTTTCAAAGCGTGCTTGCTAAAACTTTTCAAAGCATGCGCGAAAAATACTTAGATTTCTAGATAGGCACAAGATAGCAATGAAATTGATTCACAAGAATGAGCATTCAATAGCGCTAGTTTGGTTTTAGACTCTAAATCATGTAAAAAGGGGAATGTAAGCTAGATGTGACTTATAGAAGATGGGAATTGATAGTCACAAGCTTTTGGTAGTATAACACTCAAGAACAATTGGGATAAAGCATGATGCAAATGTTCATTTTCAAAATTTGTGCATCGTATAGACATGTGAAGATTTGCGCCAAACCCAAAACACTCCACACTTAAATGATGCTTAGTCCCTAAGCATAAGAGATGATGAAATAGAGGTGAAGGTGCAAAGGAAACTCCCCTTGTTTGTAGAATGTGATTTTCCCCTAAATGTGTGACTCTTGGCAAAGACGAATACTCCTTGATGGCAAAAGATGAATATGATTATGATTACAAAAGTAGTAAGATGGCACAAATGACAAAGAAAATATCCATGATGCATAGAACATAACATCCAACCAAGGTACAAATAAGAGTCAAACATCCAAAATTGCGCCCCATGGCGACTTTAACATCCAAGCCACATCAAAATGTCAAAACAAGTAAAGCATTAAAATAACAAAAGTTGGAAGTGAATAACATGATGGCTATGAGGCAACTCCATCTCCATCTCCAAGAGGTGTAGATCCATCCTCATCTCCCGCGACCTCTTCATTTGCCTCCACTTGAGCGGCGATCCACTCATCAACTTCCGCGATAGTGTGTGGCGGTTCCTCAATAATGGAAGGAGGAGGGACACTAGCTTCGGCAACAGCGGGTGGAGGAATAATGGGCGAAAGAGGGGGCGCTTGGGGACTAGAATACCCTGGAAATGAGGGAGGTGTTGTGGAGGGCGTTATGCTCATGGCGCGGCAAATATCCATTAACGTAGTGGTGACCCAACGAGAGTTCTCACGTACAAACTCATCTAAGCTCTCTACGCGCCCATGAACAGTGGAGACGGAGGTCTTCAAACCGGCAACCTCCAAGGATATGGCTTCAAGCTTGCCTCCCAAAGTGACCTTCCTCGGTGGGAGAGTATTATCGACCGAGGGCTCAAGTGATGGTGCTGCAGAGCTACTGGAGGATTCGGTTGAGCCAGAGAGGTCCATGCCAAATGTGAGATTATCTTGGTTGGCGATGATGTACTTATTCTTCTTACTCCTTGCCGCCTTTCTCAATCCGCTCTTCTTGTGAGGTTCCATGGTGTGAGACCAAGTCTCCCCATCAGCCTTAAGGAGGCCGAAGGCTTTTAAAGTCTCCAAATTCAGGGACTTTTTCATTGGTTCTTCATCAACGTGATCGAACGTGAAATTATACTTCAAAGCGAGATGGGTTACGAATGAACCTCCACCAAGCACACCCACCTTTGCAGAGGAGCTCACATACCCCTCAAACCTTTTGGCGAGGATGCTAAACCAATCAAGAGATAAACCATTATCAATGGCCAACATGATGTCCAAATCTTCCATGGTCACCATCCTCCCACCATCTTTTCTCACATTGATTCCCATGGAAATAAAACGATGAATTACCTTCCAAATCTTGTCCTTAATAGTAATGGAAGAGTAACCCGAGGCAAACCATTCATCACGAGACGAGATTTTTAACCAAAATTTATACTTCTCAAAATCAGAAAATTTCGGCACAGCTACCCCATCCAAAGGGAATTTCAACCATTCACATATCGTCGCCTTAGGAACTCTCCTCTGACAACCACCCATCCTGAATTTCCAGTGTGAAGCCTTTTCCCCATTTAGCCTAACCGCTTCGAAGGAACACATAAATTCTGTCACAAGCCTCGGGTACATCCCGGGATCATCATCAAATAATATTCCTAACCCGGCGTGCAAGAGCCGCGAATGTATTTCATCATGCATTCCCATATCGACAAGAATACCAATATCGGGGTAAAGAGTTACCTCGGGTTCCCTTCCCTTCTTCGTGATCAAATCAAGATTTCCTTGGTACAAGCTACTCTGGAAGGTAAGAGTTTCACCGATTGGGTAAGGAGTGGGCACTGCAGGCTCAATGGAAGGTGCCGGTGGCAGTGCAAACTCCAAGTTTGGAGTAGGCTCTTCGGCGGAGGAGGAGGCAATGACTTGCTTCTGTTGCTTCTGTGGAGGTTCAGCTTCAAAGGGAGGGTCTGAGGAATCATCCTCGCTTGGTGCAGCATCACTGGATGATGGGGAGCTCACAATAGCCCTCCTCGGCCTCTTCTTGGTCTTGGAAGATGTGGGAGGAGTGGCGTCACTTGTAGGGGCTTGCTTCTTCGATTTGGAGGGGGCGGCAATGGCTTTTGACGGTGGAGCTCGTTCCTTGTCTATGGGGGGCTTGCCTTGCCCTTTTCCAACTCCTCTAGTTCTTGCCATGATATGGATTGGGGATGGGAAAACGAGCGAGTGGCGGAGAGGCGAGGAGTGGACGGCGCCGACGAGAGGTGAAGAGGAGATGAGGGGCGACGAAGAGCGGTGGATGGCGAGCTTGGGCTGAGCGACGGACGAAATGAGAAGTGAAGTGAATGATTTGGGGATTTAGGGTTTGAAATGTTTTTAGGAAGAAAAAGGTTCAAGAGGAGGACCCGGTCGGGTGAAAACAGAACCGGCCGGGTGAGCAATTGAGCCGAGTGAGGCAAGGAAGAGACCCGGTCGGGTGAAAACGGAACCGGCCGGGTGAGCGATTGAGCCGAGTGAGGAGAGCACGGGACCCGGCCGGGTGAGGGATATCCCGGTCGAGTGCATCAGGGACTCCACACTTAGATTTTTGAGCACTTTTTCACAACACCAAGCATTTGATAGCTTAGAGTCAAAATGAACACTAGCCACGGGCTACCACCCGTGAGGGCCTAGTTTAACGTCTTGGCAAAGACCGAGCCGAATCTCCTCCTCGAAATTTTAGAGATGCAAAAAAAAGAGGGCTCAATCGGCTAAGTCATGAAGGGGGATAGTGGTGGTCTCGGGATCTAGAGGGGCTCCATGATAGAGCTTGAGTCTTTGCCCATTGGCTTTAAAAATTTCCCCTCTTGAGTTGAACAAGGTGACATGTCCGTCCTCAAACACCTTTTGAATTTTGAATGGACCCGTCCATCTTGACTTAAGCTTTCCCGGAAATAACCTCAATCTTGAATTAAATAGTAGGACTTGGTCCCCTTCTTTGAACTCCTTCCTCAAAATCTTCTTGTCATGCCATTTCTTTTGCTTTTGCTTGTAGATTTTGGCATTCTCATAGGAGTCAAGTCTTAGTTCGTCTAGCTCATTCAAGTCCAATAGCCTCTTTTCACCGGCGGTTTTCATATTGAAGTTCAATTCTCTAACCGCCCAAAATGACTTGTACTCCAATTCAACGGGTAGGTGGCAAGGTTTCCCATAGATGAGCCTAAAAGGAGACATCCCTATAGGTGTCTTGAAGGCGGTCCTATATGCCCAAAGAGCATCATCCAATTTTGAGGACCAATCCTTCCTTGAATTTCCCACCGTCTTGTCTAGTATAGTTTTGATTTCTCTATTCGAGACTTCCACTTGACCACTAGTTTGAGGGTGGTAAGGTGTAGCAACCTTGTGGTAGACCGCATATTTCTTCAAGAGCGCCTTAAATTGCTTTTCCTTGAAGTGAGCTCCCCCGTCACTAATTACAGTTCGTGGGACTCCAAATCTAGGGAAGATCACCTTCTTGAAAAGCTTTGTTACGACCTTGGCATCTTGAGTTGGGGAGGCTATAGCTTCGACCCATTTGGAAACATAATCAACCGCTACGAGAATGAAACGGTTCCCATAGGAAGGAGGGAAAGGGCCCATGAAGTCTATTCCCCACACGTCAAAGATCTCCACTTCTAGAATTACTTGTTGGGGCATTTCATCCCTCTTGGAGATATTCCCACTCCTTTGGCACTTGTCACAAGCCTTCACGAAATTGTAGGCATCTTTAAATATTGATGGCCAATAGAGTCCACTTTGAAGCACCTTAGCCGCGGTCTTAGAACTCCCTCCATGGCCTCCACAAGGAAGAGAATGGCAATGGTGCAGGACTCCCACTATATCTTCGTTGGCTACGCATTTTCTATAGATACCATCCGAACAAAGCTTGAAGAGGTGGGGTTCATCCCAATAGTATCTTCTTGCATCATGCGCAAACTTCTTCTTTTGGTTGTAGTTCATGTTTGGAGGAAACACCTCGCAAACCTTAAAGTTCACTATATCGGCATACCATGGAGTAGGGGCATTTTCAATCCTCATCAAGTTTTCTCCAACAAAAGAGTCATCAATAGGCAACTCCTCACTTAGGGTCCCTTCCCTCAAAGGTTCTAGTCTAGAAAGGTGATCGGCGACTACGTTCTCTACACCCTTTTTGTCTTTGATTTCTATGTCAAAATCTTGAAGTAGAAGTACCCATCTTATGAGCCTAGGCTTAGCATCTTTCTTAGAAATTAGGTACTTGATGGCGGCATGATCGGTATAGACTATGGTTTTGGTACCCACCAAGTATTGCCTAAATTTCTCAAAGGTGTAGACAATAGCTAACATCTCCTTCTCCGTCGTGGAGTAGTTAGATTGAGCATGGTCCAAGACCTTACTCGTGTAATAAACCACGTGTAGCTTCTTGTCTACTCTTTGCCCTAGAACGGCTCCAATGGCGAAATCACTCGCATCACACATAAGCTCAAAGGGAAGTCCCCAGTTGGGAGGTTGCAAGATAGGGGCGGATGTGAGGGCCAACTTTAGCTTCTCGAAAGCTTTAGCACAAGGATCGTTGAATAAGAATGGAGTATCATTATGCAAGAGATCGGTCAATGGCTTGGCAATCTTAGAGAAATCCTTAATGAAGCGCCGGTAGAACCCGGCATGACCAAGAAAGCTTCGAATTCCCTTGACATCTCTAGGGGGTGGAAGTTTTTCGATTACTTCAATCTTAGCTCTATCCACTTCAATTCCCCTATTAGAGACAAGATGTCCAAGCACTATTCCTTCTCGTACCATGAAATGGCACTTTTCCCAATTCAAGACTAGATCGGTCTCAATGCATTTGTCGAGAACCCTTGAAAGGTTCTCTAGACAAGAGTCAAATGAGGAACCATAGACCGAAAAGTCATCCATGAATACTTCCATTGTATTTTCAATGAAATCGGAGAAAATTGCCATCATGCACCTTTGGAAAGTTCCCGGCGCATTACATAGCCCAAAGGGCATACGTCTATATGCATAGGTTCCATAGGGGCATGTGAAAGTGGTTTTCTCTTGGTCCGAAGGATGTATGGGGATTTGGAAGAATCCACTATATCCATCCAAATAACAAAAGTATTCATGGTTAGCTAGTCTCTCAAGCATTTGATCGATGAAAGGGAGTGGGAAATGATCTTTCTTAGTGGCTTTGTTAAGCTTACGGTAATCAACACACATCCGCCACCCCGTGACGGTGCGTGTAGGGATTAGTTCATTTTTCTCGTTCTTGACTACCGTCAAGCCACCTTTCTTAGGGACAACGTGGATTGGGCTCACCCATTCCGAGTCAGGAACGGCATAAATGATTCCCGCTTCCCTTAACTTAGTTATCTCCTTAAAGACAACTTCCCCTAGCGTGGGGTTCAACCTCCTCAACCTCTCACGGGTTGGTCTAGCATCATCATCCAATGTAATTCTATGCATGCATAATTCGGGGCTAATCCCTTTCAAATCATCAATGGAATAACCAATTGCACCCCTACGAGTTCTAAGCACATGCAAAAGTCTAGAGGTTTCAAACTCATTCAAAGATGCATTCACTATTACGGGGAAAGTAGAGTTGGGACCTAGGAATTCATACCTTAGACTTGTAGGTAGAGCCTTAAGCTCTATCCCACAAGGTCCCTTACCTTCTCCTTTCTCCGTTCTTTCTTTTCCATCATCTTTTTCCTCTTCTTGCTCCTCCTCATCCATCATCAACAAGTCCATCATAGAGTCACCTATGCTTTCGTCACTCAAAAGTTCTTGCTCAATGGAGGTTAGTTCATCACAAGAAAAATCATCATAAACATCAAGCAAGTTGCAATCCAATGAATCACTAGGGGCACTACATGCTTGTCTTAAATGGAACTTGATTTTCTCTCCCCCTATCTCAAACTCTAGTGAATCATTTATGCAACTTATCACCGCCCTAGTAGTTTTCAAAAATGGCCTCCCCAAAATGATTGGGATCTCTCGCTCCTCCTCCATCTCAAGAACAAAGAAATCCACGGGGATGTAAAACTTCCCCACCTTCACGGGCACGTCCTCTAAGATTCCACTAGGGATCCTAGAGGAGCGATCCGCGAGGCGTAGACTAATGGAGGTAGGCACGAGAGTTCCCATATCAAGTTTCTTATAAAGAGAGTAGGGCATTAATGAAATGCTAGCACCTAGATCACACAATGCCTTGCTTATGTTAACATCACCAATAGTAATAGGAATTGAAAATGACCCCGGATCTTTTTCTTTCTTAGGCATGGGGCTTTGCACAATAGCACTACACTCCG
Organism: Rhodiola kirilowii; assembly: GCA_033675215.1. NCBI lineage: Eukaryota > Viridiplantae > Streptophyta > Magnoliopsida > Saxifragales > Crassulaceae > Rhodiola > Rhodiola kirilowii. The sequence goes on along the minus strand of CM066195.1, from coordinate 44,457,578 downwards.
CATTTAGATCTACTAAACCAATTTCCGAAATTTCACGCCTATGAGAAATAACATCCTTAAGAAATTTGCTATAAAGGGGCATTTGGGATATTACCTCGGAGATTGGTAGTGTCACATTGATTTTCTTCATCATCTCCGCGAACTTTTGGAAGTGGGATTCATTGTTCTTCTTTAGTTGCCTTTGAGGAAATGGCATTGGTGGCTTGTAAGGAGAAGGTTCCTTTGTGACTTCCTTCGTTGAACTTTTAGAGGGGACTTCCTTTGGTGTGGGAACTTCTTCTTCGACTTCTTCCTCCCCCTCTTCAATGATAACGGGCATCCTTGTGCTCTCATCCTTTTCCTTGGGTGAAGGGGGCTTGTAGGTGGTTCCACTCCTCAATGTTATAGCATTCACGTGCTCATTTTGGTGGAAGTCCGGCTTAGAGGGAAGTTTCCCTTGTAGTCTAGATGATGATCTAGCTTGTTGAGCGAGTTGGGTCTCCAACATTTTACTATGAGTAGTCATCTCGTCCATTCTTTGGAACATTTGATCCATTCTTTGATCGGCTTTTGCTTGATTTGCCACAAGATTAGCTAAGATATCGGTCATGGTTTGATCTCGTGCACTTTGATGAGTTGGGGCTTGTGGTTGTTGAGTGCTCATTCCTTGATAATTCCCTTGTTGTTGATAACCTTGAAAATTTGCCCTTGGTTGATATTGAGCTTTTTGTTGTAATTGGCTAGATTGACCTTGTTGGACTTGCCTTTGATAGCCTTGCCCTTGGTTGTCTTGGTTCCTTGAGGTGAAACCGGGAGGAGTATTGTTCTTTTGACGCCAATCGGGATCATACTTGATCGGTTCGGTTGTCTTGTATGAAAAATTTGGATGATCCCGGTCTCTCCCATAGCTTGTTTGATTTCTTTGCAAGAAATTAACATCCTCTTCACCTTGGATCTCTTCTTGAGGAAAGGTGTGAGGGCAATCATCTTCTTTATGGGATGGACTTGTGCAAATGGCACAAATTCTAGGTTGTTGGTGCGATTGCTTCACATGAAGAGCACTAAGGCAATTTGTTAAGGCATCAATCTTCTTGCTAAGGTTTCGGACTTCTTCATTTGAATCCGCCTCATTTACCTCCCTTGTCTTCCCTTGTCTCTTTGGGACGTTCCGATCACTCCCCCAATGATGAGAATTTCTTGCAATTCTATCTATAATAGCTCCGGCATTTGTGGGGTGTAGTTCCATGAATGCACCACCGGCGGCTTGGTCCATTTGCCTTTTTGATTCATTATCCACGCCTTGATAGAAAATTTGGATCAAGGTTGGCTTGTCTATGTTGTGGTGTGGGCATTCTCTTTGTAGCTCTTTGAAGCGTTCCCATGCCTCATAGAAACTCTCATCCTCTCCTTGCTCAAATGAGTTGATTAAGTTTTTGAGCCTTTGAGTTTTAGCCGGTGGAAAATATTGGAGAAGGAAGGCTTGGGCTAGCTCGTTCCATGTCGTGAAGGTGTTTGCATCGTGGCTCCACAACCAATCCTTGGCTTTCCCCATCAAGGAGAAAGGGAAAAGCCTTAGATATATTGCCTCCTTTGGCACATTATTTATCTTGAAGGTCTCGCACAACTCAGGGAAGGATGTTAGATGGGCATTGGGATTTCCTATCCCGGAGAAGGCATTGTTGCCCACCATATTGATCAACGCCGTTTTGAGCTCAAATTGAGGTGCATCGACCCCCGGTGGAGCGATTGGTGATCGAAAACCGGTGAGGCTTGGAGTGGAATAATCTTTTAGGGGCTTCTCCCCATTAGGTTCTTGTGCCATGGGTTGAGGTCTTCTTTTGCGTGGTAATCTTTTGTTCCGAGAGCCTTCTCCCTTGGCTCTCTCTTGATCCAAGAAATATCTTAAAGATTCCTCAAAGTTAATGCTTGCCTTTTCCTTTGCCTTAAGTCTCGTTAGCATTCAATCAAGACCTACAAGAGTCAAGGTGAATCGTTAAGTCGCAAGCAATAACACAAGCAATAGCACGAGAAACAAGTGAAATAGTCCAAATCTTGTAAAATCTACTTTAGTTCCCTAAGTTAATTCGTTGCTCCCCGGCAACGGCGCCATTTTGAACGTTGTACTTTATGCTATTCAAATTTGTAAGATTCGAGAGCAATAAATTGATCAAAAACAATTTATAACCGGTAAGTACCGGGTCGTCCAAGGAGCAATTGTAAACTTAGGATCACTATTCAATTCTACTCAATAAGTCTATTTCTAATTGGTTGTGAAAAAAAGTGATTATCAATTATCGAACAATGATTAATGCGATGTAAAAGGGTGTTTTCAAGATTTTAAAAGGCGTTCCTAGGGTACTACTTCCCTCCTTGGTGTATTCAACTCCTTAAGGTTCAATTTCATGCAAGAACGAATAATGTAAATGATAGATTAAGGCGTGTCCCTATTGAATCAAATTCAATCGCTAGATATTGTTACTCAATTCAAGGAAAGGACACCTCGCACGTGAGCTTCAATCGCTAGATATTGTTAGCTCATGTCCTACTCAAGGTTCTCAATCATCAACGCTAGTTGAGTGATTGATAGCCAATGAGTGGTTTAAGATCAAGCCTATCTCAATGTTAAAATGAGTCACGCTAGTGATCATCACCTAACAAGGGTGAATCTACTTCATTCTAAAATCATTAGTCTCGCTCGCTAGAGCATTCAACCTCAAATTCATGTTTCTAGACCACTTAGGCATTTTATCAAACACTTGGTGGGCATAGAATAGACATTTAATCCAAGTAAATTCACAAATCATAATAAGTCTTCATTCATGCATATAATCAATAGATAAACGAGTTTTGTACACCAAGGAGGTCCATAGACCCCTAGAAACTAAGGAGACTACTCACAAGTCATATTCATTAATGCTCAAAAGTAGTTTTTACAAGGATGATGAAGTAGAAACAAAGAAGATGAAGAAACTAGGATTGAAAGTCTCCCTTCTATCCTTAGCGTCACTCCAAAATCGATTGATGAACTTCAAGCCTCTTGTCGTCTCCAAAAACCCTCGATTTTTGTGCCCAAAATCTAAACTTTCTATTTATAGCTCGAGTAAAAAACTTGAGTTCTCAGAGAGGACACGGTCGGTTGAATGAGGACCCGGGCGGGTGAGAGCTTTGATCCGAGCGGCTTGCAATGGGGACCCGGTCGGTTGAAATGGCACTCGACCGGGTGATGAGGAATTTAGGCGAGAAATGGAGCTGAGACCCGACCGGGTGTGTAAGGAACCGGCCGGGTGGAATGCTTGTTGATCTCAGCTGGCGACTCGGCCGGTGCTCGAGGGACTCGGGCAGGTGATGACTGATTCAAATGAAAAACTCCTCATTTCCAAGTCAAAACTGAGATATTTGATGAGGTTTGATGATCTTCCTAAGCTCCGGAGTCGCATGTGCAATTATCGACCTAGATCATCAATAAATGGGTCAAATGGCAATCGAAAGAGACTCGGAACGAACCAAAACATCTAGTAAAGGTGGGAGAAAGATAGTCGAGAATTCGACTTATCAGTAAGTGATAGATCCATGAAATTTCTCATCAAATATGTTGGATGTGTATGATCAATACTTAGTGATTTAAATGTTTTAATTTCATGCTTTGACTATTATATGCATGTCTACGTCGCAATACTTTAGTTTACTGCCTTAATGTTTCTGGAAGAAACTGTTTTACATGGGTAAACTCCTTTTAGCATGTAACAATTTGAGAGATTCTGTAAAAGAAAACTCCAGCGCATCCCAGCCGGATTGTGCTTACTTCGTCATCATCTTCACAAGAGCCTGAAGCTCAAAACTTAATAGTCAAAGACTCCTCATACGCTGGAAGAGCTTAAATATTTATGAGATTAGAGGACGGTCATTGTACCTCGTGCAATATATGAATGCATATGGATGCACTTGAGGATATGAGATTTTAATTAGTTCTGAGATTATAATTCTGAACTATATGGTATTGTTTTCAAACTTGAGTCTATGTGAAGAGACTAATGAAGACGGAGATAAATTGGAGAAAAGATTGTTCATCTCTTATGTTATTAATCCTGTACTCCAGTAGTAGTACATGGAACATGATTATTTTTCCTGTTTGTAGTTAGTTACTTTTTAAATTCGGTTTTAATGACACAACTTTAATTTCCGTAACTGAAGTTATTTTATTTATTATGAATTTATCAAGAGTTAAATTCTATTTCAATTAGTCATATATATTGTTTATATTTCTTTATAGAATGAATCAATCTTGTACTCCAGTAGTAGTGCATGTTGTTTTTCCAACGGAAATGTTAATGATGGGGAGTTATGCCTTGTTGATAGTGCCACTACTCATACTATATTGAAAAACCCAAAGTTTTTCTTAAACTTGAACATGACAAAAACCAATGTTCATACTATCTCCGGAACGAGTAGTATTATAGAAAGTTTCGGAAGAGCCTCTATCTTGTTACCCGAAGGAACAAGAATAAACATTAGAGATGCATTGTACTCAAGTGAATCGCAAAGAAACTTACTCAGTTTCAAAGATATTCGAAGAAATGATTTTCATGTTGAAACCATGTGTGAAGATGGTATTGAGTACCTACTTCTTGTATCTTATAAGATTGGCCAGAAGCAAGTCTTAGAGAAAATGAGAGCACATGCGTCTGGTTTATATGGCACGCAAATCTACCCCATTGAAGTGTATAAAGTTACTAACATGAAGTTAGTTGACAAGCAATTATTTTCTTTGTGGCATGATAGACTCGGTCACCCTGGTGAAACAATGATCCAGAGAATCATTGAAAGTTCACACGGACACCCACTTAAGGACCTGCAGATCCTCCCAATGGGTGACTTGACATGCACGGCTTGTTCACTTGGCAAATTTATAACAAGGCCGTCTGTAACAAAAGTAAACGCGGAATCTCCTATGTTTCTTGAAAGAATTCAAGGTGACATATGTGGACCAATAGCACCGCCATGTGGACCATTCAGATATTTTATGGTGTTGATAGATGCTTCAACACGTTGGTCACATGTAAGCCTAATCTCAACGCGAAATGTTGCATTCGCAAGGCTTTTAGCCCAAATAATCAAGTTAAGGGCTCATTATCCTGATCAACCAATCAAAAGAATCAGGCTAGATAATGCAGGAGAATTTACATCAAAGTCATTCAACGACTATTGTACATCAATTGGTATATGGGTTGAACATCCAGTAGCTCATGTTCATACACAAAACGGCCTAGCAGAGTCGGTGATAAAGCGGTTGCAATTAATAGCAAGACCATTGCTAATGAAGTCAAAATTACCCGCCTCTGCTTGGGGACATGCAATTTTGCATGCAGAAGCTTTGATAAGACTTCGACCGACCGCTTATAATAAGTATTCTCCTTTGCAATTTATCTCTGGAAGAGAACCTGATATTTCATATTTGAAAAATTTTGGTTGTGCGGTGTATGTCCCTATTTCTCCTCCACAACGAACCAAAATGGGGCCACAAAGGAGGTTGGGAATATATGTGGGGTTTGAGTCCCCATCAATTATCAAATATCTAGAGCCATTAACTGGTGATGTATTTCGAGCTCGATATTCTGATTGTCATTTTGATGAATCAAAATTCCCAACTTTAGGAGGAGAAGAAAAGGAGATTAATAAGGAGGTTGTGTGGAATACGCCTTCTTTGTCGTTCTTAGATCAAAGAACAAATGAAAGTGAACTTGAAGTTCAACGGATCATACACTTGCAAAATGTAGCAAATAGGCTATTAGATGCGTTTACTGATGCCAAGAAAGTGACGAAGTCACATATACCTGCTGAAAATGCACCAGCTCGTTTGGAGATTCCTGTAGTAACTCCAAACACAAACATTGCAAGTGATTCTCAAGTACATCGAAAGCGTGGGAGACCATTAGGGTCTAAGGATATACTTCCCCGGAAGAGGAAAGAACACGCAAGATGTAAAACGGATGTCGAGATGTCAAATACGAACATTAATGAAGTAAGGACTCTTGAAGAGTCTTTACCTAACGAAACTGAAAATAAAGACAAAGATATAGATGACAATTTTGAAATGTCAATCAATTATGCCAACACTGGTGTGAGTTGGTATCGAGATGAGGTAAATCTCAATGAAATCTTTGCTTATTCAGTTGCCCTAGAGGTCATTGGAGAAGATGACAATGATACCCAAACCATATATGAATGTCGATATCGAGATGATTGGGAAGCTGGAAAGAAGCAATTCAAGCAGAGTTGAACTCTTTAAATAAACGTGGTGTTTTTGGACCTGTAGCTCCAACACCGGAAGGTGTGAAACCAGTTGGCTATAAGTGGGTGTTCATACAAAAACGTAATGAGCGTAATGAAATTGTAACATACAAAGCTAGACTGGTTGCACAAGGCTTTTCACAGAAACCTGGAGTTGACTATTTGGAAACATATTCACCTGTAGTGGATGCAACAACTCTAAGGTTTCTAGTTGCTTTGGCCGTTGTTGAACGACTCAAAATGCAACTCATGGATGTGGTAACTGCATACCTATATGGGTTATTAGATAAAGATATATACATGAAAATCCCAGAAGGATTAAAAATGCCTGAAGCATTACATGCAAATCCTCGTCATATGTACTCCATCAAATTGAAAAGATCATTGTATGGGCTGAAACAATCTGGTCGAATGTGGTATAATCGCCTCAGCGAATATTTACTAGCGCAAGGGTTTATTAATAACCAAATATGTCCATGTGTTTTTATAAAACGCACAGAATCGGGGTATGTAATCATTGCAGTGTACGTCGATGATTTAAATATAATTGGAACTCCAGCAGAGATCCAATTGGCAGCAAACTATTTGAAAAGGGAATTTGAGATGAAAGATCTAGGAACTACTAAGTTTTGTCTCGGCCTGCAGTTCGAGCATACAACTAATGGAATCTTTATCCACCAATCAAATTACACCGAGAAGGTTTTAAAGCGTTTTAATATGGATAAAGCACATCCATTAAGTACGCCGATGGTAGTAAGATCACTCAGCATTGAAAAGGACCCTTTTCGTCCCCGGTCAAACGATGAAGAGATTTTAGGTCCAGAAGTACCTTATCTTAGTGCAATTGGAGCGTTAATGTACCTTGCCAATAATACCCGACCAGACATATCATTTGCAGTCAATTTACTTGCAAGATATAGTTCATCACCCACTAAAAGACATTGGAGCGGTGTTAAGCATGTCCTACGTTATTTACGTGGAACAAATGATATGGGTTTATTTTTCAAAGGAACAAATGGAGTACAAAATGGTGAATAGTTGGTTATGCCGATGCGGGATATTTGTCTGATCCACATAAAGCTATCTCACAAACGGGGTACTTATTCATGTATGGTGGAACTGCAATTTCATGGCGTTCGACAAAACAGACATTGGTAGCCACATCATCGAACCATGCAGAACTGATTGCACTATACGAAGCTGGACGAGAATGTGTTTGGCTTAGATCATTTATCAACCATGTCAAAACCTCTTGTGGATTAGTATCAGGCAAACAGAGCCCGACAGTAATATATGAGGATAATGCTGCTTGCATCGCCCAAATCAAAGAGGGATACATCAAAGGTGATAGAACAAAGCACATATCTCCCAAATTCTTCTCCACTCACGAGCTTCAAGTGGAAGGGAAGATCAACGTTTGCCAAATACAATCCAGTAAAAATTTGGCAGACTTGTTCACTAAGTCATTACCGACACGAGTTTTTAAGAAACTTGTAAATGACATTGGGATGTGCAGTCTTAAAGACTTGTCGGTTTGAGGGGGAGTTTTATAACTGTACTCTTTTTCCTTAACTTGGTTTTATCCCTTTTGGGTTTTTCAGGTCAAGGTTTTAACGAGGCAGTTCACCGAATAAGAAGTGTACATTCAAGGGGGAGTGTTATGATATTATGGAAATATGAATGTCCACTCAACCTTTGGTTGTCTAACCTTTGGTTAGGCTCATTTAGATCACTTCATAATACCCCTTGTTATTTATGTTGGGCCATGCCCTTTCATCTATCTCATGTAATCCTATAAATAGGGGTCTATGCTAAGAAAGATGAATAACAAGAATACAATTCTCTTTACCATTTCCATCATCTCTTGTTTCTCCCCCATTATATTACAACAGCTATAACATTATTAATTAATTAAGTTTGTTCAAATCTTAATAAGAATGAATAATAGTCTAATGATAATAATCTGATGATATGAGAAGACGTCATAAAATCAATCCTCAACATCTCATTTATTTTTCAATCTCGATGGAAAATAAAGATAAAAAATAAAGGAGGACAATAATGATCAGTAATGGGAGATGCGTAGTTGCTTGCTTGTACAAAATTGTAGAAGACAAAAGAGCGAGTGACCAATCATTTCCGATAGGATAAGAAAGGGATGCCCACTTTGGCTCTGCTCAGGCTTTGCTTGAATCATCAGCATCACACAAACAAACTTATATGGATATCCACTTGCTCCCTTCTCCCATCTTTTTATCTCCCTCCTCTTGTAATAATTTTGCCAACTGGATGGATCTTCTTGTACAATTATGGCCATTCTTATATGCTTTATTTTATATGATTTGATGTTGACTAAAGTACTTGATGGTTACTTGAATGATCATGATCATCTTCTTCTTATTTTGGTGCTTAATATTAACTTTTCTATTAATCTCATCATCATATATAAGTGTCACACATTCTTATTTCGATTTGTTTGCAAGGCGATGATAGACACGTATTTATTAACAGAGCGGTGGTCTAGTTATGTGATCATCTTATATGATTCATTAAATTATGAGTTTAAACCTCATTATTGCATATTTACAGTATGAAACTAAGGGTTGACCAGTCCTTTTCAAAATAAAAAAATAAAAAATAAGAGACATATTCTCTTATAGCAAACGATTGCAGGGTTTATATGATTCATTTATTCACATAAGTAACACGATTACAAGTTTTAGAGGACTCATTTATTCACACAAGTTTATTGATATATATATATATATAGAGGAGCGCTCAAATGTTATGGCCAAATTAATGTGTTATGTGTTACGGAGCTTCTGATTGGTTATTGAAAATCAAGGAACCAATCAGAAGCGAGGAACACCGTAACTACGGTGCACCCTCACCCATAAACCCCCCCGTGCTTGTGAGGTGCACCATAAGAACCGTGTTCCTCGCCTCTGATTAGTTCCTTGTTTTTCATCAACCAATCAGAACACCGTAACACATAACACATTAGTAAGCCATAACATTTGAGCGCGCCCCTATATATATATATATATATATATATATATATATATATATATATGCGCTCAAATGAGAACACCCTCTTAGGCTAAGAACATGAGAATCATTCTCAGCCACTCATTTTGTTGAAATGAGTGGTCCAAAATGCACCACGTCATCTACTATGCACTTTCTTCTTTTTACTATGCACTTTCTGCTTTTACTATTTTGCACTTTGTCTTTTACCTATAAGACAAAAGTGCAGAATCAATCTACACCCTTAGATCATTTGATCCAAAGGTGCAAAATGATTCTCATGTTCTTAGCCTAAGAAGAGTTCTCATTTGAGCGCGCCCCTTTATATATATATTCATTATTGAAGCACGGGATCGGAGCACTCGGTTGAGGCAGTGTTGATAGAATGAGGTACGTGAGGCACGATCTGGACCACTCATTTCGATGATGTGACAGAGAATAGTGCATGAATAATTTTTTGCTTTTTGCTATTGGTAGTGGAACATGTGGCAAGGCCACAAAACATGAAGAGTTAGATGTGTGGCTCAGATCATGTCTCATTACTTTATTCTAATTTTAATATTTTATTTGAACGCTCCTCTATTAAAGCATAATTAACTATAAAAAGATTCAAGGCAACCCAATCAAATCAAATATAGAAATGTCAAAAACGACTTATGTTTCTATGTCCATTTTAATAAAAACCACGTCATTTCCATTAATATTTTTTCCATATAAAACAAACCTTTTGCAAAAGAGTACCTTACTAACTAAGCAACTAAAGGCCGAAGATGGATTCAAAAAAATACAACTTTATATTATAATTTCCATCATAAAAAAATATATATTATAATTTCCCATTAAAGTCCCTCGTCATTAAAACTTATTTACATCTGATAATCAACAAAACCTCTTCTTCATTCTCCACCGTCCGATTTTGAAGATCATCACATTACAGAACACCCATTTGGATTTTCATCACTAAACATCCCCGGCTCCGACCGCGCGTGGTGGTTTTGATACTGAAAATGCTCCACCACATACCCCACATTTCCTTCCTCCGCCGCCCTCCTACCACCACCACCACCATATCCCTCACCCCACATCCTATTCTCCGTCCCGTACCCTCCTCCGCCATACCAATTCTGCGACGATGGCCCAGCCGCAGCGACATCGTAATTGTAATTATATCCGCCATAGCTCGGCTGATACACCATCTTCTGCGCCTCCACCTTCACCACCTCATCAACACCCTCTTCGTCGACCTCTTTTACCTCTTTCCCCTTTTTATCGCCCTTCTTAGCATCTCCACCGCCATCTGCGACGTTAGCGACAGTGGCGGTGGTTTTTTTCTCACTGCCACTATCGCCTTTTTTAGCAATGGGAACGACATCCACATTGCGGCGAAGCTTCTCGACAAGATAAGGAATCAAATCCGACAAGTCCATCGTCCCCGTCACGGTGACGATGTCCTTGGCCCCATCGATCTCCACATCTTGCACTCCTGTCACCAAATCGAATCAAAAAATTATTAAATTCGAACAAATAATATCAACTCAATCAATAAGTTCACATGGGTTTTGGCAAAAGATTCCACCTTTGAATCTCGCGACGATCTTGCGAATCTTCTGCATGCAGCCATCGCAGTGCAGCTTAGTTTTCAGAACCACCGTGCTCGGCGGCGGCGCCTGCAAATATTCAGAATCCAAATTAAAAATAAATATAAGAAATACCAAAAACAGGATTTTTTTTCTTCAAAACGACATGATTTAAAGAGCAAAACGCAGATATGACGACTCTTTTAACGTCACGTGTATAAAATACGCGGTGCGCGCCGGTTTATTAGATGCACCCAGCAACCGACCAAGCCTATCATTCCAGCTAACTCGTTTTAAAATACTTTAAGCCTACGATAGCTAACGTCATCATGGCGCAATTTAGCAGTTATTACTTATTTATTTATGGCAATTAATTTACTTCTTAATTACTGTATTATTCATTACCTCTGTTTTGGGCTTGGGAGCTTCCTCAGTTGCTTTTGGTTTCTCCGGCGGCGGCGCTGTCTTCTCAGCCGGCTTTTCCTCGCCTTTGACGGCGGCGATGGGGACAGGGTCGGGTTTCTTTGGCTGGGGATAAGAGATTAGGTCAACTTTCTTGTTCGTCTTTTTCGCTAGAAGCTCTCGAAGCTTCAACGGGTCGACTTTTCCAGTGACGGTTAATTTGTTGAGATCCAATTCGACATTCACAGCAGCGACGCCTGCACAAATCAGTCCCGAAATTCAAACATCAGATCGTTTGATAAACTTACTGAACTTCAATTTTGAAAACTGATAGCCGATCGAGTCGAATTGGATTCTTAATTGGGGATAAAAATAGGGCTAAGAGAGTTTCTCACCGTCAATATTGCGTACGACCTTCTTCAATTTCTTGACGCAGCCGGCGCAATGCATATCGAGCTTCAAAACGACGTCGTCACTGTTCCCATCGGTAGAGTCGGGGCTCTTGTTGTCCTTCTCCGCGTCAATTTTCTGCAACAAAAAAGATAAAAACTTGAAGAAATTTTTATTTTCGATTTGGAAAGAAAAAAGAAGAAGTTGAATTCTGAATTGTTGATTGGATTGGGATGGAGAGATGAAGTAAGTAAGTAACTAACCAGCGCTCCCATGGATGTGGATTTTGAATAATTAGGGTTTTGATTGGATTGAAGAAGAAGAAGTGAGGAAGAGGAGAAGACTTAAAACGTATTTATAGACGTTGAGGAGGAGTCGGAGAAGGTTAAAACTCTCTTTATAGGAATGTTAAATGCATTGATTTTTTTAATGATGATGTAAGACATGATGATATTATAGTATGGTGTATGTAGTGAAATGGTTGTGAATGAAAATATGTCATTAAAAATTAATACAGACACATTATATGTCACTTTCTCAAACTATAAAATAATTCGTAAAAACTGTATCATTATTCGTCTATTTGTAATTTATACTTGATCTTTTTCCTATAAATTTTATAGGAATATCATATTATATCAAGTTACAAAAGTAAAAGACAAATTGTAGTACATTTTAACAACATGGGCGTACGTGTACTCGCGTCTCCTTGGGAATTTTTCCAATTTCTTAGCACAAAATTTGTCAAATTGAAGTACAACACAAGTTAAACATGGTGAGAAAATGAGATGCACATTCTAGCTTTGTACTACTCTATTTCTATGGCATTGCTATGGAAATTCAAACACATTTATCATTAGGAGACTTGCTTTTTCAACGCATGTGGTCCATCCCAAGGACCTTGGATTCGAGGCACATCACGTCCCACATACGTGTTAAAGTTAATTATCTACTAGGATTAGGTGTGTGACAGGTCTCCACCATCTATCTAAAATTGACCCTCTAATTATACTTATGTATCATTAACACCGAGACTAATATAAGAGCACATACAAGATTCACTTAATAACAAGAAGAAAGTTCAAAACAACTCGATTCAAATCCAGTACAACCCAGTAAAACAATATCAATTTTTAGAGTTTATGAAAACGGTATATACAACGTTTATTTTGCAAATTATCATCTAGTCTTCAACCGAAGACACGTCATATTGATCATATCTACTAATCACATCCTCTTGATATTTGACTGCTTAAAGCTTAGCTTGACTACATCATTGAATTCGTACATACTTCAGTTTATAGGCACTTTAAGCTGGACATAACACGTTTATTGTGGATGAATAACGTGTTCATACTGAGGCGGAACGAATCCAAGACATTCACGAAGAATGGACTTAGCTTGACTACATCATTGAATCCGTACAAACTTCAAATTTTATTGTGGATGAATAAGTGTCCATGCCGATGCGGAATGAATCCAAGACATTCACAAAGAATAAATAATAATCCTTTACAGAACATGCTATTCGGGAAAGTTGAATTCTTAACATCTTTAATTTACTATCAAAAGCTAAACAAATTCAACATTTCATACAAATTAAGTACACTTTCATGACTCGAGGGAGGAACAACGCGCTCATGCATAAGCGGACGAAAGCACCTCTCCACAAAATTATAAAAAAAATATCACGGTAGGATTCGAACCCTTAACCTTACTATTGTAAGATAAGTGCTCTCCCCACTCAACCACTACCTCGTTAACTTCCACCGTGAAATTATGAATTAGATTCCGTTGACAAAAATTCTTGGATTTTTTTGTAAATAGGAAAAAGGAAAAGACTCGTATCAACAGCTTCTTATCCTCGAAATGAAATTTCGAGAACTATTAACCGTTTTGTGATATTAATGTTACTTCTAGCCCTAATCCGTGAATACAACTTCATCTTCTTTCCCGAGTTGCGTCAGTCCTCGACGAGTCGACGACGACCACCAAGATGCCCGCAATTCCCAATCCGGCGCTCCTCATCCTCCACCGCCCGTGCATCAATGCTTCCTCAGTAAGAAGTGTCGTCCGGTCGCACGGCGTCGCTGAAGCGTCGTGTTATTTTAGGCCTACTCAATTCTCGCGCGCTTGCTGGTATTCGAGTTCCATAAGGACAAGAAGTTACTGCTCTACGCTGTGTGCCGCTTCATCTGAACAGGTTGGTAATGTAGGTGGTGGGAGGTCTGGCGCGTTGTCGCCGCCGCCGGTTACTGAATTGCCTCAGAAGATTGATGTGAATCCGCCGAAAGGGACTAGGGATTTTCCGCCTGAGGAAATGCGGCTGCGCAACTGGTTGTTTGGAAATTTCAGAGAGGTTTGATTTTCGCTCACTGCTGAGTTGAGTTTGTGTTGTAAAATTCGGTAAATTTAGGTTGAGGCCATTCATTGTTTCTTTGTAGGTCTCAAGACTGTTTGGATTTGAGGAGGTTGATTTTCCGGTACTTGAGTCCGAGGCTCTGTTTATTAGAAAAGCTGGTGAAGAAATCAGAGACCAGGTTAGTTGCTGTTATCTTCTCTCTAATCGACTTATGCTGACAGTTGAACACAGACAACAGTATTATTCCTCAACAGTAAAGTTGGCATATTTGAGTATTTTTATGGATAATTTTGTTGTTCTTTGAGGTTGGGATGCCGAATGGCAATGCGCATTGGTTTAGTAGGCGAATTCATTTTCAGTGTATAGGATCTTATATGTTAATGGGTACTAGCTGCATCCTCGGTATGCCTGTGATAACTAGATGTAACATTGAAATTGGAAACAAATAAACTTGTGACATTAGTAAAAAAAAAGCATGATTTTTGGTAAGAGCGTGCCAATTTGGGGTTCTGCTGTGTTCAACCTACTTGTAAATGTCCCATGAGTTGGCATTCTGTATGCTGGTCCAGAAAGTGAAAAGCTACCATGTATAATTGTGTATGGCAGATTATCATTTTTTCTAATGAGGGGATAGCTTTTCCTGTCAGCTATACTGCTTTGAGGATCGAGGAAACCGCCGTGTCGCTTTGAGGCCTGAGCTCACCCCATCATTGGCGAGGCTTGTGATACAAAAAGGGTATTGAGTTTCGTTCTAGAGTGTCCTACCAAATTTATTTCGCCTCTTACAGCACATCAACCTGTCGTTTAAGTTCTGTATAGATCTCCAATACTCTGGGTTCACATATTTATACACTTCTCATTATGTTTCATCCAGGCACCGATCAAGAATTTGATCTCCGTGTTTTTCATGTCCAGAAAATCTGCATCCCTCCCATTGAAATGGTTTGCTGTAGGGCAGTGTTGGCGTTATGAAAGAATGACAAGGGGGCGGCGGCGTGAGCACTATCAATGGAATATGGATATTATCGGGGTGCCTGAAGTTACGGTGAGTTGTGGAACTTCCAATGTTGTTATATGGCATCAAATTTACGTTTAGTAATCATGCACTTATTGGTTTAGTAATGTTTCATCTGTGAGTTGCCACAGTAAAACAAAGATATATCTCGTAGCATATTAGTAACTATGTATGTCAGTTGACTTTAGCATACTATCCCTTCCGTGCAGCTTACCCTAGTGGATATGCCTATCAGCCAATGTTTGATTGAGGATTAACAATATTAACCAACATTTATTCGTTTCTCTTTGTTCTCATATTCAGTCAACAAGTTCCCCATAATATGGTCTTATAAATGGCATGCTTGATATATGTGTGATACCTTGGTCTCTAACCTTCATCTGTGTTGCAGGCTGAAGCAGAACTGATCTCCGCCATAGTGACTTTCTTTAGAAGAGTGGGGATCACAGAATCAGATGTTGGGTTCAAGATTTCTAGTCGAAAGGTGCTACCCATTCTTGTATTTAGTAGATCATTCAATAACAAAACATTGTATATGTTTCGAAGAGAAGTACTTTCGTGCAATTTCACAATAGCTATCATCGTTCTCCATGTGACTGTTTACGAACATCATTAAATAAATTTTTTTGAAGATTTTGAAGAGGCATTGATAGTTCGAGTGTTTTATTTTTTAATTGATTACACGTGATAAGAATTACGTACATACCTTGTTTTATCAGACTTACTGTTATTTATATGCTTATGGAGTGCTTTTTCAACTTCAAATAATAACTGCCAGTTATTGGCCATAACCTCTGTTCTTGTAGGTCTTACAAGAAGTATTGAAGTCTTACTCTATACCAGATAATCTTTTTGGCAAAGTTTGTATTATAATTGACAAGGTTAGCCATGCAGCTCATTTCAGACATGCACACCAACATTCTCACTACTGCAATTTCTCATTATGGTCATGTGTGCGCTACTATGCATAATTATAAAATTATGATAAAATTAAGAGATTTATTCTTAATTTCTTATCAACCTCCATTGTCTATTTTTGGTAAACTGTACACTCTATCCACAACTGATATTACTTGCATACATATATTCATATGTGCCTAACATGTTCTAATTGATTTTCTTTTGGCCGTCGAATAATTTTGGAGACAGATCGAAAAAATACCAAGGGATGAGATAAAGAAGGAGCTGGGAAATGTTGGGATATCTGATCAGGCCATAGAGGAGTTACTGCAAGTTCTTTCAATAAAGTCATTGGATAAGTTAGAAGGTGGATTTCTCTGAATTCAAACTTTTATCCATGGACAGTGACATCTTTGATTATTTGTAACATGCTAGCACTAGGACCTTAAGTGTCGAGTAAATAGCTTGCTAAAAGGTTACATACTCGCACTTGTAAATACCTTGCTAAAAGGTTACATACTCACACATGACCAAATGTTGAGCTGAGCGACCCATAATTAGTGATTTCACATGGTAAATCTGATAGCCAATAGTTGATACTAGTTTTCAGCATCGAGCTTGCTGGCTTGTGAAGTGGTTTCATGGTTAGCTGACACAGTGGTCTCTGCTTGAAATATAAACAGCAATGCATTGGTGTTTTACTCAAGTTTCTCCTGTGTTGAGTAAAAGAGATCGTAGTCATTTATAAAGGGGATGGAATTTGTATAGCTACTTAATTTACTTTAAACTACAGAAGTACTTGGATCTGCGGGGGAAGCCATTGCAGATTTGAAACTACTGTTCTCACTTGCCGAAAAGTTTGGTTATTCTGACTGGATTCAGTTTGATGCATCCGTTGTTCGTGGTCTGGCATATTATACTGGAATCGTCTTTGAGGTTCCAATTCTTATTTCCTCCTAAATTTATGAGGTGTCATTCAAATGTGTAGTTTATATGCGTATCTAACCTGTGTACTTGTGCCAATTTTGTTTTGGTGTTCTTTCATATTACATTAAAACTCATTAAGTACAGTTCACTTATTCTTCAGGGATTTGACAAACAAGGAAAGTTGCGAGCCATCTGTGGCGGTGGGCGATATGATCGATTACTGTCCACTTTTGGAGGTGATGACATTCCAGCGTGTGGCTTTGGGTTCGGTGATGCTGTAATAGTCGAAGTAAGTTAATTTCACATTTCACTCTCATCTTTCCTCAAAAGTTTCATTCAGTGTTGGAAATCAATCATCATATTCAGAGGCTTAGGGCCCCTGATCGACTTCTTTCATTTCTTATGTATCTACGTGCAGTTGCTAAAAGAAAAGGGACTTATTCCAGAGCTCAACCCTGAAGTAACGAATATAGTATGCGCCCTCGATCATACTCTTCAAGGAGCAGCCTCTTCTGTTGCCACTATTCTCAGGGGAAAGGGGCAAACCGTCGATTTAGTCCTGGAGAACAAACCTCTAAAGTGGTATAATACATCTCTAAAATTTCCTAAACCTCATAATTCAAACACATCTAGAAATATCAATACATACTTAATCTTGCCATCATTCCTAGGGTTTTCAAGCGGGCGGCACGAGTAAATGCACAAAGGCTTATATTAGTTGGGAGTTCCGAATGGCAAAAAGGTATGGTGAAAGTGAAAAACCTCTCCTCCGGTGAGCAGAGTGAAGTCAAACTCGACGAGCTAGAATAACAGTGAATTCTTCTCATCTTTATCTATATAATTCAGGCCAGGCCAAACAGTTTTGAGCTGTAAATCAGAATTTATGAATCCTAGAACTTGACAGCTTCAGAAAATTTCTATTGTTTCTTGCTTTTCATGTGAACCAATGTCGTTCAAAATTTAATAATTGTGTCAAGGACTTAAGGTGCAAATCGAAAACTCCATATTTACAAAATTCGCTGCATTTTACTATTTTTTTTATTCTTCTCCAAAAGCTGAAAAGGACAGAAAAAATAAAATGAAATTACCTACAAGCAAAGCAAAGCGAAGTGGAAGCAGTTGTGTCATCACTTACCGCGTGCTTCAATCCCACCAAACAGTTTTTCTCTCTCAATCCGATTCCTCTCCGCCTGATATATAATCGGTCTTCAGCCATCCGCCATACTCAGAAACAAAAAATCCACGGATCGAAATTCAAACCCTAACCGCCCCAAAACCCTAGGTCAAAGTCAGTCTCAGTCTCAAATTCGATTTTCGTCCCCTTCCGCCAATCTATTTAATTATGCATCTAACAGAGCAGGATCGTTGAAATTTTTGAATTTTGGTGTAGTGTGAAGATGGTGATTGGGCAGGAGAATGGGGATAGGAATCCGACGAGCGGGTCGCGCGGCTGTGCGGGAGCTACTAGATCGTGGGGCACGACTGTTTCTGGAGGTCAGTCGGTGTCGACTAGTGGTAGTGTGGGGTCGCCGAGCCGGAGCGAGCAAGCCGTGACCACGCCTGTGAGTGAGAGCACCTTCGTGAGACTCAATCATCTGGATATTCATGCAGATGATGCTGACGCTCAGGGGTCTGTGGTTTTTTCCTTCTTTCAGAAATTGCATAATTTGTTGATTAGTTTATTGGCAGAATAGTGATGTATTTTGACATTGGATGATGAATTTTGAATATGTTTTCTTAGTAGGTTAAGATGATATCTGATGCCAAATTGTATGAAAAAAAAACAATAAATTATTGAAAGCTACTTTGATGTGCCTTGAGAGAGGTAGCTGTTTTGTAAATTTTATGGGCGTATCTGTGGAAACTTGTTTCAAAACTTTCACGCTCGATTAATAAAATATTACACCATGTATGAGCACCAATTAGTTGCGTTTGGGCTGTAAGCTATCTATATTTTGTCGTACTGTTTGGTGTGAAGTTCTTTTGTTATGGGATTGGTACCATGACTCAATCTTTTTCTTGGAGATTACATTAGGATGTTATTTTTGGGTTTCCCTTGAACATTCTGAGTACTTGTTTTGATGCAGAAAGAAGAAGAAAAGAGGTCAACGAGCAGTTGGGGGTGACAAGAATGGCAGGGGACTTCGACAATTCAGTATGAAAGGTACTAGTTTTTTTGGTCCACTTGCCATTTTATGGTTAAGAATCAGTAACACTGTTTCTGAAAGCTCTTAAATGCAATACTAGGAGTTGATTTTCTATTGTTCTTACCACTTTGGTAATAAAGCCTAAGTTGTTCACTCATATTGTATTTGTTATGCTTTGTAGTATGTGAGAAAGTTGAGAGCAAAGGTAGGACTACTTATAACGAGGTAAGATGGTTTCTTTATTGTTTTTGCCCTTATCATGGTCCATCAAGGTTTAGTCTGTGTTTATAACTGAAATAGCTGCAATTTATCCTTACCTGGCTGGGGTTCACATTGCTTATTCAATTTGTGGGTAGCGCTTTTGAAGATGATATTGACAAATTATACTTCAGTTTGTGGTCTAAAAATACATGTATTGTCGTTTGGTACCATGTAGCTTGTACGATCAAGGGATCTAGTTTTTTTGCCTCTGTTGGCATAAATGTAGTCATGTGGCGAAGTTCATGTGATCGTATAAAGTAATATATAGGTTCTCTGGCTCTTTTAAGCTATACCCATCTGACCCGCGTTTGACAAGTTTGTCTGTACTATTATATTGCAACCATACTTTTTTGTATGCATATGCAAGCTTGGCCAAGTTTTTCTTTGCTGGACGCATCGTTGAGAACTGACTTTATTTCATTTTCGTCAGTTTTGAAAGATTTCCTTTAAGTAAAGCTGTTAAAAGTTCTCGCAAAAGAAAAATTGAATCTGGTGCTTTATAGGCAAAGGAAGATCAACCTATTATTTGTCTTCTCTGGCCCTATATCACTATTTTTAGTTCCTTCCTAGAATTGTGTATTGTTAGAGCCATTGCCCGCTCATAAGTATTGTTAAGCTGTTGGTAACTTTTTTAATGATACCTCAAAGTACTAATTTCCAAGTAGTGTCGAATCTTTTTCATCTAATGTGTTGCTATATTCACTAATTATTGAGTATTCATATCCTTTAGTTCTCATCTAATTCTCAGGAATTCTTTGGTTGATTATTGTCCAGGTAGCTGATGAACTTGTTGCAGAATTTGCCGACCCAGCAATCAGTCTTGCGCCTGATCAGGTTTGGGATGATTTATAATTCCGCTATATAATTGTTTTTTTTTACTGAAACTATTTTTTAAGAATTTTCGTTGGAATTTTAATATGTATATCATCTCATCACTTACAAATTTATTTGATGAATATCCGTATATCCACTAAAACTGGGCCTTCCATTATTTCAGCAACAATATGATGAAAAGAATATAAGGCGGAGAGTGTATGATGCCTTGAACGTTCTCATGGCGATGGACATTATTTCGAAGGACAAGAAAGAAATACAGTGGAAAGGATTGCCTAGGACAACATTGAATGACGTTGAAGAGTTAAAGGTATGCGATCTACCTCGGATCAATCATAGCAGATGCTTCCCTCATTACTATAAAGCAAACAAATAAATTAATGTCAACATTGTTCAAAACATGTAACTGTGATATATTGTGCAGGCGGAGAGAATTGCACTCCGAAATAAAATTGAGAAGAAATCAGCATACCTTCAGGAACTGGAAGAACAAGTGAGAAATTCGCTATTTGCCACCCGAATAGTTTTGTTCATAATATTCGAGCACCATAATCTTAGAATTTTCCAAGTAGCTGTTTTTGGTGTCATAATTCTGTTGTTTCATGTAGTATGTTGGCCTTCAAAACTTAATACAACGAAATGAGCAGCTATTTAGTTCAGAGAACGCTCCTAGTCAAGGTGTGCAGCTGCCATTTATTTTGGTTCAGGTATGATTTCTACACCTTTTGACCTCGTAAGCATATCTGTTTCATGTTTGTCTTCGTTTTTAAAAGTGATGCAATCACTCTTGTACATGGTGGACTTGTGCAAAACGACCAACATTAGATTTCATCTGTTTGCATCTGGATGCAGACACGCCCTCATGCAACTGTTGAGGTGGAAATATCTGAAGATATGCAACTGGTGCATTTTGACTTCAACAGGTAAGGAATTGAACAAAAAGTTTAGGAAATATCGAACTAAGAATTTATTTATCCATCATTATCCTTATATTAATTATTTTTATTTTAGAAATATTCTTCAGGATCTGATAAAAATGTCCCTTTTGAAGCCCTTTCATACTTCCTTTCACTATTTTTTATATCAGTTCAACTCTTATACGTAAATAACTTGCAATGTGCAGCACTCCTTTCAAACTTCATGATGACAATTATGTATTGAAAGCTATGAATTTCTGCCAAACATCATCCCAAATGGAGGCCTCGGATGCAGATAACAATTTTCCAATGGAAGCAGGTGAAGGTAGCATAACAAACTTTTATCAACAAGAAATGCCACTTCAGCCTTGCAGATCAGGCACCCCAGGTAGGCCTCCCACCTCGCCTCCTCTCCCAGGAATAATCAAAGCCCGCGTGAAGCATGAACACTAGCCCCGTCACCACCGCTCCTTGAACAAAAGCATTCTCAATTTCAGCCCTTGTATCTTTTTGTTCAGAGTGCTAAAAAAAAGACTTGCAAGCCTCAACAGTTATGAAGATCTGCAGTTTTCAGTAGCTCATCAAAACCTTTAGCTAAATTGATTCAGGGTTGAATTGACACTCATTACAGATATTTAATACATGTGTGTGTTTTTCATGTTTTTTTTTTTTATAATCACGCCAACAGGCTACAAAGGACTTCTCGCTTGAGAAGGGCACAACGAAAGCTGACCGGCACAAACGCCGACACTCATTACACAGATAAACGAGTGCCCAGCTAAAAGTCGTGTTTTGAAATGAAATACATGGGAAATTTAAATATTGGAGCGCCGGCTGAGACCTTGAACTCGAAACGAAGACGTTTCAAGAATGGGCTGGATGGTCCAATTAAAATGGGCCCAAAACGAGTGACATCATCAGCATCAGTATTCGTATAAGAAACAAGGCTAGGGTTTGGAGAAATAGAGGAGAGAGAAGGCGTTGGCAAAAATGGGAGGTAAGTGTCCGCACAGGAAGGTGAAGACGAGAAGATACTCCCACAAGCAATTCCGTCGGTCGAAATTCGAGGCAAAAGGCGACGATGCTGTTTACGATGAACTCCATAAGCCAGATGATTTCGTCAAGCCTTTGCCTCTAGATGATGACCTTCCTGGAATGGGACAGTATTACTGTTTACACTGCGAGTATGTATCCCAATTTTTTTTTTTTTTAACTGCTTTGCGTTTTGGTAGATTGAAATTGATATTTATTCTATTTCTATGCCAGCCGATATTTTCAGAATGTGGCGGTGAGAGATGACCATTTCAAGACCAAGAGACACAGGAAAAGGTTGCCTGATTTATTTATTTTTACTTTTTTTTTATTTTGGTAGTAATTAACAAGGTAGGTTTACAATTTTTTTCTTTCATACATGGATGTCACTCCTCCATTGACAACTTATTCATATTGT
Organism: Rhodiola kirilowii; assembly: GCA_033675215.1. Classification (NCBI taxonomy): domain Eukaryota; kingdom Viridiplantae; phylum Streptophyta; class Magnoliopsida; order Saxifragales; family Crassulaceae; genus Rhodiola; species Rhodiola kirilowii. Next base: position 44,435,102 of record CM066195.1, on the reverse strand, counting down.
TCTGTAGAGGGATATTTAGCGTTAATATCCACCTGGTTGATGTCATTCTGTAGGGATATTAAGTTCTTCTGTTGCTTTTGTGTAATGTGGGAAAGGAAACACATGGTATTTGATATATATAGAACTCTAGAAAACTGTAAGAAACTTTTTTAAGGATGTCCAAAATCAATGCACCCCAAAAAAAGAGTGAATTACATTCTGAAAATAAATAAAGAACTATTCACATTCAGAACATGTGTTGTTCCTCACTTGTGAAATATTGAATTGACAGTTTTACTAATATCCTCATTTGTTGATACATACAGTAAATATATTAGATGAGTTTGATACCGAATGTTCATATTTTGCAGACTGAAGCAGTTGATGATAGCACCACATACTCAACTAGATGCTGATTTAGCTGCTGGAATGGGTATGCCGGATAATGGTCCTAAGCTCACGCTGTCTTGAACCGCTATCAGCTGAGTTTAAACAAAGTCAAGCTGTCGTTTTGATAACCCCTCCTCCCTATTAGTACCAACTCTTTGTATCAATAGGCACATGTTTACTTGTTATAATGTTGACGTCTTAGTTCCAAGCAATATATTTGTTTCATTTTTCTCATATGATCCATTAAATTCTCCAGTTGTTCTTGCTGCAATCATTGAGTTCGTCTATCAACAGACAGCTAAGCTGGTTTCACCATACACTTGCTTGATACATATTAGTTGAGGAAATTTGCAGCTTTCAAATATCATTTTCAGATTAGGTTTGTTGATCTTAGGCTGGATATCTGCACCCAACCATGGTTTGTCAAAATCGCGTTTTAAATCGTAAAATCGTCCGATTTTACGATCCTAAATATGCATTTCGTGTTGACTCGGACCTAAACTCGTTTTTGACTAAAATCGGATCTTAAAACGATTTTAACTGCTTTTACACGACGTAAAATCGGTTAACTCGTGTAAAATCGTCCGATTTTGGACTAATCGAGATCAAGCAACAAAATGCTCAAATTAAAAATTTTAATAAATTCAAACTCAACTCAAATCTTTAAAGATCTAAGGAGCCCAAACACATTGTCAGGCCTTTTAATATAACCCAACTTGTAATTTTGCTGAGGTATGTTGTTCTTTTTATGGGAAACAATCAATGCTTTCACTCTTTTACAAGCGATGTGGGACTAAAGACACAACTTTTGTTTTTGTTTTTTGATCAAACACAAACACAATTTATGGAAATGAGTCCGCCATGTGTATTATGTTGATTTTGCTGAAGTGATTCCAATAAAATAATTTAATGCAACATATAATTTAAAAATATGTTGAATGCAACATATAATTAAAATATATATATATAATATAATATTATTTTAATAAAAGGTAAATTCGGCGATTTTACGATTCGATTCTACGTTTCGATTCTACCTAGGCAAAACGAGTCAAGGTAAAAACTCGATTCTGACAACCTTGCACCCAACCACTCCTTGTAACTTCGAGATACAGAAAATTCAACACCAAACACTGACCAGTGCTCAAAGTAGCTTCGTTTGATCCTCCCCTTAAAGATTAAGATTGTTTAAAGGTACGAAAATGATCTGGTGCATAGTTAATTTTTTGGTACAAAATACAAATTAATCATAATCCTTGATCTTGTGATTTGAATGTATGAGATTAAATCTTAATTTTTTGGTGTTTTTATGTGACGAATTATAAAATGAAACTGACGAACTATGTCGTTTTTTTATTTTTCGGTTCGAAAAGTGACGAACTATAAAATAATTTTGACGAATTATAAAATAAACAGATGAATTATAAAATGATTTTGACGAATTTTGTATCAAAATTTGAAACTGATATTGAGTAAGAATAAATTTGTGCAAATACTAAATGAAGAAAGAGCCAAAATATGGTTGGTGAGAAAAGTAGAGAAAAAAAATTACAGAAGCTGGCGAAATGAATGGGTCAAAGTGGATTTAACTCCTCACATCTTCCCTATTTATACTCCTTCCTTTCTCCATTCTTCTCTTACATTCTTTGCTTCCATATCTCTCTCAGCCTATCCTGCTTCAACATTCTTTTCCACAAGTATGTATCTATGTACTTTTCATAATTAATGTGTTGAGATAATCAATCGTTTCATGTTTCCGACATGCCCATCTGCAGATGTGATCATAAATAGTTTCGTCACGTACATGTTTGTAGTTTTCATAACCTGGCTGGAAATGATCCAATAGGAGGAGGTTTCATAATCTTGTATTGTGTTTTGAATTCATTTGCAGATGGATACTTTCTTGTTCACTTCTGAATCTGTCAACGAGGGACACCCAGACAAGCTATGTGACCAGGTCTCAGACGCGATACTAGACGCTTGCCTGGAACAAGATCCTGAGAGCAAGGTGGCATGCGAAACATGTACCAAGACTAACATGGTGATGGTCTTTGGAGAAATCACTACCAAGGCGACTGTGGATTATGAGAAGATTGTGAGAGCCACTTGCAGAGGGATCGGATTCACTTCCGCTGATGTTGGACTTGACGCTGACAAATGCAAGGTTCTCGTTAATATTGAGCAGCAAAGTCCTGACATTGCTCAGGGAGTCCATGGTCATTTAACTAAGAAGCCTGAGGAGATAGGTGCTGGTGATCAAGGTCATATGTTCGGGTATGCGTCTGATGAGACACCTGAGTTCATGCCGCTGACTCATGTTTTAGCAACCAAGCTCGGTGCCAAGCTGACCGAGGTGAGGAAAAACAAGACTTGTCCGTGGCTGAGGCCTGACGGTAAGACCCAAGTGACTGTGGAGTACAAGAATGAAAACGGAGCTATGATCCCTATCAGAGTCCACACTGTCCTGATCTCCACTCAGCACGACGAGGGTGTGACAAATGAGCAAATCGCCGCAGACCTGAAAGAGCACGTAATCAAGCCTGTGATCCCAGCCAAGTATCTCGATGACAACACCATCTTCCATCTCAACCCATCTGGCAGATTCGTCATCGGTGGACCTCATGGAGACGCTGGCCTCACTGGTCGCAAGATAATTATCGATACCTACGGTGGATGGGGAGCTCATGGTGGAGGTGCATTCTCAGGGAAGGATCCCACCAAGGTGGACAGGAGTGGCGCTTACATTGTAAGGCAGGCGGCAAAGAGTATTGTAGCCTCAGGACTCGCTCGCCGCTGCATTGTCCAGGTCTCATATGCCATTGGTGTCCCGGAACCATTGTCTGTGTTTGTCGACACTTACAAAACAGGCAAGATTCCAGACAAGGACATCCTCAAACTCATTAAGGAGAATTTTGACTTCAGGCCAGGGATGATCTCCATCAACCTTGATCTCAAGAGAGGAGGAAACTTCAGGTACCAGAAGACTGCTGCCTATGGTCACTTCGGCCGTGATGACCCAGATTTCACTTGGGAGACTGTTAAGACACTCAAGCCAAAAGCTTAGACCTCTGCAGCTGAAAAAAATCCACCCAACAAAATTCTTCAAAGCTCTCTTAACCACAAATCCACCAATAAGTTCAGTAGGCTGTATCTTCTTCAAGATCCATCTTTGTGTCTTCTTTTCGTCAATGTATCTGCGAATCCAGAGACCTGCAGTAATGCTGCTTCTTGTGAGTACTTCCCTTTCAGAGTTCACTTTCGTCATATTTCAAGCTATAATGTGTACTGTAATTTCTGACCTGTTTCTTTAATCAGTCAAGTTGAGCTGTCTTCTTCTGTATCACTTCTGTTACCATTTAGACCGCAAGTCATACATGTATCAACTTTGCTTCTCCTTCTGACGACGATGCACGATATTCTTGTTACATTCGCTTCGTAATAACCAAGATTTCTGTGTAAACAATTACATGCTAAATACAACTTAAAGGCGGAAATTTACCCCAAATCTATAAAGCCGAAAAATCTCATGGATTATTCATCAAGTCAACAGCATTCTAAACACCAGTGTTTGAGATACTACATTTCAATCACAGACTTTAATCGAACATAAATGTTAGTAGACATATGAGAGTATTACCTTTCCAAGTAGCTGCATTTCTCCTCCAACAGGTAACAAAATCTCAAGTCAGACTTCAGTGCGCCATGCCTGCAACGAAGATGAGAAAATGAATGCAGTCCACTAAATTGGATTAAATCAGCTGGAAAAAAAAAAGAAAGAAATATCCTAACGACTTATTAGGAAATCCAAACCTTCAACAGTCGGGAATTTCAACAACTGAATCACACAAATGAATCAAAATGGCAAATGCATGAAATTAGGGTTTATAAACAAACAAAAAAAACTGAATGAATTGATAACATTAATGCAGTATGAATCGATTGACGATTGGGATGTGTGTTTACGTGGAGGTGGATAATTTCGAATCAATCGTTAGATTACGTTTTCTGGGTTCGAAAGCCGATTAGGGTTTCGTGCGGATCAACTTAGCTTGGTGGTAACGAGGCAACGACGAAGACAGTTTAACTCAAAGTTTATTGATTTCATATTTTAAATTAAATAAGAATTCTTTTTTTGATAAAAAACATTAAATAAGAATTCGATGTTATTTACGAAGTTCAGTTATATGTGCAAAAAAAAATGTAGTAATATGGTGCTACACCAAAGAAAAGGATTAGGTACACCGTACACGTACACGTACACGTTGATATTTTGGTACAAAATACAAATTAATTATATCCCAGATTTTATGATTGAATGGATGAGATTAAATCTTGATTTTTTGAATTTTTTGTATGTGACGAATTATAAAATAAACCTAACGAATTATGTCGCCTTTTTATTTTTTGGCTCGTTTTGTTTTTTTCAATTTTCGGCTCGAATTTTGACGAATTATAAAATAAACTAACGAATTATAAAATGATTTTGACAAATTTTATAATTTATACCAAAAATTTACTTTACACCAAATCTGAAGACTTGTTTTCTGAACTTTAAATTTGTATTATATGAACTAACATTACAGAAATTAACAGAAATTAACATAAATTCAGCTATCATAACATAAATTACCACCATCATCATATTATCATCATATTACCACCACCATCATCGTCATCATCATCACCATCAACATCATCATCATGTCAGCATCATCACCATCATGCCATCATCATCATCATCTTCATGCATCATGCATCATCATCATCTTCATGCATCATGCATCATCATCATCATGGTGATGAATAGTGATGATGATGATGGTGAATAGTAATATAATGATGATGAATAGTAATATGGTAATCCGTGATCATGACGATGAATAATAATATGTTGAATAGTAATATGCTGATGATGATGGTGACATGATGCATGATGAATAGTAATATGGTGATGATGATAAATAGTAATATGATGATGAATAGCAATATGATGATGGTGATGACATGATGATAATGATGGTGATGACATGATGATGGCATGATGATGATGACATGATGATGATGATGATGATGACATGATGATGATGACATGATTACCATAACATAAATTAACATTAATTAACATAATATAAATTTAAGTTCAATCAAACAAGCCCGACCTCGCTTCACCAATTATATAATGTTTTTTTATTCTGGGTTTAAAACTTTTCATAATGACATTAATATTTGGAGCAAAATGGATTTTATAAATATAACTTTTACTATGAGAAAAAACATTTCTGAATATAACTTAAAAGAAATTTGGATTTATAATTTGGTCCAGAAAAAGAAATATTAATCCTGCTTTTTTGGCGTTCACTCACTCGCACTTTCTCTCTCCTCTTCCCCAAATTCCAAAAATCGCAGCATTTTGCATTTTCTCTCTCCAGATATCCACCAAGTTTTGATCTTCTCAATCCCACCACCACCACCGCCGATCCTCCACCGTTACGACGCCAATCCCTAGCTTCTTTCCTGCCTCCCAATGACCATTCCATTTACATCCACATCCACGCCGTGGTTCAATTCACGGTGGTAAAGATGATATAATCTCCTCCCCAGTCCTAGCCGCCTTCCAGATCCAATTGATGCAGATTTGCAGCAATCGGGCTGACTCACAAATTCGCTACAAAAAAAAAATCGTGAATCGAAGTAAGGATTGAGGTTTGATTACGTACGCGCGCCAATTGTTAACATCCCGATGTACGGTGTGCTTGTTTTTTCTCATTTTGGGGATATATTGAAACTGATATGCGTAATCTGATCCTCAGCTGGGATAAGATTAATTAGGGCTTGAATTGGTGTTTGAGAAAATTTGATAATTTCAAGATGCTTAATAAGATTATGAAGCGAGGGCATAAGAAAGCCTCCAAGGCGGAGGACGTTGGGGCCTTTGGGCAGATACAACAGCCGAATATGGTGGTGAATCATGCTTCCAGGACTGCTCCGGCTGCAGCTGTGGCTAGCTCCCAGCAGGTTCAATCTGGTGGAACAGGCGTGTCAGCTCCTGTCATTCCGCCGCCTTCTGGAGTGATTGAGCCGCTTCCATCATTTCGGGATGTGCCTGTTTCGGAAAGGCAGACACTTTTTATTAGGAAGCTGCATATTTGTTATGTGCAGTTGGATTGGGGTGATACTTTGAAATCAGTTAGGGAGAAGGAGATTAAGAGGCAGACGTTGATGGAACTTGTTGATTTTATACAATCTGGGGCGGGGAAGATAACAGAGATTTGTCAGGAGGAGATGGTTAAGATGATTGCTGTGAATATTTTCCGTTGCTTGCCACCAGCTTCACATGAGAATACTGGTACGGAGGTGACTGATCAGGAAGAAGAGGAGCCATATTTGGAGCCTTCTTGGCCTCATTTACAGCTTGTTTATGAACTGCTACTTAGGTATGTCGTGTCGTCAGACACAGATACCAAGATTGCCAAGCGTTACATTGATCATTCTTTTGTGTTAAAGCTGCTTGATATGTTTGATACCGAGGATCCTCGTGAGCGAGAGTATTTAAAGACTATTCTTCATCGAATTTATGGGAAGTTCATGGTGCACCGACCGTTTATTAGGAAGGCAATCAATAACATATTTTACAGGTTTATATATGAGACAGAGAGGCATAGTGGTATAGGTGAGCTTCTGGAGATCCTTGGAAGCATTATTAATGGGTTTGCTCTACCCATGAAAGAGGAGCATAAGTTGTTCCTTGTTCGCGCACTTATACCGCTGCATAAGCCAAAACCAGTTGCCATGTATCACCAGCAGCTATCTTATTGCATTACTCAATTTGTGGAAAAAGACTACAAACTGGCAGATACTGTAATTAGAGGCCTGCTCAAGTATTGGCCTGTCACTAACTGCAATAAGGAAGTACTTTTTCTTGGTGAATTAGAAGAAGTGCTTGAAGCAACCCAAGCTGCTGAATTTCAGCGCTGTATGGTTCCACTGTTCAGACAGTTAGCCCGCTGCCTCAACAGTTATCATTTTCAGGTTTGCAGTTTATGACTTTTATTGTTGTATATCAATTTTAGCTGTATGTGGATTTCTTCATCTTTGTTTAGTTTCATATGTTTTGGATTTCCTTTTTGGTAGATTATACTAATGTAGCATCAGGAAATCATCTACTTGTGGTTAGAGTTCCTTTTTGGTTGAAATAATATTTTTCAACGCTGCATGGTTTGTTAGTTTTGTTTTTTAATAGACTGCAAGATTGATATATTAGCATTTGTGGAGGTGGTTGCCAAAGTAGGACAGTATACTGGGTTCTTACTGTCCTAAATGTCTTTGAATAACATTGTAACGGAAGGCCATTCTCTCCACGCTTTATATAGTACAATTTTTTAGAAATATATGTTTTCGTCGTCTAATGTCGTATTGCTTATCATATTTAGTAACAGTGTAACAGAAGGTCATTCTTTCCTCACTTAACAGGTTTTTGGAAGTAGATGTTTCTGTCATCCATTGATATACATATACTATTTATCATTTTCAGTAAGTTTAATGCTTCCTCACATTATGTTATTTTTATTTTTGTTGTATGCTTTATGGGTTTGCAATCTCTTAGCTCAGCACGGAAGATACTGTAGAGAGTAGAACTTTTTAATGAGCTTCTGAACCTAAAGGCGGTGCATGTGAAAACAAAAGGCTTTTTGGGTTTGCGATCTCTACACATTCAGTCAAGTCCAAAGCTTATTTACCTAAGTTTAAATGTTTCTAATGCCTACGACTATTGTGATCTGGTTGAAGTCAGTGTCATTGGGTTGCTTATGTGTTGTGTACTTGTAGCATCATCCTACTCTCTTTTTTCTTCCTATTTTCCTTTTTCCACTTGTACATCTCGCTTTAAGTTCTCTTTCTGAATGCAACTATTGGTAACCCATTGTTACTGGTAATAGGTTGATTCTCAAAGCTTAAAATATTTGAGTAGAGCCTAAATAACTGTATGTACTTCTCAACATAGTGTCCTAATATCTCAAGCAAAACCATATTGCAGGTCGCCGAACGTGCTCTCTTTTTGTGGAATAATGAGCACATTGTGAGCCTCATTGCCCAAAATCGTCAAGTAATATTGCCAATAATATTTCCAGCACTCGAGAAAAACGTCCAGTCCCATTGGAACCAGGCCATTCATGGGCTCACTGTCAATGTTCGAAAAATGTTTCTAGAAATGGATGTAGAGCTATTCGAGGAGTGTGAAAGGCATTACATGGAGAAACAAGCTGTAGCAGCTGAAAAACAAGAGCAACGGGAATTGACATGGAAAAGGATAGCGGACGCAGCGAATAAAGGAGATGTACAGGACATGGAGACTTAGGTTTCGATGGATGCATGTATTAGCGCCAACGGTATTGGCAGCTCATATAAAAGCGTAACAGTCTTGATGACATTCTTTTTCATCCACTTCCCCCCTTTCACTACGTTTTTTTTCTTCTTCTTCTCTCTTTTGTTGTTATATCAGTAGTGTCAGGTAGCTCAGGAAGAGGGTTTGAACCATGTAATTGTTATAAGCAGTAAACATTCTGATTTATTTGTTGCAGTGACAGATGGATTTTTCGATGTCTTGTATTTGTTATGTTATTTTTTACTATATCATTGAAGGTACAAGTTTAAGCATTTATTGGTGTATAGGAGCGCTCAAATGAGAATTCCTCTTCTTACCGAGAACTTGAAAATTTGATTTATATCTTTAAAAGTGTATCATCAAGTAATTGTGGTGCTGATGTAAAGTCAGAATCACCAAGTTTGATTTTTGTAATGAGACATGTGTTAGTTGCAAAATGTATCACGATCTAATTGTAAGATATGGATTCTAAAGTTCCCAAATTTTAGGGGGTTCTTAACCGAAAGCTATGGTAACGGTGTATGACAACTTATAGGGTAATGACAGAGTAAATCAATTCCCGGAACAATCATGATTTGTGAGTTACTTACATTAGTAGTAAAAATTAGTTAAAAGTATCAACACAAAAATATCACACTCAAATCAATTTCACTTAAAAAAGGTGAATAAAGAGAGATTAACTATATCAATGCAAATATTCATGTGACGAGCAATGTCACCATCTCCGGCCATGTGAGAAAAATATAGTGGAGGGTCATCGATTGGGACGCATCCCAACTCAGGCTCGCAACTTTAACGAGTAAACTTCAATGACTAATAGCTAGCTAGTGGCGAAGTTCTATATATACATCAATGATTGGGATGGTAGGAGGGATTATGTCATTCTAAGGAAACCACTTTGTTGTTATATCCTCTTGGTAGCCTTGTCAAGCTATGATATCAAATCAATCACGCATATAGTTATTACATAGGAAGATGGATCTTTATCATTTCTATAATCTGAAAACCTAAATATGAACATTGTATCTAACACGTGTTCCATTACTAGAATTCAACTGATGACTTTACTTTTGATTAAATACAAATTTAAATATGTAAACGGGACATATATCATGGTGTCAGTATCACAATTCACAATAATTTGATGATGTACTTTTAAATATATAATTTGAGTTAGATCAGTTCTTAGTTGAACACGCATCTGAAAATGGAATTCGGTACATGTACATCTTATTGTTGAAGTTTCTTCCTAATTTATTTGTGTACAAGACGAGTTTGAAAAAATTATATTCACACATGTTTTCATGTAATGTTAAGGTCGATCGAGTGAGATTGGGAATGATCAAAATGACAAGTCAAGTAAGGCGAGCTTGAGAAGTAGACTCAATCATCATACACCACACGGAATCCTATGGATAGAAAATCAACCTTAAATTAAGAACATTGGACTAAACTGAGCTGCATATAATTTCACTCCAACACTCAATTTATAATTGATGTCTTGGCCTTTTTTAATTTTTAAAACTTGCAATCACATATCAACACATGGCAATGGCACAACATATCACATACTATATCATCTTGGCTATCCTTAATCTTACGCACACGATATGTTACATTCTGATCATGCAAGTTGATTATCTCTTGCTCCATTTTTCATATAAGTGAACAATTTGTGCATCTTTGAACAATTTGTGAACATTGTTATTCTTACGGTTAGGAGGAATCATCAAACTATTCAAAGTTGTGCAGGATTGGGTGGTTATCAGTTGTGAACAATTTGTGCACGTTTTACTACATGTTGCATAGAATGGATGAGTTGAAACTCAATAACGGTGATTGAGTTATTATACATGCATTTGGGGATAGCCAAGTTGGTTTGGATTTGATTAATCTCATAAGTATCATGTTAGACTAACGACCATCTAACTCTGTAAAATGGTCCGAATGGTAAAACGACATCGTTTCATTAAAAACGTTATTATTTTCTTATATTAAAAAAAAGTTATTAATCAAAACGACGCTGTTTTGAAACATGGTTTAATTGAAATTTAGTAATTAAAATGTTTATTTACTTATGCAGATTATTTAGTGTTATAAATCAGTTTATTTAACTTCAAAAGTAATATTCCTTTTTTATACCTATGAACATATTGTGCAACACAAACTATGCATTAAACATCATATTTGATACAAAAAAAACTGGCCGTTCAAATGAGAACTCATTTATATTTCGAAAACTTGATAATCTCAATATGTATCTTTCAAAATGTATCATCAAATGGGGCTCTTGCTGTTTCAAAAATGCAAAAAGTCAAAACTCAAATGCACAAAATTTGACTCCAATAAAGAATACGTATCGGATGCAGATTTGAAGATACATATTTATTTAATGATCAAATTTAAATTCTTAAATTTTCGAATCACACAAAAATGCATAATCAGTCGTATTTCATTATATACATATACTCATCTTTTAATAATCAAATGCTCTATCGAATAAAAAAACTTTTAATAAAAAAAAAAACAAGACATGAATTTGGAGTGCTACATCAATACATCATCCACGTGCGTTTAGTAAATGGTTGTCACTCTCAAGTCACCTAATGCTTTTGTTGCACTCGCATTTCCCCGGTCCTCACCTCCGAGCGAAAATATCTCACCTTCTTTTCACACAAACTACATTCCACCGTTAAATCGTCATCTCCATTGCAACTTTATGGATCGTCCTCTCTTATCAAAATAATAAAAACATCATATATTTTTTTTCTGACATTTTAGTTATTTGCATAATTCACTGCTGTTTAGTTTGCGTATAACATCAGATTTCCACCTGCTGACCGGTGATGCTATAGTTATACAATTAAGTTTATCGATCGAATTTGACCAAACACATCAAGAGCCAAGTAGTACTAGTACACATTTTCCAGACAAGAAGTTTCTTCTCGACTGGTTTCCCGGCCGGTGCTTTGGGCAGGCGGACGATGCACGAATGCTCTCAAGAGTGGTCCTATTTTTTTTCCAAGTTGTGAATGGCGGGATGACGTGCCCACGCCGATGCGAAGTGGAGCAGCGGACTCACATTTTTAACTCTTTTGTCTGTATTGTTTCCAACTGGTTAATATTTCCCAGCTTTAAGACCTCGGTTCACCCGTTATCTTTGTAATTTACAGCTTAAATCGAAAAAATAGTACCAGTACACATAAATGAAAACTCACTTCCTATGCCCAACTTTTTAAAAATAGACAAGGCATGATCACCCCCATCTATATAACGGCCTAATTCACTCAACAAACTAACCTCACCTGCTCACCAGCCTCTCATCGTCCACTCTTTCTCCAAACCCAACTGCTAGTGCTAGCAACCAAAGATGGTGGCTGTAGAAGAATCCTCCACCACCGGTGCAAGAAAATGGGCAGCCACAAAAGCCTTCACACTCCACCTCCTCACCGGCAGGTGGTTCATGGCCTTCGCCGCCATACTAATAATGTCATCCGCCGGAGCCACTTACATGTTCAGCCTTTACTCATCCAACCTCAAGTCCGCCCTCCACTACGATCAAACGACTCTAAACCTACTGAGTTTCGCCAAAGATCTTGGCGGCAACGTTGGCGTGATCTCCGGTCTGATCAACGAAGTCACACCGGTTTACGTCGTTCTTTTAATCGGTGCTGTCATGAACTTCTCCGGCTACTTTGTTATCTGGCTAGCTGTGACATCTCGTATTCCGAAACCACATGTATGGCAGATGTGCGTGTATATATGCATTGGTGCGAACTCTCAGTCGTTTGCGAACACCGGAGCTCTCGTCACGGCGGTGAAGAACTTTCCGGAAAGTAGAGGAGTGGTTTTAGGGCTGCTGAAGGGTTTTGTAGGATTGAGTGGAGCAATTTTGACTCAGATTTATCACGCGGTGTATGGAGATGACGCTAGCTCGTTGATTCTGCTCATAGCGTGGCTGCCCGCTGCGGTGTCGCTGATTTTCATGAAGACTATTCGTGTAATGTCCGTCGTGCGCAGCAGCGGAGACGGCGACGCCAGCCGTGAAAGGGAGTTGAAAATTTTCTACAAAATGTTCTACGCCTCTTTGTTTCTAGCTGGTTTCCTTATGGCCGTGATCATCTTGCAAAACAGATTCCAGTTTAATCAAACCGAGTACGCTTTCAGCGTGGTGGCGGTGCTTATTCTCCTCTTTCTTCCTCTCTGCGTCGTAATCAAAGAAGAGTTCATCTCTTGGCAAAAACTTAGAGAAGCTTTAAGAAACTGTGCTCACGAAATGAAAGTTATAACCGAGACTCCTCCGCCTCTACCGGCGGCTCTTCCGCCGCACACGACGGAGTCCACGGCGGAGACTGACGGCCAAGGACAGAAATTTTCCTGCACCAGCAACATATTCAAGCCACCAGACAGAGGAGAAGATTACACGATCCTACAAGCGCTCTTCAGCGTCGACATGTTAATCCTCTTCATCGCCACCACCTGCGGCGTAGGCGGAACCCTAACAGCAATCGACAACCTCGGACAAATCGGAAACTCCCTCGGCTACCCTCAACGCAGCACCACCACCTTCGTCTCCCTAGTCAGCATCTGGAACTACCTCGGCCGCGCCGTAGCCGGCTTCGCATCAGAGCATCTCCTAACCAAATACAAATTCCCACGTCCACTCATGCTAACCCTAGTCCTCCTCATCTCCACCTCCGGCCACCTCCTAATCGCCTTCGCCGTCCCCAACGCCCTCTACTTCGCCTCAGTCATCATCGGCTTCTGCTTCGGTGCTCAGTGGCCGTTGATGTACGCCATCATTTCAGAGCTCTTCGGGTTGAAATATTACTCAACGCTATACAACTTCGGAGCAGTGGCCAGCCCTGTCGGATCGTACATTTTGAACGTCATGATCGCCGGAAAAATGTACGACAAGGAAGCGTTGAAGCAGCTCAGGGAGAAGGGATTGGACCGTGGCGCGGTGGAGGAGCTGACGTGTACCGGTGCGAGGTGTTATCAGACGGCGTTTTTTATAATTACCGCGGTGACGTTGTTTGGGGCGGCTGTGTCGGGGATTTTGGTGGCGCGGACGAGGAAGTTTTATAGTGGGGATATTTATAAGAGGTTTAGGGAGGAGGCGAGGGCGGCGGAGGCGGAGATGGCGGGTGGTGGACATGAGGTGGTTCTGGTCGGAAGAGGCGTTGAAAAGAGGCCGTGAAATTTGTCAACTTGTTAGTTATGATATTTGACTGAGTCAACAGATAGTCAACGTGAGACTTGATTGTAGTATAAGAAAATTAATTCAATGTTTATGTTGTAAGAGCATTCCTACTATACTTTTTTGAATCATAAAAAATGATCATGAGAGCATCTCCATCATGTTTTTTTGAACTATAGAAAGTGATCATGAGATATTGATAAAAAAAACCATGCACCCCATCATGATTTTTTTATCATCAAAAAGATCATCCCATGATTTTTTCTAAAAAAGATCATCCCATGATTTTTTCTAAAAAAGATCATCCCATGATTTCTTTTCTAAAAAAGATTATCCCATGATCTTTTTTTGTGTTTTGATCATGAGAATGAGCCAATCGCAACGCGACACGTGTCATGTGTAAGAAATAGTACAGTTTTTATTTTGATCTTGTAACAAATATATCTTTTAAATTACAAAGTAAAAAAATCAAAATAAATACCAATATTCATAATTTTTTGAGCTCTATAAAACGAGATACACTTTGATATATTTTTATTAATCTTAACATTTATGAGCTATACTTTATGTAGTGATGAGAGAGACTGATGATAAACTTTTTTTTTGATCATGAGTGGGATGTATATGATTCATTTGATCATGCGGATGATTAGATGAGAGAGATGAATGACATGGTTTTTTTATCATGGTAGGGATGCTCTGGGAGATGATTAAAAAAATCATGCACCCCCACCATGATCTTTTTATCATAGTTTTGATCATCCCATGATTTTTTTGTAAAAAAGATCATCTCATGATCTTTTTTTAGTTTTGATCATGAGACGTGAACCAATCGCAACGCGACACGTGTCCTGTGTAAGAAACAGTACAGTTTTATTTTGATCTTGCAACGAATATATCTTCTAAATTACAAAGTAAAAAAATCAAAATAAATACCAATATTCATAATTTTTGGAGCTCAATAAAACGAGATACACTTTGATATATTTTTATTATTCTTAACATTAATGAGCTATAATTTATGTAGTGATGAGAGAGATTGATGAGAGATATTGATGATAAACTTGTTTTTTGATCATGAGTGAAATGCATGTGATTGAAAAAATGATGAGGTATGATTAGATAAGAGAGAAAAAAGATGAAAGAGATGGATGACATAGTTTTTTTTATCATGATGGGATGCTCTAAGCTTTTTTTTATAGAACAAAGGTGTACAAGGACCAAAGAACAAACTCACATATGAAAATAAACAACACTGAAAAATGTAACTAACAAACACAGAAAACATGGAAAAGTAATCCGTGTTAAGCATGTCATCCATCAGCTGCTGAAAAATCTTCACAGACGAGGGGCTTCAAGAACCAAAGTACGCCAAGGTGGCCAAACAGACGAAGCGGTTTGAAGACCAACTTCAAAGCACCAATCAAGCGCCGACCACATTTCTTCAAAGAAGTCCAGCAAGATAGGAGCCTGCCACTCCAGCTGGAAACCGACAACCTCCAACTCGAGACAGGAGCGAACACCCATAAAGAGCGTTGCCATCACTAGTACCCACAAACTGAGGAAACACCAACACAACATCACCGAAACAAAATAACAACAACACAACAACTGTAAGGCCAAAAGACTTGCAACACAACCTCAGACCTAGCTGAGGCACAACAAGCTCTAACATCATAATGATAACCCGAATTCAGAGCAACGGAAAGAATAAACACAAAAAGTATATACAACCCGCAGTTTGCCACCCTTCTAGCCCGCCAAACCGCCAACCACCCCCACAGCTCCACGCTGCCACACCGCCAAGCTCCTACCACCCCGCACAACGGAAAATGGAGAGGAGAGGGGGGTGGGGATATGAGGCCATGGGGATGGGCAGTGGGGGAGGAAATAGGCCAGAGAGAGGGGCGGTGGGATGCTCTAAGCTGATGCAAACAAAAGCGAAAATGTTAGTCAAATTGATCAAGACATCAAGTGGATTTGAGTTTGACTACATTTGACTGAGTCAACACATTAGTCAATATCACATTTTATTGCTTAAGAAAAATAGAAAATTAAAGAAAGTAAATCTATATCTGCCGCCGTCGACACACGAAACGGCGCGTTTGGAGCAAAGATGATGTTGTTGTGAAGGCAGAGTGAGGACAGAGCGCCTTGTTTTTCTGAGATGGCTGTCATCATCGCATCATCATCTCCTACTCTGTCGCAATTCCCGCTCATCCGTTGCTCCGTGCCACCATACTCTTCGTCGACTGTCTCGCTTAAACCCTGCAAATCCACACAAGCTATAACCAATCACAACCCTAATCTCCAGCCAATCCACTCAACACAATCCTCCTACAAAGACAGAAACTTTTTCAATTTGCTCCGTTTAGCCACTCGTTATGGGGACGAGGAGCTCGTCAGGACGGTCCACGCTGCAAGTTTCAAGCTCGACGAGGATATTTACCTTGGCAATTCTCTCATTTCTGCGTACCTTAAGCTGGGGCTTGTTGCTGATGCGTATAAGGTGTTTGTGTTATTGTCTGAGCCGAATGTGGTTTCCTTTACGGCTGTTATTTCTGCATTTGCGAAGACGGGGAGAGAAGGTGAAGCCGTGGAGCTATTTTTTAGGATGAGGGGTTTTGGTGTTGAGGTGAATGAGTTTACATTTGTTGCTATATTGACTGCCTGTGCTAGAGATTGGAATTTGGAATTGGGGTTTCAGATTCACGCCTTGGTGGCTAAAATGGGGTTCTTGGATTGTGTTTTTGTCCCTAATGCGCTGATGGGTTTGTATAATAAAAGCGGGGATATGGCCTGTGTGATGAAGGTTTTTGATGATATGCCAGAAAGGGACATTGCATCATGGAACATAGTTATATCAAGTGCTGTCAAGGAATGTATGTATGACAGAGCGTTTAGCTTATTTGGTAGAATTGAAGAAAATGAGAAAAATGAGGTTGACCAGTTTACATTGTCTTCTCTTTTATCTGCTTCAGTTGGAGCGATGGCTGCAATGGAGGGTCGGGAAATCCATGCCTATGCCCTCAGAGCCGGCTTTGGTTCTAACTTGATTGTAAACAATGCTCTTATTGGTTTCTATACTAAGTGTGGCAGTGTTAGGCATGTAGAAGCGGTGTTTAGCAGGATGCGGGTGAAAGATATTGTAACCTGGACTCAGATGATTGTGACGTACATGGAATTTGGATTGGTGGAATCTGGTTTGAGAATTTTTTACGAGATGCCTGAGAGGAATTCTTTGTCGTATACTGCTATGCTGGCTGGGCTTTGCCTAAATGGAAAAGGTGAACAAGCTCTGAGTTTTTTTCTTCAGATGCTGGATGATGGTGTTTATCTGACAGACTCGAGTCTGACGAGTGTAATTTCTGCCTGTGGGTTATTCATGGATGCTAAACTCTGTGAGCAAATTCAGGGGTTCGTTCTGAAATTTGGTCATAGATCGAATGAGTGCATTGAATCGGCAATGATTGACATGTGGACTAAGTGTGGTAGAATGGCTGACGCTCAAAAGCTTTTAAATCGGTGGCCGTTTGAAGACAATAATTCAGTGATGTGGACCTCAATTATATTGGGACATGCTCGAAACGGGAAGCCAGAGAAGGCCTTATCCATTTTTCATCAGAAACATTGTGAAGGGGACATGGTTATCGACGAAGTCACTCTGACTACGGTGCTTGGTATATGTGGAACATTAGGCTTTTCTGAAATCGGAAAACAATTACATTGTTATGCCATAAAAAACGGCTTTTTGCCAGATGTGAAATTGAGTAATGGCTTGATTAGCATGCACTCCAAATGTGGAAACATGGAAGACTCTGCGAAAATCTTTAACGAGATGCCCAACCACGATACCATTTCATGGAATGCTTTGATTAGCGGACATCTTCTTCACAGGCTTGGTGATGAGGCCTTGTCTGTTTGGGAGATGATGGTTAAGAATAACATACAACCAGACTCTGTTTCACTGACTCTGATACTTTCAGCCTACAGATATACAAAAGTCGACCTAGTTGATAATTGTCGCGAATTGTTCTCATCAGTTGTACCCAAGTTCAATATTAACCTTGCTGTGGAGCATTATGCTGCATTTGTGAGTGTTCTAGGCCAATGGGGTTACCTTGAAGAGGCAGAACAATTCACAAGCACTGCACCTTTTGAACATAAGACCTCTGTTTGGCGAGCCTTGCTAAATAGTTGTAGGCTTCATCAAAACACATCAGTTGGAAACCGAGCTGCTAAGCGCATACTTGCTCTGCAACCACAAGATCCATCCACATACATACTAGTGTCAAATTTGTATTCTGCGGCTGGTAGATGGCATTGCTCAGACACAGTCAAAGAGGAGATGAGAGACAAGGGATTCAGAAAACACCCAAGTCGAAGTTGGATCATTAATCAAAATATTGTCCATGCATTTCATGCGAGAGATAAATCACACGCTCGCACGAAGGATATCTACAGTGGATTAGACATCCTAATCCTTGAATGCCTAAAAGCTGGATATGTCCCTGACAATACATATGTACTTCATGAAGTTGAAGAGTACCAGAAAAAAGACTTTTTGTTTTATCACAGTGCAAAGTTAGCTCTGACCTACGGGCTTCTAATGACACGGCGAGGAAAACCTATCAGAATAGTGAAGAACATCCTTCTTTGTGGCGACTGTCATACATTTTTCAAGTACGTATCTATTGTTACGAAAAGGAATATTGTTCTTAGAGATACTTCGGGATTTCATCACTTCTCTAATGGGCAATGCTCATGCAAAGATTATCGATAAATTGATGGTATGTCCTCTTTTTGCATTTTCACTTTTTAACGTTTCTTCAAATTAGCGAGTTCCTCTTGTTTAAGAGTCCAACCGAGTGTTGCGTGTAATTGAAAAAGAATATACATAATTCATAGATAAAAAATATCAGAGTATGAAACAGTTAGGCTACAAAGCTTTTAATTTTTTTCAATATATTAAGGACCTTGTAGGTCATGAGGCATTAGCCAAGTACTCGAGACATTTTGGAATTCCGATACACCTCTAAGTTTTTCGAAAGCCCTGTCTATTGATCGCAACAACAGAGGTTCTCCGGCACTAGTAATTGCGTCTCACTTCTCATTGTGTCATTCTCCTCCACTTTCTACTGATTGCGTCTCACTTCGTCGATACATCTCCTAATGGTTGTTAGAGAATATGGGCTCCCGGAATTTCTGAATTTTATCCACCATGCGAGCCTTGTTTTCACCATCTCCCCTGCCTCCTCTATTGATCTGCGCTGATTAGAGAAGCATCTCTTGTTTCGTTCTTCCCATATTGTCCAAATTATCGCATAGCTCAACGTTTTCCAAAACTGCTTGTACGTCTTCGTTGTTCTTGGGATCACCCATCCTTGGAGTAATTCTCTCATTGTGTGCGGCACCACCCCAGTAGCTTCCCCACCATTGTATGCACCACGACCACAGCTTCCAACTCCAACTGCTTTGCAGGAGCATATGATCCGCCGACTCCACGTGTTGCTCGCATAGATCACAGTTAAGATTATGGGTTGCACTCAACACTCCCTTTCTGTATAAATTTTCCTTTGTTGCCAGACTTTCGTGATATATGCGCCATACTAGCAATTCCACCTTGGGTGGGGCGAGGCCCGACCATACTTGGAATGACAAAGCTTTTAATTACTATGCTAAACATGGCGTTGAATCCTACTCTTATATTTGTTGCTGTTAAATTGATGGATAGCTTTAACCACTTGTACCTTCTTCTTCCTCAGCCCTTCCAAAACATATTGAAAGGTTTCACGAGGTTCGAGCTTCAATTCCTCCAGCTTGGGAAACATCCTCTCCACCACCCTCACACTGCGGCCACTCAAGTGCGTGCTTAACGCAGATTTCTCATTCAGCTCGCCGCTATCGATCACTTTTTGGACTTCCTTTACAGCATGATTCAACTTGGTACGAAGCGAATCCAGTTCGTATCTTCCATCGTCAATCCAACTGCTCGCAGCCTTGGTAGGAGTTGAACCGAGGTATTTTTTGATCAATGCATCAACATCATACAGGTAGTTCGAATCCACCTTCTCAATTTTTTCTACAGCGCCTAATCTGCCTGATCTGTTGTCGATTCTTAACCTATTATTGTTCAGAACTTCATCCTCTGACATACTCTTCTCCCACAATTGCGCAGGCACGCTTATGTACGAAGGCGTCAACTTTTCATCAAGAATAATGTCGGACAGCTGCTTCATTAAACCAAAATCGCCTCCCAGCTGGTCATACACCATTCTATACAGCTCCTCCGCGTCAATCTCTTTTCGCTGGTGGGACTTGATCAATTCCAAAAAGGACGATAACGCTTCCGAAGTCTTGACTACATGCTTCATCTGGTTCATGAAATTTACGCATTTCTCGATTATTTCCAAATTCTTGTAATCTTCTTCAGCCTTCTTCTGCAGCAGCTCCTCTTGGCTTAACTGGTATTCATCCGGTAAGAGAGGATTGAGGAGCTTGGGTATAATATCCCAGTTGTCTCCTCTCAACACGTACTCGATCTTTGCGCGGAACGAGTTGGGACTAAGAACTCTGTACTGGACTTTGACGAGTAGACGCATTAAGTGTGCATAGGTGTCCTTGTCGAGCTTCCAGGCGCAGTTTACGAAGGCAGTCGCAGCTTCAGACCTGGCGTCAAGATCATCCATCGGGTTCATGGCTTAATGACGCTCTGTGGATTTCAGGTATTGAAACTTTGCGAGTTGAAAGTAGTGTGATGTTCATGGCTTAATGTCCTTATTTGTTTATATATGTTTGAAAGAGAAGTCCTAATTAGGAAAGTCGTTGTGTAATTATCTAAATAGTTAATCCAAAATTCAACTTCTAAATCTTTTGGCTAGATATTTTTACACAGACATGAAGATTTCCTAAATCTTTTTCTTTAACATTATTGATAATTATCTAGTACTAACTATATGTATGAGATGTGAATATTCATAACAAAAAATATTTTTAAATTTATTTTCTACCTTGTTTGAGCGTTGCCAATTCAAATAAAATATCATTATGTTTTCTAAAACCAATACCTACTAAAATTAATATAAAATAGCAGTCTTTATTCTACGCTTTCTCTACCAAAATTAAGACAATCAAATATGGTTATGTTAATCCTTGTCACACAAAAAATCTGGTCATATTAATATAATTTTTTTTGATAATGGTTATGTTAATATAATTTGAATACGAAACAAATTGTGGAATTATTTCGGGTGCGGAACATATATTGATTAGGAGATTCAATTATTTAATATTCAGCATGTGCATAGATTTCTCTTTTTTTTTTCTTTCTTTTTTTGTCCTTTTGCTAGTAAAACTGAAACGATACAAAGAAGATTAAAATGTATCCTGCTCGAGGACGGGCACAAATCGAAAAATGGTCCAAGCTTATCCAAGACTTGAATTGTACGGTTGTCTTGTGTACCGTATATTGATATAATCAAATCAATCGTTTTTAATTGTCCAATTTGTTTACAACTCTGGGTTAATCTCAACCTTTTCCGTCACAGTTAATTTTGGCTAGCGATTTTACGATAACAATATATTTCATCGCAAAGTTATCGCATTCATCCACAATACGATAACTCTGCGATAAATATGGATTATCGCAAGTTTCACCCGAAATTTGTAATATCTTTTTTTAATCTTTTTTTAATTGTGGTTTAATTTATCAACATATTATGTAATATTATATTTATGCAATATGAGTCTCTATAAATAAAGTTCGGAAAATTAAAATTATTGATATATTTTATAAAAAATTTCATTTTATATTATATGATTTATTATATTTTTAATAGTTACAGGTTTATGATTTTCTTCAGCCAACTAAGAAGTGCCATTTGTCCAAAATTTATCTTCAGCCAATAACACAGTGCCACTTGTCCAGAATAGCTCATGAGGAAGATGCTCATGAGGAGAGGATCCGGATCCCAATAAAGGTGTTGGTTCTAACACGTTTTAATTGATTTTTGTTGTTGGATTTTTTAATATTATTTTGGAAACCAATCAAATACAAATTATATTTATAAATAAAAATTAAAAATTTAATAAAATATTGTCACGTGTCTATTTCGACCGATCGAAATTCGAAGCACTTTTTATAAATAGAAAAATTAAAACAGACATATTTGAAAATATATAACAGATACGAGGGTATAATCGTCTTAAAAATTGCTACAGTAATAGTTTAAGTCTGATCATTGCTAGTTGTTACAGTAATAATTTAAGTTTGACGATTCCTTTTTCAAGTCTGATCATTGTATTTTTAAGTCTGATCATTCCTATTTTAATTCTGATAATTGCTACAGTAATAGTTTAAGTCTGATCATTCCTTTTTTGAGTCTGGTTATTCCTGTTTTAAGTCTGATCATTGCTACAGTAATAGTTTAAGTCTGATCATTCCTTTTTCTTATGTCTAATTGTTTAAGTCTGATCGTACCGAAATATGTGAAATGACCATAATACCCCTCCGTGTTATATTCGAGATTTTGACAAATTTGGACACGTGTCAGCTTGAAATTTAGTTTGTAGTTTTTATATATAATAGTGGTTTGTACCTGAACCGCACTCTATAAATTTAATACGAAAATTTGTAGAACTATTTAAGGGAGCATGATCATTATTGTGTCGTTGTTGTTAGAGATAATAATTATTATAGGATATTAGTT
This sequence comes from Rhodiola kirilowii, assembly GCA_033675215.1. Lineage (NCBI taxonomy): Eukaryota > Viridiplantae > Streptophyta > Magnoliopsida > Saxifragales > Crassulaceae > Rhodiola > Rhodiola kirilowii. Next base: position 44,412,445 of record CM066195.1, on the reverse strand, counting down.
GTTGTTGTTTTTTTTGTCAATAGTCGTATCAAACATTTATAGTAAGCAAATTTCCCAGTTATATATTTCTATTTCAATGACAAAATAATTAAAAGATTTGGAATAAAGAAAGATTCCAAAACTAAAATTTGTCTCCTCTCTCACGTGACAACTCACACACCATCCAACTGTCATAAACGGACAACCTTCACCTCATTCTCGGTCCCACCAACGATTCAGTTTTTATTTTATTTTAAGAGGAGGGTCTTCTCTTCTCTTTATTTTTATAAATTGGGATCATGGCGCATATGTGGTTCTAGTTGTGTGGATTCAATCTTTGACTTTGTAACTAAGTGGTCATGAGTTCAATCCCACAAATGCACCATCCCCACCAATATTTGGTGAGGAATTTCCTCCATTTACAGGAGGTGTTGAGGTGATTTCCTCCCTTCGCAGGAGGTGTTTGAGATGGTTTCGTCTTCGCCACGGTGCTTGAAAAGACTTCGACGTGAGCAAGTCAACTGCTCAAAGATATGTTTCATAAAGTGGAGACAGTAGAACGAAAAATCCTCAGACCAACAACAAGGTGCATTACATTCACTGGTTCAAAAGAGAACAAGAAAGCCTCCTTTTCGGATGTTTTGTGTGTTGTGTTTTGGTTATTTTGGCCGGATAATATCGGGTTGTAGTGTAGGCCGGGTAGAAGCGGGTTGTAAAGTTTGTCAGGTAAAAACTGGATTGTAAAGTTTGCCGGGTAAAAATCGGGTTGTAAAGTTTGCCGGCTAAAACCGGGTCACTTCGGGTGTAGTGGTGGTTCCCAAGGACTTGAACTGGGCATACTGGTCTTTCATCTATGGATTGAGAATCGACGTTTTTTATCGGCCAGTTTTATATTGTGCCTTGTAGACGATAGTCCTGATGTTATAGCCTTTATCACGTTCCTTTTTATTTAAAAAAACAAGAAAGCCAATTAAAGACACGTGTCCAAAAAAATCCCAAATTTCGCTGAGCTGTCGCTCTCTTGCTATGTTTCGTTCGTGTCCTAATTTGTTTCCAAAAATTAAATGATTTTATTTAATTAAATTAAATTTGATTGTATTCTTCTATATAATTATCGACATTCTGTTTTTTTTTTCAGCAGTTACAAAAAAAACAGAGCGTCCGCAGAAACGAAGCAGAGCTCGCTCGCGGCGGCGATGGCGATGGCGATAACGACGAGAGCCTTTGTAGTCTATATACTGGTATCATTCTCCGTTGCGGTCCTTTCCGCTCACTTCTACTTCAATAGTGCCAGCGACGGAACCAAATCGGTCTCACTGTCGCTCCGAAATGGACATGAGCTCTCGCAAACCACCAAAGTCTGGCCTGTAAGTATCAACGATTTCAGTGTCTGAGTCATCCATATTTGATTCACTGCGTCATGTTGTGTCGTCCTCACCTCTTTTTACCCTTTATTTCTTGACCAGGAGTTGAAATTCAGTTGGAGAATCGTGCTGGCGACCGTTATAGGGTTTCTAGGGTCTGGATTCGGAACAGTAGGCGGAGTCGGTGGCGGCGGGATTTTCGTGCCGATGCTTACACTGCTGCTCGGATTTGATACCAAGTCGGCTGCTGCACTTTCCAAATGTAACTTCTCGTCCCTTCGTTTGCCGTGATTTGAAATTTGATTGAAAAGTTTATTCGCGTGTTTGATTTTAGGGTTTATTGTGTTTGATTTGAATCTGGTTAAGTTAAGGTATTTATTATTTAATTTTTTTGAGAAATTTAAATTTATAGTGGCTTTGAATTTCAACTACTGGAGAACTTTTATGCTTAATCCAGAAATGTTACTCAATTTGCATAGCCATTTGTTGCATTGTTTAGTCAGGGAGCTAATGTTGTAGACTGTAGTGAAGTTGCTATGAGTACTGAATTGGTGTTTTTGATGAACTGTAGGTATGATAATGGGGGCATCAGCGTCATCGGTTTGGTACAATCTGAGAGTGCCGCATCCGACGAGAGAAGTACCCATAATAGATTATGATCTTGCTCTTCTTTTTCAGCCCATGCTCATGCTGGGAATCACCATTGGTGTGGCCTTGAGTGTTGTTTTTCCTTACTGGCTCATCACTGTTCTCATCATCATCCTCTTTGCTGGTATGTCTTTAATTTTTCCCTTAAGCTCGTCATTCTCGTAGTTTCTTGATATTTTTAGAGTTAAATGTTGACTTAAAACTCTTGTCAAAAGGTACATCATCCAGATCTTTCTTTAAGGGGATTGAAATGTGGAAGGAAGAAACCATCTTGAAGGTTAGTTGGTACTCAATTAAATGACCGATTGACTGAACGTTCCCCAGTAATGGATGGAGCGTGCATAAATTAAAAAAAAAACAACTGATGAATGTCGCCTTTAGCGCTATTTAGTGCTATTTAGCGTACAAAGTCCATTATAACAAACTTCGTTCATCATATTTCTTATGTGTAGAAAGAAATGGCTAAGCGCACTCATGTTAACTCACGCGGAGAACGTAAGCCTGCATTTTTAAGAAACTCTTGTAGCACTGTAGTAATAATGTAGTAGTGTTCTGATCAAGTGTTGTAAATGTAATGTCGCCTTTTGGTTTCTGTTCAGTGTTGATTGATACAGTATACGAGCAGCTGGATTCCAGGGAAGAGAAATCACCCTTGGTTAGGAAATGCTAAACTTCCTTTTTCAATTATTTAAGAAATAAAAATCCAATTTTGTTACTGAGATGGTGTAAAAAAATTCTGACAGCAATTGATGTGTTTCAACCTTGACTTGAAAAAAATGATGGTGCTTATTATAGTTTGGGCAAGTTTTCTACTGCTCCAAATCTTCAAGGTCAGTCTTTGAATACTGTCTATGTTGTTCCATACCTATTTTTTTAAAATGGATTATGTGTACCATTTTATTCACTATGCAGAACAATGTCTCTGTATGTGGCAAGATGTATTGGGTTCTATTCATTGCACAGGTAAAGTCCAGTGATGGTTTCATGAGAATCAAGATCATTATTCTTTTCTTTTTAATTTCTGAAACTCGAGCAAGTCTTTTTAAAAGGTGTATATTAATTTTCAGTTTCCCATTGCGGCGGGTGTATTTGGACACAAAGCAGTAAAACTGTATAGAGAACATAATAGGAGAATGTTGGCTGGGAACATGGAGAACATTTGTGAGGCATCAATACAGTGGAACGTAGTTCATCTTGCATTCTGTGCGCTATGCGGGGTGGTTGGTGGCACTGTTGGAGGCTTATTGGGATCTGGCGGTGGCTTCATCTTAGGTCCTCTTCTTCTGGAGATCGGTGTTATGCCTCAGGTAAATCTTTGAACCTTACAACGTGCCTTTTTTTTAGCAACAAGAGATTATTTTGACATGACATGGTGGAACAAAGTTGTTCATATGAAAATTATAATTGACCATGCCTTTGCAGGTCGCCAGCGCTACTGCCACATTTGTGATGATGTTCTCATCATCCTTGTCTGTTGTTGAATTCTATCTTCTGAAGAGATTTCCCATTCCATATGGTAAATCACCATCTTTTTTACTAGTCTTAATTATAAGCCGAATCAAATTGTGATATACAATGTAAAGCCTAAAGTTATGAAAAGTTTACTTTATCGCGAATCATGGCTGGTGTTTGTGCAGCACTGTATCTGACATCAGTTTCCATCATGGCGGGATTTTGGGGCCAATTCTTCATCAGGAAGCTCATTACATTTCTGAAAAGAGCTTCCATCATAGTATTCATTCTATCAGCTGTGATCTTCGCTAGTGCTCTCACAATGGGTAACTAATACTGTAATTAAAAATCATGCATCTTGTCATGTCGCAACGTCTTATATCTTTTGCACGACTGGTATGTGTTTCAGGAGTCATTGGCATCGAAAACAGCATTGTGATGATAAAGAACCAACAGTTCATGGGGTTTCTATCATTCTGCGAAAGCCAGTGAAATTTCTACACATCTTTATGGGCGAAACTGATATATGTTATAGTAAAGAGCATTTAGTCAATCATAAAGTTGACTGAAGCCGAGTAAATAAATTATGTCACAGCCGGTGCTGAGATGGAAGAAGAACTAGCCAGAGAGGCACCACTGGCTGGCTATGTTTGCTGATCAACCAGCACATCCAGGACCTGCTTCTAGTTCTATATATACATACATGTCTCTTGTCCTTGGATTTGGCCGTAAACCGCCATCGTGTATTCATTCATAATTATAAAGTCATAATGTTCATATAAAATTTTAAGATTCAAAATGAGGAAAGCTATGCCCCACCTCTGGCTCTGGGGGGTGTACAATGGACTTAAATCAAAGATGCTCCTCCTGCAAGGATGTTATATATAGTTGCTCTTGCTCCAGTAAGTTATTTATTTATTTTCTCCTTATGGACTGAACCATATTAGACAGAGCAAACACTGACAGAATCAGTTAAAGATTTGGCAAAGAAGAAGAAGACTATTTTCTGGCAATGGTGGATCTACTTGATCGAGCATATAGAACAAAATTGCTATATTATCATTCAAGATCCAACAGTGCCCGCCCATTTAGTATCAGGGGAAAAGTACAAATCTGAGAGGGATAAGACCTGGGGGGGGGGGGGGGGGGAAAGTGATGATATGTTTGGTGACTGCCAAATGGCACATGCAATGAGCCTGTCAATAGGTCTTCAAATCCAAATCTGAAGATCAGTCCACACATGTGCATTCCTCCAAGACTCAGTTTAATTGGCAGCACTATTATTACCTTTACCTTTAGCTGTAGCTGTAGCTAAAAGCTAAGGATGATAATGAGGCAACTGCTGATGATTCTCGATCCCAGTAATTTTGGAAGCAGAATTTGCTGGCTGTTACTATACTCTTAACCCAGCAGATTTGCAACACTACTCTCTGAGCATTCTCTGCAGTTTCAGAAACCTGACATGCCACAAAGATGTAAAAATGGCTGAGTTAAGAATTAAGATGCAAAAATAATTAAGAGATCCATGATCATGACCTCTTCTTGAAGGGTGAGCTTGTCTCTAACAACAACATCAAATTCTTGTAGAGCGCCGAGAGAGAGAGAGAGAGAGAGATAGATATCAAATTAATATGGTCGTCGATGCTTCCTTAAAATGAAAACACAGCAACGATTATAATTAATAGAAAATGCATTAAAGATATAGCAGCAGCAGCAGCAGGCTCCATTGTTGCTTGTGAGTTACTTATACAACTGAGGCTATTAATTATTCGTTGATGTAAAAAATGGAAAAAAGCAAATACGAGTGCTAATGCTTTTCAAATAGAATTTTATTTATATTTAACTATGTTCAGCCCTTATCCATGCTTTTTTTCTTCTTCTTATTTTTTTTAACACAATAACTGAAAGCCTCATAAAATAAGATATGGCAACAAACCTTGCATCTGTTAATACTGGTTGATTCATGTTTAGATACAATTTTAACTTGAAAGAATTTCAGTTATAACAAAACGAGTCTATGCATCCGAGAATACATTGTTCTATGAAGAAGCTCAGAATGAGCAGACATATTTTTCACTAACTAATGATACAATACAACAAAATGAAGCAGTCAAGAATAAGTCATATCACTGTTGCTCTATATTAGTCACTCTAATCCCGTAAATTGGGTATAAATAGATCAGAATTTGAAGCTGTGATTCATCAAAATTTGATATGAAGACTTGAGTTGGGTTGAAGGTGATGTGCAATAGGAATCAGTCCTCAAGCTCGATGATCTTGACCACAGCTGAGTCTCCTACTTTCTGACAGACGACAACCCTGTCATGCGATTTTATGACTCCAGCAGCTTTCCCATAGTCTAGAGCAACTTTCAGGACAGACTCATTTGTGCCATTGTTAGTAGACTCAGCCTGAAAGAAGTTTTGAAAAGATATTGTTTACACGTCCACCCTCGCAATATGTGTGTAATTTGACTGAAAACTGCTTGCAACAAGCCACAATTGTGTTCAACATGAATACTCTTATCCCTTTTTTTTCTTTTCTTATATCAGCATAATAATTGAATAGTATATTTATAACTTACTGGATGTCTTGGATCAGCTAATAGCGGAAAAAGTCCTCGAACAATTAGTGACTGTCTTGCCTGGTACATCAAGACAACAAAGAAAGGGAACAGTGAGAAGAGGCACTGTGTGATCCAGAATATGAACTATAACATGCATAGTTTCCGGAAAATCAAATATCCAACATGTCACATCAAGTGACATTTGTAAGATGAGTATCATAGAAGCTATCGTTACAGATGCAGCGATCTAATTGATAAACTAACATACCTCAAAAGCTCCAGTAAAACTCCATTTTAGCTGATTTGATCTCAAACGAGGGATAACAACAGATAAAACCGGCATTGTGGGCCTGTACTTGGCAATTAATCTGCAGAGCAAAGCCATAAACAATGATGAGAGTCAAAACTGTAACAAACAAAATGTACAAGTTAAAAAGAAATGGCTTGGACATGGTAAATAAAAGCATACCTTGCAGCCCTACCAGAAGAAGTGAAACATATAATAACTGATGCCTTGACCTTAACGGCTGCTCTTACCTAGAAATAATTGGAATCTGAGTAAACGGAATTTATGTTATGTAGCATGATTGACCACAAGGCTGTTCAATTATTCAATTTCTAAGGACAAGATATTGTTCAAACATGTTGGTCAACAATTAAAGAAAGGTACCGCAGAGGAAGTAATAGACTCTAAATGCGTCATTGGTTCTCCAACATATTTGACTGTCTTCTTAAAGAACAGATCTTGGTTGAAAACCTTTTCTGCCTGCAGAAGAGATATTTGAACTGTTCATATAACTAGAGATATAAAGGCTATTTACTATTCTACCTGCAGAAAATGTATCCCAATTCTTATGGATGGTTTTTTTCAAGACAGATGTCAATGTCATTGCTGGATAATTTTCCAAATGCATCAAGCAAACAGAGAAAAAACAGCCAATCACCATGCCGGTACAGACCAAAAACAGATTTCCTACTCCAATATTTCATTTTTAGTTAATGATACATGAAAGTATCAAAATATGACCCCATACAATAACTGGATTGAAACTTTCAGAAGGAGATTAGTTATACCTCATAACATATTCTACCAACAGTGCGAATAGTGTCTATAGGGTATAGTCCTCGCAATGTCTCAGCACCAAGAAGAATGGCATCAGTTCCTACACCCATAATATTGTTATCATCGAATAATGAAGAGTACTGCCTAGCCATCACAACACGAGAACTTGAAACATAAAGTTACAAGCTTATCAAGCTTGAGAAGAAGGGATATCATGTAATACTTAATTAGATTACACCAGTACATATACCATCTAACACTGCGTTAGCAACATCAGTGGCCTCTGCTCGAGTTGGCCTTAGATTATCAGTCATGCTATCAACAACACGAGTAATAATTGCGGGCTTTCCAGCCATGTTACACTTGTAAAGAGCAGCCTTTTGAAATAGAAACACCTGAGAAACGTCGAACCCAAACCGGTTAACCAACATATAAAAGACACATATAGTCTACTGAAGCTGTTTAACTATTGGTAAATACAAATTTAGGCTCACAATCTCACCGAAAATACTCATAAATGAAAAAAGGAAAGTATTGAGCTTAATGATGCATGTCATTGCAAAAATGTTACATGCAAATAAGTTGAATCTCTATATTAACTGATAAGCCAGAAGGTGATACCAGCAAACATATTCCTCGTACAATCTTTCAAGATAAAAGTATTAAATACTGACCTTTTCTGGAGGGAGATCTATGCCCAAATTCCCTCTGGAAAGAATGATGCCATCTGCTTCTTGCAGAATCTCATCAAAATGATTCAAACCCTGCCAAGTATAATCCAATCATGTTAAGTTGCAAGACAAAATCTAACATAGAATTGATACAAGAAATCAATATGGTTCGGACAATGAAAACATGACGCTTACCTCAACATTTTCAATTTTGGCAAGGATATGAGTTTGACTAAGATCTCCGAACTTGGAAAGGTACTCACGAGCCTGAATACCAGCATTCAGTCAACTTATGTCAGAGTATCGATATTATGGTTAGGTGCAGGTAAAAGCTGCGTAAAAGACAAGTATGGTAGACATGGCTTACACGTCGAACATCTTCTGCATGTCGTGTGTATGAAAGCGAAAGGAAATCGATTTTATTCTGTACACCCCATGTTCTGATGATCTGAAAGTTAATGTCAGAAACATTCTAAATCAAATAACGGACAATATAGAGTCCTAAACATTTTATGTATCAAGCAACTTCCTAAAGCTAAATATACAGTTGGAACGCCAAATTTATAAGGAAGAAGTAGGAAGTGATCGGACGTAGATACATCCAGAAAAGATAAACAAAAAATCACTCTTTACCTCTTTATCTTTATCCAACAATGTTGGTAAAGCAATGTGAACTTGGGAAACATGTAGAGTGAACAATGACCCAGCCAATGTTGCAGAATTCTTTATCAGGCATACCACATCATTCCCATTGACTTCAGATACCTGCGAAATCTTCATATTAATACACAAGACTAAAGTCCATAATATATAGCAGTGTGATAAACCTTTCTTTATGAGTGACTAATTTGATAAAGAGTGATCCGTGAAAATACAATTTTGGCTAGTAACATAGACAAGTATGAGCTCGAATAGATGAATAACGTGGATATAATTTCTCTTACCTCCAACCAAACAGAAGTAGTTTCGCTTCCAGTAAATAGGTACTGACCAACGAAGATGGTGTCACCCTTCGTAACTGCCTGTCAGACAAGAAAGGAAATAAATCGTCAAGTACAAAGCGAAGGACAGACACCCTGTGGCTTACAACCTGTAAATTAATTAATTTACAACTTTAAATGCATTAAAGGCGATTACTGAATGTGTATGACTAAGAATGTTCAGGTCAGCATGAGCTAAAGCCAACATCTAAAAGCAACAGATGGAGAGTATTTCTTGTCATACCTTGGCCAATCCATCAAAGTTGATAGGCAAAAGCTCATCTGAGGCCTCTTGGTCCTCATGTGGAGTCAGCGTAACAAGACCATCGGCAACGAGTGTAATAGACTTCTCGCTCTTGTTGACAACCTGCAACTCAGGGCCCACTGTATCCAGCATAACCTGAGATCAAAGAAAAAAATAAACAATAAGCAACACAAGTCCCATTTCAGGAAACCCTACCCTTAAAAAAAATATTCATCAACAGATTTGTGGCATCTTGTCAACTAAATGCTGCAATTATTAAGTCCTGGAAATTTTGGAACTAAAACTCTTTGGTATCATCGAGATCCAACGCAGACATACCGCGCAAAGTTTCCTAGTTTGCTTGACAGAGTCCCTCAGATTGTCCAACGTCTGCTGGTGATACTCAGCATCACCCCATGAAAAGTCAAATCTAGCCACTGCATTTATCAAACAAATCAAACTATCAAAGATAAATTTTGAACAAAAATCCACATATAGAAAAATAAAACATACAAAGAGGGTATAAAATAAAAAAAGTCTTGTGCAGTTTACCAGACATTCCAGCCTTCAGGCAGCCAGATATCTCCTCCACTGACCTTGACTTAGGTCCCAAAGTCCCAATAATCTTCGTCATAGCAGGAAAAAAAGTCTGCAAAGCAACAACATGCAGTCATCCTTACTACTCAAATGATTTCCAAAAATTACACGAATTCGCCAACCGAATCACACAGTAGATCCACATTCACATCCAAACCAGCAACAACAATAATGATAAAGACTTCAAACAATGCTGTAATAAAAAAAAAGACTTCAAACAGTGCAGAAAACTGAGAAGTACAAACACGAGAGAATCAACTAAGGGATGCGTCAAGTAAAATATCTTACAGGCTTGGATGGCTGGAGGATTGAGGCCATCCTTATAGGCTCCTCGAGAAGAAGGTGGCTCGAATGCATCTTGAACGACACGGAACGTAACAAATCGTAAAAACAAACAACGACGACGACAAATAAACAAGCGAAAGCTTAATTCAAACTCCGCCTTCGAGCAGATCGAGAATCGCAAGCGACGGCGTAAGGAAGGCTGCGCGCCGCGTCTCTGGTTCTTCTCACTAAAAGTGCAGAACGAGGGAGCGTGAAAGTTGAAATACTCGTTAATCGCTTCGCTGGGCGGTTTTATAGTCTAGATCCGAATGTGGTAACCGAGTTCAACAAACGGGTCGGATCTAGGAATGCTACCGTGACAAATCGTTAGAATTTCCACGTGATTGGCTGGACAGACAAGACTTTATGGTCACCGAGTGGGATGCGTTGTAGAGGATTAATATGCTAACGAATTGTTTCTTGGAGAAGGGGAAAACGAAAAGTTAAATTAAATATCAAGTCGCGTGGGAATATTTTTTCTTCTTTTTATTTTATTCTAATGTTATATTTTTTTTATAAAGGTTATAAAATTTTTTTTGTTGATTCATAACAGTTGGAACATCAATCTTTCAATTTTTTTTCAATCTATCAATCTATCAGATATAGGAGTAAGGATCCGGTGCAAAAGTTAATTTTTTGGTACAAAATACAAACTAATCATAGCTCTTGATCTTGTGATTTGAATGGAGGAGATTAAATCTTGATTTTTTGGTATTTTTCTTGGTGAGGAATTATAAAATGAAACTGACGAACTATGTCGTCTTTTCATTTTTTGGCTCGTCTTTTTCATTTTTCGGCTAAAAAATGACGAACTATAAAATAATTTTGACGAACTATAAATAAACTGACGAATTATAAAATAATTTTGACGAATTTTATATTTTGTACTAAAATTTAACTTTGTACCTGATCTTGAGCCCAGATATAGTGTCATGTTGGTTATAATAAATAGGAAACAAATAAGATTTTCTTCCATACTTTTCTCTCTTCCATTCTCTCCTGGTCTCCTTTTTACAAGTTCTCGCTCGGTGCGCTTCCAGTCAGTCACCAAAGCCGTCTTCCAATTTAATTCCATGTCGCGCAAATCCATCGACTCGTGCACATTGAAGCTCCATTCATGGAAGCCATTTCACATCCCAGCCAAAACCCTAGACTCCTCCGATTCCCTCAACCCCAAACCTTCATCCGCCGGTTTCCACTCCAAGCGCCCTTGCTTATCCGATCGAGCCACCTCCTTCGCTATCGACTCACTCGACATGTCCAACCTCACTTTGTTCGACGACGACAGACCAATTTCAGCCGCGATGCACCGCAGGGGGAGTCTCAGGATGTTGGCTGGCAAGAGGCGGAGGCGTGGATCTAGGTCTCTCTCTGGAAGGAGTAGCGATCGGAGTGCCAATCGGCGTTGTTGCTCGGTCGGCGCCTCGGCTGCTTATGCTACCTGCTCCGATTTCCCCGTTCCGGCCGGGACCGACTCCAGTGGGGAGTTGTTTGTTAATGGTGGAGAGGCGAATTGGGCTTCGGATGTGAGCGAGGCTAGAAGCTCGTCCAGGAAGGAGAAGGATGACAGGGAGCATGCAACTGGTGGAATAGCGCAATTTGTTGGACTGGAGGGTCAAGGTAATGAATCTGGATATGGAAGTGAACCAGGATATCGGGGAGATGCTGAATTGGGATATGGAGATGAATTTGATGAGGAAGAAGATGATCAGAGGCCGTTGTTTTGGGGTAACAAGTTTGAAGAACAAGACACGAAGATGGAGGTGGTCGCCGAAAATTCATTTTCAGAGCAAAAATCCCATCACAGATGTCGAAGAAAAAGGCATGATTCTAGAATGATGGATACAACTAGGTAACTTCTAAGTCTATGAACATATCCTAATGTTGGCCTCAGTCCCCAATAATGCCCTGGGTGTACCTTTGGCACGCCATTTTAGTTTCTGAGCTGTTGTTGAGGCTCTCTAGCCCCTTGCCACAATATCAAAATTCGACTATCAACTTTTTTTCTTAAATATTTTTTTTAAAAATTAAATTCCACTAGGAATGGATAAGTCCAAATTCATGTCGGTGCTTTAAGGGGCGTCGACCTCTTGATCATTCGAAATGATCAAAACTATGACCACTAAACTACTACCCATGATGCACTATTTCACAACAATTATTAATGTTTTCTAATTATAACAAAATTAAATTAATAAAATTTCAAACTCTAAACACCTTAACTACATCATAATTAAATTACTAACTATGTAAACTCCATTGAAATTAAGTGAACTCTCTAATCTGTGTCTCAAGTCGATCTTTTGTTTTAGATTCCATATACCTTTTTATCGAGTCACTATCAACGAAGTTTACACGATCAAATTATCAATTTAATCAATGTACAAGACATTTAAACATTTAATTTTTATTTTATTCCTAATTTAAAATAATAATAAATCTTCAATTAGAAAACATTAAAAACACCGATGTGTACTTTTTCATACTGTTTATACTAGGCTTCTTACTTACTTATTACTTATTAGAATTAATTGTTAATTTAATTTCTTTTATTTAAATAACTGACGGCTATTTGACACAACATATTCACTGAATTTTGTTTCGGAAGAAAACGTTATGATCTTTTATTTATTCAGTCATTTGATTTGATTACAACATTATTTTCAAAACATCTCATGAACTGACTACAGCTGCAGTTTCCTACTTGTTCTACACTCACACCACTTTCAATCTGGGATCAACCTCCACTCTCGCAACTCCCTCCGCCGCCACCTTCGCCGCCTCCACCTCACCAATCACAACCTCCCCATCCACAACCTCCTCCTCCACGTAATTCGGATCCTTCTCATCAATCGCCGCCGGACTCTCCTCCGCCACAGCTTCCGATTCCACAACATCCCCAGGCCCTTTCCACGTGTACTTACCTCCATGTCCCTGCTTCGGCGGCGGCGCGTGGATTCCACCTCTTCCATCCATCGGGTGGCGATCCAACCTCATGCATCCTTTGTCCTCCAGCTTCTTCTCCACGTACTTAAGCGTCTCAACGTTTCGTGTCTTGACTTCTACTTTCTCCACCACCTTGCGGCCTTCCTCGTTGCTGCTCACTGCTCGGATCACTCTCTTGTCGGGGTGTTTCGCTGACTCGATCGGCCTCTCCATTTTGCTTCAAGCTCAAACTGCTTCACTTTGATTGATTGACTGATTGATTTACTCGGAACTGAATGCGATTTTCTTATTCTGGTTTTTTGATGGAGTTTGGAAGTGACGAGTGGGGGGTTTATATAGAGGCGGTGTGGAGGTGGATAACGAGATAAGGTGCGTGCGTTATCTGGAAGGTGCTGGAAGGAATTGAAGCGAGTGACGTGGAACTGGAAGGATGAGGAAGCTCCTGGAGAATGGAGGAATATAAGTCAAAACTTTCGTTGACCAAAAAGCTGCAGATTCAGGTCGGTACTGAGCAGAAGTCTGTTTCTAGTGAAACACGACGTCGTATATCTAATTTTAATTTCTGTTTACAACTTACCGTATCGAAGTTCAAAATAACAGGACTCATCAAAAAAAAAAAAAAGTTCAAAATAACAGCTCCTTAGTAAGTTTTACTTTTACTGACAGTAGAATGACGTGCTTTTGTAAAAGCGATGCCGTTTACGGTAATAGAACCTGGAACGCGCGTTGTATACAGAAGTTAAAATAATTGGGATCTCAATTTACCGACATATAATTTATCTATAAAAAAAATATTTACCGACATATTTATGTATCGGGGTTCGGGCTGGCATTTCTGGCCCAACACGTGGTCCAGCCCATTTAATTTTAGTTTTATTATAGGATTAACTGTAAAAATATTGTCTGGACTATCGTCTGATTTCAAATTGGGCACCGAACTTTTTAAATTTTCAATTTAGTGATTTTTCATCAGCTTGGATACATTTATTTACGAATTCGATGTATGTGGAGTTAAAGTCGAAAACTTATGAATTTGGTTTTATGATTAACCAATTTGGTCAACTTTATTTTATCATGGTTGGAGATATGATCAATGTGATTGAAACATGTGAGAATTGATATCAAAATCACTAAATTAAAAATTAAAAAAGTTTCGATACCTAATTTGAAATCAGGTGTAATCCAAGTAATATTTTTGTAATTTACACTATTTTATATTAGGGAAAATCACTAAGAAAGGGTATGAACTATCACTCATTGACAAATCATGGTCCGAACTATGAAAATTGACAATTAAGGGCAATTTCAAAATATTTTGATCCATGAATAACACTTGATTGATCGAATATCACTTTATCAATTAACAAAGTTAACTAAACGAATGAATTGAAAACACTTTCTTACCCTTAATTATGAAATTGAGGATCAAAATATTTTGAAATTACCTTCGATTGTTAATTTTCAAAGTTCTAATCGTGATTTGTTAATGAATGATAGTTCATACCCCTCTTTGTCATTTTCCATTTATATTATATGTATTTGTGAGAATCCGTAACAATGACAAACTCCCTTTGAATAAAAATAAGGTTGTATAAAAAAAATTTGCATTGCCTGTCATATATGCGTCAAAATTAAAATTAAAAAAATTGAAATAAATGTATAAACTTCTTTTTTTTATTAAGTATAAACTTCTATACCATCACACAAATATTTATCCACTTCAAAAAACAATATGGATATTTAATTTTTTAAAATAATAAAAATCGAAGTGGAGCAGTTGACAGCGACAGCAGCAGGAGTGTGAGGGAGTTGTTGAGCTCAGAAAACCACCCGGAGATGGATCTCGCCTCGCTCCTCCAAGCCCTAATTCCTTCATGGACCTCCGTAAGCAATAAAGTTCTCGATCGATTTAATACTGATTTAAAGATGTGCTTTTTTACTTGGCTTGTTTTGATGTTTAGGTTGGAATGCTCGCTTCGTATTTTGCTTATCTAGGGTTGATTGGATCTGTACTGCCTGGGAAGATTGTGCCTGGTGCTGTTTTGCAGGATGGAACTCGGTTGTATTATAGATGCAATGGTCAGTCCTTATCAAATTGTTCATGTTAATGGCTATTGGATAATACTATATTTGAATTATTGAAGCAGATTTAAGCCTTGGAGTTTAATTATACTGAGAAAATGTGAATTATTTTACTTCGGTTGATTTGAGTTGTATGTGAATTTCCTACTGTGGCAGGTTTGTTGTCGCTACTGTTATTGGTTGGACTTCTCGGCATGGGGGTTTGGACAAATTATGTGTCGCCAACAGTATGTATCATATGATCCATAGTCAAATTGTTTTTTATTCAAGTTTATTGTTTGTACATCTGTAATTTTGGTATCCTGTAGTTTTTGGATGTACTGGTTTTACGGTTTTTACTGGTAGTCATACAATGTGACGTGAGTTTTCCATAGGCAAATAAGGGAAACGAGAACTCATTTTTAGTTTTGAAGATTTAATTTTTGTGTATGGCGTGTTAGGGAGGAGGCATCCGATTCCAGGAATTATGACATAATGATGACTTGCATTCTTTACATAACTATTCTACCATTCATTTCTAAACCCTGAGAGGACCTTGAATCATCCCTTAGCTGATAAAAATATGATATACAAAGTTTTTTCTTTTCATTCTCCTTGGTTATTTTCCATTACTTCCAGTCCTCTACACGGTATTGACACCATCTGCAGTTGATTGCAGAACGCGGATGGGAGCTTCTCTCAGCCACCTATATATTGAGTACTCTTGTGAGTCTTGGACTTCTTTTTGCTAATCAGATAACGATATTTCATCTCATGAGATGTTAATCTTGTACGCAGCAGTGTTTTTCACTGGTTTTCATTCCTTTCTTTCTTTTCAATGCTAGATTACTTTGGCACTTTACATATCTGGTCGAATGTCCAAAGATAAAGGGTCATCTTTAAAATCTCATGTCACTGGAAACTTCATACATGACTGGTATTACGTCTGTTTCCAAGTCATTATTTACTTTTATGTCTCTCAAAACTACTTCAAAATAGGGAACTTTAGTAGTTGTTGTTACATTGCCAATTTTGCATATGTCTTGATTTACGAAGCATACTGGTCACTTTCTTAACATAAATATTATTCCTATTGGTCATGAACTCAGATACTGAGCAAGCGTGGGCATGCTCTATAGTTTTGACTAAAGCGTCGCATTGTACAAGGCTAAATTACCCTGCTGCTTATGTCTTGATATCGTAGTGTCATACCATACGTGGTACATAAAAAGAATGTGTGGAGATAGGCTAGTGGATTCTATGTTTAGTGTTACCTGAATCGTAATTGAATGGGCTCCCGTAACTTCTCACTTACTTCTCAATCTGTATATGCAAGCCATTGATTTACCTATATGGTGGTACCCAATATGGTACTTCTGAGACGGTTTTGTATTTGTCTCTCTATAGAAGTTATAATAGCGATTTAGCCTCACTACAACTGAATATATTTATATAGTAGCCCATATGCAGTCATACAATGTGCTCTAGTTTATTTCTATAACGCCATCTCTTTTTTTGTCCTAGGTGGTTTGGAATACAACTGAATCCCAACTTCCTAGGCCTTGACATCAAGTAACTTTCGTAACTCCGACTTTTGTTTTCCATTGCAATGTCCCTCTTAACTTATTTATTAAGCATCTCAAATGCTAACCTTAGACTTTTAAAAAAGTATGTGTGATTTCCTTGCTGTCTAGGTTTTTCTTAGTTAGAGCTGGAATGATGGGATGGCTACTTATAAACCTCTCTGTTTTAGCCAAAAGTTTTCAAGATGAGAACTTGAGCCGATCAATGATCCTTTACCAGCTATTCACCATTGTAATATTGCATTTTATGTTTCAGTTTTCTCTTCATTACATCTTGATGTATTCTGATGATTGTGTTGTTTGAATTTTGTCAGTTCTACATCTTGGATTATTTCTTCTATGAGGAGTACATGACCTCAACGTAAGCATATAATTTTAAAAGCTTTATAGATAGATGGTTTATCTGACAGTATTAACTATTAACTGTATAATATGGTGGTACGATAAAAAAATGACAAATTTATGTCCCCTTTGTATTTTTGTTATGCACATTCTTGTAGTTTTATGGATGAAAAGTTTAAACAAATACGGCCAATAAAGACGTAATCTCTGGTTTATGCATGTAAAGTTCTAAGCCTCTCTACGTGCTAATAAGAATCTGCAGCTGTAATAGATCTAGTTGGTCATCATGTTTTACAGATGGGACATCATTGCCGAGAGATTAGGTTTCATGTTGGTGTCTGGAGATCTAGTATGGATTCCTTTCACTTTCAGTATTCAGGCAAGTACTCTTGTCTCAATTATGTCTGGATGTTTTGGTTATAACAACTACGTAGACAGTCAACTTGATATTTTTAATGATTTTGTGTTTAATCAAAAAGACAACTGATTGGTTTTTAGGGTTGGTGGCTTTTGAGTAACAAGGTGGAGCTTACAACTCCTGCCGTTTTTGCAAATTGCTTGGTATTTTTGATGGGGTACATCCATATTCGTCGCCATATATTCCTTATTGTAGGAAGGTCGTTTTTCCTCTTTGTTGTGTTGAATCATATACTGATAAATTGATTTACTTAATAGATATAAAGTATTTAGGGGGGCTAACAAGCAAAAGCACATATTCAAAAAAGATCCAAAAGCTACTATATGGGGCACAACCCCCAAAGTGATTGGCGGAAAGTTGCTTGCATCTGGATATTGGTAAGATGCTTACTTGTGATACAATTACCAATTATTGTTATAAATACGAACACGACATACACTAGCCCAGGTTATAACTTTGTATGAAGCTCTAAACCACGACAAGCTAGAGTTTGAGAGTGACATATTTTAACATAAAGCCCAGAGCTATTTACCCCACAGCTTATTTAATGCCGGATGATTATGACTGATATCTATAACAAAAAACAGCCAGCGTCTCTTTTTGCAGTTGTTTATAGGCGTTAGGTCATCCTTAATAGCTCAAGAATTATAAGATTATAGACGCAATCTTTTAATTTTTCTCCTTAAATAGGTTCCAATTTTAAGATTGTGCTATGAATTTTTTTTTAGATTCATAAGTGGTCTTAAGCCACCGAAATACGACAATACATGCAGACCTGAACTCAGGCATACAGCTTCAGGCCTACTGAAAAGCAAACTTGTTATGGAACGACCGGAATGACAATCGGTCGTGGCTCATTTGCTTGCCACGTGAATTTACAATAAAGTACTTCATGGCTTGTTGTGTGTGTGGATAACCAATATGTGATGATAGTCATTATTAATAGAAGTTTTTCAAAAAAGATCGTGCCAAGGCAGGAGATAGAAGAAAAAGGCTGACGATCTGTTTTTTTTTTTGATAATAGCTGACGATCTGTTTTTAAAGTTCACCATCAGTGGTGCCCTTAGCTGCCATTGCTACTATGATTGTTTTGTTATTCATCAGGACCTCATGGGTTTGCTGCCACACCATTTTTATTTTACTTTGAGTAAAATGCTTTGTGCACCTTTGGAGCTTAGGCTGTTATAATTGAAGGCTCGATTGCTATAAATCTTTCCATCGTTGACTATTCGTGAACAGGGGTATAGCAAGGCACTGCAACTATCTCGGGGACTTGTTGCTAGCACTTTCCTTCAGTCTGCCTTGTGGAATCAGGTACAATGTAAATTTTCAAAAAACATTAGTTTAAGACGACATCTAACAATTTTATTTTTTGATTTAAAATGCTACAGTTCTCCAGTCCCATATATTTACCCCATTTATCTCTTCATCCTGCTTATCTGGAGAGAGCGTCGAGATGAAGCTCGGTGTGCAGAAAAGTACAGGGAGATATGGGAAGAATACTGTAACCTTGTTCCATGGAGAATACTACCATATGTCTACTAGATGCACGGCGTTAATTATGCTGACTGCTGACTGCTGACTGCGCCAGTCGAATCTCAGCCCATTGGCAATGATGTGTAGTACATGAATGTTGTGTTGTACACAAGAATTTTCTAGTTATTTATCTCCAAGGCTGTGACTTGTGTTTTTCTACAACTCTTGTAAAACACTCTATTCTCAATTCACCTTTGAAACAAAGGCTTCTACAAAGATTCTCCTATTTGCAAGACCGGGTAAAATCGGGTTGTACTTTGTGCCAGATGAAACCGGGTTTTAATGTCTTTCGAGTAAAATCGGATTGTAGTGTAGGCAGGATAATTCCTGGTTGTAGTTGATTGGATCGTCTGTTTTTAGAAGGGTACTGTGTTCTTTTACCTATTCATTTACTGTCAGCTTCTGTTGTCGACCAGCTGTATGTTTTATCCTTCTTGGGCGACTTGTCCTGTTCTGTAGCTAGTTTGGCATTTTAATCACACACAAAAAAAGAAATCAAGTGCACTGTTGAGTGGCTAAAAGGATTTTTTATATCCTTGGATACTTAACAGGCCTAGTACCAGTAATGAGGATCTCTATTAGATGCCGAACAACATCTAGTGCATAAAACAACCGAATTATAACGGATGTATTGTTACCTGATCGATCTTTGACCGAACAATGTTCTCAGAAAAACACATCATCCTAGTAAAAATTCAAACCAAAAGGCCACTTAAACCCAGCTTTGGTGCATCATCCAAAAACCAATGCACTTCTCATGAAAGTGGTGAGAACAAACGGTCTTGACAACTTTAACATCCTCGTTAAACTTGTCCAAACAAATTATGCAAATTTCATCTCTCATCCCAACTTTGTACTATACAAGCTTCATGTTGAAACCATTGTCGTGAGCGTGAACCAATTTCACGCTGAATTCTTTGAGGCGGGACTCCTCATCTCGAATGGTACTATCAAAGAAGTAACAAACCGAACTATACCTCAGCACGTCAACCAAAGCCATTGTGGATGCTCCCGGAGAAACTTCGCTTGTGAAACTCTGCAAGAAATTACAAATCTGACTCATTTTATCTTCTCGAAGCTCGTCTCGCAAATTCTCAAAAGCAAAAGAGACTGATGCCTTCTGAGGTACGGTATTCACTTGGGATTGGGTAATGGACAGTATCATATTAGAACGTGGCGGCGATAGTGTGGTACGATGCAAGCTATTAAAGCCACCTGCTTCTGGATAGGCGAAACTCTCATGGTATTCGTGACTAAACTCAATTCCAAATAAGTAAGCATCCTCCTTGTTGACGCTGCCCCATGCCGTATGAGACTCGTCCATTATTCGCGAAGAGAATCTCACCCACCAACCGTCCCTGATGAGAAGTGGAGTAGGGTCGTCCATGACCGATTGAAATTACAGCTTTGGGTCGTCGATCGATTGGGAACCACTGCAGAAGAAGAGAAAAGTTGAGAATGGAGGAGTGATCAGTATGTGCACTGCATTTATAGGGATGATAGAGACTTTCCTAGTTACGGTCTTCTATTAAGGCCCTGTTCTGTAGAGCTTAAATTTCATGTTTTTAAGTTAAATAAAGTTAAATAAAGTTAGGTTAAATTAAATAAAGTTAAATAAAGTTAAGTTAAGTTAAATAAAATTAAATAAAATTTTTCAAATTTTAATTTTGTAGTTCAATATGATTACAAACTTAAATTAAACACCTTTATTCAAAAAAAATTATTTTTTTAAGTTCAGTAAAGTTAAATAAAGTTAAGTAAAGTTAAATAAAGTTAAATAAAATTCAGTAAAATTAAATTAAATTAAATAAAGTTAAATAAAATTTTTTCAGCTCTATCAAACAGAGCCTTAAATTAGGAAACCACACCAACAAAGTCTCAATTATTTTTTTTATTTTTTTTGGATTCGAAAGAAAAGCCCAGTTACTTTTGTTTGACCCGATAAAAACCCAATTACTTTTTTTTGGATTTGGAAAGCAAAGCCCAGTTGCTTTTTTTTTTGAACCGAGCAAAGCCCAATTACTTTTTCTTTTTTTCCTTTTTTTTTGGATTGGACAGCAAAGCCCAGTTACTTTTTTTTATGAACCGAGCAAAGCCCAATTCCTTTTTCTTTTTTTATTTCTTTTTTGGATATTTCTCATAACCAAAAAAGTCTTCTGATTTTTCTCTCGTGGTTGTAAAATTGAATCTGGGATTCGCATGAAGTTAGGGTAACGGAACGCAAAACCAAAGATTGAGGTCACTGGAGATACATAACATAGCACAGTCCAAAGACAAGGTTGTTTCATGTCAATGACAAGGAAAGCAGTAAAACAAGTCTGCTGGAATCAAAGGCTGTTTTTGCTTTCATCGTTTTCATAAAAGTATGCATATAATTACGAAAATTAAAGACCGTTTGATCGAAGTTCGAACGACTATCATTATTTTTTATGAGAATTGCTATTTCTCAAATGATCGTAACTCTAGTAACATATCCTAATTAACATACATATACATTAACTATTTATTTACCATGATTAAGATATGAATTTACATTTTTATGATATATTTTTAATTTTAATTAAGATATCCTTTTTTTCTTTTCTTTTTTGATCGAAGCTCGTTGGAGCTGGATTAGTATTTGTTATATTGGATGAGGGATTCGAGCCCAGGATACTTGGCAATCACAGGAGAGGCGCTGACTGAGCCATCTAATTGACCTCATTAAGATATCCCAATTAGCATAAAGATATATTATTTCAATTTAAATACATGATTGAACATTTTTTTATATAATTTTAATTAGAATTATTATTCTGATAAATAGTGTGAGTAGGTCTATCCCAATTCCCAACCGCTCCATAAAAAGTTTGAATATCACTTTCTACTGGGCCGAACAAAGTGCTAATTGAAAAGATAGTGAAGTCCTATCAAAAATAGAATAATAATACTAATAATAATGAAGGATAGCGTACGCTGCAAAACAAATTTAACTACTCAGACAAAAATTTCCAGAATACAGTGAAAAGTTTTGTGCTTTAGTTTATGTTGAATATTTTCTACTAAATTGATGAAATGAGGTTTCGATTGAGCCGTCATCGATGGGAGAATTGGGGATTTGGGTTTCGTGATTCGATTCGAAATTGGGGTTTTGGGTTTTCAATTTCGTGATTTGATTCAAAATCGACGCGATTCGGCAAAGGGTTGATTGGGTGGTGGAGAGGCCGCGTCTTGAGAATTTGAAAGAAGAAATCGAGGATAAGAAGACATTTGAAATGTTTAGAGTTTCCGAATAAGAAAGGTTAAGATCAGAAAAGATTGAAATGCAGAATCGTCTTCTAGGGGAACCTTGAAGCTATAAGACTGGATAGAGAATCCTTTATTGCCAGTATGAAACATGAAAAATTTACTGTAACGCCCCAAAATTCGTAACCTTTAGAACGGCGTCACATTGACCGTGCATTCCCTAAAACCATATTTGGAATGCACGAAGCCTCTAAAATAACATTACAAAAAATGAATTTTAAAGGAAAAATAATGCAATTCATCTGAAAATCTTTAAATGACTAAATAAAACTAAGTAGCGGAAATGTTGTTACTAATTAACAGATATAGACTTCAGTTTTATGTTTGAATGAACAAATCTACTAACGTCCTCACTGTCACACAGATCCCCCAAGCAAGCTGATCATTCATACCTGAAATAAAGATGTGGATGGGGGGTGAGTTCCACGGCTCAATAAGCAATATAGACCCAAACTAGTCGAATCATGAGTGAAAGACAGGCATAAAGAATAAACCAAGATTACCTTTCGGAGTACATATCAAAGGAATTAACTCATGATAGAACAAACAGAATAAACAAAGACTATTTTCAAAAGTATATGCAAAAGGGATACACCGATAACGGAACATAACAGACTTCGGAAATGACTACACAAATAACGAAACAAACAGACTTCAGAAATGGCTACACAAATAACGAAACAGAGACTTGAAAAATGCTACACATATCACGGAACAGAACAGACTTCAGCATGCTACACAGATAACGGAACAGATCAAACTTCAGAATTGGCTATATCAATAACGAAACAGAACAGACTTAAGAAATGGCTACACAGATAACGAAACAGAGCATACTTCAAAAACGGATACAAACAACGGAATGGAACAATCTGAATTTCATAATACGGAATAGGCTCCACAATCCAGTCACGCAAACAGAAGTCCCGGGACAGAGTCGTACTTGGCCACGTTTACCCCCTATGGTAGGGCAACAAAAATGCCACGTTTACCCCCTGTGGCAGGGCAACAAAAATGCCACCTTTACCCCCTGTGGCAGGGCAACAAAAATGCCACGTTTACCCCCTGTGGCAGGGCAACAAAAATGCTGATGGACTATGGGCCTTCGGATTGAACAAAAAGACAAGACGAGTGATACATGATTTCAAATGACAAAGCTACGAAAACACTCATGACTCGAAAGAGAAGATTATCACAAGACATGACAATCCAAGATATGATCAAAAGGAATAACCAGAATAGGTCTACATTACTTACCTCAAATCCGCAGCAAGTAACCTTCAATACAATTTATATCATGCTGAAATCAAGCAAGAGTCACCTAGAAATCATAAACAACATACTTATACTATCAGACTTAATAAAACTCACTATCGAATATCAAGCTACATATTATTCTAGTCCATTTTTCCAATATCAAATTATTAACATTAGCGATTTCAGATTCGAACTTAAGCATTCACAAAAAAAAATACAACTCCATACATCCTATTTTGTTCAATCAATCAAATCTGCCATTTGTTCATAAAATTCATATATCATGCCTGAACTTGAAAACTGTTTACCTCACAAAATACTTAGAGTTAGAATACGAAACTAATATTTTCAGAAAGATTATTTCGATTACTATAATTTAGGATTTTGAATCACTCAATTCCGACATCTGAGCTTCAAGATATGAAATGTTGAAGTTTAACCGTCTAAAGTTTCAGATATCAAATTCTGCAATTTTCAGATTACAGTTCTTAACTTATAACTCGTTTTTCTAACAATCCAAGAAGAACTAAAATATGCTCGGCATGTTATTGGAAAGATCTTTTCAAGTACAACATAACAGGCTCTTGATACACACAATTCGGTCACAAAAACATGATTTATTTTCCCTTGAAAATCGCTCAGCGAACCTGTTCAGATTTACTGGGCAGATTTCAGCACCAACTTCGAAATCAAATTACTCTTACATCCGATTGAATTAGAAAGCACTCTACACCTGGTTGAAAAGTTCGTTTCGACTACTACAACATATCATCAAGATTTTATGAATTCCAGTAAGAGAAACATAAGTTATTGTCACTTTAAACTAAGCCAGCAGATCTGATTTTTCGCCAAATAAACACAAAAACTTACAATGTAAATTGAAATCTTACCTATACTGTTTGGAGCTTCACATACCCGTAGGTGCCGTCACCATTATCATGTTAATCTGATTTTCTTTTGTTTCTTCGTGTGAGGTTGGGATTGGAAAGAAAAGAAAAACGTTTGATTAAGAAAAGCCTAAAAGGCGTTAAAGGTTTGACTCTCCCGTAATCATTCTTACAGATTTCATTACTTTCCATAAATTAGTTGTTTAATGTTCTTAATTGAATTTCATCATATCTTTTATTTATTCATGTTTTTCAAATGTAGTCAATTTCAAATTTCTTTAAAATTTTGGGCTATTACATCTACCCTTCTGGAGAACCCTTTAGTGCCAGTATGAATATGAAACATGAAAATTCCACACTTCGGCCGAATCTGATTTGACCTAAATCCAGGGCCGTGCCTGATATAGGGGCGGGTTGGGCGTAGGCTTGGGGTCCAACTTGTTTAGGGGCCCATAATTTATGAGATTAAATTAACCTAATTCATGCGTAAAAGGGAAAAATGACTTCAAAAATTTATAAAAAATTCATTTATATAATATACAAAATATAAATTATGTATAATACAATAATTTATCCAAATTTAGTAACATATATTTTATAATTTTATATAATATACAAAATATAAATTGCGTACAGTAAAATAACAAAAATATTTCATTCAAATGTAGTAAGATATTTAGTTATAAATGTAATATACGTAATTTAATAAGATATATTTTATAAGACATCTTATTAATTTTTTATTCAAAAATAAATGATTTTTGTCATATGGAAATATTTGTTTTAGTTTTTTTAGCTTCTAGTTTTTAAGTTTTTTTTCAGTTTTTTAAGTTTTTTAGTTTAGTTTTTAGTTTTTTTATTTTTAGTTTTATGAAAACTAACGTTCTTTTAATTAATGTAATAATTACTTTTAAATAATAGTAATTTTTTCGTAATGCAAAATATTTTTAGTTTGTCCCCTTTTATCAAAATTTATGTGTCCGTCCCTGTATTCAAGAGTGTAAAATGAAAACAAATCAAGCTAACGACAGATTGGATACAACTCTTCATTGCGATCAAACCTAGCAAGTAGACATTTTTCTTGATTCTTATTGGTTTCTATCTTGTTGGGGGCCCAAAAATTATATCCAAGGGCCCGAGAATGACAAGCACGACCTTGCCTAAATCGAACACATAACAAGAATTTCTATGGACTGAGAATGTTGCATTTAAGCATTCTTGCTCCTGTAAGCTTGGAGGTGACTTGACACTTCTTGATACGTGAAGGTAGGATCGACTTCAATGAGTCGCTGTAAAATCACTCCTGGTTTTGCGGCTGCATGTCCACCCAACTCGTTGACAACATCAGCAAATATAAGTTCCAACTGAGCAGTCCAGATTCTTCTTTTCTTCCTAGTTGGGAAGACAGCATTGATGGGTATCGCGTTAATTGGCGCTTCGCTTGAACTCTTACTAGTTGGGAAGACAGCATTGATGGGTGTCGCCGGCTGGGGCTGGGGCTGGTGCTGATGACTTGCTACTAAAACCGCATATTGTCGAGCGGGATTCAGATCCAGTGCTGCGCAGCAGAATGGTGCCAGCCCAGGAAACGACGTCGTTTGCATTTGATTTTTAATTTCACATTCCTATCGTCAAAACAATGTCGTTTAACTAAATAAATGCGAGTCATGTATGGCTAAGTCACGTGCCACACTAACCTCTACTAAGGGAGTCTTATTTTTTTTATAGCTTTTCCTTCTCCTCTGTTTCTCTCTTCATCTGCATTCTGCTTGACTATCTTTTACCATTTGGATCTGCAAGTCTGCAACAACCCAAAAATAATAATACCATTTCTTGGCCGTCGTGCCCCCTTGTTTCCAATCTCTTTCCCAGCGGCCAGCTCAATCATCTGCTAACTCAATTCAGGAAGAGGTGTTGTCCGACTCCGATCCAAAACTACATGCTACAAGGTCTTAACTTTAATCCCAAATTGTGGAATGTAGGTTAATTATTAGCTTTATTGATTGAGGAGAAAGATACAATAAAGTTTAAGATGAGACTCGTAGAACCCTAGGTTCTCACCCAATCCAATAATACAAATCAACCAAATGAAATTCAAATTAAATGAAACTGGAACTTCCCGGTGACGAGACGACCCAAAGCCCTCAAAGAAAACGCTGCAATCGGTCACGGAATCCCTCCCGTGGCCTTCCCCTACAGCAGCTCTTGCGGCAACTCAAACTGAATCAATCTCGCACTCGACGCTTCAATCACTCTACGCACAGCTTCGAATCACTCTAGGCTAATCAATGGATGACTTCTCACGCTCGTGATTGAATGGAAATCGCTCTGGATCAAAAGCCCCAAATTTCGAACTGAAGAACCCTAATCTGGGTTTCGGCTGGCTTTAAACGAATGAAGAAGAAGGCCAAAACGCAGCCGTTCGATCGTAACGAACAAACCGAACTTCCGCGCGTCCTTTGGATTAATGAAACGCCGTCGCTTGGTCCTCAGTCCCGTGATGCTTTGCCTGTCACGGGCAGTCACGGGCTGATACGGGATGGCGAAATGTCATAGCCACGGTGGAGTCCCGTGACAGCTTCAATGATCCGTGACAGTCCAAGTGTCACGGGGCATCACGGGAGCTGCTGAGCATTTGCCTGAAAATGAACCAAAGCACCAAGCCAAAACAATACCAAATACTTCCAGCTTCCATATATGAATCTCATCAATTGTAACTCAACTTAACAACCTCAATCAACATGCTTAGGGTTAATAAACTCAACAATTGCCCTCCTAACCCTAACATGTTATTATAAAGCTAACACAACCTAAAGGGCTTAAAAACAAAACTGAAATGAAGTAACTGATGAACTGAGCTGATAAACTGAGCTAAGGGCAGGGCATACCTGACCTTACCAGATGCAAGAGGAAGCCTGCTTCAAGTCACAGCCCCTATAAATAATGCATCTCTACAAAATTGAAATTTGTTAGTAGTGACAATCTTAGTCCCAAAATTTGCTGGATTCTTTTCACCTAGGATTTTTCTGATTTCAAACTCTTTTGATTCAGTCATATCACTAATAAAGTGGTACCTAACATCAATATGTTTGGACCTTTCATGATAGACAGGATCTTTACACAAGCATAAAGCACTTTGGGAATCCATGTAGATTATAGGCATATAAGTATTTCTATCAATTTCTTGTAAAATACCCTTCAACCATATTGCTTCCTTGGATGCCTCAGTTGCTGCTATGTACTCTGCCTCAGTTGAGGATAGAGCAACAATAGGTTGCAACTGAGATTTCCAAGAGATACAATTCCCAGCCCATGTAAAGAAAAAACCAGTTGTGGATTTTTGGTTATCCTTATTACTAGCATAATCACTGTCTACATAACCATATAATTCAGTCTTAGGGGCATGTGAACCATAAATCAATCCTAGTTTCCTAGTTCCAGAAATGTACTTAAGCAAGTATTTCATAGCAATCCAATGTTTATCTCCCGGGTTAGACATAAACCTACTAAGAACACTCACACCAAAGGCCAAATCTGGTCTAGTACAAAGCATAGCATACTTCACTGAACCCACAGCAACATCATATGGAACTTTACTCATTTTCAGTTTATCTTCATCAGAAACAGGGCAATCATGCTTGGTTAATTCAAGGTGCCCTCTTAAGGGTACAAGAGATGGTTTAACATTTTTCAGTTGGAACTTGTCTAACACTTTATCAAGGTAATCAGTTTGAGACAAGTACATGACCCTTTTATTTCTGTCCCTAGTTATTTTAACACCCAGAATTCTTTGGGCTTCACCCATGTCCTTCATATCAAAGTGTTTCTTAATGTCAGACTTTATGCTATTAACAACAAGTCTAGAATCACTTATAATGAGCATGTCATCAACATATAACAGAACAAAGGCAGGGTATTTAGCATTCATATTCTTCAAGTAGAGACAAGAATCATATTTGCTCTTAGAAAAACCCAAATCAGTCATGCAAGCATCAAACTTCCTATTCCATTGCCTAGGTGACTGTTTTAAGCCATATATGGATTTATTCAGATGAAAAACATGGTCAGGAAATTTCCTATCAACAAAACCTTTTGGTTGTTTCATATAGATAGTTTCCTCTAGGTCTCCATTCAAAAAGGCAGTTTTAACATCCATTTGATCTATTTCCCAGTTAAAAACAGTTGACATGGCTAACAAAAGTCTTAATGTCTTATATTTAACAACTGGTGCAAAGATCTCATTATAGTCAATTCCTTCATTTTGTGAAAAACCTTTAGCAACAAGCCTTGCTTTAAACCTTGGAGGTTCAGCAGGGCTGTTACCATCTTTTAATCTAAAAATCCATTTACAAGCAATAGCTCTAGCATTCTTAGGCAAAAGAATTAGTTTCCAAGTTTTATTGTCATTCATGGATTGAATTTCATCATGCATAGCATTAATCCATTCAGTTGCATGCTTACAATTGACAGCTTCTTCAAAAGTTTCAGGAACAGAAATCTCATGTTTGATCATTTCAGAAACCAAAAAAGCATATTCAAGCACATTTGTTGTATAATCAGCATATCTCTTATTAGCCATCCTAATTCTAGGTTCCCTATCCCTAGTTAAGGAATAATTGGCTAAAGGATGATCATTTTCAACATGTTCAGCATCAACAGCAATATCAGGAGGCAAATCATCAACAACATGATCAATAACAGCTTCAGCAAGCACAGTTCCACTGTTCCCAATATTTTCAGAATTTAAAGGTTGATCATGATCAGGATTTGTTACCTCTCCCCCACCTAATTGGTGAGGATGCTGACCTTGATCATCTGGATTAATATCCTGAAACACTCCTTGATCAAATTCCTCTTGATCATCAGCTCCATCAGGTGGGTCTGTTATATAAGTTCTAGGCACAAAGTCTTCTGCATATTCATTGTTAGAACCTGAAACTTGCTCAACTTGAGGTGTTAGTCTTGACTTAAAATGAAAATCACTCTCATTAAATGTCACAGACCTAGACACAATCACTTTATAGCCACCAGACTGAATTAGCAACAGTTTATAACCCTTAGTTCATTCAGGATATCCCAGCATTACACACTTAAGAGCCCTTGGTTGTAGCTTACCCTGTGAAGCATGGGCATAAGTTGTACAACCAAATGGTCTTAGATGAGATAAGCTAGGCTTCCTGCCAAACCACATCTCAAAAGGTTTCTTAAAATCTATGGCAGATGAGGGACTCCTATTGATTAAATAGCATGCAGTTATGACAGCTTCACCCCACATAGAATTTTTCATACCAGAACTAAGTAATAAGCATCTAGCCTTTTCTAACAAAGTTCTATTCATTCTTTCAGCTGTGCCATTTTGTTGTGGAGTACCAGGAACTGTTAAGAGTCTTTTAATACCATGTTCTTTGCAAAACAAATTGTATTCATTGTTGCAAAACTCTAAGCCATTATCAGTTTTTAGTGAAATCAATTTCAAACCAGTTTGGTTCTCTACCATGGCTTTCCAATGTTTAAAATGATCAAAGGCTTCATTCTTATGCTTTAGCAGAAATACCCATACCCTCCTAGAAAATTGATCAATCAAGGATAAGAAATAATACCTTCCACCGATGGTTGGGACCTGAGATGGCCCTCATAAATCTGCATGGACACACTCAAGAGGCTTGACAGCCTTGTAAGATGATTTAGGGAAAGGGTGAGCAGTTTTCTTGCTCAAAATACAAGTTTCACAAAAAGTCAACTCAGCAGGGGAAAAAGTCAATATCCCAGATTTTGCTAAGCTATTTAATCCCTTATTCCCTATGTGTTCTAGTCTAGCATGCCATTGTTTGATTTCAGTTAAATCCTTATCAGCTTGGTGATTAACAGCATTCAGTTCATGAGAAGTTTCAACAAAATACAGTCCACCCTTTTTAATAGCTTTGATGACTGTTTTATCATTTTTGATTACTTCCTTAATGCCATTACTTGTATTGATTTTTAAGTGCTGATCATCAAATACAGATTCTAATAAGAGGTTTCTCCTGCAGCAGCTCTTGCGGCAACTCAAACTGAATCAATCTCGCACTCGACGCTTCAATCACTCTGCGCACAGCTTCGAATCACTCTAGGCTGATCAATGGATGACTTCTCACGCTCGTGATTGAATGGAAATTGCTCTGGATCAAAAGCCCCAAATTTCGAACAGAAGAACCCTAATCTGGGTTTCGGCTGGCTTTAAACGAATGAAGAAGAAGGCCAAAACGCAGCCGTTCGATCGTAACGAACTAACCGAACTTCCGCGCGTCCTTTGGATTAATGAAACGTCGTCGCTTGGTCCTCAGTCCCGTGATGCTTTGCCTTTCACGGGCAGTCACGGGCTGATACGGGATAGCGAAATGTCATAGCCACGGCGGAGTCCCGTGACAGCTTCAATGATCCGTGACAGTCCAAGTGTCACGGGGCGTCACGGGAGCTGCTGAGCATTTGCCTGAAAATGAACCAAAGCACCAAGCCAAAACAATACCAAATACTTCCAGCTTCCATATATGAATCTCATCAATTGTAACTCAACTTAACAACCTCAATCAACATGCTTAGGGTTAATAAACTCAACAATAACAACTACTTCGACAGTCAACTTGATATTTTTAATGATTTTGTGTTTAATCAGAAGACAACTTATTGGTTTTTAGGGTTGGTGGCTTTTGAGTAACAAGGTGGAGCTTACAACTCCTGCCGTTTTTGCAAATTGCTTGGTATTTTTGATGGGGTACATCCATATTCGTCGCCATATATTCCTTATTGTAAGAAGGTTGTTTTTTCCTCTTTGTTGTGTTGAATCATATACTGATAAATTGATTTACTTAACAGATATAAAGTATTTAGGGGGGGCTAACAAGCAAAGGCACATATTCAAAAAAGATCCAAAAGCACCTATATGGGGCACAACCCCCAAAGTGATTGGCGGAAAGTTACTTGCATCTGGCTATTGGTAAGATGCTTATTTGCTATCACAATTACCAATTATTGTTATAAATACGAACATGACATACACTAGCCCTGGTTACTTATAATTTTGTATGAAGCTCTAAACCACGACAAGCTAGAGTTTGATCGTGACCAGGCCCGGCTGCAATGTAAGGCTACTGAAGCAAATAAATCAGGCCCATTTTTAAATAAAAAAATTCTTTAAGAAATTCTTTAAGAAAAAGGCCTCATTTTGTTAAGAAAAGGCCCCATTTTATTAGGAAAAGGCCCTATTTTGTCAAGAAAAGGCCCCATTTTGTCAAGAAAAGACTTAATTCCTTAAAAATAAGGGTTAATTACAAAAAGGTTACCTGGACTATCATGTCGTTTCAAATCGCAGCCTGGACTATTCCGATTTTCATTTTAGTGTTTTTGGACTAAATTGCAAAAAAAATAAAGTAACGGTTTTTGTCAAATTATTTTGTAAACAGGTGGTTTGGCTTGTTAGACAATATTAAATTAGATGTAGCATTTGTTTTTAAATAAAATAATAATAAATGTGGCATTTATTTTTTTGCAATTTAGTCCAAAAACACTAAAATGAAAATTGAAATAGTCCAGGCCGCGATTTGAAACGACGTGGTAGTCCAGGTAGTCTTTTTGTAATTAACCCTAAAAATAAAGCCAATATATTTGAAAATTATGTGAAAAAGGCCCAAAATTTTTTTTTTTCGCTTCAGGCCCCCAATGTCCTTGAGACGGCCCTGATCGTGACATATTTTAACATAAAGACCAGAGCTATTTACCTCATAGCTTATTTAATGCCGGATGATTATGACTGATATCTATAACAAAAAACAACCAGTGTCTCTTTTTGCAGTTGTTTATAGGTGTTAGGTCATCCTTAATAGCTCAAGAATTGTAAGATTATAGACGCAATCTTTTAATTTTTCTCCCAATTTTAAGATTGTGATATGAAAGTTTGCAGAAACTTGTTATGGAACAACCAAAATGACTATCGGTCGTGGCTCTCCTTAATAGGCTCGATTGCTATAATTCTTTCCATCGTTGACTTGTTGACTATTCCTGAACAGGGGTATAGCAAGGCACTGCAATTATCTCGGGGACTTATTGCTAGCACTTTCCTTCAGTCTGCCTTGTGGAATCAGGTACAATGTAAAATTTTCAATAAACATTAGTTTAAGACAACATCTAACAATTTTTTTTGTTTCAAACGCTACAGTTCTCCAGTCCCATATATTTACCCCATTTATCTCTTCATCCTGCTTATCTGGAGAGAGCGTCGAGATGAAGCTCGGTGTGCAGAAAAGTACAGGGAGATATGGGCAGAATACTGTAATCTTGTTCCATGGAGAATACTACCATATGTCTACTAGATGCACGGCACTGCGCCAGTCGAATCTCAGCCCATTAGCAATGATGTGTACATGAATGTTGTGTTGTACATTTTCAGTTATTTATCTCCAGGGCGGGCTGTGACTTGTGTTTTTTCTACAACTCTTGTAAAACACACTATTCTCAATTCACCTTTGAAACAAAGGCTTCCACAAAGATTCTCCTATTTGCAAGAAATCAAGTGCACTGTTGAGTGGCTAAAAGGATTATTATTTTTTCCCTCCAATACTTAACAGGCCTTGTACTAGTAATGAGGAGCTCTATTAGATGCCGAACAACATTCAGTGCATAAAACAACTGAATTATAATGGATGTATTGTTACCTGATCGATATTTGACTGAACAATGTTCTCAGAAAAACACATCATCCTAGTAAAACTCAAACCAACCTCAGCTGGAGATGCTGATATGAAGGGCATCTAGCAAAACACTTCAGTGAAACAATGACTTCTCCAACAGTTCTGATTCAACAACCGCATCCCTCTAGCCTGAAAAAACATAACAGCTTCAAAGTACAAATTAGTACTCAAGTACTACAGAACCATTTAATTTACCCAAATCTAAATAAACCAATCGATAAACAATAGAAGCCCCTGTAACTGTAAAGCAATAAATCAAAAATATGAATTAACATTCAACCAGTTGCATATGAAAATAAATTCCTATAGTAAATGAAAATGACAACTTATTTTGTATGCCCGAGCGCGAATCCTCAAATGCTACAGAAGGATCCCCTACTGATCCATATACTTGGTCACTTATCTTCAGTCTTCTGATCCACAAGGGCATCAAGCTCATCAAAAGCGCATTCATCTGGTAACACAAGCTCCAACCCTGCAGCAACATGCGATGAACCAAACTCCCAGACATCAGAGAACGAGCTGCGAGCTCCAAATTCAGGCATGTTGTAGTCAGCTACATTGTCCCAGAGACCATCGTTAGGGCTTGAGATGACCATGTTGGTATCAAAGCCCAAGCACCACGCATCTTCCTGCTTGCAGCTGCTTTCAGTTCCTGAAGTTGATAAACCGTGAATACCTTTCTCCTTGCCCATATCCTCAGGGAAAGACACTAAGTAATCAGGGCTGCAATTATCAAGATCGTCGACTTTACCCTTCCCTTTAAATAGTGAATCTCGAGATTTGAAATCTTCATTCGTAACTTCAGGGGTTGTAATGAATTCCTCCAGTGCCACCAGTTCCTTTGAAGTGGGTAATTCTGTCACCAAGACGTCCTTTTTATTTAGCGCAATATTCCCGCTGTCTACGTTCAGTTTTCCAACCAAATCTTCTGGGAGATAGCCGGGCAGCTGTGGGATGGGAACTGATGTTGCGTCTAGCATGGTTGAAGATTCATAAGGTTGACTTTGATCAGGCCATGATTTAGCAATCCATTTCTCGATGTTCAGACCTGATCTACCTGCCACATGCGACTGATGAGTGATGAACTTCCGTTTCATTTTTGGAGACTCAATTTGACTATGAGCCTTTTCGGACTGAAGACGAGCTAAGAATGCTGGATTCTGAAACAATTTAGACAGAAAAGTAACCATTTGCTTCTGCTTTTTCTCAGCAATTTGGATCCTCTGATTCACTAGTTCCATATGGTGGGCTGTTCCTTCCTGCTCGATCTGTAATTCAGCAACTTCATGCATCAACATTTTCCTCTCTTTCTTTAACTTCTCTACCTCGTCTTCTAAACCATGCCTCCCTGCCTCGGCACAAGCTCCAAAATTGCTTTCCTGCTGCGACTGAGGTGACTTGCGCCTTTGGATGCTCTTCAAGAGATGTTTCTTCCCACGGACAAATCCCGTGTTGGCAAATTCCCATTTATCAGCGTCAATCTTGCGGAACCTCTGACCACAAAAACCAAATGAGTTTCCAAATATACAAAGTACATCAAGAGCATTGCTATTTCAAATACACATAAACGCTGCCGATTATGTAATTTACACGGTTATAAAAACATACCAATCGCATCCGAATCTGACGAACTGGTAACAGGATATATATAGTAGCCAAATAGTAGCTTACACAATTACAGAATATCAACCTCTGATGAAAAATGTACTGGTTCAAGTATATTGAATAATATTCAGGGAAATAATATCTATAATGCATCTTTACTTACAAGTATATATAATAATATAACCAAGAAATGCAATATAATATGATCTTCTATAGCGAATAACTACAAACTATAACTGCAGTTTCCACAGCCAGAAAGTATTCCATCTCCTGCACATCCATAGGTAAATACAATTACAGAGGTGTGCTTATCATTTAGAAAGGCATATAGTCAGATGCCAATACTCCAACACGGCATGTTAGATACACAGTTAGGATTTCGGACTAAAATACAAGTAAGGTCTACACAGATAGCAGCAGTCTGGGAAAATCATTTTCTCGGTTCTCATTGTATATCGAAATATTGCCAACATACACAAAGACATCTCATCAAACTACTTACATATAAAAACCAACATCAGATAACATGGCAACAAGGTTATACAAAACAAAAAGGAGAAACAAAAGATACAATCATACACAGACCGTCGCAGCCAGAACAGGCTGAGACACAGTGATACCCAGTTACCCACATAAGTGTTTAGCTGGCGAACAAAGCTGGAGAAATTGTTGTGCTTAAAATTCCTGGGAAGAACAATTCTTGAGAAATCAACAGGGTCCCAAACCACAAAGCTATCACCACCACCTCCCCAAGAAATTATGCTATCCAATGCAGGATCATCCACCAAATCATACGTCTTGGACAAAAACGGCGGAACTGTACTCCCTTGCAAACAATCAAGCGGCTGCGGCACGTTAAAGCTCATCCCATCTCCGCCAGTTTCGCCAGGTATCCTAACCGATAACGGCGCCACATCCGCCACCTCCTCCTCGTCACCCACTTGAGATGAAGACGACCCAGAAACCCACATCTGAAATTAAACCTGAGGACGAAATGGCGGAGCTGGAGAGGCGCATTGGGGTTTTAAAAGAGGCGAAAGTAGACTGTGTACAAATGCTGATAAGGTGTTTGATAAAAATCCTCAATGGCGGTGGAGGAAAGAAAACGTCGAGAAGGTTCGCGTCCGAGTGGGTCGCTCGACATGGACAGCTGAGCTGTGATCGGAATCTCGGATTGGTCGCAAAGCCGATCGTCGTCGTCATCTTTTTACACCGACTTAGGTCTTGGCTGTGGTTTTTCTTCGCAGGTTTTTTCCGCTGGAAATATCGATGAGTATTTTTCAGTGGTGGATATCCACGTGTAATAGGCCCACTTCGGTTCTAGAAGGTTCGGATGCTGTTAATGGGCTTTGAAATCTGAATATGAAGCCCAACAAGCATGTCGGCCTATCTACTTAAATGCTAAGAAACCAGTGTTAGATATTTTGTTCGGGTTGAAATTGAATGGATTTGATTGTCACATCTTTGACGTGGAGACTTTGATTACATTTGAAATGCCAGACTTGTAGATTGGCTGCGGCCAAACCTCTTCATTTACTTAAACATCAAGGTACCATATCTAATTGCAATATGATAGTGAAAATGATTAAGCTGGTTTGTCATGATTTTGTCAAATACAAGAAAAAACATAATTTTCCAACATCTCATATGTTCAGAGAAATCATATATGCTCTATCTCAACCAGTACTTGATTAGGATCGTCTTAATTCAGAATCATGTATTACCCCGCTATTCTTACTTGTACGTTCGGCGTCCTAATAACTCACGATTTGGTCATTGACTTCAGTATCTCAACTCGTGTCCGACATTCACAAATTTAGACACGATAATATTGTTGAGTAAGAATCAATTGAAGAAATGTCCTTCATCGCTTGGTGAAGGAGACAAGTGCTAGCTTATATGGTTCTATATAACAAAGACCACAAGCTTGAGCTTTTAAGTCTCAATAAGACTATAGACCTATATGGGCTAATGAAAGTTAACATGGTTACAGAGCCCATGGTGTGATCTGTGACGGGTGTACAATATGTGGGACACGTGACAAAGGCGAAAACTGCGGAAGGGCACCCCTTGTGAAGGATAGATTGTACGACAACTTGAAGGACTCGCAAAGAGACTGTGAATAGATTGGGTGTGCCAGTGACGTCGCTAGTCAACGGTAATAGGTCAAGACCCCAAGTGAGAAGGGAGTCCGCAAGAGACGCACCTACGAGGAGGGGCGCTACGAAATTGAGTAGCGAGATTGTGATAGAAGTAGTGATCAAGGGGGAGCAAGTGACGTTTCTCCAATTGAGGGGGAGATTGTTGAAGGCATCTGCACCCATGTAAAAATTCAGTGGGTGCTGGTGAGCATGTGCTGTTGTTTTAGCCTGATTTTTAACAACAAGTGCTAAAAAATATGCTAAAACTTTGAATCTTAACGAGACCTATATGAGCTAGTGAAATTTAACGCATGTATTTTGTGCTTAGATACTCTGTCAAATTTGTTAGTCAAATACAAATTAAATTACAGCCCCCGTATTGACTCAAAAGTATGTACTTATGAAATACGATTTTGTCTAGTATAAAAGATTATGTAATACTTAATACATAATAAATTCACCCTCTTACTAGACTAATCATTTATAGTGAACTCTTGAACTTTAAGTACCCAACATTACAAATCCAAAGACACCGAAAGATGAACAAGTAGACAACAAGACCGGAAATGTTTTATTTCAAATCTTTTATACACTATTTTCCTCTTTTGCTTCATCAGTCGAATCCGAAACATTAAAGTATTGATTTTTCTCTAAAACAAATATTAACTCCTTGTAGATAAAACAACATTCTCAATCTTGGAACTTCTTCCCACCACAAATCACTAGCGAAAACTCCAAATGCTCCCCAAACAAATTCTTCTCCTCGTACCACACTCGACTATCTGTTCCGGTCCTCGTCCTAAACAAAAACACCGCAGCCCGACTCGGCCCCGACCTCGACCCCAATCCCAAATCAAAAAGCCACTCCTGCACGTCCCACATCACATCCACCACCAAACCATCCAAAAAAATCGTCTGACTCCCTCTAAAATTCCACATCAAATTCCCCACACGCACCAATTTCCGACCGTCCACTAGCACCAGCAAGAGCGGACTCTCCGCCCCCGACCCATCGTTCTCCTTCACGCACTTGATCACAATCTCATGGTGTGCACCATCCTCGCAGAATTTAGCGCTCGTAGCGTAAAATGTGTTGCCTGAGAATCTCTCGCGCCTAGTGAAGTACACAGTTTTCGCGATTTTTAGGCTTTTTTCGATCTCGGTGACTGTTTCATCGGAATCAAAGGTGTCGCCGAGCTTCAGACAGAGCTCGGCGTCCACCGCAATCACGAGGTAAAATTTACGACAAGGCTCGCAGCCATTGTCGTACTCAGCCTCCGACAAGTTCCAGAAGAGCTCGATTTTCGCGCCATTGAAATCAAACAAGGTGTAGCCTTTCGATTTCCTCACATCGGAGTCTCTCGTACTTCTCCCGTCCACGAATTCGACATCGAAGCCTCTCCGAACGACGTCGTTTGTCCACGTCAGCGTGATCAGAAGCTTCTTGTCCGACGAGCTCAGCTCCGATTTGTAAACGCAAGAAACCGAATTTTGGACCGACGATTGGGTCTGGCTGGAGGATTTAAGTAACCTGGAAATCAACGGTCGGCGTCTTGAGTTGCAGCTGGAGTCGGAGACTTTGACGGCGCGGTGACTGTAACAAAACGACAGCGTTTTCATGGCGGTTTCTGACTTTCTGAAAATCCGAGGTTTGAGAAATCGAGGATTTACGAACTGGGTGTTGGAGATGGGGATTGAGGGATGTCTGTGGAGGCGGAAAGTGATGATCTTTGAAGACGAAGATGAAGGAGAAACAGTCGCTGTATCGACGCTCCGAAGAAATTTATTGCAGAGAAAGTGAGAGAAAACTGAAGAGATATGGACTGGAGTTGATTTATACGCACAGCTCAGGTTTAGAAATTTCAAATATTAATTATCAGAAAATAATATTCGGTAATAATCAATTTCCATAAATTGAAAGAAACTCGGACCGGTCTACGTTTCTAAATTACGTTGGTGTTCGGTTCAATTGGTTTGTCTTGAGAGCCAACTGTGTCCTCCTTTGAGCCAACTTTATTGGAAGAGATGTCTTGAGCATGAAAAAAATGTCACTTGTGGTGAGATGGTTATATTTCAAATAAAGCATACAAAAACAAGTTCACGTTTTCTTTCTTCTTTTTAGTTTTAATGGCGTAAAGGAATTGTGACATATGTTGTCGATGAGCGTAATATCCGGTGTGCGTTCAAACGTGACTTTAAAAGCATAAAATTCTCGTGAGATGGTTATATTTCTTTCAAAAAAATGTATCGAATATAACAATTCACGTCAAGCTAATAATGATAGGCGATACCCACTATGTGAAAAGACGTTGCGTCACGTATTCTTTCCTTACTTTTGAAATTTTGATGATTGTAAAGTAACTGAGGCAGTGTTGCTTCCCGATGCAGGCATCGAATGTGGAGAGACGTCACTGTAAAACTACGAAACTCTTGTTAAATGATAATTTTCCTAATATGTCAACAAATTGAAACTAAGAGAGTATCGAGTAACTAGGACCAAAAGCTTATGTGTGCAATATGGAATTGTGTTATAGGAGAACAACTCATTTATTCGAAGGGTGACCAAGTGGTAAGAGCAGTGGTTATCATTGATCAAATCACGTGTTCGAATCTGCCAATTGTCTGATCCTTTTATAATAAAAAAATATTGTAAGACGATTAGTCGACAAGTGATATGGTTTGGGATTTATTTAACGTTGTTGCAAAAAGTGAGAATAGCCAACGTGAATGGTTTTTTGATGAGGTATTGAGGTTATAAGCTGATAAAATATCTCATTAAATAAATGATATTGTAAGATATTTATAAATAAAGAAGAGGGTTATAAGCTTGGCAGATTTATTTAAGTTTATATTGAATTTAAATAGCCTCTCATAAAATAAATGATATTGTAAGATATTTATAATTTTTTTTGATAGTGAGTATGATATTTATAAATAAAGAAGACGGTTTATATCGAATTTTAATATCCACGTTCACAAGTCATGATCTTTAATAAAAAGTTATATGGTTAAATGGTATATACTTTAATGTCGTGATAATTAACTCACGGAAAAAAATCAGGTGTAAACTTGATTTTTGGTACAAATTCAAAATTCTTTAAAAGTGGTCTACAATTTATCGTCGAAAAATCAACATTACAACATAGTTCGCCAAAGTTGTCTATAATTCATCGCCGAAAAACCAACCATAATCATACAACGCAAGATTTAATCTCATCTGTCCAAATGATTAAATCAAAACTGTCATTAGTTTATATTTTGTTCGAAAAAAGACTTTTTGCACTATATCTTTTTATCTTTTAACTCACAAAATTTGAAACTCACTTTGTTCACAAATCTTGAGATCATTTGGGCCGAAGCAATTTGAAACTCACTTTGTTCACAAGTCTTTAGACTTAGATTAATTGGGCCGCAGCAAATTTCTTTTCAAATTGGGCCGAAGCAATTTGAAACTCACTTTTGTTATTAGGCTACTAAAACCCAACGAGTGTTGTTGCCTCTGCCTGGGTGTTTTTTAAAGTTGGGTGGATGTCTTTTTGGCATACTCTCCCCAAAGATTGTGATGTGGTGCAGCAAACAGAATGATGTGATTGTTAAACTAAGTTATTTCGATAA
Source organism: Rhodiola kirilowii (assembly GCA_033675215.1). Lineage (NCBI taxonomy): Eukaryota > Viridiplantae > Streptophyta > Magnoliopsida > Saxifragales > Crassulaceae > Rhodiola > Rhodiola kirilowii. Next base: position 44,372,155 of record CM066195.1, on the reverse strand, counting down.
AACGGCGTTGTTTTGTAATAGTTATAAATAAAAAAAATCAAACGAAATGATGCTTTTATTTTATTTTATTTTGAAGGGAAAGAGTTACAAAAACAACAACAAAAAACAACAAAAGCTACACCATTACACTAGACCTGCTGAATGTTGTACTGCTTGCTGCCGGTCGACTTTTTGGTCGGCTGTTCCCTGAATTTTCTGTAGTTTTTTAGTTTAGTTCAGTTTAGATTAGGTTAGTTAGGTTAGATTAGTTTGTCGTTTTCGTTTTAGTTGTGATTGAATAAGTGATTATTCTCAGCTGGTCTCCGTACTGAGTGAGTTGATCTTCCTCAGTCGCTTGCGGACTGAGTAATAGTCGCATTAGTTGTCTCAGTTGCCCTATTTCACCGGCTCTCGCCTGGGGATGTTAGTGGCTTGATGAGTTTCTGACGAAGATGGGTTGGCAGTTTCGAGACCTGTGCGATAATTTGAGCTCATGTACTGATTTAAGTCATTGAGTTGTAAAATGTCCAATATCTATACAATTTTTCCCATAAAAAAATTACACTAGACCTGCTGCAACAAAATCAGCTACAACTACTGGACCAGTTCCAACCAGTTCTACTCATAACAAAGTTATACCCTTGGATTTGAAATTTCCTTAACCAGTGCCTTTACCTTGAAAACAGCTTCCGGTACCTCCATGTTGACTGTGCATTATGCCATAAAGAATTCCTGGAGAACCATATCCATCTAACCCCATAGAAAAATCAAGCTCACGATCTCCCTTTCAAAACTATGTACTATATACCACAACCAATCTGCCAAGCTTGAAACCCCCCTTCTCCATAGTCACTGATTCTCCCAACAGTTGTCTCCAAAATTCAACCAGCATTGTAAAAATATATGAGTAGTTGTCTCAAATTTAACACCGCATCTCATGCATTTCGATTCAACTTCACATCCTCTTCTAATCAGGTTCATGGCTGAAGGTATAGCATTATTAAACAACCTCCAAATAAAAATCTTTACCTTCTCTTGGGCCTTAGTTCTCCACACCTTATGCCAGAATTGTATTGTTTTCGATGCTTTTATTGAAACACTGTTATTTTGACACTTGCATTATATAAGGTAGCTTATATATCAATAATAAAATAAAGGGCTAATTGTAAAAACATAGTATGGGCTATCTACTGATTTCAAATTGGGTATCGGACTTTTTTAATTTATTGATTTTTGCATCAACTTGCATACATTTTGTTTACGAATTCGATGTATTTTGAGGAATTAAGGTTGGAAACTTATAAATTTGATTTTATGGTTAATAAATTTAGTCAACTTTATTTGTATCACTACAAATTTGTAAAGTTCAACCGGCGACAAAGTGAGGTGATAATCCGGCAGCTAAATGAATTGCCGGATTAAATCTGGCGGTAATCCGGCGATAAAGAGACGAAGTTAAAAATGTAATTGAATATGGGTCAGAAACCGGGGAAAATAGTGTCCGGCGACACTAAAAGCGCCGTAACAAAACCGGATTAGACGCTGGCAAAATTCCGGCGACATTCCGTCGTCATGATTGTTGCCTCGGAAAGTAGCCGTAAAATTACCGGATTGAACTCTGGCTAATGTCCGGCAACATACCCTCGGCATAAATATTTCCCCTTACAGTCGGCGTAAATAAACCGGATTTCCCACTTATTTGTCTCTAAAATTTGTTGCCGACATTTGCCCTTATACTCCCAGTAAATAATTAATTAATATTTTTAGTGGTTCCCAGCCCAATTTTCGGAATACAAAACAAATCTGGATACAGATCTGGTTTGACGCTCCGAAGTCGACATCCTCCCACCCACCATCGACGAAATTCGTCTGCCATTGCAATTTAAAAACCTGCACCCATCTATTTTCGAAGTTCGTCCGCTGATTCCTAAGTATGGCATTGTCGGGTGAGCATCAATCTAAACTCACTGTGCAATTTCTTTATGAAGCATGCCGGTTTTTGTGATGTCCAGTTGATACAAATTTGAATTGTGTATGATTTGCAATTTTCATCCGATATGTTTGATGTACATATGCGTAATTAATTTGTTTGTTCCTTCGATCACCAAATTTGGGTGCCTCGGAGTTCGACGATTGTTGAGGATGGTGTGAAAATTATATCATACATTTGTTTGTGTAGAAATTTCCATTGCTACGTATCACTTTAAGTGTATATGAAATGTTCATTAATACAACAAATGTGCCAATCCTAAATTCTTCATATTTTCAAAATTTGACATTTCGTAATTGTTACTGCCAAAAATTGTATACTTGTATACAGGAAATACAAATACCCCAAGTGCCACTACTTCACGCCAGCCAAGCTCTGCAGAACATAGTCGAAATACATATAGGGGCATTGGCACCGGCCGAGGTAACGGTTGTGCTTCCGAATTTGTTCTGACTGAATGTTATAATTTTTTTGGCAGAAAGATTTGGCGGATGCAACCGAGGTTGTGCGGTCCAACAACAATGGCGCTGATGTATACCGGAGGGGGAGTTGATGGAAGCAGTTGGCAATGTGATGGGATTTTCGAGTAAGTCCGGACTCCCGAACTTATATGGGGCAACAGCTACACTCGAGCCCTCCTCGCAGTGGTCTTGTACTCAAAGTACACCGAGTGTCACATCTCACAGACCAATTGACCGCCCGGTTGAAGAGATTGTCGCGAGAGTTGTAGAGGCACAAATTCGGCCAGAATTATCTCAACTCCATGAATGCATCGGCTCACAGCAGCAGCCACAGCAGTAGCAGCCGCAAGAGTTAGACATGTGTCTGTCGCGTATCGAGGAGACCAACACCGCTTTGGCTGAACAGATGCGCATAATTATCCAGCTTCTGCAGAACAACGTCCATGGACCCTCAACTCAGCAATCCCAACCTCCTCAGCCTAATCAATCCCAATCTCCTCAGCCTAATCATTGATATTTGTATCGCTCTTTTGATTTTGGACACTGTGATTTCGGACAGATGCATTACTTTTGACGTTAAATTTCTGTTCATTTTGCGAAAGTGCGATTTATTATTTATAACTGGTAAATTATATTAGCTTAAATTATAACTGGTAACCGTTGTTAAGCTTAAATTAGCTTAAATTATATTAGCTTAACAACTTTTGACAAATAGCTTAAATTATAACCCTAAATTATATTAAGCTTAACAATTATATTAGCTTAACAACTTTTGACGGAAAGTTGCCGGTGTTTCCACTGACAGACAACTCTTGGGACGAAATGTACGCACGTTCAATGTCGCCGGATTACTGCCGTAATTTGGCCGAATTACTGCACAGTTTATATCGCGGATTGATGCCGGAAAGCAGCAGGTAAACATTTGGGCGGAATGCTCCCCGGAGTGTGGCCTGTTTTTCGACGTACCGTGTTCCCCGGAATTTCCCCTTTCCTGGAATTCGGGGGCGCTTTTGTCGGGGAAACAATTGTGGCCGGACTTTTGCCTCATTTTTCAGAAATTTCGGCAATTGTCCGGAGCCTTTACGTCACTCATGCAGGCGCCGGAGTATATGTTTAAAATTGTAATGTATCATAGTTGGAGATATGATCAATAGGATTGAAACATGTGTGAATTAATATAAAAATCACCAAATTGAAAAATGAAAAAAAAAATCTGATACCTAAATTGAAATCAGGTGCCACACAATGTTTTTGTAATTTATCCTACAACAAATGACTCATAAGGCTAAACCTCTCAATTTAAACCGAATTTATCATCCAATTAAACCAGTGAAATTTAGTTGTCAACGGCTATAATCCATGCCTGGATGGTTTGAAATCATTTCATCCAACCTTTCTAGCAAAGAATGATATTTGGAATTCGAAGCTTTTCTCATCCACCACTTTAGAGTATGTTCTTTTTAAGTCGAAATGAACCGATGAAAAAACTTAACTTGATTTGAACAACAGATTTAAATTGACGAACTTAATTTAAGTACTTAAATATATACTAAAAACCGAAAAAGCTAAAATCTAAATTCAACAAAACAAACTGCTTATCATTACCAAAAAAGAGATACAAATCATTACCATCTTTAGTCCCCACACCACAGGCCATATTGAAAATTTTAAGTACCAAAGCAAAAGTGCCCACTTTACTCCAAATGCTCCTCCTACTACTACTTTTAAGTTTAATCTCATTTCCCACCAAACATCTCAACCACAACTCACCCAACAATAATGCCCACACTCCAAGTCCTTCCAATTTAGTATTTTCTTAATCCTATGGTGGTTAGAATCCGGTAAGAGCAGTTCAGATCCTTTTTGAAAATCAGTACTACAAGTACTATTCAGAATAATCGAACTAGCGGAACGTGATCTGTTAGTAAGAGTAGACGTCAGAAGTATCAAACAGTCAAAAAAATATGCGAGATAAGAAGAAGAAGATTCACGAGGAAACCGTGAGGGAAGAACAAAGTATTTAGTTACAACTTACACGCATTTGAAGTTCAAAGAAAGAATTTGTACCTTTCTAAAAACCGAAAAAAACACACCCACAAATCGAGTAGCCTAACCAAACATACAAGTTACACCATAAAATCCGTCAAACCAGAAATACACAATTTGTAAATAGAATTTGAGAGGTAGGGAGACTAAGGAAAAGACGTTATATTTGCTTAAGTACACCCACACAACGAACTATCATTAACTACCGGTTGTTGGTAAATCAGCGGCATGATCATCATATTTGGCCAAAGCGATACCTTCATGAATCTTTAGCGTATTGATTCTATGGTCTTACTCAGCTCTTCCAGTTTCTTCATCCTCAATTTCTCACTCTCGCTTACCAACTGCTCAAGCTCAAAAACATAAGACCAGATATCAATCAGATAAACTGTCGCATATTTGGGTTATAACAAAAAACAAACAATGTGTTGCATTAATACAAGGAACAAATAACTCCACTTCACTCCAACAACAATTGACAACAGCCACATATTGAGACAGACGATGACACAAAACTTACAATTAACAGAAGCGAATGATTTTATCTATATATGTAAAATAATGCGTGGTGACGAATTGAACCATAAATCAGCAAAGATAAAAAATTCATACCTCCATCAGTTTGGTAATCAGCTGAACCTTCTCCTTGTTCTTCTCGTTGAAAGCATCGAGAGCTTCCTTGTATTCTTTTTCCTGAGAACAACAACAACAATCACCAAGTCAATCACTTGTCAATTGTCACGACCAGATTTTGTCCTCAACTACATAAGAACAAAACAGAAATGAACAAACGAGATAAGAGTGAAGAAAAAGTCGCAATCACCTTCTTCACGCAGGCCAATCCCAAAGGCTTCAAGTCCTTGTTGACCTGGTCAATCCTCTTCCTCACCGTGGTAACATCCTTCCTCATAGGATCTGACAAACCCTCCAGCTCCTAAAAAACAGTCATTCTCAATTTTTAGTTAACCAACCTGTCCAGCAGAATTAACGCTGGTGCCTGGTGGTGATAATTCATCGAGTTTTTGCTCGATGATTGAATAAAACTAGACCCATTTGCAAATAGTTGACCAATAATTGACCTTTTCTGCATCAGATTCGATAAAATTACAGAAAATCCGACCGTTGGGTTCAGATTCTTCAAGCTGATTTCTTCAAAAAATAATAATAAGATATTCTTAAATTCTTCAGTCTCACAGAATAATCATCAATATCATTATAATTGCTTCAAGTTCAGACAAATTGGCAACTCAGAAACCCCAGAAAACAGGAATACAGGATAATTTTTTATTATCCAAAACTCCCAAAATTGATGAATTTTGAAATTAGGGTTAGGGTTCAGATACGACACCCACTGAGAAAACTTAAGGAGTTCGAGCAACAAATTCAGCAAAGTGACACAAAATCAAACACATAAACAGTAAAAAAGCATCGGAATTTCAGATTATAGGGCTTCGAATTACCTCACGGATCAAAGCCAAGCGTCGGGTCTCCTCCTCAACCCGACCCAACTGAGCCTGAACCTTCTCCCTAACCTCCATCTTCTTCTTCTCGATCTCTTCCTCCTTAGCTCTGAAAGCCGACAGCGCGGATCTGGACATTTCCTCCTCGTCTTTGGACATGTTGGTGCTGCTGAAGCTCAAATTGCCTGAGCCCTGAAGCATCAGGGTTTGGGAATGATGCTGCTGGGATTGTGGCTGCATTATTGAGTCTCTTCCGTCCTCACTTTGTTCGAACTTCGAGACCGTTCTGGGGGATGTTTCTGGGTAAGGTTTGGTTTTCTTCTGGCTGGCTTTTGCTTTTGGAATGATGAGCTTTCTCTCTCTTTTATCTCTCTATTTCTTGTTCTGTTTTCTCTCTCTCTGTCTCTCTGTTCTGCTCTGTATCTCTGGTGTTGATTTCTTTTTGTAAATGTGATTTACTATATAAACATTTAAACAGCGCTAAAAAGGAAAAATATCCGTTTTGATTTGTTTTTATATTGTTTTGATTTTGTGGCTAGTTGATTTGATTGGGAGTAGGTTAATTTCAACTTAACAAAATGACTATAAATTAAACAAAATCCGTTTAAATATTGAGTTTAATTTTAATACAACAACATATTTCAAAAAAAGTCACATTTTTATAATTATTAAAATCACTTGAAACTATATAATTAGTTAATTACACATTTTTAAAATAGAAATATGGACTTTGACAGGATAGAATAAAAGAGTATTAATTAGAAATACCTGATTAAAGTACAATTTAATTAGCGATATAATTAGAAGATGAATTGATAGATTTGTAATTTAAATGGAGTTGGGTCGTTTCTTTTGATTTTTGTTCTTTATTGCAAAAAGGAGGATTTAAAGAGACTTTAAAGTGAAAAATAAAAGGACAGCGGCCTATCTCATTCCCATTTAATTATGTGACAAAATCAAAGTATGGAGTAATTTGTACTTTAGTGAAGTGAAACTCATATCCATCCAATCGATATATTCTTCGACATTTGGAACTAAGTTATTTTGGGCATCTTTACCGTTGTAAGACACATTCACGAGAGAGTAAGAACACATCCACGGGCGAGACGTGAAGAAGAAGGCATCCACGAGGGATGTAAGCAGGAACGGAACTACTTGAGGCTAGGGGTGACACTTATCACCACAGCTTTTTTTTTTGTAAATAATGCAAATTTAATATTTATATTATGAAATTAATTTATTATTATAAGTTTTAACCTTAATTTCAAATTTAATAGTCTAAACTAAAAATCAATTACATTAAACTATTAAACTATGCTAATTTTGTAGGTGTATCCAAATTAAAAGTTTGTATTTGAACCAATTATATTATGATATCAAATTTATTTTTTTTGACAATTATGATATCAAATTTTGAATATGTTTATTCTTTAAACAATCGTTCGTCGACTAGAACAAAAAGCAAATCAAACATGTTTAAAAAATCAAAAGGGGTTCATGACAAAGTTATCAATTTAATTATAGTGTAATTATGGTGTTCGGTGTTCGTTAATTTATTTTTATTTTACATTTTATTGAAAAAAATGCATAGTTTGGATATTCAATTGGAAAATGTCGATAGTTCGAGACATCAATGTGTACTTTTCCCTTTTATGTACAAGACAATATCTTTTATCATGGTCTTCCAGTTTGCTCTTTTACGTGGATAAATACAGTGAAAACGCTCTTTGCAACAAGATATAAGATGAAATTAGAATCTAGTGTAATATATTCATTTTAATGTAATATGTTTTGAAACAATTTTTGTTTGACTGTGTAATCTATTTTTTTTGGGTCCGTCCCTGGATGAAAGAAGCATCCACGCGCGAGGCGGGACGAGGAACGCATCCACACGCGAGAGGGACGAGGAAGAGGGAAAAGAAGAAGAAAATGAATAAAATCTCACAAAATTGTGAGGTAAATTGGTGACCCCAATATTTGAACCCGGAGTGTAAGGATCCTTGACGGATTACCAACAAGCCATCACCCATGTTGCCGTAGCCCTTATTTCAATTAATGGACATAATTTGTATTTAGTTGCTCCTTCCATGAATGCGTAATTTGCTTAATTATAGATTTCAAGTTAGAAGGATCTTATGGTTGATGTTTCAATAGACGATTCAATTATTAAATTCAGGTTGGGTGTCTTACGTGACCTGAGCTCTAAAAGTCAAGATGTATATACTCGATACAACATTCACGTAGTGTGTATAAGATATATTATATAATATTTGAAATGTGATAACTCACGGTCAAAAAAAGAAGAAGATAGTTTTAAGTTTAATCTATAAAACATGCAAATATGATAACCATTTGAAGGAGATGAATAGATGACCCAACTGCTAAAGCGAGATAAAGATAAAGATTGTAATCATGCATTTTGATATCAAAATAATATATTGCATAAGCATCATCATGTAGCTGGATGATGCATCTTAATTACCAAAAAGATTGGAGCTTCTTAGGTTTCAAATTCTGGAATCATAAAAATATATCAATTCGCGCGAGAATTGGGCTCGTTTAATTTGCCCATTTTGAAAAAATTGAGACAAATTCATAAGGAAAGTTATCTATATGTCTGTTTTCTAGAACATTTCTCTTATCTACTTTTTAATTGTTGAATTTTGCTAGTTCATATAGAAGTACAGTTCCGTTGTGACTCAAAAGCTCAAGTTTGTGTGTTATGATTCTATATAACCATATAAGCTAGCACTTTTATCCTTTACCAGGTAATGTGAGATATTTTTTCAATTGACACTTATTCAACATGGACAAATACCAAACTCCTTCAATAGTATGAAATCCTAATTAAAATAAGTTTCCTCTTTATCTCTTATTCTATATTTTCTTTATTTTAGAATCTTCTTTTTTCCCATCTTTAATTATTTATAATTTAAAGTTCACGTATAAATTATTTTGGAGTGTTCCTTAGGGCATCCGCACCCGTTGGAGCATATTATCTCCTTGAGAACTTCCTCACGGAGATCTTCCTACTACTATTTAGTGAACAGTAACAGCATTTCTGCATATTCTGTGCAGCAATGACATCCTGCGGAGATCTTCCTACTACTATTCCTGAATAAAAAATTATTATTTTTGAAAAATTTTTCCCTCCGATTTGTTCTTATATGAATTATTGTAACCAGAATTTAATAATCAATAGTTGAAGTGGTGTTTCTCTCCATGTATGATCAATAATGATGAAACCATACATATTCATAGAACAAAGTTACATTGGTGACAATTTGATTACATGCTAGAATTTGCTGTTTTGTTCTCAGAGTAAAAAAAACTGTAGAAAAAAGTTACATTGGTCATGCTTACTGCTATGGTCAGCTAGTCTAACATCAATATCATCTTTCCCAATCTTAGACTTCTCAATTTCCTCCAATGAAAGCCCAGCGAGCTCACTGATTCGATTTCGTTCTACACGTCTCGTTCAACCATAGAGTTGGATTTCTGGTTTGCTGCGTTTGTGCGCATACTGCAAATCAGTTGAGCTTTCGCTATAAAGTCAAATCGTTCCACGAGGAATCCCGGCAAAGATCAGCACTTACTTCTTTTGATAGTTTTTCGATCTCAGATACATGATAGTCAATTGCATCGACTTTAGCTCCCCATAGACCCATAAAACCAGTCTGGAAAAGAATGAACAGAGACCAAAAGGCAGGAATATCTTCTGCCTAAGCATACAAAACCAAAAGTATCATTATAGTCTCACCAACTGAGCAAATACGTACAGAAATCTCATTGCTTACATTGAATGATCGGCTGCACGGGCACACGATCGGCTGCTCGGTTGACACTCATCGGACACACGATCGGCTGCACGATCGGTCGGCTGCACGGGCACACGATCGGCTGCTCGGTTGACACTCATCGGACACACGATCGGCTGCATTACACGGTCGGACACACGATCGGCTACACGGGCGGGCACACGGTCGGTCGGGCGGGCACAGGTCGGGCACACGGTCGGCTGATTGTTCGATCGGCTGATTGAAGGTTGAGCACTGTTCATCATCTTCTCAAATCAACTGATTGTTCGATCGGCTGTTTTTTTAATGTTCCATTGATGTCGAAAAGCTTCGAAAATGAGTTTTGAGCCTTCAATTTAATCGGTTTTAATCGTTTTTGAGGATTCTCACGCGAGTCACGCGCGAGACTCACTCGCGGAGATCGTCCGCTCAGCCGATCTCGCGGAGAATTTCTGGGAGGACGATCTCGTCCAGAAATCCTCGCCAAGGTCGCGATCTCCACAAGGTTGCCTCGCTGCACAAGAATGTCATCCGAGGACGACCTCAAATCCTCCTAGAGATCGCACCGCTGTAGATGCTCTTAGGGTTAAGAATAAGATTACACCTTGTCCTAATTTTGGTTTTTATTACAATAATTAAATAAAGTTGACTTTATAAGTTGGCATGCAAGGGTATGACAAGGCGCCAACTTGTACTCCCTTGAACTTGTAGGTTCAAACAAAAGTGAGTAAGCATTCCACATAAAAATGTGATATTAAAAATCCCTACTTCTTCAAAATATGATTTTTTATTATTTATGTGTCAATAAATTTTATAAACAAAAATCCATGCAGAATTGCAGATGAGAAAATCTGCACATGGAGTAGGAGCAACTACAAATCATTGGCGAAGTGTGTAAGCAAAAGCCAGCAAGTCTTTAATTTATGTCTTTTTATTTTCTTAATTGTCACGAAAAAAAAAGCGGTTCTTTAAATTATATAATACAGATCATGTCTCGCCTAAAATGACCAACTTTAATTATAAATACATTAATGTTTCTTATATTTTTTTATAAATATTGTATCAACAAAGTGGTGGGTTTTTTTTTATGTGAATACCTTACTTGAACTTACAAGGTCAATGAATTCGAGACCACCAAATCATATTTATCAGTATGAATATGAGGTTGTCTAGTTCTTACACAATTTTCTTATAAAAAAAAAAATTTACTTGCTTATTAATTTAAAAAAAATGATCACCAAATATAAAAAGGACACCTAATTAGACTGGCAATGAAATCACCATTTATCTGATGGGAAAATTAGTCGGACATGAGAAAAAACTAGAAATTGAATCTCTTTGATATTCTTATGACCGTTGGACAATTTCAATAAGATTCCAATATTTTAATGCCCCACCAAAACGACAAGAACAGCTCTTTATATCGGCCGGGCCATCATACCCGCCTGTTCCACTGACCTGGAGAAGCTTGCGTTTGAAAGGGAATTGACCAACACGACACGAACGAGTCTCAAACTCACACTGACTTGGTCAATTTCAAACGTAAGAACCGTCAATATCGTTTTGTATTTGAATGTAATAAAACTATACAATTTTATAATAATAAAAATATAATTCTAATATAAACCAGCGAAAGGGATCTTGGTCGAAATGTTTGATCTCTTGATAATTTATCAAGAGGTCAGCGTTCGACTCCCCCGAATAGCATATTTTCTATCTTCCTCATTTCAACTTACGCGTGGATGCCTTCTTCCCAATGATTTGTGGTGTCAAAAAATAGAAAGATGTACAATATTGTAAGTCGTTTGAATCTAATAATAACATGCGTCGACTAATAAGTCAACGGGCTGAAAGGCCCAGACTTGTTGTAAACTTCGGCCCATTAAGAGCTTCCAAGCGGTCCAAATAAACAGGTAGGCCCAAACAAAAGGTAGCGTTAAAAAATCCCGGTCCAACTTCCAGTCAACGAAAGGTCAACATGGGTTTTCGTCTTGTCGTCACACCTGGAAGACAAATCATAGTCAAAAAACAACAAAAACAAGCCCAATCTTTATCCACTCAGATTTCCATCACGTCTCTTTCTAGCTTGTTTCTGTTCTTTATCAAAACAAGATTAATAGGGAGTAAAAAAGAAGAAGAAGCTCTATTATATGCTATTCCCAAGACTAGAGATGAAAATTAGTAGAAAAGTTAAGACTGCAAACCTAAACGAAACTCCCTGAGACGGGGCACTCTTCCCAACTCAATGCTGTGCCACTGATGGCTTCTCTGTCTGTTCTTGTTCCATTCCCAAAGCATACAAATAATATCTCAAACTCACACTATTTAACTTGTATAAAAGCCTGCATCTTTGTTTAGCCTTAGCCTCCTTAATTCTCTCTCTAGCCATTATTTTATTTACTACTATCTCTCTCTACTGTTTATACTTTGTTTTAAAAGTATGATTTTTTTTAACACTTATGAGTATTGGGGTCGTCAATGAGTAGGGTAAAAATAATCCTTATTCTAATGGGCAGGGTAAGAGTATTTTTTCTTTATCATAACAGTACAGGACAGGGTAAGGGCAAGGTAGAGCAATTTTTCTAAGTCCGTAGGTACCCATGGGCATGGTAATATTAGGGTAGGGTAAGGTTGGGTAGGATAGGGTCGGGTCGGCTATGGCAGGGTCAAGTATGGCAAATTTAATCATATTTTGAAAAAAAACTCATAATATGAATGAAAATAGTAGGATAAAACATGGTATGATAGGATAGGAGGGCAGGGTATGATGTTAGGATAGGAGAGCAGTGTCAGGTCTATTTTTTTTTAGTGACATTTAACTTCCCTTAGACTTTATGGACAGAATACGTGAGGATATAAGGATAGAACAGAGTAAGAATGACCCTAAAAATATTTTAATCGTAGGATCAAACACCTATCCCTACTCATGACTCACGCCTCATGCCAGCAAGCAGCCAAGCATCTTTGTTGTTTAAGTTGCATCAGCCATCATCTCTCTCTAGCCCTCTCTTTGTTGTTTTTGTTTTGTTTTCTTTCCAGGTCTTTACTATCTCCTGTCTTTTCTATTTTCTGACTCTCTTTCTTAAAACCTTCTCTCCCACTGGCTACAACCACAACCACAACCACAACTTTGTTATTGTTTGCAGTCATCTTTTTGCTGTGTCAGTCACTCTTTATGTATTTTTTGATTGAATTTTCACTGCTTTTTATACTGAAGTGGTAAATATTTTGACTTGCTCTCTTCATCTCTCTTTGTCTCCTGCCCTCTTTGGTCTTGGTTTCCTCCCAATCCTTCACCAAAAAGCTTCACCACCAAGCAATGGACTTTCAGCTTATGCAATGGAGAAACCAACAGCAGTCAGATCATCAGCAGAAGCAACAAGTAGAATCAGCAGATAGAAAACATGACCAGCACCAGCAGCATCAATCCCTATCTGCACTCCCCTTGTTTTTAACAGAACCAGTTGTTTCTTCTAAAGTGGCCGGCAATATGTCAGACATGCCATCAACCTCCAAATTTCCCAGTAAGTATTCCAAAGAACACTTTATCATCTCTCTCCTTACTACTTTGTCTCCAAATTTTTTGAAGCTGAAAAACTTAAAAAGCTCCAATTTTTGTATAGAGATGATGATGATGGGTGGGCAGCAGTTCAGCTCAGCACAGTGGCAAGAGTTGGAACTACAAGCTGTGATATTTAGATATATGTTGGCAGGTGCATCAGTTCCTGCAGAGCTTCTTCAACCCATCAAGAACAGTTTACTCAACTCTTCCTCATTCTTCCTTCATCACCCATTACAGCATTTCCCTCTTTATCATCAGCCTGCCACTTCCTGTGAGTTGCTACTCTCCACATCCTCCATTTTTACTCTGATTTGAGTTGTTAGTAATAGATATGAGCTATGGTTAATTACCAGAGAGAGGAGTCATGTGTTTATTCAAAATATAAGTATCTTGGTAGGATAGGATGCAGATTAGTGTCACATGGCTTCAGGCTGCTGCTTTTTCCATACCTGTTGCTGGTCTTGTTTTTTTGGGTTTAAATTCAATTCAATAATTCATTGGCTGATGAAGATGAACACAGATTTGTGTGTAACTATTGTGTTGTGTGCTGCAGCAGCATTGCAATCAGGATACTGGGGAAGGGCAGGGATGGATCCAGAGCCGGGGAGGTGCAGGAGAACAGACGGTAAAAAATGGAGGTGCTCGAGAGACGTAGCTCCTGGCCATAAGTACTGCGAGCGCCATATGAACAGAGGAAGAAATCGTTCAAGAAAGCCTGTGGAATTACCCAGACCAAGAAATATCATGACTCCAACTAATGGCATTGGCGCCATAGGTGGGGAGGAGCTCCGCAAAACTGCTACTAGCCCGATGATGGGGGCTGCAAGTAGAGGACAATTCGGTTCCTTTGGAAGAGGAGCAGCTTCGCCTTCCAGTGACATTCTGCATTTTAATAACAACAGGTATTAATAGGAGTTGCTGTTTGAGGAAATCAAGTTTTGATATAATTTCTAATTGAAGATGCTGAATACCTGCTGCTTGTAGTAGGAGTCCATTTGAGCAGAACCATGGAGATGGAGGTTGTTCGGACGGGAAAGTTCTGAGGCGATTCTTTGATGACTGGCCGAGATCAATGGCAGAACAAGGCTCAGGAGGAATGAATGCGGATCCCACTAGCCTCTCAATGTCATTCAGGAATTCTGATGTTTCGTTGAAGCTGTCGACCGGGGGGTCTGGGAACGAAGATCAGAAAGCTGAAAAAGATCACTGGATGTCTCAATGGGGGCAACATCAGGCAGGACCCATGGGCGGACCTCTAGCAGAAGCTCTTAGATCATCCGCCCACCCATGACCAAGTGTAGTGTTTTTTCGAGACATTTATGAGGCGCCTGTGTTTGTATTCGTATTCAATTAGTCATACCAGATGTTTTGCTTCAATGCTCATTGTTCTTTTCATGGGAAACTCCTGGAAGAAAATGCTCATTGTTCTTTTAAGATAAAACAGTTGGTCAACTATTCACCATCACCAGAAATGAAGTATTGTTGAAGAGCAACGTATTTAGACCAAGCCTGGGGCAATCATAATAATTCATAGTATCACACTCCTTGCTCTACTTAACTTAGAGCAGCACTCCGGGACAGGGCTGCATAGCGGTAGATACTAGATAGAGAGACAGTCTTGTTCTTCCATAACTCCACCCCATCCCATGTCAATAACTTGAATATGGTTTTATTGGTATAACTTTGTCGATGAATTGGCACAGACAAATACTGTAGGCCTTGGTGGGCAGCGTCTATAGATCCTCCTACAAATACACCAACACAAGGTGAATGAAACTTACAACAGTGCAGGTGAAAGTTAAAATGTCATATGAGAAACATCAAAGGCATACAATTCATCTTCAGCCTGGCTATAAGTCTTGTGCCTCATCAGTCACTTCCCCACCCTCCACTAAAGCATAGACAACTGCTGTTCGACATGGAGCATATACACGGAAAGATCGAGGTCTGCCGTCATGCTTCGTTTCCTGTAATAAATGAAAATTTTCTTTTAGAAATTGTTTTGGGTAAACCAGATGACTATACCACATGACATGACTGTATATAGCTACTCACAACGGTGAAGTAGTCAGCTGTGGGACTTATTCTACCGAAACCACCAAATTTGGGATCATCTGAATCTAGGACAACCTAGAAAAAAGAAAAGTAATATTAGAATGCTTAAAATGATTGTGTAAGCGAATCATGTTTCATAGTGCCGTACTACTCATCACAATATAACAAGCACAACTTAAAAGGCATGGCTGATTTAATTCATCATGGAGTGAGTCACGAAAAAATAACCCACTGGCCCATGCCAATGGCAACCACCAAATATTGGCAGGAATGTCATGAATAGCACAAAGGAATAATGAAACCCTGTTGACAAAGCATTTGCGTAGAAGAACATACCTTATACTTTCCCGGTTTTAAGCATCCGACACGGTAATCTGAATAGCTTTTGTCCCAGTGAAAATTGAAAACAAAAACAAGATTGCCTCTCTCGAAAGTAATAATCCTATCAGCTTCATCCTTCCGTGATATAAATTGGTGTTCCGAAGTCATGAACTGCAATTACGCAAACCATGTTGATGTGACTCAAACTCAACTGAGTTAAGTTACTACTCTGAATGGATTTCAATTTACCCTTCATCACAACTTAAATTTGTTATCATAACATTGGTTCATAGATCATTTTCATTATGTTAGGTTGATAGCTCTATCAAAGAGAGATAATTTTCATTGGAAAATTTTCAATATGTATGATATCTCATCTTCTTTATCTATTTTAAGAAAAAGTATTTGATGAGTCCACACAAAAGAAAGAAGACAGTACTTACTTGATAAGCTTCTTCAATATGCTGCATTGCTCTATCAAATTCTTGAAGTCCATTGTATCTTAGATACTCTGCATCAGCCTATGTATATCAACGAGTTGTGTAAGGCAAGCCGATCGAGTGCATGCCAGTTCAGGAAAATGAAAACACAATTTTAGCTTCATTTTGAGATCTAAAAATTAGAAATATTATTTCCTTACTGCCTCCCTGCCTTGTTTTTGTCTCTAGAACCCCCTCCCGATAAAAAAACCCCTTGTTTGCTAGTGTTCAGCCACCTGATAGTTTTTGCTAATATGCATTCATCAAATTTTGATATAAGTTTCCTTTCAGAAGCACACTCTTCAGCGTCAAGCGCATGTTTTCCCTTATTGTTAATTTTATCGCACTTCACACATATATCTCAATGCAGTACCTTTTAGTAGGAGACTTTTTGTGTGGTGATAGTGTTTTTGTTCAAAACTTTATGAAGCAGATGTCCCTTTCCAGAAAGATTAGCTTCTTACTCAGTAACCACTACGTAAAAACAGTCATATTTTTCCGAGAAAATAGAAAGTATTTTTAAGTGAGCACTTACTAAATCAAATCGACGTCGGCATTTGTCAAAGCTGTTACCATTACCAGGCACAAACTTCCCATTAGGAAGAAGTTGATCAGCCCTGGGAAAGTCTATCCACTCTTCCAGGACCCATGAAAAAGTATTAGAAAAGCCAGTGAGATTGAGATGATAATATATGATTAAGTATATAAGTGTGCTATATAAAGAAAAAGTTACTGGTCGAGAGCAAAATAAACTTTTACCTGGATGTCCAAATTCATTTCCCATGAAATTCAAATATCCTTCTCCACCAAATCCCATTGTTATGAGTCTTATCATTTTGTGTAGTGCTATCCCGCGATCTATAAGACGAGTTGACGGTTTGTCTAGTGCCATGAAGTCATACATATCCTGCATAAAACAAGCATGAAAAACATTAAAGCAAACTACCACACACATTTACTACTGATACAATATCAAATTTAGAACCCATAAATATGATGTTAAAATTTAATAATTGATCGTGGAAGGAATATTTTTTTTGAATGTTTCCCTCATCTACCGGAAAATATGTTATTATTATTTGTATTTTTACGACATCCATCAGGTCATACATATGCAGAGAAGTTTAGTCGAGTGAAATCATCCAGTATATTCTTAGGAAAGAGTGACGAAAGTCGACTCTCTTCCAACTATTCCACCGTTGGCATCATTGGAAACCATTACATAATCCATGAAACATGACCAAAAATTCACTTATTGTTTGAATAAATTATTATCGAACTTTGTTTGCGCAACATGTTTATATACTAGAGATTGTGAATGATTTATGTTAGGATACCTTATCCATCAACCAGAATGCAATAGTTTTATCACCAACTAGAGCTTGGTCGTGACTTTCAGCATAGACAACACACTTTTCGCCCCACCTTCTGTTTGTGAGTGTGTAGACAATGTCACCCATTTGCCAATCCTCATCTCTCTTCCTGTTACAATAGATGGGGGACAAGCATTATCAACAAACTCGTGTTTGATATAAGTAGAGGCTTCAAAACTGTGTTTGATTTTTTCTAACACACTTCGCTATCATGATCAAAATATCCCACCCCAGAAAACAATTTTAGAGTACATAAGAGAGTAATAAGCTTCAAGAAGCCATTTAAAATGAATAGAGCATGATGAATGACATACTGGAGAAGTTCTATCCATTTATCAGCAACAGCCATATGTAAGCGGTAGTCAAATCCAACACCACCATCCTTGGTAGTTACACAAAACGCGGGCATTCCACTGACCTGTAAATATGAGAACTTGGAGATTAATTCAGAATGGTGTCAGCATCTTCCTAAAAATTCTAGTATGAGATCTAGTAAGAGAAGCATTTCGTTGATAATTCTTGAGCTGATTTAACATTTTTTAGATTCAATAAAAGCCACAAATTGGCCGCAAAGGCTCGGAGGCCAGTACAATGTGGGCCCACTAGAGATGATAGGCCCAAAACTAAACTCAGCTGCTGGATTCTGTACTCTATCACTATACATTATATGCCTTTCTTAGAAGAAGCATTGTGAGACAACAAACACTTATCCTCGTGCTTCCACTTTATACTAGAAGGAAGCAAAATTCACTTACAGTTACTTGAAAAATAAAAAATACATAAAAACTTGTCGCATATCACAAAAATGATACTGACTTACATCTTCTCCTACAGACACAGACTCGGGGTAGAGGCCATGAATAACGTCATTGACCAACATCAAATAAACTACAGCATCAACATCAGTAGTTAACCCAAAATATTCACTGTAGTTCCCTGTAAAAGCCACCTGAAATGAACAATGATGAATATGATAAAAAGTCAGGATAAAAACAGTGCTTATTATCAATCTGGAAACGAGGAACACTTTTCTGCAATGTTCTACATGTCTATATTTGATCAGGTAACATGGCATTCAAAGAATGTATAATGAAGTTCAGGAGTGTGTCAAATAAATACATCACCTCCAATCCATGGTGAGTGTACATCATGGATGTAACTCCATCAAACCTAAATCCATCGAATTTGTATTCCTCTAGCCACCATCTTGCATTTGACAGTAAAAACCGTAAAACCTAGCGCAATAAGAAGCTCAATCCCTTCAGACGAATCATTATGAACGAGTTAAATAAACAAGAGAAAGCCACCCTTAGTTAAAAAAAACTCACTTCCCAGCTTCCATAGTTGAAAAGGCGCGAATCCCACATCCAATGGTAACCCCTTGAACCCGAGTGGAAATAATGGCTATCAGTTCCATCAAACATATTCAAGCCATCCAGCACGTTATTTGATGCATGACTGCATACAAATGAATATATATGCTTTCATTAAACATGTTGCACTCTCTGTTTCAAAATACTCCAATGAAAAGTCCATGATAGTAGCAACTATTATGATGCTGATCAATTATCATATTCCTGATCCATACATGCATAAACATTTTCCTACATTTAGACAACGGTTAGTCCTAAAATTAAAATGTATAGTTTTGAGGACCTTAATGCAACAACAATTTACGTAATCAATGCAATCGAGTATAGAAGAGCAAGTCCAAACGACCTTAATGTAAAATCATATTTCGTTATAAAGGTGAACATTACCATTCCATGCTTTTTACAATAACTGTATTCACTATCACGAAGTTGAATTATAGTTTCCGTCCTGAACACTAAGTCACGAGTCACTCATAGAATTTCCAGTGCCAGTATTTTTCCAGTACCATTTCCCCTAAGCATCGGTAAGTACACTACTGAAATTTTTTCAATTACGAAGCCATAGCATGGCAGGAAAACAAAGCACTGATGTTTAAGTTAAGAATGAAAATAATACTAGCAGAAATCAGAATCTTCAAGAAAGAATTGACATTCAAGGGCATATATCTGGTTCAATGTTAAAGACAGTGATGACGGTATTTTAAAATTTAACGCTGCCATAGATAAAAGCCATGACTTTATAACATAAAGGTGAACCTAAAAAATTTCAGTAACACGATCAGAGATGCACCTGTGCACAATATCCATGAGAACAAGAATCCCAAGTTCATGAGCCTTATCTATAAGAGACTTGAGATCATCAGGAGTTCCGCAACGACTGCTGGGGGCAAAAAAGTTTGTGACGTGGTACCTATAGGAGTTAGGCAGTAAAGTCATTACTCACAGCATACTCATATCTGATAGAGACAGTTTAATAAATCAACAGCGAACTATGAAATGAACTTAAGGTGCAGTAGAAAATTACCCAAAGCTAGCATAATAAGAATGCTCTTGGATAGCCATGAGTTGAACAGCATTATAGCCAAGCTTTTTTATGCGAGGGAGGACTTCATCTCTGAAGTTAGCATATGTGTTGATCATAGGCTCCTGCACTCAGAGGTCGAATTATTATTAGGACCTCGGACCGCGAAACTGAGAATTTCCATTGATAGCAATTTGTAATTACAAAAGTTCAATCTACAAATAAATACAAATTATTGTAGGCATTCTTGTTCAGAAAGAGAGACCACATACCTTACTACTCATTCCAACGTGTGCCTCATAAATGCGAAGTGATTTTGGTTTCTTAGGCTGAGGATGTTGAAAGACATATTTCTCCTACAGAAAACCAACGAATTCAATAAAAAAGTGAGTTTGGTGGAGAACGTGGTTGGTAGACATAATAAAAGTAATGAGGTGGTTTTCAGTATGATGACGTTTCATGTCCAATCTACCAGTGAAGCATGAATACACGAACTATTGGAAAGTCAACTCTTTTAATTGTCCATAAACACAAACCTCTTCTGGTGGGTCATAATAGATGCCATTGTACGGAATCTCGCCAGGTGCTTGAACAGAGAACTTTATCCAAGCAGGAATAGAATCCTTAATGCCTGACGGGGTCCCCATACGAATCTACCGGTAGCATGAAAAAGTAAATTCAAGCATAGTGAATACACATGAACCACAAAATAGGGGGAATTTGTTCGAAGATTTTTCTGTCAAGTTAACGTAATTGGAAAAGGAAATAAAATAATGGCCCGAATATACTCTGAGTCTTAGTACATTGCAAAAACAAGTACTAGTACATAATGGCGGAGTGTTACCTTCACACGAGAGCCATGAGGGATTGGTGGTGAACCATCTGCGTTGTTGGGCAAGAATATCTCCCAGACACCGAACTCATTCTGTTCACATTCAGCATTCTGTGTTACTGGAAATTCAACTAATTACATAATCACATATTACGAGGGAAACTTGCAAAAATATCGACAGTGCTGTAGTCTCAAATTATTCTCCAAAAGTGTTTTGGCTGAGAAGTTGCTACAATCAACCAACACTCACGCATATTATCAATTTAATGAGAGGTCCTAACCAAATAAGAAGCTGAAGACTAAGATTTTGACGTACAAAATGACAAATATGGGTCAAGCTTCTGTTTTCTGATGACAAAGAACTGCAAATTATTTTTTGTTGTTTTTTCGTTTAAAAAATCTGTCAGCAATAAATGTAATGAGCAAAAGACAATTAAGTAACCAAACCGTAAACATGCACTGCTTACCCTGGTCATTACATCTGCATTAGGGTTCCAGTTGTTGAAGTCTCCGATCAATGCAGCAGACTGTGTTTTGATAAGATATCATTGTGCAAGAAATCATTCACTAAGGTATCATGGCGGCATAATGAAAAGAAATGAAGATCTTTTCAGAAAGTCAAACCGAAAGCTGATCACACAATTCATATGAAGAGTTTACCGAGTTGTTTAAGTATGATTTGGACAACAAATACCACAAAGTGGGTGCTAATTCTTGCCACCCATTTTTTCTCTCAGAAACTTGAAACCCGGAGCTTTAGAGTGCAAGCAAAGTTAATTCAATGAATAACATGCATAGTTGATCCACCAAAATTTTAATTTATGCCAAAGCATTATACTCCACTAATCTTAAATTGAACCAAGTTGAATATAAAGTACCAGATGTAACATTCAAGGCAATGAATATACTTTCAAAGTCTGAAGCTTGACTCATCGGGTATTGATAAATTTTTATGCATTGCAATATGCAGAAATCAAAACAATGAGCATTGAAGATGACATACCAGTGCTCCAGGAGCCCATTCTCTATAAGTGACACCACTAGCACTGAGAATAAAATGGCAAGAGAATGAGCACACATGCAATATATTTAGCAAAGCTTATAATGTTGAAATATCCGAGTATAGGAAACACAAGTATACCTCAGCAAATAGCCCAAGGTAGATTAGAAGTGAAAGAGTTCTACATATTACACAACATAATTGAAGGCTGGCTGTCGTGAGGAACTGAGATATGGATAAAACAACAATACCTTTTAGTAAAACCCATCTTTTCATAACCACGAGAAAATGCTTCCAGACCTCCTTCATATTTGTCAATTGATTCACGCAACTTTTTGTACTGTCCATAGCTGCCATGAAATGTTTGCTAATGGTGAGAAGAAAGAAACCTCTAATTACGTATCTATCTGACAACAAGCCGGCAAATACACAATTCAACGAAGTTCGGCAAGGACTTACCTTCTAGCATCAATATCATAATGCTTTATAGATTACTTATACATTTGATAAGACATTCTATCTGTCTTTGTAATACTTAGTCTAAAGAGAACAACATGGACGTGTTCTGGCCAATGGAAAAGTTAGTTGAAAGAAGAAACAATGACAGGGGAAAAATATAATTATACAGTAGAGGTAATTACGAAACATACTGAGGGTTGTCTAAATGAACATCAGTTTTCGTTAACTGTAGTCTGTAAGGACCCTTTTACTGCATAAACATAAAATGATAAACGTTTAATCCCTCACCGATAATCAAGATGGTCACGATAGCTTTTCAAAAGCGGATCTATTTCGTATATGCGCGTCCCAGTTCCGGGAGGTGGAACGACCCTGGGCTTATTGCTTCCTGTTGCAACATTAGGGGATGTTTTCAGTGACCCAGGTGTCCCTGCATCTTGATTCTTCTTATCCTCATGAACAAGAAGAAGATTTTGGTGTTCATCACCTTCTGTGCTATTGCTGGCAGATTCACTCTGAATTTCCTCAACTATGGTCATCGTTGAACTTTTTACATTGAGCAACTCCTAAAGAAAAACAATAGAATTAACACTAAAAAAAAATGAAACTCTTATCTCATTTGCACTAACAACTACCAGTTACAAGATTTCAAAAATCTGTTTCATGATTAAGCATGTTTTGCCGTAGCTTAAAATATCAATACAGACTATTCAGTTCAGTAATATAGCTCATCATAATAAAGCTGTAACAAGATTTCCACATAACAATGAATGTGGTAAACGAAACAAGAAGTTATAATCCAAAGAGGCGCATGCAGTTCTGCACTTTCAGTTACTTGCCTGTGGGCCTTCTGATTTGGCATTTGTACACTCAAATTCTTCTGTCGATTCAATATGACTTCCAGGAACAAGGGTCTTTTCAGATGCCAAAACGACAATCAACGAAGAATCAAAACCGCGTGAAGATTTACCAGAAGAAATCTTGCCTACAGGGACACACCAAACTATTTTAGTATTTTCTGAAAAGTAAGTATTAAAAGTTCAGAACCTAAAAAGTTATATTATGCATTTAAATGCAGAGAGAATAAACAGCACTAAAATCAAGCTACATTCCTCAAAATCATGACAAGATGTGCTGATGCTGATATTTACATTCTACTATTTTATTTGCTAATATTTATAAACCTGAGGATAAATTTGTGGGTAATACAGTTGCTTGTTTATCGAAGGCATTACTGGTTCCTAATAAAATCACACATTCAAGAACAAGAACCCCTTCAATCTATACTCCTGACCCCAACCCTCAAACATATATGTTATCCATACAATCTTAGAATCACATTTCACAATACCTCTGCATCTCAAACAACTCTACAACAGAATAGAAATAAAATCCCACTTTCACCAATAAAAACAAATCATTGCGCCAAATGAGCCAAACAACCATTTAACTTGCCACAATTCAGCCAACAGAAAATTCGACCGAAAACATGAAATTCATACTTTCACTCACACCACAACAGATATGTACAGTCAAATCACACGTTGATCAAACCAAAACAAAACCAGTCTTTCTACAAATCAGCCTTTATTTTAACCTGGTGAAAGAGAAAGCATAATAAAAAAATAAAATAAAAAAGTCATCAGGCCGCCAGAATCCACACAAAGTAAAATCGATAAAGTTAAAGAACTGACGAGAGAAAGAGTCCTTGGTGGTCAGCAACAGCGAGAGGCTACTGGCAATCTTCCGATCGGCGGATCCACCGGCAGGTTTGTAAACAGACGAATTAACGCACGGAAGGCGGATTCCCGGAATCGTGTAAACCATGCCGCCTCTGGTTCGAAGTCACCTGCTTTCCTTCAATTGAAAGCGATCAGCGAAAAGGAGAGATTTCCGGAGTGCGAAAATCGAGAAGCTAGCGCAGATCTGCGACCGAGTGAGAGTGAGATAAGAGAGAGAAAGAAGCTTTGGAGATTGGAGAGGTACGTGTGGAGCGGTGCGATTGCATGGATATAGGTGAGTGGGGTCCACCTCAGTTGCAGTGTGCTTCCTTCACTTGCTTACTGCTTCGTCCTCGTCCGTCCAATTAGGAAATATCCGAATATTTATGAATTCCAGGTTGGTTATTTAATTCCTACGTAATATTTACCTGGTCAAATCAAATTTGTAACGTTTATTACTCCACTTTTCCATTAAACTAAACTTTTTGATTTGTAAATTTATTTTGTCTCTTGTTCTATAATATTTATTAATCATATTTTGAATTAGTTACACTGATTCTTCTCCAGCATGTCAATTTGCTGTCAAATAAAAGCCACATCGTTTAATTTTTTTTTAAAGATTGAAACGACGTGGTTGCTGTGGTATGATTATTTATTTATTTATTAATAAAGAGTTAGATATAAATACTAAAATAATTATAATTTGTGATACTTGAATTAAATCTTACGAGTATTTATTTATTAGTAAGTGCAAGATAAGTACCTTTGAATGTTTAAGCTTGATAAGATATAGGAGGGTTCTCCAAAATTTAGATAATGAACATGTCCCAAGGATGCAAACTGGATTAAGATTTAAGAGACTCCAATCTTACATTTGAGGGATGGCAAGGCAGGAACAGGGGCATATAGGGTTTTAGCTGGATTAAGATGTAAAATCAAACAATGCGGCCAAATGTGAAGGCTCCAAAAACATGGTGACAAGAAAGAATGGTTTCGAGCTGGTGGAGCCATGAATGAAGCCTTTGTTGTTTACCTGTAAAAAGAGAACCAAGCGCCCATTTGTTAATAATTCTGTCGCACCATTCTAATAATTCACGCTAATGACAGATTTGAATAGATAACAGAAATGTAATGTCACAGATTTTCAGAGTGCCCTGACAAAATATAAAACAGAAAAAGTTGAAAGCTAAATGGAACTTTCGCACTGAAAATATCACTGGCTTTTAGCGTTCTGTGGAGACTATAGAGGAAGAATATAAAAGCACAAAAGAATATCCAAAAATTCTTGTAGCACATATGAGTTACCAGCAGCGTATGGAAAAGTAGTAGAATCTCCCTGACAAGGTAGACGACCAAGGTGGAGATTGGACCATGAATTGTTGCTTCAAAAATAGTTGCCTGCAACAGCTACAGAAGTGCACGAAAGATTAACAGGAAGTAAAGACAGAATTTTGATACATGTAATGCAAATTAAATAGATGTCACAACGAAAGGCATTGAGGAGTACAAGTTCGGGCATTGGGTTATACAGCTATCAATGTCGGTTGGCCAGATAGTATGAAAACAGTGCTAACAATACAGAAATACAAACTGCTGAGAGTGTTATGGGTTCATTGAGGCTTTAGTTGGAAACATTTATTTGGCTTTTGATGGATTAATCACCACTTGCACAGCCTCCACAGCCACAATGCACGCATTCAATGACCTTCTCCTCTCTCAGGTGTTTTGGAACTCGACAGACACAGGTCGTGGCGAAGTTGTGGTCTCGCGGCTGCATGCATCTTAGACAGCAAAGACGCTCATATCCTGGCTGGAATTAGGCAATAAGGCATGTAAGATACAACTGAAAAATCGAGCCCAAAAGCAATTTTTAATCGTCATTCTAATAAAACCAAGAAAATGACATAATGCTTCACTTAATTTACAACTTCGAATTGATCAGACAAAACAACAGTACAGCGCTTTAAAAGATTGAGGATTGAAGCGTCCATCTTTTTTTTTCTTCAAGCATTTATAAATGTAGGTTGGAAGAGGAAATAAACATGACAATTGATTTTTTTTACATTTTTTAAGAGAGGGTTGGCAGCAAATACCTTCTTCCACTTTGCAATCAGATTGCGATCTGCATAACCCTGATCACAACAAAACTCAAACAATTCCTTTGATATCTCCTTTCTTCTATGATACAAGTCAAAAATATATCGGCTCTTCTGGTGCGCTATTTTAAAAATAGGCCATAAGATCTCACATTTCCTTTTCCCATCATGTGGATCATTTTCAGCTGTATACAATATCATACTAGACTATTAGTCGCACAGAATACAAGTACAGACAAGAATAACTACGTGAACAGGCCTACCTTCTCTCATCTTCGCTTGAAGTTCCCGAATAGTAGGCTCTATCAGTTCCCAACCCTCAGGGTACTTGACACGATTTGTCTTCACCTTAGGCATACTTCCAACTACATAATAAATAAGAAAGTTTAGATGACTAAAAATATAGCTGAACTATTAGAGGATTCATTAACATATGTTTTACGCCATAAACACTCTTACCCCTTGTGTGAATCACATCCATGTAACCTACATCGTGTCTACACTATTATAAGCAAGATCTTAAACTACTTGCTGTTCTTCACAAAAACAGCTGGATGATATTCAAGACCTAAGTCATAAGCTAGTCCAGGACATAATGAAGCGGAAAAAGAAATTTCCACTTCAGTCAACAGGTATATACATCTTTATTCCTCACGTTCCGTAGAGCACCATTATTTCAAAAGACCATCATTCTAGTTCCCATTTGACTATCTCCATCATATAAATCCTAGTAGCTCAATATTTGTAACAGACAACCATAAATGATTCAGTATACCTTGTTTACTCTACAGTAACCTATGTTTGCCGACACGAACAGGAATACTGCAGACCAGGTTCTGATACAGAACATTTAAGAGTAAAGCTGCTAACTTTCAATAGTCACTCTAAAATCGGACCTAACTAGGGTTTTATAAAACCCTAACAATTGGATATAAG
Organism: Rhodiola kirilowii; assembly: GCA_033675215.1. Classification (NCBI taxonomy): domain Eukaryota; kingdom Viridiplantae; phylum Streptophyta; class Magnoliopsida; order Saxifragales; family Crassulaceae; genus Rhodiola; species Rhodiola kirilowii. Next base: position 44,345,194 of record CM066195.1, on the reverse strand, counting down.
TAGATCAACAAAATCAAAATCTGACAAATCCATGCAAATCTGATAATCAACATCACAGTAGGTATCTTCACAACATACCGACAATGATCGGATCGCGAGCTGTCGCTGAGCTTGGACGGTTGAGAGCTTTGCAGAGATTTTGTAAAAAATCAAATTCAACGAACCTGGTTGAACAATAATGAATGAACAGTGATTACTTCCCAAATATTGGGCTGGGCCAAGAATATGGTCGGCCCATTCGGCCCATTTAATTTCTGCAAACCCTAGCTATATAAATTGTCGTCTCTTCCAACCGCGAGCTCATTTTGCGTGCAGCTGCTTTCAAATCATCGCCGTTGCCGAGATTCCGAGATCCGCCTGGTAAATATCTTCTTACTGATCTTGCTGACTTTGTGATTGTATTGCTGTATTTGACTTCTGTGTTGTTGCTGGAATTGTGATGTAGTTTTTGATCGAAGATGAAGGTGATCGCTGCATACTTGTTGGCTGTTTTGGGAGGAAACACAACTCCATCTGCTGCTGATTTGAAGAGCATACTTGCCTCTGGTAATCAAGCTTCCGCTGAAAGAATTGATTTTTGATTTTGTTTGTTCATTTGTTAACATCGCTATTGATGTTGTTTAACTTCAGTTTTATCAAGAGCGTTTGTAGAGTGGTGCAGCTTATTTATAATTAGAGTTTGATTATTAATCAAGCTGATCACATCAGATATTCAAATGGCTCAACATTTCAAACTTAATTAGATTAATTTGACGATACATTGTGTATTTTTTTTGTTTATGCAAGTTAATTGTTTTTGCCAAGTTGTTTTGATATTCAGAATATATATTTGAAACTATACTCATTGTAGTGTAATATTTGTGCTTTTATTTTTGTGATCACAGTTGGAGCTGAAGCTGATGATGACAAATTGGAACTACTTTTGAAAGAAGTGAAAGGAAAGGACATTACAGAGCTTATTGCATCTGGCAGGGAAAAGTTGGCATCAGTGCCATCAGGTGGTGGTGGTGGAGCTGTAGCAGTTGCTGCTACTGGTGGAGGGGGTGGCGGTGCTGCTCCAGCTGCTGCTGAGGCCAAGAAGGAAGAGAAAGTTGAAGAGAAGGAAGAGTCTGACGATGTAAGTGTCTTTTCTTAAACAATTTATCTTTTGTCATATTTCTCAAATGATATAGTCTAATTCATCTTGGCATGTCACTAAGTGGATGTCGAAATTGTCATGCAAAATTTACAGCATTCCGTTTGCCCTTTATCTACGTATTTGTTTCTATTTTAGGCATTAAAACGTGAATTGAACCTCAATAATGTCATAAAAATCATCTATGAATCAAAAATATAATTACACATTGATGTAAAAAAATAGTTTGGAACATAGCCTTTTTCACTGCAAACTAAACCCTTTATGTTATTGATTGATGTACTAATGTCCTTCTTCCATTTCTTCCTGCAGGACATGGGATTCAGCCTATTCGACTAAGTTTATGAAGATCTTAGTTTACATAGATTTATGTCGACAACAGCTCATTTTAATGTTTTGTTGAACAAGTTTGAATGTTGATTTTGAATTAATGCAATGAGTTTACCTTTCTACTCTTCTTTTATTCCTGTACATCATTATCTCTATATTGTATCTTTTTAACTCTGAAACTAAGTCCGCAGCTGCTCTCAACTTATTATACACTGCTTTTGGATCCATGGTATTGTGTTCTTGCGCCCTGGCATTTATTCTGTTAAAGATTGTAATCCAAAACAAAGTGCAGAGTGCAGTTTCAGATTATACAGAGCTTATTTTAATCAATTGTACATCAAATATGTACTGTGTAGTAGCTTAAAGTTAACAGGTATCAATCTCCTGTATGCATACATCTGCTTACTAATCACATCCTACTTAATACCCTAGTAGGACTCTGATTAAAATTTCAGATCCCATCCTTTATGAAAGCCAACCAATTCTAAGATCTTACCGGAAAAAACCAAAGCAAATAAAAACAGATATACACTTGGTTGTTTACTCAGTAATCAGTCTTGTAGGGTGCTGCAGAGGTTAATATTTCCTCAGTAAGCTTCTGATTTGGACAAAGCACCACGTTTTGATCAGTGTTTTATGCTTTCTCCATCCATCGAAATACTTCCCAATAACCTTTTTATAGCTAGGCCGGTGCCTCACCACATCCCAGTACTGACAGATATTCGGCCGTGTATAAATATACTCTTCTTCCAAATTCAGCAAGTATAAACGAGCAAGAACCGGCATTATCATTACATCCGCCATCGTGAAAGCTTCCCCTGCTAAGTACTTTGTTTCTGCGAGACTTGATTCCACGTCATCGAGGAGACGCACAAGTCGTTCCTCACTCCTTTTGATAATATCAGGGTTCTTCAACTTTTCCTCAGTCTCGTATAGATCTCTCAGCTTGCGGTGGTATGCACTTGCTAGATCAGGACACTCCGCCATTCTAGCAATTAAAACACGCCTTATGAACTTTGTAACAGACAGCCTATGCTTTTCCGGGACATGAGCGAGCGTGAAGTATTTGGGGTTCCATTCCTGCACTTTCTGCATCCATTCGAGTACCCGGGTCCCGCTGGGATTGGCGTCACTGGAACCATTTGAAACAGCGACTATTCTCTCTATGTACCTACACTCGCAAGTACATACAATAATAAAAAACATGATGTTTGTAGCTTAAGAATTAGTAAATCGGAAGGAAGGAGAGAGGTATACTGGATTATCTCTATGGTGTCAAAAATAACGTGAGCGCCATTTTGGAAAACAGGAAGTTTTGCAGTCGGGTTTGTCCTAAAAAATGAAGCATCCATGTTCTTTCCGGTGATTGGATTAACATGGTATGATGTATAGTCGATTCCTTCCTCCTCCAATGCAAGCCTCACCTTTTGGCTGTCAAGCGAGTAGGGATGGTGATACAACTGCATCTTCTAATGACCACAACCGATTAATGAAAATTTTAAGCTCTCAAATCAAATTGGCTTCCAAAATGTGTCTCTTACGAAACAGAATTCCAAATACCACAACTGCAATAAAAAAAATCCACCTGCTGAAGTCGCATTATAATTTGACTCCCTATCAAAAAGATGAAAACTAACTCAAGTTTTGATTTACGCAAAAATAGTACTGTACATAAGAAAGGGTAATTTAAACGGCTAACACATGTCAAACTAGTAATCGCCTCTACAGCATTCTAATTCTAATGTCTAACAAGACTGTTCTGCAAGCAGGGTAACAGCCTATCACCACAACTTTCAAGATAACAAATATAATTTGCTAGCTGCTACCCGGTGCCTGAATGACTCTACCCACAACAAATAAATAAAAATGAGACAAGCATATTATACTTATAAGTTATACCGGGTTACAAAAATGCGCCCTCCAAAATAAAACCATGACCGTATCAAAATTAAGATCAATCAAATATATATATCTACACATAAAAATTCTTTATCGCAAACTGTTCGAAACTCCATCAACGAATTCATTTAAGGTAACAACAGCAACCTAAAGTGTACTGAAAACCATTGGCAACGAACTACTCGAGTAACTCATGAAATTGAGTGGATCACTAACTCCTTGAAACAACATGCTTGAGGATCTGACAAAAAGGGCTGACAGAATTCATAATGCAAAAACAGGCTGAAAAGCTAAACTTTAAGCTACAAAATCAATTCCAACAGAGGTTTTGAATTTCCAAATTCTCACATAAAATTCACTAAAAAGTTTCAATCTTTACTCACTAAACTACTACATGAATCATGATCAGATCTGAAATCACAAAACCCAACTGAGAAAACGTGGCAAGATGAAGTCTGCATCATCTCCAGATGCTATAAAATTCCACAGAGTCCAAAAATCGAAACTTTACCTTAGGGAAACCGACAGAATCCACACCCAATATCCGACCCTTGATCTTCCCCAATTCTGGTGATGAGAGGACGACGAGTACGAGTAGATAGATCGTTTAGGGATTGGGAAAAGGTGTGCGTCGCTGGCAATTGTGGAAGACAGGGACGAGGATGTCCGAGAAATGTGACGACTGACGAAAACTGTCTGGTGATGAAAATGGTTGCAATTGTTTATTTAAAGTGAAAAAAGGAAGAGAATTTGTGTCAGGCTGAGATTAGAAAATGATTTCAAGTGAAGAATTGAGCTGTGGGATTTGCTACCCTTTTTTTCATCATCATGAAGAACTTTCTACACATCTTTTTACCCCTTTCTGCCAAATCCTAAGGTTTTCTCTCTCTTTTTTCTTCTATTTAGTATTTTCTGGATCATGTTTTACTGAACTAAGTTGCTGGACATCTGGGACGTAATGATGTTTCAACAGGTGTTTAAAAGATTTGGGTTACACGGATTTCGCTGTCACGTTTTATGTGTTTTATTAGCTGTCTTTGTATGATTGTTGTCTCGTCTTTATGTTTTCTGTTGTGTCTTTGTTTGTATTAGCCACTGTTATATCAAAAAAAAAAGTTGCTGGTCAATCGAAACAACGTCGTTTTGATTAAAATGACACGTTTTGACACTCATATTATTTAGCTGCGCTGCACCGAATTATTTTACTGCCGTGAGATACGTGGCAAAAAGTACTCACGATCACACATTTTCGAATGATTTAAATGATAGAATAAGGGGAAAAATTATAATGATACTGGAAAAACACAGCTTGGAGCTATGTAGCACGGATACGGACACGGGACACGGACACAGCAAGACACGTGGACACGTCAAACTCAAAATGTACAAGAAGTGGACACGACAGGACACGGCGACATAAATTATATAAAAATATAATTATAATTAACCATGCAAAATTATTTTGAAATTAAAAATAAAATTTTCAAACATTAAAGTCACAAAAAAGCATAAAAGACTCATAATGCGTTTTCTTGACTATCTTCAAAGAACACATGCGGGGTTGAGCTAGACGTGTCGGCTGATTGGTTCAACTTTTTTAAACAAAATCGGTTTAATTGCAAGTGTCGGCCGATCCAAGTGTCCGAATGTCCGACACGGCAAATCACCAAAAAATGGAGTGTCCGTGCTACATAGGCTTGGAGGAACTGCATGGTTGTTTTGCTAATGTTTGTGGTGAAAGAATTTGATTGAAAAGTCCAACTCTATGATCCTAATTTTTGCTGGACCAACTTCGTTTTGAAGCTCCCGGTTGGTATGCCGGTGATTGTTTTGGATTTAGTTGTTGTTTTAGTTACTTTCTGTTTAGTTTAGCTAGGTAGTTTAGTTGTGTAGTTTAATTTCTCTCAGCCGGGCTCTCGGTCTGAGCTATTTTATCTCAGCCGTTTATTGGTCTGAGTTGTTTTAGCTTTTAGTTTTAGCTTTATCTTCAGGAGCTCGTCTCCTGTTTTTCTCTTAAAGGGCACGACGGTGCGTAATTTGTTTATTTAGTGTCGGTCACTGCGATCGGTTCGACCAGAACAGTTTGTTTAGTCGTGCCCTTTTTAGGAAATGTACCCCTTCGGAGCAGCTTACTCTCTTTGTTGTAACACTACTTATCAAAAAAAAATCAGATGATGACTTCTTGGCTACACCCTCTTTAAATCTCATATATAGACTTTAATTTGATATGGCTTACATGTGCCCTGGCTGCAATTTGGCCTGAATGATCCAAGAAACATTAAAAATTTCACCTTTTCCAACAATTTTCCATGCCAAAACAATGATGTGCAATGGCAGTAAATCAGGAAGAGCGCTCGGAGTATCTAGTCTTTTAAGTTGCCAATGGGGCTTTGATTATAACACTTTTGTAAGAAAGAGCGAGTATAGAACGGGAGTAAATGATTTATGCAGTAGTTTTTAATAACGATACTTGGTGGAGTAGTCTTTGGGAGCAATCACGAGACCTCTGCCCTTTCTTGATCCACGGTAGACTGTTTCCACAATATCAATGAATTCCTGCTTGTCTTTCATAGCCCAGTTGATCTTGTTGTTGTTACCAGTTCCGAGATCGATCATGATATGCTTGTTTCTGAAAAAGAACATGACTGTGGATGGGTCATACAGCTCGTACATAGTATTGAAATCTGGCACCTCGGTGATGTCCACCAAGTAAATAACACCAAAGTTTTTTATTGTTTCAGCGACTGACGACAGCACCTCATCCATCTGCAAATCAAAAATAAAAATTTCAGAGAAGCTGTATTTGATCTAGACTAATAAACAGAAAAAAGGTTCATATGGGGTAAGTAAGCAACCGTAATGTTCTTTAACAAAGTAAAAAATTTCAGTCATGGGCGAAAAAGCAACAGTACTCGACATGGATCGAGCTTTGAAAAACATACATGAACAGTAAATACTACGGCAGAATAATATCCACTAGAAAAGGTTTCCTCAAGAAACATAACAAAGCAATAAGTACTGCTTTTAAAAAAAAAATCAGCATCCACGCCATCAGTCAGAACGAGCAACAGCAATTGGTAAGCTGAACAATTATTAGAAGAATGTTTTTTGTTGCTTCCTCAACCAAAACCTCACACGTGATATGCAGAGAAAGTAGTAATCGAAACAACCCGTTGGTGCTTTTGAAACCCAACTCGATCAAAAGATCGGACTCAATCAAAAGTGATGCTTTTCTTTGGAATTTACCGTGAATAGAGGCTAACATCTACTATTTCACAAAAAGAAAAAAAAACTATGGCACAGAGTGAACAAACAATTTATACAGTGAGGCTTTATGATCTAATCACCTTCAAAGCACAATGCTTGCCTTTTGGAAAATAAAAAAACACCATCTTGCATAACACACAATTACAATCAACAGCCAAAGATGAAGCCTTTAACTCTCAAATCAAACCAATTTCCAATCCCATAACCAAATCGACGAATCCAATTGGACGAAAAGCCCCAATCGAATCACAGCCAACAACAACACACAGAGATCAAAATCATAAATCTTACACGAAAGGAAAAAACAATAATTAGGAATAGGAAGATTCTTATCATCATCACCTGCATACAAGTCTCGTCCCAATCGTGGCCGAATCTGATGATGACCATCCGCTCCTCCTCGGCAAGGATCGCCTGATCGACGGCCCATCCGGAGTGAAGGTGTGGCAATAGGTATGACATCGTTACGCTCGCTTGATTTTTCTGCTGCTGCTAATCCAACTCCATTCGATATTCCTCGTAAATAAATATTTAATGATTAATAAATAAATAAAGAGGGGGGATTCACGTAAAACCCATAATATTTATAAAAATTAAAAATCGAATTTCAAACTGACACATGTCTAATAATGGTCATTTCACATCTCGGAATGATCAGACTTGATATAGTATAATCGAATTTAAATAATCACATTTAAAATTATTACTATAGCAATGAACATACTGTAGCAATTATCAGAATTAAAACTACAATGATTAGACTTAAAACTATTACGGTAGCAATGATCAAACTCAACACTATTACTGTAGCAAATGATCAGACTTAAAACATCAACGATTAGACTTAAAACTACAATGATCACACTTAAAATTATTATTGTAGCAATGATCACACTTAAAACTATTACGGTAGCAAATGACCAGACTTAAAACAGTAACGATTAGACTTAAATCTACAATGATCACACTTAAAACTATTACTGTAGCAATGATCACACTTAAACTATTACTGTAGCAATGATCAGACTTAAAAGAGCTACAATCAGACTTAAAACTACAATGACCAGACTTAAAACTATTACTATAGCATGATCAGACTTAAAACTATTACTGTAGTAATGATCAACTTAAAAACTACAATGATCCTACTTAAAACTATTACTGTAGAAATGATCAGACTTAAAACTACAATGATCAGACTTAAAACTATTACTTTAGCAATGATCAGTCTTAAAACGACAATGATCAGACTTAAAACTACAATGATCATACTTAAAACTATTACTGTAGCAATGATCAGTCTTAAAACTACAATGATCAGATTTAAAACTACAATGATCAGACTTAAAAACTATTACTGTAGCAATTTGTAGGACGATTATATCTTTGCATCTGTCATGTAATTTGAAATAAGTCCGTTTTAATTTTTTTTATTTACAAAAAACTCCCCGAATTACGATTGGTCGAAATATACACGTGACAATATTTTATTTAATTTTTAATTTTTATTTATAACAATGGTTTGTATTTCATCCATTTTCAAAAATAAATATGTATCAAAATTATTGCAGAAGATTAATTGTTTTTTATGGAATATTTAAAAATTAATTCCACATCATCTTTTTGACCGCCGGCGACCGCCCTTTCCCGTCACCCTATAGCTTGATTTTCCCGTTGCTATCACATGCCGACCGCCTGATTCACCTTACCTCTCGCCCCTTGTCTTTTCTCCCTCCCGCTTCCCTTCTCCGCCTCACCCCACCGTTCTTCTTCCCTCGCTTCCTCCATGTCTCTTCTCTTTATGTTTTGGCCTTCTGAGCTGAGCTTGGCTTTTTCTTTGTGTGCTGCTGCGGATATGGCAGTGGTGTTTGCTGGAATTGGCGCGGTGATGGAGTTGGAGCTTTGTGTTGGGAAGTTGGGGGTTTTGGCGACAAGGTGTTTTGTGGTTAGGGTTAGTGTTGTTGGATTGGTGGTTGGGGTGGTGACGATAGTGGCGTTTGTTGATATTATTGGTGGTTTTGGTGCTTCGGTTTTGCTGGTGGGCTTTTGACGGTACTATTTTGGGTTTGGGGCATGGCGAGATGCCGGTGATTGTTTTGGGATAGTTGTGTATAGTTTTTAGCTAGTTGGCAGCTTTGGCTGTCCACGCTTTGGCCGTCTTATTTGGTCAGCCCATGACTGCGCTTGTTGCTGGTCTTCAAGGACTGCTGGGCATGTTGGTTTATTAACTGTTGATCAAGTGTCGGTTTCTTTTGCCAACCAGCTTTATATTATGCTCTTCTCTTATGAGAAGTCCTCTTGTTATAACCTGTTTGACGTGAAAGCTTTATCAAAAATTGTTTTAAAATAATAATTTTTGCGGAAAAGTTGAGGTAAACGACGGCGTATGATCTCAATCCGTCACGGATTATCCGTGGAACGTTGGAGACTGCACATACCAAGTTTCTCCCTGTTTATAGTAAAATTAATTTTAGGAAAGAAATTAAAAATCAAATTAATTTCGTCAAAGAAACAAATTCGAAGTGCGATGAAACCCTAAATATTCTCGCGACGACAATCTGACGTGTACTCCAAGGTATGAGATTTTGCTTCATCTTTCTCCCATTGAGTTTTTGTTGACGTGATCGTCTATCGGGCATGTATTTCGATTCTCACTTATGCCACATAAATCACTACCCGAGAAAAGAAAATGACGATTTGAGCTCGATCGTCTCCAACTTTTCCGAAATGCGGCAAATGGAGGAAATTAGGTTCCGTTGATTGATTCTCGTTTCCATTTAGAAACAAGAATTAGAAAGTTACTGCTGTCATTTGCTGACAAACTGGTTTGATTTGGCTTTTTGGTTTCTGGCAATGAAGGTCAAAGTACTTTTCTGTAGATATAAAAGTAGTATTTATTGTCCAGTCGATAATTTTTTGATTTGTTTGTAGCCTGATGTGATGAGATATCTGATGCATTGTGCTCATTTACGCAAGGTTTAAAAGTGGAGAGTGAAATTTTGATGCTTATGGTTTAGGGGTTGCAATGCCGCATCCAGAAGAGGATGGTATGTCTCATGCCCAGGTACCTGCTTCTTGATCTCTTTGTCCGTAGTGCCATAACTGATTGGAAACTGCCTCGTACTCGTATCCATGTCTTCTATCTGTCGCCAGTTTTCTCCATTGATTACTTTTTGTGCGTGAAAAAGAGTATGGATGATATCAACCCATAAAAATGTTGTATAATTGAGTTTAATCATGCAACTTCACATGGAGAGCAAAAATAAATGTGCTTCAGATGGAGGCCGTAATTCATGATAAATGCGCTACATGTTGTATTAGCCATGTTGTTCCTAATTCACCAGTTTGATTGCGTATTCAACTCTGGAAAAGTGGCTTTGATAAGTTTATTGAGTCATTTTTCAGAATTTGATTAATATCACCAGTTCCCCCGCATCTCTATATTTAGTGACTATGTTAGCCTATCTTACTCCTGCTGAAATTTAAGCTTTCACTTTTTGAGTTATAATTTTACAATACTTCATGCATACATGGTGACTGTTACATTATGTGTCAAAAGCCCCATGCTGTAGAATTGTATTGAACTTGTTTTCCATGTTATCTGTTTGCAGCTTTCATCCACTGTATTCGAGGAACTTCTTGAATCCATAATTGTTGACGTGGCATCTGAGTGTCACCGCATAGCAAGGTTGGGTCTCGAGCGCAATCTTGAAGAAGAGGAAGAAGAGCTTAGGCTGTCTGCTAAAGCCAGGGCTGGGGTTGTTGACTCAAGCAGTAGTGGTGAAGCAAATAACAAATATGTTGTGGATATATTCAGACAGACTCATCCTCCTGTGGCTAATGAACTCTTCGATTGCATGAATTGTGGGCGAGCTGTGGCTGCTGGAAGGTTTGCCCCTCATCTGGAGAAGTGTATGGGAAAGGTTAGCCTGTCACCATTGCTTTGGCTATACTCTTTGCCATGGTTAATGGTCTGATGTTTAAGGAGTTGCTAGGGGTAATATTTTCTTCTTCATTATTATTGTTACTTAAAACGTGCATATGTACTCATGTACAGGGCAGAAAAGCTCGTCTGAAGGCAACGAGAAGCCGTGCAGCTGCACAAGGTAGGCAGTCGCGGGGAAGCCCGGCAAACATAAACAGACAGTCATATGGTGTCCCTGGTGCCGCAGGAGATGAGTTCACAAATGGAGCCTTTGAAAAGTCATCAAGATAGCTGGGGTAATTGTTTAGATCCCATTAAAAACCTTGGACAATTCACTGAAGAACCTTTGTTTCTTTATTTGTTCCTTATCAATATCCAAAATTTATCCCTTTTCATACATTACAAAAACCAATTTCTTCTGTTTCTTTTATGTACATGTAAATGTCATGGTTAACAACTGTAATTGGCGCTTGGTAGTAGGTAGTAGCCAGCGTAACTCGTTAGTGTTAAATTTGAACATGTTACCGATAATAGTTGATGTATAACTATTTAGCAGTCCCTGCATTCTTTTCGATGACCTACATTAGTACTACTTGACTCATAATTTGAATTCATGGCAATGAAGGTGACAATTTCTGTTCTCAGTGTCTGGCTGCAACTGCAACACAAAGGATATTTGGTAGCTGAAGCTGAATACCTGATATCAGTGCTTTATCACTGTGTGCTTTCATCAACTAGGCCGAAAGGGAAAATTGTTTTTATCCATTACTAAAGAGGATCACACCGTCTAGCCACAACAAGCGATCTATTTCAAGCTGGTCAAACTTTAAAACTTCATCTTTTTTATTTTGTCCTTACTCATTAATGTACTACAGACATGATGAGCTCTTTTGGTATGCTTGTATCTGATTAATATTGTTATTCGGTTTCTGAAGTAACTGTAGTGCTACCTTATATGCATTTGTACACATGAAAGATTGGCTTACAACAAATTGAATGATTTCCTTCATTCCTATAGCATGTTTCGTTACTGTGTCATTTCTTATTTGCTTCTTGGCAAATTACTTGAATTCTTACTCATGGAATATTCCAATAAAATTCTCACTAATTTATAAATGGAATTTCTTTTGATATATACTTCTCATGAAGCCTCTTTCGGGATTTGATGTGGTGAGTTGTGCTTCTACTAAAAACTTTTGGTGGCAGAATGGACCAGAGTAAAGCTACAAGTATAAGATAAATGTCAAAACATTATGGAGATGGACAGAGTTTCCACAGAAAGGTACTTTTACTTAATCATGTGACATAAGCTCGGTTGTTCCTTTACTGCCATTAGGAACTACATAACTGCAACTTATGACTTTGCTACAATGGAGGGACTGCCATCATGAGGAAATGGAGGAACATTCTTCTTGTTAAACCGAAACAACTTTGCCTTGATCTTGTTTAGCACATTCAGAGCATGTCCTGTATCAATTCTCTCATATGGATTTTCTACAGAACAAGCAATGCCAATTTCAACTATACTCACGACACAGTCCCGTAATGTTTGCTCTGCACTAGCCTCGTTTCCTTCATTGTTTATGCTGTCATTCATTTCTTCAATTAAATGCAGGTCCAGAATCTCCATTGGCGAGGACCTAGAAACTGCTGATGAACAAAGAGTATGGAGGCTGACACCGTCTTTGAACATCACATCTGTTGGTCTCTTTCCAGTGATCATCTCAAGTAGTAAGATTCCATAGCTATACACATCTCCTTGGGTTGACACATTCCCACCCATTCCATATTCTGTCCAACATGGGACAGCGGATCATCATCTAGTCAGATAAGAGATAACAGTACAGCCAGAGTATGGTTTCCAGAAAACAAAAACAAACAAAAAACGGAAAGGATTGCGCTTATTACCTGGAGGAACATAGCCGACAGTGCCCCTGACTGCCATTGTGCTACTTTGGCCTTTGCTGAAGTCATCAGTGACAGTTCCATGTACAAGTTTTGCTAGCCCAAAGTCTCCTACATGAGCTACCATGTCACTGTCAAGAAGAACATTGCTTGGCTTCAAGTCACAGTGAACTACCTGTGGTTCAGAGTGATGATGAAGATAATCCAAGGCGGAAGCAATGTCGATAGCTATCTCTACTCTTTGACTGAGTTTCAGGTTCCTAGACACATGCAGCCAAGTATCGAGATTTCCATTGGGCATGAGTTCGAAAACTAAAGCCATGAAATCATTCCCTTTAAAGTCTAAGCTTGAACAGTAAGATAGTATCTGAAGGAGGTTTCTGTGTCGAACTCTGCTTAGCACTTTGCATTCTGCTAAGAAACTCTTCGCTGCTCCACGGTTTTCCAGATTCATTACCTTTACTGCAATCAAGTTTTTATCTTCCTCAAGAACGCCTCTATAGACCAAACCAAAGCTACCAGCGCCAATTAAGTTGCGTGTGGAAAATTCATCAGTGGCCTTCAGAAGCTCGTTGTATGTCAGTCTTAGTATAGTAGCTGATTTCATTGAAGGACTAGATAACACAGTCTTTGAGCCCCTTTGCCGGAGTAAACATACCAACAACACCACAAATAATAAGCATGCAGATAGACTTACTGCTATGGCTATCACAGCTTTAGTGGAGATAAGCTGTCTACCCTTATTTGGTTGCTTTTCCAAGCACTTGGGTAGTCCCAACTGAGGTACTCCTCCACATAATCTCTTGTTTCCCTGGAGGTAAATTGCACTGAGATTAGCAAAAGGTCCTTCAGTCGGTACTTCACCTTCAAGTCGGTTGAAGGACACGTTGAAAATCTGTAGGCTAGACAGGCCTTGTAACTTTTCTGGGATGCTTCCAGTTAGATTATTACTCGAAAGATCTATGATGCGTGCAGTTTTAAATGAACTAAATGATAATGGGATACTTCCGCTGAAGTTGTTCTCTCCCATTTTGAGGGTCTCCAACATTAAACATCTACCAAGTGCCTCTGGAATTTCACCTGTAAACTTATTTTTAGAGATATCCAGGAGGCTCAGCTGAGTCAAGTAACCCACTTCTTTTGGAAATCTTCCAGTAAAAGAGTTCCCATTCAGCTTAAGTGATAACAAGCTATCAAGGCCACTTATGAGCTCCCTCGGTATGGAGCCACTCAATCTGTTACCGTTAAGGGACAAAGATTGCAGTCCCCTGCAGTGTCTGAGAGTTGACGGTATCTTTCCTTTCAACTGATTATCCTGTAAGAGTAGTGTATTCAAGTCGGTTAAGTTGCCTAAAAACAAAGGAATACTTCCATCCAACCTATTTTCACTTAAGTCCAGCTGTCCTAACTTTCTGAGGTTACCCAATGAAGATGGAATAGCACCGGATAAATTGTTTTTCTCCATACCCAGTATGATCAAGTTCACTGAGTTTCCTACCTCCGGCGGAATGCTCCCATATATCTTGTTGGCCCCGAAGTAAAGTTGTTCAAGGGTGTTTGAGAGGTTGCCTATTGAAGATGGCACCACTCCTCCATAATTGTTCCTCTCGATACTTAATATACTCAAACTGCTGAGATTGGCAAGTGAGCCAATGAAGTTTAGATCGTCAGCTTTTCCGCTTCCTAAGCTATTGCCTGGAAGGTTGAGATAAGAGAGATTCTTGAGCCTCCCTAAACCTTCCGGAACATTTCCCTCCAACTGATTGTCACTGAAATCGATTTGCAAAAGGCCAGACATATTTGAGATAGTTGGGGGAACACCTCCGGTGAAGTTGTTCAGCCCAAAGTATCCTCGTAAAAGTTGAGGAAAATCAACTCCCAGTGTGGGTGGCATTTTTCCAGATAGGCCATTACCTGTTAATGAAATCTCCCTGATATTTGACAAATTGAATAAAGCTGAAGGGACAGCACCAGAAAGGTTGTTTATAGTGAAGTCCAGTCTTCTCATGTGCTTCAGTCTGCCTATCTCACCTGGAATGCTTCCCTGCAAATAAGTGTAGTAAACTGATAAGTCTATCAGCGCCGTGAGGTTCCCGATAGAGCTTGGGATTTTTCCTGTCAGGTTGGTCTGCCCCATAACGAATCTCACAAGCTTGGACAGGGACCCGATTTGGGAGGGGATTGTGTCGGTAATTCTATTATTTCTGCTCAAATCAATGATAAGCAACTCAGTGCAGTTTGATAGATGCAATAGAACAGAGCCCTCGAGATTGTTTTTCGATACATTAAAGATTTGCAGCCTGGATAAAAGACCTATCTCTTTGGGGATGAACCCTCTCAACTTATTACCACATAAGTTGAGACTTTTCAAGAAAGTGAGATTCCCAACAGAAGGCGATAGAGTACCACCTAGCCCATGCTGAATCAACTCCAGACCAGTGACTCTTTTGTGAGGAAGGCTACATGTGACTCCTTGCCACTGGCAGAAATGAAGAGAAGCATTCCATGAATTCAGTTCTAGCACAGCATCATTACTGCTTAGGCCTTTCTTGATCTCAAGCAGTGATAACTGATCCGTTTCGACACTGTTATACAGTGCAAAATGAGAAAACTGAATAATTAAAAAGAGAATCATCAGCAAAGGCATCGTGTGAAGTGTTCTGGTCACTACTTGCATAATCCACACGACATCATATGGCAAGTATTTTATATTTATGTGAGTCACTCTCGCATTTTCTGTTGTGAAGGCACACAAAGCTGGTTTATTTAAAGTATGACATTACCATGTTCAATGGTGTAGGGTAGTGATCCATTTTCAGTGCAGTTTACTGGACAGCCCTTATCCTTTGAAACCATGCATGTTGGACAAAATTGGCAGCATTAAATTTAGCCGCCAACCATTCATTTCGTACACACTTTGGTAGTCTTCTGAACCTCAGATTTTGAGATATTGCGCATAAATTAAATAGTAACTTCTGATTGATGTGCGTAAATTTCACTGAATATCATCTTCATTGAAAATGTCAATGATATTATTGATGTCATTTAATATCTGCACCAGTAAGCTTATTTGATTTGATTTACTGATGTGTGTGGTGGCTGATCATATCTTCTGAATTTTGTCGCCTGCTTGACGTTGTAAATTGCCGCTTGCAGGTTCATGTTAATAGCTGGCTCATCACAGATGCTGGACCTTAACAGACAGGGATCTCATTTCTATGCCAAAAAAGTTAAAATGTTTCCCTGAAGAATTGATGCTCCACTTTTTGAGGTATTGTATAATTAAGGTACCTTTGCTGTCAATTTGCAAGGTTGAGCCGTTGAGGTGCAGACGGTTATTGTTTAGAGTTAGCAGGATTAATAGAGGAGTGGAAAGAGTTAAAAGTGGGCTGAGAGTTGTTTTTGTGTGGTCCAAAAAACACGGATCATTATAGATCTATTTTAATATAACAAAAAAAGAAGAAGGAAAATTGCAAAAATATGGTGTGGTCGCACTATTTAAGTAAGGTATCAGACTTTTTTTAATTTTTAATTTGCTTACTTTTGGACTAATATGTAAGAAAAAAGATCACATGAGAAGTGTGATCTTTGGTGAGAAATGAGAACGGTTAATGACCATTAGATTATTAAACTAATGACTGTTATTAAACCCTAAATTATTCACACAATCGTTGTTTTTAATTAGGATTAAGGGTAAATTAGTAATTAGCTTAAATCAATTGTTAATCAATCGGCGTTCGGCTGGCCACGATCGGAATGAAAACCTTCGTCATTGCCCATGAAAATAACATCGCGCTCTCGGAATCACAACCGATTCCTCTCACAGTCGACATCAGTCAACGTTTGCGTTTTTGGGAAAGATGAACAGTAATCGGACTTGCCGCGCGCCCAGCCTTTATATTAAGGTTGCGCCCAGCGTTGACATTAACTTGTTAATGTCTACGCTGGGCGCGCGGCCGTGGTACGAATAATCCTTTGAAAAGCTACGAATTATAATTTATAATTCGTAGTAATTATATACAAAATTCGTAGTATTCTATTTGGTACCTTTTCAAAGGATAATTAATATTTTCAAAGGATAATTCGTATCAATCATGTGTTTGGTCATACTTAAAGGATAATTCGTACATTTTCAAAGGATACTTTGTAGTAATTATATACATAATTCGTAGCTTTTCAAAGGATTATTCGTAGCATTTTTAAGTGATCTGCGCGCTCCACGCTGACATTAAGTGAGTCGCGCCCAATTAAGACATTAACAAGTTAATGTAAAGGATGGACGCGGCCTTAATGTTAAGGATGAGCGCGCGACACGTAAAAAATGCGTAGCAATTGCGATTGCGACGGAGGTCGAGTGATTTGCGACGGTTGCGATTGGGATTGCGACAGTTTAGGGTTTCCGATTACGATTTGGGGCAGAGGTCGAGTGTGTGGTTGACGGAGTCGCGTGCGATTGCGATTATGGTCCGAATGACTTTTTTGCCCTTAATTCGAATCGCAGTTGAAGAATTAGCGTGAATTTCAAATTAATCCTATCTAATCGTAGCCAGTGGAGGATCCAGAGCTTTGCACAAGGGGGTCCCAAAAAAAATTTTATCAAAGAATATGGATATTGCTCGAATTTGACACAAAAATTGCACATATATATATTCTTTTAGTTTGAGGATATAAGATGTTTTTCAGGTAAAATACAAAGTCAAACTCATATATAGTTCATTGACGACCTACCTTTTAGAGGTCATACAATTCACATCGATTATCTTATCAGATCGAGTTATATGTCGTTGGGAAGATAATTTAACATGCTACGACTCTTTAGTTGATATTAAAGATCTAACTCGGACTTTAAAGCAGCCAAAAACATCTCAAACTAAGGATGCCGAACAAGTAACCACATGTAACCTTTAAACGACAATGATCAGACATAAAATTATTATTGTAGCAATTATCAGACTTAAAACTATTACTGTAGTAATTTTTAGGACGATTATACCCTCGCATCTGTTATGTATTTTTAAATAAGTCCAGATTAATTTTTTTTATTTACAAAATACGCTCCGAATTACGATTGGTCAAAATATACACGTGACAATATTTTATTTTTAATTTTTATTTATAACAATGGTTTGTATTTGATCCGTTTCCATAAATAAATATGTATCAAAATTATTACAGAAGATTAATTATTTGTATGGAATATTTGAATTGTTTTAAAATAATAATTTTTGTGGAAAAGTTGAATTAAACGACGACGTATGATCTCAATCCATCACGGATTATCCGTGGAACGTTGGAGACTGGAGTTTTTATTAGAAATGATCCAAAATGAGTTTGGAATATTAGAAATGACCCACGCGAGTTTCACATTTCAAAAATAATCCATTTTTAATGAAATCGGATTCCCAGGATCCGATTTGTTAGGTTTTCCAAAAACCAGATACTGGAAATCCGGTTAGTTACGTTTTGTGACTAATCGGATTGCAGGATCCGACTTTATGGAGATGTAGATGATGTGGATGAGGGTCGAATACGTGGATTCCACGCAACACTGGATTCTACGGATCCAGCTTCATTGTAAACACCGGATTTCCGTGATCCAGGCTATGGAAAAAAAAATTTGTTTTGTTGTTTAGCCCGTTATTACGGTCTGGATTTAAAATAATAAGATATAGCAGTTTGGAAATCATTCAAAGTTGGACATTGGAAACAAAGTTGAACTAAAATAAAAGTGAACAACAACAGTACTATGGGTACTCGGACATTGGGTTTATCTCGCATTGGTGAATGGACAAGACCTCCTGTTATGCCCAGTTTGCTGGCATAATTTGCATCTTTGAATTTTGCCTGGGGTTGTGATGATGAAGCCTCTCATTGAGTATTAGACTGACCGACATTTCTCTGGTCCATCTCAGTACGCCTTCGCCTAGTCGGATTTCTATCAACTTTTGTACGTTTGAAGTGAGGATTAGGCCTATGAGGAAGTCCATCATAGGGTTCCCAGAAGTCAGCATGAGGTAATGGACTGAAATGGTATCTCCAGGTCATGTTGTAAGCTTGAAGTGTATACTCATGAGCCACAAACTCGCTGAATTCCAAGCGCGCCAACTTACAAGCTATACAATTGCATGACTGCAGGAAATATGAAGTGTCGTCCATTTTCCACAGTTACATGTTCTCTCGGGTAGGCAAACTTTCCACAGATGATGCTTAATTCCCGTGGTAACTTCATAAATTCCGCGGGTGGGGTAAAAATAATAACTCTGTGCAACTATGCCCTTTGTCGGAGTTCCTCCAACCTCTGGTGTACCTTTGGTGCAAAAGCCAAATCCGTGTTGTCGTAACGATAACGACGTTTGTTGAAGTGTTTATTCAACTGTTTGAAAGTGAACATAACCAATGCTGAAATTGGTAAATCACGGCCGTGCTTGAGAACGCCATTGAACGATTCCGAAGCGTTCGTGATCATTGAGCCCCATCTCATACCACTAGTATCCATTGCCAAAGACCATAATTGAACGTCCACGTTGCGCAACCACATTCGTACGCCAGGTTTATCTTTCAATAGTTTCATCAGCTCCTCATATTCAGCTGCAAATTTGTACTCTTTCTTGGCACATGCAACATTGCCAAATTTTTCTCAAAAAAGAGTCTTTGACCTTCGTGTTGAAGTTTCTCTGGAAGTGATAAACGCATATACGATGATAAGCCATAGGAGGCGACCATTCTGGTATTTCATAGCAGCCATTATTCCTCCGTGTCGGTCAGAGATGACGCACAAGCCCTGACGTGAAGTGACGCCCTCGCGAATGCATGTCATGAACCAACTCAAGCTGGAGGTGTTTTCACTCTCGACCAAAGCAAACACAACAAAAACATCATTGTTTGCGTCCAAAGAGCATGCTACGAGCAGCTTCCCATCGTACTTACCGTACATATGAGTTCCGTCGATGGATAATATAGGACGATAATGCTTAAACACATGAATACATTCAGTAAATACCCAAAAACACGATTTATCTGAATGTACTCGCCATCAATTTCTTACGTATCCCATTTGACAACTGCTTCCGAACTTGCATCAACTAAAGCCTTCATCAAGTGCGACAGGTATTCGAAGGAGCCATCTCATGTTCCAAATAAGTTTATCATTGTTTGTTGCTTTGCTTGCCAAGCTTTAAAGTATGAAATTTCTAGCCCATAGTCTTTCGCAATTCTTGCTTGTATCTCTACTCCACTTAACCGTAATTTTTAGTCATCATATCCCAAAGTTTTCTAGCGATGTACTTAGTCGTCAAATGAATGTTGATGGACATAATTGTGTCGTTTTTACATGTGTGGTGGTGACGATACTTTCGCACTTCCCAAATACTCATCGATGGTTGACCAAAATTTCTTCCCAAATACTCATCGGCTGGTTGATTTGTTTCTCACGCTGAAATATCTTCAAAATCCGGATGATCCCATACATAACAGGGTAGTGCATTCTCATAATGTGGATTCTCAATAGCTACCTTATCCAAATTCTTCATTTCTTCCCGGTCGTACTTGTCCTTGATCGGAACATCTAAATTATCAAGAGAAGGCGTTTCCATTTTGAAGGAATTTGATAGAATGAGTGGAATGATGAGAGATTTATAGTAGAAAGTGGATTTGGATGTAGAAAATGAATGAGAGAACATGAATATTTATAGCAATGAATTTCACCTAAAACCGGATCGCCGTAATCCGGTTTTATAAAGAATCTCGACTCGTGCCCGTCCGGTCACTTCTGGTCGAGGCGTCAGGAAATCGGGTCCCGTAGAAAATCGGATCGCCGCCTTTCTGTTTTTGGTGGCCTAATTTTTTTGGCTTTCCCCCCTAGAATTTACCAGATTTGTGTCCCTAAATTGGGTCCCGTGGAAAACCTGAAGCCAGCGATCCGATTTTCGGTGACCTAATTTTTTTGGGGATTTTCCCCATGAATTGAGAGATTAAATTAAGTTATTTTCATAAAATCGTAAGTCCAAAACGGATCATAAGTTATTTTGATTGATTAAATTGAGATATTGTTACAAAATGTTGCATAAGTCCAACAAAACAATAAAGTAAAGTAAAATAGAATCTCCATCTCTTCTGAATCTCTGTCTACACAACCTCTTCAGCCATGATTGTTTAGGTGACTTTTGAGGACGAAGCTAATGCCCGTGAGCTGATGGTGAAGGTGGTGCCTGTGAGGTGGATGACCGAAATGGTGGTGAAGGTGGTGCCTGTGAGGTGGATGACCGAAATAGTGGTGAAGGTGATGCCTGTGAGGTGCATGACCGAAATAGTGGTGAAGGTGGTGCCCGCGAGCTTGTTGGACGATCATAACCCGCTGTCTGTGAGTCAAGGTTGGTGACATGATCATCGTCTAGACTCATATCATCATCATCATCACCTGTAATTGAAATTTATTAGTATATTAACTAAATAATTTCAAAATACAATTAAAATATGGAAAGTTATCGTTTCCAAACTGAATAATATCAGGGTTGATATTCAGTAGCCGCAACTTCCCTAACACCCGTAGTTCCTCCACTACGGTATGGAAAATGCGATGGAAAATCGGTCTCGGGTCGGCAGTACTGGAGAATCCATCTGCAGCATGCGATGCACGAATGAGCAACGTGCGAATCTATATAAACAAATTGTTTGTTACACATGTAAAACAATATAAAAAAGAGAATATTTCGAAACATGTGAAAACTTACATTGCTAGGTAATTCATGGGCACTAGGGCGATATGGCTGAGTGTCCTCTTCTTCCAATTTGGGCTGGATAAGGCGACGTGTGATCCTTGAATACCAATACACATATTCATCACTGGGAATATCAATGTCCTCGGCATCCTCGCCCAGATCTCCATATATTAATCTCTCATATCTACTACTACATAGCGCAACATACTGGTGGAGGTGCACTCTCTAATCAACTCTCTTTTTCTCATTCGTAAACGCTATAGGAGCAGGTGGAACCATCTGCTTTCATCCAAACTGTCTCATAACACGAATCAGATGATGCCACTCAACGATGTTGAAGCAAATAAGTGACACATCAGCCGTCCATAATTCTCGCGATTCGAGACATACGGGTTGAGGTCGATCCATCAACTCCTCCTCATATGGTCAAAAAATAAATCACCGTGCACCATTCGCTCGAGCTGATCCCGAAAGAAGACTAAAGCACCACGTGGGACCTCTTGAAAATATTTTGGTCCAGCCCAATATCTGCGCATAAGAAAATGCGTTACAAATTTAAATAATAATTAACAATTTTCATATCAAAATAAATATAAATATAAAATTTACTTACAAGTACGACCAACAAGGTCTTAAAAATGGATGAATGTCATCTTCAAGGTTTGGGGCGTCTTTGAAATATGGTTGTGGAGTTCCAATACACATGCACTCCGAACTCCAAAATTATAGTAATAGTGCACAACCATCAATTTGTGACTTCTTAAAATTATTTGTTTTGTACAACTGACTGTACTGAAAAGCTAAAACCGCGCTTCCCCAATTATATCTCCTAGCGTTATCCAAGTTCGCCAACAATAGAAGATAGTGGAGCGCTACCTGATCACCGTACAAGTCTGACATGAGAGTCAATCCCAATAGACATAAAATGTACGCCCTTGCGTATTTCTTCATCCACATCGTCTGGCATATGAGTCAGGTAGTTATCAAACCATGTCTTGCTACACATCGATTTCACCTTAGGACGGTTGGGCACAACACCCAATAAACTCAAACAAACAGGCTCTCATTCCAACTCTCCTAATTCAGACATGGGCTCCCCAACTATGGGTAATCTAGTAAGGAGAGCCACGTCATGTAGTGTAATTATAGCCTCCCCTCTATTCAGATGGAAGGTGTGTGTCTTAGGGCGTTATCTCTCCACTAGGCGGTGCACAATTTAGGATCAATCTTCACGTTGCATACTTGGATCCAAGGTAGAAATCCGACATTTTCAACATACTCCGCAAGTCGAGGGTTCATATTTACGACATCATTACCCGCGACCCGCAATGGCTTATCAGACATAAATTCTCTATTCATCTATAATATGTAAACCAATTTGTTACTATAAAACATTATTATATGAATTGAATTGAAAATTTTTAATTAATGAAAATCATACCTGATTTTCCAAATCGCCTCAGTAAGATGCACATTTGGATGAATCGATGGGTCCAGGATGAAGATAATCATCCATATCCATGTTTGGATTAGCAGTCGCTCGTGAAGAAGGCGGCATATCGCGTTGACTAGTGATTTGCCTGTTACCTGATGACATTTCTGTAACAACAATAAATATTCATTATATTCATGAAGAAAAACACAAATCATACAATTATCCGGACTAATATCAAACCAATGTCAAGCAACCACCAAATAAACGTCATTAATTCAACGATAATAATTCAACAACTATTAACCGGACTAATATCAAACCAAAAAATGCACAATATTCATACAATTAACTGGACTAATATCAAAAACAAACAATTCAACAACATTAATAACAAAATTCACAACAACAATCCTTCAAAAACAAACAATTCAACAACACTAATTACACAAATAAGTTTTTTTACCTATCAATTTTGGAGGTGGTGAGGGTTTATGCGAAATGATGAAATCGGCCGATGAAATGCTAAATTGATGAAACGTGTGTGAATTAATTCGAAAATCGGACGGGATGGAAATCAAATCGGATGACAACGGACGGAGATAATTGGGGTAGGGTTTCGAATGCCAGAATTGGGTAGGGTTTCGAATGGGGTAGAAGAAGTTGCGACGAAATTTTAATGTCGCTAAAACACGGATCGCCGCAATCCGGTTTTATAATGAAACCGATCTCCGGGTCCGGTATTACGTGGAATCCACGTATTCGACCCTCATCCACATCATCTACATCTCCATAAAACCGGATTTCTAGGATCCGATTTTTGGAAAATCGTAACAAATCGATTCTTGGGAATCCGATTTCATTAAAAATAGATCATTTTTGAAATGTGAAACTCGCGTAGATCATTTCTAGTATTCCAAATTCGTTTTGAGTCATTTCTAATAAAAACTCTCGAGACTGCACGTACAAAAATTTCTCTAAATTAATTTTAGGAAAGAAATTAAAAATCAAATTAATTTCGTCAAAGAAACAAATTCGAAGTGCGATGAAATCCTATATATTCTCGCGACGACAATCTGACGTGCACTCCAAGGTATGAGATTTTGCTTCATCTTTCTCCCATTGAGCTTTGTTGACGACTTGACGTGATCGTCCATCGGCGTGTATTTCCATTCTCACTTATGCCTTATAAATCACTACTCGAGAAAAGAAAATGACGATTTGAGCTCGATCGTCTCCAACTTTTCCAAAATGCGAAAATTGGAGGAAATTAGGTTCCGCTAATTGATTATCGTTTCCATTTAGAAACAAGAATTAAAAAGTTACTGCTGTCATTCGCTGACGAACTGGTTTGATTTGGCTTGGCAATGAAGGTCAAAGTACTTTTGGGTAAATATATAAAAGTAGTATTTATTGTGTACTAAGTGATGACGGTCACGGTTAAGTTATAATTTTTTGATTTGTTTGTAGCCTGATGTGATGAGATATCTGATGCATTGTGCTCATTTACGCAAGGTTTAAAAGTGGAGAGTGAAATTTTGATGCTTATGGTTTAGGGGTTGCAATGCTGCATCCAGAAGAGGATGGTATGTCTCATGCCCAGGTACCTGCTTCTTGATCTCTTTGTCTGTAGTGCCATAACTGATTGGAAACTGTCTCGTACTCGTATCCTATCTGTCGCCAGTTTTCTCCATTGATTACTTTTTGTGCGTGAAAAAGAGTATGGATGATATCGGTCAACTTATTTCAATGCATAACAATGTTGTATAATTGAGTTTAATTGTACAACTTCACATGGAGAACAAAACCAAAGGTGTTTCAGAATTCAGATGGAGGCAATAATCCATAATAAATGCGCTACATGTTGTATTAGCCATGTTGTTCCTAATTCATCAGTTTGATTGCGTATTCAACTCTGAAAAAGTGGCTTTGATAAGTTTATAGAGTCGTCTTTCAAAATTTGATCAATATCACCAGTTCCCCGCATCTCTATATTTAGTGACTCTGTTAGCCTATCTTACTCCTGGAATTTAAGCTTTCACATTTTGAGTTGTATAATTTTTTGGTGACCATTACATGATATATCAAAAGCCCCACACAATAGAATTGTTTTGAACTTGTTTTCCATGTTATCTCTTTGCAGCTTTCATCCACTGTATTTGAGGAACTTCTTGAATCCATAATTGTTGATGTGGCATCTGAGTGTCACCGCATAGCAAGGTTGGGTCTCGAGCGCAATCTTGAAGAAGAGGAAGAAGAGCTTAGGCTGTCTGCTAAAGCCAGGGCTGGGGTTGTTGACTCAAGCAACAGTGGTGAAGCAAATAACAAATATGTTGTGGATATATTTGGACAGACTCATCCTCCTGTGGCTAATGAACTTTTCGATTGCATGAATTGTGGGCGAGCTGTAGCTGCTGGAAGGTTTGCCCTGGAGAAGTGCATTGGGAAGGTCACCCTGTCACCACCACGATACCCTCACTAATTTATTTAAGAATTGCTTTGGCTATACTCTTTGCCTTGGTTAATTGACTGATGTTTAAGGAGTTGTTAGGGGTAATATTTTTTTTCTTGATTATTATTATTACTTGAATTGTGCACATGTACTCATGTACAGGGTAGAAAAGCTCGTCTGAAGGCAACAAGAAGCAGTGCAGCTGCACAAGGAAGGCAGTCGCGTGGAAGCCCGGCAAACATGAACAGACAGTCAAATGGTGTCCCTGGTGCCACAGGAGATGAGTTCAGAAATGGAGCCTTTGAAAATTCATCAAGATAAATGTGGTAATTGTTTGGATCCTATTAAAAACCGCAGGCAATTCACTGAAGAACCTTTGTTTCTTTATTTGTTGCTGATCAAAATCCGTAATTTATCCCTTTTCATACATTACAAAAACAAGTTTCTTCTTTTTCTTTTCTGTACATGTAAATGTCATGGTTACCAACTATAATTGGCGCTTCGGTAGGAGGTAGTAGCAAGCGTAAATGTTTAATTTGAACATGTTACAGTAATAGTTGATGTATAACTATTTAGCAGCCCATGCATTCTTTTCAATGACCTACATGATTACTACTTGACTCATTATTTGAATTCATGGAAATGAAGGTGAAAATTGAAATCACTGTTCTCAGTGTGTGGCTGCAACTGCAACACAGAGGATGAGTGGTAGCTGAAGCTGAAAACCTGATAACAGTGGTTTATTACTATGCTTTCATCGAGTAGGCCGAAAGGGAATATTTAATCCATTACTTCACTGTCTAGCCACAACAGCGCACAAGCTATCTATTTGAAGCTGGTCAAACTTGAAACTTCATCTTTTTTATTTTATCTTGACTCATTAATGTAGTACAGACATGATGAGCTCTTTTGGTATGCTTTTATCTGATTACTATTGTTATTCAGTTTCTGAAGTAAATATAGTGCTGCCTTGTATGCATTTGTACACATGAAAGATTGGCTTACTACAAATGGAATGATTTTCCTTTATTCTTATTATTTGCTTCTTGGCAAATTACTTGAAATCTTACTTGTGGAATATTCCAATAAAATTCTCACTAATTTATAAGTGTAATCTCTTTTGATATATACTTCTCATGAAGCCTCTTTCGGGATTAGATGTGGTGAGTTGTGCTTTTACTAAAATAATTTGGTGTCAGATTGAACCAGAGTAAAGCTACAAGTATAAGATAAATGTCAAAACATTATGGAGATGAACAGAGTTTCCACAGAAAGGTAATCTTACTTAATCATGTGATATAAGCTCCCTTGTTCTTTTCCTGCCATTAGGAACTACATATTGCAACTTATGACTTTGCTGCAATGGATGTATGATGTACAAATCTTTCAGGAAATAGGGCCTGTCAAAATGAAGGAACGTTCTTCTTTTTAAGCCGAAACAACTTTGCCTTGATCTTGTTTAGCGCATTCAGAGCATGTCCTGTATCAATTCTCTCATATGGATTTTCTACAGAACAAGCAATGCCAATTTCAACTATACTCACGACACAGTCCTGTAATGTTTGCTCTGCACTAGCCTCGTTTCCTTCATTGTTTAAGCTGTCATTCATTTCTTCAAATAAATGCAGGTCCAGAATCTCCATTGGCGAGGACCTAGAAACTGCTGATGAACAAAGAGTATGGAGGCTTACACCGTCTTTGAACATCACATCTGTTGGTCTCTTTCCTGTGATCATCTCAAGTAGTAAGATTCCATAGCTGTACACATCTCCTTGGGTTGACACATTCCCACCCATTCCATATTCTGTCCAACATGGGACAGTGGATCATCATCTAGTCAGATAAGAGATAACAGTACAGCCAGAGTACGGTTTCTAGAAAAAGAAGAAGAAAAAAAAACGGAAAGGATTGCGCTTATTACCTGGAGGAACATAGCCGACAGTGCCCCTGACTGCCATTGTGCTACTTTGGCCTTTGCTGAAGTCATCAGTGACAGTTCCATGTACAAGTTTTGCTAGCCCAAAGTCTCCTACATGAGCTACCATGTCACTGTCAAGAAGAACATTGCTTGGCTTCAAGTCACAGTGAACTACCTGTGGTTCAGAGTGATAATGAAGATAATCCAAGGCTGAAGCAATGTCGATAGCTATCTCTACTCTTTGACTGAGTTTCAGGTTCCTAGACACATGCAGCCAAGTATCGAGATTTCCATTGGGCATGAGTTCGAAAACTAAAGCCATGAAATCATTCCCTTTAAAGTCTAAGCTTGAACAGTAAGATAGTATCTGAAGGAGGTTTCTGTGTCGAACTCTGCTTAGGACTTTGCATTCTGCTAAGAAACTCTTTGCTGCTCCACGGGTTGCCAGATTCATTACCTTTACTGCAATCAAGTTTTTATCTTCCTCAAGAACGCCTCTATAGACCAAACCAAAGCTACCAACGCCAATTAAGTTGCGTGTGGAAAATTCATCAGTGGCCTTCAGAAGCTCGTTGTATGTCAGTCTTAGAATAGTAGCTGATTTCATTGAAGGACTAGATAACACAGTCGTCTTTGAGCCCATTCGCCGGAGTAAACATACCAACAACACCACAAATAATAAGCATGCAGATAGACTTACTGCTATGGCTATCACAGCTTTAGTGGAGATAAGCTGTCTGCCCTTATTTGGTTGCTTTTCCAAGCACCTGGGTAGTCCCAACTGAGGTAATCCTCCACATAATCTCTTGTTTCCCTGGAGGTAAATTGCACTGAGATTAGCAAAAGGTCCTTCTGTCGGTACTTCACCTTCAAGTCGGTTGAAGGACATGTTGAAAATCTGTAGGCTAGACAGGCCTTGTAACTTTTCTGGGATGCTTCCAGTTAGATTATTACTCGAAAGATCTATGATGCGTGCAGTTTTAAATGAACTAAATGATAATGGGATACTTCCGCTGAAGTTGTTCTCTCCCATTTTGAGGGTCTCCAACATTAAACATCTACCAAGTGCCTCTGGAATTTCACCTGTGAACTTATTTTTAGAGATATCCAGGAGGCTCAGCTGAGTCAAGTAACCCACTTCTTTCGGAAATCTTCCAGTAAAAGAGTTTCCATTCAGCGTAAGTGATAACAAGCTATCAAGGCCACTTATGAGCTCCCTCGGTATGGAGCCACTCAATCTGTTACCGTTAAGGGACAATGATTGCAGTCCCCTGCAGTGTCTGAGAGTTGACGGTGTCTTTCCTTTCAACTGATTATCACGTAAGAGTAGTGTATTCAAGTCGGTTAAGTTGCCTAAAAACAAAGGAATACTTCCATCCAACCTATTTTCACTTAAGTCCAGATGTCCTAACTTTCTGAGGTTACCCAATGAAGATGGAATATCACCGGATAAATTGTTTTTCTCCATACCCAGTATGATCAAGTTCACTAAGTTTCCTACCTCCGGCGGAATGCTCCCATATATCTTGTTGGCCCCGAAGTAAAGTTGTTCAAGGGTGTTTGAGAGGTTGCCTATTGAAGATGGCACCACTCCTCCATAATTGTTCCTCTCGATACTTAATATACTCAAACTGCTGAGATTGGCAAGTGAGCCAATGAAGTTTAGATCGTCAGCTTTTCCATTTCCTAAGCTATTGCCTTCAAGGTAGAGAGAAGAGAGATTCTCGAGCCTCCCTAAACCTTCCGGAATATTTCCCTCCAACTGATTGTCACTGAAGGCAATTCCTAAAAGGGCAGACATATTGGAGATAGTCGGGGGAACACCTCCGGTGAAGTTGTTCAGCCCAAAGTATCCTCGTAAAAGTTGAGGAAAATCAACTCCCAGTGTGGGTGGCATTTTTCCAGATAGGCCATTACCTGTTAATGAAATCTCCCTGATATTTGACAAATTGAATAAAGCTGAAGGGACAGCACCAGAAAGGCTGTTCATAGTGAAGTCCAGTCTTCTCATGCGCTTCAGTCTGCCTATCTCACTTGGAATGCTTCCCTGCAAATAAGTGTAGTAAACTGATAAGTCTATCAGCGCCGTGAGGTTCCCGATAGAGCTTGGGATTTTTCCTGTCAGGTTGGTCTGCCCCATAACAAATCTCACAAGCTTGGACATGGACCCGATTTGGGAGGGGATTGTGTCGGTAATTCTATTATTTCTGCTCAAATCAATGATAAGCAACTCAGTGCAGTTTGATAGATGCAATAGAACAGAGCCCTCGAGATTGTTTTTCGATACATTAAAGATTTGCAGCCTGGATAAAAGACCTATCTCTTTGGGGATGAACCCTCTCAACTTATTACCACATAAGTTGAGACTTTTCAAGAAAGGGAGATTCCCAACAGAAGGCGATAGAGTACCACCTAACCCATGCTGAATCAACTCCAGACCAGTGACTCTTTTGTGAGGAAGGCTACATGTGACTCCTTGCCACTGGCAGAAATGAAGAGAAGCATTCCATGAATTCAGTTCTAGCACAGCATCATTACTGCTGCCAACAAGTAGGCCTTTCTTGATCTCAAGCAGTGATAACTGATCCGTTTCGACACTGTTATACAGTGCAAAATGAGAAAACTGAATAATAAAAAAGAGAATCATCAGCAAAGGCATCGTCTTCGAGCTTGGTGAAGTGTTCCGGTCACTACTTTTGACATTGCATAATCCACACGACATCATATGGCAAGTATTTATGCGAGTTTAAGAGGTTAGTTGTGAGTCACTCTGGCATTTTCTGTTGTGAAAGGCACACAAAGCTGGTTTATTTCAAGTATGCCATTGCCTTGTTCAATGGTGTAGGGTAGTGATCCATCTTCAGTGCAGTTTACTGTGCAACCCTTATCCTTTGAAACCATGCATGTTGGACAAAATTGGCAGCATTAAATTTAACCGCCAACCATTCATTTCGTACACACTTTGGTAGTCTTCTGAACCTCATATTTTGAGAAGTTTGCATAATTAAATACTACTAGTAACTTCTTATTGATGTTTTTTGTGCGTAAATTTCACTGAATATCATCTTTATTGAAAAAGTCAATGATATTATTGATGTCATTTAATATCTGCACCAATAAGCTGATTTGATTGATCTACTGATGTGTGGTGGCTGATCATATCTTCTGAATTTTGTTGCCTGCTTGACGTTGTAAATTGCCGATTGCAGGTTCATGTGAATAGCTGGCTCATCACAGATGCTGGACCTTAACATACAGGGATCTCATTTCTATGCCAAAAAAGTTAAAATGTTTCCCTGAAGAATTGATGCTCCACTTTTTGAGGTATTGTATAATTAAGGTACCTTTGCTGTCAATTTGCAAGGTTGAGCCGTTGAGGTGCAGACGGTTATTGTTTAGAGTTAGTAGAGGAGTGGAAAGAGTCAAAAGTGGGCTGAGAGTTGTTTTTGTATGCCTCAAAAGTCAAACCACACTGATCCTTTTGGATCTATTTTGATATAACGAAAAAGAAGAACGGAAAATTGTAAAAATGTAGTTTGGGCCATCAGACCGTTTCAAATCAGGTATCGGATTTTTTTAATTTTTAATTTATTTTTTGTTGGACCAATATGTAAATATAAACTAACGATGTTAATAAACTCCGACTTTTAAAGAAAACTAGAAAAAAAAATAAAGACTAATAGCTAAGCGTCCGAAGCTCATTTGCATCAGTTTTGTCGAGGACTCGAGGATACATTTAAGCTTGTTGTCTCGTTTGTGTTGTTGTTCAGTATCGGTTCGATTTCTTTTGTGTTGTTGTTCAGTATCGGTTCGATTTCTTTTGTGTTGTTGGTCCTGATAATTTATTGTGATTTTATTTGATGGAGGAATTGGGACGATGATGAATGTGATTAGGTCTTGTTGGTCGCAACGTCGGTCAACACCTCATTGACAACTACTGTTATATCACCACCCATAATCTGAGTCCCAATTTGTCATTTTTATCTTTTTGTATGGCGAATTTAGTCATTAATTTCTAGTTTTGTTGCTGCATTCAAAATTAGGGTTTTTGGCTGATGATTTGATCTTATCAAATTAGTGTATTCAGTGATGAAGCTATGGGATAATTGTCAGAGTATGATAAACCCGTCTCCTATACTGCCTTCCTTTCAGAGGCTTGCAATTTTTCAAAATTCTTAAAATTGTGCTTGTGATGGTTTTCGAGTTGATTGAGAGGTTTGGATGATGATCAAATCGCTTTAGTTCAACTGAGTTTTGATAGCTATGATGGCGCTAATGTCCTCCCTCCATTTGAAATCAGCTAGGAAGAACAAGAAAAAAGAGAAGACGAGAGGTAGATGAACCACTTAACCCACATTAGATTTATATTTTTTTATACCTTTCTTAAAAGTTAACGGGGTTTATTATTGTCATTAGTTTATATTTACATATTATTCCCGAAGTATGTAAATTGAAAATCAAAAAAGTCCGGTACCTGATTTGAAACGAAGCGATAGTCCAAACTATGTTTTTGCAATTTTCCCAACAAAAAACTTTGCTGGTCTCCATTTGCTAATTACAACTTAACCTTCGTGCTAAACTGTTTTCCAACACATTTTTTATGCACATATACATTACAAGAGTGTATATTCGGTTCCATTCTCTCCTGACTCGTCATTTACAACTTCATCCTCATGTTCAGGGTTGAGCAAATGGAGACTGGTTACCACAACTGGATCAGAGTCTTTCCCGCTGATATGAAAATATATGGATAAGTAGGTTACTTAGAGTCACGGAAAATTCCGATACAAGGTTAACTACATACGTTTTCGAATATATGACTAGCCCAACAGCCACTGTTGTGAAAGAAAGGTAATACAGCCAGTCCACCTGAAATGAGTAGCAGTCAACGATTGAAGAAAACATTCTGCCACAGTGTCGTGGATCAGAAATACCTTCTGGTGATAGAAACATATTCGAAATATTACTGCCCACATATCAGATGTCAGAAGGGATAGATTAACAAATGTTGCTCCACTTAACTGCAGGTGAAAAATGTAGTGAAAGAAAGGTGCACCGGTATCATTGAGGCGTCAATTAGGAAAAACAGGAGATGTAATATAACTGATGACAATTCGACTGACCTTCAAAGTCAGGGGCAAGAATATGTAGAACAGAAAGATTGCCAGAGTGAATCCACAGGCAGATAGTATCTTGAATCAATAGAGCACAGGAAGAAACTGAGAGTCTGTGTTGCATTTGTTGTGCTGCTGGGAATGGAAAAGAGAGTAGCCACTTACTATATTGGTAGACCACACAATGGACTGGAGGCTCTTTATCTCAAATATACATCTAAATCAATTGTATGGGATCTATCCGTGTAACTTGTTCAACAGATCAGGATTAGAATGGTGTGGGGAATTAAGTTATCTGCTGACTACTAGAAGGATACATCTCGCATATGCTTACTAGTGCTCCAAAAAGACCCAACATGGCAAGAACTTCAACCAGGTCCTTCTTCTTGACAAAGAACTCCTGCGTTGAAAAAAAACAGAAGCTAGAATGATTAGTGGCTAGCTCATTGGAAATTTTATTGCATCCAGCTGGTGGACTATAGTTTATGTTTGCCAACCTGGCTGACGTTGCTCACTGCGAAACTGAGTGTCGCTACAATGACAAGTGTATCTCCCAAAAGAGGCCTTGAACCACCTGAAACACACAAACCAAAGGGTGTCGACTATATTGAGCTGATTCTGGAGATCACAAAAGATCGAACTGGGAGCGAAGTTGTTTGGAAGAAGAACCGAGATAGGAAATGATAATTAGAGAGTATAAAAAAAGATCACCTCCTCCACCCACCCCAGCATCTGAGAAAAGCACCAAACCAAGTCCTAGAGTGCTGATGGCCGTTCCAAACATTTGCCACAAGGAGTATCGAGTGCCAAGAAACATCCATGTAAGGCCTATGGCCCATGCGATAGTCCAGCAGTCCAGTAATGCCACACTAGTAATTGATGAGTACTGATATGCCGTATTAACTGCACCAGGTGTGGCAACGTAAATGTTTCGATTCAAGAAGTAAAAAAAAGTCCTGTCCCAAAACTAGAGTTGTCAAACTTCTTGCTTATATAAAGCTTGAGAATCCGACAATGGTGAAGGTAAGAAAGCAGCAAAAAGTGTTTATCAAATCTAATACATGCTGACTTTTCAAGTAAGCAAACATGAGGACTCAAATAGATGGACTTACAGAGATAGTTTCCTTGAACATCAACAAAACCGAGAAGAAGATACCAGTACCATGAAACCTGTGGAAGAAAATATACAGAAGAAATAGTGTCACAATCTCTATCTTTGGAAAGATATTCAGATTCAGATAAAGCCCTTTGAAAAAGAGAATTCGACCAGGAGCCTCTGACGCCGATACATCATAATTCCACCACAAACAACTGCCAGAAGAACATACACGAACAAAGCCTGAGAAAGAGGAGCATCTACACCTGAAGAACACACAAAAACCAGTTCATTCTAAGGTCACCATTTACAGGATGAAAGCATGAGTGAAAGATTGAGACTTGAAAAGGGTCAGGGATGCCTACCCAGATTGGCAATCAAGGAAGAACATAGATTGCCCAGAGCAAGGATTAGAGACACAACTTGACCCAGACACAAAATCCACACCAGCTTCTTCGTTTCCTGGCTGAACTGCCAGAGCCCATTCATTGCTCCCCAAATCTCAGATTCACCAAACAGAAACCTAATTCACTGAATGGTGACTTCAAACAATAAACACAAAAGGTAGAGGTATGAAACTGTTGATAAAACAGTATAGATCAAAATAATATTTTGACATGCTTTATACACTGTGGTGATAAATTTAGTCCCCAAAATTGAATGACTTTGTTTCTTCAATTGCAGGTGAAGCCATAAGCTCAGTGAACATCTTTTATTTTTCCGGCCTTTTGAGGTACATGGCAAGAGCAGCCTTTAAGTTTAAGCTAGCCTGTGTTTAAATTTTGAGGTGGACCAAAAGAAAATGCAAGGTGATGGGTTTACTCCTGTAAACCACAGATCTGGAGATATTTATTTTCCAAAATAATATTCTGAACTCTCCAATGCCAGGACCAGGAAGATGATGGACCTTGGGCCATTTTGGCTGGCTGATCAGTCAGCAAAATCTCAGTATAAGTGGCAGAAAGTGGTGAAGTTGACGCATAGGATTATTTATAGGAATGAGGACCAAAATGAATGCATTTGATATTGCTGTCCTCAGCAAAATCAAATTCGTATTGGGGAAATTAAAGATGAAAGGAGAAAACTGGAAAATAAACAATCGAAATTAATGATGGCTAGTGAATTTGAAATATAAAAATAGTGACTACACAGACTATCTCCATCTAAACTGATTGTTCAAGTCTCAGGATGTGATTCAAAACATGTGTGTTGTAAAGATGAAGATTGGTTCCTAAATGTGATCCACAATGGTTGTGCACAGCACTAACCATAAGTAGGATTGAAAGTGGGCAAGTAGCATCATACATAATGAAAAGATAACACATAACATTGATCGGAACCAGAACGAGAAAGACTTTCAAGCAAGGAACTTAATGCATCTGCGGCAGGAATGTTGTGTTCGGCGCCATTTGATCTACCACCTCGACCCCTTCCATTACATCACCAAACAAGCTATTTCATGAGAAACTTCAAGCCACTTGTACTATTACTTGTCATCAGAATTCAAATGACGTCAAAGAGAAAACGAAAGAGGAAATCAACAAATCAATGATAGTGTGCTTCCACCTTGCAAGCATGCATATTTAAAACCAGGTTCCCAAAATCGAAACTACAACGATGATTTTCCTTACATCAGAGTAGTTGTTGATTATATTGACCAACAGAATCTATGGAAGCTAAACGATCAATTTTTGACATATGACATGTTCCTGTGGTAATTAACATAGACTAAAACTGACAGAACAACTGCTAGAAGAAGAAACATAATCATACTTGATTATTTAAATTTATTTCTCACTTTTGCTCACCTGGCTTAGCTCTCTGCTTCTCGAAGTAAAAAAAATCCAAGCAAAGAGAGCACAGAAAATGCAGAGAAAAAAGTGGATGAAATATCAAGTGACATATGACAACCGGTGACAGCTTCCACCTGCAACAAGTTAGTCCTCTTCTCTGCATTTTTTTTTGATAGCACCACAATGGTTACACAGACAGGAATAAGCTGCCCCCGAAGGGCA
Organism: Rhodiola kirilowii; assembly: GCA_033675215.1. NCBI lineage: Eukaryota > Viridiplantae > Streptophyta > Magnoliopsida > Saxifragales > Crassulaceae > Rhodiola > Rhodiola kirilowii. The sequence continues at coordinate 44,309,989 of CM066195.1, read as the reverse complement.
CGTCTCCTAAAAAGGGCACGACCTACCATACAGTTCTGGTCGGACAAACAAAGTGACCGACACTAAAATAAACAGATGACGTTCAGCGTGCCCTTTTGAAAGAAACAGGAGATAAGCTCCTGAATCTAAACAACTCAGACCGCAAAAAACGGCTGAGAGTTACAACTCAGACGGAAAAAACCGGCTGAGAAAAATAAAACTAAAACTAACTCTAAACTACAACTAATCTAAACCTACCGACTAAAAAGCTAAATCCCAAAACAATCACCGGCAAGCAAACCGGGAGCTACAACACCGGACCGGCACCGAAACCCAAGCAACCGAGTCACCGACCGCACCCCCACAGCAGCTCCGCGCCTCAACAGGTCGACACCGCCAACCCGCCATCACCCGACCTCGCACGACCACCCAACCACACCAGACGCTGACCGTCGAAGCAGAAAGATCAGCCGGAGCCGACCAGCAACCACCAACCGCGCCCCCAACCGACCAGCACAGCCGCAGATCCAGCTCCCCCAACAACCAGCGCCTCCAATCCAGCCCCATCCGACCACCGCCAACCCACCACACCCACCCAAGTCAACCACGCTAAGGAACGAAACAGCCAAAAGGACACGAACCGACCACGGGAAGCAAGCCCACGCCTCCCTCATCGGCACCAAAAGCCGGTCCGACGGAGCTCCCAGCCCTGCCAGCGGTCAGAAAACGAAAACTGCTGAAGACTTCCTCAAGCTTCGAGAGATTTCTGGGAAGAGAGAGAAAAAAGGACGAGTCTGTGTTTGTTGTTTGGCCAAATGCTACTGGATTCCCTTCGCCATTATAGGCATATGCCCTAACAAAGGGTTATTGGCTTATTTGCCCCTCTTTGAAACTCAAATAACCCGTTTGCCCCTTTTCAAACTCAAATAACCGGATTGCCCCTTTTTGTTAAATTCTCGGTTTATGATTTACCGGTAATGTTAATTTTGCATATTCTCGGTTTATGATTTACCGGTAATAATATTTTCAGTTTTTTGAAAATTTTGATTAAACACCCATCTTTGGTCACTATTTTTATCAGCTTAACCTTTTAATTTCATTTTTGAGTAAACATGAAAGTTATAGAACATTCAATTATCTTTCTAACCATATAAAGAACATCTTAAACGGATACCGGATGACGCCTCTATGAGCTTCCGAATGTTAGCTCGGACCTCCTCGGTTTTTTGAAAAACCGATCGATCGAAATTTGCCGAAACCAAGGGGGTCCGAGCTAACATTCGGAAGCTCATAGAGGCGTCATCCGATATCCGTTTAAGATGTTCTTTATATGGTTAGAAAGATAATTGAATATTCTATAACTTTCATGTTTACTTGAAAATGAAATTCAAAGGTTAAGCTGATAAAAATAGTGACCAAAGATGGGTGTTTAATCAAATTTTTCAAAAAAATAAAAATATTATTACCGGTAAATCATAAACCGAGAATATGCAAAATTAACATTACCGGTAAATCATAAACCGAGAATGTGCAAAATTAATATTACCGGTATATGTTAAGCCGAAAATTTAACAAAAAGGGGCAATCCGGTTATTTAAGTTTGAAGAGGGGCAAACGGGTTATTTGAGTTTCAAAGAGGGGCAAATAAGCCAATAACCCCCTAACAAAGTAAGTAGCTGTTTGAATATTTTTCTCAATTACCCAGTTTGCTGATGAAGAGATACATTCAGCCTCCTCCCAGTAGCCAATATTGCAAAAACTATGAATCAATGTGTTAAAAGTAATAACATCAAGGGCGATAACCTTGCTCTTCATCTCAAAAACAATACTCTTGGCTTCCTTGATTTTCCCGGCAAGAAACATGCCATGAATCATGGAATTATAAGTAACCACATCCGGGAAGAATCCATTGTTGTTCATGTCATGATATATCTCAACTGCATCCTCCCAATTGCCGATAATGAACAAATGCTGAATCATTGTGTTGTAAATAACTACATTCGGGCATATTCCCTGATCCATCATCTCATTAAGAATACCCTCAGCCTCCTTCAAATTCCTAACATGTAGAAAGCCACAAACCATCATTATACTTTTAAGTAAACATTGTATAATGTATGGAGGATTCCCTCTCTCTTCATCTCCCAAAGCATGCGCTTGGCGACTTCCTGTTTGCCAGCTTTTGAAAGACCAAGAATGATAGAATTGAAAGTAATCACATCAGGGCTTATTCCATTGTTCCGCATTTCAAGAAGTATTCTTTTTGCCTCCTTCGATTTACCAGCATTTGAGAAGCCATGAATGATTGTACTATAAGTAACCAAATCTGGGGTAACGCCACCCACAATCATTTTACAAAACATCCCTTTAGCCTCTTCAAAATAACCAGCATTGCACAACCCATCAATGATTGAATTGTAAGTAATTGCGTCCGGGATAACCCCATGGCTTGCCATTTCACAAAAAATACCTTTGGCTTTTCCCAACTTGCCAGTTTGGCACAATCCATGTATCAATGAGCTGTATGTAACCACATCTGAGGAAATGCCATTCCTAATCATCTCTTCAAGCATAGCCTCGGCCTCCTCCCATTTACCACCAACAAATAAACCATGGATGAATGTGTTGTACGTAAACACATCTGGAATAAACCCGTTAATAATCAATTTACAAAATATTCCTTTGGCCTCCTTCAAATTACCTGACTTGCACAAGCCATCAATTACCGAATTGTAGGCAACCAAATCTGGGGTAACGCCACCGACAATCATTTTACAAAAAACACCTTTGGCTTTTCCCAATTTGCCAGTTTGGCACAACCCATGTATTAAGGAGCTGTATGTCACCACATTTGGGAAAATGCCATTCATAATCATCTCTTCAAGTATAGCCTCAGCCTCCTCCAATTTACCACCAACAGATAAACCGTGAATCAATGTGCTAAAAGTAATAACATCAAGGGCGATACCCTTGCTCTTCATCTCAGAGACAATACTCTTGGCCTCCTTGATTTTCCCGGCAAGAAACATGCCATGAATCATCGAACTATAAATAACCACATCCGGGACGATTCCATTGTCGTTCATGTCATGATATATCTCAACTGCATCCTCCCAATTGCCGATAACGAACAAATGATGAATCAATGTGTTGTAAATAACTACATTCGGGCATATTCCATGATCCATCATCTCATTAAGAATGTCCCTGGCCTCCTTCAAATTCCTAACAAGTAGTAAGCCACTAATCATTATACTATAAGTTGACACTGTATAGGGGATTTGCTCTTTCTTCATTTCCCAAAGCATGCGCTTGGCGACTTCCTGTTTGCCAGCTCTAGAAAAACCAAGAATGATAGAATTGAAAGTAATCACATCAGGGCTTATTCCATTGTTCCCCATTTCACGGAGTAAACATTTTGCCTCCTCCCATTTACCAGCAATTAAGAAGCTGTGAACGATTGAAGTATAAGTAACCAAATCTGGGGTAACGCCACCGACAATCATTTTAAGAAAAACACCTTTGGCTTTTCCCAACTTGCCAGTTTGGCACAACCCATGGATGAATGTGTTGTACGTAACTACATTTGGGGAAATGCCATTCCTAATCATGTCTTCAAGCATAGCATCAGCCTCCTTCAAATTACCTGACTTGCACACGGCATCAATTATCGAATTGTAAGTTACCACATTAGGAGCAACTCCTTCTCTCTTCATTTGACCAAGTAGGAACTTGGCCTTCTCCCACTCCCCGGCATGACATAACCAATTAATCAATGAACTATAAGTAACAACATTCGGAAAATAACCCCTTTTCATAACCATCGCCAATATTCCAAAACTATAACCAATGCAACCCACACTACAATAGCAGTTCATCAAAATGTTGAACGTAGAGATAATCGGAACTACCTCATCACGAAACCTTCTGTACATTACAATCGCATCACTGTACTTCTTAACTCTAACAAACGCAGTCAATAATTGATTGAAATCCAATATGTGACAAGCTTTGCCTGACTGGCGTATTTTGTCGAACACATGGAGGGCGTTGTTTAATTTGGTCGCATCATTCAATGTATGCGTCACTGATGAAGATGACGGCCGAGCTGGGTAAAAAGTTCGACCGAGTGTTCCTCGTAACATTGTCCAGTTGCTGTAATACAGCAGACAAATACTTGCAAAGGAGTAGCTTTCACGGAGAGTATCTCTGCTGGTGGAATAGAGAGTTTCTGGAGAGGAGGGAGAAGTTGGAGGTAGCAGATCAGCGGTTCTGGGATGTCGAGTTGGTCGGAAGGAAAAGTAAAGTTGAGTCGGTTCCGATCAGTAATGTTTTGTTCCGATCAGTAAAGTTGAGTCTGGTTCAGATTTGTTTTGTGGCCGGTAGGCATTCGTGAGAGAGTTGAATCAGGAAAATAAAAAAAGGAAAATGATAAAGAGGTTATAATTAACGTTAATTTCAAAATATTTTAATCTTAAATTTTACAATTAAAGGCAATCAGGTTTTCAATTCATTTGTTAAGTTAATTTTGTTAATTGATAAAGTGATATTCAATCAATTAAGTGTTATAGAGGATCAAAATATTTTGAAATTGACTTTAATTATTAATTTTCATAGTTTGATTCGTGATTTATCGATGGATGAGTTCATACCCCTCTTTATCATTTTCCCAAATAAAAAAACAAAAAAAACCCTATAATGTCTGGTCGTTTCCTTAATAGCACAAACTATTAAAGATGCAATCTTATTTTTTGTTCTCTTAATAGGTCAATCGTCTTTATCGGAAAAAGAAAGGCCGCTCGTCGAATGAAGGTTCGTGAGCTTTGGGTATAAAAGACAGTGATTTACCGATTGTCAGCCTAAAAACTTGCCACATGGCAATATATGATTAGATATTACATGTCATGGAATTATTTATTTATATAAGCAATTTTGTGTCAATTATTATACAAGATTTTAAATGTAAAGAAATGTTTTGCAAAAAATATATCAATAAATTTGTTTTTTCGAGAATATACACCCAATTCGTTATGGTTTGGCAAAAAAATGAAATTATGTATAAGGATGTAAGATTAAAAATTAGGAGAAAGAATGTGATGATCTTTAATTTTTTTTCATAGTTAAGAACACATTTGATAAAAAGATTGTAGGATGAGAAGAAAGAAATTTTTTTGAATGAATAAATCATTAGTAAGGATGGCCTTAGAGCATCCGGACCCGTTCAAGCATTTTATCTCCTCGAGAACTTTCTCACGGAGAACTTTCTATTACTATTTATTGAACAGTTTCAGCATTTCTGCATATTCTGTGCAGCAATGTCATCCTGCGGAGAACTTCTTATTACTATTCATGAATAAAAAATTATTATCTTTGAAATTTTTTCCTCTTCGATTTGCTCCTATGTTAATTATTGATCAATAATGTAGCCAGATTTCGCTAACATTGTCGTCCGATTTGCCCTATGCTAATTATTGATCAATAATATAGCATATTTTCATAAGAAACTTGTTATGAACAACTTTTGTGTTAATTTAATTTCAAATGAATGGTATGTTTAGAATAAAGTTTATGTAAATTTTGAAAATATTTTTTTTTAAATTTTTAAAATTTTTTCACAAATTCTTGTTGCAAATTATTGTGGACAGTTAGATCAGATCCAGATCTGATCTAACGTTCCAGATTATTTGACTGCTAGGGTTTTAATGGGCTATCAATTGGGCTGAAATCATCCATAGCCACGTGAAGCCACGCGAAGCCATCACCTTCTTCACTCGTCGAGAACGTCCTCTCGCGCGATCTCCTGGAGCATTTCTCAGAGGACGTTCTCCCCTCCACATTCTCCCTCAGCATGCGACCTCCTCAAGAACGCTATTGCTGTAAAATTTCGTAACCGGACGTCCCCAAATCTCCCCAAGAACGCAACCGGTGCATATGCCCTTATAGGAGTGCTGGGAATGAAGATGGACATGGTTATTGTTGAGGCATTGGCCTCATACGTTTTTGATGTTGACAAACCGATTTAATGGTTTGCTTGAGTTTCTGTTAGTCAGGAACTCACTGAAACAGTTAAGGACACGATACTGGACTTGAGGACCTGCGGAAGTCTCTGATCAACCAAGAACCTGAGAATCAGTCAAGTCAACTGAGTAGTTGGAGTCAAGTCAACGGAGCAGTTGAGAACCAGTCAACGAAGCAGTTGAGGAAGCGGTTAAGGACCGGAGTCAAGGACATCATGGAGTGATGGCACGACCTCCTCAACACATAGTGGAGATCATGGGCTGGCGGTTGCAGACATGATCTACGGCAGTTACTTCAAGTACCTATAAGAAGACATCAGATGTCATTCTGCCGTGTGCGCCTACATACACATCCGAGAGAGCTTTCCAAGTGGGGATTCCCAGTGAGAATATCGAGCGAGCTGTGCGAGTGATATTCTGTGAGATCGAGTTACTCTTGATCAGTGCCGGAAAGCGATGGAGGTGCCGTGACTACGACGACGTTGACGAGACAGTCAGGGAAGTAGTCTGATTATTGCTTGTGTAAATCTAGGATAGATTTATACTTAATAGGCAAGTTTTGTACCGCTGAGTGTACAGTATTAAATAGTAATAAAAAGGCTATTTAAGTTTTATTCCGCTGCGTACTTGAATTCAGTTATTATCTGCATACTAAGTTAGGTTCCTAACAGTCCCGAACTTGGTTAAGTCTTTGACTATTTGAACTTAAGTCTTTGACTTACTAACCACGATCCAAACAGTTATTTATTGGAAGTATGGGAATGAAGATCAAAATGGATGCATTTGATGGGCGAAAAAGGGTTTAGTCGAGAACCTTTGATATTATGTTAAAATGTCAAGGGTTCGACTTCCTAGAACATCATAATTTTCTTCACTTTTGTGGTGGCGTGAATTTCTCCCTCGCATAAGTGATATTCGTCAATAAATATGGATTTTTCCCTTTCATACTCCTTTTTTTGGGCGAATTAGCCCCGGTGTTTAGAAGTCTTTGACCGTACCATACCTCCTTTCATCGAATTTATATCTTTCTTGAGACCACATTCACAACTAACTCGGCTGGTGATCCAAAGACCAACCACCCGCTTGCAAGAAGGAATAAATGATTCATCGTTTAAGATGACACTCGTGGGATCAAGTTAAGAGGTACCTTATGGCCTATGCTTCAGTGGACACAAATTAAGTATCAAACAGGACGAAGCCCGGATTACAAAATACCTTGGGCAAAAAAAAAATCTTAAATTACTTGGCCAATTTATGGAATTTGTATAAAAATTATCGAAATTACACTTCAAATTATGAAATTTGCAGTAAAATCATGTTAGCCTTAAGGCTTAAGCCCAATATACCCTAGGAGTGGCTCCGTCATTCGTATCAAATCCAGGTTTGTGCCACGAGTGGATGTGCTCCAAAAGTGAAGATATTCGTGTGTACCCTGTGAAATTCTAATGAAATTCTAATGTAATGGGTGAAATATATATCCTTATAATACTTGAAAGGTATGAGTTGTAAAAATTACAATAAAAAAAAGATATAGCTGTTGATGGTGTCCTTGGCAGAATCAAAGCTAAGATTAGTGAAACTGAAGCTCAATGAGCTACACCAATTTCTGTTTTCACATTGCTAAAAAGTATCAAATAATTACACCATTTTGAGCTTCTAGTTTTGGTTATCAATAGGCACAACACTGGTTCCTAAATCGGATAGACGGAAACCATTGACAAGAGGAGCCTAAGAAAGTATTATTGATCAATTAAAATGAGATCAAATAGAGGACGATTGCCAAATATGAATCTTCTACTTCCAAAGTAGAAAGCTGATGCTGATGAACCGAAAATAGAGGACCTTTCGGAGGTGTTAATCAGCTCAACCCCATCTGATAATGACAGAACCCCAGGTAAGACCTGCACCAAACCCCGCAGCTGCAATTATGTGGCCCGGCTTCACCTTTCCACTGCGTACAGCTTCGTCTAAGGCCAGGGGTATCGAAGCAGCGCTAGTGTTGCCGTAATTAGCCAGGTTTGAGATGACGTGTTCTGATGGAAAGTTTAGGCGGTTGGCATCTGGGTCTAGGATCCTCTGGTTTGCCTGTCATTGATCATTAATGTATTACTCATGTAATCTGGTAACAAATAAAGCGACGAGTTTCTTCAGGGAATAAGCAACTTAACAGATTACCTGATGAAGAAGTAACCAATCTATTTGCGAGCTATCAAGACCAGCTTTTCTGCGCAAGGACTAAATCGAGGGAGGCACAACACTGGTTCCTAAATCGGATAGATGGAAACCCTTGACAAGAGGAGCCTACGAAAGTATTACTGATCAATTGAAATGAGATCAAATAGAGGACTGTCAAAGATGAATCTGCGACTACCGAGTAGACAAAACTCCCAAAGTAGGAAGCTAATGCAGATGAACCGGAAGCGGAGGACCATTCTGAGGTGTTAATCAGCTCAACCCCATCTGATAATGGCAGAACCCCAAATAAGACCTGCACCAAAACCCGCAACTGCAACAATGTGGGATGGCTTCACTTTTCCACTGCGTACAGCTTCGTCCAAGGCAAAGGGCATGGAAGCAGCGCTAGTGTTGCCGTAACTGGCCAGGTTTGAGATGACGTGTTCTGATGTGAAGTTTAGGCAGTTGCCAACTGCTGTCTAGGACCCTCTGGTTTGCCTGTCATTGATCATTAATGAAATAATTATGTAATCTGGTAACAATTAAAGGGATGAGTTTCTTCAGAGAAAGAGCAACTTAACAGATTCACTATCTAAGAAGGTTCAAGTTCAAAATATTACCTGATGAAGCAGTAACCAATCTATTTGCCTCCTCCCATTTACCAGCAATTAAGAAGCCATGAATGATTGAACTATAAGTAACCAAATCTAGAATAACGCCACCGACAATCATTTTACAAAAAACACCTTTGGCTTTCTCAACTTGTCAGCTTGGCACAACCCATGTATTTAAGGATCTGTATGTCACCACATTTGGGGAAAGGCCATTCCTAATAATGTCTTCAAGCATAGCCTCAACCTCCTTCAAATTACCTGACTTGCACAAGCCATAAATTAACGAATTGTAGGTTACCAAATTTGGGGTTACGCCACCGACAATCATTTTACAAAAAACACCTTTGGCTTTTCCCAACTTGCCAGTTTGGCACAACCCATGTATTAAGGAGCTGTATGTCACCACATTTGGGGAAAGGCCATTCCTAATAATGTCTTCAAGCATAGCCTCAACCTCCTTCAAATTACCTGACTTGCACAAGCCATAAATTACCGAATTGTAGGTTATCAAATCTGGGGTTACGCCACCGACTATCATTTTACAAAAAACACATTTGGCTTTCCCCAACTTGCCAGTTTTGCACAACCCATGTATTAAGGAGCTGTATGTCACCACATTTGGAGAAATGTCATTCCTAATCATCTCTTCAAGCATAGCCTCAGCCTCCTCCCATTTACCACCAACAGATAAACCATGAATCAATGTGCTAAAAGTAATAACATCAGGGGCGATACCCTTGCTCTTCATCTCAGAGACAATACTCTTGGCGTCCTTGATTTTCCCAGCAAGAAACATGCCATGAATCATCGAATTATAAACAACCACATCCGGGAAGATTCCATTGTCAATCATGTCATGATATATCTCAACTGCATCTTCCCAATTGCCGATAACGAACAAATGATGAATCATTGTGTTGTAAATAACTACATTCGGGCATATTCCCTGATCCATCATCTCATTAAGAATGTCCCTGGCCTCCTTCAAATTCCTAACAAGTATTAAGCCACTAATCATTATACTATAAGTGGACAATGTATAGTGGATTTGCTCTCTCTTCATCTCCCCAAGCATGCGCTTGGCGACTTCCTGTTTTCCAGCTTTAGAAAGACCAAGAATGATAGAATTGAAAGTAATCACATCAGGGCTTATTCCATTGTTCCCCATTTCATGGAGTATACTTTTTGCCTCCTCCCAATTACCACTATTTAAGAAGCCGTGAATGATTGAACTATAAGTAACCAAATCTGGGGTAATGCCGGCGACAATCATTTCACAAAAAACACCTTTGGCTTTTCCCAACTTGCCAGTTTGGCACAGCCTATGTATTATGGAGTTGAATGTCACCACATTCGGGGAAATGCCATTCGTAATCATGTCTTTAAGCATAGCCTCAGCTTCCTTCAAATTACCTGACTTGCATAAACCATCAATTACCGAATTGTAGGTTACCAAATCTGGGGAAATACCACTGTTTTTCATTTCATAAAAAAATAGTTTAGCATCTTCTGATTCTCCAGCTTTGAAGAGACCGTGAATAAGTGGACTATAGGTTACCGCATTTGGAGAAACTCCAATCTTCTTCATCTCAACATACATTTCCTTGGCCTCCTCCAACTTACCAGCTTGGCACAAACCACGTATGACAGCACTATAGGTTACCACATTAGGAGCAACACCATCTCTCTTCATTTGAGCAAGTAGGAACTTGGCCTTCTCCCACTCCCCGGCATGACATAACCAATTAATCAATGAACTATAAGTAACAACATTCGGGAAGTAACCCCTTTTCATAACCATCGCCAATATTCCAAAACCATAACCAGTGCAACCCACACTACAATAGCAGTTGATCAAAATGTTCAATGTACAGATATCCGGAACTACCTCATCACGAAACGTCCTGTAGATAACAATAGCATCACGGTACTTCTTAGCTCTAACAATGGCAGTTAACAATGGATTAAAATCGAATATGCGACAAGCTTGGCCTGCCTGGCGCATTTTGTCGAACATATGGAGGGCGTTGTTGACACTCATACACTCAAGTCTAACAGCTGGGTTTCTAACGTCCTGACATCTTGCTCCTTTGAAATTGGTCGAATCATTCATTGTATGCGTCACTGATGAAGACGACGGCCGAGCTCGGTAAGAAGATCGACCGGGTCTTCCTCGTAGCATTGCTGGTGGAATAGAGAGTTTATGGAGGGGCTAGAGAAGTTGTAGCAGATGTCGTAGTTGGTCGGAAGGAAAAGTAAAGTTGTAGCAGATGTCGCGATGTCGTGTTTTCTTCTTTAGGGTTGAGGGCAAGCATCCAGAGTTGGGGTAGAGATTTTTTTTTTGGGAGGCCGGTCGGTGTTCGTGAAATCATGAAAAAGAAAAACCGGGTCCTATTTATTTTCCGAAATAAAATTCTTGAAGTCTCCATTTTGGGAGTTTCTCACCCATTTGCCACTTTTTCAACTCAATTCATCCGTTTAGCCCTTTAAACTCAAATTATCATAATATATTTTTTTTTTTACAATTTCGGTTTCTTGAAAATCGAGAATGTTAAAAATCTCGGCTTCCCTCCTATAGGGAATGTATTGAAACAAGAAGACGACTTCACATCCTTTAGTTCCACGTAGGCCCTCAATCGGACCACGTAATCACTTTTTTAAATTCCCGGTATGAGAGGAACCGACATTAATAAAAATTGATATTCCCAATTTTCGGGGGAACCCGAGATTGTAAAAAATAGAAAGCATTCTGGTTATTCGAGTTTCAAAGGATAAACGGATGATTTAAGTTTGAAAAGGGGGCAAATGGGTGACAAACCCCCCCCCCCCCCCCCCATTTTGGCTGGCTCCCCCCATTTTGGCTGGCTGGCAGGAACAAGAAGATGATGCATCTTAGGCTATTTTGATATAGCTGTTGATGGTGTCCTCGGCAGAATCAAAGCTAAGATTTCTGGCGAGCTACACCAATTTCTGTTTTCTTTTTTTTTTATGGGAAAAATTGTACAGAAGTCGGATATCGACGACTCAATGACTCGATTCAGTACATATACTCAGATGAACGCACAGACCTAAAAATGGCCAACCCATCCTCGTCAGAAACGTCCTCAAAGCCTCTAACATCCCTTGGCCAGAGCCGGGAAAAAAGGGCAACTACTGCGACTATAACTCAGTCCGCAAACGGCTGAGAAACGATCAACTCACTCAGTCCGAAAACCGGCTGAGAATAGTCACTTATTCAATCACAACTAAAACGAAAACTACAAACTAGTCTAACCTAACTAACCTAATCGAGACTAAACTAAAATACAACATCAACTGCAACAGCCATCCTCCTCGAGCCACCACCGCCTCAAGGAACACCAAACCGAGAGACCCGTCGCTAACCAACCAGCAACTCTCAGCCGCCCTCCACCACCCATGAGCACCAGAGGAGCTGTCACAGAAACAACCAAAAAGGTAGCCACCAATTTCTGTTTTCAGAATGCTAAAAAGTATCAAATAAATTACAACATTTTGAGCTTCTAGTTTTGGTAATCAATCGGCACAACACTGGTTTCTAAATCGGATAGACGGAAACCATTGACAAGAGGAGCCTACAAAAGTATTATTGATCAATTGAAATGAGATAAAAAAAAAAAAAGGATTGTCAAAGATGAATCCGCCACTTTCAAAGTAGGAAGCTGATGCAGATGAACTGAAAATGGAGAACCTTTCCGAGGTGTTGATCAGCTCAAACCCATCTGATAATGGCAGAACCCCACGTAAGACCTGCACCAAAACCCGCAGCTGCAATAATGTGGGGCCTGGCTTCACCTTTCCACTGCGTACAGCTTCGTCTAAGGCCAAGGGTATCGAAGCAGCGCTAGTGTTGCTGTAATTAGCCAGGTTTGAGATGACGTGTTCTGATGGGAAGTTTAGGCGATTTGAAACGGTCAACGCCAGTTTCAGACACGGTGAACGTTTTGGACACTGCTGGAAACTGAACGCTGCGTTTTGGACCTACTTTAATTTGAAATTTAATTAAAAAAACTAACCTAATCTGCTCAGTGCTCCCCGATAGAACGAACTCGCCGCTCGACATCATCTCTTCAGCTCGTCGCTCGCCATCTCCGGTCACGGTTAGCTCACTGATTGGTTTTTGCGTTTTTGATGCGGCGTTTTGAGTTTTGCTTTGCATTCACTGAGTTGTTTTGATGATTGGTTTAATTGAACTGCGCCAAGCAGCTGCTGCCCGCTTTTGGTTAATACTTAATAGCAGCCTTCACACGTTCCCTCTTCCCTGTACTTCATCTCTCGACATTTTCTGTGATGCTCTTTCTTTCAGTGTTGCCCTTCGCTGTTTATAAGCTTTGAGAATAAGCATTTTGTGGATGATTGTTGTGATGCGCACTCACTTGATTTGATGATTTGTTTAATTGATGTTCACTGATTTAGTGATTTGTGGATGATTGTTCTGATGCTCGCCAAGCTGATTTGATGATTTGTTTAATTGATGCTCAGTTTTTGTTATTTTGTTAGGATATATATAATTTCATGATGATCAATAGATTAAAATTTCTAAAAAAAATATATTTAATATATATTTAATACAGCGGTGTCCGGCGGTGTCCTTTTTCTCTATTTTTAGATTTGCGGTGTCTGCGGTTTCCGTTTCCGTGCTACATAGGCCCGCGATTGCAATGGGTAAATATTGCTTCTGGATTCATTTTGTTTGCCCTAGTTCGATAATTGCAATCTGAGTATTGTTTTGCTAGCTGTATAGTCAAATAATATCCCGAGCAATATTCACAAGTCTCTTGTCTTGCAGACTCCTCAAATGGATCCCGAAGCTGCTCGGAATGCCAAAGAGTCTCTAGACCTTGTTTTTCACATGTCAAATATTCTTGAAACAGGTCTTGATCGTCACACGTTATCTGTCCTCATTGCTTTATGTGACCAAGGATTGAATCCCGAGGCATTGGCTGCGCTTGTGAAGGAGCTTAGGAGGGATCCATCAGCATCTTCAAGCACGCTACCTGCTTCTCCCGCTCCTTAAGTTATTTTGTGTCAGGTATTTTGTTTATTTTATGTGTTATTTTCCTACTGTATCTTTACTAATTGCTACAACACTTTTCGCGACACTCTTATTAAGATGTTGGACCGATGTACAATTTATTGAAGAATCTTACATGGGAATTAAATAGATGCTGGTTCTGACTCATGCGTGTGCTGCTACCCTTAACAAATTTATAGCAGTGCCATGTATAAATATCCGATATTTTACATTGAGATCCAGGAGATATCCAACTAATTAACTTTCATGTTAGTCATTAAATTCAGTCAGCAGTTTTGTAAGTTTCTTTTACATGTCGACTCTGTTGAGTGTATTGAGGGTTTGCTTTTATTGAAAAAGTTTCTTCTGGTTGGCATGAATACGAAAATTGCATAAACTATCATACTCATAAAGAGAAGAATGTAAACAATGATAAGCCTCCGCATTCAACCTTAAGCTAGAGAGTTTGCCACTATGCATGTCTTCAAAGCGTTAACATAAGCATTGTGCTAACTGAAGTTTAAATGTCAGACAAGGATAATTTCTTGGTGCATCGTCGTATATGTTGTTTTTATTCTTAGGATGCATGAAAATAATCTGGATATGTTTTTGTTTTATTGTTTTCAAGGTTCAGAACACCGACACTGTGGTCTGAATGAGCATTCAAATGAGAAAGAAATGGCCAGCAACTTTCAGTGGATAATAGTATAATACAATCCAAGTATATTTTCTTTAGCATTGAAAACTAGGAGAACCGACTCAAACTCGAAGTCATAGTATTATGAAATGGCCTTATGTAAAAGATGTAGAGGGGCTATTGTTTTTCAATGCTTTTGAGGTTATCAAACTGTTTCAGGTTCTGCTTAAAACAGAATCCCATCTATCTAAACTGGGTTGTTCAAATGTATCGATACCTTAGTTAGTTTAAGTGTATTGTTACCATTGTTTGTTCATTTGATAGGCAATGAATCGTAATAAGCAGGCAAACGTATTTCCGTTAAGTCTGACTCGCAATGGCTATAAAAGAGCCTGTGCATAAGGTATGAGCAATCCACAATAATTATAATTGGCATGAATGTTCATGGATCATCATCAAGTTTTTTTTTTTTGGGGTTTGATTTTGTTCATAAGATGGATATAAGAGTGTTCATAGCTGACGATAGTTCATAGCTGGCTGTTTGTTGACTGATGTCCTGTTCTACATTGCTTTTTTGAATAGAAGCACTTTCTTTTGAGAAAAAAAAAACAGATAATTTACAGAGTTATGGAAATGATCAAGTGGGATGCCAAAAGTATAGGAGAAAATAAAAAAAGTTCAATGAAGCAAATATGTTTAACCATGAATCAGCACCACAAACATGAAACCAAATGAACACATGAATAATAAATAAATACACAAATGAGGTTAAAAATGGCAACAACAATTCAATGTTTAATTAGTTGCCCATCTCATTTACTTCAATCCTCCTCAAAACGTCACCCATCTTAGGCCTCCTCTCCGGAATCAAATCAGTGCACTGAAGAGCAATCTCAGTAAGCTTCAACATGTCATCATGCTCTTCTCCTCTAACCCCAACTATCTCCGACAAGTCACTATTCGCCACGCTCCTGACCCACTCCATGACCTCCCCAGCCGACACTGTCTCATCCTCATACTCAACTTCGCCATCACCCTCTCTTTTAACTTCCCGACGATATGGATTTCTCCCCGTGATGATCTCCAATAACACAATGCCAAAGCAATATACGTCCGCTTTGCTGTTTAGTTTTTTGAACTGAGCAAACTCCGGGCACATGCCAACGGCTAAGTTTTGAGAGGCTTTACGAGATGGGAAGAGGGGAAGATAGCCGAAGTCTGCTAGCTTGGCTATGTAAGTTCCTTTGCTGTAATGGATTAGGACGTTGGAGGACTTGAGGTTGCCGTGTGGGACTCCTCTGTATGGCTGGGCTGGTGAGTTTTGGTGGAGAAAATGGAGTCCCTTCGCGACATCCTTAATTATATTCAGCCTTGACTTCCAATCTAATGTTCCACTTTGCGCTTCTTCCGATTCTGAAAAACAAGAGGTCGTTGAGGTTATAAATAAGACACTAAAGTGAAAAGATTAAGGTGCAAACTACAAACCGACGAATTATGGTGATAGTTCACAGAAGTGGACCATAGTTCGTCGGCTTATAGTTTGCACAAAAAATCAGGTTTGCATAAATTAAAAAAAAGAAAGGTGTAATATCATGAATTTTAAGTTGAGTGGTGAGGAATCATACCATGTAAGAGATCAAACAGGTTTCCATGGGGGACAAATTCAGAAACCACCAGCTTCTCATCCTTTGAATAATAAAATGAAATAATCTGAACAAGATTTGGATGCTTCATCCTCCCCAGAATTTGCATTTGCTGCAAATAATCCTTCTGGCTCAACCCATTCACCTCCTTAAGCCTCTTAACAGCTACAGCTGAGCCAGTTTTCAGAACCGCCTTGAATGTAGTACCCGATTTCCCCTTCCCCAAGATCTCGGCCGAGGCCTTAAGCAAGTCATCCAAGTCAAAGACTGGTGTGCTTTTATCAAAAAATTGTAGCTCCACTGTTCTTTCTGTTTCATCTACGCCTTCGGAGCGAGAGACCCTCGTTTCTCCCCATGCCGGAGGCTCTGGTGGTGGTGCAGCAAATGCTTTAACAAAAATCATATCAATCAGTTAAACTATTTTTTACCATGTATATGAATTTACAGGAGAAATTATGTATTACCTGAAATGTGTCGCCTTTCGACATCTTCTTTCTTACGCGCGCCTTTAAAGAAACAGAAGAAGGCAGTCATTGCAGAAATGGGAACAAATGCAGCAGCTGCAGCAATTAGAGCAATACTCCATCATGCCTCAAGTTTCTTTCCATTTCCACCTCCATTTTTTGACGGGCTCTTATAGGCCGGCGGCGGAGGGAAACGTCTTCGAGGACCAGGAGGCGATGGAGGTGCAGGGAGCGGAGGAGACTGAGGAGGCCGAGGAGGAGAAGGAGGAGGAGCACACGGCTTCCCAAGTTGATTTCCACATAGGTTTGGATTATTTTTATCAAAAGAGCTTTTTGAGAATCTCCTTAGTGCACTTGTCTCTGGAATCTGGCCATCCAAATTATTATTCGAGACGTTAAAAATAAAGAGCGAACTTTGGTTGAATGGCGGAATGCTGCCATCGATGTAATTCTCTTCGAGCTCCAAGATACTCAACCTCGGCAAATTAATATACCCATATGGGATAGAGCTCGAAAACTGGTTCTGTGACAGAATCAGATGCTGCAGATACTGAAAGTTTGATAAGTCAGGAAGTGACCCGAATATCGAATTTTCCTGTTTGAATTTCCATGTCTGGCTTCTCTACTTTTTGTTCAATTGTAAAATATTCAGCCGCATTTTGGTGAAGTTGATCACTTGTAACAGGTTCAAAGGAAACTACATTTTTGTTCTAACCAAGTTCAGATACAAGATTAGGTAACTTTGACATACTCTAGCTAAAGAGTTTTTAACAAATCAAGAAGGAACAATATCTTATAGACAAAAAAACAAACAAAAAAAAAGACTGCTAGAGCATAGTATTCGATATATGAAATCAACATCACGATCTTTGAGATAAATCACCTCTTCGACAAAATAGTGAATTTGGAAAAGAAACTGAAAGCTCTCGTGGATTTTTTTTAAACTCTGATTCTCTATATACTGGTCTGATACATCAGGTGACCCCTGCTACTAATGAATTACTGGCTTCAAAGGATGACGCAGAAAAGTCAAGTCCAGCATCCAATTCTTCATCAAGAAGTTCTCCTACAACACTTCTGCGAGATTCAAAGAATAAAATAATTTATGAACTGATTATCTCTTGTTCTGTTTCATGTAATATATGTGTAGGAAAGGAGAAACAAACGAGAAGCCATAAAGGAGAGTCAGTTACATGTTGTCACCCCTGATTATGTATAGACCAAGGACGTGCTGTTGAACGCCTTCCTAAGGATAATAATAGTCGAAGCGTAAGGGTTATCAGGGAAAAAGAACATTTTTTTGATGGAGTAAAGGTACAAGTATACCCTATGAGCCCAGAACATTGCAGGTGCTAGCATGAACTCTACAATAAATTCTGCTGGAAGAATTACACTAATCTGACATACTGGGAATTAAGAATAAATAACTACGACTCCTGCCAGGTTCTCTGGCTACGACCCTATTTGCAGTGAGCAGTTGGATGCTTCAATGATGCATAAATTGTTGTAAATCTAGGATGCATATGTTAGCCAGTGCAAGAGAACTAAAACTCTGAATGACTTCGACAACACATTGAAAGGATCGTACTTCATGCACTCACATTTTATTATGTGGCTCACACAATATGGAAGCATGCAGATACAATATTTCCTATGACGAACTCTTTTTTTTTTACCGAAAAATTTAGTGCTTGCTTTCCTAAAACACGAGGTCATCACGGGTAATATTAGCAATGCGCTAGTGGGGAAGACAATCAAGCCATTCCCCTCTGAAATACAGTAATAAAAACTACCAAGCTGCACCTTTAATCAGATCACAAAGACAAACGAAACACAATGTTTGATAGCGAGGCAGATAAAACAATACTTAAACGAAGGAACAAAACGTTGGCAATGTAATAAGTTTCTTCAGTTAATGGGGGGAGAACGCACCTTTGTAGAGTAAACACGCTCATGTGATTCGTCAAGGATGATATTAGTAGCTTGGTCAAAGCCCTTCAACACACCCTATCGATGCAAGCATGACAAATAAAGAGCATGTTTGTGCTGAATATGAAATTTTATAAGCAAAAATGGTGGATTGTACTAAGTACCACTATATTGCGACCATCGTTTGTGATGAGACCGAGATTTGTTCTGCACGAAGACAGTAGGTATCAAACGGAAAAAAAAGAGAAGAAGATTTAATTAGAAGCAATTAATTTAAACATGTGTTGGTGTGGTAAATACCATGAGCAAATACACAAAATCAAAGTTGAGTACCCACTTACGATCCACAAGTCCAAGTCCACCTGACATTTTGGGAGGACAAGACAACTCTAAATATTCTGAGCAAAAAAACTAACAGTCAGTGTGGTGGTCAAAAATTGTTGAAAAGCTATTATACCAAACAAATAACCAACTACCATAAGAGTTTCCACTCTGAAGCTGCACATAGACACTAATATAATCTCTTATACAAGAGTCCAACATTATTCTAAGCAAGAACAACAGATATGCTTGCATGGCTGGGTAAATTAAGTGCAACAGATTAAGTGTTCCTTAGCACCCACCCAACAGCATATGTGCGCCACTTACTAATCTCAAAGTAGACCAAATATGTTATTATTAAAACTCAAGTAAATATCACATTTTGGCAACACTTGGAGTAACATAAGAAGCTCCAACAAACCTCTAGGCCCCATCCAAGATATAAATACACTTCATCGAAAAAAAGAAGAAGATATAAATACACAAAGCAATGTGAATGCTATTTGAAGTCATGTTTTCACATAGGGGTCGGCATCGGGTCAACAATCTTATGTTGGTTGGATTGCTTCTCCACAACGCACAGTGATGAAATCTGCTCCGCCGTCCGACTCAAATAGCCTCGACTCATCACGGTTGCCGTTGCGGGTGTTGGTTTGCAGATCGCCCTCTTCCAGCACTAAACACACGGCAATCGACCAACTCCGCCTCCCGCCTGAGATATTGGAAACGGACTCGAATCGTGATGGATCAGATCTGAGTTTTGAATTTTGAAGTTTGTTTACGAGAAGAGAGAAATGGTTTGACAGAAGAGAGAGAAATGAAAAATTGATGGGCAGAGAGACCAACGCCCAACGGACAACGGTTCTAGTCGGATGATTGTTTTGTATTTACAAATTAGTCCTCATACTTTATTCATAAACTAAGGAATGCTACCAAGTATTGTTCCATACAAATTGCTTCTTAATTAAGTTTTGATTTTGTCTTCTCTGGGACTGTCAGTGGAAATATGCCTTTGCCTATGCTATACATATAAACAGTGACTCCACTTTGTGCTCTTCAGCAAGATCAAGCAGTGCTACTGGTCGACGTTTTCTACAGCATGTGTAGCGTACTGAAAGTTATGTATCTGTTGAATTAGATGTGTTGTTTAAATTGCCTATCAGTTTCACGATTGAATTTTTGCTCACACCTGGAACTGATCAGCTGATTGTTTCTGTAAGTGTACATTTTTATTTTATTATTATCAGTTTTGGGTTTCATGTTGTGATTTTTATTTTCAAGTCAAATTAGGGCTGGAAAACTTTTGAACTTATTTGGGCCGAAAATGTAAAATACCCCATCGTGTTATGTAGCTTTCCCTTTTGGCTTTTAAGGAAATGATTTTTGAATGTATGATGTTTTGTGCTTCATTTGACCTACATCAAGTTTTTCAAAAGTTATTAACAGTCGGTGTACTGGTTTACTCTAGTTCTCTCTAGAACCTTTGAGAGCTTCTCAGGCGTTTGCAAGCTTTCCCCGGAAGGAGGCGGTTTCTTCGGCTAATCGGGTGGCCTTCCTTCCGTTTCTCCTCCCCTCTTCCTCGATTGAGCTCGCTGGCGGTGGTCAGCTGGCTTGGCGTCCTTCCTTTTCGGTTTGGGCGTGTCGGGGTAGGGTGGGTAACAGGGGGACGGTGGAGTGCTTGCGCTATTTGTTGTCGCGATTCCTCTGGCAAGTGGAAAATCAGCTCCCACTGCTCGTGTTTAGGGAGAGCTTCCAGGATATCAAGCACATCAGCGTCATCTTGAGGATCCGAAGGTGGTTGTGTCTTCGTGGTTGGAACTTCATTCCTCCGCTTAGCTTTTTGTTCTTCTTCACTTCCTTCGCTTATTGCCCCTGAGGTTGTGTTGACACCAACTTTATCGAAGTAATCTTCCGGAAAGATGTCTCCTAAAGTAATGGGACTTGGTGGAATCTGCTTCAAAGGATCAATAGGCAGTATATGTGACCTTAGACTCCTCCTGAGTCTTTTCTTCCCTTTCGCCTGACGTGGTCTCTTCTTGATCACCCGCTTCTTCTTTCGGTGGACAGGTTCTGGTTGTGGACTGACTTGCTTTTTTGATCTTCTTCGAGTTACAAGAGTCCATCCTTCATCATCCTCCCTGCATTCAACCTCTTTCATGATCCCACAAGTTTTGATTCTTTTTGGGTTATAATCGCATCTCAACTTCTTTGATTCAGCTTCAATAGATGGCTTTGATATCCACACTTTTGTTGGCTCAAGGGTGCCAAATTGGATTTGTTGCATGCACCATTCTTGGGGCTTGCAAAGTGAGTTGCAACTAGTCGTCACGGAGGCGTGGTTCGGTTCTATTGTTTCATCTGTGTCGAGCTCGATGCGTTCTTTGACTAATCTCATTATAAGCTCCTTGAAAGTGACACAGTTTTCGATACTGTGGCTAACCAATCTATGGTAGCGACAGTATTTGGGATCATTCGTCCTGTTGACTTCATCTGGGCGTTTTGCTTTTGGTAAGTTGATGATGTCTTTCTCCAACAGGTCATCGAGCATCCCCGACAGATCAGAGTCAGGGAATGGATACTTCTTGGCTTGTAATTCTTTTAGTTTAGGCTTCGTGCGCTTGAAGTCTTTTGAGGTGACTTCTTTCCTCTTCTCCTGCTTTGGTTCTGATGATATCTTCACAGGAGCGTCGTTGGTGCTGATGACCATGGCCTCTTTTGGAGCATTTTTGTTGACCTTCTCGGACTTCTTGTATTCCTTCTTATCGATGATTGCCTTTGACGAGGATATGCGATTCCTTCAATGTCCTTTCACGGTGAGTTTCATGTCGTGTGCGCGTGTGGCTATCTCTTGAAAATTCCTAGGTTTGATACCTTTAATGATGTACAACAAGTCCCAGTTCATTCCATCGATGCACATCTCTACAGCTGACGTCTCGCTGATGCAATCTTTACATTCAAGGCACAATGAACGCCAGCGGTTGATATAGTCGACCACAGGTTCTTCTTCCCATTGTTTCGTATTCGTCAGTTCACTCATACTGACAACCCTTCTGGTGCTATAGAATTGGTTGAAGAATTCGTCCTCCATCTGACTCCAGCTGTCAATAGACTCTGCCTCCAAAGTGTACCAATCGAAAGCAATGCCCTTTAGAGACCGCACAAATTGTTTGACCAGCAGACCCCCTTCAGTTCCCGCGTTGTTACACGTTTCTACGAAGTGGGCAACATGTTGCTTTGGACTTCCTTTTCCGTCAAACTGTTGGAGTTTGGGGGGCTGATATCCCTGTGGCATGCGCAGACCGTCTATCCTCTTGCTGTAGGGTTTGGTACAGCGTGCAGCACCAGAAGAATCTTCACTTATCTGGCTCTTGACCGCGTTGGCTATCAGCACTTGAAGTTGGTCTTCGTTGCACGCAACACCTCCGTTCCTGTTGGTTTCTACAGGGATCATTTTATTAGCGTCATCATCTTCTACCGTCAGATTGACTTCTTCCACCTTTTGTTTCCCGAGCTCAACCACCTCTCTCTGGAGCTCTTCAAGCTTCTTGTTCTTCTCATGGTTGTCTTTTAGGACTAGTTCAAGCATCTCTCTCAATTCTTGCATTTGCTCCTCCATGGTCTTGGTGCCTATGGTCATGACAGAAGCTACACAGGGTTTGGATGTCTCGGCTTGTTTTGGCAAGCCACCTTCGCTTTTGGTGAGGGTGTTCCGTCAGCTTTCACACTTCCCTTGTGTCGTGGGGAGTTGGAGGCAATCACTGCCGTAGCTGCAGTCATGATGGAAGCAACAGTATATGTGCGTTCCCTCCTTGGCACTTGAGAAGCTCGTAAGCTTGCAGCAGCGGCATTGACAGCCATCCCTCTTGTGCAGATGTCGGTTGGTTAAGCCACAGTTGCGGCGTAAGTCTTCTTGGGAGTTTGTGGACTGGTAGGTTGAGAAGACATCTTAGCTTTAGCGTAGGGATGAGAGTAGAGATTTTCACGTCGGGTTCACCAAAATTTGTAGGTCACAATATTTCGTATCAAATACAAAATAATGTTTTACAAATGATTTATGCTTGAAGCAGAAGTTGTGTTCGTAATCTCAAATGCTCCTCTGATTCTACTGTATTACTTGCTTCGGTCTACTCAGCTTGATGTGTGCGGATGAAGGCGTAGCGCAACGTGTCTTGCGTAGCGAGGGTCTTGGTGACTTGATCTCACATGCGCATCGAAGTAAGGGTCGCGGAGACTTGGTCTTACGTGCTTGCGTTGCGGTTGGATGCTCTGATAGACAACGTCGAGATGCTTGGGCAGGCATCACGTACTTGTCGGTTGCTGGCGGCTAACGCTTCCTTTGAGAGCACTCTTCTCTCTGTTTTCTTCTCAAACTTCAGACTGTCCTCTTTTTTGTGAAGTGAAGTGCTCTATTTATAGAGTTCACTAGTGGGCTTGAGATTGGGCCCACGCTTTGGGTTGAGTTTAACTCATGGACCGGGCTTGTAGCTTTGACCCAAATATCCCTTGTGGGTCAGTCCATTTATACTTTAATAATCTTGATTTGATCCTTAAACTTTTAGTGCCTATAACAGCCTGTTAATAAAAACACCCAATGGCTTCAATTTTCTGTAATTTGAAAAAAATAATTATTAGCAAATGATAGTGCAGTCATGCCTTAAGGCACGAATTTTATTATTGACATAAATTATAAATGGCCATCCTTAACATGCAGAAAGCTGAAATCTTTGGCATCATCTCAAATTATTTGTGGTCATCCTCCTTTGGCATGAGACGTTGGCGCATACCTATATATGGTAAACATCAGATACAAATATCAGATCATATTTCCACCCTAATAATAGGAGTATATGACAACAAACTAAATGACATTGTTTAGTCTGTTTCTAAACTAATGGTTTTTACCTCAAATAATAGACGCCCAGGTATCAACAGACACAACCGAAATTGAAACTACTCAGTAACATCTCCTGCCTGACTCTTCATTGTATAACATCCCCATTTCTATCTCATGTAGATCATCAAATTCAAAAAATCATAATCTTTAAACCATTAAGACATTCCCAAGCATGGCTTTAAAATACCAGTTTTCTGCACTTCAATCTGTCTCTCCTGGTTATTATTCTGTTTGCATTTCTAACATCTGCTCTAGCTAAGAAAAGGCCTGCAGAGAAACTCAATGTCATTGATAAATGTTGGAGATCGGACCCCAGATGGGTACACAACAGGGAACGACTCGCTACTTGCTCCGTGGGATTTGCTGGAAAAATGTACAACAATATCGGTAAAGGGCTGATACAGTATGTGGTGACTGATCCGAGTGACGATCCCGTAAACCCCAGACCAGGAACACTTAGATATGGATTAATTCTAAGGTCTGGATCACATTTCAAAGAGACATGCGTATCAATCTGAAACAACCACTCTTGGTTAGCAGCTTTACGACAATAGATGGAAGGGGTTCAAGCATTCACATTGCAGAAGGATCATGTCTGTTGTTGTATAAGGTAACAAATGTTATCATCCACAGCATTCAAATTCACCACTGCCAACCGAAACCAGGTGGTCTAGTTGTTGCACCAGGCTCACAAATAATGCAAATGAGTGCTACCGACGGTGATGCAATCAGGCTAGTTGGATCGTCAAAAATCGGGATAGATCACAACACCTTTTATCAGTGTACTGATGGCCTCCTTGATGTCACCCGTGGGTCTACTGACATCACAATATCAAACAATTGGTTCAGAAACCATGACAAGGTGATGCTTCTAGGTCATGATGACGGATTCTTAAGGGACAAGAACATGAAGGTGACTGTCATCTTCAACCACTTTGGCCCTGATCTGAACCAGAGGATGCCAAGGTAAGCAACTGTTAATTCAATACAAATACAAATGCGAATTCAAATATACATTATATTCTATATGGAAATCTGATCTAAGTAGAACAACTGTTATGCAGGGTAAGGCATGGATATGCTCATGTAGTAAACAACCTGTACAAAGGATGGGGTGACTATGCAATTGGCGGAAGCATGAACCCGAGCATTGTGAGCGAATCCAACCTCTTCATTGCTCCAAACTCTGGCAACAAAAAGGTAAGAGAAACTTAGTCCAAAGATGAGAAAAATTTTCTGCAACTTAGTAAGATCATAAAGGCAAATAGGCAATACAAAGCAATGTGTAAAGCGTATAATTGGTTTCGTCACATCTTTCATTTTGTCCAGATCACCTGGAGACAGGATAAACAAATCAAAGGCCGCTCATGGAGTTTCCAGTCGGTTAATGACCTTTTCATAAATGGAGCTTATGTAAAACAATCTACAGGAAACAAAGTCAAACCACCAAACTACAACAAGGAGCAAAGCTTTCGTGTTGCAAATGCTAGGTATGTGAGGACACTAACAAGAATGTCAGGTGCCCTGCGATGCAATGAAAAGCGTAGATGCTGAGACAACATGGATGGGAAAAACATGAACCTGATAAAACAAGGAATTGTTGAAGCTGCTAAGAAGGCACATTTTCAAGTCGTGGAAAATCCAAGTGTTTTTTCCCTTTTCTTGATGTGTATGGGACTTTGTATAGACTTCAATGTATGCATGAACCAAACAGGCTAGTAATTCTAGATGTATAGAAATGTTCTGTATATATATATAAGCCGAACTGGTTAATGGTTCAACAGATAAATGAAAATCGATAAACTAATTACATGGAAACAGTCAAACATATACTTGGACAAGTGATGTACCGCAAGAGTAAAAATCCATTCCACAAGGATATGATCGTTAAATTGCCATTTCAGGTAAACCTCTTCTCGAAACGAAACCATCTAAATTGTTGCTATGCTAACCGGTGGAGTTGTCTCTTATATGTTCAGTTACTGTATCATTCTCCATCCAACCGAACACATCATCAAAACAAGGATAATCCCAATTCCCACCGAAGTTGGGGTTCATGAACATTATTGGCATCCACGACTTGTTCAATATCCTCTAACATTCCATCTCATCACGATTAAAATCATCAATTACGGGATTGTCAAGCATTCCCAACGTTGACATTACCATCCCATCCAATTCCACATTGTCCGTCTTATCTACCTTACAAAAAAAGAAGGAAAACTAACAAATATTAAAGAAAGAATCAATATGATAAAATATAACCCTCAATACACGAAAGATGGAAAAGCTGGTAACATTCAGAGAGGCCATCTACGAAAGATGCATGAGGAAGTGAGGAGAAATTTCTTACAGGGGTTAGTAAGAGGTTAATTACAAAGCCAGATCAGTCCACAGAGAAGGCTTAGAGGAATCCAACAAGAAGTGTATGTACGAGACCGAGAGCAGCCTTGAATCGGGTGATTAGACTAACCAACGTAGTTTCTGCAGAGGATGTAGAAGAAAAGAATGTCAGAAAACTAAAGAAGAAAGAAATATACCAATATTGAGCTTGAAAGAGAGTGGAGGAAGGAGACACCTCTGAGTAGAGATGGAAATGAAGCAGGAGATCAGTTTGAATATGGAAATTTCGGTACGGAGAGCTAGCTGAAGAAAACAATGTAGCTGAAGAGAATAGTGAAAAGTGGAGTGTATGAACCCTAAGGTTGAGTCTTCACTATCACAATTTTCAATAACATCAGTGATTTAAGTGTCATATGGAAGATTGCCTTCTCACAATTGAAACGGGTTCAAAGCTACAACCTCCATATTCGTTAGAAGTAGGGTGCTCACACGTAACACATAAGAGGAACTACAAGTTTCTTGTTGATTTGCAACTATTATTGCCTGGTAAACATAATAATCATGGATAAACTAGTGGACGTATTAGGAGTTCTGCGAATTACTTATCCGGAAAAACTAGGTCATATGTAAGTAAAATTGTATCTGATGAGTGCCTGATATTTCTACGCAGAAGGTGGATAAATGAGAAAGCATTTGTACAATATTTTCCATATACAGCCTGTTAATAAAAATAATCCAATGGCTTCAATTTTTGGTAATTTGAAAAAATAATTATTAGCAAATGATAGTGCAGTCATGCCTTAAAGCAAGAATATTATTATTGACATAAATTATAATTGGCCAACCTTAAACATGCAGAAAGCTGAAATCTTTGCAGTCATCTCAAATTCGTGGTGATCTTCCTTTGGCATGAGACGTTGGCGCATACCTATATATGGTAAACATCAGGTGCAAGTATCAGATGATATTTCCACTCTAATAATAGGAGTATAGGACAACAAACTAAATGATATAGTTTCTTCTGTTTCCAAACTTATGGTTTGTTGCTCAAATAATAGACGCCCAGGTAGCAACAGACACAACCAGAATTGAAACTACTCAGTAACATCTCCTGCCTGACTCTTCATTGTATAAAAATCCCCACTTAATTCGATGTCATGTAGATCATCAAATTCAAAAAATCATAATCTTTAAACCATTCAGACATTCCCAAGCATGGCTTCAAATACCAGTTTTCTGCACTTCAAGCTGTCTGTCGTGGGTTTTATTCTGTTTGCATTTCTAACATCTGCTCTAGCTAAGAAAAGGCCTGCAGAGAAACTCAATGTCATCGATAAATGTTGGAGATCGGACCCCAGATGGGTACACAACAGGGAACGGCTCGCTACTTGCTCCGTGGGATTTGCTGGAAAAATGCACAACAATATTGGTAAAGGGCTGATACAATATGTGGTGACTGATCCGAGTGACGATCCCGTAAACCCTAGACCAGGAACACTTAGATATGGAGCCACAGTGATTAATGGAAAGGTCTGGATCACCTTTCAAAGAGACATGCGTATCAACCTGAAACAACCACTCTTGGTTAGCAGCTTCACAACAATAGATGGAAGGGGTTCAAGCATTCACATTGCAGAAGGATCATGTCTGTTGTTGTATAAGGTAACAAATGTTATCATCCACAGCATCCGAATTCACCACTGCCAACCGAAACCAGGCGGTCCAGTTGTTGCTCCAGGCTCACAAATAACGCAAATGAGTGCTACCGACGGTGATGCAATCAGGCTAGTTGGATCATCAAAAGTCTGGATAGATCACAACACCTTTTATCAGTGTACTGATGGCCTCCTTGATGTCACCCGTGGGTCTACTGACATCACAATATCAAACAATTGGTTCAGAAACCATGACAAGGTGATGCTTCTAGGTCATGATGACGGATTCTTAAGGGACAAGAACATGAAGGTGACTGTCATCTTCAACCACTTTGGCCCTGATCTGAACCAGAGGATGCCAAGGTAAGCAACTGTTAATTCAATACAAATACAAATGCGAATTCAAATATACATTATATTCTATATGGAAATCTGATCTAAGTAGAACAACTGTTATGCAGGGTAAGGCATGGATATGCACATGTGGTAAACAACCTGTACAAAGGATGGGGTGATTATGCAATTGGAGGAAGCATGAACCCGAGCATTGTGAGCGAATCCAACCTCTTCATTGCCCCAAACTCTGGCAACAAAAAGGTAAGAAAACTTAGTCCAAAGATGAGAAACATTTTCTGTGAATCCTAAAGGCAATACAAAGCAATGTGTAAAGCGTATAATTTGTTTACTCACATCTTCCATTTTGTCCAGATCACCTGGAGACAGGATAAACAAATAAAAGGACGCTCATGGAGTTTCCAGTCTGTTAATGACCTTTTCATAAATGGAGCTTATGTAAAACAATCAACAGGAAACAAAGTCAAACCACCAAACTACGACAAGGAGCAAAACTTCCGTGTTGCAAATGCTAGGTATGTGAGGGCATTGACAAGAATGTCAGGGGCCTTGCGATGCAATGAAAAGCGTAGATGCTGAGACAACATGGATGGAAAAAACAAGGAATTGTTGAAGCTGCTAAGAAGGCACATTTCCTAGTCGTGGGAAATCCAAGTGTTTTTTCCCCTTTCTTGATGCGTATGTGACTGTGTATAGAGTATAGACTTCAATGTATGTGTGAGCCAAACAGGCTAATGATTTTAAATGTATAGAATATGATGAATATATAAGCCGAACTGGTTAATGGTTTAACAGATAAATGAAAATCAAAAAACTAATTACATGGAAACAGTCGGACATATACCTGGAGAGAAGAAGCACCCCAGTCCGCAAGAGTAAAAGCCCATTCCACAAGGATATGAACGTTTGAATCGGGTGCAGGGACGGAGCCAGTACATGAGTTTATCGGGCTGCAGCCCGAGTAAGTTTGAGGCCCATTTTTTTTTGTATTAACCTGCGGTTTGGGATTTGGGAATGGCAACGACTGACGAGTCCAACCTTCCAGCTTTCGACGATCAACTCTCGAGTCTCAATCTCGAACCATTTCAAACGCCTTCATATGAGGTATAACGAAGACTCAGGTTATTTCAGATCCAGGGTTCATAGAATCCAATGGGAGCGTCTTCAGACTGGGCTTCTTCAGTCCTAATGGCTTAACAAATCGTTACGTTGGGATTTGGTACAACAAGGCAGTGCCCAAGGTCTTATCACTTACGGATTGCCAATATAGAGAATCCTTTGGCCAATTCATCTGGGGTTTTCAAAGTATCCGAACAAGGTAACCTGGTTGTTTCATATGGAGAAAATGAAGTTTTGTGGTCAACAAATGTGTCACATTCTGGTGCTAATTCGACTAGTGCCCAGCTGCTAGACTCTGGCAACTTTGTTGTTGGATCGATTAGTGTTAGCAATCTATATCAGACGGAGTTTACCGAAAGATTTTCCGCCTGATAGTCAGATAGCAGCGGAAGTAAATAGTGTAGGAAAATAATGACTGAAAAATACTACACATATATATAGTGGAAACCTTATCACAACAATGATAAGGAAAAACCACTACCTTTCAGATTGCTCTGAAAGGATTTTCGAAAGCCGATTACTTTTTATTCCGATATATTTGTAGGGTTTACAAACTAGGTCTTTCCAATAGACTCTATTTGATGACCTGTACTCAATCCGACAAAGTAATCTGTTTCAACCACAAACCTCCGTGTGTGCGACTTCAGCAATCTTCCTCCTGGAATGCAGTCGCTCCGTTCTTCCCAAGAGAACGCCGCACCTCAGTGCGTGTAATGCCGGCGGTGCTGCTTGATGAGACGTATTTATACGACTCGTCGAGTCAATTAATCCCATATATTTCGACACTTTATCATGCGAACAATTACCTTTTAGTATGTTTTTGCATTTCAGGTGATTCAGAAGCACTTGGAGGAAACGCGCATAAAAGATGGCATTTAAGGCCAAAAACAGCACACTGACAGATTCGACCTTTGGACGTTCAACGGAGAACTGGGAATTGACCACTGATCATAAAAATATGGGCGACATGCCCACGCGTAGATAACTCAATTTCCTACAACTCTCTAGTTGACACAAAGAGAAGCCGAGGTCATTTGGGCAGTCAAATCAAAGGAGTTCGGATAACATCAGTGCAGTTCGCCTACGTATGAAGAATTAAAGCACTTACGTCTGAAGAATTTCGATAAATGTTAAAACCTCCGCGGATTTAAATCATGAGACGTCCGCGGAACAGCCTGGAAATCAAAATTCATATATTTTGATTTGCAATCTTTGGAAAAAAATAGAAGAACACAAGAAGCCATGCTTTCGGGAGGAAAGAGAGGCCAAATAAACATACAAAACTCTTTGTGGATCAATATTATCCACTTGCCAACATCAAGCCTTAAATCATGGGTGAGTGACACTAGTGGAATGGAGTAAACAAACTCACAAAGGGCCACAAGAGGAGCCTATGTTTTGAGCTTGTCTTCCACAAGGGGCTATAAATAGAGGGCTTGGGAGAGGGTTCAAATCATCCCTCACAACACACAATTCATCACAACACTCCTCACATCTCTCTTGTTCTTCATTTTGGCATTAGTTAGCATTTCCTTACTTTCTTGTATTTCTTTCTTGTCATTCTCTTTTGGCTATTGTATTCCTCTTCATGAATACTAGTAGCTAAACCTTTTATTCGATTTAGGGTTTCACACTTGTGAACACATCTTGAGACTTGTGTACTTAACGCCTTTTTACACTTCTCTAGTCCTTAAGCTTATTTCACGGATCAAATGCGAGGCTAAGTGGAAGTTTTGCCACAAAGCTTAGTTGAGCAAATGATCCTTACAGTTATCATTTATCGGATGCCTTGCAGCAATGGTAGATAGTAACGCCTAGATTGAATAACACCTTGTCAAGTTTAAGTTGTGGAGTACCACCTTTGTCAGGGTACTAGGGTTGTCCCCTTTGTCGGGACAACCACATAACGCCTTGTCGGGTTGTTTGATCTAGGAAAAGACTAGAAGCCTAAAACCTTTGTCAAGCTTAGTTGTGGAGTACCACCTTTGTCGGGGTACTAGGGTTGTCACCTTTGTCGGGACAACCACATAACACCTTGACGGGTTAAGGGTGTGGCATACCACCTTTGTCGGGGTATTTGGGTTGTCACCTTTGTCGGGACAACCACACTTAGAATTGTAAAAGAGATCATTTGAAGTCTATGATGGAAGTGTCACAAGTTGAGACCTTAGACTGAATATCACTCTCATCCACTTACTTTCAGTTATTTACTTTTGCACTTACTTTCAACCACTTGCAAACCCCAACTGTTTTACTTTCCTTTTTTGCTTTTCAAGAACAATAAGTAACCTCTCTAGCTCCATTGGGTTCGACCCCTACTTGCCGCTTTACTAACTCATAGTAAGCCAATAGTAGTGGACTTATAAATGTAGATTTGCAAGGCACGACGACTGCCTGTCACTGCTCCTCGTATGCAAGAGCTTGAATCTCTAAAACAACCGCTTCTATGTTCTGGAAAACCGCCACCCTATCTTGGCAAATCCTACATCCTTATATAGGGTTTTGCTAGGGTTTTGCTATCCGAGCCCAATGATCTGGCCCAACCCAACTTTCCAGACCCAATGAATTTGTATTTGATTAGACGAGATTCCATCCCGAATCTTTCTTTAATCAGCTTCTCCATTAACTGGAACTTGCCAAATCTGATCTGTAGAATATTCTCCTCAATATTCTGCTAATCAGATATCTTCTTCTTGATTTCCAAATCTTTGATTAATATCTCTAACCATATCTTCACGATCTTCTTGAATCTTGGCGCATATAATCTTCATGAATTATCTTCGATCTCCACACGCCAACTCGCCCTAATTGCGTGGTTCTCAAATCGCAATTCGTTCGTTCCAACTTCAAACTTCAATCAATGTTCGCATGCTTGCGTTTCCTCACTTGAAACTTGCATCAACAAATCTGTCCATGGATTTCTGCACACTTAGGCAACACATTAGCTAAGTGTTTGTAATCATCAAAACCAAAGGGTTCCAACAAATTCCCCTTTTTGATGATGACAAACACTTCTTCAAAAGACAGGAAATCCATGACAAGTATTTCAATCCATCAC
This sequence comes from Rhodiola kirilowii, assembly GCA_033675215.1. Taxonomy (NCBI): domain Eukaryota; kingdom Viridiplantae; phylum Streptophyta; class Magnoliopsida; order Saxifragales; family Crassulaceae; genus Rhodiola; species Rhodiola kirilowii. The sequence goes on along the minus strand of CM066195.1, from coordinate 44,277,755 downwards.
AAGTACAGCAGACATATATTCCACTTTATAAGTCCATCAGATAGATATTCCTATCAAATTTTTAGTTAGGCAGATAAATCTACGATCGCTTAACAGTTCCCCCTTAGATGGACATCCAGTTTGATTTTCAGTAGTGACTTCCCCCTCAAGTAGTGCACTCATGTTATCTTCCCCCTTTTGGCATCATCAAAAAGAATGCAAGTAAAGACATCCATGCAATGGAAAGAAACTGCATACTTCATTAACAACGAGCAAAAGTGCCTCAGAGGGAACACACACAACATACTGAAAATTTAACGACTACCAAGCAGAACACAGAGCATGACAACGAAAGAAAAGTCATCAAAAAACATGTGGTAGATATGGTGGGGATGGAAAGGATGGGACAACCATGAGACAGACCCTGGGCTAATCTTTCACCAATAACTTCAACTGGTCAACCTGTTCTGTGCCCACGTATCTCAGCTGTCGATTCATCTCCCATATCTCCTCTCTGATCTGAGTCCCATGAATCATATTGATTTTGGCAGACTCTTCAATCTCCTTGACTAGGGTAAGCAGTGACTCAAGAGCTTCAAGCTTAGTACGCAGCTCCGTCACCCAGCCAACATCAGACTCCTTCGCCTCCGTCTCAATCAACGACTCCAGACAAGCCACTCTCTCAATCAGCAAGTCCACCTTTCCAGATAGCCTCTGCAAGGCCTCAATCACGGCGGTGACCCCTCATCTGGATGCAACGGATGCTGTTCCAGAGGATCAACCTCCAGAGGTGCAGCTGCCTGTGGGGTGGTTATCCGAGCATTCTACCATCACATGGCTTCATCAAACGTCCAGCCAATATTGTCAAAGGCCTCCATACCAGGAACAGTAGGTATAACATTCTCCACTTCTGGCTGACGGCTGCCAAGATCCGCCTTTGCTTCTCTTCTTTATACTGTGAGAATCCCTAGAAATTTCCTTTTTCAATTTGAATTCCAATCGGCATCCTAGAAACTCGCAAGATTTAATTTTTAATTTCCAAAAGAAACTGCACATTTGAGTCTCTTTCTAGATTCTGAATTAGGCAATAACCAAACCGCCTCGTGCAACTCCCAAATTTGAATAGTTTGCTTCCACGTGGCCATCTGGGAGAAAAAGCTTTAACTGCTTTGACTGTTCGCCTTTCAATGATACGATTTCCCATGCCATGACATTATCGGCAGTAAAAGCCATTATGACAGTCTGTTCTGTAGCTTTTTCTCTTCAACTGTGCAGTCTAATCACCATTAATGTGCCTTGTTTAACTGCTATACAGTTTTCATCCATTAACTCTTCATCCGGTACTCACCATTGTCCACTGGTTGAACCAGCCACATCCATGATTGAACCAGTCTGAATCCATTTGGAATTTACCCGGTTTTGTCTCATGGTTTTTTACAAGGGTTGTGGTGCTTTAGGTTTACCCAAGAGGTACAATAAAGACACCACTTATTTACGAAGCAAACAATTCACCAAGTCAGATCAAAGCAATTTCATGCAATGTGGAGATAACAAAGATGATGTTTTAAAGTCAAAGGGCTAAACAATCAATCTCCACATATTATAGGCTAGGGTTGGTCTTAGAGTACTTCCTTGGCTTGTAATGTGGGTTCAAAAAGGAAGTCTCTTTTGGGCTACAAAGAATTTTGTGCCATGCTCAAGATTCTGCTAGCTAGTAATCTTATTTATCATGCATGCAAGGTGATCTCCTAGAGCAACTTTCACACAGTGATTAATTTCATACGCAGCAAATCCATATCATGGTATCTTAGCACGCAACCTAGTCTAGCCAATCATTGGAGAAATTTAACATGGAATGCAGACTAGGTAAGGGATGTCATACCTAGTTCAAGCCTTAGCTTCTCATAGGATTTCCTGTGCAGTGCTTTCGTGAAGATGTCTGCAATCTTCTCCTCTTGCATGGCATTGACCCATTCTGGGTCTTTGAGCGCTTCCACTACTGTCTTTAGTTCTACAATAGAGACAAAAGAGGCAAATCCACAGAATTGACACAAACTGTTAAGGTCTACATGTTCCTGTGAGATGTAGCACTGGTAATTCTCCAATCTGGTTGGTCGATGAACCACTCGTCCATAACGTGTGGTTCTGAGTTCCCCCTCAGGTCTAGCAGGGGTAGGATCACCAGCAATCTCTTTCTCACCAGGAATCTCATCGTTTACTTCCACCGCAGGGTCATCATGGACTTGCCCACCTGCTGGATCAGCATTCTCAACATTCTCCACTTGATCCTCTGGAGGTGCATCGTCTGTTTCCTCCACGGCTGATCAAGTGCGCTTTCCACCTTAGGTAAGCCAACTACCAATTCCATATGATGGATTTTGTGCAGAGCTTCATACTTGCATGCCCAAACCTCTTGTGCCATAAGATGGATCCTTCTGCAACACTTGATAGATACAGTTCTTCCTCAGGGACAAAATCTCTCCTGTTGTTATCACATTTTCCTTTGCTTTTATTTCCGAAGATTACGCTTTCTCCGGAGTGTTTATGGAGCGAGTCGAACCATCCTGGATTCCCTGTCATATGCTTTGAGCAGCCACTATCTAAATACCAGGGACGGGTGACATGCGTCGTTAGTACCTGCAAATTTGAATTTATAGTTTCCCTATAAAATACTTAGTAAAAGCGGTAAGTAGGGGTCGAACCCAAGGGACCTAGTGTTGGGAAGTTGTCTTGCGAACAAATTGTTTTTGGGGGTTTTTAGTTTGGTTTGTCACGAGTAAGTAAGAACAATAACACGAAAGGAATTCACTAAGAGAAAGAGTATCCGGCTTAGGGGTTTATATTGTGACTTAGTTCATCCTCGGCTATGAATGATCTAACTTATGTTTTTAAGTGTGATTACTTCCGTTTCAGGTTATAATCTAAGGTAAGGCCATTGCAAGCACTTACACCACAACCTAATTCCGTTTCAGGGCATAGGCTTCTAGTTCTAGCAAACTTGATACATTCGTTTTAGGCAATATCAAGTTAATGTGCTACTACTTGTCTCAACGTTTCAGTATTTAACAAGCAGCAAATAAGAGAATTAAATCATTCAACTAAGTTTCACCATTGCAAGTATCTACTTAGTTTCACAAAATAATCCAAAGTAATTTAGCACAAGAACTAGTAAAACGTAAATAGCATTAAGCACAAGCCTCAACACATTCGTCACAATATAATTGACCCTAAGCCGAATACAAGGTAATTTAGCTACTCATGTCCATTGAAATAACAAGCATAATAATAATAAAGGTACAAGAATTCTACTCTCGTTTGAAGGAAGGAACTGAGGCGTGGAGCTTCGGATGTTGCCGGATGACTGTGGTGCTCGCCGAAGATGATGATGATTCAAGCTCTGATGATATGAGAGAGGATCGGCTGAGATACTAAAAACGATCATTGTTGTGTTGCCCTAGCACTTGTATATATATTGAACGCCCTAGGGTTTAGAAGTCCATAGAGTGACAGCTCTCAATATTCTTGCATCCAAAAGTGGAAGCAAGCCAACGTCCATAATGGTTTTAGGAAATACGACCGTTGCCCACTTTAGCCTTGGACGATTCTAGAACATGTAGCCGTTGCTCCACTTACTTGGACGAAATTAGGAAATATCCGATCGTTGCCCTCTTGGAATGTTCCAGATCCACATGGGTGAGTCTCGAGCACAACCTGGGCGTGGCTCGACACTGCGCGGGCGATGCGCAGGCGAGGCTCGAGCGCAGCCTGGGCGCTGGGGCGCTGGGCTGGAACAAGATTAGGAAAGCTGTTCCACCGCCACGCTGAGGACGAGCCGAGATTTGGTCTGCCAGTCTCGGCAACTTCAGCCTGCCACTCCCAGAACGCTTCGAGGATTTTCTGCCAATTCGATCTGTCAGTCTCGGCAACTTCGGGGACTCTCGACCGCTGATTGGGCTTGCTTCGAGCATGAGCTAGTTCCACTCGAGCAATCATCTTGGACAGTGATGTCGTCCGAATTATTTGGCATTTCAATCACTTTGGGCGAGCTGGATTCTTCGGATGAGCTCGTTTGTCCGAGCAACTTGGATTTAGCTCTCTTCAGCTCGGACAGGCCTTCGGCAAAGCCGGGCCTTCGGCCGGGACTCCTTGGACGACCCCAGCTCTCGGCACACTTCGATCCGCTTCGGACTCAGCCATCGTGGTGGTCGGGGAGAATATTGAGGAGGTGGGGGTAGTTTTTATTCTGTGTAGTTTAGCTTCTTTTGGGTTGGACGTCCAGGATGGTGCGGGTTCCGGAGTCGGCTTCACGGACGGCGCGTCGGGGGGTGGCATACGGCTTTCGGCAGGTGGTTTCCCTTTGTAGTTTTGGCTTCGATTTGGAGGATCTTTGGATTGTTGTGGCGTAGGCTGTGGGCCGGATTCGAGTGGCCTGTGTCACGAGAAGTGTGGTTTGAGGTGGGCGAGTCATGGAGGGTGGTCGGCTGCTTGACTGTCGTTGCTTCTGGGTGGGCTGGGTTCGACCGGCCGTTGTGTGCTGTGCTTCGGTGGTGGGGGTTTTTGGGCCCTGCCGGTTCCGGGTTCGCGCCTTTTAGGTCAAATATGGTCAGGCGGGGGCTCTGGCGGACGCGAGTGGTTCAGATTCATCTTCGTTGCTGGAGTGGTTGGCCCCGTTTGAAGGCTCGGCATCAGATCCGGTTTGGTTTGGGAGTAGCTTTAGCGGTAGTCTTATGTTTAGCTTACGGTGTTTCCACCTGATTGGGTGGTGTTTTCCACCGTTTGGTGGTATTTTCCATCGTATTTGATGGTGTTTTCCACACTTTTTTTGGGGTGGTGTCTTTCCACCGTCTATTGGTGGTGTCCTCCCACCTGTTTGGTGGTGATTCTGTATTGAGATGGATTGGCGTCTTTGGCTGGGCTTCAGTGTGCTTTAGGTATCAGATTGAGTCAGTGCTTTGGCATTGTCCAACTCTTGTACTACTTTTCCATCAAAAAAAAGTAAGTCCCAGGAGCTAATGTACCAATTCTTAGACCTTGCAATAGCGTCCGCTTTAACGTTGAGAGCATGCACAACTTTGGAGCAGTCAGATTCAATTATAACTTTATCATTTCCAAGATTAGCTCCCAACTTCAGCGCTTCAAAAATTGATAAGCCCTCACAATCTTCACTACAGTTGCAATGCTCTAGACTTAGCGCTCGGACACCGTGAACGATTCCTTCACTGTCTCTAGCTATGGCAGCGACAACTCCTTTTTTAGATTGGCCATCACAATTGATTTTCAGAAATTTTCGCAGTGGCTTTCTCCATTCAAAATCACATATTTGCAGCATTTATATATATTCAAGGAACTATTATAAAAGTAAAATTGGTTGGCCAGATTCTTAATTCTCATTGCTGCATCAGTTGCCCATACTGATGATTGATGACCTTGGATGAGCCTCTTTTCTGCTCTTCTTCTCCCTAAAAACCTTCACACTTAGGTCAAAAAATCCTCTTTTTATTTATAGGCTCGGGTGAAAAAATAGCATTGTAGTAGTTCAGCCGGTCGGTTGAGAATCTGGGAAAATCAACCCGTCGGTTGGGAATGGCTTTGGTGCAGGGTGCTCTGGAGGCTTTAGTCAGCCGGTCGGTTCAATGCCCAGCCGGTCGGTTGGGAATGGTGACGGAGGGCCACCGCACTGTCGTTAAGGTGCAGTGTCCTCTGTACAAATAAATTTATAATATCCGCTACTTGTGACTACACTACTGGGTAGTAAGTGGTAAGTAGGGGTCGAACCCAAGGGAATTAGGGGAATAGGCTATTCTTTTAGGGTGATTGAACTGGGGGGAGCGTGTTTTATGGTTGATTGAGATTTTAGCGCTCTAATTAACTACGTGATTTTTTGGGGGTTTTTGGTTTTGATTGTGGAAAAGTAAATACAGAAATTAAATGCTGTAAATACAAAGAAGACTTACAGTGGGTGATGCGTGATTGTAATTCCTCCGGTAGATCAGCAGTTGGTGATTCCGGTTTAACAGTAAAGAAAAGCATTCGGTTTCAGGTACTCTTGTATTATAACATGTATATAATAAACTGTTAGTAACTTTTCTAAGTATTCAAAGATGAATCGAGGCCCTTTCGTAGCGCAAGACTTGCAACATTGTTTAAAGCAACCCTTGTTCTATTTCAGACTAATTCCTCCTTTCGAAGTATCTTAGCCTTTTGTGCATCCACTTGATCTCACAGTTACGATTGACCAAGTGGTGTTTTAGATGAGTCGAACTTCTCAGATAAGCTTTGCCCTTTCGTAGCATCCACTTACCCGAGTATGTTCACGAATCCCCATGGAAGAGTTTTGCCCTTTCGTAGCATCCACTCAACCTTGGAAATTCTGACTATAAATGGCACATAGAACAAGTTTTGAATACAAAGAAATGAAACTAAAAGATATTACAACATTATATAATACAAGAAAATACCTTCCACCGAATAAAGAGTTTAGCTACGAATATCCATAGAGATGGATACCATAGCTAAATACTCGGGGGTTTTTGAAAACAGTAAGAGGGAAAGGGGTGGAATACTCAAGAACCAACAGGAGTATTCCTAATTCCTACTGAATACTCAAGAACCAACAGGAGTATTCTCTACAGTATTATAATACTCGAGAACCGACAAGAGTATTATAATTTCCAGTATAATACTCAAGAACAAACAGGAGTATTATTTCAAAACCGAACCAAACTTACAAGTAACAAAATGTAGAGAGAGAAGTGATTACAATTTTTGGGATGATTTATGAGGAGGAGGAGCACCTCCTTTTATAGGAAAAATGGGTGGAGATGGGTGGTGGAGATTGGTTTGATCCAAGGGAGGAGGAGGAGCCAAGGAGGAGCCACCAAGTGGCGGAGGAGGAGTGGTGGAGCTCAGCCGCCGGTAGCCGGTTGTGGTGGAGGAGCAATGGGTTGTTTCCTCCACCTCCAAGGCAAGTAGCCGGTCACCAAGGAGGAGGAGGGGTGGCGCCGCCGGTAGTGGGTGGTGGAATGGGGAGGTTTTCCTCCTTTGGTCACCTCTTCATCAAGTCACCAAGTCATCTTGCCATATGTGAATTTTGTACAGTTTTGTGCAGTCTTTTCACAAAACTGTCAGTGTGTTCCTTCCCCGGACTGTCTTGACTTCACTCCTGATTCTTCTGATTAATTTATTCTGGTCAATTCAACGTCAGGATCCTTGATATTTCTTCAGTCGGCATATGATCTTGACCTTGGATTGACTCTTGTTATCTTTTCAGCATAAAATCCTCTCCTTAGCGTGTTTTCACTTCAGTCTCTAAAATGCCCTGTGGAAATATATCGGGACTAACAGATGGATGTTAGATAGACAAACAGTCTAACTTGGGGGGTTTTACTGTGTTTTTGATTCGTATAATTGTGGTCCATCAAATGGCTTTGGGCAAGCTTCCTTCGGCTGATTTCAGCCGGTCGGCTGACTGATTTCAGTCGGTCGGCTGAAACTTTCCATGCCTTTTTGGTGGTCTTTCCATCCAAATTTGGCCTTGGCGTCAACTAGAAAGTTGTAGCCCTTTACATTAGCTTTCCAACAAGCTAAAGATCAGCCAATTCGGACATTGTATGCGCCATGGGAGTCCAGAACAAGCCGCAAAGGTCAATCTGCTCGATTTTGTTCTAAATCTTTGGTTTTTCCCCGAGTTTTCGTATTTGGGCTTTGACCTTGGGAGAGACTTATTTTCTACCTGAAATGTAGAGATAGAGGTCAAATGACATCAAAATATCGTCGAAACGACCCAAAGCTATACCATAAATCAATCGAAAACTCGACTGATCACCATACCAATGTGTCTCCATGTTTAACGCGGTTACGATTATACCCAAAAAAATCATAGTGCCACCAAACAAAGCAAAAAAGTCCTGGCTGGGAAAGACTTCCAACAGTAGAATAAAACATCTGCAATATTTTTGGCAATCTAATAAAGTGTTTGAGCCCGGGATATTAAGATAATTCCAGACTGCATTCACCCACCAGCAACTCAATAAGGCATGACAACTAGTTTCGAGTCGATAACCACACACAGGGGCGGATGCAGTAAGGAGGGAGGGGGCATCTGCCCTGGGTCGATTTTTCGATTTTTTGTTTTTTCTTTGGTTAATGCAGTGTATTTTTGAATGATTTTTTTTACATCTTGCCCCTGGTCTTTTTGATTATATGCCCCCTCTAGTATGAAAATAAATTGCTGAATCCGCCCCCGGTCCGAAAATATTTATCTTGCCCCTGATCCGAAAAATTCCTGAATCCGCCCCTGACCACACATACAACATTCAACAGAATCAGACATGCCCTTTATGTACAGACACTGACCAGTTGGAAGTGCGTCATGATAACTCCTCCAGCCAAAAACTTTGATTTTCCTCGGGACTGGTAACTTCCACAGCATTTTCCAAAAGGAGTTGATACATCTCTGATCAGAACTTTCAGGAAAAAAAGCTTGATCATTGAGTCCCAGCCTTTAACAAATCCATAGCCTTCATCAAACTTCTCTAACACATTGACGGTTTGTAACATATCAGTTTCATGGAGGTATTTAGCTTTCAGGATCCTGCTAAATAATAATTCAGGGTTGTTAATAACCCTCCAACATTGTTTAGCTAACACAACAAGATTTACACATTTCAGATTCGGGAAGCCCATACCACCTTTTAATTTTTCTGTCAAAAGCAAGCTATTTTTAACCCAGTAAGTTGGATGTTACCATCCCACATTGGCTAGGTGCTTCCACACCTAGCGGTACTTAAGCACAAGGGGTTCTCTCACTCATCAGACTAGTCTTTTGTGGGGAGCTTTTTCCTTGGGCTTAGGTACCTAACATTTGTTGCTTTCACTGAGAGCCGACACGGAGGGGGCGACCTGGGAAAGAGCTATTGCCCAGAGTGAAAGTCGTCCAGAGTAGGCCGTCGTGGCCTTCACTCGGAAGGGACGACCTAGAAGGGGACGGACTTGAGAAAGGGCTACCTAGCTTTGCAAGTTTTTTACAATATTGTCCGGAATCAAAAAACAGCTTATAAGATATATTGGGAGAGAATGTAACACTGATTTGATTAATACCTCTCGTCCCCCAATTGATAAGTTCCCTGACTTCCATCCATTTGTCTTGCTCCAATATTTATCCACGATGCCTGCAAAATTTAAACTCAATCTTCTTTTAAGGAGTAAAGGCATTCCTAGGTATTTCTCGTGAGAACTGACACATTTAACTGATAGCTCAGAAGAAGCATTGGGACTGAGAACCAGTTCTGATTTGTCGTAATTAAACCCGCTGACCCGACATTTTCTCATACAAAGCTAAAGATTCTCTTATAACATTGACTGTATCCCTTCCCATTTTAAACAGAAGCAATCAGTCATCCGCAAAGAATAAGTGGGTAATAGTGGGAGCACGATTAGCTATTTTGAGGCCCGGGAAACTGCCAGACATGAATTCACGCAACTTGTAACTCAGCCACTCTGTACATATAGATATAGAGATAATGGATCCCTTTGACGTAGCCCTCTTTGAGGTATGATGAAGACAGTGGTAATAACATCATTTACACGAATGCAGTAAGACACATAACTCATGATTTTCGACACCCAATTTTCATTAAAACCGATCCGCATCAGAATTGACTTAAGAAAATCTCACTCAATTCTATCATATCCTTTCGACATGTCAAGCTTGAGTGATCCAAAAACATCTCTTCTATTTTTAGCATGCTTGATAAAGTGTGCAGCTTCATGAGTAATTAAGAAATTATCCTTAATTAATTGCCCTTTAATAAAAGCTGACTGCTCAGGACTTATTACCTCAGGTAAAACATCTTGCAGTTGATTCACCATTGCTTTGACAATTGTTTTGGAGAGGACATTTGTCAAACTAATTGGTCTGAAGTCTTCCATTCTCTTAGCATCCTTCTGTTTGGGAATAAGAACAATAAGTGTATAGGAAGCATGGGAATGAAGACCAAAATGGATGCATTTGAATCAAAGCTAAAGATTTCTAGTGAGCTACACCAATTTCTGTTTTAAGAATGCTAAAAAGTATCAAATAAATTACACCATTTTTGAGCTTCTAGTTTTGGTTATCAAATAGGCACAACACTGGTTCCTAAATCCGATAGACAAGAGGAGCCTACGAAAGTATTATTGATCAATTGAAATGAGATCAAATAGAGGTCGATTGTCAAAGATGAATCTGCTACTTCCAAAGTAGGAAGCTAATGCAGATGAACTGAAAATGGAGGAGTTAATCAGCTCAACCCCATCTGATAATGGCAGAACCCCACGTAAGACCTGCACCAAAACCCGCAGCTGCAATTATGTGGCCTGGCTTCACCTTTCCACTGCGGACAGCTTCGTCTAAGGCCAAGGGTATCGAAGCAGCGCTTGTGTTGCCGTAATTGGCCAGATTTGAGATGACGTGTTCTGATGGGAAGTTTAGGCGATTTGCAACTGCGTCTAGGATCCTCTGGTTTGCCTGTCATTGATCATTAATGTATTCATTATGTAATTTGGTAACAAATAAAGGAATGAGTTTCTTCAGGGAATGAGCAACTTAACAGATTGACCATCTAATAAACTTCAAGTTCAATAATATTACCTGATGAAGCAGTAACCAATCTATCTGCGAGCTATCAATACCAGCTTTTTTGAGGGAGGACTCAATCGAGGGAGGCACAACACGACAAGCAAAGCGAAAGACTTCTTTGCCATTCATTTGAATGCATGAGTAAGAGGAAGAACTAGGAGGGAAAATTGCTTCTGAGCTGTTGAAATCTGTCTTGTGGTCCTTGGCATCTTCTGTGATTGAAGCACACAAGTGTCTGCCGCGCAGCCTCAAACATCATTTAACAGCAAAGATGATATTCTCACATTGATTTGGAGACCAATAAAACTATATTTTACCTCTGACCTTCACCGTCGCTGTGCAGATCAAAACCAAATAAACCATCTTCTTCGCTATCACATGCCTGAAAAATGATTGCCAAAAGATTTGGGAACTATCACTTCTGGTGCGGCAAGTATATGTGACCACTTCACGTCGTGTTATGTTTACAGAAGAAAGTTATACCTGGACTAAAACAGCACCAGCAGCATCTCCGAATAAAATGCACGTGCCTCTGTCTGTCCAATCAACATAGCGTGAAAGAGCATCAGCTCCGATTACTAGGACATTCTTAAAACCCCCTCCTGCATTCATAATTGAACATAAATTAGTGACATCATGTTGCCATACATATATATAATTGAGCTTTATTAATTACATTTCTGAATAACCTCTTATGTGACAAGCAGCTGAAACCAGACCCAAAACGAACCCACTGCATGCAGCGGTAATGTCGTACGCTAATGGATTGCTTTTGCAGCCAAGCGCCTTTTGGATCTGACATTGAAATAGCAAATAGATATAAGAGGAGGACAGATTGGGGAAACCAAGCAAACACAGAACGATATTCATGAGATTATCCGATCATAATGGACCAAAATCCGTATTGTAAGTTACAAAAAATACACTGATTTGGTTTGCAGAACCTCACAGAGTAGGCTTTTGTACGTATCTATACATTTTAACAATTCCAGAAATTAAGAAAAAGTAAGTTTGCAAATCTCGAATCCATTGATTATCTTTACCTGAGGGGCACTGCCGAAGAGATCCTCTGGAGTAGAAGTGCACATCAGAACAAGGTCAACCTCATCAGGATGCACCTGTGCCATCTCAAGAGCTTTCTGGGCTGCCTCAACAGCCAAGCCTGTCAACGTGTCATTACCTGGAAACAACAACCATGCAAATGTTATAATTTTTGTCCGTATGACTTCGGATGTAGTATATAGATGTGAGTAGAAGTCCCTCAAACTAACCTGCTATGACTCGCCGATTGCGAATACCAGTGCGAACAGCTATCCACTCATCATTGGTTTCAACAATTTTTGAGAGATCGTCGTTGGAAATTTTAAGAGTGGGTACAGCAGAACCGCTTCCAACTAACTTGCAGCCTTTACCGATGAACCTACTCATAATGTTTCGTAGCAGTATAATTAGAGAAGGAAGATGTTGGCCAACCAATGCATATCATACAACAACAACACTCAATAAAATAATCACAAATGGTTTGTTTTGACATAGATAACATCTCAACAAGTGATACCTCTTGAGATATGAAAAGCATCAAGGATTTGGATGATATGAAATCCAAAATTGATAAAGCTAGTAGAATGTTAAAGAATCTTCATTGTCTTTTATGTAGTATGTTACTGTCTGTTTACATCAGCTGTCGTGTTCCAGTCCTTGACGAACCCAAATGACAAGGACCATGAGTTGATTCCCCAAGTGTTAGTTTCCATTAGATGTAGCATAGATGTTAAGGTATTATGACAGCCGATAGGAGACAGCAGAAATGTTTGTGATAAGTAAAAAACCAATTCTTTTTATTATTATTTTATGGAAAGGACCGGACAATCCAGACTAAACCTTATACCTATTCTAATACTCTAACCCTATCCACCAGAGGAAACCTACGCTCTTACCACTAACTCGCGCCACTGATGGGCGGCAAATACAAATACTTTACTTCTTAATTGGGAGCAGTTAGCAATGTGAAGTAACCGTGTCACTTGTATGATGCAGCATTGAATTGGCAATAGAATGAGCGAATTAATGATCCAGGCCTTAAAATCAAATGTTGAAGAAGAACGCATGAATTCCAAATCTCAAAACCAAAAAGAGTTGTAATATGTAAACAAGAAATGAAGTCACACAATTGAGCAGCCATTCATAGTCAAACCAATGAGCAATTAGTCAGAGAAAAGTGAATGTGCATACCTAACAGCAACCAAACCAAACCAAGAAGCTTACCTATGCCTTGCAGGCGATGCCTGTTTGTCAGCATCCCCGGAGCAAAAGATCCTCCCATATCCAGATCGATAGATTCCTACTTGCTGAAATCTGTCGGTTTTAAAGCTGGGAACGGTGGCGGAGAAAAGGCCATACGCATTCGTCATCTCCCCCGGCTGCCTGAAAAATTCACAACGATAGAAAATGAATGGAAGATCGAGGAGAGGTTAGGGATTGGAGAATGTGAAGGCGGAGGCCATGAAACGGAATGGCGAAATGAGAGAAATATTGGCGAGGAGAATCGATGGAATAAATAGGCAGCAAAGCAATCTTCGATTACTCCGACGAATGCGATTTGGGCGATAATGCCCAGGCGTTTAAACGAGAGTCTGAGTCTTGAGGGTAGTATTGAATATTGATATTAAAGTGCTTCAATTTGGCTTCTTGAAGTTTTATCGGGTTCCACTTCCACCTATCTTACCAATTTTTTTTTTTGATGATACCTATCTTCTTATCATATTTTAAAACGTGCAAATCATCAATAAAATTTGTTGAATTATAATTCGTAACTGAAAAATTAAAATATGATATAGTTAGTCAAAAATAATTTATTACTAAAAAATTATTTATACGACAAAATTTAATTTTATACATTCGAATAACTTAAATCATATTTTTGTAATGTTAGCATGGAAACATTTTATAAGTTTTACATTTTTTTAACAAAAAAAATATATTTTAGGGCATATGCAGCGGTCGAATGCTTATCCAGGATTTGGGGGCGTTCTTGAGGACATTCTTGTGCACCAGTTAATGCTTGGGGAGATCGCATGCTCGGCGAGAATTTCTCGACGAGAACGTTCGCTCAGAAATGCTGAACGAGAACGCCTGAGCGAACGTTCTCGGCGAGTGAAGCTTCTGCGTGAGTCGCGTGATTGTTAACCAATCGAACGAAATCGATTAAATTGATTATTCGTAACTCACTTGCGATGATTTTCGACATCAATGGAAGAATCAATAACCGGCGGAACCACCAATCAACATTCCTGAGAAGATGATGAACAATGCTTCGACATTCCGCGCGTTTTGCCCCCACGTTAGCGTCGCGTTCCACGTTGACATTATTTGTTAATGTCTGAAGCGGGCGCGACGAAGCTTTAACGTCTGAATAGGACGCGGAGGGAAAGTGGCGCACGTCATGTCACTACGTTAGCACCGCGTTCCACATTGACAATACGAAATAATGTCTGAAGTAGACGCGACTTGTAACGTCACTGTTAGATGCGACAGGCACTTATCATTCAAAAATCTGATCTAACGGTTTAATTTCTCACCAACGGCAACATTTAAAAAAATTCTCACATATAAATATATCATTCATTTCAACAATAATTCACACCAAATTTGCTTACAACAATATTTCTTTTTCATTTCTCTCATAACATGTCTAGCAATTGGTCTATGTCCGAAGATGTGCAACTTTGCATATCTTATTGCCGTCAATCGGTTGATCCAATATCGGCGCCAGACAAAAAGTTGATAAGTTGTGAGAAAAAGTTCACACCGATTTTCAAGCAAATTGGGTCATGGGAGAGGATGAAATAATTACGACCGATTCTAGGTCTCAATCTGCTCTTCAATCACGTTTTCCTAAACTGAAGCCAAATTTGGTTCTTTGGGGCTCTTGTATTTCGTACGCTAGAATAAATCCAGAATCGGGATGCAATTTGCAAGATGAGGTAAATGCAATTTTTATATGTAAATTGTTAAATGCAATTTTTATTTTATAATATATTGATTATGATTTTAAATTTTGAATATTGAATTGATAGATTAGGAAAGCACAAGTACTCTATGTGGCAAAAAAGAAGAAAACATTCATACATTTTGATTGTTGGGAACAAGTAAAAAATCATCAAACATTTGCAATTATTGAAACAAATACCCCCTTCTTACACATATCAAGCAAGTCCGGTAGTCGAAGAAGAGCATACACTTGACGTACCTCCAACTCCGTCCACTGAAGTTCCAGGATTTGCTACACCCGAAAGCAATCCTGGAAGTTCCACGAGTCCGATTAGGCCGCCTGGAGTGAAGGCGACTAAGGAATCTAGAAGAAAAGGTAAGAAAGTATCAAATCCTTTCACAAATGAGGCTTTGATGACCATTGCAGTAACTCAAAAGAAATTTTTCGATTTGAATCAAAAGCAAATGGAGAATGACTTCAAATTGCAAGAAAAAGCTTTTAACCTTGCAAAAATGGAGGAAGAAACGAAGATCATGCAAATGAATACATGTTGTATGCGGAATGTAAACTTGAAAGGATTGAATGACAAAAATGAAAAGAAACGAACACAAATTTTATACTGGTTCGGATTCGGATGATCCTACTCTAGTCGAGGAACGGGGCAGGCTTTATTGATATCAATTGACGGTTATACAAGCTCGCTTTCACTCACCAGAATCTATACTAGATCTCTCTAGCAACAATTCGAATAGCACAACACGAATTTCTCGATTGAGCTCCAAGAACCTTAATTTGCGATTCTGCAGATTTAGGGAAGAATCGGATGAAACAGATTGAGTCGACTCACCGAGTTGACCGAGTTTATATAGCTGTTAGATCGAAACGTCTGCGTTTCACTTGAGGCACACGTTCCTCTTTGCTGAATAATAACGTTTCATTAAACACAGCTGATGCCTTTCGCTTTAGACAAACGACATCGTTTGCAACCGATGTCAACTTCCTTTGTGCGCCAGCACCAAACGACGCAGCTTCACCAAACTAGATTTCACTCCTTCGTAAAGCGACGTCGTATTACTCTGCACTCAGTAGCATAACCAGATCATTTGATCCTCATCCTCCTGATCTTCTGGCCAGTTTGGCCACCTGCAAGCACCAAGTACAACCACCAATAAAGCCCTAGAATACAGAACCATAACCTACAAAACTCCACCTTGGTTCTTTATCTATTTCATGCAACTCAAGCCTCATTCCTCTCATCCTGCTCTAAGGTTCTTCCATCAACCCAATCAGCCCCAAGCAATACTCGAACTTGTCACTTGGGACTGACTTTGTCAGCATGTCAGCAGGGTTATCCTTTGTGTCAATCTTAACCACCTGAACTGCTCAAGTCTCAGCCACATCACGCACAAAATGCATCCTAACATCTATGTGCTTCGATCTCTCATGGAACACTTGATGCTTGGAAAGATAGATTGCCCCTTGACTGTTACTATGCACCTTGATACACCTCTGTCCATGGTCCATCTTCTACATTATACCCTTCAACCAAAGTACCTCCTTAACAGCTTCTGTAATTGCCATAAATTCAGCCTCGATTGTTGACAATGCAACTACCTTTTGCAGATTAGCCTTCCATGAAACTGCTATCCCAAACACTGTAAATAGAAGCCCAGTTTGACTTCCTGGTGTCCAAGTTCCTTGCATAATCTGAGTCCACATAGCCCTCCACTACTTCTTGTCTTGACTGATTCCCTCCAAATAGCAGCCCTTTATTCAGAGTTCCCTTTACATACCTGAGAATCCACTTCATAGCTTGCCAGTGATACTTGCCTGAGTTAGCCATGTGCATGCTGACCAGACTTACTCCATGTGCCAAGTCAGGTCTGGTGCAGACCATGGCTTACATAAGACATCCAACTAAGTATGGAACTCTTTCCATATAGGTCTGCTCCTTCTTAGTCTGGGGTTCCTGGTCCTTGCTCAATTTGAAATGTCCAGCAATAGGTGTAAGCACCAACTTAGCCTTCTCCATTTCAAACTTCTCCACCATTCTGGCCAAATAATCTGATTGACTTAGGAACAACTGCTTGTTCTTCCTGATTCTTTTTATCTGCATACCTAAAATTCTTTTTGCACTACCAAGGTCCTTCATTTCAAAGTTAGTGTTCAACTAAAATTTCAAGTCATTAATAGCACCAAGATCTTTGCATACAATTAGCATATCATCAACATACACTAACAGATAAATCATAGAATCATCAGTTAACTTCTTAAAATAGATACACCAATCAAATTCAGACCTTTTAAAGCCACAAGACAGCATGAACTCATCAAATCTCCTATACCATTGTCTAGGTGACTGTTTCAGTCCATATAAAGATTTTTTCAGTAGACAAACTTTCTTTTCAGGGTCCCCAACACAAAAACCTTCAGGTTGCCTCATAAATATTGTATCATCCAGACTACCATGTAAAAAAGCTGTTTTAACATCTAGTTGCTCTAACTCAAGATTAAACTGAGCTACTAAAGCCAAAAAGATTCTTATTGACCTATGTTTTACCACAGGTGAAAATATTTCATTAAAATCTATTCCTTCCTTTTGTGTAAATCGTTTTACAACTAATCTTGCCTTTAGCCTAGGTGCTTCTACCCCAGGGATACCCTCTTTCCTTTTGAAGATCCATTTACAGCCAACAAGCCTAGCATTTTTTGGTTTATCAACAATTTCCCATGTCTTATTTTTATCTAAGGAACTCATTTCATCTTGCATAGATTTAAGCCACAATATCCCATCCTTAAATTTCATAGCATCATTATAACTCACTGGTTCATATTCAGACACATTATCAGCAGCACAACAAGCATAATTTACCAGTTGTTCAAAACCATACCGGACAGGGGCCCTTGGTTCTCTTCTAGTTCTGTCTCTAGTCAACCAATAATCATTCCCCTGCTGCTAGTCTTGTTCAATGGTTTCAGGCTCAGCTGGTTGGTTAGGAGCTTCATCAGATACCCTTCCTTCCTCAAGCTCCACCTCAAGTTCAACACCATCTGAACTAGCTTTTTCATTTGTGCCCTGCTGTTTTTCCAAGTTCACATGACTTTCCTGCACATTCTTCTTAAAGGGAAACACAGACTCATTAAAAGTAACATCCTTACTAATAATGACTTTCTTATGACCTTGTTCCCAACACCATAGCCTATAAGCTTTAGTGCCATCTGGGTAACCCAAGAAAACACATTTTAAAGCTCTATGATCTAGTTTTCGCTGCTTGACAGATACATATACAGCACAACCAAATATTCTTAATCTAGCATAGCCTTCTAAATGACCAGTCCACACTTGCATTGGAGTTTTGAAGTCCTATGTAGATGAGGGTGATCTGTTTATCAGGAAACATGCAGTATGAGTTGCCTCAGCCCAAAATGATTTTGGTAAACCAGACTGCAATAACATGCATCTAATTCTTTCAAGCACAGTTCTATTAAACCTCTCAGCAAGGCCATTTTGCTGAGGGTTACCTGGGGCTATATGGTGTTTAGTTGTTCCATTTTCTTTACAAAAGTTCAGAAAATTCTTATCAAGGTATTCAAGTCCATTATCAGTCCTTAGATATTTTACCTTTTTACCAGATTGGTTTTCAACCATCAACTTCCATGTTTTAAAAGTTTTAAAAGCTTCAAATTTGTGAGACAGAAAATATATCCAAGTTCTTCTAGAATAATCATCAATCAAAGACATATATTATCTCTTACCACCATGTGAAACTGTCTTAGTTGGCCCCCAAAGATCAGAGTGAATGTAGTCAAGTTTATCTTTAGTAACATGCTTACCCTTTTCAAAACTTAACTTAGTGGCTTTTCTTAAAACACAGTTCTCACAGAAATTAATGTCACCTACTTGATCTTTGCCAAAACAGCCTTGATCTTTTAGTTTCTTTAATCCATTCGGTCCTAAGTGTCCTAGCCTTAAATGTCACACAATTGATCTATCTTGGTTTTAATGAGTATAATTCACATTTTCAGAGATATCTTCATTTCTTGTCAACACATATATGCCATTATTTCTTCTCCCTTTAATTCTCAGCACATTCCCTTTAAATACTTTCAAGAAACCATTTTTCAGATTTAAAGGTGCAACCATGTGCTTCTAACATGCCTAAGGAAATTAAATTCCTTTCAAGTTCAGGCACATACCTGACCCCTGAGAGTAGTATCTCAGGGCCATCCTCCACCTTGATCAAAATGGTGCATGTTCCCACCATTTTGCAGGCCTTGTTGTTTCCAAGATGGACCACTCCATAATTTCCTTCCTTGAAGTCCCTGAACCAGTCTTTGTGAGGAGTCACTTGGCAAGAACAGCCACAGTCTAGAATCCAGTTGCTGGTAGAGGAAGACTCAGTAGGTATAAGGGCATCTGATGTCTGATTAGCTTCTTCAGCAATGGCAGCTTCTCCCTTTTGTTGACTTTCATTATTCTGGGACTTGGTCCTCTCATGGCAGCTTCTTCTAAAGTGTCCAGGTTTGTGACAGAAGAAGCATGTGAATTTCTTCTGCTCCGTTTCTTGTTTCCCACTTGAACCTGACTTCCCTTGGGACTTAAACTTATTCCATTTCTTGTGAAAGTTCTTCTTAGTATGATTTCCCTGAGCAAATAGTCCATCAGTCACCTCTCTATTAGACTTGGACTCCATCTTTTTCTGCTTTAAAGAAACCAGAACCTCATCCACGGAAAGAGTCTCTCTCGAGTACTTCATGGTATCAACCAGGTTAGAGTAAGATGGAGGGAGGGAGTTCAGAACCATGATGGCCTGATCCTCATCCCCAATCTTCTCTTCTATGTTTTCCAAATCAATGATAATCTTTGAAAAATCATCCAAATGCTCATCTATTGATTTGCTATTATCCATCTTAAATCCGAACAATTTACCTTTCAAGTAGATTCGGTTAGTGAGTGTCTTTGTCATGTAGAGGTGCTAAAGTTTCAACCAGACCGCTGCTGGAGTCTTCTCCTTTGAGATCTCCCTTAGAACATTGTCTCCCAAATGCAAGATGATGGTGATGTAGGCCAACTCCTCCATATCCTCCTTCTCCGCTTCTGTCAGCGTTGAAGAAAGACCATCCATAGTTAACGCCTTGGCCACCTTCATCTGAACCAGGATGGCTTTCTGATGGACCATAATTGTATGCAACATAAATACAGTTAAACCCACCAAATTAGACTGTTTGTCTATCTAACTTCGACGTGTTAGTCCCGATATATTTCCACAGGGCATTTTAGAGACTAAAGTGAAAACACGCTAAGGAGAGGATTTTATGCTGAAAAGATATCAAGAGTCAATCCATGGTCAAGATCAAATGTTGAACGAAGAAATCTCAAGATCCTGACGATGAATTACTCAAATTAAATCTGAAATTAAATCCGCTGTTCAAGCAAGTGTTCAGGGTTGAGTTCGGACAGACCTTGAACTCTCTTTACAGTAGTTCAAGGTGCAGTTGAGATGGGTCTTGAACTCTATCCACAACAGTTCAGTAAACAGAATGAAAGACAGGAGCACGCACAGATTGATAACCCAGTTCGGCTTCGCCTACTCTGGGGGGTTTCCCACACCCGAAAAAGGGACAACAAATCTTATTACGAGTTTAGGGTAATAGGAGGTCTTACTCTTACACAACACCTTGTTTGTAATGGCCTCACCACTAACACTCCGTCTCTCAGATTTGCAACCGAGGTTTGTAGCAACTCCCCTCGATCCCCTTCGTCCAGACCTGCCGTCCGAACGTGCTCGACCTTCACTTGAAGCTCGGATGCTTTCCTTCGAAAGCTTGTTTGCCTTGGTTGTGTGCGCTTGTACGATCGCTTCCAGGTAGTCTGAGTTGCACTTGCTAAGACTACTCTTACACCGATGAGTTTCCAGTAGGGAGAACTCAATCGGCCGTCGCTCCTCCTCCAATCAGTAGGATTTTCTTGTGTTTATTTTCTCAGCAGGAGCAACACTTAATCTGGACGCCCTAGCCTCCTTTTTATAGGCTTTAGAGAAGACAGATCCGGATCTGAATATCCTGATAATAAATCAGAGATACTTCAGAATATTTGCAGAATATTCAACCAAAACCAATCTCCGAAGATGACTTCTACGCCAAGCCACCCGACAACTTCTCAACCAATCTGCACAGATCTGATCCCGTATCTGATCTGTTGAGATGACTCCATGATGTGTTCCAATCAAGTACTCTCATCGAAATCTTCGGGGGATCCATATCTTTATTCAAATATTCAAGAGATATTCTCTTTTGAAGGATGATCCGATGGTCTTTAAATCTGGTAAGATAATCTTCGAATGATATCCTGAGTATCTGTTTCTTCATTGACCGACTTCAACTGAAAAGATCCTCAATCCCAGATCCTCAATCTTCAGAATCTTCTGAATCCAGATCATGCGTCTTCTGCACGCTGTACTTCTGTTCCAGTGCGTGATTGAACTCTTCTTGAACTCTAGCTCGAACTGTCTAAAGCCGTTTTGCCAAAGCCATGCCATTTATGGGAACATCAAAATCCAACTGAGGAATTATCAAAGACAGCCCGGAGTGAAATTAGACTGATAGTTTTGTAAAGACTGTACAAAACTGTCAAAACTCATCCATGTGCATTGAATGACCGGCTACTTGGTGAAGAGGATGAGTCATTGGGTGGCAACACCTTCCTCCTCCTTGGGTGACCGGCGGCTCCTCCCTCACATGGTGGCTCCTCCACTCTCCTTGCTCCACTTGTCACCACCTCACTCCTCCCCTCCCAAAGCCACCGGCGGCTAAATGAGCCACCATGAGAATGTGACATGTGGAGGCTCCTCCTCCACATGCTCCTCCCCTTCTCCTCCACCCTTGGATGCTCCTCCACATGCCACCATCTCCACCCTTGCTCCTCCTCCTCCATGGCTATAAATATGGAGCTCCTCCTCCTCATTTGAATCATCCCATACTTGTACACACTTTAGAGAGAGAGAGGGCTTAACCCTCCTCTCTTCATTTTCAATAAAATTGTTCTTCGCTTTGGAAATAAAGGATAGCTCCCTTGGCGCTTCAACGGTTGTAAGTATTATTTTTAGTATTTATTCAACTGTTTTATTTCCTTAGTTATAATGTTTAGCGCGATGAATAGTAGCTAAACTAGTAGTTCGGTAGAAGGGGCGCACTTGTATTATAAAATGTTTTAGACTAATAACTTGGCATCTTGTCTTAGTATTCAAAACTTGTTCTATGTGCCATATATCAAGTCAGAGTTTCCAAGGTTGAGTGGAAGCTGTCACAAGCAAAGCTCTTCTGTGGGAATTCGTGATCATACTCGGTAAGTGGAAGCTGTCACAAGCAAAACTTATCGAGGAGTTCGACTTATCTAAAACACCACTTGGTCGATCGTAACTGAGAGATCAGGTGGATGCACAAAAGGCTAAGATACTTCGAAAAGAGGAATTAGTCTGAAGTAGAACAAGTGTTGCTTTAAACGATGTTGCAAGTCTTGCGCTACGAAAGGGCCTCGATTCATCTTTGAATACTTAGCATGATCATTTCAAGTGTTCTACGCGATGTTGCAAGTCTTGCGCTACGAAAGGGCCTTGATTCATCTTCGAACACTTGGTATGATCATTAGCGGTCGATGATAAACAATTATAATACAAGGCCCCTAAAACCGAATCCTTTCCTTACAGTCTATTATTGTAATTTACTTTCACTTCTCAATTCACACTCAAACCCAACCCCAATCGCATTTAATTTCTGCATAAGCTTCATTAAAGAACAATTAATCCACACTGACTCCCTTGGGTTCGACCCCTACTTACCACTTGCTACCCAGTAGTTAAGTCGCGAGTAGCGGACTTATAAATTTATTTGTACATTTGCTCTGACGACAAGCATTTGTCAAATTAGCGTCGTTGCCGGGGAATCAGTCATCGAATAGTTGTTCTTTCCCTCCCCTTTCTTTTTTTTCTTTCATTTCCCTATGTCACTACCCATTACGCATGCATGGACAACGCGATTTCTGCCCCTGTTCAGAGGAACGGAGGGAGAAGACCCAATACAGCACTGCCAAAACTTCCACCACGTCTGCCACCACATCAAACCTGAGAACGAAGTATTAGAGGAATTTAAGCTGAAATGCTTCAAATTCTCTCTAACCGACTTCGCCACGATATGGTATTACACATCCACCGCTAGCAGTGCAGAACGTTACGTAGACCTCTGCGTTCCGTTCCTGAAAGAATTCTCCCCACCATCTTTACGCCAAGAAACCCGTGAGAAGATCATGTGCCTTCATCAATCCCGGGATGAGACTTTGGACGAATACTACATGAACTACGATGCCATCGTCTCAAGCTGCCCGCACCATGGATTTACGAAGAAAGTTCTTCTCCAAAAATTTCTTCGTGGGATGAGGTTTGAAGAGCTGGGAAGAGTTAACGAAGCTATGAGAAGGTCTGCCACAAACTTCACCATTGCAGACATGTGGTACCTTATAATCGGCCTGGCCGCTACCACAAGACGAGTACCCCAAATTGACGAGGAAATGCAGACAGAAGAAGCTGACCCTGAGGCAGACAAAGAAGAAACCACCAAGCCGTCAGAAGAGACTCCTGAACCGTCTGAAGAATCAGACATGGAAAGCACCGGAAGCAACGAAGTAGGAGTCCAGAACACCACTGACGAACTGCCCAATTCATACCCGACTATCATTACCCAGGCAGCTGAGACTATCTACGATCAGTTCCTCACGAACCAACATAACAAGGCAGAACCAAGCCTCATGAGGCCTTCCCGACTTTTCCCTTTAATCAATGAGCAAGTCGCAGCAAACTATGCGATCAATGAAGAAGCTCAAGGGAGGATGGGAAAAGGACCTCGGCAGAATGACCCCTCGATGGAGCATTGCTATGCCGCAACTGGACTAGGCAGTCCCAAATACAAAAACTTCAAAAGGCTAGTAGTGAAAGGTCCATCACCCCCTCCGGGGTATTGGAAGGAAAAGATCCCGAAATAAAGGAGTCCTGACCCGAACACAACATCCGGCAAGAAGTCAGCAAGAAACAACACAGGAACGGTGGCGAAGTTCGACTTGAGCCACCCATGGGACCCAAACCAGTGATCTACAACGAGGTATCGTCGAGCCAACGACGTAAAACAAGTGCACTGGTCGGGAGGTAACCCGACACTATCTTACTTTTCCGCACTTTAAATTCTGTCATTTAAATTCAGTATTTAGTTTTAAGCTTGCATGACTTTTGAACTAAGGCACGCCTTCGTTCAAAAGTGGGGGGTGAGAACCACCTGTGTACATAAATAACATGCTTGCTATTTTTTCTTTTTTAGTAATAGTATCTTTTTGAAAATATGAACTTAAGAATGTGTAAAAGATAAATCATAATTCATGCATTAACCTTGTGAAAATTCAACTGTTTAAAAACTTAGAATGTAACTTTCCATTTGTCCTTTGTGCTGAGATAACTAGGGATGTGGAGTTGATATAAACTGCCCTAGAGAGGCTTGGCAAGCAATTAAAGGATCAGATCAAACTATATGGTTTTCGAAGTCAGTGGAGGCTGCACTTCGGGTTTTCAATGAAGATTGAAGTCATCTCCGCCATGCAGTGTTTATGCAAAAGGCGAGGAAGGGAATCAGACCGTCCTATCTCCGGTCAAAGTAGCCGAGAAAATAGATGAGCGACCCTCACCTTGACCCGCGCGAAACGACAGTCAAAGTAGCCGAGAAAATAGATGAGCGACCCTCACCTTGACCCGCGCGAAACGGCAAAAATGAGAGGAGCGGGGAGGTATTTCCATAGGCTTGCGGGCGATGATTGGACCTCCCAAAAAGGCTTGCGAAAATGGACTAGCAGCCACAAAAAGGCGAAAAACTCAAAGAAGCAAATCAAGAGGCCAAAGGCCCAAAATTGTGAAGGTTTTAACCGAACAAAAAGTGAAGAACTCAAAGAGTCAAATCAAAGGCCAAAGGCCGATTCACTACAAAAAGCAGTCCCTCGCCAAAAGAAAATCAAAGTACTCAAACCATTGAAACCTGAACCGAATCACGTGCTAGAGAAAGCTACCAGAAAACCATATAGTACGAGACGATCCCGAGGTTGCAGTCCAGGAGCCTAAAAAGGGCTATCTCCCGAAACATCCAATATAATTTGCATCTCAACACGGAGGTACAAGTATCAAGTTTCTTCTATTTTATTTACGCAGTTTAATTTAGTAATAAGTAGTAATGCATGAACTAGGATAAATCTAGTCCCACAGTCTCACTTTCATATTTTACTTACATTGTGTGTACGCCCTTTAATAGCATTGTTCGGGACGAACAACTAAAAGTGTGGGGTGATCTGATGGACCATAATTGTATGCAACATAAATACAGTTAAACCCACCAAATTAGACAGTTTGTCTATCTAACTTCGACATGTTAGTCCCGATATATTTCCACAGGGCATTTTAGAGACTAAAGTGAAAACACGCTAAGGAGAGGATTTTATGCTGAAAAGATATCAAGAGTCAATCCATGGTCAAGATCAAATGCTGAACGAAGAAATCTCAAGATCCTGACGATGAATTACTCAAATTAAATTCAACTGAGGAATTATCAAAGACAGGCCGGAGTGAAATTAGACTGATAGTTTTGTAAAGACTGTACAAAACTGTCAAAACTCATCCATGTGCATTGAATGACCGGCTACTTGGTGAAGAGGATGAGTCATTGGGTGGCAACACCTTCCTCCTCCTTGGGTGACCGGCGGCTCCTCCCTCACATGGTGGCTCCTCCACTCTCCTTGCTCCACTTGTCACCACCTCACTCCTCCCCTCCCAAAGCCGCCGGCGGCTAAATGAGCCACCATGATAATGTGACATGTGGAGGCTCCTCCTCCACATGCTCCTCCCCTTCTCCTCCACCCTTGGATGCTCCTCCACATGCCACCATCTCCACCCTTGCTCCTCCTCCTCCTCCATGGCTATAAATATGGAGCTCCTCCTCCTCATTTGAATCATCCCATACTTGTACACACTTTAGAGAGAGAGAGAGGGCTTAACCCTCCTCTCTTCATTTTCAATAAAATTGTTCTTCGCTTTGGAAATAAAGGATAGCTCCCTTGGCGCTTCAACGGTTGTAAGTATTATTTTTAGTATTTATTCAACTGTTTTATTTCCTTAGTTATAATGTTTAGCGCGATGAATAGTAGCTAAACTAGTAGTTCGGTAGAAGGGGCGCACT
Source organism: Rhodiola kirilowii (assembly GCA_033675215.1). Classification (NCBI taxonomy): domain Eukaryota; kingdom Viridiplantae; phylum Streptophyta; class Magnoliopsida; order Saxifragales; family Crassulaceae; genus Rhodiola; species Rhodiola kirilowii. Next base: position 44,251,908 of record CM066195.1, on the reverse strand, counting down.
TGTATTATAAAATGTTTTAGACTAATAACTTGGCATCTTGTCTTAGTATTCAAAACTTGTTCTATGTGCCATATATCAAGTCAGAGTTTCCAAGGTTGAGTGGAAGCTGTCACAAGCAAAGCTCTTCCGTGGGAATTCGTGATCATACTCGGTAAGTGGAAGCTGTCACAAGCAAAACTTATCGAGGAGTTCGACTTATCTAAAACACCACTTGGTCGATCGTAACTGAGAGATCAGGTGGATGCACAAAAGGCTAAGATACTTCGAAAAGAGGAATTAGTCTGAAGTAGAACAAGTGTTGCTTTAAACGATGTTGCAAGTCTTGCGCTACGAAAGGGCCTCGATTCATCTTTGAATACTTAGCATGATCATTTCAAGTGTTCTACGCGATGTTGCAAGTCTTGCGCTACGAAAGGGCCTCGATTCATCTTCGAACACTTGGTATGATCATTAGCGGTCGATGATAAACAATTATAATACAAGGCCCCTAAAACCGAATTCTTTCCTTACAGTCTATTATTGTAATTTACTTTCACTTCTCAATTCACACTCAAACCCAACCCCAATCGCATTTAATTTCTGCATAAGCTTCATTAAAGAACAATTAATCCACACTGACTCCCTTGGGTTTGACCCCTACTTAACACTTGCTACCCAGTAGTTAAGTCGCGAGTAGCGGACTTATAAATTTATTTTTACATTTGCTCTGACGACAAGCATCTGTCACTTTCATCCTTTGCCTCCAAAGTGAAAAATCCCCCTTTCCATCAAATCGCTGAAGAACGACTTTCGCTATCACCATCCTCGCAACTAATTTGCTCTGATACCAATTTGTTGTATGCGGAATGTAAACTTGAAAGGATTGAATGACAAAAACAAAAAGAAACGAACACGAATTTTATACTGGTTTGGATCCGGATGATCCTACTCCAGTCGAGGAACTTTCACTCACCAGAATCTGTACTAGCTCTCTCTAGCAACAATTCGAACAGCACATCACGAATTTCTCGATTGAGCTCCAAGAACCCTAATTTGCAATTTCTGCAGATTTGGGGAAGAATCGGATGAAACAGATTGAGTCGACTCGCCAAGTTGACCAAGTTTATATAGTCGTTAGACCAAAACGTCCGCGTTTCACTTGAGGCGCACGTTCCTCTTTGCTGAACGACGATGTTTCATTAAACACAGCTGATGCCTTCCGCTTTAGACAAACGACACCGTTTGCAACCGATGTCAACTTCCTTTATGCGCCAGCACCAAACGACGCAACTTCGCCAAACTGGATTTCCCTCCTTCGTAAAGCGACGCCGTATTACTCTGCACTCAGCAGCATAACCAAATCATTTGATCCTCATCCTCCTGATCTCCTGGCCAGTTTCGCCACCTGCAAGAACTAAGTACAACCACCAATAAAGCCCTATAATACAGAACCATAAACTACAATCAGTGTTCAATAAAATGCTTGGCGGGAATCGGGCGGACGGGTCCCAAAAAGATTAATCGGGGCCTAGGCGGGGATTAATCGGTTTCGAATTTTTTAATATATAATTATATATACATTATTTAATATACAAACTTCTTCCTCCATATTCTCCAGAATGTAGACTTTTAATCAATTCATGGGTTCAAGCACATTGACATTGCAAATAAATATAAACATTGTAAATGGCTTCATACATTAACATTGTTAATCAAATCCAAATTATGAAAAATAAGAATCAAGCAGCATAAACAATACAAATTAAACAATACAACCTAAATTCATAGTTGCAATAATAAGTTATTTTTTAAAATTTACAAATAAGCCTTTCAAGTTTAAATATTGACATGTAGTTGACCATTCCGCTTAGAAACCGATTTAGGCCGCCCAGGCCGCCCAGAAACCGCCTAATTGATCAAAACGGAACGGGTTCAAGAAAAAGGCGGCCGTTTTCTGGAACACTGACTACAATACAGATGTGATGACTCCAAAGTCCAAAATATATTTTTCGAAGAGGAAGGCTGCCATCTTAGAGAGTACGAGGAAGACAAAGCTAATAATGACCAAGATGCTTTCGGAGATTATTCAGACTGTTACCGTCCGAACTTTTAGTTCGTGTATTTTAATTCCTTAAAATGTTATTTCCATTCAGTTATGTCTTTTGCATTAATGTAATTTCAATTCCTTTTAAATTGATGTCATGAAAAACCACTTCAACTATTGATTACCAAATTCTGGCTACATTATTGATCAATAATTCATATAAGAAGAAATCGGATGGAAATTTTTTTCAAAAATAATAATTTTCTATTCATGAATAGTAATAGAAAGTTCTCCGCAGGATAACATTGTTGCACAGAATATACAGAAATACTATTACTGTTTAACAAATAGGAATAGAAATTACTCCATAAAAAAGTTCTTGATGAGATAATATGTTTGAACCGATACGGATGCTCCTAGCTCTATAATTCTGAACTCTCCAAGCCAGTAAGATGTGGATCTTAGGCCTTCCAGGCCGACCGGGTCGATATAGGTCCAATAAGGGCATTGGGCCATTAAGAAGCCCAGCTATGCAACGTCTTATTCGTAGCCATTAAGTATTTTCTATTTAGGTTTTTAATTTATGTTTATTATCAAAACGGTCCGTTGTTGCACGTGCGCTAAACATGTCTTGTTTAACCTCCTGAGTGACCCACCAATCACACCCAGTCCTTTCCAGACGCTGCATCGCAGCTTAGTACTCCTCAGACTATTTTAACACGTGTCAGTCTTACAGCAACCGTAGTGCAGGAAAGTGACACGCGTCCAGTACGTGTCATCACCTCTCATCGCACCTTAATTGGCATTTTGCTAAAAATAGACCAATACTAAAATTTAAAAAATATCTTAAAATGGTCAGCAGACAGATGAACTAGCTGATGATGAACTAAGAGTGAACTCGATAGAGCTGTGAAACTGAAACACAGCAGCAGCAGCAGCAGCAGCAGCAGCAGCAGCAGCAGCAGCAGAGCTTTGGACCGAGTTTTGACACTGTAAGGATATGATCTCTCTAACTTCATCTTCTTCAAATTTTCAATCAAATTGATGATGATGGTGATTTATTAGTTTGTATTTTAGTTGTGATGGATTGATTTATCGAGTTGGGTTTCAACATGATTTGATCTATTGATGTATCGGACTACAGTTCGATTCCTGGTGATTGCACGAATTTCTTGTTTGATCAAAAAAAATACGGACTACAATTTTGCTGATTGGTACTTTACTCGACCGACAGGGTTGGGAAAAATTGTATAGGAGCAGGGATTCAAGCTGCCGGGAGGGCTTTTTGAGTCTGTGTGATTTCGGGTTAGTTTTTGAGCTACGAATTTCATGTTGGAAGCATATATTGATATACATGTTCGATAAATGATGCTAAAAATGCATTTCGTGCTTCAATTCGGTACTGTGCTCAAAATAACGACATTAATTATATTTTGTCTCGACCGTTTTGTATCTTTTTCTGTATTTATTTTCTTTTTGTCGAATAACACAATATTTAGCAAGAAAAAAAAAGATATTACATGTTCAGAGTTCATGTACTCTGATCAGCAGCAATATGTGAATTCCAAAATTTTTTAGGCAATATGTTCGAAAAATGATGCTAAAAATGCATTTCGTGCTTCAATTCCGTCATTTGCTAAAAATAACGACATTAATTATATTTGGTCTCGACCGTTTTGTATCTTTTTCTGTATTTTCTTTTTGTCGAATAACACAATATTTAGCAAGAAAAAAAAGAAGATATACATGTTCAGAGTTCATGTACTCTGATCAGCAGCAATATGGGATTTTCAATGTTTTTTATCAAATATAAAATCGATGCCTGGAAAATGATTTATTTTGACATGTTATTTTGGTTTATTTAATTTATATAAATTATATAGACAAATAGCAGATAGATTAGTGGTCTAGCGGTTATAGTCCTTGTCAAATAACCAGGAATTCGACGGTTCAAATCCCTCCATATTCATCTAATGACTTAAGTTTGGGAATTGTTCATTCCTTGCCAATATTATTGGAATTTAATTTTAAAAAAAGTATTAGACATTTTAAGGATTGTGAAGGTTATTGAAAGAGATTTTGGTTCAGTTTTGATTGGTAAATTAAGGCTAAATGGTTGTTTCAGAGTCGAGCATGATGTCGCAAGGCGAGGTGGAATCGCCGATAGCTCCGGGCGGGGAGCAGAAAACCCAGGCATTGACGTTAGGCAGACAATCCTCAATTTATTCCCTGACACTTGACGAGTTCCAAAACACACTTTGCGACAGTGGAAAGAATTTTGGATCGATGAATATGGACGAGTTTCTGAATAGTATTTGGACTGCCGAAGAGAATCAAGCCGTTAACACTACCGGTGGTGCAGCCACAGGTACTACTATCGGGGCGGGTCATGGTCATAATAATAGTGCCCAAAATTTTATGAACTTCGGGCATGGTGAGTCAGCTTCTGGACGGACGATAGCCAAGCAGCCGAGCTTGCCTCGCCAAGGCTCATTGGCGATTCCTGCGCCGCTTTGCAGGAAAACTGTGGATGAAGTCTGGTCTGAGATTCACAAAAATCGGGGTGGGGCGCATCACGCTAGTAGCAATGTTCAGACATCTGGTTCGGCTCATCGACAACCAACTTTCGGCGAGATGACTCTTGAGGACTTTTTGGTCAAGGCCGGTGTGGTGAGAGAACAAAACACTGGAATGCCTGCGGCGCCACCTCAACTGCCACCAGCTCCGCAACAGCAGTACAACATGTATCAAAATACCAGTCACCCTACGATGACCGGACCAGGCTTTGTGACAAGAACACCTCCAATCTTGGCCGCTGGCGGAGGTGTGTCACCAACAGCTTATATTCGTGACATGTCAGGATATGCAGCTAATGGTAAAAGGAACGGTGGCACATATCACACAGCTCCACAGGCTTGTTACGAATACGGAGCGGCTCAATCGTTGGCAATCGACACTAATGTTAGTCCCGTTTCATCGGAAGGCATCGGTCCTCAAATGGACAACTTGTCGGCTCACCAGTATGGGATGGACATGGGTGGGATTCGAGGCTCGTCGAGGAAAAGGATCATCGACGGGCCTGTTGAGAAAGTGGTGGAGAGGCGACAGAGGCGGATGATCAAGAACAGAGAATCGGCAGCTAGGTCTAGAGCAAGGAAGCAGGTAAGATTATTGTCCTATAACAGTCAGATGGAAGTTCACTTTACAGTAACACACGATTGATCTATATACGTTGCATTTCAGGCGTATACAGTTGAGCTTGAGGCGGAGTTAAACCAGCTACGGGAAGAGAACGCGCAGCTGAGGCAGGCTCTGGTAATTACCGCCTTCTGATCATTTGAATGAATTTCTTTTCGTATCCTTGGGAGTTGGGTGTGTTGATGCTTATTTTTTCTGAATTTTGTTGAACAGGCCGAGTTGGAAAGAAAAAGAAAGCAACAGGTATTGTTCTTTTATACTTTAGAATTTTTTTTCCTTATGTAACACGTAAACGGAAACCGCGAAACGGAAATCGCAAGAAATCGCGTAACTGCAAATCCAAAAATAAGGAAAAAAGAAATTTTTGGAAACCGTTGTACTTAATATATATTAAATATATAAATAATTTTATGATTTTTTAAAATAATCAAATTTTAGTTTAAAATAATTTAATTTACCATTAAATTCATTTTTTTCAAAACTTTTCCAAAATAAAGTACAAAATTAGGTTTTTAAAAGTTTGGAGAGTTTTCTTGCCATGTACTAGAAGTTTTCAATTCGTTGACCGTTTCCGAAACGGTCAAGGTTTCCAGAGGTTTCCAGGTATCCGAAACTGGTACCGCACCCATGTAGAGGTTTCCGTGCTACATAGATTTTTATTCATCTGTCAACCGTGAGCTCGCGTCGAGCTGATTGTGGTGACTTCCGTTTGATCTCTTGACAGTATATCGAGGAGGCGCAGAAGCGGGAACAGGCCAAAGCTCACAGAAACGCAAACAAACTGCGAACCATCAGGAGGGCTCTGAGCGAGCCTATGTAACTATGTCATAGACTCCTCTATAGACCCGGCCGGGGCGACAGCAGCAGAAGACAAATGATGGTATGGTTTCCTGGCGATCGCTGCTAACGCAAATGCAAATCACTGATCGTATTCGGAGGCCAGCCAGTAAGCCTTGGCGTTTAGCCTGAGCACAGTTTTATAGGATTTTCTATCTCCTTTACTTTCTCTGTTAGGCATAGCTATGTTTAATGTTTTGCTAGTGTAAGAGATGTTCTGGTTTTGAATAATATAGTTTTCATTCTGAAATTGCCTCTCACAAAATATCTTTAAGCGCAAGAAATCAGACAGAGGCACCGGATGCTAATATTGACTGCGACGAGTGCTCAAATGAGAGTTTTGAGAATCTAAGATCAGTCTGCATTTTCGAAAATGTGTCGAAAAGTAATTATGGTGTTTATACCTGTTACATTTGCATTATTGAGAATACAAAAAATCAAACCCATTGAAATTTGCATGCTTTAAGATACAAAAAGTCAAAACAAACACTTTCAAAAATATATCTTGATCTTATGAAAAATAAATTTTTAAAAATAACTCTACTAATAAGATACTGTTATAAATGTGGTCTGCAACATCAAAGAAAAGCTTGGCATGTGGGTCCCACATGTGGGGCCCACACCAAAGAAAATAATATGCATTTGAGAGAAATGCGGAATGTGTTCTTAACCTTGTAGTATAAATAGGAGGTTCGGGGCGAAGGAAAATTTACACCTTCACCTCCTCTCCTTCACTCTAAATCTTCAATAATATTGCAGTGCATTCGAGTTCTAATTTGTCTCAAAAGTTCTCCATATTTTCAAAGGTAATTATAACACGTTATCAGCACGAGGTTCTAACCAACTGAGATATCATATTTTTCATCTGTTCTACTTGGATATCATAAGGGGTTCACTGCCTCAAAGGGAGCTCTACTCTCCCTATTTCACAACTTTCTGATTGTGTTGATATCTGAGTTTTCCTAGATAAAAAAAACTAAGAATTCATTTACTTTTCCTTTGTTTGGAATTCAATTCTATTACGGCAACTGTTATGTATGTTTTATTACTTCTTACCACTTGTTTCATTTTCTTAATGTATAACAACATGTTATTATGATGTGCGGACTACCGCCCCATAGTAAAGTGTTGTGATCTGCAAAGTAACTATCTTTACTTTAATTACTTCTTACAACGTAACTCATTTTACTTTCTTAATGTATAACAACATGTTATTATGATGAGCGAACTACCGTCCCATAGTAAGGTGTTGTGAACTACAAATTTACTTACTTCATGTATAAACTTTTATGTTTATCACTTGTTATTGTATAACATCATATTATTACAAGGAAGGCTCAGCCACCGTAAAAATAATATGATGTGAATTACAATTACTTTACTACTTCACTCCTATGGTAAAAAAGGCATTTATACTATACATGTCTATCCTCACATGTTAATTAATTGCATTACATTTCTAATCAAATCTTAGCATAAATTAACCCATACACAACGGTAACATTGTGCTCAAACGGTAATAAAACGGTAACAAACGGCTAGTTTTTCCCCTATAAATGTGTTTTCATTCAACTACACTAAATCACATTTCCTCTTCTACTTCACACTACAAACACACTCAAAGATTTCCAAAGCAATAAAATGTCGGCTAGATTACTACTTGTCTTTGTTGCAATAATTATTGTAGTACTCACTATTCTTGATTTCACCGGAGATCTAACACCGGATGAATTTTCTTTTTGTGTAAAAATACTTGTAACAATGTATGTCGTTTTCTTCATTACATTATTTGTAGACTTGTATGTCCTGAATTAATAAAAATTTACTTGTTTTTTGTTTTAGTTAACATCATGACAAATTTGGTGAAACTAGACTTCAGTCCCCTTGACATTGCTGGGACAAATTACATGCCGTGGAAAATAGACATTGAGACACATCTAGACTCAATGGATCTTACTGAAACAATCAATGAGGGGAATACCTCATCAAAAGTAGACGCGGCAAAATCTTTAATTTATTCGCCGCCATCTACATGAGGATCTCAAAAATGAGTACCTCACGGTGAAAAAACCATGTGAACTGTGGAAGAATCTCAAAGAGAGATATGACCATCAAAAGGCTGTGATGCTCCCACTCTACCGCGATGAATGGACCGCTTTACGGTTCCAGGACTTTAAGAAAGTCAGTGAATACAACTCTGCAATGTTCAAAATTGTAACCCATCTGAGGTTTTGCGGAGATAAAAAAACAAATGAGGAAATGCTGGAAAAGACTTTATCTACATTCCATGCATCAAATGTGACCCTGCAACAACAATATCGTGTGCGGGGTTTCCAAACGTATTCAGAACTGATTGCTTGTCTCCTCGTCGCGGAGAAAAATAATGAGCTGCTCATTAGGAACCATCAATCTCGCCCGACTGGCTCAAAAGCATTCCCTGAAGCGAATGCTGTTCGTTTCAACAGAAATGAACATAGAGACCACCTTCAGGGTCGAGGGCATAGCCGAGGTCGTGGGCGTGGGCGAGGTCGAGGTCGTGGTCAAGGACGTGGTCGAGGTGGTTATTTTCATAATTCACCTTATAAGTTCACCAAATATGTCCACAAGAACCATCAAGATGGGAGGAATCATGAGAATCCCTACAAAAGGGAAAATGACCCCAACCCCTCGAAAGGTCATGAAACTGCTTGTTTCAGATGCGGGACCATAGGCCATTGGGCTAAAATCTGTCGAGCTCCAAAGCACTTATGCGAGCTCTATCAGAGATATGAAAAAGGGAAGGGGAAAGAAGTCAACTTCATTGACAACCCGATAAATGACTCCACCCACTTTGATGCATCCGACTTTGTGAGTCAGGGTGAAACCTCCAATGAAAATGGGACTATGTAATCCCCTATTGGGAATGAAGCCAAGTTGTCCGATGTTATCTGCATGTTTTTCTTTTAAGATTTGAAATAAACTTGTACTATGTTTTATTCCATTACCTTTTCTTAACATATTCTTTGTTTTTATTCTCAAAGTTTTAACTTGGATAAAGATAATCATCAAGCCAACAAAGGGATTAACATTGAAGAAATTTGCATACTTGATTGTGGGACAACGCACACTATCCTGAAAAATAAAAGATATTTTTCAAGGATAAAACCATCACAAACAGTTGTGAATACAATATCAGGTCCTGCAGACCTGGTTGAGGGAATTGGCAAGGCAAACTTCACATTGCCAAATGGTACAAAGTTTATGATAAATGATGCCTTATTTTCACCATAGTCCAAACGAAACTTGTTAAGTTTCAATGATATATATTCTCATGGATTTGATACTCAGTCTATAACTGAAAATAACATGAAATATATGTTGCTCACAACATATAAATTTGGAACCAAATGTGTTTTAGAAAAACTACCAATGCTCCCTACCGGATTGCATTATACATATTTGAATGCAAGTGAATCAAATATGGTAGTTATCAAGCCTTCAGCACTAACCACATGGCATGACCGATTAGGTCATCCTGGTTCAACTATGATGCGAAGAATACTTGAAAATTCACAAGGGCATCCACTTAAGGATCAAAAGATCCCTCAAGGAAATGCTCTCCCATGCAAAGCTTGTTCTCTAGGAAAGTTGATCATAAGGCCTTCACAGGGAAAGGTTGAAGCAGAATCACCTATGTTTCTTGAACGGATTCAAGGTGATATATGTGGGCCCATTCACCCACCATGTGGACCATTTCGATACTTCTTAGTATTGATAGATGCCTCTAGCAAATGGTCACACGTATGTCTGTTATCAACCCGCAATATGGCATTTGCAAAATTGCTTGCTCAAATAATCAAATTACGAGCTCAATTTCCTGATCATACAATAAAGAAGATCAGAATTGATAATGCCGGAGAATTCACATCTCAGACATTCGATGATTATTGTATGTCAGTTGGGATTACGGTTGAGCATCCTGTTGCTCATGTCCATACACAGAATGGTCTGGCCGAATCACTGATCAAACGCCTTCAGCTTATTGCTAGACCTTTGGTAATGAGAACAATGCTACCTACTTCGGTATGGGGTCATGCAATATTACATGCCGCGGCATTAATTCGCATCAGACCGAGTGCATATCATAAGTACTCCCCACTACAACTTGTATTCGGTCAGGAGCCAAATATATCTCATCTAAGGATTTTTTTGGTTGTGCTATTTATGTGCCTATTGCACCACCCCAAAGAACAAAGATGGGACCACAGAGAAGTCTTGGCATTTATGTAGGCTTCGAAAGTCCATCTATTGTTAAATATCTTGAACCTCAAACTGGAAATATTTGCACAGCACGTTTTGCTGATTGCCATTTTGATGAGGAAAATTTCCCACCTTTAGGGGGAGAAAGAAAACAGGTTGAGAAAGAAATTACTTGGTCTGTGCCAACATTATTGCATCTTGATCCTTACACAAAAGATTGTGAAGGTAGAGTACAAAGGATTTTACATTTGCAAGAGATGGCAAATCAACTTCCTGATGCATTTACAGACACAAAGAGAGTGACTAAATCTCACATACCGGCTGAGAATGCTCCCGTACAAATTGAAATTCCAAAAGGGAAGCCGGAAAATAAAGTCACTCATGATATCACAACACGCTTAAAGCGTGGAAGGCCACCCGGTTCCAAAAATAAAAATCCTCGGAAAAGAAAAGGGGAAGAAAAGCAAATCGATCCTATGATGGAGGAAAGTATTCCTACAGAAATACAAAATGAAAAGGATCGAGAAATTTCGATTAATTATGCTAATACAGGCATACTGTGGAACCGAAAAGAGAACATTGATGATGCGTTCTCTTATAATTTGGCATGTGATATTATGGATGAAAATAATGGTGATCCCGAACCACGGTCTATTACCGAGTGTAAAAATAGACACGATTGGTTTGAGTGGAAAAAGGCCATTGAAACTGAACTAGACTCGCTCAATAAACGCAAAGTCTTTGGGCCTATAGTACTCACACCTACGGATGTGAAACCTGTTGGATACAAATGGGTTTTCATACGAAAAAGAAATGAGAAAAATGAAATTGCGAGATACAAGGCTCGACTTGTTGCACAAGGTTTTTCTCAAAGGCCTGGAATCGATTTTGAGGAAACGTATTCTCCTGTCATGGATGGAATTACGTTTAGATACTTGATAAGTCTAGCAGTTCATGAGAAATTGAATATGCACCTCATGGATGTTGTTACTGCTTACCTATACGGATCGCTTGATACTAATATTTACATGAAAATCCCTGAAGGATTCAAGATGCCTGCAGCATCAAGTTCAATGCCCAGAGAAAGATATTCGGTCAAACTAGAAAGATCTTTATATGGGTTAAAGCAATCCGGACGCATGTGGTACAACCGGTTAAGTGAATACCTGTTGCAAAAGGGATATGTCAATGACCCTCTTTGCCCTTGCGTTTTCATTAAGAAAACAACATCCGGGTGTGTGATTATTGCTGTCTATGTCGATGATTTGAATATCATTGGAACAAATGAAGAGATTCATGAAGTAATCTCTTACTTGAAAAGGGAATTTGAAATGAAAGACCTTGGGAGAACGGGATATTGTCTCGGATTACAGATTGAGCATATGCAAAGTGGAATACTTGTGCATCAATCAAATTACACGAGAAAGATAATCAAGAGATTCAATATGGATAAATCAAATCCATTAAGTACCCCAATGGTCGTTAGATCCCTTGATGTAGACAAAGATCCATTTCGTCCATGTGAAGAATCTGAAGAGATTCTTGGTCAAGAAGTACCATATTTCAGTGCGATTGGAGCTCTTATGTACCTTACTAATTGTACTCGACCTGACATAGCTTTTGCTGTTAATTTATTAGCCAGGTTTAGCTCAGCTCCTACCAAAAGACACTGGAATGGAATCAAGCATGTGCTTCGTTATCTTCAAGGAACGATTGACTTAGGATTATTTTATCCTAACAATACAAAACCAGTTTTGATTGGTTATGCAGATGCAGGTTACTTGTCAGATCCACATAAAGCGAAGTCCCAGACTGGCTATGTATTTACATGTGGAGGAACTGCAATCTCTTGGCGTTCTCAGAAACAGACACTCGTTTCAACATCATCAAACCATGCTGAGATCATCGCATTACACGAAGCAAGTCGTGAATGTGTGTGGCTGAGATCCATGACACAACATATCAGAACTACAAGCGGTCTTCTACCAGCAAATAGTCCAATCACACTTTATGAGGATAATGTTGCATGTGTTGCTCAAATGAAGGAAGGATTTATTAAAAGTGACAGAACAAAGCATATCCCTCCGAAGTTCTTTTCATTTACCCAAGAGCTGGAAAAGAACAATGTTATCAGCATACAATATGTTCGTTCTGATGAAAACTCAGCAGATCTTTTTACAAAGGCTCTCCCTACCTCAACATTCCGAAAACATGTCAACGACATAGGAATGCGGAAGCTGCAAAATTTATGAGAACATCACGCACGCCAATATGAGGGGGAGCTTCGCGTTGCTGCACTCTTTTTCCCTTAAGTTGGTTTTTATCCCAATGGGTTTTTCCAACTAAGATTTTTAACGAGGCAGCCTAAAACGCTTGATGTGCATCCCAGGGGGAGTGTTATAAATGTGGTCTGCAACATCAAAGAAAAGCTTGGCATGTGGGTCCCACATGTGGGGCCCACACCAAAGAAAATAATATGCATTTGAGAGAAATGCGGAATGTGTTCTTAACCTTGTAGTATAAATAGGAGGTTCGGGGCGAAGGAAAATTTACACCTTCACCTCCTCCTTCACTCTAAATCTTCAATAATATTGCAGTGCATTCGAGTTCTAATTTGTCTCAAAAGTTCTCCATATTTTCAAAGGTAATTATAACAGATACATATTATATGCAGATTCGAAAATGCATTTCGAATTTGACAAGATTCGAACTATAAAACTCTCAAATCATAAGGAGTTTTCAGAACCGTCCCCTATTGACTGTAGAGCATCTTTTAGCATGGAAACAACGTTTGGATAACAGAAATAAGAAACACAATTTACATAAGTTCTTAATCAAACAGATACCACACACTGGTATCCAAAACGAAACATGAGAACAAGCATTGGCTTTAGTCAATCCAACTTACTTTTCTACCTGGTGGCAGAGAACCCTAGCAACCCTTTTTTACTCAAAGTCTCCTACTGTTGATACGCATGGCTGTTGAATTCATCCGGTTAACAGCACCGCCAGGGGCCTTACCCTTTTCCGAGCCCTCTTTCCATTTGAAACTCGCCGCGGCAATGGTGGGAGGAGATTTTATACTGAGGTTCCGGCTTGACTGGCAAGCGAGTGATCTTGGGTTGAAGAACTTTACCTCAGGCCCTTCATCCGTGTCAGGCTTTCTTTCCTCGAGTCCTGTCCCAGATGTCCCATTGTGGGTTGGAATGGTGATCTTCCCATTGGTGTTGGAGAAGCTTTGGTTGTGTACTTGGGTCACTGACCGCTTTGGAGGGCTCTTGAGAACATCTGCATAGGAGATGCTACGACGGAGTCCAGTGTCGTCAGATGAGGGTAGGCTTGATGGGGAGTCGACAATGGAGTCCTCCCTTTCTCTGACAGTTCGGACGACAAGTGTGCGCAGGAAGTTCATCACATGGACTGCGTACTTCAATGCTGTTAAAGGATCCGACATCTGCACCAAAGGAAACATTTTAACTTTGAAACTAGAATATGATACAAACTTGCTTAATTCCACATGAATATATTACTTGGGTCATGTTGGGAGCGAAGACCATGGCGACATTGCGGTCATTCATTTTGTTAAGATGCTCCATCTGCACCACATCGGCCATTAAGTTGACAGTCCAGTCCAGCAATGCGGCTTGAGTTGCAGGGAGTGATTTCACTAGTGTTGAACACTCCTCTTCCGTTTGAGCTTGCATGACCTGCTCTGGCGGCAGAGTGTCCAGTATCCCAACAGGCAGCTCTCTGAACCATGTCTGAAAAAATGACATTAAAAAAGCCCATCAGGGAGTGACGTAGAAGCAAGATGAGGCACCAAAGAAAAATACGAAGATTAAAAGGGTGTAAGTTACAAACCTTAACGAGGCCTGCCAAGCAGTGCACGTCAATTGACTCCGGAACAACTCCCTTGTTTAACTGATCTCTGACAAACTCGTCTTGGCTGGTTCCGGCTGTGAGTCTGAAGATCCCTTCTGCCTACCCAATGCAGTATCAGAACATGAGTGTCAAACTCCAAAGAATACCGATCAGAATTCAGAACACTAGGAGATTGTTCAGGATGTACCTGTAAGCCTCCGAGTGCGTATAAGCGCTTTTGCATCATCAGGAGTATTGTAGGCACACAGTTGCCTCTGGAGTCGAATGACAGCTGCATCGAATCGGTGGACACTCCAAAAACACTTGCACTATATAGCGAAAAGAATCAAGTTACAAAATGGCCATGATATAGTAACACCAGCCACAGCCAGGATATCAGAAACTGCAGTAAAGCAAAGTAACTATCTAAAATGTTCTCTGATCTAATTATCGTGACAAACACAGGTCCAGATAAGCTGAGCGCTACTTCACACAAAGACAGGTTGCCAAGATCCAAGTCCAACACAGGTCCAGTTCGGGATGGGAAATTATCGTGATTATCTGATCTAATTCTGTACACTATAAAATAAAAATGAACCGAAAAAGCTTCAGGTTGAATACATAGAGAAACACCAGTAGAACAAAAGCCATTGGATCAACCATAGCTAATGCGTACATAAATGGAAGATGAATAGATACAATAAGCAGAACTGATGAATGGTGTAAATTGAAAGTTTAATTCTGACCTGGCACTGGGAGGTTTTCTAAGAACCTCAGGCTCAAACTCAACAGGCAAGCCAAGAAATCCGTCGAACTTGTCGAAGGTCACATGAGCCACATGCCTCACATTTGTTGGTAACCCAATCTTCATCTCAATCTCCATCTCCATCTCCATTGTTAAAGACTATCAGCTCTGACTGACTTTATTGCACCCCCCAGCTTTAACCCCCCGAAAAACGTACCGAGAGAGGAGCTTTAAGAATCTCCAAATCTCACACAGAAAAGTAAAGAGGTCTAAGCTGTTGCAAATGTCAATGCGGGTATGAAAACTTGAGGGAACTTACACACAAGGTAAACTTAGTGCCTGTAATGATGAACTCAAATCTATGGTATGGTTGCTTGTCTGCAAATGTTGAACTATTTGTTTATTGAGATTCTGGGGTAGGAGAGATTAATAATGTTGAAAGTTGGAGTTGGATTGAAGGAATAGTGTCAATGGATGGTAAGACGTGGGCATCACCACTTTCTGAATAACTCAGATTTTCTTATACCTTAGCTGGCTTTTTTGAAGCAAGAGGGTGTGAAAAATATTGCAGACAGAAAGAAACAGAAAAAGAGGGGGGTTGGTGGGGAGAACAGGGAGATATTTAGCATTTGTTTAAGGATCAACTGGTGAGTTCAAGAATGAGACAGTCAGGAATTCAAGACAAAAAGATGAAAATAAACAAGTCCTACTTTCTTGATAAATTTAAAATAGAACAAAAATCATGTTAATAATTCCGGCATTAATATGCATAGTATGACATGTTGAATATTCGATATGCCAGTATGTATGTATGATTACCTGGACATGAGATGGGACGAATTCTGGTGGGCAGAATATACCTTTACACCAGAACAAAGAACATCTACGCTTTTTAATTGGCAAATATTTAGAGCAGAGGTTTTCACGGCTGAGAAGTAGTGAAAGTGTTTTGACGAGTGATAACCTAGAGAAGAGAGTAGAGAAAGCTACAATTTTTTTAGAGGTTTTGTGGTGAAATCAGGCCACTGGAGAAAATCTGTATTTTGGGTTTAAGCCCAATGATCTTTTTGAGATCACTTTAATATATCGAAAAACAAATGTTTACGGCGTAGTAGTGTGCTTTCTATCAAATGTGCAAGAAAAAAACGGAATGGAAACTTTACAGGATTAATGGAAATTACCTGAGCAATTTCCACAGATGAGCCGCATTTCATTTGGAATGTTCTATCATTTCTCATGGGATACATAAACCTTGACTCCCAACCAGCAACTTCTTCATCAAGTAATAGAAGGCAGAAGTCAGTTAACTCTGAAGAAACTCTGCTTAATTCTATCAATTGTAGAAATTGTCATTAGCAGTTGTTCAGTCTTTGCTGCATGTTAAGGGCAACATTAACTATTTACACTACAGCACCATCAAGAATTGTTAATGAAGGAGGTCAAGCTTTCAAATTGAATAAGACTAGCGTCAAGCAAACCCTAAACCAACTCATGCTCAAAATTTTACCAGTTTCTTCACACACAGTTCAAAAGCTCCAAACTTACACAAGTCTGTATTCAATCACACACAGTGGCGGATCCAGGACTGGATCGATGGGGGGCGAACTTCAGGGTCGTGTCTAGCCATTGTGAGGCCTGAAGCGAAATTTTTTTTGGGCCTCTTAAACCCGTCTTTCGAAATCACATCAACTTTTTTCATGAAAATGAGGCATTTTTTTATAAAATTGGGGCATTTTTCATGACAATGAGATCTTTTTTTATAAAATTGGGGCCTTTTTTCATGAAAATTAGGCTTTTTTTTTATAAAATTAGGGCCTTTTTCATGAAAATAAGGCCTTTTTTATAATCAAAATAGCAATTTTATACTTATTTTTATTAATTAGGGATTAATCAGGGCCTAAGCGGAGATTAATCTTTGAAGATTAATTGGAGATTAATCGATTTTGAATTTTATATATTTTAAATATATATATAAACATATTAAGAAATATTATGTTAATATAACTTTTAAGTAAAATATTAAACAAGATGAGACGTAATTTTAAAGAAAAATATGGCTGGTAAAATATCATAACTAAATTTATGGCTAGTAAAATATGAATTCAAACATGTTGGGCCATAGGATAAGTTGGGCTATTAGAAACTTAATCTTTAGACCGGTTGATAATTGTTTAGATAAAAAAATATTAAATATTAAAATCTACTGTTCATCATCTCTCCCAAAACCCTAATGAACTGTCGCTGCAAACTCCATGAACGTCGGCCATCAATTCGTCATCAAACACTTGATTTGTCCACCAATTTGGCCGAAACGAACACTTGATTTGTCCAATGCTTTGTTCTATCTTCCATGGGGTGACAAGTGCCAAGGGGCGGCGGGGCGAACGTGGGGGCGAACCAAGGGGCGGCGGGGCAGACAAGGCGTCGGAGTGAACCTTCAACAGGAGATTTGCCGGCGAACGTGGGGGCGGCCGCCCCCCTGCATCCGCCACTGATCACACATCTGAATCACATCATAGATTATTATTATTTAAAACCCTAATCAAATCAATCCAAAGAAAAACAACACATAACCGCATAAATCACTGAATACAACCGGTAGTCCAATAACACACCTGACATCATAGCTTGCTCCAGATCGGCGACATGAAAAACCAAAACCAAATTAATCCGTAGCGCGCGGTACACATGGCTCATCGCTACAGAAATTTATTATTAAAATTTAAAACTATGAACCCCTAGCGCGCCTAATGGTTGGCCATATCCTGCAAAACAGGACAATCAGATGCCACGTGACAAGCTCAATCTGAATTACCTCGAAATTTTATTTTTGTAGAACTTAAATTTCATGTTTTTGAGTTAATTATTCGATTTTTCTTCTTTATAAAACTCAAATTTTGTAAATTTCATTTTTTTTGAGTATTTTTTTATAACGGTGGGTATAACATAAATTATAAAATTTCAATACGCTCCGAAATCTTTGGTACACCAAATGGCGAGGAAGAGTCGAAAAGGAAAATGGAAAGAAAGAAGAAGAAAAAATGTGATAAAATTAGTGACTCCAGGATTCAACCTCGGGGTTTAAGGTTTCAAGATGAACTCATTAACCAATAAGCCACCACCCACTGTTGACTTCATGTTTTTGAGTTAATTATTCGATTTTTCTTCTTTATAGAACTTAATTTTTGTAAATTTCATGTTTTGAGTTTTTTTTTTTGATAAGGGTGGGTATAACACAAATCATAATATTTCAATACGCTCCGAAATCTTTGGTACACCAAAATCGTTGGTACATTTTATCGACTTCTGAAGTACAGGCCACGTCGGGCAGGAAGAGTCGAAGAGGAAAAGGGAAAGAAAGAAGAAGAAAAACTCACAAAATGTGATAAAATTAGTGACCCCGTGATTCGAACTCGGGGTTTAAGGATCCAAAATGGACTCCTTAACTAACAAGCCACCACCCCTTGTTAGCTTCATGTTTTTGAGTTAATTATTCGATTTTTCTTCTTTATAGAACTTAATTTTTGTAAATTTCATGTTTTTGAGTTTTTTTTATAAGGGTGGGTATAACACAAATCATTATATTTCAATACGCTCCGAAATCTTTGGTACATCAAAATCGTTGGTACTTTTCATCGACTTCTGAAGTACAGGCCACGTCGGGCTGGAAGAGCCGAAGAGAAAATGGAAAGAAATAAGAAGAAGAACTCACAAAATGTGATAAAATTAGTGACTCCAATATTCGAATTCGGGGTTTAAGGATCCAAGATGAACTCCTTAACCAACAGGCCACCACCCCTGTTGGCTTCATGTTTTTTAGTTAATTATTCGATTTTTCTTCTTTATGGAACTTAATTTTTGTAAATTTCATGTTTTTGAGTCAAATTCAATTTCAGTTTCAATTTTTCAACTCAATTTGAATCCAACATAAATTTAATATCTTTATTCAAAACATTTATAAGGACTTTTAATTTAAGGTATATATAATTTTCACTGTTGAATGTAATCATATCTGTCTATAAAAAAAAGTATGTTCGTTCGAAATATCCACCATCAAAAAAAAAGTGTTCGAAATAAAAGTATTTTGGAACCTTTTTGAATTCATAGGTATACATTCATTTTAATCCTACTTTTCTTTTCTTTTTTGTGTGAAAGAAATCCTACTTTTCTTTTTTAAAAATGATTTTTATTTGATCTAGTCTAACATTTAGTAAAAAACAGAAGGATTAAAATGAGCGCAAATCTGGGATGGTGTCTTTGTATGACATATGCTTCAAAATGGATTAGAAATTTATGTGTATTCGAGAAATGTGATGTATATGTTGTTTTTCCTTGTACTGTTCGACATAAACCCACAATAAAAAAAATGAGCGTAAAATTTCTATTAGATAAGTGTTCTTTTAAGCTGAAATTAATTGGAACTATATAATACCGAATAAACTAAATTGCAAGTATTGAATCGTAATGAAAATACTGAATTTTTTTTTGATGGGGTTAGTGGGTTAAAGTTAGTATCTGCTCATTTTGAACTGGTGAGGACTTGAAACCTGGCCACTTTGGACGCAGGGGGACGCCCTTCCACTGGACTAATCTCTTTGCCTCTACTGAATTGAAACTAAAAAAAAAACCATCAAGTGAGTTATCAGCACTCAACATAATTAATTTCAAGTCATTTACCTTACCATAGCTAAAATCATATCCAAACATGATGAGGTGATTTAAGCAATTAATAATGAGATTACAAAATAATCAAAATATGAAAGTTAATGTCTGAAGAGATGCCTAAACGTACTTGATGCTTGATACACTTAAGTATTATTCTAGCTAAATTTAACTGCTGTTTTGAACTGAATTTATCATACTGGACCGAATTTAACTGAATTGAAAAAACCGAATGGTTGAATATCAAGTCGTCTATCATTATTCACCATAACGAAGTTAGCTACTTAAATTCATCTATTAATGTTCAGCTTTATAGACCAAGCGCATTTGACATCTTAAAGAATTGTACTAAACTGAATTTAACTGAATTGTACGAAATTTAATAATACGCCAATAGTAAATTTAATTTTATTAAACTTAACTGAATTTCTGTTGTAGTTTTTTTAACTCAGGAGCCCGTCTCCTATTTTCTCTCAAAGGGCACGACGGTATGTAATTCGTTTATTTAATATCGGCCAATGTGATCGGTCCGATCAAAATAGTATGTTTGGTCGTACCTTTTTAGGACAATTGTCCCTTCGGGGCAGCTTATTCCCTCTATTGTAACACTTGCAATTATCAAAAAAAAAAAAACTGAAATAAGTGAAATAGAAGTTCCACGTCCACCTCACATCATTGCTTCGAACTGAAAAAGGTGAATAATTTGACCAAACATGGAGCAAAGAAGATACAGAAAAAAGGTAAAATAGTTTGAATAATTTAAACTCTTTGACATAATTGTGGAGAAAAAAAACAGAGCTTCAGCTTTTGCTCAGCTCCACTCCGACGACCATGGCGGATCAGTCGAAAAAGCAACCACCGTACCCACCCCATTTCCTCCAGCCAGTCCTCCCCGGCTTCGCCACCAGCTTCGTACGTACCATCTCTACCACATTTCCTTTTCAAACTTCTCTCAGACAGCCCAGACTGGCTCATGCTCACATTGTTGTGTTTTGTTGCAGTGGATTCCTGCGTTCTTTTACAACAAGTACTTGGAGGGAACAACGACGGGATGCGACAGGGTCGAGCTGCGGAGCCGGCGGAGGAGGAAGAGAGGGAGGGAGGTTGGGCTGGTTGAGCGGAGGATGGTTGATGGGTGGAGAGACTTTGCTGAGGAGCATCAGTTGAAAGTTTGCTACTTTTTGGTTTTTAGGTATGACGGAAAATTAGGGTTTGATGTTTCTGTGTTTGATGAAAGTGGGATCGAAATAGAGTACCAACAGCTGGAGCTGGATGAGGATAAAGATGAAGCGCTGAAGATGGTGGATTTTTGTCACACTAGTAAGATTTCAAACTAGTGACTTTAGGGTTTAGAAACCGTTGTACAACTGATTTCCCAAGTTAAATGGATTAGTAGATCTGCTAAATGTGTAGCATATAGTAGCGTAATAGAGTCATTTCTGTTAGAGAGCTTGGTTCGTGTTTGAGATTTTCGTTGGCTAATTTTTACATTTGTTTCAGGACAAAGGAACTGTTATCTGAGGGATACTAATAATGCTGAAAGTTATGTGGATACAATGAGGCGGAGTTACTTGACTATCCTGGTAAGGTCTATGGGAGACCACTGTTTGAGACTAATATATTTGTTTCCGTGTGTTTTATTTCGTTTTTGAATTTTGTTTAACTATCATAACGTGGACTTGTGTATCGATATGCTGAAGTGGGAATTTGTTTTTCGGCGTCGCAGCATTTTCCTAAATATTTTTCTGCAGCGAACAAGTTGAATGAATCGTGCTCAGAAATTATTATCAAAGATGATATGGGGAAATTTTGGCATGTCGAAGTGAGTTGCAGAAAATTCGATGACATTGTGTGCACTAATGGGGGCTGGAGAAGCTTTGTTAAAGGTAATGACTTGCAGGAAGGAGATTGGTTTGAGTTACGCATCTTGAGTAAAGGGAAGATACCTGTTCTTATCTTCAGCAGTAAGCGACTGATTAACTTTTTGTCATGTCCATGAGTTTGTCAATTTTTTTGGATATAATATTATAGGTTGATTTGCTTGCTTGGTTCACTGTAGGAATAGATACGAAAGATCGGGATGAGGTCCCAACAAGTGCAAAGAGACGTAAGTCGGAGGAAGTGTTGAATATTGTGCTCCAACAACAGGAGGTGCCTAAATTCTATACAAGTGCCTGTGAGATAGAAACCCCAGAGATAGACGAAGATAAAGATGTTGACGTGGATGAAAATGATGAAGAGTCGAAGATGGAATTTAATCGCACAGGTAAGCTTTCCAACTTAGATGATGTAGCAACATTGTAAGATATATGTATCATCACAAAGTTGTAGGATTCAGCAATTTGCTAAATGTTGCGACTCGAACCTTCATTTATCCATACAGACTATACAGTAGCACACTATTGAGTCATTTCTATTTACGACTTTACGAGTTTGGTTGAGTTGTGTGATCATTGTTGGCAAATACATGTTTTTTTCAGGAAGAAGAAACAAGTTTTCATCTTCTTTTGGTAGCACTGAAAGTTCCATAATTACAATGAAGCCAACTTACTTGACAAGCCTGGTCAGTCCACAGAAACAAGTACTCATCTTCACAACATGAACTTTCGTATAATAAACCTGTCTTGCGATTTTGTTTTGCGCATTGCAGTGCTTTCCTGTAATATTCAGTGAAGCGAACAAGTTGTATGAATCATGCTCCGAAATTACTATCAAAGATGATGAAGGGAAGTTATGGCCTGTAAAAATAAGCCTGAAAAGAGGGAACATGGTTTACACTGCGGCTGGTTGGCAAAGCTTTGTTGAGGGAAATGATTTACGAGAAGGAGATAAGTTTGAGTTCAGTATCATCAGTAAAGGGAAGATACCTATTCTCAGCTTCCACAGTAAGTGTTTGAGTCTGATTAAAAAAATTTCTTGTAGGGTGCGCGAGTTTGTGCCATACATTATACACTTATTTTCTTGGTTGTTAATTCGTATTGTCCTTATAATGCAGGAATGGATATGAAGCGTCAAGCTGGACAGAAGGCGGAGGTGCCTCAACCTGACACGTATTTCGTTCGCAAATCAACCCAGTTTGAACTTGACAAGTCTAAATTGGTGAGCATCCCATACATGTAATCAACAACGTTGATAAAACAATTGATTATTATGTCAACTGGGTTTGATTAATCATTCCGTTGTTGCAGTCTGTTAGCAAAAAGTTCGCAAGAAGGTATGATTTGGCCAACAAGTGTGGTAGAATAATTCTTCGAAATTCAGAAGGTAAACAATGGGTAGCCACATTGAGACATGAAAATGTTGACAACTGCCGATTCTTCATTACCACTGGTTGGAGGGCTTTTGCCCTCGCTAACGGATTATTACCCGGCTGCCTATTCGGGTTGGAGATTATCGAAACTGAGACCAAAGTACTAAATTTGAAAGTAAGCAATATGCCCTTCTTCATGATCTCCTCTCGTTAGTTTTTCATATTCCAATTTGAAATTCTGCATCAAAATTTACATCTGTAGTTTCTTTCTAACAGCTTACCAAAAGAGTCACTGTTGACGACATTTGAGAAATGAAAATAATCAGTAACGTTCCACTTCAAGTTTCCCGGCCATCACTCTACGACAGGGCTGCATCCGGTTCAATTAGCATCTGTAGTGACTTGTTGACTTGAAACTTATTGGCAAGCTTCATGTAACTTATTCTACTAATGCTCAAACTTATGCAGAGCATATCGTTTGGTCCCAACAGTAATTTAAGACTATTTCGTCTCTAAATGCAACTCTTTCGTCGCTAAATGCAACTGATTCGTCGATAAGGCAACTGATTCGTCGATAAACGCATCTCATTCGTCTCTATGGGTAGCATGGAAGATGGGCTTGACTTTCTGATCCCATGTATCGTGTATGTCCTCCGAAAATATGAACGTTGGTTCGCGTACACAAGGGTAAAATGGTAATTTTCGATTGACATTCTCACCCTAAGAAAAATCAATAAACAGAGTTTCATCTTGGAGAGTTAGGCATATGAGAAATATAATGATTGATGCGAAATGCGAAATGAGAAATGCGAAATGAGAAATGCGAAATGAGAAATGAGAAATGAGAAAAAAATGTCAGTCGTATCGAATTGCCTTGATTTATCCGATTGACTTGCATATTATTCCATATTAAATTTGATTTCGGGATGAATTTGTCATTTAATCAGCGTAATTTTAGTATCGAGATTCTGTTTCACGTCGTCCTCGTTCAAATTCGTGCGTTGAAACTCGTTGATCGTCGATTGCATCCCTAACTGATTCGATTTCTCCGCCTATATACTTCTCGAATTGAGTCTACAAATTTAAATAAGAAGTTACATCACAAACAACTTAGTCGCTACACATTTTAAATATGAAGCTATACATTATTACATTATAAATGCAGTTACAAATTTTAAATATGAAGCTACACATTATTCTTTGAAAAGCTAGACATTTTAATATATTTACTACAAATAGTTTATATAGTTACTACAATTATTATGTGCAGCATTTGTAATATATTATAAATGCAGTTACTAATTTTAAATATGAAGCTACACATTCTTCTTTGAAAAGCTATGCATTTTGACACCTTTACTGCAAATAATATGATACGCAGTTTGATATAGTTACTACGAATTATAATGCGCAACATTTGTAATTTGCAACCTAAACTGCGTAGCATCTTAATACAAATTCATAGTTTTTCTTTCATTATAACTTTCGAGAGCTACGCATACACTATTTTTTATAATGCGTAGTTTTCTAGTTAAAATGCGTAGATATGCAATTTCTGATGTGCATACATTTGTAATTCGTAGCTTTTTGTTTAAAATTCGTAGTAGTCGTAAAGACTGTTACGAATTTTGTTTGTAATTGCTATGCATTTTAGTCAGAAAATACCCCAATCCAAAACCATAAATCTGTGATTTGGAGATTTTCTTATGCAAATGGAACGAGTGACTTCCTCTTTCTTCAGTCGTGTGGAATGAGTCAAGTGGGAATGGGTCGAAGACGATGATGTGCCGATCGATGGTGAATGGTAGATCGTCGGTGCTCGTCTTCGTCGTCGCTCGTCTTTGTCTTCGTCCTCGTAGGTCATGATTTCGTCTTCGTCCTCGTAGGTCGTGACCAAATTGCCCCTAAATTGACGAAATCAATAATATTTCGTCTGCTTAACCTGATTTTAAATTTCACTAGGGGTCATCATTTGACCCTAGGGTCAAAATGTCCATAGGGTAACCCTGACCCTACCCTTACCCTATCTTGTCCGGTCTTCTACCCTATATGTACCCTGCCATGTAAGCTTTAGGCAGAGTAAGGGTCATAGAAAAAAATTATACTATACCCTTCTACCCTGTCCTCATACCCTATTATCCTACCATGTCCTACTCTATCTTACCCAATCATTTTCATTCATATTATGATTTTTTTTTCAAAGTATGCTTAAATTCGCCCTACTTGACCCTACCCTAACCGACCGACCCTACCCTACCTAACTTACCCTGCCTATGAGTACCCTACGGGCTTAAAAAAGTAATATACTCTGCCCTATGGGTCGGTAATGGGCAGGGTAAGGGTAACCCTTACCCTAATGGGCAGGGTAAGGGTAACCCTTACCCTAATGGGCAGGGTAAGGGTAACCCTTACCCTAATGGGAAGGGTAAAGGCAGGGTATGACCATTTTTTCGTGACCCAATGAATAGTATATGGCACGGTAAGGGTAGGGTAGAGTAGTTTTTCTATGCCCATAGGGTACTTATGGGCAGGGTAAGGTAGGATCCGATAGGATAAATTTCAGCATAATTTAAGGAAAAACTTATAATATGAATGACAATAGTAGGGTAAGACAAGGTATGATACGATAGGAGGACAGGGTATGAGGTTAGGGTAGGAGGACAGTGTATGCGTTTATTTTTGTGTGACCCTTATCATGCCTTAGGCTTTGTGGACAGGGTATGTTAGAGTACGAGGATAGGGCATGACAGAGTACGAATCGGGCAGGATAAGAATGATCCTATAAACATTTTGATCATAGGGTCAAATGCCTATCCCTAAATTTCATTGTCAAAAAAAACCTGATTTTAAATTTTAATTGGATTTGTGAATCAACTAAAATGAAAAGATGTGAAAATATTTCTCATTATAATTACACTTTCACCCGAACCCCACTGGTCCACTCTCAACTTGGAATTTCAAACTTCACATTTTGTGGAAGGGTAAAAAACAGAGCTTCAGACTTTGCTCAGCTTCACTCCGACCATGGCGGATCAGTCGAAAAAGCAACCACCGTACCCACCCCATTTCCACCAACCAGTCCTCCTTGGCTTCGCCACCAGCTTCGTACGTACCATCTACCGCATTTCCTTTTTCAAACTTCTCAGATCCCTCACTGGCTCACGCTCAGGCTCACATTGTTCTTTTTAATGTAGTCGGTTCCTGCGGAGTTTTACAAACAGTACTTGGAGGGAACGGGATGCGAGAGCGTGGAGTTGCGGAGCTTGCGGAGGAGGAGGACTGGGTGGGAGGTTGGGATGGTAGGGCGGAGGATGGTGGATGGGTGGAGAGAGTTTGCTGAGGAGCATCAGTTGAAAGTTTGCTACTTTTTGGTTTTTAGGTATGATGGAAAATTAGGGTTTGATGTTTCTGTGTTTGATGAAAGTGGGATCGAAATAGAGTACCAACAGCTGGATGAAGATGAAGATGATGTCATGGAAAATGAAGAGAAAGATGAACATGAAAAACTGAAGATTGATTTTGGTCACACTAGTAAGATTTCCAACTTTACCTGTTAATTCATGGAATGAGTGACTTAGGGTTTATAAACCGCTGTAGTACTAGTTTCTCAAGTTATATGGATTCATAGATCTGCTGAATGTAGGTTGATTTGCTTGCGGTTGGTAACTATCTGGACTACTGTGTAGGAATGGATACGGAAGATCGGTCGGAGGTCCTAAAAAGTGCAAAGAGACGAAAGGCGGAGGAGGTGCCTAAATTCTATACAAGTGCGTGTGAGATAGAGACCCCAGAGATAGACGAAGATGAAGATGCTGACGTGGAGGAAGATGATGGAGAGTCGAAGATGGAATCTGATTGCACAGGTAAAGCTTTCCAACTTAGACGATGTCGCAACATTGAAAGATTAATGTATAATCCCGAAGTTGTGTGATTCAGCAATTTGCTAAATGTTGCGATTCGAACCTGCACATCTTTATATCCATACAGTAGCGCACTATTGAGGCATTTCTATTTACGTGCTTGGTTGAGTTGTGTGATCATTGTTGGCAAATACACGTTTGATGTTACAGGAAGAAGAAACAAGTATTCATCTTCTCGTGTTAGCACTGAAAGTTCCATAATTACAATGAAGCCGTCTTACTTGACATGCCTGGTCAGTCCACAGAAACAAGTATTCATTTTCGCAACATGAACTTCTGTATAATGAACCTGATTTGAGATTTTGTTTTGGGTATCGCAGTACTTTCCTATACTATTCAGTGAAGCGAACAAGTTGAATGAATCATGCTCAATTACTATCAAAGATAATGAAGGGAAGTTATGGCCTGTAAAAATAAGACTGAAAAGAGAGAACGCGGTTTACACTGGGGCTGGTTGGCAAAGCTTTGTTGAGGGAAATGATTTACGGGAAGGAGATAAGTTCAAGTTTCGTATCATCAGTAAAGGGAAGATACCTATTCTCAGCTTCCACAGTAAGTGTTTGAGAATGATTACAATTTTTTTCTTGTAGGTACATGGCATGAAACATTATTACACTTATTTTCTTGGTTGTTAATCCGTACTGTCCTCGCAATGCAGGAATTGATATGGAGCGTCACGCTGGACAGAAGGCCAAGGTGCCTCAGCCTGCATCGAGACATGCTCAACCTGGCTCGTACTTCGTTCGTACCTCAACCCAGTGTGAACTTGACAAGTCAAGATTGGTGAGCATCCCATCCATGTAATCAGCGACATTGTTAAAACAATTGATTATTATGTCAACTGGGTTTGCTTATAATTCCTTTATTGCAGTTCGTTAGCAAAAAGTTCGCAAAAAGGTATGATTTGGCCACCAAGTGTGGTAAAATAATTCTTCGAAATTCAGAAGGTAAACAATGGGTAGCCACCTTAAAACATGAAGATATTGACAATTGCCGATTCTTCATTACCACTGGCTGGAGGGCTTTTGCCCTCGCTAACGGATTATTACCAGGCTGCCTATTCGGGCTGGAGATTATCGAAACAGAGACCGAAGTACTAAATCTGAAAGTAAGTAATAAATATGTGCATCTACATGATCTCCTGTCACTTGTTTTTCATATTCTAACTTGAAAATCTACATCAAAATATGACAGCTTACCAAAAGGGTCACTTGAATACCACTTCGAGTTTTCCGGCCATCGTTGTTCGACAAGAACTTCCCGAGGGCTGCATCGTATTCAATCAGCAACTGTAATGACTTCTTGACTCAAAACTAATCGGCAATCCCAAGGCTCAAACTGAGTTGCATCGTATTCAATCAGTTGCTGTTATGCAGAATGTAGAGCATCTCATTTGCTCCCAACAGTAATTTATGACAATATCGTTGATAATTCCAGCTCATTCGTCGCTAATACAGGTGGGGTAGGATGGGCTTGAATTTCTGATCCCATGTCTGCCCTCCAAAAATATCAACGTTGGTTGCGTTCTAAAGGGTAAAATGGTAATTTAATATTGACATTCTCGCCATACTGGCTAAGAAAAATAAGTAAATAAATTAAGGTTTTTTTAGCTGATAAATTAAATAATTTATGAATTAAATATCTGCAAGAAGCTCTCCATCAATGGTGTAGTCTGTATTGTCGGTTATTATTCCCTACAGGAGGTTTTGTATTTAATTCAAGGCAGTTTGTGCATTTAGCTTGATTGAGTTTAAATTTATGTTATGTTAATTTAATTTATGTTAATTTGTGTTATGTTGTGTTAAGCCCTGTCCACTTTGACTTGTTTTTTTGACTTGCAAGTTAAGATAAGTTAATATCAGTTACTATCAGTTAAGATCAGTTAAGATCAGATCAGTTAATATAAGTTAAGATCAGTTAAGATAAGTTAAGTTAAGTTTCAGTTAAGTTAAAGTCAATTGTTTCACCACCACCACAACCAGCGACCGCCACCCTCCACCAATCAACGCCGTCAATAGCCGGCGGTCAACGGCGGCCAACGCCGGCCAACGCGGTCAACATCGGTCAACGGCGGCGTCGACAGCTTCTCGCCGCCGGTCACGGCGGCTCCGTCGTGCGTCTGGGCGGCGGTATGAGAAAGTCCGGTGGTGGAAGAAATAGAACTTAACTTAAGTTAACATAAGTTTCAGTTAAGTTAATATAAGTTAAGATCAATTAAGATCAGTTAAGATAAGTTAAGATCAGTTAAGGCCAGTTAAGATCAGCTAAGATAAGTTAAGATCAGTTAAGATAAGATCAGTTACGTGAAGTTTCAGTCAAAGTGGACGGCCCCTTAATTTATGTTAATTCGTATTAATTTATATTAATTTATGTTGTGTTAATTTATGTTATGTTATGTCATCATCATCATCATGGCATCATCATCATCATCTCACCACCACCACCACCACCACCACCACCACCACCACCACCACCACCACCACCACCACCACCACCACCACCACCACCACCACCACCACCACCACCACCACCACCACCACCACCACCACCACCACCACCATCATCATCAGCAGCAGCATCATCATCATCATCATCATCATCATCATCATCATCATCATCATCATGCCATCATCATACCATCATCATGTCATCACCATCATTATCATCATGTCATCACCATCATCATATTGCTATTCACCATCATATTACTATTCATCATCATCATCATCATATAATTATTCATCATCATGACTATTCATCATGCATCATGTCACCATCACCATCAGTATATTACTATTCATCGTCATCACGATCATCATATTACTATTCATCATCATCATTATTACTATTCACCATATTACTATTCATCATCACCATATTACTATTCGTCATCATCATCATATCACCATCATCATAATCATTACTATTCATCATTTTACTATTCATCATATTACTATTCATCATCATCATGTCACCATCATCATCATATTACTATTCATCATCAACATGTCACCATCATCATCATATTACTATTTATCATCATACTACTATCCATGTCATCATCATATTACTAATCATCATCATATTACTATTTAACACCATGATGATGATGATGCATGATGCATGAAGATGAAGATGATGGATGATGATGATGACATGATAATAACATGATGGTGATGATGATGACATGATGATGATGGTGATGATGATGACATGATGATGATGGTGATGATGATGACGACGACGATATGATGATGGTGGTAATTTATGGTATGTTAATTTAATTTGTGTTAATTTATGTTATGTTGTGTTAATTTATGTTACTTTGTGTTAATTTGGTTTATATAATACAAATTTAAACTCCAGAAAACAGGGCCTAGAGGCTGTTTGATTGAGCTTAAATTTATGTTATGTTAATTTGTGTTAATTTATGTTATGTTATGTTAATTTATGTTAATTTGTGTTAATTTGTGTTAATTTATGTTGTGTTAAATTTGTGTTAATTTATGTTATGTTAATCATGTCATCATCATCATCAACATCATCATGGCATCATCTCACCATCATCATCACCATCACCATCATCATTATCATCATCATCATCATCATGTCATCATGTCATCATCATCATCATGTCATCATCATCCCATCATCATACCATCATCATGTCATCACCATCATTATCATCATGTCATCACCATCATCATATTGCTATTCACCATCATATTACTATTCATCATAATATTACTATTCATCATCATCATGTCACCATCATCAACATATTACTATTCATCATGAGCATCATGATCATCATAGTACTATTCATCATATTACTATTCATCATAATCATCATCATGATCACCATATTACTATTCATCATCATCATCATATTACTATTCATGTCATCATTACTATTCATCATGTCATATTACTATTCATGATCATGATCATCATATTACTATTTATTATATTACTATTCATCATCATCATCATCACATACTGTTCATATTACTATTCATCATCATCATGTCATCACCATCATCATCATATTACTATTTATGTTATCATTACTATTCATCACCATGATATTACTATTCATCATCATCATGTCATCATGTCATCACCGTCATCATCATATTACTATTTACCACCATATTACTATTCATCATCATCATCACATTACTGTTCACCATATTACTATTCATCATCATCATGTCACCATCATCATCATATTACTATTCATCATCATCATCATGTCATCACCATCACCATCATCATATTACTATTCATGTCATCATTACTATTCACCCCGTATTACTATTCATCATCACCATCACATTACTGTTCATGATCATCACATGTCATCATCAGTATATTACTATTCATCATCATGATGATGATGATGTTGCATGATGCATGAAGAAGATGATGATGATGACATGATGGTGATGATGGTGATGATAATGACATCATGATGATGATATGATGGTGGTAGTAATTTATGTTATGTTAATTTAATTTATGTTATGTTAATTTATGTTAATTTGTGTTATGTTGGTTTATATAATACAAATTTAAACTCCAGAAAACATGGCCACATGTATAGGGAGTCAATTGCATTTCTTGGTTTTGTATAAATACAGACTTTCTGTATTTGATTTTATTATCAATAAAATCTGAAATTCTCCCGCTCCGTGTTCTTCCCCAAATTGAAAACCCTAGCGAATCGAATTCGTCTCCGACCTGATCCGATCGGAGACGATCGGATCCCGCTTCGTTCCAGCTTCGTTCTACATGGTATCAGAGCAGAAGCGACATTTGATTGTAAGTTGATTAGTTGGTTTTTACCGTTTTTTGAACTATGACTGGTTCGACGAACTCTGCAATGGACAGTCCATTGATCTTCGGTGAGAGTGCTGCCACTCAGGATGTCTCCGATGATGCGTTTTTTGTTAACAAAAACGACATCCATGGGAATCCCTTGGTCAGCGAAGTGCTAACCGGACGCCAGAATTTCATTCCATGGCGCAAGGCCATGGAGATTGCTCTGTCAGCTCGTGACAAACTGGAGTTTGTTGAAGGCAAAATTCCTATGCCTACTGATCCGAAGTCGAAAGCGCGCTGGAAGCGCTGTAATAATGTGATTATGACTTGGATTCTCAATTCGGTTTCGAAAAATGTTGTAGGCCAGATCCTACATTCTGAGACTGTTGCTATGGCTTGGAAGAGCTTACACATGAAGTATGGAGGATCAAACGTGTCCAGGAAGTTCTCCCTTCAGCAGGAGATTGCTAACTTTATGCAAGGTGATATGGATGTGTCTAGCTATCATGAGAAGATAGTGAATCTCTGGCATGAATTGGACTCAATGAGGAAGTATAAACTGTGTGCTGTGTATGATGATTGTTCCAAATGCCAGGAGACAAAGCTATGGTATGATCAAGAGAAAGAGGAAGGGAGAGTTATCAAGTTCCTTATGGGACTTAATGCCACTCATATAAGGACACATATTATTGCATTAAGGGAGCTACCTAGTTTGGATGTGACTTATGATATGGTTTCTACCAATGGAGTGAAAGGAACATAGCTAAAGTTGTATGTATAGAAGCCTCTGTTATGCATGTCCAACAAGAAGGTGCTTATAAACAGCAGATGCAATCTCAGAGGTCTGGAAATAATCCTGCTGGAAAGGCTAAGCAAAGGCCATATTGTACTCATTGCCAGCTTAATGGTCATACCAAAGAGCACTGCTATAAGCTCAATAGATATCCAATAGGACACAGACTGTACAAGGGTAAAACTCCAGGACACAAGTCATCTGTTAACAGTGTGGCTCACAGTTCATCTGAAAATAGTTCAAAGGCTGCTGGTAACACTTCCCAAGCATCATCTACTGCTGTTATTGGTTCTAATAATCTTTTCACCACTGAACAGGTTAACCAAATATGGAACATGATCAAGCAGCAACAGCAGGGGACATCAGATTCAGGAGAGGGCCAATGTCACCTGGTAGGTATCTGTAGTCTTGTTTTACATTCAATTGCAAGACATAGTTGGATTGTAGACAGTGGTGCCACATACCATTTTATTTGTGACAAAGGCTTGTTGGAAAATGTTTATGAATTGCCAAAGAAGTGCCACATTAGTCTGCCTGATTGGAACACTATTGTGGTTAATTCTCCTGGCACATATCAGCTGAGACCTGGCTTAGTTTTGCTTGATGTTCTCTTTGCACCTGATTTCAAGTACAATCTACTATCAGTCAGTAAGTTAGTTAAGGACACTATGTGTTCAGTGACTTTTACTAAAGATAGATGTCTTATTCAGGACTTAACAAAGAGGATCATTTTGGAGATTGATGAGATGGTTGGAGGCCTGTTCCAAGTTACAGATATCAGCAAGAATGTGAAAGTGAACTCTGCTGTTTGTAATAAGGCATCCATTCAGACTTGACATCATAGAATGGGCCATATGTCATTTGATAGGATGAATACATTACTGTGTAAGTACATTCCTAATTTGGATACCACACCCAAAGGTACTCATTGTGAAGTATGCCCTTTGGCTAAGCAATGCAGATTGAAGTTTTCTTTAAGTGAACATGTATCTAGTGATATTTTTGAAATGATTCACTGTGATGTTTGGGGGCCTTTTCCTATTGAAACCATGAGTGGAGCTCATTATTTCCTTACCATTGTCGATGATAAATCTAGAGGAGTATGGGTTTATTTGATAAGGAAGAAATCTGAGGTAACAGACCTGTTAATGCAGTTCTTTGCACTGGTAGCAACTCAGTTTGACAGAAAAATCAAAGTGTTGAGGTCTGATAATGGAGGTGAATTTTTTGGAAATAGATTAACTTCTTTTCTGAGCTTGAAGGGGTGTATTCACCAAAGTAGTTGTGCCTATACTCCTCAACAAGATGGGATTGTGGAGAGGAAGCATAGGCACATACTTGACGTAGCAAGAGCCTTAAGAATTCAGGCCAACATTCCTAAGTCCTACTGGGGTGACTGTGTGCTCGCAGCTGCCTATATTATTAACAGAACACCCTCCCCTGTTCTTCAAGGTAAAACACCTTCTGAGATTGTTTTTGGTTCAGTTCCATCATTGGTTAACATGAGAGTATTTGGATGCTTATGTTATGTGAATACTTTGCCAAAATTCAGAGATAAGTTGGATCCTAGAGCTCATCCTTGTGTGTTTTTGGGATATCCTTTTGGGAAGAAGGCATATAAAGTTTTCTGTCTCAATTCCCACAAGGTTATGACAAGCAGAAATGTGTATTTTTATGAGGATATATTTCCTTTCAAGAATATATCACAGAGGTCAGTTAATCTTGATAACTTAGGTGTTGTGCCTGTGTTGATTAATGAAGTTCCTGCTATGCCTTCTACACATCCAGATGCAGCTTCTGATGGATATGAAAATGTAGTTGATAATGAGAATACAGAATTTCTTGATGCTGAGTAATTTCCTTTTGATGACCATAACAGCAGAATTAGTGAAATGGTTGGCCAGAGTAACAGTGCTGATGAAAGTAACAGTAACAGTACCAGCTCTCCAGCTATTTTTTGTTCTCATCAGTCCCCTGCTGTACCAGTTCCTGCTACAATTCCAAGAAAATCTCAAAGAGTACCTAAACGTCCAAATTGGATGAGAGATTATCAGTGTAACACGGTTTCACAAAATACTTCTCCTCATTCACTTGATAAACAGATTACATATGGTAATTGTTCTTATGCCCACAAGCATTTTCTTGGACTGATATCTACGCATAAGGAACCTAAAACCTATGCACAGGCTTCTAAAGACAAGATGTGGCAAGAAGCGATGCACAAAGAGATATCTGCTTTAGAACAAAATCAGACTTGGGTACTCACTAATCTACCTATAGACAAGAAAGCAGTGGCCTGCAAATGGGTCTTCAAGATCAAGCACCATTCTAATGGCACGGTTGAGAGGTACAATGCTCGTCTTGTTTCCAAGGGATTCATCCAAGTCGAGGGAATCGATTACCACGACACATTTGCTCCAGTGGTTAAGATGACACCGTCCGAAGTGTTCTGGCAGTTGCATCTTCTCGCAAATGGCCATTGTATCAGCTTGACGTTAATAATGCGTTTCTTAATGGCATACTTGATGAAGATGTATACATGAGGCTGCCTCCTGATTTCTATCCTCAGGCTAGACAGAATGGTCTTGTTTGTAAGCTTCAGCGCAGCATTTATGGGCTCAAGCAAGCATCACGGCAATGGTTCTCCAGGTTCAGCGATGCCTTGGTGGAATTTGGCTTCGTCCAAAGCCTCAATGATTATTCCCTCTTCACTTTGACCACTAGTGATGCCTTCTTAATCCTTCTCGTCTACGTTGATGACGTGGTGATCACTGGAACATCATCAGAATTAATTGTGAGAGTCAAGCAATTTATTCATGATAAGTTTCAGATTAAGAATTTAGGGAACCTTAAATACTTCCTTGGCTTAGAAGTCGCTCGGTTTGCAACTGGAATTTTCCTTAATCAGCGAAAGTATGTTATTGATATCCTTGAGGATTATCAGTTCACTGATTGCAAACCAGTGAAAACTCCAATGGAAATCAAGCATGGCCTTGGCCTTTCCTCCGCTCCATTGCTGCCTGATGCTTTTGTGTATCATCGTCTGGTTGGGCGTCTTATCTATCTGACCATTATCAGGCCTGATCTGGCTTTCCCGATACACGTCCTGAGCCAATTTATGCAAAACCCCAATGAAGATCATCTGCGTGCGGCTCATAGGGTTCTTCGTTACATAAAACTCGCTCTGGCGCAGGGCTTATTCTTCCCTTCTGATTCACCTCTTCAATTGACTGCTTACTGCGACGCCGATTGGGCTAGCTGTCCTATCACTCGAAGATCAGTAAGTGGCTATTGTATGATGCACAGCACTTCCCTTATTTCATGGAAAACGAAGAAACAAGTTGTCGTTGCTCGTTCTTCCGTGGAGTCTGAGTATCAGGCTTTAGCCGGAGCGTGTGGTGAAGCTTTATGGCTCGTCCGCCTCCTCGCTGACATGAAGGTCACCGTTCCTATTCCCATTCGCGTCTTCTGCGACAGTCAGGCCGCCATTCATATCGCCCGGAATCCCGTCTTTCATGAACGAACAAAGCATGTTGAGATCGATTGCAACTTTGTTCGTCATCACGTGAACTCTGGATTCCTATCTCCGACGTCGATTTGCACCGCTGAACAGCCTGCTGACTTCTTTACAAAACCTCTCCCGACGGATCATTAGACCTGCTCCAAGTTGGGTGTAAGCAATTTTTTACATAGTCCAACTTGAGGGGGTATTGTCAGTTATTATTCCCTACGGAAGATTTTGTATTTAATTCAAGGCAGTTTGTGCATTTAGCTTTAGTATAGGGAGTCAATTGCATTTCTTGGTTCTGTATAAATACAGACTTTTTGTATTTGATTTTATTATCAATAAAATCTGAAATTCTCCCGCTCCGTGTTCTTCCCCAAATTGAAAACCCTAGCGAATCGAATTCGTCTCCGACCTGATCCGATCGGATCCCGCTTCGTTCCAGCTTCGTTCTACAATCTGAAGATATATCGGCTCCGGAAATTTGAACTTCGCCGCAGTTATGGCGTCAATCTCCGTCTGCTACACCTCATCGCCAAAACCTCACCTCCGCTCCACTTCCATTTTCCTCGTCCAGAAGCCGTCACCGATAAAAATCAATTTTTTAGCGACAAAGTTTCGTTCTTTTGATTGTAAGAGGTTCGGAAATGGTAGGGTTAGATATGGAGCCGTTGTGGCTAAAGCGAATGCTGATTTGGATGCGGTTGCGCCAAGATTGAGTAGGCCTGGAGATACGGTGGAGAGTGATAAGCTGCCGAGTGATGTGCGGAAGAGAGCGATGGATGCTGTGGATGCTTGTGGAGGGAGAGTCACGATTGGGGATGTGGCCAGTAAAGCTGGATTGAAGTTGGATGAAGCGCAGAAAGCCTTGCAGGCTTTGGCTGCTGATACTGAAGGATTCTTGGAGGTATTTGGTTCTCAGAATGATCTATTATTATATTACGTCCTAAACCCTAAATAATATTCAATTGAAACAGTGTGTGGATTTAAAATTAGTATATATATAGGAACCCTATAATTGTTCAAGTTGTGTTAGTCATTTACGAGATTACTATTTCACAGGTTTCGGATGAGGGTGACGTGCTCTATGTTTTCCCGAAAGATTACCGTACCAAACTTGTTGCCAAGTCATTTCGAATGAAAATTGAACCTTTAATCGAGAAGGGGAAGGTGATGTGTTCATCTTTGATTTGTGGCTCCTGGTTTTTATTCTTATGAGCTTGCTAGAGAAAAATGTGACAGTGTTCTAATTCTTTTGGCAGTCTACCGCTGAATATGTTATTAGGATTTCATTTGGGATTGCTCTAATCGCTTCCATCGTTATTGTATTTACCACGATCATCGCTCTTCTTTCAAGTGGAAGGTATTCTTTTTTCTTGTAGCAATCTGCTAGACTTTTATTTGTATAGATTGCGCTTTATCTCTTATTATCACCACATTCTTGCTTTTGAATGTAGAAGATAATACTTTAAATCTGAGCTGCGTCTTCTTTTCTTGCGTAACAGCGACGAGGACAACCGTGGCAGGCGTAGTAGATCTTACAATCCTGGATTTTCTTTGTATCACAATCCGGCTGATCTTAACTGGTAATTATACTATACTTGTAGTGTGGAGTGCAGTGATTGATTGTGAAAATACCATAAAGTTAACATTCAAAAAGCAACAAATGCGTGTGATAGAGCTGGACACATCTCGGGTGTTGGCATGGCATTAGATAACATATTACCGAAAGAATTAGAATTGGCGACTCTGATAAAAAAAAATCAACATCAAAGGCCAGCGATGAAGATCTAACATCTAAGCCAAACCCTGGTGTTGTAATGTATCCCTCACACTTCAAAAATCAAAAATGCATATTTACACGTCTTTTCCAAATAGTGGCATGTGTATGCATAATGCAATACAGTGTTTTATGGCTTGATTTACTATTGAGATCTTATGAACACAAACACTTAGACATGCTTTCAGTGGTGCGTTCACCAAGAATCTTGTTGTATTCTAGGAATATAGGGACATCTAATATTTTTTGGTCTGTGGTTTAGGTACTGGGATCCATACTACCATAGGCGTTACATTGGTGTTGATCTGTTTTCTGGTATAATCGAAAACAATGGAACGAACTTCATTGAATCTGTATGTGGAATACTACATTGGTGTTGATCTGTTTTCCATTTAAATGCATCAATCTGATGAGAATATTTTTTTGTCAGATATTTTCATTCGTTTTTGGGGACGGTGATCCTAATGAAGAAATTGAAGAAGAGAGGTGGAAATTGGTAATACTTGAGCATTAATTTCACTGGTCCGTTTGCTTTTGGCTTGTTTATTTTAGTCCTCTAGTAGTCTAGTTTACCTGTTTGTTTATTTTAGTCCTCTAGTTTACCTGTTTGTTTCTGGTATAATCGATTGTTTACTTCTTCCCTTCATTTCCTTGCTCTGCATGGTAAGTTATACTTTTGTTCAATTTTTTCATGTGTAAGTTGTGAATTTATGTATACGATGTGTTTAAATTTGTTGCACATGCCTGATTTCATTAAATAGCGACTTATAACCTGTTTATGATGATTAAGATAGGGCAATATATAACTGCAAATGGTGGCGTAGTCACTGCTGAAGAACTTGCTCCATTTCTGGATGTAGAAACTAGTGATAGAACTACGGTATGTCGTCCGGTCACACATTTCTTATAATGTTTTAACCTCTAGAGCTAAATATGTCTCATAATTAATTTCTGTTTCCTATCTGCTTTTTGTTCCAGAATGATGAGTCTTACATTCTACCCGTTCTCTTGAGGTTCGATGGTCAGCCAGAAGTTGACGAAGAGGTGAGTTACAGGTTACAATAATTTTATAACTGATAATTAATTTCGTTCTCTTATCCTAATTCATGCACAGGGGAACATTTTGTATAGGTTTCCTTCACTCCAATGCACAGCCTCTTCATCCGGAAGAGGGAGGAAAGAATATGTAGGCAGAAAATGGTCTGAATGGGTTGCTGGAGTTGAGAGATTTTTAGAGGAGAAAAAATTGGAATTCAGGTCTTGATTTCAATAACTCGTATGTGCATTCATAGATTAACACATGTGATGGGACTTATGTAAGTGTCGATTTGCAGTAAAACTAGCCCATCAGA
Organism: Rhodiola kirilowii; assembly: GCA_033675215.1. Classification (NCBI taxonomy): domain Eukaryota; kingdom Viridiplantae; phylum Streptophyta; class Magnoliopsida; order Saxifragales; family Crassulaceae; genus Rhodiola; species Rhodiola kirilowii. Next base: position 44,212,919 of record CM066195.1, on the reverse strand, counting down.
GAAAGCATTGGTCATTGGACTGGGTGGACTTAACCTTGTCGGAGTTATAATCCTCGGTTCGATGTTTAAGTACACCTTCTTTCCTTTAAACCTTAAGCCGTTTATTTTTTTCAAGCTAATTACTAACTGTTCCTAATATTTGTTTTCAACTCTATTTTGAAGGACCTTGAATGTTAAACCAAGTGGATTTATAAAATTTGTTTCTGACATTTTCCCGCTACTTCAGGTGATTAAGTTTCTTCTTTTCAAATTAGCATCTTTGCTTCCAGTAAAAAAAGTTCCTCATTTATACACTGTCACTAATGTTGCATTGCTTATAACCAATTAAAATGATTTCCATGCTGCTTGTTGCACATTAGTTATGCTAAATTCTGCATCTCTACCTATTCATGGTTATCAGTGGTGATTGGTGAATAATTTTGTAGATCTATGCTGGCTCTTTTTTTGCAATTCCATTAGTTCGGTGGTTCTTCATCCGCAAAACTAATGCATCAATCGAAAAGAGAAACCAGGCACGGGCTGAATACGCACGGTTGCTTGAGACGCCAGATCCTTCACTCAGAAGGAAGGTAATATTATTATTACATAATCAAAAGTGCTACCATAATATTTTAAGCGTGCCATTCAGGTTTTAGTTGTGTGCTAAAATCTCGTTTTATTTCTTAGTCGCGTATTCGATGCTAAATTTGGACCATGTAATGTAACGAATAACCCTCCGTGCCATTTCAGCTTTTTAGTGCTCGGGACATGGCTCAAAGAACCGTCATAGGTCAGGACCGAATTGTATACAGTACTGAAAGGGACTTGTTAGAGCAAGAGTATGATACACAAGAGTGGGATAAGAGATTGCGAGAGATTGAAAAGTCAGATTAAGAAGCTGTAACGCAATGGTAATAGTCATTCCCCCAGTTCTACTGTTTGTTTTTAAATAATGGATTTCCTTATTAGCAACAATGGTGACTTCTCGTGTTATTTTTCACAGATTGACCCATTGCAGAAGTTGCTAACCCATTATCAATCTCGATCGACAGATTACGTTATATAAGACAAGCGTGCTTTCGGGTATCGAGCAGCCATGCACTCCACAAACCATACAATTTTTTTTGGCCAAGGTTAGTTAGGGCTGGGTTCGGTTAAAAAACCGAACCGAACCGACAAAACCGAAACCGAAAACGAATCGACTTTTTGGTAAACCGACATTCGGTAAACCGATAGAATCGGTTCGGTTTCGGTTTTGTCGGTTTTGGTTCGGTTTTGTCGGTAAACCTGACTTACAGTGCCTTTTTGGAGGTCTAAATCTTCGAATCTGCTCTTGGTGTCAACTGTAAAGTTGTAGCACTTTGAATTAGCTTTCTAACAAGCTCAATTTTGACTCATTTGGACACCGTATGAGCTCTGGGCATACAAAATACGTCGCAAAGGTTCATGGAAATCAATATTTGATTCATGGATATAAATCGGTTCGGTATGATAAATCGATATTTGGTTCGATTTAAATCGGGTCGGTTTCAATTTTTCAGTAAAAAAACCCAGCCCTAAGGTTAGTCATATGCCCAGTTGTCCGTATATATGCATCAAATATGGTCCATATTCACGATTCATGACTGATGCACAATCATCAACCAGTAGATGTTTTTTTATTAAGATGCCAACCGGCAAGAACAGGACAAATCGCCCTATAAAGGGCCCAGCAAAGCCTGGCCGCCTGGCCGAAGCAGACGACTCTTACAACGAAATATCGAACAGAAGGTCCTTTAAAGAAATTGATGCCAGCCGAAGCTGACAGGATCCGACCAAAGTCGACAGTTTTCGATCGAAGTCGACAATTTCCGGTGGAAGCCGACATCGTAATCAACCTTTCAACCTACAACGAGACTAACACCTACACAGTACAACAACCCTAAGCTAAACTAACACACTAGAAACACTAAAAAGATCAGCCTACTAGCTACGACCACCAAAAGAAACACAGCAGCACCGTAGGAAGCATCGCCCGGTCACCATCGCCCTGAGTGCCGCCAACCCGCCCCCTGCGGCCGATAGAGGCCACCCATCGACAGAGACCAAACCCCATTCAAGCCGCACGCGCCACAAGCCACAGCACCCTGTACAATTGGACCCAAAACAATCACCGTCGGACGGCCTTCAACCACGACTGGAACGCCCCCGCCGTCAACACACCCACATCGCAACCCCCAAACGAGATCCAAACCGCCACCACACAGATCGGCCCAGCGACAGCAGACCGAAGCAAGGAGACAACGGAGAAGAAGCAACGCAGGAGAAGAAGAGCAACGCAGGGGAGTCGGCTGACCAGCCATGGCCAAAGGCCCATGGCCGCCAGCGGAAGAGCTGGAGATCTGCCAGTAGATGTTGGTTACATATGTGAATTTATATAAATGATTTTTGGTTTGATGATTATTGTAAAAAAATGCAATTGCAATTTATCCAAAACTTGCAAATTGGCTGTCTTTTGAAAAGTTTTGTACTTATGCCAAGCATTTGTAAAAGGATGATAATTCATACGATCATTTGTACGTTTCTATATGAAATCGATATCGAGGAAATGTAGAGCGTCTATCATTTTATAATGCCTTTCCATTTCTATAAACATTATGTTCTTCAGTTCGGGTTAAGATCACATGGGAAGTCTATTTTATATGAGAAATATTTTGTTAGTTGATCTCAAACGGTCTACGATCCATATTAAATCAGATTATATTAAAATTTTATTATTTACGCCGATAAAATATGAGAAAATGACATATTAGTCAAATTAAATATCAAAATTTGGTGTTGTCCATTCGCGTTGTCGAAGATCAGATCCGAATGATTGTCACATTCTCGTCGCGTTCGCTGAATCATCTCTATCGACGACTCCAATGGCCGAAGGCGACGACAAAGGGAACGGAGGAAGCAATAGTAGTTATCTAGTGTTTCCGACGGTTAAGGACTGTAAGGAAAAACAAAAGAAACTCTAGCTGCTAGATTGGGTAGCATATAAGAGGTCGCGTGCGAGTTTAGGGTTCGTTGCATAACATGTTGTTGCAGAAAATACGAATTGGTTGTATGATTATGGATTTGATGAGGCGCCGATTATCGAAGCGGGGTTTGGTAATTCGATTTTGGGATTCAATTGGAGTATGCAGGGTTTGAGCAACGAAACTGGGAAATTTTTTTGGGGGATAAGAACAGAACTGGGAATTTGAGTGTTGAAATGGAGGAATCGTTGGAGGTTTCAGATGTGCTCATCACAAACCATGTAAAATTAGAAGCCAATAAATTTATCACAGTCCAATAAATTATAGTCATTAGGAAAAAATTGAACAGAAGCATAAATTTATAAGGCAAAGCAAAATAAAATTCGTAGTATATAAGCAAAATTCGTAGCTTTTGCTGATAAAGGTAGGTTCTGGGTCCATGATAAAATATGTAGCTACTATATCAAAATTCGTAGTTTTTGCTGAACAACATTGGTTATGAATTTTAATATTTCATGATAAAACTCGTAGTTACTAAAGTCAACATTCGTAGCATAATTGTTTGTGACTTTTAACGACCAAAATTCGCAATTTAAATATCAAAATGCATAGTGACTGTTAATGACCACCATTAGTTTTGGATTCATGATAAAATTGTAGTTACTCAATTAAAATTCATAGCTTTTGCTGACAACTTAGGTTCTGGGTTCATGATAAAATTCGTAGTTACTAAAGTTAAAATTTGTAGCATAATTGTTTGTGACTGTTAATGACCAAAATTTGTAATTTAAATACAAAAAATTTGTAGTACTGTTAATGACCATCATTAGCTCTAAATTCATGATAAATATCGTTGTTATTAAATAAATATTCGTAGCTTTTGTCGAATAACATTGATTCTGGATTCACTTTGTAGTTACCAATACCAACATTCGTAGCATATTAGTCACTAGTTATGCGTTGTATAACTCGTGCGTTCCGAGTGAATGTATATGCAATCAAAGATCGAATCGCGGCAAGACAATCAAATTGCAACAATTAGGGATTTTTATTACACTGATCGGCTAAATGACTAGGAAAATATCAATCAATCTGCAGGACAGTATTGGTAGGATGGAGACCAAAAGTAAGGGCACGCCTATGATGGCAAAGCATCTTGCTAAGCTTTTTAATTCCAAACAAAATAACAATTCAGCTGTCACAGGTAATAGCTTTACTGCTGAGTTGAATTCATAAATGCTGCGAGGAAATCTCCTCTTACTTTGGTGCGGATGCGGCAATTAGGGATATCAAGGGAGAAGAAATTGAAGAGGACGGCGACAAGAGGATGGAAAAGTAGTGATTTTTGATGGAAGAGCTTACGGTTTTTGTTCATAAAGTTATAACCTTGATGTAATTTAATGACCAATATGCAAATACCTTGTAAAACAGATTTTTAATTTTAAATAATTAGTAATTATTAGGTTCGTTGATATTAAGATCGTGCGGTTAAGATTGATTCTCACTTCGCATGAAGTTTATCACTTCTCATTTGATCCCAACTCTCTTCAGTTATACATATAGATATGCTTCTCAGCTTGTACAGGTTCAACTCTAATATATAATTTCATACGTTTCACACTTATCCTTTTCACAGCATGTTTTGATATTGAACATGCAGTGTACAAATTTGTTTCCAGCTTCAGTTTATTTTAGCGATTTAATAATAAGGATTAATGAGAAATGTGGCATTGATTAATTCTTCGTAAAAGTTAAACTACATTTCCCATTCAAATAAATGTAAAATTAACAATTTTACTGGGTGAAGGACATGAGAACCAAAGTTGCTATTCTTGAGGCTTTGCCAGCTCTGCTGAAGGAAGTTGAGGATTCGGCAAACATTAATCTGAGTCACTGTACTCAGATTAAGGAGGAGTTAATGGAGCTAAACCGCCAGCTGAAGTTTGTGGCTACTGAAGTGGTTGGTCAGTTGAAAACCATGCTCTGTGGTTAACCCTGCAATTGTCTCATGGTTGCCCCCTCCCTTCCATCCCCGCCATATCTATCCCATGTTTTTTATGACTTCTCTTTCGTTGTCATGATCTGTCTTCTGCTTGGTAGTTTTTAAATTTCCAGTATGCTGTGTGTGCTCCCTCTGTGGCACTTCTGTCTTTTAATAATGAAGTATGCATTCTCTTTCCATTGCCTGGATGTCTTGACTTGCAATCTTTTTGATGATGTCAAAAGGGGGAAGATAACATGAGTGCATTACTTGAGGAGAAGTCATTACTGAAAATCAAACTTGATGTCCATCTAAGGGGGAACTGTGAAGTGCTCGTAGATTTGTGTAACACTAAAAATTGATTGGATATCTATCTGCTGTACTTGTGATGGATTGAAATACTTGTCATGGATTTCTTACTTTTTGAAAAGTGTTTGTTATCATTAAAAAGGGAGAATTTGTTGGAACCCTTGGTTTTGATGATTACAAACACTTAGCTGATATGTTGTCTAAGGCCCTGTTCTGTAGAGCTTAAATTTCATGTTTTTAAGTTAAATAAAGTTAAATAAAGTTAAGTTAAGTTAAATAAAGTTAAATAAAGTTAAGTTAAGTTAAATAAAATTAAATAAAATTTTTCAAATTTTAATTTTGTAGTTCAATATGATTACAAACTTAAATTAAACACCTTTATTCAAAAAAAATTATTTTTTTTAAGTTCAGTAAAGTTAAATAAAGTTAAGTAAAGTTAAATAAAGTTAAATAAAGTTCAGTAAAGTTAAATTAAATTAAATAAAGTTAAATAAAGTTTTTTTCAGCTCTATCAAACAGAGCCTAAGTGTGCAGAAATCCATGAACAAATGCAAGTACTAATTGAACTAGCATGTGAAGATCAAAGTCAAGATCCGCGAAGATTGTATGTGCCCGGTATGAAGATCTTGAAGATATGAATGCAGATATTGATTGAAGATTCAAGGACGATATTCTACAGATATTGATTGATGATTGAAGATATGATTGGAAATCAAGAAAGATACAAAGAAGATATATGCAATCAATGAATATTAAGGATAATATTCTACAGGCCAGATTTGGAAGGTTTGGATATTTGAAGAAACTAATTTAGGAAAGATTACGAATGGAATCTTGACTAATCAGGAAAAGATCCATCGAGTTTGGAAAGTCGGATTGGGCCGGATCGCTGGGCTCGGATTTCGAGATCTGCTAAAACCCTATATAAGGCATTAGGGTTTGCTCAAGAGAAGTTTGGCAGTTTTGGGAGATTCAAGCGCCTACATTCAAAGAGCACACTGCTGGGATTGCACGCACGGAGAATCAGGGTTCGGATCAGATTATTTGAGAGTCAGGTTGAGTAGCGGTCATCAAATAGTGTCGACTGAAGAGACCTAGTTTGTAAACCCTGCAAGCATATCTGAATAAGAAATAATCTGATTCGAAAAATCCTTTCGGAGAAATCTGAAAAGTAGTGGTTTCATCCTGTCACAATTGTGATTAGGTTTCCACTTTAAATTTGCGTGCAATTAATTTCCGTTATTTACTTTCCTACATAATAATATTTCCGCTGCTGTCTGACCATCTGACGGAAAAGCACTTCGTGACTTATCGTCTGACAGGAGGCTAACACTAACGATCCAACACGTGGTATCAGAGCTGAGGACTCTAGATTTTGTTTGTTAGCCTTGTAGGAAAATCATGTCATCAATCAACGATTCGTTCTTGAAGCCGCCGCTGCTAAAGCGCGGACAATTTGACTGGAGGAAAGATCAATTTGAGGCTCATGTCTGCTCGCTAGATGGACATCTTGGGAGGATATTCGAGACAGGTCCATTATCCATCCTTGACAAAACAAATCCTGCTAAACCAGTAGAGAAAACCAAGGACAAATACACCGATGAGGACTACAAGTGTCTTGAAAAGAATGCCAGAGCGAAGAAGGTTCTTTACATGGCCCTGTCTCCCGGAGATCAAATTAAAGTGGCGATGTACAAAACTGCTAAAGATATGTATGATGGACTGGTGAGACTGTATGGTGGAAATGAAGACATCAAAAGAAACATGATTCTAGCTGCCTGAACAGGGTGTCGTCGTACCTGTGCAAAAACAATTTATAATCTCCTCACTTCAGACTGTGGATTAGAACAGCGGTAAGCAAGGGTCGAACCCAAGGGAGCTAGATAGCTACTACTTTGTTCTGTAATGGAGAAAAACAAGAAACTAGGTGAGAGTAATTGTTAGTGAAACAATTGTAAATCACGAAAATTGCTAAGGTGTAAATATCAGAGGAAATATTCAGGTTAGGGTATTATTCAATTGTGACTTGGTTTTATCATTGATTTCTAAATATCATGTTTCTAATTCCTAAGTGTGGTTACTTCCATTCCAAGTTATAACCTAAAGTAGTGTCTTTCCGGACGCCTACACCACAATTAAACCTAATAATTCAATACTCCATTCCAAGATATATCGAATTAGTGCACTACTTGTTAATAGCTCTCTAGTATCAACAAATAGTAAATAGGGGAGTTGAATTGATCAGTTAAGCTTTGTTATTCCAAACCTCCACTTAACTTCACAATTCAATCCAAATAATGAGCACAAGGTTTAATCGAATAACGAAACAAGCATTAAGATTCAAATCTCAAAAACATAAGTCACAAATATTTAACCCTAACCCGAATAAGAGGTTTAGTTACACATACTCATGAATAACAATGCAAATAATAAAAGGGAAACAAGACACTTCACTAATGACCGAGTACAAAAGCTAGGGCTGGCCGAGAGTGGCTGATGAGGGCGGAGCAGCAGCGGCGCACGGAGGAGCAAAGGCGGAGGTCGGGCGGAATGAAGAGGAGAGTGATGTTGCACGGCCAAGTGATGGGCGTGTGGTTTTTGGTGATGAGAGGGATGACAGCACTGCTCTTCTATTTATAGGGTTTGAGAAACCCTAACTTGGTCATAAAGCTACGAAACCCTAGCGTCGCATACAAATTGGGCCGGCTGCTGGACTTTGGAACTTGGACTTTTTTCCGAAGTACTGTTCATGGGCCGGAATTACTGTTCATCGGACACTGTTCACGCCGGAATCACTATTCACGCCGGAGTTACTATTCACGCCGGAATCACTATTCACGCCGGAGTTACTATTCACGCCGGAATCACTATTCACGCCGGAGTTACTGTTCACGAGCCGAAAAACACTGTTCACGGCCCTCCTTTGGTCTGATCTTCAATTGCGATGTTTCTGGCATGAAAATGCCGTCTTTTAAGCGTGATTCCTCCTAGAGCTTCCAAATCACCTGAAACACGAAACAACACTAAAAAGTAACTGTTCGCATAATACAGTGAATGAAATGGTGGGATTTAATGACTCGACAAGTCGTATAAATACGGCTCATCAAACCACCCCACACTTAAACTTGTTCGTCCCGAACAAGGACTAGGTCATAAGAGGAAAAAATGAAGTACGAACATCACAAAGCTTCGGTCATCCTAGACGTGCTACATGGACATGAATCGATTACTCTAGATCTCGCCTGTTATGCATGCTCGCTACTAATGTCTTTGTGCTAAAACATGGGTTAAAGATACGTGTTACCTTTGGGTCGAGATGCAAATCAATTCGGATGTATCTGGAGATAGCCCTGTTTAGACCCATGAACCCTCATTCTCGGGCTCGAACTCGCTGCTATGTGGTTATGCTTTGCCGCTTTTTCTTGCACGTGATTGATTCGAGCTCCAAAGTGTTGAGAGATTTCGGTCAGCTATAGTGTCATCTGATTCGGAATTTCAATGATGTTGTCACATGAGACGTGTGGACTATCACGATGGTTGTGAATTTGTTGCTTTGTAGTGCGGATTGTGATTTGATCGAACCGTGGTTTCTCCTCCTTTTGACGCGAGTCAAGCCGAGGGTCGCTCGTCTATTTTCCCGGCTACTCGGATTAGAAACCTTCCTGCTCTTACTCATCATCGTCCTTTCGACACGGGTCAAGTCAAGGGTCGCTTGCCTGTTTTCTCGGCTACTTGGACTAGAGCTTGGACGGTGTGAAGTTTTCCCGTCCCGACCAACCGCAAAGGGTACCGCAGCGGCGGAGCAGACTCGTACTATGTTGCCTCGAAGTGCTAGCCTCCACGAACTCCACATAACCACATATCCTGAGTTCGGCCTTTGAACGATCTGTCAAGTCTCTCTAGGGCATTGCTATCAACTCCACATCCCTGTTTATCTCAACTAACAAAGGCACGCAAAATTTTAAGATCACATGCTAGTCGCACAAATCAATTGTCACCAAGACATGCATGTAAAATCGGCTATATCTATTTCACCCAATCATTATCCACTACTGCAAGTCTAGGAAATAGTGAAGTATCATGTACAAAAATTTTAAAAATGACTCGAAACGTGCTGACTCTGTGTGGTGGGCGTGAAACAAACATGCTGACTCGATAACTGACTCTCCCACCCCACACTTTTGAAATGAGCCGTGTCCTCACGGTACGACTTAAATCAAGACACACAATGCATGCAATAAAACAAAGGGAAATAAGAATAGAGTAAGGACAGGCACTTCCCTCGTGCGTGCGTGACAATGAGAGATGGCTGATAGTTCTCCTGTGAGTCCTCGAAGAGCACCATTGGAGCTTGCATCGCAGCGTGAGTTTGTTGCACACCGAAAGGTCTGCGTCAATGACATTAAGACGAATAAAAGATTCCCAGGAGGTTGGAGGAGTCACAGCGGTCTCGCTTAAAACCCAACCTCCTTAGACTCGTAAGTCTTTGTGACAGAATCTTTAAACGCTCATGTTTCTCGACACAACTTATTCGAGGTGTGAACTACTCATGCTAGATACATTCTGTCGCTAACATCTCTGATACGTTCGCCTCTGTCCCTGCATGAAGATCATTTTCTTTCCCAAGTACAATGTGACAATAATGACTCATAAATAAACATAGTAAATAAATAAACTGAAATGTAAAAAAAACGTGCAAACCGTGCAGGGCTGCCTCCCTGCGAGCGCCTTTGTTTAACGTCGTTGGCTCGACAGTACCTCCTGTAGGGATCACAAGTTAGGATCCCATGGGCGTGTGAGGTCATATTTGTTCTCGGCCTTTCCTTCTGTTCGTCCATACTGCTCCTCTAGCTGTCCATTCGGCTCTACCTTCCAAAGATCAGGCGGATTCGCCTTTACATCCTTCTGAGCTGGCGAGGCCACCTTTATCATAGTCATTGGTCCATCGAGTCGTGCTCTAGTGCTTCTCCATCCTGGTCTCCACTCAAACGTGCCAAGCCTCGGTCGTTTCTTTATGTATGAGTGATTAGCATGGACGTTCAGTTCTTTATCTTCAAGAGACATCAAGTGTGCGCCCATATCAATCTTCTTCTTCTTGGCACAGATGAGTGGTTGTCTAGGAATAAATGCTCGAGGAACAATGTTTCTACCATGCTTTCCAGGCGGCTCTTCTCGAACTGTGATGAGTGAGTACTCCATCGTTGCCTTCTCTGGCTCATGCTTTGCTTCTACTCTGCCTTCAAGCTTATCCTTGTCGATCATGTGGTCCTTAGGAGCAATCACCTGTATAGGAACTGGCAGAGGAGTGTCAGGCACTAGACTTTCTTTGACTGCTTCGACAGTGAGGACTTGCTCTGCCTCTGGTGCTGCGATAGTAAGGACTGGTTCTGTCTCGGGCATATCCGTAATGAGGTCAGTGCATATCTTGGAGAGCTCGGTAATGGGGACTGACTCGAGTGGCTCGGTCGGCTCTTCTAGAGGTGCTAGTGGCCTGTCTTCTTCCAAATATTTTGGGTAGTCCGAATTGAGCTCTTCTTCCTTCAACCATTGGTCCTCATCTTCTGCTGGTTCTATGGGCTCCGAGATAGGCTCTATTAGATCCTCTGCCATGTCCTCCCCTGTTTTTGTACCGACATCTTCCTCCTGATTTCTGCTCAACTTGGATATTGTTTCTGCTAACTCGGCTGAGCCTTTATCGATGTTGGCTATATACTGGTTCAGGTATGCACTTGTCTGCTGGGTGCTAGCTGCCAGCTCTCTTACCATGTCCTCTAGTGATTTGGTTTGCTCTTGTATTGGTTTAGATCTCTTGGCCAAATCGTCTATCAAGTCCCAAATAGCACTTATGGTCATGTCATAGACCGAGCATTCTGCCTCCTCAGTGAGCCAACTCCACTCATGTGGTAACATCCCGGCGAGAAACACTTGAAGAAGATATAAGTCTGTGAATCCATGGTGCGGGCAGCTTATCACAAGGGAATCAAAGTACCGTAAGTACTCATCCAAAGTTTCATCCCGGGATTGCTCAAGGTGCATGATCTTTTCTCGGACTTCTCGTAGGGAGGGTGGTGGATAGTACTCCCCATAATTCCACGGCTCACTTCCATAGTAGGAAGACATGTTGAATCTGCAAGTGAATCAGAAAAACGTGCAAACTAGCATAGCACCGAGTAGCAAACACATACTAGCAATAAAGGGTCCCCAGGAAATTGGAGGGGTCACAGCGGTCCCACTTAAAACCCAAAATCCTTAGACTCGTAAGTCTTGGTGACAGGACCCTCTGAGAGCTAGAAAACGAAATCGAAAGAAATTGAAAACAAAAATCGAACAGTTGGGGTTTTTAAATTATAGAAGTCCCGAATAGCAAATTTCGAAATAAGCAAGAAAGAAAAATAAATGAAAAAGAAAATAAGAACAAATTTCACCGTGCTTAGCTCCCCGGCAACGGCGCCATTTTGAACAGGGTTTCGTCGTACCTGTGCAAAAACAATTTATAATCTCCTCACTTCAGACTGTGGATTAGAACAGCGGTAAGCAAGGGTCGAACCCAAGGGAGCTAGATAGCTACTACTTTGTTCTGTAATGGAGAAAAACAAGAAACTAGGTGAGAGTAATTGTTAGTGAAACAATTGTAAATCACGAAAATTGCTAAGGTGTAAATATCAGAGGAAATATTCAGGTTAGGGTATTATTCAATTGTGACTTGGTTTTATCATTGATTTCTAAATATCATGTTTCTAATTCCTAAGTGTGGTTACTTCCATTCCAAGTTATAACCTAAAGTAGTGTCTTTCCGGACGCCTACACCACAATTAAACCTAATAATTCAATACTCCATTCCAAGATATATCGAATTAGTGCACTACTTGTTAATAGCTCTCTAGTATCAACAAATAGTAAATAGGGGAGTTGAATTGATCAGTTAAGCTTTGTTATTCCAAACCTCCACTTAACTTCACAATTCAATCCAAATAATGAGCACAAGGTTTAATCGAATAACGAAACAAGCATTAAGATTCAAATCTCAAAAACATAAGTCACAAATATTTAACCCTAACCCGAATAAGAGGTTTAGTTACACATACTCATGAATAACAATGCAAATAATAAAAGGGAAACAAGACACTTCACTAATGACCGAGTACAAAAGCTAGGGCTGGCCGAGAGTGGCTGATGAGGGCGGAGCAGCAGCGGCGCACGGAGGAGCAAAGGCGGAGGTCGGGCGGAATGAAGAGGAGAGTGATGTTGCACGGCCAAGTGATGGGCGTGTGGTTTTTGGTGATGAGAGGGATGGCAGCACTGCTCTTCTATTTATAGGGTTTGAGAAACCCTAACTTGGTCATAAAGCTACGAAACCCTAGCGTCGCATACAAATTGGGCCGGCTGCTGGACTTTGGAACTTGGACTTTTTTCCGAAGTACTGTTCATGGGCCGGAATTACTGTTCATCGGACACTGTTCACGCCGGAATCACTATTCACGCCGGAGTTACTATTCACGCCGGAATCACTATTCACGCCGGAGTTACTATTCACGCCGGAATCACTATTCACGCCGGAGTTACTGTTCACGAGCCGAAAAACACTGTTCACGGCCCTCCTTTGGTCTGATCTTCAATTGCGATGTTTCTGGCATGAAAATGCCGTCTTTTAAGCGTGATTCCTCCTAGAGCTTCCAAATCACCTGAAACACGAAACAACACTAAAAAGTAACTGTTCGCATAATACAGTGAATGAAATGGTGGGATTTAATGACTCGACAAGTCGTATAAATACGGCTCATCAATTTGAGGCTCATGTCTGCTCGCTAGATGGACATCTTGGGAGGATATTCGAGACAGGTCCATTATCCATCCTTGACAAAACAAATCCTGCTAAACCAGTAGAGAAAACCAAGGACAAATACACCGATGAGGACTACAAGTGTCTTGAAAAGAATGCCAGAGCGAAGAAGGTTCTTTACATGGCCCTGTCTCCCGGAGATCAAATTAAAGTGGCGATGTACAAAACTGCTAAAGATATGTATGATGGACTGGTGAGACTGTATGGTGGAAATGAAGACATCAAAAGAAACATGATTCTAGCTGCCATAAAGGACTATGAGACGGTCATGCAGATGAAGGATGAATCCCTGGAAGATTTCTACACCAGGTTCCAAGTCATTGTTGGACAGCTGGATTACTTGAACGAGAAGCTTCCCGAATAAAAAATCATGCACCAGTTCATGCAAGTCCTGAATTCAAATTGGGATCAAGTGATATTAGCACTGCAGGCTCAAAAGGGCATTAAAGACACTACACTAGAGGAGCTGGTTGCCAACCTTCAGAGTCAATCAGGAATCATGGAAAGGAAGATGGCCAGGAGATAGGCTGACAAGTCCCAGGCCATTGCTCTGAAAGTAGAAAAGGCTCTGGATCTTGCACAAGTAAATGAATCACCCAAGAAGAAAGACGATGAAATAGCCTTATTAACAAGAGCCTTCACGATGGCCAATATCGGCAAAGGATAGAACTTCAGCAGAGGTCCATCAGGAGGAAGTCGTGACAACTCCTCCAGAGGAAACAAAGGTGATACGTCAAGTGAAAATGGCGGAAACCGAGGAGAAAAAGAAGACAGAACATGTCACCACTGCCAAAAAAAGGGCATCTGTCTAAAGATTGCTATATCAAAAGGAAAGGAGAACCACCAGCCCCAAAGCCAATTCAGGCTATGTTTGCTGCATGGGGAGACACGGATGAGGACAGTGACGATGAAAAACATTCCAAGGAGCCGTGCTTGATGGCTCATTCCACGTCTAGTGAGGTAATGGACACTAACTCCTGTATTGATAAAGTATTTATCGAATCTGATTTTGTAGAAACAATAGCTCAACTCTTAGCCAAAAACTGAGATCTGGAGGACAGACTGGCAGACAGGCAACAGGATCATCACGATGACATAGAAGAGAACCGTCTCTGGTCAACCAAAATCATGCATCTTGAGAAAGAGATGGAAGAGCATGTGTGTAGGTGTCGTACTTGTAAAGGAAGAGAGAGATAGATCGGCGAGCTAAGTGATGAATTGAGACGTATAACGATCGGAAACACTGAGTTGGTCGACTTCAAAACAAAGGCTGAAGAGTTGAATGATGAGCTGATCAATCTCAGACAAAACAATGAAGAACTCCTTCAGACAGTGGAAAATCTTAGACGCGAGGAGACTGTAAGGAAAGACGAATGTCTTCGTGAGCTGGAAGCTAAGAGGGCTGAAGAAGAAAAGAAGGATTACAAGAAAAGGTTTGTTAAAATGGGACTTGGATATGAAGAAGAAAAGGCAGCAAAGGAGAAGGCCGCCAAAGGAAAAGAGGTAATGACAGAACCATGTGAAAGCTCACGCCAGAAAAGAAGGCCTCATGCTACGAGGCAGGCAAGAAGGGAAGTGACGGATCCCACCGCACTGTCGTTAAGGTGCGATGTTCTCTGTGCAAAATAAATTTATATTCCGCTACTCGTGACCTTACTACTGGGTAGCAAGTGGTAAGTAGGGGTCGAACCCAAGGGAATTAGGGGGATAAGTTGTTCTTTGAGGGATCGTACAGGGAGGGAGCGTGTTTTAGGTTGATTGAGGTTTTAGTGCGGAAAAGTAAGTGTTTTTTGGTTGGTTTTGGTTTTTAGTGCGGAAAAGTAAATGACAGAAAAGTAAATACTGATAATAAAAGGAAGAAGACTTACAGCGATTGTTGCGTGATTGGCAAGTCTTCCGGGAGGTGAGCAGTTGATAAGGCAGTTTATACTAAGAAAGTAAATGCAGGTGGTGTTTTAATCTAAGGAAAGCATTCGGTTTCGGGGGCCTTGTATCATAGTCTGTTTATCATTGACCGCTAATGATCATACTAAGTGTTCAAAGATGAATCGAGGCTATTTCTAGCACAAGACTTGCAACATCGTTTAGAACACTTGTTCTATTTAGACTAATTCCTCTTTTCGAAGTATCTTAGCCTTATGTGCATCCATTTGATCTTCAGTTACGATTAACCAAATGGTGTTTTAGATAAGTCGAACTCCTCAGATAAGCTTTGCCCGTTAAAGCATCTACTTACCCGAGTATGTTCACGAACCCCACGGAAGAGCTTTGCCCGTTAAAGCATCCACTCAACCTTGGAAGTTCTAACCTAATATATGGCACATAGAACAAGTTTTGAACACAAAGATGCACTAAGAGTAGGGTCTAAAACATTTGATGATACAAGTACACCCCTTCAACCGAATGAAGGGTTTAGCTACGATTATCCATGGAAGAGGACATCATAGCTAAGTACTTGAAAAGTAAAGGTTTTCAAAAGACAAAAAGTAAAGTTTTTGAAAGTAAAGACAAGGAAAGTAAAATTGCAGTTTTGAAAGACAGGAAAGTAACGTTTTCAAAAGTACGAGACAGTAAAGGAAAGGGGTGAGTACTTCAAGAACCGACAAGAGTACTCAAGAACAGTGAAAAGTAAAGACAAACTTGAGTGCTTCAAGAACCGACAAGAGTACTCAAGAAAAAACTAAAGCTTTATATTTCAAAAGAAAGTGTGTTTACAAGGATTGTGCCCAAAATCTAGAGAGAAGCTAGAGATTCTCTCTCTAACTATGGAATTGTGTTGTGAATGGGATGATTTTACAAGTGAAGGAAGGTTGGTATTTATAGGCTAAGGGAGTGTAGATTTGTGGAGGAAGTGAAGACACTTGGCATGGGATGAGAGGAGGCTTCAAAAGCCATCGGAGGTGAGGTGTCCTCCCAAAAGCCACCGCCCATGTGGCAAAGGAGGAATGGATGATGGCTTAGCCGCCCATGTGGTGGAGGAGAAGAGTGTGAGTGAGTTTGAGATCTTTTCACAAAAGCCATCGGGTCCTTTCAGCTCCGGTCTGACTCTGGTTGCACTTCGGTTGCTTCTTGGTTTTTGGAGAGTGTATTCTGAACGACAAAGTCATTCTAAGATGATCTCAAGAAGGAAGTTAAGCCAAATTCTGCCCCGAACACGGTCAAAATCCCAAATCGGCTGAAATTGCCCTTGTTTGGCCTTTATCGGGCTCGGTGCCTTTGCATTGCGTTTCTTGTTCAAACGCCGATTGTTCTAGCATATTTGAGTGATTCCAAGTCAGGATCATGAAAGTTGTACAGTCGGAATCTGGTCGTGACCTGGAATGACTCGTACTTCATTTTCAGCTTAAAAACTCCTCCTTAGCTTGTATTCTCTCTAGACTTCAAAATACCCTGTGGATAAATATCGGAACTAACAAGCAAAAGTTAAATAGACAAAGAGTCTAATTTGGTGGGTTTAACTGTGTTTATGATTCATACAGTTATGGTCCATCAGGAAGCCAGTCCACAGGAGGGACGCCACATCTATGATGAGGACTCAGTTCCTCACAAGGCTAGGAAAGCCTATGAAATCTGGCAAAAGCAAAATCTGAGTCGTAAGCCTTCAACAATAGACTTTCATGCGAGGAAGATCAAGAGGTCTATACCACCTATCAGAAGCAAGTATGTTGGTCTTCCAAGTCATAGAATATGCTGGCATTGTGGACATTCAGGGCACTATAGATCTGAATGTCCAAGACTAAGGGAGACATATGAAAGGAACCGTAGCTGGATGATCACCCAAGACCACTATCCGGACGCCAGTTATCAGAGGGAGGTCAATGCATACTGGAAGGAAGGCAGAGCTACTCACTTCTGCCCCCACTGTGATCCAGCTATCTTAGGGAGACCGAGAAAGACACCTGCGCGAAAAATTGACTTAACTGATCAGGACGCATACTATCTATCCTATTTTGCTCCTAAACTTATTTCTAAACCCAGCAAGCCCAAGCTTGCCTAGGTTCGTAAAAACTAATCTTTTCCTTGCAGGAAGGAGTGAGGTCCCGTCCCTGGTACTTAGATAGTGGCTGCTTAAAGCATATGACAGGGAATCCAGGATGATTCGACTCGCTCCATAAACACTCCAAAGAAAGCATAATCTTCGGAAATAAAAGCAAAGGAAACATGATAGCAATAGGAGAGGTAAGAATTTCGGATACTATCCAAATCAGGCAGGTAAGTCTAGTTGAAAACTTGAAATATAACCTGCTAAGTGTGTCTCAATTGTGTCAACATGGTAAAAATCAAGTTATATTCAACTCTAATGATTGTCTTGTAAGGTGCAATAAGACAGGGAAGACAGTTCTGAGAGGAATCCGTGTGAACAAAATCTACACCGTGGATCTATATTTTGTCCCTGAGGAAGAACTGTGTCTATCAAGTATTGCAGAAGAATCCATCTTGTGGCACAAGAGGTTTGGGCATGCAAGCATGAAGCTACTGCACAAACTCCATCAGAAGGAATTGGTAGTTGGCTTACCCAAGGTGGAAAGCGCATTTGATCAGGTATGTGGTGCCTGTGTCAACGGAAAGCAAGCACGGACATCATTTCCATCTAAGCAAACCGTGAGCACTTCTGCACCACTGGACATGGTCCACATGGATATGTGCGGTCCAGTGAGCATCATCAGCCGTGAAGGAAACATGTATATTTTGGTCATAGTCGATGACTATTCCAGGTATACATGGACTATTTTCCTATGCACTAAAGATCAAACATACAGTGAATTTGAAGCATGGTTGAAGTTGACGGAAAATAAGTTAAATCGTAAATTGACCTCTATTCGTACTGATAACGGAACTGAGTTCCGGAATGCGCGGTTTCTTTCATTGTGCAGGAATAAGGGTATTGATCATAACTTTTCTGCCCCTCGGACACCACAGTAGATCGGTGTTGTGGAACGAAAGAACAGAATCTTGGAGGATATGTCACGGACAATGCTAATTGCTAGCGGTGTTCCAAAAGGCTTCTGGGCAGAAGCGGTGCATGTTGCGGGTTACATCCTAAATAGAGCATCACTTCGATCCATTATAAGGAAAACTCCATATGACCTGTTACGTGGAAGAAAACCTAATATTTCTCATTTGAAGGTATTTGGTTGCATGTGTTTTGCCCACAAATATGGCAAGGAGAACTTGGGAAAGCTTGATGCTCGAAGTGACAAAGGAGTGTTCGTCGGATACTCTAGTCATAGCAAAGCCTACGAAGTTTACAACTTGAGGCTAGAGCAAGTTGAGGAAAGCGTGCCTGTATGATTCGATGAGACGGTGATGGCTAGTCACCTGATAAAAGATTCCTCAACTAATGACATGCTAGATGCTGTAGAACTCCAGTTCACAGATGAGTCAGACCCTGACTGGGAACCACCACCAGCACCTAATGCTGACGCACCTCATACCGATGTCCAGCATGTAGAAGAAGCACCACCAGCTGATCAAGTGGAAAATGGTGAGATAGCCGATCCAGCAAGTGGGCAAGCCCACAATGATCCTGCGGTGGAAGTTAACGATGAGGTTGCTGGTGAGAATGAGATAGCTTTTGATCCTACTCCTGCTAACCCTGAGGGGGAACTCGGAACCACATGTCAGGGACGAGTGGTTCAACCGCCAGCTAGACTAAGGGACTACCACTGCTACACCTCTCAGGAACAGGTAAACTTTAATAGTTCATGTCATTTTTGTAGATTTGCCTCCTTTAATTATCTTGTAGAACCGAAGACCGTAGCAAAAGCGCTTAAAGACCCAGATTGGGTCAATGCCATGCAAGAAGAGCTGCATCAGTTCGAGAGGAACAAGGTATGGCGTCTAGTTCCTAGGCCAAAGGATAAGAACGTGTTTGGAACGAAATGGGTCTTCAGGAACAAGTTGGATGACAAGGGAGTTGTAGTAAGGAATAAAGCCCGTCTTGTGGTCAAGGGCTACAACCAGCAGGAAGGAATAGACTACGACGAGACGTTCACCCTAGTTGTAAGGTTAGAAGCAATCAGATTGTTAATAGCTTATTCAACCTACCATGGTTTCCCCTTGCAACAGATGGACGTAAAGACGGCGTTCCTGAATGGAGTCTTGAAGAATAAGTGTATGTGAGCCAGACTCCAGGATTCGAGGATGAGACTCATCTTGATCTTGTCTAATGTCTATATCCTAGACAAGGCAATGTACGGGTTGAAGCAAGCACCTCGCACCTGGTACGAGAGACTGTCACAGTTTCTTCTATCACATGGATATGTCAGAGGAGAGGTGGACAAGACTCTTTTCCTCCTGAAAGAAAGAAATGACACTCTAGTGGTACAGGTTTATGTTGATGACATTATCTTTGGTTCAACTAACCCTAGACTTGTCAAAAACTTCACAGATATGATGTCAAGCGAATTCGAGATGAGTATGTGAGCAGGCTGTCGTCGTACCTGTGCAAAAACAATTTATAATTTCCTTGTCCTGAACTGTGGGTTAGCACAATGGCAAGCAAGGGTCGAACCCAAGGGAGCTAGATAGCTACTACTTTGTTCTGTAATGGAGAAAAACAAAAAACTAGAATGAGAGTAACGGTTAGTGAAATAAAATCGAAAATTGCGAGGTTGTAAATATCAGAGAGAAGTATTCAGATTAGGGTTTGATTGTGACTTGTTTTATCATAGACTTCTAAATATTCAATTCGTGTTTTACGTGTGGTTGTCCCGACAAAGGTGATTTCCCAAGTAACCCGACAAAGGTGTTACGCCACGACCTAATTCCCCTAGGTTTAATTAACCCGACAAAGGTGTTAATTGCCCTAGTCGTACTATCTATCTAAACGACAAAGTATTAGATAGATGATTAATGTAGAAATATGCGCAACTAGATTTCACGACAAAGTATACGTCCAGTCTAACAATATTTCATGGAATTCATGTACGAGAATTAGTAAAACATAGCATTAAAGATCCAAGTCTCAAAAACATAGTCACAATATATTAACCCTAACCCGAATAGAAGGTTTAGTTACACATGATCATAATGAAACAATGCAAATAATAAAAGGGGATGAAATACTTCACAAAACCGAGGCAAGCAAGGGCTGGCCGTGTAGGGCTGATGGGCGGCCGTGCAAGGCTGAGAAGCGGCGGAATTGTGGCTGAGCAAGGAGGCACGGCTGGATTGTGAGGAGAGTAGCACACGGCTGAATTGTAGAATGAGGGATGATGAGATGCTTGTGGACTCCTCCTTATATAGGGTTTGAGAAACCCTTTGATCTTCTTGGAAACCCTTTGATCTTCTTGGAACCTTCCGAAACCCTAGCATTTGAATGTTGCCCTAATATCACAATGTAGAATGGGCCGGCTGCTGGATTTAGGGCTTGGACTTTCTTTTTCCGAAGTACTGTTCACGGCCCTGAAATCACTATTCACGCCGGAATTACTATTCATGCCAGAGTACTGTTCACGACCCTCCTTTGGCTCTGTTCTTCCACTGCGATGTTTCTGGCATGAAAATGGCGTCTTTTAAGCGTGTTTCCTCCTAGAGCTTCCAAATCACCTGAAATACGAAACAACACTAAAAAGTAACTGTTCGCATAATAAAGTGAATGAAATGGTGTGAATTAACGACTCGATGAGTCGTATAAATACGGCTCATCAAACCACCCCACACTTAAACTTGTTCGTCCCGAACAAGAACAAGGTCATAAGAGGAACGACTAATGTAAGCATCACAATGCTTCGGTCATCCTAGACGAGCTACATAGACATGACTTGGCTACTATAGATCCTACCTGTTATGCATGCTTGCTACTAATATCATTGTGCGAAAACAAGGGCTAAAGATACGTATTACCTTTGAAGTCGAGATGCAAATCAATTCGGATGTATCTGGAGATAGCCCTGTTTAGACCCATGAACCCTCATTCTCGGACTCGAACTCGCTGCTATATGGTTATGCTTTGCCGCTTTTTCTTGCACGTGATTGATTCGAGCTTCAAAGTGTTGAGTGTTATTCGGCCAGCTATAGTGTCATCTGATTTGGGATTTCAATGATGCTGTCACATGAGACGTGTGGACTATCACGATGGTTTGTGGATTTGTTGCTTTGTAGTGCGGATTGTGATTTGCTCGAACCGTGGTTCCTTCTCTTTTTGACGCGAGTCAAGCCGAGGGTCGCTCGTCTATTTTCCCGGTTACTCGGATTAGAAACCTTCCTGCTCTTACTCATCCTCGTCCTTTCGACACGGGTCAAGTCAAGGGTCGCTTGCCTATTTTCTCGGCTACTTGGACTAGAGCTTGGACGGTGTGAAGTTGTCCCGTCCCGACCAACCGCAAAGGTACCGCAGTGGCGGAGCAGACTCGTACTATGTTGCCTCGAAGTGCTAGCCTCCACGAGCTCCACATAACCATATATCCTGAGTCCGGTCTCTGAATGATCTGTCAAGTCTCTCTAGGGCATTGCTATCAACTCCACATCCCTGTTTATCTCAACTAACAAAGGCACGCAATGATTTAAAGATCACATGTTAGTCACACAAATCAAGTTTCACCAAAGACATGCATGTAATCGGCTCTATCTATTTCACCTAATCATGATCCAATACTGCAAATCTAGGAAATAGTGGAGTAATCATGTACAAAATTTTTTAAAAATGACTCGAAACGTGCTGACTCTGTGTGGTGGGCATGCTGACTCGATAACTGACTCATAACTGACTTTCCCACCCCACACTTTTGAAATGAGCCGTGTCCTCACGGCACGACTCAAATCTAGACACAAATGCATGCAATAGATAGATAAGGAAAGGAGAAGGGTAGAGCAAGACTCCCCTGGGGTGTAGACGTGGTCGGCTGAACTCGGGCCAAGTCCGGTCTCAATGGGACGCGACCCGGACTCGTCTGGTGCTAAAATGCGTAGCGTAGAGTGCAAAATGCGTAGCTCGCAAGTGAATTTTCCGGCCGACTAAGTCCAATCCCTACAAAATGAAACCAAATCCTTTCCAAGGTACAATGTGACAAATAAGACTCATAAATAAACATGGTAACTAAATAAAATGCAGTGTAAACCGTGCAGGGCTGCCTCCCTGCGAGCGCCTTTGTTTAACGTCGTTGGCTCGACAGTACCTCCTCTAAGTGTCAGGAGGCTCATCAACGGGAACCTCAACAGGCTCGGCTAGGTCAAACTCCTGGGCTGGTACCTCGATCTCTCCGTGGTAGTGCTTAACTCTCTGTCCATTGACCTTGAACCGATGCCCATCCTTTGGGTTCTCCAACGCCAGTGCCCCATGATTGTAAATCTGAACGATCGTGTATGGTCCCGTCCATCTGGACCTCAACTTCTCGGGCATGAGTCGTAACCGTGATGAGAATAAGAGCACCTTCTGTCCGACTTCAAACGAGCGCCTTAGTATGAATTTGTCGTGGTAGAGCTTGGTCCGCGCCTTGTAGTCTGCCTGGCTCTCATAAGCCTCGAGGCGCAGCTCCTCAAGCTCACACAACTGCAACTGCCTGTCTAACCCGGCTGCCTGTAAGTCTGGATTGCACTTCTTCAGTGCCCAATACGCCTTGTGCTCTAACTCTACTAGCAAGTGGCACGCCTTCCCATAGACCAACCGAAAAGGCGAGGTGCCTATCGGGGTCTTGTAAGCTATCCTGTACGCCCACAATGCCTCATCTAACCGGTGGCTCCAATCCTTCCTAGTCGGTCCTACCATCTTCTCCAGAATTCCCTTAATTTCGCGGTTGGAGATCTCCGCTTGCCCATTCGTCTGGGGGTGATATACTGTGGAAGTCCGGTGATGAACATGGTAGCGCTTCAGTGTGGATGCCATGATGCGGTTACAGAAGTGTGTCCCCTGATCACTGATAATGGCCTTAGGTACTCCGTACCTGCAAAAGATGTTAGTGCGCAAAAAGTCTACGACAGTTTTAGCATCAGCACATCTAGTGGCCTTGGCCTCTACCCACTTGGACACATAATCAACTGCAACTAAGATAAATTCAAAACCACATGAAGCAGGAAAAGGACCCATGAAATCTATCCCCCAAATGTCAAACACATCATTCACTAATATGGGGACCTGTGGCATCTCCTGTCTGGCCGAAATGTTACCTACTCTCTGGCATCTATCACATCTCTTACAATGATCGTAGGCATCTCTAAAAACATGCGGCCAAAAGAAACCACTATCTAAAATCTTCCTAGCAGTCCTCCTAGGGCCGAAATGGCCTCCACACTCTAGTTCATGGCAAAAACTGATAACTGAAGCAATCTCATCATCAGGGATACACCGTCTAAGAATCTGGTCTACGCCTATTTTCCATAAGTACGGGTCATCCCACACATAGTATTTAGCATCATGCTTCAGTTTCAAACACTGTGCCCTAGAATATGAGGGCGGGAACTTACCTCCTACCAGGTAGTTCACCAGGGAGCGAACCATGGCATCTTACCCAAAATAGCATATAAGTGCTCATCTGGGAACGTCTCGGTAATCTGCCCGGCATCCTCCTCTCTGACAAGACGGCTCAAGTGATCTGCGACTGTGTTCTCTATGCCCTTCTTGTCCCTGATCTCCACGTCAAACTCCTGTAGGAGCAGGATCCACCTAATGAGCCTTGGTTTCGCCTCCTTCTTCGTCATCAAGTACCTAATAGCTGCATGGTCAGAATAGACAACAACTTTAGTACATAACAGATATGATCTAAATTTCTCCAAGGCGAAAACCACGGCTAGCAGCTCCTTCTCTGTGGTCGAATAGTTCTTCTGGGCCACGTCCAGTGTCCTCGAAGCGTAGTAGATCACCACGGGCTTCTTGTCCACCTTCTGACCAAGAACTGCTCCTACAGCATAATCACTCGCGTCACACATAATCTCAAATGGCTGAGTCCAGTCCGGAGCTCTAATGATGGGCGTGCTGGTGAGGGCCTCCTTTAGCTCGTCAAATGCTGCCCTGCACTGATCTGTAAACTCAAAAGGAACATCTTTCTGCAAGAGGTTAGATAAAGGCAGTGCCTTTTTCGAGAAATCCTTAATGAATCTACGATAGAAACCAGCATGCCCTAGAAATGACTTAATATCACGGACTGTAGAGGGATATGGCAGAGTAACAATCAAATCTATCTTAGCCTTGTCTACCTCTATCCCCTCATGTGAGACTATGTGACCGAGTACAACTCCATGAGTAACCATAAAATGACACTTTTCATAATTGAGCACCAAATTCATAGAAACACAACGTGCAAGTACCATGCTCAAATTATCTAGACATGCATCAAAAGTGTCACCATGCACAGTGAAGTCATCCATAAACACCTCAATAAATGACCCTATCATGTCAGAGAATATGCTAGTAACCACCCTCTGAAAAGTACCTGGTGCGTTACACAAGCCAAAAGACATCCGGCGAAAAGCAAACGTACCGAATGGACATGTAAAGGTTGTCTTCTCCTGATCCTCGGGTGATATGGGAATCTGGTTATAGCCTGAAAAACCATCTAGAAAACAAAAATAAGGCTTACCTGCCAAGCGATCGAGCATCTGGTCAATAAATGGAAGAGGAAAGTGATCCTTGCGCGTAACTGCATTCAGCTTCCTGTAGTCTATGCACATGCGCCATCCATTCTTGACTCGTGTAGTCACCATCTCGCCCTCAGCATTCTTCTCCACTGTGATCCCAGTCTTTTTCGGCACAACATGTACCGGACTTACCCACTGACTGTCTGAGATCGGGTAAATCACATCAGCATCCAGAAGCTTCTGAATCTCCTTCTGGACCACCTCCATCATGATAGGATTCAATCTGCGCTGAGGTTCCCTCGAAGGCTTAGCTCCATCATCCAGCAAAATCCGATGCATACAGACAGTAGGGCTGATTCCCTTGATGTCGGTTAGTGTCCATCCAATGGCCTGTCTGTGCTCGGTCAGTACTCCAATCAACCTACGCTCCTGATCTGCCTCTAGGCCGCTCTTGATGATGACTGGCAGCGTGCTGTTCTCCCCTAAGAATGTATACTTCAAATGGCCAGGTAGAGGCTTCAGTTCAACTGTAGGTGCCTGCACAACAGAAGGCAAACACACTTGTGATTTAAATAACCGAATTGCATTAACCTCGTACCTCGGTGTGAGTGGTGGGGCGATCTCTAGCTGATCTAGGGCATCCATGATCGCCTCTGTATGCTCATAAGAATCCTCGGGCGAGTATACTGCCTCCTCAATGACTTCCTCTAACGGGTCGGTCCGTCTCTCTGGATGTACCTCCTGGATAAGGTCGTCCAAGGTGTCTAAAGCATGGACCGCCTCATACTCTGTGGGATGCTTCATGGCCCCGAAGATGTCAAAGCTGATCATTTCTTCCTCAACCTCCATAGTCAACGTCCCAGTGTCGCAGTCTATCTTCATCTTTGACGTTTTGAGGAATGGTCGGCCGAGTAGGATCGGTGCATGGTCTGTGGGGCTACTGCTCTCCATCTTGAGGACATAGAAGTCCGCTGGGAATACCAACTCTCCGACCTGTACGAGCACATCCTCAATCTTACCCTCGGGTTGCTTGCATGACCTGTCCGCCAGCTGTATGGTAAGACCTGCAGGTTCTAAAGGACCAATGCGCAAGGAGGAGTATATAGAATATGGTAAAACATTAATAGAGGCACCACGATCGAGCATGCAATTTTCTAGCCTAATGTTACCGATCATGCAGGGAATGATATATGTGCCTGGATCACCGCATTTTGGTGGCACCTTGCGCTGAATTACCGCCGAAACATTCCTGCTCCTAAGCTCCTCATCTGGCTGGGTTCCTGACGAACTATTCTTTTTCACCTCTAAATAGTATCAATGAAGAGAGGATCGAATATAGTGTCAAAACATTTATATTGACCGGTAAAGTACCGGGTCGAACCCAAGGCAGCAAGCCAAGCGCATGCACTATTTAAGATTGTGTTTCTATTCGGCTATTCTAAACAAAAATGTATAAAGAGTGAATATATCTAAATCCTATGTGGTTAGTAATTGGGGAAAAACGTTAAGTAAGAGGTGTTTCGAGGACTTATCCCTCTCCTTGGCAAATTCTCAATGATCATGCATACAAGAGTTCAATTAAGTATGAGTTGATAGGTTTTAAACCTAGCTTAGACTAAGAATTAGGCAATCACGCATATCTAATCCTAGTCAAGCCATCTTAGTTAGGATCTCACTAATTAAAGGGTGTTGATCCACTATATAGCATTTACTCTCATAAATGCTATATGCATAAAGTTCTAGTTCACCTCTCACCATGCATTTACTCTCATAAATGTAGGTTAAGTTCAATTTTACTATATCCAAACCATCACTAAGATCTCTCAATACTTAGATCATAATTCTAACATAAACATGTCACTTAGGCATTTTATCAAACACTTAGAGACATGTCAATCATGAAGATCATAGTAAAATGAAATCAACTTTCTAAGGTTCATATACATGATTCAAGATATAGATCATTTTCTCCATCCTAGAACTATCCCCAAGGGTTTCCAAGTCCTAGGTTCGACTTTTAGGTCCAAATTGTCACTTAGGCATTTTGTCGAACACCTAGAGTGCATAACATTCATAACACAAGAGAAAATGAAATCAACAATCATCTATATGAATATCAATGTATATACATGATCAAGAGTACCAAGGAGAGTCATAAGACCCTCTAAACACAAGATCCACTACTCACACATCATGTAAGACAACATGGTGTGAGTAGGGTTTTTACACAACAAGTAGAGTAGAAGAGGGATAGAAATAGGATGATTAATCCTTGAACTCCCTTGATCTTCACTTCTCCTTGGTTGGATGATGTTGAATGACCTTGTATGAGCCTCTTTTCCAATGTTCTTTTCCCCAAAAACCTCCACACTTGGTCCAAAACCCTTCCTTTCCCTTTATAGATTCGGCTGAAATTTGGGCATAGAAACTGAGTTTTCCCTCCAGTCGATCGACTGGGGATAGGCTTGACTGGCCTTGACTCCCAGTCGATCGACTTAATGAAGTTTCAGAGCCCCCCACATTCTTCGTTTTTCCAGTCGACCGACTGGAGTTTCAGTCGATCGACTGGGGCCTTTTTTGTTGCCTTCCCGGCTGAATTTGGTCTTGAAGTCTCTTAGGGAGTTGTAGCCCTTTGAGTTAGCTTTCTAACAAGCTTTGAATCAACCAATTCAGAGGTCGGACGAGCCCTCTAAGTCCAAAACAAGATTCAATGGTCAATATGCTCGGTATAGCCCCGAAAATCCTTGTTTTGCGCCGAAACTTCTGTTTTTCAACCAATCTTCATATATAGGCCTTGACCATGGGGGAAACTTGTTTTCTACCTAAAATGTAGATATAGAGGTCAAATGACATCAAAATAAAGTCGAAAATGACCCAAAACTATAGTGAAGAATGACCATAAATGAGTCGAAAACTCGACTCATCAGTTCCCTTCCGTCTGTTCGTGCACAACTCCTTCAGAAACTTGGAGTACCTCGGGATCTGCTTGATGGCCTCAAGGAGTGGGATGTTAATCTCTACCTTACTGAATAGTTCCCACACTTCCTTGTCCATCACATACTTCTTCGGAGCTCGGGCCTGCACTGGAAAAGGTAAAGGTACCTGGACATTAGAGTTTTCGACAATGGGTACCTGTACTGGCCGAGGGGCCTCTGATGGAATCACGTCTGGGCTGATCTCTTCCTGGCTGGGGGCACTAGGTTCGGCTGCCTCCTCCTCGGTCTCTACTGGTTCCGCTGCTCTATGTCCACTCCTCAGTGTGACAGCACTAACGTTCCCCTTTGGATTTTGAATGGTCTGTGAGGGAAGTCGTCCTGTGTTGTCATCAAGCCTGGAGAGAGAGTTGTGGACATCTGCCCTATTTGCTTCTGAATGTCGGCTAGTGCTCCGTCGGTTTTGGCCATGTACTGGTTCAGGTTTGTATTTGTCTGCTGGGTGCTAACTGCCAGATCTCTTACCATGTCCTCTAGCGACTTACTGGGGCCTTGGTTGCTCGGACCTGCCTGATAAGTGTTCGGCCCTTTCTGCTGGTACTGCCCCGGTGCATTCTGCTGGTACTGACTGTTAGGATGTCTGTACGGCTGCTGAGTCTGCTGATTCTGCTGAGGCACATTCGGTCGTGCTTGCTGAGTCTGATTTGGCTGATAGTTGTTCCTCTAGGCGCCTTGATTAGGTGCTGCTGCGCCATACTGCTTGACTGGGCCTGGTTGGTTGCCATAACTCTGATAATTGCCCACTGCATTCACATCAGCTTGGACGTCTGTCTGTAAGGTAGGGCACTCGTCCGTCTTGTGTTCTGTGGATGTACAGAACTCACATGGCTTGGCCTGGACTGGTGTCCTTCGGACTACATGCTTCATCAGCTCTCTCATCTCCTTGAGTTCGGCGAATACAGCACTGATAGAAGGCTCAACTGTTGACACATTCTTTGTTCGGGCATACTCGTCCTCCTTCATGGTCTCATCCTGGAATCGCTCACCCTCTGCCACTGATATGATCTTCTGCTTCACTCTGGCTGGCGTCATGTTCATTAGTTGGCCTCCAGCTGAGGCCTCTAGTAACTTCCTGTCCATCTTACAAAGTCCATCCAGCATATATTCTACGACTAATTTCTCCGGGAGCTCCAGATTGCAGCAACTTTTCTCCAAGGCCAGAAATTTCTCCACGTACTCGTACATGGTCTCGTGTGGGCCTTGCTTCAGCTCTTGCAACTATCTCCGGACTTGCGTTGCACGCCCTGCCGGATAGTACTTGCTGATGAAGTGCTTCTGCATCTGTTCCCATGTGTGAACACTGCCTGAGGGTAAAGCTAGGAACCAATCTGTAGCTGCTTCTTGCAGTGAGAAGTAGAATGCCTTCAGTTTGAAGTCATCCACCTCTACTCCGTGTGGCCTGAGGTTCAAGCATATCCCGTGGAAACGCGTCAAGTGAGACTGGGCCGACTCTCCTTTGGATCCTGAGAACTTGGGCAGATTGTGAATGACCGCTGTACTGACCGTGATGGCTACGATGTCTGGTCCTTCGTAAATTAGCCATGACTGGTCTCTGAAGCTAGGAACCGAGAGCTCGCCCATAGTGGGTCCTTCATATTCGTCCTCATCATCCACAACTGCTTGTCTACGTGGGGCTTGTGGTGGGTGTTGTAGTGGTGGTTGTGGAAGGTATTGTAGTGGTGGATATGGTTGTGGATACTGAGGGTAGAGTGGTTGTGGGTACTGTGGATATGGTGGTGGAGGATATTGTTGATATGGTGGGTACTGAGGGTATTGTGGGTACTGTGGTTGGGGTTATTGTTGGTTTTGAGGTTGTTGTTGGTTTTGAGGTTGTTGTTGTTGTTGGAACTGTTGAAACTGATCAGGGATAGCCCCCCTGATTTCGCCATGTTGTATTTGAACATTCTGGTTAACTTCTTCGTTAACGTGACTGTTGTGACTGCTGTGACTGTTGTGACTAACATTACTACCTGCGTGAGACATGTTACGAGAGTAACAGACACCGAGATAGCAAACTCCGAAATAACAAAGACAGACTAGCAACAAAGGGTCCCCAGGAGATTGGAGGGGTCACAGCGGTCCCACTTAAAACCCAAAATCCTTAGACTCGTAAGTCTTGGTGACAGAACCCTCTGAGAGCTAGAAAACAGAAATCGAATAGAATGGAAAACAAAATCTCGAACAGTTGAATATGAATTCACCGAGTAACAAATTTCGAAATAGCAAGAAGAAAAATAAACGAAAAATAAAAGAAGAACAAAAGTTTCACCGTGCTTAGCTCCCCGGCAACGGCGCCATTTTTGAACAGGCTGTCGTCGTACCTGTGCAAAAACAATTTATAATTTCCTTGTCCTGAACTGTGGGTTAGCACAATGGCAAGCAAGGGTCGAACCCAAGGGAGCTAGATAGCTACTACTTTGTTCTGTAATGGAGAAAAACAAGAAACTAGAATGAGAGTAACGGTTAGTGAAATAATCGAAAATTGCGAGGTTGTAAATATCAGAGAGAAGTATTCAGATTAGGGTTTGATTGTGACTTGTTTTATCATAGACTTCTAAATATTCAATTCGTGTTTTACGTGTGGTTGTCCCGACAAAGGTGATTTCCCAAGTAACCCGACAAAGGTGTTACGCCACGACCTAATTCCCCTAGGTTTAATTAACCCGACAAAGGTGTTAATTGCCCTAGTCGTACTATCTATCTAAACGACAAAGTATTAGATAGATGATTAATGTAGAAATATGCGCAACTAGATTTCACGACAAAGTATACGTCCAGTCTAACAATATTTCATGGAATTCATGTACGAGAATTAGTAAAACATAGCATTAAAGATCCAAGTCTCAAAAACATAGTCACAATATATTAACCCTAACCCGAATAGAAGGTTTAGTTACACATGATCATAATGAAACAATGCAAATAATAAAAGGGGATGAAATACTTCACAAAACCGAGGCAAGCAAGGGCTGGCCGTGTAGGGCTGATGGGCGGCCGTGCAAGGCTGAGAAGCGGCGGAATTGTGGCTGAGCAAGGAGGCACGGCTGGATTGTGAGGAGAGTAGCACACGGCTGAATTGTAGAATGAGGGATGATGAGATGCTTGTGGACTCCTCCTTATATAGGGTTTGAGAAACCCTTTGATCTTCTTGGAAACCCTTTGATCTTCTTGGAACCTTCCGAAACCCTAGCATTTGAATGTTGCCCTAATATCACAATGTAGAATGGGCCGGCTGCTGGATTTAGGGCTTGGACTTTCTTTTTCCGAAGACTGTTCACGGCCCCGAATTACTATTCATGCCGGAATTACTATTCACGCCGGAGTACTGTTCACGACCCTCCTTTGGCTCCGTTCTTCCACTGCGATGTTTCTGGCATGAAAATGTCGTCTTTTAAGCGTGTTTCCTCCTAGAGCTTCCAAATCACCTGAAATACGAAACAACACTAAAAAGTAACTGTTCGCATAATAAAGTGAATGAAATGGTGGGAATTAACGACTCGATGAGTCATATAAATACGGCTCATCAGTATGGTGAGAGAATTGAAGTACTTTCTAGGACTTCAAGTAGCACAAGAGGAGGACGGCACTCGGATCCATCAACAAAAGTATGTGAAGGAAATCCTAAAGAAGTTTGGGATGGAGTCTGCAAAAACGTGTGCTACTCCCATGTCTCCCAATGACACCCTGACAAAGGACGAGTCCTCACCACAAGTGGATCCGACCCTATACAGGGGATGATAGGTTCACTCTTATATCTCACAGCTAGTAGACCTGACATCTTATTTAGCGTTTGTCTATGTGCTAGATTTCAGGCTGATCCTAGAGAGACACATGTCAAAGCTGTAAAGAGGATTTTGAGGTACCTGAAGGGGGCGGACGATCTGTGCCTACTGTACCCGAAGGGAGGAGACTTACGTCTGATGGCCTATACAGATGCTGATTATGCAGGCTGCTAGACAGACATGAAGTCCACATCAGGGATGGCACAGTTCATTGGACCTTGCTTGATCTCATGGGGGTCCAAGAAGCAGTCTTCCATTGCTCTATCCACTACCAAAGCTGAGTATATCGCCGTCGCTGCTTGCTGTGCACAGCTGCTATGGATAAAACAATAGCTAAGTGATTATGGTGTTCTGTTTAAATGTGTTTCAATTCAATGTGACAACACTAGTGCTATTAATATTTCAAAAAATCCAGTACAATTTTCACGCACTAAGCACATAGAGATTAGATACCACTTCCTACGTGACTGTGTAGAGAAAGGCACCATAACAATGGAATACTATAGAACCGTGGGGTAGATTGCAGACATCTGTACGAAACCACTACACAGGGAACCCTACGAGAAGCTAAGGCTTGAACTAGGTATGACATCCCTTACCTAGTCTGCATTCCATGTTAAATTTCCTCGATGATTGGCTAGAGTAGTTTGCATGCTAAGCTACCACGGGTGGAGTTGCTGCGTATGTAGTTGATGACTGTGTGAAAGTTGCTCTATGAGGTCACTACTGCATGCATGATAAATAAGATTACTAGCTAGCAGAATCTTGACCATGACACCTAATTCTTTGCAGCCCAAAAGAGACTTCCTAATTTGAACCCACAATATATGCCAAGGAAGTTCTCTAAAACTAACCCTAGCTTACTATGTGTGGAGAATAAATGTTTAGCCCTTTGATTTTAAAATTATTTTTTTTTGTTTTCTCCACACTACATAAAATTGCTTTGTTATAACTCGGTGAATTTTTATTTCTTGAATGTGTGGTGTTTTATTGTACCACTTGGGTAAACCTAGCGCACCACACCCAAAACTTGTGTAAACCATGAGACAAAACCAGGGTTAATTCAGCATTGTTTCAGACTAGTTCAACCAGATGGGTTGTGGCAGTTGGTAAGTACCGAATGGGGGGTTAATGGCTGCAAGCAAGAAACGAAATTAAAGTTGCTGCATTTATGGCGATTAGACAGACCTGTATGGAGAGAAGAAAAAGCTATGTCTGCAGCTTGGGAAGTCCAGCGGTCGTCATCACTATGCTCTTTAGATCTGATGGTTGTTGTTATTGCTGGTCTTTATGGCGTGGAAAAATAGCAAGGTGTCGATAAGTGAATAGTTCACAACGGTTAGGGTTTTAAAACCCTGCAGATGGACATGTGGGAGCTAACTGTGGAGGGAACTCTCAATTTGGGGGTTGCACGAGGTAGTTTGATAACTGCCTAATTTTGGATTTGGAAGCAGTTTTAACTGTGCAGTTTTTAGGAAGATAAAAATTCAATCTGGTGAGATTCGAGGATGCCGATTGGAATTTGAAAATTGAAAGGGAAATTTCTAGGGTTTCTCGCAGCATAAAAAAGGAAAGTAAAGGTGAAATCTTGGCAAGCTACGAGCAAAAGAGCCTATCAGCCATCCCAAGCAGATTTTACAGCACAAGAAATACTGCGCTGCGGGTGACAAGCATGGATTACCCTATCCTGGATTAGTGAAGAAAATTCTGAGCCATCTTGGCATCTATCAGCCAGAATTTGAGAGTGTCATGTCTACAACTCTTGATATGGAGGCCTTTGATAATATCGGCTGGAAGTTTGATGTAGAAAAGATGGCAGAATGCTCGGATAGTCACTACACCTCTAAAGCCAGCTGCACCTCTGTTGGTCGAGCCCTTGCAACAGGAACATATGTATCCAGAAGAGGGGCCAATAACTATGCTTGAGGCTCTGAAGGCCTTGTCAGGGAAGGTAGAGGTGCTGGCAAAAAAAGTGACTAGTCTGGAGTCCATGGCAGATAAGGTGCTGAAGGGGTCAGAGGTTGACTGGATGAAGGACTTGAGAACCAAAGTTGCTATTCTTGAGACTTTGCCAGCTCTGCTGAAGGAAGTTGAGGATTCAGCAAACATTAATCTGACTCACTGTACTCAGATTAAGGAGGAGTTAATGGAGCTAAACCGCTAGCTGAAGTTTGTGGCTACAGAAGTGGTTGGTCAGTTGAAAACCGTGCTCCGTGGTTAACCCTGCAATTGTCTCATGGTTGCCCCCTCCCTTCTATCCCCACCATATCTATCCCATGTTTTTTATGACTTATCTTTCGTTGTCATGATCTGTGTTCTACTCGGTAGTTTTTAAATTTTCAGTATGATGCGTGTGCTACCTCTGGGGCACTTCTGCCTTTTATTAATGAAGTATGCATTCTCTGTCCATTGCCTGGGTGTCTTGACTTGCAATCTTTTTTATGATGCCAAAAGGGGGAAGATAACATGAGTGCATTACTTGAGGGGGAAGTCATTACTGAAAATAATTCTTGATGTCCATCTAAGGGGGAACTGTGAAGTGTTCGTAGATTTGTCTGACTAACTAAAAACTGATTGGAATATCTATCTGCTGTACTTGTGATGGATTGAAATACTTGTCATGGATTTCTTGCTTTTTGAAGAAGTGTTTGTCATCATCAAAAAGGGAGAATTTGTTGGAACCCTTGGTTTTGATGATTACAAACACTTAGCTGATATGTTGTCTAAGTGTGCAGAAATCCATGAACAAATGCAAGTACTAATTGAACTAGCATGTGAAGATCAAAGTCAAGATCCGCAAAGATTGTATGCGCCCGGTATGAAGATCTTGAAGATATGAATGCAGATATTGATTGAAGATTCAAGGACGATATTCTACAGATATTGATTAATGATTGAAGATATGATTGGAAATCAAGAAAGATACAAAGAAGATATAAGCAATCAATGAATTTAAGGATAATATTCTACAGGCCAGATTTGGAAGGTTCGGATATTTGAAGAAACTGATTTAGGAAAGATTACGAATGGAATCTTGACTAATCGGGAAAAGATCCATCGAGTTTGGAAAGTCGGATTGGACCGGATCGCTGGGCTCGGATTTCGAGATCCGCTAAACCCCTATATAAGGCATTAGGGTTTGCTCAAGAGAAGTTCGACAGTTTTGGGAGATTCAAGCGACTGCATTCGAAGAGCACACTGCTGGGATTGCACGCACGGAGAATCAAGGTTCGGATCAGATTATTTGAGAGTCGGATTGAGTAGCGGTCATCAAATAGTGTCTAGTGAAGAGACCTAGTTTGTAAACCCTACAAGCATATCTGAATAAGAAATAATCTGATTCGAAAATACTTTCGGAGAAATCTGAAAGGTAGTGATTTTCATACTGACACAATTGTGATAAGGTTTCCACTTTAAATTTGCGTGCAATTAATTTCCGTTATTTACTTTCCTGCATAATAATATTTCCGTTGTTGTGTGACCATCTGACGAAAAAATACTTCGTGAATTATAATCTGACGATAGACTATAACACTAACGATCCAACAAGGCTCAAACTGAGTTGCATCGTATTCAATCAGCAGTTGTTATCCAGACTATGTACAGCATCTCATTTGCTCCCCAGCAGTAATTTATGACAATATCGTTGATAATTCCAGCTCATTCGTCGCTAATACAGGTTGGGCAGGATGGGCTTGAATTTCTAATCCCATGTCTGCCCTCCAAAATATGAACATTGGTTGCGTTCTAAAGGGTAAAATGGTAATTTAAGATTGACATTCTCACCATACTGGCTAAGAAAAATAAGTAATTCGGCTGGTGTGGTTGAATTTTTTTTTTTTGTTGATAAATGGTGTGGTTGAATTAAATATCTGCAAGAAGCTCTTCATCAATGGTGTAGTCTGAAGATATCTCGGCTCCGGAAATTTCAACTTCGCCGCAGTTATGGCGTCAATCTCCGTCTGCTACACCTTATCGCCAAAACCTCACCTCCTCTCCACCTCCATTTTCCTCGTCCAGAAGCCGTCACCGATAAAAATCAATCTTTTAGCGACAAAGTTTCGTTCTTTTGTTTGGAAGAGGTTCGGAAATGGTAGGGTTAGATATGGAGCAGTTGTGGCTAAAGCGAATGCTGATTTGGACGCGGTTGCGCCAGGATTGAGTAGGCCTGGAGGTACGGTGGAGAGTGATAAGCTGCCGAGTGATGTGCGGAAGAGAGCGATGGATG
This sequence comes from Rhodiola kirilowii, assembly GCA_033675215.1. Lineage (NCBI taxonomy): Eukaryota > Viridiplantae > Streptophyta > Magnoliopsida > Saxifragales > Crassulaceae > Rhodiola > Rhodiola kirilowii. The sequence continues at coordinate 44,177,291 of CM066195.1, read as the reverse complement.
CTGTGGATGCTTGTGGAGGGAGAGTCACGATTGGGGATGTGGCCAGTAAAGCTGGATTGAAGTTGGATGAAGCGCAGAAAGCCTTGCAGGCTTTGGCTGCTGATACTGAAGGATTCTTGGAGGTATTTGGTTCTCAGAATTATCTATTATTACGTCCTAAACCCTAAATAATTTTCAATTGAAACAGTGTGTGGATTTAAAATTAGTATAGATATAGGAACCCTATAATTGTTCGAGTTGTGTTAGTCATTTACGAGATTACTATTTTACAGGTTTCGGATGAGGGTGACGTGCTCTATGTTTTCCCGAAAGATTACCGAACCAAACTTGTTGCCAAGTCATTTCGAATGAAAATTGAACCTTTAATCGAGAAGGGGAAGGTGATGTGTTCATCTTTGATTTGTGGCTCCTGGTTTTTATTCTTATGAGCTTGCTAGAGAAAATGTGACAGTGTTCTAATTCTTTTGGCAGTCTACCGCTGAATATGTTATTAGGGTTTCATTTGGGACTGCTCTAATCGCTTCCATAGTTATTGTATATACCACGATCATCGCTCTTCTTTCAAGTAGAAGGTATTCTTTTTTCTTGTAGCAATCTGCTAGACTTTTTATTTGTGTAGATTGCACTTTATCTCGTATTATCACCACATTCATCCTTTAGAATGTAGAAGATAATACTTTAAATCTGAGCTGCGTCTTCTTTTCTTGCGTAACAGCGACGAGGACAACCGTGGCAGGCGTGGTAGATCTTACAATCCTGGATTTTCTTTGTATCTCAATCCGGCTGATCTTTTCTGGTAATTATACTATACTTGTAGTGTGGAGTGCAGTGATTGATTGTGAAAATACCATAAAGTTAACATTCAAAAAGCAACAAATGCGTGTGATAGAGCTTGACACATCTCGGGTGTTGGCATGGCGCATTAGATAACATATTTCTGAAAGCATTTGAATTGGCGACTCTGATAAAAAAATAATCAACATCAAAGGCCAGCGATGAAAATCTAACATCTAAGCCAAACCCTGGTGTTGTAGTGTATCCCTCACACTTCAATAACCAAAAATGCATATTTACACGTATTTTCCAAATAGTGGCATGTATATGCATAATGCAATACAGTGTTTTATGGCTTGATTTACTATTGAGATCTTATGAACACAAACACTTAGACATGCTTTCAGTGGTGCGTTCACCAAGAACCTTGTTGTATTCTAGGAATATAGGGACATCTAATATTTTTTGCTCTGTGGTTTAGGTACTGGGATCCATACTACTATAGGAGGAGGAGAGTAAGGACTGAAAACAATGGAACGAACTTCATTGAATCTGTATGTGGATTTGGAATACTACATTGGTGTTGATCTGTTTTCCATTTAAATGCATCAATCTGATGAGAATATTTTTTGCCAGATATTTTCATTCGTTTTTGGGGACGGTGATCCTAATGAAGAAATCGAAGAAGAGAGGTGGAAGTTGGTAATACTTGAGCATTAATTTCATTGGTCCGTTTGCTTTTGGCTTGTTTATTTTAGTCCTCTAGTAGTCTAGTTTATCTGTTTGTTTATTTTAGTCCTCTAGTTTACCTGTTTGTTTCTGGTATAATCGATTGTTTACTTCTTCCCTTCATTTCCTTGCTCTGCATGGTAAGTTATACTTTTGTTCAATTTTTTCACGTGTAAGTTGTGAATTTATGTATACGATGTGTTTAAATTTGTTGTACATGCCTGATTTCATTAAATAGCGACTTATAACCTGTTTTTGATGATTAAGATAGGGCAATATATAACTGCAAATGGTGGCGTAGTCACTGCTGAAGAACTTGCTCCATTTCTGGATGTAGAAACTAGTGATAGAACCACGGTATGTCGCCCGGTCACACATTTCTTATAATGTTTTAACCTCTAGAGCTAAATATGTCTCATTATTTATTTCTGTTTCCTATCTGCTTTTTGTTCCAGAATGACGAGTCTTACATTCTACCCGTTCTCTTGAGGTTTGATGGTCAGCCAGAAGTTGACGAAGAGGTGAGTTACAGGTTACAATAATTTTATAACTGATAATTAATTTCGTTCTCTTATCCTAATTCATGCACAGGGGAACATTTTGTATAGGTTTCCTTCACTCCAACGCACAGCCTCTTCATCCGGAAGAGGGAGGAAAGAATATGTAGGCAGAAAATGGTCTGAATGGGTTGGTGGAGTTGAGAGATTTTTAGAGGAGAAAAAGTTGGAATTTAGGTCTTGATTTCAATAACTCGTATGTGCATTCATAGATTAACACATGTGATGGGACTTATGTATGTGCCGATTTGCAGTAAAACTAGCCCATCAGAGAAAGCATTGGTCATTGGACTGGGTGGACTTAACCTTTTCGGAGTTATAATCCTCGGTTCGATGTTGAAGTACACCTTCTTTCCTTTAAACCTTAAGCCGTTTATTTTTTTCAAGCTAATTACTAACTGTTCCTAATATTTGTTTTCAACTCTATTTTGAAGGACCTTGAATGTTAAACCAAGTGGATTTATAACATTTGTTTCTGACATTTTCCCGCTACTTCAGGTGATTAAGTTTCTTCTTTTCAAATTAGCATCTTTGCTTCCTGTAAAAAAAGTTCCTCATTTATACACTGTCACTAATGTTGCATTGCTTATAACCAATTAAAATGATTTCCATGCTGCTTGTTGCACATTAGTTATGCTAAATTCTGCATCTCTACCTATTCATGGTTATCAGTGGTGATTGGTGAATAATTTTGTAGATCTATGCTGGCTCTTTTTTTGCAATTCCATTAGTTCGGTGGTTCTTCGTCCGCAAAACTAATGCATCAATCGAAAAGAGAAACCAGGCGCGGGCTGAATACGCACGGTTGCTTGAGACGCCAGATCCTTCACTCAGAAGGAAGGTAATATTATTATTACATAATCAAAAGTGCTACCATAATATTTTAAGCGTGCCATTCAGGTTTTAGTTGTGTGCTAAAATCTCGTTTTATTTCTTAGTTGCATATTTGATGCTAAATTTGGACCATGTAATGTAACGAATAACCCTCCGTGCCATTTCAGCTTTTAAGTGCTCGGGACATGGCTCAAAGAACCGTCATAGGTCAGGACCGAATTGTATACAGTACTGAAAGGGACTTGTTAGAGCAAGAGTATGATACACAAGAGTGGGATAAGAGATTGCGAGAGATTGAAAAGTCAGATTAAGAAGCTGTAACGCAATGGTAATTTTCATTCCCCCAGTTCTACTGTTTGTTTTTAAAACATGGATTTCCTTATTAGCAACAATGGTGACTTCTCGTGTTATTTTTCACAGATTGACCCATTGCAGAAGTTGCTAACCCATTATCACTCTCGATCGACAGATCACGTGATATAAGACAAGCGTGCTTTCGGGTATCGAGCAGCCATGCACTCCATAAACCATACAATTTTTTTTTGGCCAAGGTTAGTCATATGCCCAGTTGTCCGTATATATGCATCAAATATGGTCCATATTCACGATTCGTGACTGATGCACAATCATCAACCAGTAGATGTTGGTTACATATGTGAATTTATGTAAATGATTTTTGGTTTGATGATTATTGTAAAAAATGCAATTGCAATTTATCCAAAACTTTCAAATTGGCTGTCTTTTAAAAAGTTGTGTACTTATGTCAAGCATTTGTAAAAGGATGATAATTCATACCATCATTTGTACGTTTCTATATGAAATCGATATCGAGGAAATGCAGAGCGTCTATCATTTTATAATTGCCTTTCCATTTCTATTAACATTATGTTCTTCAGTTCGGGTTAAGATCACATGGGAAGTCTATTTAATATGTGAAATGAGAATTTTATTATTTACATCGATAAAATATGAACAAAGGGCATATTAGTCAAATTAAATATCAAAATTTGGTGTTGTCCATTTGCGTCGTCCAAGATCAGATCCGGATGGCCGTCACATTCTTGTCGCATTCTCTGAATTATCTCTATCGATGACTGCAACGGCCGAAGGCGACGACAACGGGAACGAAGGAAAAACAAAAGAAACTTTAGCTGCTAGATTGGGTAGCATATTAGAGGTCGCGGGCGAGTTTAGGGTTTGTTGCATAACATGTTGTTGTCAGAAAATACAAATTGGTTGTATGATTATGGATTTGACGAGGCGTCGATTATCGAAGCGGGGTTTGGTAATCCGATTTGGGGATTCAATTGGAGTATGCATGGTTTGAGCAATTGAACTGAGAATTTTTTTTTTGGGATAAGAACGGAACTCGGAATTTGAGTGTTGAAATGGAGGGTTTGTTGGAGGTTTTAGATGTGCTCATCATAAACCATGTAAAATTGGAAGCCAATAAATAATCACAATGCAATAAATTATAGTCATTACGCAAACAAATTGAGCATAAACTAATAAGGCAAAGCAAAATAAAATTCGTAGTATATAAGCCAAATTCGTAACTTTTGCTGATAAAGGTAGGTTCTGGGTCCATGATAAAATACGTAGCTACTATATCAAAATTCATAGTTTTTGCTGAAAAACGTTGGTTATGGATTTCAATATTTCATGATAAAACTCGTAGTTACTAAAGTCAACATTCGTATAATTGTTTGTGATTGTTAATTACCAAAATTCGTAATTTAAATACCAAAATGCGTAGTGACTGTTAATGACCACCATTAGTTCTGGATTCATGATAAAATTGTAGTTACTAAATTTAAATTCACAGCTTTTGCGGAACAACTTGGGTTCTAGGTTCATGATAAAATTTGTAGTTACTACAAGTCAAAATTTGTAGCATAATTGTTTGTGACTGTTAATGACCAAAATTTGTAATTTAAATACAAAACATTTGTAGTGACTGTTAATGACCATCATTGGCTCTAAATTCATGATGAAATTCGTTGGTATTAAAAAATATTCGTAACTTTTGCCAAACAACATTGATTCTGAATTCACTTTGTAGTTAATAAAACTAACATTCGTAGCATATTAGTCACTAGTTATGCGTTGCATAACTCATGTGTTCCGAGTGAATGTATATGCAATCGAAGATCGAGTTACGACAATTAGGGATTTTATTACACTGATCGGCTAAATGACTGGGAAAATATCAATCAATCTGCATGACAGTATTGGTAGGATGGAGAACAAAAGTAAGGGCACGCCTATGATGGCAAAGCATCTTTAAGCTTTTTCCAAATAAAATAACAATTCAGCTGCCACAGGTAATGGCTTTACTGCTGAGTTGAATTCATAAATGCTGCGAGGAAATCTCCTCTCACTCTGGTGCAGATGCGGCAATTAGGGATATGAAGGGAGAAGAAATTGAAGAGGACGGCGACAAGAGGATGGAAAAGTAGTGATTTTTTGATGGAGGAGTTTAGGGTTTTTGTTCATAAAATTATAATCTTTATGTAATTTAATGACGAATATGCAAATACCTTATAAAATCGATTTTTAATTTTAAATAAATAGTAATTATTAGATTCGTTGATATTAAGATCATACGGTTAAGATTGATTCTCACTTCTCATTTGATCCTAACTCTCTTCAGTTATACATATAGATATGTTTATCAGCTTGTACAGGTTAACCTCTAATATATAATTTCTTATGTTTCACACTTACCCTTTTCACAGCATGTTTTGATATTGAACATGCATTGTACAAATTTGTTTCCAGCTTCAGTTTATTTTAGCGATTTAATAATAAGGATTAATGAGAAATGTGGCATTGATTAATTCTTCGTAAAAGTAAAACGACATTTCCCATTCAAAAAAATGTAAAATTAACAATTTTCAAACTTACAAAGGACATTAATATTTTTGGATAATTAGGAAGCTTTCAATGTATCAATGACATATAAAAAGACGTATAATGGTATGCATTGTAAATGACATACAAAAATTAAATATTTAATTTCCATCAAAAATAGAATTAACGTTTATCAACAACAAATACTCAAACTTGAGTTTTGAACAGAAAAAAAAAGAGACAAAAACTTGAGTATCTATTGGGCTTCATTTTGGAGTCTGGGCTCGGCCCATAATCAGGGCCTGCCATGTATCATCGGAGCAGCGGTGAATGAATACTGCTGATAGCGTTCATGAAAATCAGTCGGCTAAGGAACCTTCCGACGGGATTACAATTATGGGATGCGGCCAATTTAGGTAGAGTAATCCAGACCTACGGGCGTGCTAGAAATTTGCGCTCAGGAAAACAGGTACACTCTCTGCTAATCGTGTCTGGGTATCTTCAAGATACGTTTACAAACAATCATTTGATAAATATGTACAGTAAATGTGGAGAGATGGATGATGCGCTGAAGTTGTTTGACAAAATGACTCAAAGAAATGGAGTTACTTGGACTGCTGTCATTTCTGGGTTATGTCAGAATTATAGGTTTTTGGATAGTTTGAATGGTTTTTATAAAATGTGGGTGGTTGGGGAAAGTTTGAATCAATTTGTGTTATCTAGTGTTGTGAAGGCGTGTACAGGTCTTGGATGGATTTGGTTTGGGAAGCAAGTACACTGTCTTGCTCTGAAATACGGTTTTAGTTCTGAGTTGTTCGTAGGTAGCAACTTGGCTGATATGTATTCAGGTTATGGAGAGATGGGTGATGCTTTTAGGATTTTTGAGGAGATGCCTTCTAAAGATGAGGTGTGCTGGACAGCTTTGATTGATGGGTACAGTAAAAATGGGGATTTTTCTGAAGCATTGATGGTTTTCAAGAAGATGGGAATGGGATGCAAAGGAGTTTTGGTTGATCAGCATGTGCTTAGTAGTGTTGTCGGTGCTTGTGGGGGATTGAAGGCATATCATTTTGGAATGTCTTTACATGCCACTATTGTGAAATTAGGATACGAACTGGACATCATTGTTGGAAATGCATTAATAGATATGTATGTGAAAGTTGAGGAAATCAGTTGTGCATTAAAGATTTATGGTGTACACCCGGCCTGTAGAAATATCGTCTCTTGCACATCGTTGATAGATGGATATGTTGAACGCGATCAAATTGAGAAGGCTTTTGGTGTGTTTTTGGATATTAGAAGACAGAACATACAGCCGAACGAGTTTACCTTCTCTTGTTTGATCAAGGCTGCTGCTAATCAAGCTGTACTAGAACTCGGGACTCAACTCCATGCCCAAGTGTTAATAACCGGTTTCGCCCTTGACCCTGTTGTGTCTGCTGTTCTTCTGGACATGTACGGAAAGTGTGGTCTGATAGATAACTCTATCCAAATCTTTTATGAAATAGATAAACCTACTGAATTCACTTGGAACTCTTTGTTGAACGTGTTTGGCCAGCATGGATTAGGAGATGATGTAATTAAAACTTTTAGAAGTATGACGAGCAGTGGAGTAAAACCTACTGATGTCACATTTGTTAGTTTGTTAACAGGGTGTAGTCATTCTGGATTGATAGATAAAGGACTGAACTACTTTTATTCAATGGACAGGACTTATGGAATAGTACCAAAAGCTGAACATTATTCATGTGTTATCCATTTGCTTGGTCGAGCTGGTAAGTTAAATGAAGCAGAGGAATTTATAAAAAGCATGCCCTTTCAGCCGAATGCTCACGGATGGTGTTCTTTCCTGTGGGCGTGCAAGACTCATGGAGATAGCAAGAGGGGAAAGATAGCAGCGGATGCTCTACTTCAACTAGAACCTGAGAATAGTGGGGCATACGTATTACTTTCAAATACTTATGCAATGGGTCAGCAATGGGAAAATGTGAGAACAATACGAAGAGTTATGAGAGATGATAACTTAAAGAAACTACCTGGTTATAGCTGGGTTGAATTTGGAAAGAAAACACATGTCTTCGGTGCTGCAAATTGGTCTCACCCCCAACAGAAAGATATCTACCAAAAGCTTGACAATTTACTCGATCAAATAAAGGCAGCTGGATATGTCCCCGACACTGATTCCGTTCCTGTTGAAGTGGATGTCAACATGAAGGAGGTAATGCTTCACCATCATAGCGAGAGGATTGCTATTGCATTTGCTCTGCTTAACATGCCATGTGGGAAGCACATTATTGTGAAGAAAAATTTACGAGTTTGTGTGGACTGCCATTCAGCAATCAAGCTTATCACCCAGGTTGTGGGGAGGAAAATAATTGTGAGGGATAATAGTAGGTTTCACCATTTTGAAAATGGTTATTGCTCATGTAGAGATTACTGGTAATTTTGAGATTTGGGAATGGGAAATCTTATCCAGTGAAAGGGAACTGCAAGACGCCTGAATTGTACCAAACTATGGGGCGAGGCGCAACTGAATGTTATCGCAGCTTATGTTGGTTCTTGCTTAAGGAACAAGCAAAAACACAGTAAGAACAACCTCTCTGTGAAATGTGATGCCTTATTTCAGAGGTCAGTGTATTTCAACATTGTTTGTGGCAAAAAGATTAGAATATCAAAAATAGACCATTTTTATAAACTTTTTATTCAGAAGCAAATGCAGCCCAAGGTGTGCACCAACAACAGTGTGAAAAATATACTCTTTTTGTGCTGATTAGCCCGCAGCCCCGCACATTATTGAGACTTCAAAGGTCCGGGAACTTATATTTTAATGACATCCATTAGGGATTTGCTGTCGTATCCCTTTGAGTATAAGTTTCCCAAATACTCTTGCTTTGTGAAGTCTCTATATATTGCTGGCGTCTCTGGCGATAGCAGCTCCGGCAGAGGTCCCATAATATCACCTTCCCTCCATTTGTGCAAGTTACAAAACATAACTACAGATATGCGGAGATCCTTGGAACTATTAGCGAAGACTCTATGATCCACGCTCTGGTATATGCCATTTGAGATAGCCTTCGGGTTGTAGACAAAATAATGAAATGTCAGTTTCAGTAGTAATACATAAATGTGGTCAATTTCATTGAGCAAATTGTTGTAAGCCATAGCCATTATTATGATTATGATTATCATTCTAATTTCATTTTAAATTGCAGCAGCGGAAGATGGTTACCTGCAAAAGATCTCCAATGTTAATGATCAACCCTCCACGACAAGGCTTGATATCGATCCATTCATCCCCGTGTTTGACCTGTAATCCTGGCACCTGGTTAGTCATTAACACTGTTAGCACTGGGGCATCAGAGTGAGCCGCAATTCCCATCGTCTTCTGTGGCTCCGGGCAGTAAGGATAGCATGTTCCAACCACAGCCTTAGAATCAGTACACCCCATTTCCTTAAATTTTTTGCAATTTAATCCCAAGCCTTCTGATAGCAACTCCAGGACCAAGTCTGCCACCATTGTACCTTGCTTGTCCCATTGGATTATTTCATCACGACAGATTTCGGGTATGTCAGATGCAAGTGGTGGGGTTGGGCCTGTCCAGATCTGAATATGGTCATGCCAGTTTGCTGCTTTTGATCTGTACAGATCATTATTGGTTGAGTAGATGAAACCATTCATCTCGTCCCGCTTATAATGCTTGATCTTCTCCTGTTGCAGTTCATACTCATAATTTAGTACCCAACTCAGTTGCAGCTGTTTTTGTAACAAGTTCCTGATCTTACCTCATGTGGCTGTTCATGGAAGGCTTTGATGGCTGCGGAAGTTCCCTCCATGACGCTGATGGGTATCCCATGATTCACTACCTGAAAGAAACCCCATGTACTGGCGGCATGGCGCACTTGATCCACAACCAGTCTCCTCCTTTCAGGGGACTCCAAGCCTGACAGGTCAATCACAGGTATCTCAGCCAAAGAAGCGCTGGCAGATTTTGATGCTTCGGTAAACTTGGGGAGTGTTTCTGGTGGGTGGTGGAAAATCCTGGGAATTGTGGTGATACCAGAATCAGCAAGGCCTTTGCAGCCTATTTTCGACAAATCAAATTCCTTAAGCTCCTTTAACCGATCATACCCTGACGAGACAATGCCCTCTGCTGCCATATTGGTGCAACTTGGTTGGTCAGGCAGTGGAGGAAAGAAGAAGGAGAGAGTGGTTGATTCATGGAGGGAAGCCTGAATTGGTAGCTCTATTTAACAGCTTGCTCTTATCAGGTACTAGCAAAAAGTCAAAAAAATTAATTGGAGGGGTTTTACTAACAACATGTATCTGGTCCTCTGATCAGTAAAATCAAACTATTTTTTTCCTTGGGCAGTTGTTGAAAGCCATCGGAAGGTGGTGCTCAATGTGATGTGAAAGTCAAGAAACATCATCTTATCTTTTGATGTGGCACTCCTGTAACCCAAGAGGTCAGCGTAGTGACATCCAATTATTCTTATTGCTGGATTTGTTGTTTAGTGTGTTCAATATTTGTTAACTATGTGTTATTAAATTAAGTCACTTTTATATTCAATTTATCTTTGAGTTCTAGTAAATTGCATGAACAATTCAAAATCTGCTGGAAAGTTGAAGATGAGAATTGAGATCTAATGACGGGTCTAGAAATTTATTCATGGCCGAGATATCAATCTTCTATGTTAATGAGTGGAAGAAAAAGGAAAGTTTTATTGAGGATTTTAGTATATTTTGGTCAAATTAAGCGTTAATAGAAATAATTAAATAATTATTGGGAGCATGTGATCTGTTAAAGTGGAGGTCAGTCATCTGATGAATTTTTAGAAAGTCTTTAACGTGAAAAATGATTTGAAGCGAACAAGGCTCGAGAGTCGAAACTTATTCAGATAATAAGTTTGATATCACAAGAGAGAAGATGTTAATGTTACCATCCCATCTGGTGGCTGGTCAAGTAGGCTAAAACTAGTCAAAATTCGGTAAGGTTCATTGTTAGAAGAAATGTTAGCAAAAACGGATGAAAGGGAAAGGATTAGTAAGCAGGACTTTTCTCTTCCACCAAATATCAAAAATAAAGAGTGCAACAACTGCAACGTGGATAATAGAATTATTTACTTCTGATCAGTATTCAGTGCACGCATTATTGAGAATTCAATGATTTGGTAAATTATATTTTAATGACATCCATGAGGGACTTGCTGTCGTAGCCTTTGGAGAATACGTTCTCTAGATACTCTTGCTTTGTGAAGTCCCGATATGTAGCTGGATTCTCTGATGACAACAGCTCCGGCAGAGGTCCCATAATATCACCTTCCCTCCATTTGTCCAAGTTGAAAAACATGACTACGGATATCCTGAGCTCCTTAGAGTAATTAGCAAAAACTCTATGATCAACGCTCTGGTATATGCCATTTGAAATAGCCTTCAGGTGCAGGTAATATGTTGAATTGTCAGTTTCAGTAGTATTGCACAAATTTAAATAGGTTTGTAACATTAAATTTACGTTCATTGCAGGCTGCTGAAAATAATATGAATACCTGTAAAAGGTCTCCAATGTTGATGATCAACCCGCCAGGACAAGGCTTGACGTCAACCCAATCATCCCCATGTTTTACCTGCAATCCAGCCACATGGTTAGTCATCAGCACTGTTAACATTGCGGCATCAGAGTGAGCTGCAAATCCCATCATCTTCTGTGGCTCGGGACAATAAGGGTAGCATGTTCCAACCAAAATCTTAGCATCATTGCATCCCATTTTCTTAAACTTTTTGCTGTCTAGTCCCAAGCCTTCTGCTAGCAACTCCATCACCAAGTCAGCCACCATTGTGCCGTGTTTATCCCAATGGATTAATTCATCTCGGCAGATCTCAGGTATGTCAGAAGCATTTGGTGGATTTGGGCCTGTCCAAAGCTGGATGTGGTCATGCCAGTTTGCTGCGTTTGATCTGAATAAATCATTGTTTGTCGAGTACATGAAACCTTTCATCTCATCCCGCTTGTAGTGCTTGATCTTCACCTGATGCAGTTCATATTAAAGTTATGACTTCAACACCGGTGATAATATATTAATCTTCACTGTACTTTGTGACAGGCTCCTGATCTTACCTCATGTGGCTGTTCATGGAAGGCTTTGACGGCTGCAGAAGTTCTTTCCATGACGCTGATGGGTATCCCATGATTCATTATCTGAAAGAAACCCCATGTACTGGCAGCGTGGCGCACTTGATCCACCACCAGCCTCCTCCTATCTGGGGATTCCAAGCCTGACAGGTCAATCACAGGCATCGCGGCCAAAGATGGGCTTACGGATTCTGACAACTGGTTTGGTTTCGGGATTGTCTCAGGTGGGTGGTGGAAAATCCTGGGAATAGTGGTGATACCAGATTCAGCAAGTCCTTTGCACCCTATTTTCGACTCGTCAAACTCCTTAAGCTCCTTTAACCGATCATATCCTGAAGAGAAAATGCCTTCTGGCGCCGTACTGATGCAACTTTGTTTCTAAGGCAGTGGAGTGAAGCTAGATGGAGAGAGTGGTTGATTCAAGGTGGTCTGCCTGAACTGGTGGCTCTATTTAACAGCTTGCTCTTCTCAGGTACCAGTAAAGAGTAGGGAAGAAAAAAAACATTAATTATTATTATTATTGGGTGGTTAGGGGGTTAGTGAGTTAGTAGGGACTTGAGCCCCGGTGGCTTTGCACCGAGGGGGGAGTCCTCTCCTCTTTATGTTGGTGAAAGTTTTCACTGCAAAGATGCATCTGGTCATCAGTAATGTAACGCTATTTTTTTTTCCTTGGGCAGATGTTGAAATCCAACTAGTGACAAACATCATCATCATATTTTTTGATGCCGCACTGAAAGAGGTAATCATAGTGACATCCATCATTCATCCAAGCTGGAGTTATTCATGTTGAAAAGTATCCACTCAAGTCCAAAATGGATGAAAGGGGGCTAGTGAGCATGGCATATATGAATTGATTTCTAAGCAAGACTTTGATCTTCCACCAAACATAGAAAATGAAAGGCATGGATGATTCGAATGCGGACTGCTGGATAAGTGGGGAGGTAGCTGCTATCTGGTCACAATCGTGGAACTACCTTTCCCTAATGGACCATGCCTGTTTGATTTTCAAACCTGATAACAATTTTTTTAAATATACTCCAGGAGGATGAATCAAGCAGGTAATGAAAGGAACAAATATTTGAATATATGGAGAAGAGTTCTGCAATGCGTAAGTCCTCAGCCTATCAGCTACAACAGGTATCCATTTAAGTTTAAGTATGCTCAACTTTCAGAATCATTTCAATTTGCTGATTTAGGGTAAGTTAAGGATAGGAAAAGAAACTGGATTTCAGCCCAAGACACATCAAATAATTTCTTTCAATCAATCATGCTGAAAGTGGACGAAAATTGTGGGGTTCACATACAACTCAAACCCATCTCCTGCAATATCGAATACTTAGTGTTGTTCTTTTTGCCTAGGCAATGTTAGGCGTCTTAATGTTTCGTGGACATACATGTGATGAATATACCGAAAACAATCTAAATATGCATGAGTATGATTAAAACATTCATACCAACAACGCATAAGCGTTGGAGTCCAACAAAAAGTGAATAAATTGAAAATCAGTGTTTGTGCAATCTCATTATATAAGGATAAGGCAAAAGCTGTATGTACACAGAGACAGTAGTGTAAGGTAAAGGATGGCAAGTGGCTTGAAAATGGCACTTACATTTACATATACAAAAAAAAAGGTCATGCCTATCGATTTAGTGGTGGAGGAATAGAGCATAAAAAATGAATTTAAAAGGTGTTATTTTTTATTCTTTAGTGGGTCAGACTGAGTTTTTCTAATAGTCGGTGGGTAGGAATTGAGGGAGTCCCCAAAAAAAATACAGAAAATAGGACATTTGTTTGGAGGTTTCTAAGATATTTTCTTTTTTTGGTTTACAATGCAGGATTTGTTAGACACTGATATGGACACACAAAAAAAACTCCCACATTATCTCTACAACACCTTATCTAAAACATCACACTATCCAAACAATGGACCTTTCACCGGTCAAGCACCATTTCGTTCTGATCCACGGCGTGGGAGGAGGAGCATGGTGCTGGTACAAGATTCACACAATTTTAGAGTCTTTCGGCCACCAAGTCACTTCCATAGACCTTAAGGGCAGTGGCATCAATCCAACTGATCCAAACACCGTCTATGCTTTTGAAGACTACAACGAACCTTTCATCGACGTCATGGATAACTTGCCTGACAAGGAACAAGTGATCTTAGTAGCACATAGTGCTGGTGGCCAAAGCGTCACTTATGCCATTCATAAATTTGGCTGCAGTAAAATCAAGATGGCTATCTATGTTGCTGCAACTATGTTGAAGCATGGATTCTGCACCCCGGAAGACTTTAAAGCTGTACTCAATCAATCTCGAGCCTTTATTATTAAAACCGAGTCTTCCATAGTTCCATTTCCTCCATATGTTGTGATTTATTTCCGCTCTGTGTTTCACAGGGATCACCAGACTTATCAGAATATGGAGACGTGACCGATTACACATACGGATTGGGGCCTGACCAGCCTCCGACAGGTGTCTCCGTGAAGCGGGAATTTCTGCGGAAGCTGGTTTACAACATGACCCCTGATGAGGCAAGTAACTAGTGTCACTAGACTTTTTTGAGTTTCGACTTCAGCTCGAATAACGCTTTTAGTGTCTGAAATGATGTTAACTATTTTACCCATTGATCAGGAGTACAGACTGGCAACAATGTTGCTGCGGCCAGGGCCAGTGAGAGCCCTTCGAGGAGATCAAGTTCAGTTCATTGGGGGCGAGGATGCTGATAGTGTGCGGAGGGCGTACGTCAAGACACTACATGATAAGGTTGTGAAGCCTGAACAACAGGATGCTATGATCAAAATGTGGCCTCCATCTCTTGTTTTCGCCTTGGAAACTGATCACAGTGCTGTATTATCAGCTCCATCTGAACTCGGCCAATTTTTGCTCCAAGCTGCTTCTTCGTTGGATTGATTGATGCCCCATTGGTCGACCATGTCAGTGTATGAAATTTACTAGGTTCTATTCGTATCCGAACTGTTATGATTCAATACAGGGCAATGGTTAACTTTATTAATCAATCAAGAAAAAATTAGGGATGGGCAAAAACCGGTCTGAATGTAAAAATCGCCCGCACCGCACAGCAAAAGCATGTTTGGTTAACCGCACTACTTTTGGTAAAAATCGATTTGTCAAAAACCCCATCGCAACCAAATAAAACGGTGCGAAAACGGTTCTTTATCTTAAACCATCCGGTTTAAACCGCACCGCGTATATAATTAATTATTAAATAATTAAATAATCAAAATTAATATATTTAAAAAATAAATCATAATTTCAGGCCCAACCCCATGCCCAAAATACAAAAATTAATCAAATTTTGGTTGACTCTTATGTTTAGAGTTTTATTTGTACATATTTTGTCATTTGAATGTTTCAGCATTGTTTATAACATCCGATTATAATGTTTGAAGCTTTGTTGTTGTAGGTAAACAAGTCAAATAATTGTAATAGACGCATATAAGTTTTGATTATGGAGGTACTCTTGAAGTTAAAACGTATAATTTTGATGCTGCTAAGTTTACATTGATCAAGATGATAGTTAAAGATGAGCTACCATTTTCATTCGTTGATGGGGAAGGATTTCAAGAGTATACTTATGCTTTACAACCTCAGTTTAGTATCCCTAGCCGCAGGTAAATAACAAGGGACATTTGAGATTTATTTTTATGTAAGAAGGAGAAAATAAAGAATTTTAAACTTTTGTAATGCGGTTTGCGGTTTGAAAAATTTCCAAACCAGATTATGAGGTGCGGTTGCGGGTTTACCCTTAAACCGCACCAACCCGCACCGCGCCCACCCCTAGAAAAAATACAAGCACCAAACACAACCCGTCTCAAATGTTCACACCAAGCTCAAAATCTAACTAAGAAGTCTTATACATACAATACACTGAATGTACTAAATAAGACAACTGAGGAGAGTAGTGGAGGGTTACAAACCCCTCCGATAGCCCCTGGAAACTGAGAATGGCGCTGCCCTAGTCCGACGACTCCTTCACCTCTCAATCCAATGGCAAACAGCGACTTCGGACCACAGCCGAGCAACCAGTGAGTAAACGACCCACGCTTGGAATCCTTGCAGCTCGAATCGCACCAGAATCTTGGAGAAAACTCGCAATCGCACTGATTTGGGAATTTTTGGATAAACCCTAAAATCCCAAATCCCAGGCTTTTATCTCAAACTCGAAACCCCGGCGCAAAACACTAACGTTTTGCTTATACTCGAATTACCCGAACGCGCCTTCTCTAAACGACCTCGTTCCACTAAAGTTCGGGTTCTCCTTCTTGACCTAAACGACGACGCAACTCCATAACAGACATAACGACAATTCGCGCCTTGTCCGAACGCCACCGTTTCACTTATCTTCCAAAGACTCGAGCTCCTGCTCTGCGAAGCTACGCTGTTTAGCACCCAGGCCAACTCTAACTCAAAATTGCTATGTCCCAAAAAACCAAGGACTGACTAGCCTATTTGAGACCTAACTTAAGACCCTTCCTAACCCTAATTTTGAGCTTGTAATGTTAAGATAAAATAAAATACATATCTTACAATTGCCCTCCTATTTTACTTGAGCTCGTACCTCCCCGATTGATCTCACCAAACACCAAGTCCTCCAAGTGCTGCACTTCACCAACTCCATTGCCCTTCCATTACTAGCAACAGCCTCAGGTCACCTTGCCCATGTTAAGGGCTTTCCTGCAATACTCAAACTTGACATAAGGTATAACTTTAGTACCAAAATCAGCAGGATTTATATCACCAAGGATCTTTTCTATCCTTATAACACCTTTGTCAACAATATCCCTAATGAAATGAAGCCTAACATCTATATGTTTACTTCTTTCATGATAGACTGGATCTCTACAAAGATGCAAGGCACTCATGCTATCAAAATGGATCAAAGGCACATACACACATTGTTCAATCTCAGACAACAAGCCCTTAAGCCACACAGCTTCCTTATTTAAGTCTGGATATTGTTGTTTTAAGTTTTGATATTGCTGTTTAAGTCTGGATATTACTGTTTTAAGTATGAATATTGATGTTTAAGTCTGGATATTGCTTTTTTAATTCTGCTGCTTGAGTGTGGATATTGTTGTTTTAAATCTCATTATTATTAAGTCTGATCATTCCAAGTTAAGTCTGATTATTGCAAGTTAAATCTGATTATTATGTGTGATCATTCCAAGTTAAGTCTGATTATTCCAATTAAGTCTGATTATTATGTCTGATCATGCCAAGTTAAGTCTGATCATTCCAATTAAATCTGATTATTAAGTGTGATTATTATGTCTGATCATTCCAAGTTAAGTCTGATCATTCAATTTTAAATCTGATCATTCCAAGTTAAGTCTGATTATTATGTCTGATGATTCCAAGTTAAGTATGATCATTGCAAGTTAAGTTTGATTATTTTAAGTTTGATCATTTCAAGTTTGATCATTTTAAGTCTGATCATTCCAAGTTAAGTCTGATCATTCCAATTTAAGTCTGATTTGAAATTCGAGATATGTAAAATGACTATAATGCTTCTACGTGTTATATCCGAGATTTCGACGAAACTAGTTTTTAGTTTTCTTATATAATTGTGGTTTTTACCTAAACCGCACTCATAAGGATTAATGTGAAATGTGGCATTGAATAATTGTTGGTAAAAGTACAACTACATTTCCCATTCAAATAAATGTAAAATTAACATTTTTCAAACTTACAAAGGACTTTAATATTTTTGGATAATTAGGAAGCTTTCAATGTGTCAATGACATATAAAAAGATGTATAATGGTATGCATTGGAAATAACGAGTTGAGATCCTATGAGAAGGTTAATTTACATGAGAAATGAGAAATTATTTCAACCTTCTATTCTAATACATCTAAGGCTCACATTGGATGGGATTAAACTCGAAAATTCATAATTATTTAACAATTAATGCATCATTAAGGACAAATTAGTCAAACAAAAATCAAAACTGAAAATTCAAAATCCCTATATTACCGCGCATCATCCCACACGACCTATAATGAATCTGAATTGCGATCTTTATATTGGAAAAAAAGATTTGATTTTTCGGAGTCAATCGATTGGATCAAAATCAAACCAAATAGCTCCGTGTACGGGTTTACGGGGATAATTGTATGTAAGGCCAAATTCGTAGTGTACGAATGATGTTCAACGAGATAAGAATCATGTATAGCATGCTACGAATGATGTTAAGTAGGGTACGAATTATGTTTAGCAGTGTAAAAATATGTCTAATAGGTACAATGATGATTAGCATGTAAGAATTATGTTTAGCAGTGTACGAATTATGTCTAATAGGGTACAAATGATGATAAGTAGAGTACGAATAATGTTTATCTGGGTTCGAATTATATTTTGCAGAGTACGAATTATATCCACTGTAATAGTTGTAGCCTCAAAAACAAATGTATAATTAGTAGCTAAAATTGATTGTATATTTTCGATTTTTTTAAAGTTGATCAGCCTTGATTTTTGGTTTATATTCCTTTGTTTGTTAGGAGAAAATATTTGATAAACAAATTTGATCAGTAGAGAATATTTATACGCACGCGATAAATTAGGATCTTTAATAGGAGGAGAATATTTGATAAATAAATTGACGCTTATGCCCTTGATATCTATTTAATTACCTAAATAAATGCACATAAACTGGAGAATTATAAGTCACGATTGTAATTTTTTCTCATTTCTCACCAAATATGACATTTCTCATTTGATCACATACAAAAATTAAATATTTAATTTCCATCAAATAGAATTAACGTTCATCAACAACAAATACTTAAAGACCAAAACTTGACCTTTTTTTTAATAGTGGGTTTTTATATTTCATACATATCAATCAGGAGAGATTACACGCCCACGCCGAGGCGGGACGAAAACACATTCACGAGAGAAGAATAACACTTCTCACAAAATTGAGGAGAAAATATGCTATTCAAAAGAGTCGAACCCTTGACCTCTTGACAAGTTCAAACCAACTCGACCAACACCTATTTCACAAAACTTGACTCTTTTTTTTCAAAACTTGAGTTTTGAACAGAGAGGCCAGATCTGGTGCAAAGCCAAAAAATGATGCAAAATACAAACTAATCTAAACCATTCATTTTTGTAATCCTATGGCTGTTATTAATAAGGTTAAATGAATTAATAAAACAAATTTATGTGTGTATATCTAAATACATGGGGTATAATTGACCCAAAATTAACAAAATTCAAAACACTATCTCTCCTCACGAACGACAACACCAGACGGCGACGATTTGGGATTCGTCGGACAAATTGAAGGGAGGATTCGTCGGACCGATTGGAGGATTCGTCGGACACAGATCAACAGATTGGAGGATTCGTCGTCGTCCATAATCCTACGCATCTTCGAAGATCTCGACGAATTTAGAATTACAGTTCACACGACGAATTTAGGGTTTGCGATTCGTTGAACAATAAATCCGGCGCATCCGCCGTCATATCCACACTCCACGGTTGTGGCATTCGCACGGTTAGACTCAATTTTTGAATTTCTTACAATTTATTTCTGATTTAATTATTGAAGTTGCTGGTTGAGTAATTAGTTTGGAGTTAGATAGATCTAAGAAATAGTTTTTTTCCGTTCTCTTTTTTCTAAGAAATAGTTGGATTTATGCCGTTTGTGACTTTTAGTTGTGCAGTTGGATTTGATTAAATCACGTGTAAAATGATGGAAAACAGTGTTTATGCCTTTTGTGAGGTTGATTGTGGATTGCTGGTCCATTTGTATATGTATGTGCAGCTTTGGATGTTGTCGTAAGGCTTCGAAAGGGAAGATTGCTTCTGCCCTGACATTAGAAACCAAAATGTAAGTCTGTAGCAGATTGAAAAGAATCCTTAGTTCAGGTTCTATTATATGCTGTCATTTGAGTTTCATAGTGACATAGTTTGTCAGTTACTAATTATAGTTCGTCGGAGACGTGCAGAGCCACTGGTAGTGATATAATTCGTCAGTTAATATTTATAGTTCGTCAATGTTTATTACCTAATAAACTGATCAATATTGCTGGCATTTGAGTCTGGTAGTGACATAATTCGTCACTTACTATTTATAGTTCGTCGTCAATGTTTACTACCTAATAAATTGATCAATATTGTTTGCATTTGAGTCTGATAGTGACATAGTTCATCAATACTTTTTATAGTTCGTCAAATACTATTTATAGTTCGTCAATGTTTACTAACTACTAAACTGATCAATATTGTTAATTGTACAGGGGTTCACCCCAAAGAGGTGGCTGTTTGAGCATAATGGCCAGAAATGTATTCCATTTTGAATGACATCTATTTAAAGCAATTGCCAAGAGGGGAGTTAAAGATCCTGACTTGAAGACTGTCGACAATTTGCATACCTTGTCATCTGTACTAGGCGGTGCCCTTTTCATCGCTGACGATGTCTATCCCAACACGCTTTTTCTTCACGCTGGTTGGCATCTTGCTACGGCTATTAGCGTTGGGACATTGGATAAGCTTCTCAATAGTGTATATCATTGATAATGTATATCAAGTTAGTTGTTGAAGAGATGTATGCAATCTGTGCTAAAGTTATGTGTAATTCAACAAACAGACCAGTTTGTTGTTTTCTATAGAATTTATAGACTTAGGCACTACTAAAGGATTACAGTCAGGAAATTGAATGAGATTCTATTTATTCCAAAACATGACGAACTATAAAATTTGTCACTTAGGAAAGAGAATTCCAAAACTCAGGGGAATATATATCTATTGATAACATGACGAACTATAAAATTGTCATGACAAACTATACAATGTTCATGACGAACTATAAAATGTCATGACTAATTATACAATGATAATGTCGAATTCTGACAAATTTTAGTTTACTTTTGACGAATTATAGCATAATTCGTCTAAGTGCACTACAATTCGTCAGAATTTTTGACGAATTGTAGTCCAATTTTGACGAACTATGACATAATTCGTCAAAATTGACTATAATTCGTCATCTGTTAGCAAACCTTGTTACGAGTTTCTCTAGTTCTGCATTCACGACAGATTTATAAAAAAAGGTCTAGAACGAGAAAGTATTATAAATTCATATACTCTGTTCATTTTGATAAGTTGATATTGGAAAAATAAGTAAACAACATTGTGTTGTTCTTGACTAGAAAATTAAGTAAAACACAAGGAATTGTTTGATGAGTTTGTTTGCTAACACTAGATGACTAGAATATAAAGGATGCTAAGAGGCTTGAAGCGTAGAATGTGTTTTTAACTCTGCTTTCCTCAGCTTCATGGGATGCCTTCTCTTCAGCTGCTGCAGCCACTAACTCATCAAATTTGTCCGACTTTCCCAGCAGAATCTCGATCTGCATAAAAGTCACCAAATAGAATGAGGAAGCATGTCAGCCATGGTATAAAACAACAAAACCACTTATCTGAGCATGTTTTGTACATCAGAGAGTTCATGTTCAAGACTAGGAGCAGATCCAACAAGAACCACATTTTGATCGGAAAAATATAGAGTGCAAAGCCACAGTGTCCTTCAATCCCAAAAAACCAAATAAAAGCTTCTTAATTCTCCATGCACATATCCTTAACCTAAACCTAAATCTAATAACCACACATCACCTCCCTTGCAGCAATTTTCCCACAAATAAATTCCATAAAAGTATTAAAATCAACGAGTTAATTGGATATACCCATCCCAAGTGCAGACAGCTCCACCTCATTATACTGTTGCATGTACCTCTGCAGAAACAACACAACACATTTCAGACAAATTTAATAAATTTTGACATAATTCGTCAAAATTGACTATAATTCGTCATCTCTGGCAAGTTCGGAATAACATCTCATTCTCAATTCGTCATCTCCGGCAGACGCGACGCAACATCTCCTCCTCTTGCTTCGTCCTTCCATCATCGTCGTCCATGTATAACTTGACCACTGCAATCCCCCGCCTCCACTCCACAGCCATGCGAACACCTTATTATCATCCCGTCATTCTCCGGTACGTCGCTTCAGTCCGTCGTCCGCCATGGACTCGACAACCGCAGCCAATTACTCGGTCGTCCTTCGTCGTCCGTCGAAGGGCAGTCCAAATCAATCAATTAATGCCGACGAAGGGCAGTACAAATCAACCCAGATCTGAATTGCGATTTTATAAAGTCCACTGGAAATCGCATCTTGAGAAGATTAGGGTTTCTATTCGGCGTTGTTTCATCTCGCTCTCTCCAAATCAACCGATGCCCGCTCTGATTGCACGCGACGAATAAGGAAACTGCAATCAGATTAGTTTGTATTTTTTAAGGAGGTTGTATGTCATATTTGCCCTTATTCTAATAACAATTTGAATTTACATATAATTAATTCCACATAATCACATCCATTGAAATTATAAAATCAAGGGTGAGGATTAGCTTATATTTTTTTACAATAATTAGTACTTTGCACCTGATCCCTTCTCTTTGAACAGAACACAACAAAAAAAGACCAAAACTTGAGTAACTATTGGGCTTTATTTTGGAGTCTGGGCTCGGCCCATAATCAGGGCCTGCCATGTAGGCCTCTTCGAGACATCATCGGAGAAGCGGTGGAGAAAGCCGTTTGTCGGAACACAGCCCTACGGATCATTTCGGAAGTGCATTGTGTCTCAAGTAAGATTCAGATAATAATAATAATTATTATTTTTCCATGGGGTAAATGTGACTGAATACTGCTGATAGCGTTCATGAAAATTAGTCGGCTAAGGAACTTGCCGACGGGATTACAATTTTGGGATGCGGCCAATTTAGGTAGAGTAATCCAGACCTAGAAATTTGCGCTCAGGAAAACAGGTACACTCTCTGCTAATCGTGTCTGGGTATCTTCAAGACACGTTTACAAACAATCATTTGATAAATATGTATGGTAAATGCGGAGAGATGGACTATGCTCTAAAGCTGTTCGACAAAATGACTCATAAAATGGAGTTACTTGGACTGCTGTCATGTCATTTCTGGGTTATGTCAGAATTATAGGTTTCTGGATGGTTTGGATGATTTTTATAAAATGTGGGTGGGTGGGTAAAGTTTGAATCAGTTTGTATTTTCTAGTGCTGTGAAGGCGTGTAGAGGCTTGGATGGATTTGGTTTGGGAAGCAAGTACGCTGTCTTGCTCTGAAATACGGTTTTAGTTCTGAGTTGTTCGTAGGTAGCAACTTGGCTGATATGTATTCAGGTTATGGAGAGATGGGTGATGCTTTTAGGATTTTTGAGGAGATGCCTTCTAAAGATGAGGTGTGCTGGACAGCTTTGATTGATGGGTACAGTAAAAATGGGGATTTTTCTGAAGCATTGATGGTTTTCAAGAAGATGGGATGCGAAGGAGTTTTGGTTGATCAGCATGTGCTTAGTAGTATTGTCGGTGCTTGTGGGGGATTGAAGGCATGTCATTTTGGAATGTCTTTACATGCCACTATTGTGAAATTAGGATACGAACTGGACATCATTGTTGGAAATGCATTAATAGATATGTATGTGAAAGTTGAGAAAATCAGTTGTGCATTAAAGATTTATGGTGTACACCCGGCCTGTAGAAATATCGTCTCTTGCACATCGTTGATAGATGGATATGTTGAACGCGATCAAATTGAGAAGGCTTTTGGTGTGTTTTTGGATATTAGAAGACAGAACATACAGCCGAATGAGTTTACCTTCTCTTGTTTGATCAAGGCTGCTGCTAATCAAGCTGTACTAGAACTCGGGACTCAACTCCATGCCCAAGTGTTAATAACCGGTTTCGCCTTTGACCCTGTTGTCTCTGCTGTTCTTCTGGACATGTACGGAAAGTGTGGCCTGATAGATAACTCTATCCAAATCTTTTATGAAATAGATAAACCTACTGAATTCACTTGGAACTCTTTGTTGAACGTGTTTGGCCAGCATGGATTAGGAGATGATGTAATTAAAACTTTTAGAAGTATGACGAGCAGTGGAGTAAAACCTACTGATGTCACATTTGTTAGTTTGTTAACAGGGTGTAGTCATTCTGGATTGATAGATAAAGGACTGAACTACTTTTATTCAATGGACAGGACTTATGGAATAGTACCAAAAGCTGAACATTATTCATGTGTTATCCATTTGCTTGGTCGAGCTGGTAAGTTAAATGAAGCAGAGGAATTTATAAAAAGCATGCCCTTTCTGCCGAATGCTCACGGATGGTGTTCTTTCCTGTGGGCGTGCAAGACTCATGGAGATAGCAAGAGGGGAAAGATAGCAGCGGATGCTCTACTTCAACTAGAACCTGAGAATAGTGGAGCATACGTATTACTTTCAAATACTTATGCAATGGGTCAGCAATGGGAAAATGTGAGAACAATACGAAGAGTTATGAGAGATGATAACTTAAAGAAACTACCTGGTTATAGCTGGGTTGAATTTGGAAAGAAAACACATGTCTTCGGTGCTGCAAATTGGTCTCACCCTCAACAGAAAGATATCTACCAAAAGCCTGACAATTTACTCGATCAAATAAAGGCAGCTGGATATGTCCCCGACACTGATTCCGTTCC
This sequence comes from Rhodiola kirilowii, assembly GCA_033675215.1. Classification (NCBI taxonomy): domain Eukaryota; kingdom Viridiplantae; phylum Streptophyta; class Magnoliopsida; order Saxifragales; family Crassulaceae; genus Rhodiola; species Rhodiola kirilowii. Next base: position 44,152,848 of record CM066195.1, on the reverse strand, counting down.
TGTTGAAGTGGATGTCAACAGGAAGGAGGTAATGCTTCCCATCATAGCGAGAGGATTGCTATTGCATTTGCTCTGCTTAACATGCCATGTGGGAAGCACATTATTGTGAAGAAAAATTTACGAGTTTGTGTGGACTGCCATTCAGCAATCAAGCTTATCACCCAGGTTGTGGGGAGGAAAATAATTGTGAGGGATAATAGTAGGTTTCACCATTTTGAAAATGGTTATTGCTCATGTAGAGATTACTGGTAATTTTGAGATTTGGGAATGGGAAATCTTATCCAGTGAAAGGGAACTGCAAGACGCCTGAATTGTACCAAACTATGGGGCGAGGCGCAACTGAATGTTGTCGCAGGTTATGTTGGTTCTTGCTTGAGGAACAAGCAAAAACACAATAAGAACAACCTCTCTGTGAAATGTGATGCCTTATTTCAGAGGTCAGTGTATTTCAACATTGTTTGTGGCAAAAAGATTAGAATATCAAAAAGAGACCATTTTATAAACCTTTATTCAGAAGCAAATGCAGCCCAAGGCGTGCACCAACAACAGTGTGAAAAATATACTCTTTTTGTGCTGATTAGCCCGCACATTGTTGAGACTTTAAAGGTCCGGGAACTTATATTTTAATGACATCCATTAAGGATTTGCTGTCGTATCCCTTTGAGTATAAGTTTCCAAAATACTCTTGCTTTGTGAAGTCTCGATATATTGCTGGCGTCTCCGGCGATAGCAGCTCCGGCAGAGGTCCCATAATATCACCTTCCCTCCATTTGTGCAAGTTACAAAACATAACTACAGATATGCGGAGCTCCTTGGAACTATTAGCGAAGACTCTATGATCCACGCTCTGGTATATGCCATTTGAGATAGCCTTCGGGTTGTAGACAAAATAATGAATTGTCAGTTTCAGTAGTAATACATAAATGTGGTCAATTTCATTGAGCAAATTGTTGTAAGCCATAGCCATTATCATGATTATGATTATGATTATCATTCTAATTTCATTTTAAATTGCAGGCGGCGGAAGATGGTTACCTGCAAAAGATCTCCAATGTTAATGATCAACCCTCCACGACAAGGCCTTACATCGATCCATTCATCCCCGTGTTTGACCTGTAATCCTGGCACCTGGTTAGTCATTAACACTGTTAGCACTGGGGCATCAGAGTGAGCCGCAATTCCCATCGTCTTCTGTGGCTCCGGGCAGTAAGGATAGCATGTTCCAACCACAGCCTTAGAATCAGTACACCCCATTTCCTTAAATTTTTTGCAATTTAATCCCAAGCCTTCTGATAGCAACTCCAGGACCAAGTCTGCCACCATTGTACCTTGCTTGTCCCATTGGATTATTTCATCACGGCAGATTTCGGGTATGTCAGATGCAAGTGGTGGGGTTGGGCCTGTCCAGAGCTGAATATGGTCATGCCAGTTTGCTCCTATTGATCTGTACAGATCATTATTGGTTGAGTAGATGAAACCATTCATCTCGTCCCGCTTATAGTGCTTGATCTTCTCCTGTTGCAGTTCATACTCAGAATTTAGTACCCAACTCAGTTGCAGCTGTTTTTGTAACAAGTTCCTGATCTTACCTCATGTGGCTGTTCATGGAAGGCTTTGATGGCTGCAGAAGTTCCCTCCATGACGCTGATGGGTATCCCATGATTCACTACCTGAAAGAAACCCCATGTACTGGCGGCATGGCGCACTTGATCCACAACCAGTCTCCTCCTTTCAGGGGACTCCAAGCCTGACAGGTCAATCACAGGTATCTCAGCCAAAGAAGCGCTGGCAGATTTTGATGCCTCGGTAAACTTGGGGAGTGTTTCTGGTGGGTGGTGGAAAATCCTGGGAATTGTGGTGATACCAGAATCAGCAAGGCCTTTGCAGCCTATTTTGGACTCATCAAATTCCTTAAGCTCCTTTAACCGATCATACCCTGACGAGACAATGCCCTCCGCTGCCATATTGGTGCAACTTGGTTGGTCAGGCAGTGGAGGAAAGGAGATGGAGAGAGTTGTTGATTCAAGGAGGTAAGCCTGAATTGGTAGCTCTATTTAACAGCTTGCTCTTATCAGGCACTATCAAAAAGTCAAAAAAATTATTGGAGGGTTTTTACTAACAACATGTATCTGGTCCGCTCTGATCTGTAAAATAAAACTATCTTTTTCCTTAGGCAGTTGTTGAAAGCCATCCGCATGTGGTGCTCAATGTGATGTGAAAGTCAAGAAACATCAACTTATCTTTTGATGTGGCACTCCTGTAATTTAAGAGGTCAGCATAGTGGCATCCAATTATTCATATTGCTGGATTTGTTCTTTAGTGTATCCAATATTTGTTAACTATGTGTTATTAAATTAAGTCACTTTTATATTCAATTTCTCTTTGAGTTCAAAATCTGCTGGAAAGTTGAAGATGAGATCTAATGGCGGGTCTAGAAATTTATTCATGGCCGAGATATCAATATTCTATGTTATGAGTGGGAGCAAAAGGAAAGTTTTATTGAGGATTTTAGTATATTTTGGTCAAATTAAGCGTTAATAGAAATAATTAAATAATTATTGGGAGCATGTGATCTGTTAAAGTGGAGGTCAGTCATCCGATGGATTTTTAGAAAGTCTTTAACGTGAAAAATGATTTGAAGCGAACAAGGCTGGAGAATACTAAAAAATGACTTTAAAAACTTATTCAGGTAATAAGTTTGATAGCACAAGAGAGAATATGATGTTACCATCCCATCTGGTGGCTGGTCAAGTAGGCTAAAACTAGTCAAAATTCAGTAAGGTTCATTGTTAGAAGAAATGTCAGCAAAAACGGATGAAAGGGAAAGGATTAGTGAGGAGGACTTTTCTCTTCCACCAAAGATCAAAAATAAAGAGTGCAACAACTGCAACGTGGATAATAGAATTATTTACTTCTGATCAGTGCATACAATATTGAGAATTCAATGATTTGGTAAATTATATTTTAATGACATCCATGAGGGACTTGCTGTCGTAGCCTTTGGAGAATACGTTCTCTAGATACTCTTGCTTTGTGAAGTCCCGATATATAGCTGGATTCTCTGATGACAACAGCTCCGGCAGAGGTCCCATAATATCACCTTCCCTCCATTTGAACAAGTTGAAAAACATGACTACAGATATCCTGAGCTCCTTAGAGTAATTAGCAAAAACTCTATGATCAACGCTCTGGTATGTGCCATTTGAAATAGCCTTCCGGTGCAGGTAAATTTTGAATTGTCAGTTTCAGTTGTATTACACAAATTTAAACATGTATGTAACATTAAATTTTTGTTCATTGCAGGCTGCTGAAAATAATATGAATACCTGGAAAAGGTCTCCAATGTTGATGATCAACCCACCAGGACAAGGCTTGACGTCAACCCAATCATCCCCATGTTTTACCTGCAATCCAGCCACATGGTTAGTCATCAGCACTGTTAGCATTGCGGCATCAGAGTGAGCTGCGAATCCCATCGTCTTCTGTGGCTCAGGACAATAAGGGTAGCATGTTCCAACCAAAATCTTAGCATCAGTGCATCCCATTTTCTTAAACTTTTTGCTGTCTAGTCCTAACCCTTCTGCTAGCAACTCCATGACCAAGTCAGCCACCATTGTTCCATGTTTATCCCATTGGATTAACTCTTCTCGGCAGATCTCAGGTATGTCAGAAGCATTTGGTGGATTTGGGCATGTCCAGACCTGAACGTGGTCATGCTAGTTTGCTGCATTTGATCTGAATAAATCGTTGTTTGTTGAGTAGATGAAACCTTTCATCTCATCCCGCTTGTAGTGCTTGATCTTCACCTGATGCAGTTCATATTAAAGTTATGACTTCAACACCGATGATAATATATTAATCTTCACTGTACTTTGTCACAGGCTCCTGATCTTACCTCATGTGGCTGTTCATGGAAGGCTTTGACGGCTGCAGAAGTTCTTTCCATGATGCTGATGGGTATCCCATGATTCATTATCTGAAAGAAACCCCATGTACTGGCAGCGTGGCGCACTTGATCCACCACCAGCCTTCTCCTATCTGGGGACTCCAAGCCTGACAGGTCAATCACAGGTATCGCGGTCAAAGATGGGCTTACGGATTCTGACAACTGGTTAGGTTTCGGGATTGTCTCAGGTGGGTGGTGGAAAATCCTGGGAATAGTGGTGATACCAGAATCAGCAAGTCCTTTGCACCCTATTTTTGACTGTTCAAACTCCTTAAGCTCCTTTAACCGATCATATCTTGAAGGGACAACGCCTTCTGATGTCATGCTGGCACAACTTTGTTTTAAGGCAGTGGAGGGAAGCTAGATGGAAGGAGTGGTTGATTAAAGGAGGTCTGCCTGAACTTGTGACTCTATTTGCTTGCTCTTCTCAGGTACTAGTAAAGAGTAGGGAAAAAAACATTATGTTGGTGAGATGCATCTGGTCATCAGTAATGTAACGCTATTTTTTTTTCCTTGGGCAGATGTTGAAATCCAACTAGTCGACAAACATCATCATATTTTTTGATGCCGCACTGAAAGACATCCATCATTCATCGCCGGAGTTATTCACGTTGAGAAGTTTCCACTCGAGTCCAAAATGGATGAAAGGGCTAGTGAGCATGACATATATGAATTGATTTCTAAGCAAGTCTTTGATTTTCCACCAAACATAGAAAATGAAAGGCATGGATTCTGAATCAAGCAGGTAATGAAAGGAAAGGAACAACTATTTGAATATATGGAGAAGAGTTCTGCAATGCGCAAGTCCTCAGCCTATCAGCAACAACAGGTATCCATTTAAGTTTTAGGAAAAATGATAAAAAGGGGTATGAACTATTACTCATTGACAAATCATGATCCGAACTATGAAAATTAACAATTAGGGGCAATTTCAAAATATTTTGATCCATATAACATTTGATTGATGAAGTCACTTAATTGATCGAATATCACTTCATCAATTAACAAAGTGAACTAAACGAATGAATTGAAAATACTTTCTTGCCCTTAATTGTAAAATTGAGGATCAAAATATTTTGAAATTGCCCTTGATTGTCACTTTTCATAGGTCTGACCGTGATTTGTCAATGAGTGGTAGTTCATATCCCGTCTTTGTCATTTTCCCTAAGTTTTAAGTATGCTCAACTTTCAGAATCATTTCTTCTTTTTTTTTCTTTGGGAAAATGACAAAGAGTGGGTACGAACTATCATCCATTGACAAATCACGGTCTGAAATATGAAAATTGACAATTAAGGCAATTTCAAAATATTTTGATCGTCATATAAGTATAAAACACTTAATTGATGGAATATCACTTTGTCAATTAATAAAGTTAACTAAATGAATAAATTGAAAAAGTCTTACTGCCCTTAACTGTGAAATTGAGGATTAAGATATTTTAAAATTATCTTTAATTGTCAATTTTCATAGTTCGAACCGTAATTTGTCAATGTGTAGTAGTGTATACTCTCTCTTTTATCTTTTTTTTTTGATATTAACTTTCAGAATCAGCAAATTGAAAGTCAATTTGCTGATTTAGCGTGAGGATTAGAAAAGAAACTGGATTTCAGCCCAAGACACATAAAATAATTTCTTCCAATCAATAATGCTGACGAAAATTGTGGGGTTCACATACAACTGATCCATGCACTAGTGGGCTGAAGCCTCGTGGCCCAAGTTTAAGGGAGCGTCGACCCAACACGCGCTTGCCCAACACCGACTACATACTCCATGCAACAAATATGCCGGATGAACCAGCTGGCCGCCTGGCCCCACAATCCTAACCGTTTGATGTGACGTATGTGAGAAGAAAGGCATGTACTGGCTGGTGTATAAGTATCAATGATGAATACTGAAATAAGCAAGCAATTTGACAGAATATCTCTCTCTTTCTCTCTCTCAACTTTCCCTCTCCCAACCTCTTCTTCATTCACTCACCCGCATCATTGGTGCTTTTCACTGAGCTCCGTTATCATGGCGCCGGAAACACGCAGTATGACGGAGTCACTGTCCGCTCTATCCCACAGCTTCACTGAGTTGAGTATCCGTACTCAGTCACTGGAGACGCAGCAACAAGCATTCGCAGCTCAACAGCAAGCCTATGCGATGCAGCAGGCAGATGAGCACGCGAAACACACTACCAAGTATGATCGGATTATGGAGATGCTCGAGGCGATGCAAGGAAAAACTGACATGGTTGGACGGCCTGGTAAACAACCGATGGTCGAAGAGACACCACAAAATCGCTCATCAGCTCCGCTGCTCTCTACTCCAGTAACATATTTGGCAACCAATGGCCAACACGAGCTTCAGTGTTATCAATCAGAAAACTCTCCGGGAGGTGCGGCCAAACCACTACGGATCGAAGTACCAGTGTTCACGGGAGATGCTGTTGAGGGGTGGATATTCCAGATGGAACGTTATTTTGAGCACAACAAGGTCCCATATGAGCAGCGCATGATGATCGCCACTTTTCACATGGCGGGTGAAGCATTAAAATGGTACCAGTGGCTATACACAACTCATCAGGTTAGTACGTGGTTTTGTTTCGCACAAGATGTTAAGTTACGTTTTGGTCCGTCAGAATACTGTAAACCTGAAGTTATGTTGAACCTCCTGAACCAAACTGGATCCGTCGCTGCTTATATATCATAGTTTGAATCACTCTCTACTCGTACGCCTGGTATGAACCCAGAAAATTTGCTCCATAGATTTGTTGCAGGTCTGAATGAGGAAGTACGCCGTGAGCTCGTCCTCTTGAACCCGGATTCCCTGAGACGAACCATGGGTATGGCTAGAGTGGCTGAGGAAAAACTGATCAGTATGAGAACACATTCAGGCCGCCCGCCAGGTGTTCGACACTTCTCCTCAGTACCACACTACAGCAGTGGTACGCCTGTTACTAGCAGACCTCGGTCGGTACCTCCTGGCTTACCTATGCGGAAGCTTACGCCTCACGAGATGTCTATACGTAAGGAAAAGGGTTTGTGCTTTAACTGTGACGATAAGTACACCCCCAGACACCAGTGCAAACCTAAGTTCCTATGCATGGTCGTGGAGGATGAGGCCCTTGAGGTCGAAGGCGAGGAAAAAGACTTGGTCGAGGACGAACTGGAACCTGACCAAAAGGAAGTCCCAGCTATATCGTATCATGCTTTGCAGGAGCAAGCCATGCCACGGACCCTCCGTTTGGAAGGCTTGTTGGCTGGGCGTAAGGTGACGATCCTAGTGGATGGCGGCTCCACGCATAACTTCATACAATCTAGGGTGGCTAAAAGCGTGGGCATTCCTGTGATTGTGACGAAACACCTCAGTGTTATGGTTAGAAATGGAGAGGAACTACGCTGCGGCGGTGTGGGCCGAGCGGTACCAGTAGTGTTGGATAACAGAGTATTTGAGGTCGACTTACATCTTCTACCTATATACGGAGCCGATGTCGTCCTGGGAGCACAATGGCTTGCTGATATAGGACCGGTCACCTTTGATTATCGGAATTTGTGGATGAGTTTCGAACATGCAGGTGAGACAGTACAACTTCATGGAGTCAAACCGTGTAAACAACCCATGGCTATGTCCCTAGGGCAATTGCGCAAGGCACAACAAAAGGATGTTGTGATGAGTTTATATCAGATGACAGTAATGGAGACAAGTCAGGAGGAACCACCAAAGGATACACTCCCTCTTGTGCCTCAAGACTTAGAGCAGTATCAACAGCAAGAACTGATGAACCTTCTTCAGCACTTTGCGGGTGTGTTTGCTACCCCTCATGGTCTGCCACCTAGTCGAGCACACGATCACCGCATTCCCCTGTTACCAGGATCGGTCCCGTTTAACGTGAGGCCATATAGATATCCAAGATTCCAGAAACTTGAGATCGAGAGGATGGTAAAGGATATGATGGCTGAGGGTGTGATCAGGCCAAGTACCAGCCCCTTTTCATCACCCGTGTTGCTAGTCCGCAAAAAGGATGGAAGCTGGAGGTTCTGTGTCGACTATAGAGCCCTTAACGCTATCACCATCCGCGACCGCTACCCCATGCCGACTGTTGATGAACTTTTTGATGAACTGCAAGGCGCTCACATATTCACCAAACTAGATTTGAGAGCGGGATACCACCAAGTGCTGATGGCCGATGCGGATGCCCACAAAACCGCCTTTCGGACACATGATGGGCACTTCGAGTTCCTTGTTATGCCATTTGGTCTTACGAACGCTCCCTCATCCTTCCAAGCAGCAATGAATGACATTTTCCGACCATTGTTGCGCAAGACGGTTTTAGTATTCATGGATGACATCTTGGTCTATAGTCCGAACTGGAGCGCGCATGTCGCACATCTCACAGAAGTGCTCGAGTTGCTGCAGCAAAATGCCTACTACGTCAAGGCCTCGAAGTGTGAAGTAGCCTTGCCAAAAGTCCACTACCTCGGCCACATTATCTCAGGGGGCAGTATGGAAATGGATCCTGAAAAGGTTGAGGCTATAGTACAGTGGGAACGTCCGAGCACAGTAAAAAAACTGAGGGGGTTCCTGGGCATCGCTGGGTACTATAGACGCTTTGTTCGCCACTTTGCCACAATTGCTGCGCCTCTTACTGAATTGCTTAGGAAGGATGCCTTCGTCTGGGGTCCTCAAGCTACCCAAGCATTTGAATCACTGAAGAAATGCTTAGCAACTGCACCCTTACTCGCGCTTCCGAACTTCTCCAAACCTTTCATTGTGCAGACCGACGCATCTGGCATAGGGATGGGAGCAGTTTTGTTACAAGAAGCACACCCAGTGGCTTATTTTAGCAAACGGTTCAGCTCTGCATTACAGAAAAGTTCGACGTACAATCGCGAGTTGGCAGCAGTCGTTTTAGCAGTCCAGAAATGGAGGCATTATTTACTTGGCGGGCACTTTGTTTTGCAGACCGACCATCAACCTCTACGAACTATCTTGTCTCAGACCGCACACACTCTAGAACAGCAGCGCTGGGTGAGTAAATTGATTGGCTACGATTTTGAAGTAGTATATAAGCCAGGCCATGAGAATGGACCGGCCGATGCGTTGTCCAGGGCACACCCATCCGCAACATGTATGGCCATGCAAGGAGTTTCCCAACCTGTGTTCGAACTGTTAAGGGCATTGCGAGCCCTTTGTGCAAATGATCCAGAGGTGCGTGATCTGATACAAAAGGTGGAAAGACAACCAGACCAACACCCTCTGTTCCAAGTGAAGGATGGCTTACTTGTGTTTAAGGGGCGATTGTACGTTCCTCAGAATGCCGCGGTAAAAGACCTTATACTACACCAGTACCATGACTCTCCTCTTGGAGGACATGCAGGCGTGACACGCACCATGGCTCGCCTATTAGCTCTGTTCTATTGGGACCATATGAGAAAAGAGGTTGCTGAGTATATAGCCAAATGTGCTGTTTGCCAGCAGGTCAAACCCCTGAACACCTCATCGCCTGGTACTTTGCAGCCATTGCCCATTCCCGAGCAGATTTGGCACGCCGTAACAATGGACTTTATCACATGTTTACCCAAATCTAAGGGCAAAACGACAGTGATGGTGGTGGTCGACCGTTTATCGAAATATGCCCACTTCAGTCCGCTTGCTAAAGGGTTCACAGCAGAGTCCGTGGCTGAGGTTTTTGCACGCGATATATGTAGGCTGCATGGCATTCCCGCCCACATTGTGTCCGACCGAGATCCAGTGTTCCTTAGCGCCTTTTGGCAGGAATTATTCAAGCACCAGGGCACAGTTTTAGCCCACAGCACTGCATATCATCCCCAAACGGATGGACAGACCGAGGTGCTCAATCGCATCTTGGAGGATTATCTGCGTTGCTATGTGGGTGAAAATCAGTCGAAATGGGTGGATCTGTTACCTTGGGCCGAGCTCCATTACAACACGGCAGCACATTCCGGACTCGGCACATCACCATTTGAGGCAGTATATGGGCGCAGCCCTCCCTCCTACATCCAGGGGGCATCACGAGTAATTGCTGTTGATGAGGCACTTACCACCCGGACTCAGCTGTTGAAAAGGCTGCGCGAAAATCTGGTCCGGGCACAACTCAGAATGACTCAGAAGGCCAACAAGCATCGAACCGAATGCACTTATCAGGTTGGCGACTAGGTATACCTAAGGTTGCAGCCCTACCGCCAAAACACTCTCCGTCCATTCCGCTCCAACAAACTGGCCAAACGTTACTACGGACCCTTCGAAGTGATTGAACGCATTGGCGAAGTAGCGTATCGCCTGGCACTTCCCCCAGCAAGCCGCATACATGATGTGTTTCATGTCTCGACATTGAAACGCTGCAAGGCTTCGCCACCATTCCAGGAGATTAGTTGGCCGGAAGGGTTCACTGGCGAGCGCCACATCCTTCAACCAGCAAAAATCATGGGCTACCGCCAGCTGCTTCGAGGATCCGTGCCGGTGCCACAGGTCCAAGTTCAGTGGATGGGGCATGGTTTGGAGGATGCCACCTGGGAGGACAGAAATCAGTTTGTGTTGGATTATCCAGATTTTGTTCTCGAGGACGAGAAATATTTTGACGGGGGGAGCAATGATCCATGCACCAGTGGGCTGAAGCCTCGTGGCCCAAGTTTAAGGGAGCGTCGACCCAACACGCGCCTGCCCAGCACCGACTACATACTCCATGCAACAAATATGCCGGATGAACCAGCTGGCCCCACAATCCTAACCGTTTGATGTGACGTATGTGAGAAGAAAGGCATGTACTGGCTGGTGTATAAGAGCATATGCACCCATGAAGGCCATCAATTCATCAATTCATGTATTGAATTGATGGAGTTGGTTACTATTCATGAAAAATCAATTATTTTACTTACATTTTATGCACTCATACAACTCCATCAATTCATCATTTACTATTCATCAAATAAATAATTATATTTTATATCATAAATTCAGATTCATATCTATTATTTAATGGTCCCACAAATAATATTCAATCACAGATTTTTGGATAAGTTTAGATTTTTGATGAGATTGTTGATAAATTTAAATTTTTGATACGATTTTTGTTGAATCACGCAATGACATGTGTCATTATCTAAATCTATAGAATAGAAATTTTATCTATAAATAATATCATAATGTTTGATCATTGTATCTCAAAATCACTACACAATTTTATTATAATGAATGCATTGAAAAGATTGTTGAGCCAAAGGCAAAAACACAGTCAAGAAGAGTCAGAAATCATGAATACCATGGTAACCGAAGCGGCAATGGTGATGGATTTCATCGATACTTCAGATGAACCACGTGGACGCAGCTCACGGCGTGGCAAATCTCCCAATCATAATAGAGAAAGGCTATCAAGAGGAAAGAATCTCATGGAAGATTATTTCGTTGATCGTCCAATATTCAATGAAGATGACTTTCGTCGAAGGTATAGAATGCGTCCTCATGTTTTCAATCGCATCATGACAGCTCTTTGCACTCAAGATTCCTATTGGCATCAAAAAGCAGATGCAACTGGATTATTGGGACTACTACCTCAACAAAAAATGACAGCTGCATTACGAATGTTAGCTTACGGGGCAGCAGCTGATCAATGCGCCGAAATATGTAGAATGGGAGAATCCACTACACTTGAGTGCATGAAAACATTTTGTCAGCAAGTGGAAGGTCTCTTTGGTAAAGAGTACCTTCGTGCTCCAACACCTGCAGATTTAAGAAGGCTTCTAGCTAGGGGCGAACAAAGAGGATTTCCAGGTATGATTGGAAGTATCGATTGTATGCACTGGGAGTGGAAGAACTGTCCAAGTGGGTGGGGTGGGGCATATAGTGGTCGAAAAGGACGGCCTACGATAATTTTAGTGGCTGTCGCTTCCTATGACACTTGGGTGTGGCATGCTTTTTTTGGTGTGCCAGGAGCTCAAAATGATATTAATGTTCTAGGTCAGTCTCCCGTTTTTGATAAAGTCATCTCAGGAAGTAGCCCTACGGTGGTGTTTCACGTCAATGGCAGAAGATACAATAATGCGTATTATCTTGCTGATGGGATTTATCCTAGATATTCAACATTTGTGAAAACCATATCAAATCCTGCCACTCAATCACAAAAGTTATTTGCTAAGAAACAGGAGGCATATCGCAAAGATGTGGAGAGGTGTTTTGGTATCTTGCAATCTCGATGGGCTATTCTTCGCCACGGTGCTCGGATGCATAAGCGTTCAACACTTAGAAGTATCATGATGACTTGCATCATTTTGCATAACATGATAGTTGAGGATGAATTTGTTGAAGATGAATTTGTGGAGTTAGTAGAAGAAGATCTAATGAATCCATCAGGATCACAAGTTTATGATGGACCGGTTGATTGTAATGGAGTTAGAATTCCTTTTGCACCAGTACAAAGAGATGGAAGAAATCAACAAGCATTTTGGGATCGTACTGAGAACTTGGAATCAGCTTATATCCATACAATGCTTCAAAATGTTTTGGTGGAGCACAATTGGGCAATAGAAGCCAATAAATAGTTGTCAAATTATTATCTCTTGAAATGTACGAATTGACAATTTAAATAAATTTCTTTTATTGAATTCAAAAGTAGATAACATAGTTGATTAAAAACATAATAGCTAAATCTAATCATAAAAATCATCGTCAAAGCTAGGAACATAAGCACTGCCACTAGTAGTCTTATTCACTTGTTCCATGATCTCAGCCTTCTTTCTTTTAAACCATTTTTTTTGTATTAGGGGGTCATTTGGCTAGTATCCATTGTCATGATCTTTGTTTGCTCCCTTAATTCTTCAATAGCCTCATGTTTTGCCAATCTTGCTTCTTTTCGTTCCTCTAGTGCATCAATTCTTGCCTGTCTTGCTTCCTTTCGTTTCTCAAGTTCTAAGATCTCCCTTGAAATTTGAAGGGTTTCATCGTCTCTTTTGATGTTGGCCTCCACTAGTTGTTTTTGGTTACATTGCATATTATTGAAAATAGCTATAGACATCTCTTCTTTTTGGGTCATACCTTGCTTTCCTTTCTTTTTTGCATGTTTGGACGCCTTTACTCCCATCGGTCTTACTGGACTAGAAGGACTTACCATTTCTCGATTAGACTCTGGAGTTGTGAAACCTCCTTCATCAACGCAAGCATCACTATTCAAATTAATAGGTGAGTCCATTTGTGTTGGAAAGTTTCTTTGAAATGACGGAGAACTTGTGGGAACATCTACAAATTGAGGATGTGCTGCAACTGCTTCATAACATTCCCATTTGTCAAATGTCTTATTCGTATCCTTGAAATAATATCCTTGAGCTTGAGTTATCTAAAAAACAACAAATTATGTATATTAACTTATATTAAAATTCAAAATTCAAAATTTAAAAATCTTACCTCATCCACCAAATTGGTTCCACTTGCACTATGCTTACTAGCTTGATTTTTGGCACATTGCCATTTTTTTAGTAACCTCTTCAACGGTGCAAAGTGTGAATCAAGAGCAATTTTTGAACGAGGTTCAGCACGAGGATTCTCGGGAGTGCCACACCAATTTTGCGCATAATCCTCATGAATTCGCCCCCATAAATTATTCTTGTTCGAATATCGCCCGGTAATTGGATCAACAGATTGTCGAGCCCACGAAATACATAATTGCAATTCTTCGGATGGTAGCCAATTGGACCCATTTTCTTTCTCAAAGATGTATGTATATATATGAAAAAACATGGATGTGTAGAGATTTGCGTTGAAAATGAATGTCAAAAATTGTGTTTTTATAACTCCAAAAAATAGCCGTTGAAACTACAATTATAGCCGTTAGTTTTTTTAGCCGTTCGAAATTACAAGTTATTGATAGAATGAGTGAATACATGTGGGACCCGCTAATTAATGAGCATTATATAGTCCATTAATAACTAATGGGATGGATGATGAATTAATGGCCATTAGAAATCAATGGCCATCCAAAAGTGACCGTTGCATTTTTTTACAATGTGAAAACATTAATAATGTTGATGAATTGATGGTTTAATGGAGCTGGTGCATATGCTCTAAGTATCAATGATGAATACTGAAATAAGCAAGCAATTTGACAGAATATCTCTCTCTCTCAACTTTCCCTCTCCCAACCTCTTCTTCATTCACTCACCCGCATCAACAACTCAAACCCATCTCCTGCAATCTTGACCTTATCTAAAACATTTGTTAACGACAAAAAAAAAGAAAAAAAAAAAGAGATTTAATATAATTTAATAAAATAAAGTAAAGAGGTAGGGGTCTCCAATAGGCTGGGCTGGGCCGGCCTAGGCCCAAAAAAATAGGTTTGGGCTAGGCTTGGTTAAGCCTTAGCCTATACTTCAACTTTTAATGGGCTAGGCTGGGCCAAGCCCATACATATTTTCGGAGCCTTAAGCAGCCCATGGGCCTTGTTTTTGATGGGCTTGTGTGGGCTAGGCCGGGCTTGGCCTTATACATCACTAGGTCGGGTTAGGTAATCTTGTTATGATAATTATAAATATAATGTTTCATGCTTATGAATAACTTATACGGCGGCTACACACTGACTTATAGTCAAAAGATCAAAAGTAAACTTGATAAGAAACTAAGTTTATCAAAAAGCTCGGTACTCAACACAACCTTAGAATCCACAAATCTTCTTTATTTAGGACATTAATATCATTAGCATCACTGTCAACAATGCAAACATCAAGAAAAATCAGTTCATAGAAACAAAATGTGACATCTCTTTTATTTTTAGAAGGTTTCACTAGGCTTTTGATAGGCTTCATTGGGCTTTTTTGATATGGGCCAAGATAGGCCGGGCCTATAGGCCGGACCGGATCGGCCTTTACCCGGCCCGTCAAGCTTAAGGCTGGGCTTTAATAGGCCTTGACATGGGCTGGGCTAGGCTTAAGGCCTGTGGGCCACGAGGCCCCCATTAGGCTTTCGAGCCCATAAGGCTGTTTGGAGACCCCTATAAAGAGGGATATAATAAAATTAATTCAGAAACAAATAAATTAATTGTATTGGGGCAAAAACCCTAGCCTCTGTTTCTTCTTATTATTTCCCAATTAGTCGCCTCTTCGCTTTTCTCAAATTCACTCTCAACTTTCAAACAGAAAAACTGAATTAAGCTAGTCATGGTAGTGATTCGATGCAACATCGCTTTCGGATTTCAGAAGCTATAAACAATGGGTAAGATTTCGATTTTGATTTTAAATTTTGGGTTTATTTGGTGAAAAATCAGATCTGCTGGCTTAGTTTAAAGTGAGAATAACTTATGTTTCGCTTACTGGAAATCACAAATTCTTGATGATAGGTTGTAGTAATCGAAACGAGCTTTTCAACCATGTATAGATTGTTTTCTAATTCAATCGGAGGTGAGAGTAATTTAATTTTTAAGTATGTGCTGAAATCTGCCCAGTAAATCTGGACAGGTTCGCTGAGCGATTTTCATGTGAAAATAAATCCTGTTATTGGTGTCCGAATTGTGTGTTTCAAAAGCCTATTATGTTGTACTTGAAAAGATCTTTCCAACAACATGCCGAGCATATTTTAGTTCTTCCTGGATTGTTAGAAAAAACGAGTTATAAGTCGAGACATATAATCTGGAAACTGCATAAATTGATATCCAAACAATGGACCTTTCACCAGAGGCTTATCAGACACTAGAGAGAATGAGTGACTTACCGGTCAAGCACCATTTCATTCTGATCCATGGCGTGGGAGGAGGAGCATGGTGCTGGTACAAGATTTACACAATTTTAGAGTCTTTCGGCCACCAAGTCACTTCCCTAGACCTTAAGGGCAGTGGCATCAATCCAACTGATCCAAACACCGTCTATGCTTTTGAAGACTACAACGAACCTTTCATCGACGTCATGGATAACTTGCCTGACAAGGAACAAGTGATCTTAGTAGCACATAGTGCTGGTGGCCAAAGCGTCACTTATGCCATTCATAAATTTGGCTGCAGTAAAATCAAGATGGCTATCTATGTTGCTGCAACTATGTTGAAGCATGGATTCTGCACCCCGGAAGACTTTAAAGCTGTACTCAATCAGTCTCGGCCGAGTCTTCCATAGTTCCATTTCCTCCCTATGTTGTGATTCATTTCCGCTCTGTGTTTCACAGGGATCACCAGACTTATCAGAATACGGAGACGTGACCGATTACACATACGGATTGGGGCCTGACCAACCTCCAACAGGTGGCTCAATGAAGCGGGAATTTCTGCGGAAGCTGGTTTACAACATGACCCCTGATGAGGCAAGTAACTAATGTCACTAGACTTTTTGAGTTTCCACTTCAGCTCGAATAACGCTTTTAGTGTCTGAAATGATGTGAACTATTTTACCCATTGATCAGGAGTACAGACTGGCGACAATGTTGCTGCGGCCATGGCCAGTGAGAGCCCTTCGAGGAGAAGTTCAGTTCATCGGGGGTGAGGATTTTGATAGGGTGCCGAGGGCGTACATCAAGACACTACATGATAAGGTTTTGAAGCCTGAACAACAGGATACTATGATCAAGATGTGGCCTCCATCTCTTGTTTTCGCTTTGGAAACTGATCACAGTGCTTTATTATCAGCTTCATCTGAACTCAGCCAATTTTTGCTCCAGGCTGCTTCTTCCTTGGACTGATTGATGCCTCAGTGGTCGACCATGTCAGTGTATGAAATTTACTAGGTCTTATTTGTATCCGAAAATATCCTAAATATGAGCATCTCTTTAGGCTTCGTGCGCTACCCTTTGATCTTGTTCGTGAAACTTTTAAATTATTAATTCATCACGTGATTTTGATGAGGGATGCACAAATTGGGATCGAACCCTACAGTACTGGTCCACTTTTCCCAGAAAACAGGAAAGGAAAAGTACAGTTTGGAGATTTGAACTATCATCATTTTTCAACTTGTGGGTTGAACTATAAAAATTTCCAGACAGAGACAAATTATTAAACAATTTTCCAAACAAGGTGCACCGTCCAACGCCGTTAGAATTTTCACTAACGCAAACGTCGATTGATGTAAAGGCTGAGCGCGCGGCATGTATGATTACTGTTCATTTGTCGACTAAACGCAAACGTCGATTGATGTCGACTGGGAAGTGACCTAGACCGGCGATGACGAAGGTGACACCTCCGATCGTGGCCATCACTTCGTCGTCCTCTTTCGCATCTGAACGGTGACTCGGCGTTGACGGCGAACGCTGGGAAATTGTATAACGATTAGGTTTAACCAATTACTAATTTACCCTTTAATCGTAATTATAACGTGATTGTGTGAATAAATTAGTGTTGATTAACAGCCATGAGATTAATAATCTAATAGTCATTAATACTTCTAATTTCTCATGAAACATGCCTCTTCTCATGCGATCTTTATTCTTGATTTCAAATCAATTGAAACATGCCACGAGAAAATTCAATCCCATTCACAATTGGGAATACATGCCCTCGCCCTCGACAAAAGAAGAAAATAGACCGTTTCCGATTATCAACAAGCAGGTCAACAACTCTCTTTACTCCGCCTTCGCTCAAACTACGGCTACTGCACCACCCTTATCACTGGAGTTTCGATACAGCTCGGCGGCCTATGGTACATCCACGCCAGACTTGTCGAGTGAGGATGATGATGTTGAAGGTTCAAGCCATGAATTAACAGATTTTTCTGATACAGAATACAACCTTAATCGTGAGGATTTATTTTGTGATGATGGGGTATTAATTGGGATGTATCTACCGTCCTGTGTGGTCAGATGAACAATTTAGCTTGTTAAAAGCTAGTCAAGAAACTTTTCTTAGTTACCGTCAAGTTTTTTTCATTCTTTTTGTAAAGAGGATATGTGACGTAACTATTAAATAATATTAAATTAGATGGGGATTTTTTATATATAAAAACATTTGTAAATATATCGGTGTTATTTTATTGTTTGCAATTTGGTCCTAAACACTAAATTGAAATAGTCTAGGCCGCGACAGTCCAGGTAGTCTTTTTGTAATTTCCCTTTATTTTATTTATCTAAGTCCACAGCTTTAAAGTTTAATTAATAATCAAATCTAAAAGTAATTACTATTTTACTAACTCCGTGGTCGCATTGATTAAGAAGTCCGTCATGGGTTCTTACATCTCGAATTTGAATCTCGGGGTCACTAATTTTCCTCATAATTTTGTGAGACTTTCTTACTTTTCCTCTTCCTTTCCCTATCCTCGTCTCATCTCGCGTGTGGATGCCCTTCTTGTACACATCGCGCGTGGATGCTTCCTACATCCCTCGTGGATGCCTTCTTCTTCACCGGGCTTTACCAGATGCGCGTGGATGTAAAAGATGATTTCGGATCCAATAAAGATGATTTGCTAGAGCTTTAAAAAAATATCAATATATATGTGTTAGATGATAAAACTTTAGTAATATTCATTGTAATGTTCTGAGCTGTTGTATACCATTATCAAAAAATGAAAAATAATTACTTATTTTTAGAATAAAACCAGGAGGCTTACCTAATGACTAATAAAGCGCCTCTCTCGATTCGATTTTGCATCATGATAAAAGCAAGTAAAATTTGAACGATGGCATTCAGGAAAGCGTCAAACGCGAGAGATTCTAAGTTCCAAATGGGCGAAAAATCAAGTTCTTGAAAGTAAAACTAACTTCACACTCAGAGCCTAATTGCCTAAACCATCAAATTTTTGACCTGCAGCAACAAAATGGTCACTCATCGGCATTGAACCGAATATACTATATGAACCGGTCGAACCGTTGACATCCCCGATTGAACCAGCTGGCGGACCAATTGGACCGGCGTCCGTTCTGTATCCATTCTCAACAACGGCGTCGTGAACACAACGATGAAACTCAGGCACAGTAGCAGAATCAGATTCCTCCTGCCCATCGCAAATGTCACAGTGTTTCTTCGATGTTATCGGCTCCTTATCATGTTCTTGAGTTTCGTTCACTTTCTTGAACACTGAAATTATCGTCGTCAGGGACGGTTCCAGGGGGGCCAGGGGGGTCCCAGGACCCCTCTCCATTTTGGCAAAAAAAATTTATACATATATTATTGTATATATGTTTTGAAAAACTTGATTAAATATGTATCTTCGGTCATTATTTTTGTGGGTTTAACTTTCGAATTTCATCTTGGAGTAAACATAAAAGTTATAGAACATCCAATTATCTTTCTATCCATATAAAGAACATCTTAAACGGACACCGGATGACACCTCTATGAGCTTTCGAAGGTTGGTTCGGACCCCTCGATTTTGGCCGATTTCGATCAATCATCCATCTTTGGTGACTGTTTTTATTAGCTTAACTGTCAAATTTCATCTTTTAGTAAACATCAAAGTTGTAGAACATTCAATTAGATTTCTATACATATATTGATCATCTTCAACGGATACCGGATGACGCCTCTATGAGCTTTAGAAGATTGGCTCGGACCCCTCTATTTCGGAAAATTTCAATTAATCATCTATCTTTGTTCAGTATTTTTATTGGCTTAACCTCCGAATTTCATCTTGAGTTAAACATGAAAGTTATAAAACATTCAACTAGCTTTCGATCCATATGTAGATCATCTTCAATAGACATCGGATGACACATTTATGAGCTTCAGAAGGTTGGTTGATCATTAACGGATCTTGTTGTTCGGAAAAAATAATCGCCGGATCATTAGCGGATCTTTTTTTTCCGGATCCGACTAATATCATTGTTGTTCGAAAAAAAATTAGCCCGGGTAAGTTTCGATTCCTGGCTCCGTCACTGGTTTTACTATTAAATCACACTCAACTTCATATTTATTGACTTATTTTTCCACAACTAAAATATAAAGAATATTTATTGATTAAAATTAACTCAAGTAATATACATTTTTTATTAATAATTAAAATATATTTTATATTTCATTTCTTTTACATTATCAGCAAAAAATTTTTTTTTTTGGGACCCCCCTAGCGAAAGCCGCTGGATCCGTCACTGATCGTCGTCTCCGGCTTCATTTCTTGCGCTACTGCAGTTTGGTTTTTGAAATCGGCTTCGGCTAAATGGGGTCGCAGAGAGACAAGAAAGAGGCTAAATGTGTCTGGATCATGGTTGGCCGAAGGAAAGTCACTACAGGGCAAGAACGTGGCTTCCCATTCGTAGTCTAGCGGCGAGGCGTTCATGGCGTCGGTGATGTAAACACTCATCAGTTCATTCACAATCCATCGTAACGAATCATGTGAGAAGTCTTGATTGATGTAGCCTGCCAACTCGACCTTTTCTCCGTCCTTTACTAGGACCGTACACGTACACCACTTCCAAGAGGTTTCGTTGATCATCGTCGACATTGTAGCCGAACAGAGGTTGATCGGAAAGCAGAGCAAAGCAGAGTATGAGTGTGATGATATTTGTTGTGAAATTGCGGGACTTTTCAAAAATGAATTCAACACTTCATTTATATGAACTTAAATTAAGCACTTAATTAAAGTTTTTTTTATTTGGTACGAGTAACATCAATTTAAAGCATGTACCACACAAAAGCACTTACCAAATTGAAACTTGAATTGTTCGTATTGAAGTACATGTTATAAAACATTTCTATCTTGGAATCCTACGATCGAATACGCACCTTCACGCATAAAACAAGACGCGTACATGTACATGCGGAATGAAATACAAGTATTCACCCAACTCGACCGCCAACAAGTTGTTGGCAATGCTTAATTTAAGTTAAAATTTTAATTTTTAAGTATGAAGTCAAGTATACAGGGGTAGTAAGCTTAAATTATTTTATCATTTTATGAGCTCTACATTTTTTTGTGTGAGCAAGTTCTGAGCTCTACATTTAATTAGAGATTAAGGCAAAAAATCAGGCTAATCAGAGCTTTAGTTAGTAGCTCATATATTTGTTATTGAAAATTTCAATTGAGTTAATATGATCAAATCTGCACTTAGATTTATTAAACAAAGATTGGCCAATGGCTATTCTTCAATAGCCTTTTTAACGAAAATAATTTACAAATTATATTTACAGGTACAAGAAAGGCATTTTAAGGTTCCTAAGATATCTGTTTAGAGTTCTGAGATGAGATGAGCTGGGTATGCTTCTGGTTGTCCGAACTGATGTCAACTTCTTTACCATTTGATCTGGAAGGCAAGCTGGCAACCTGTTCATGCGGCCAGGGCCAGTGGGGGCACTTTGCGGAGATCAATTTTAGTTCACAGACGGCGAGGATGCTGTTTGCTGATGGCGTGCTGTAAATTGAGAATTCAGAACTAAGGCGAAAACTGGACAAGGAAACA
The DNA here is from genome assembly GCA_033675215.1 of Rhodiola kirilowii. Classification (NCBI taxonomy): domain Eukaryota; kingdom Viridiplantae; phylum Streptophyta; class Magnoliopsida; order Saxifragales; family Crassulaceae; genus Rhodiola; species Rhodiola kirilowii. The sequence continues at coordinate 44,131,612 of CM066195.1, read as the reverse complement.
GCACAAACGATCCACTGTTTACTATGTCTTCGAAATACAAGACCAAGCCAATCCGACTCAAGACTGAGTCCATCGGAAAAATTCAAGCCACGAATAATGTTTCCCTGCCTTTGACCGGCCTGAACTCCAGTGGTTGAGGTACCTCTGTTTCAAGCATTAATTGCCCAATGCTACTCGAGTGCGATCCAAATACTTTCTTATCGTCCTATGTAGCACACTGTGCATTGTAAGAAAGTCAGTTTAGCTAGAAATGATTGGGAGACAACTATCATCAAATGCAAAATACTTCACAATTCACAGAAGCTGATTGCAACAAATTAGCATCCTTCTTAATCATTTTACTGATGCTCCAATCTAGTTTTGTTTATATTGCATAGATGACTCAGGCCACATTTGCACACAGATCGGATGAGATTTTTTAACACTAAAGTCAGCAACAGAAAGATATATATAGATGAACTTCTCAGGTTCCCAGAAACAACTTTACAGTTAACAAAAATACTTGAAGAATCATAAAAGATCTCAGCCAAATACCAATAAACATTATGAAGGAGCTATTTCACTCTAATCAAATAAAAAAACCAAAAACCATATGAAGAGTGAGAAAACTATTCAAGCAAGCAAAATGAATTCCACAGGCAGGCTATCAGCAGAACCAATGAGCTACTTCAAAAGGACACCACTCATAAGTGTGAGAAAACTCTAAACCAGATCAACAACCACTATCATCATATACATACTTGTAATCAGTTCTGCAGGCAAGCAAAATGAATTCCAAACAATAATCTCGCACGGATATCCAATTACCACATTGACCACATACACGATATTACAGACCCTAATTCCATCTCAAAACTAACACCAGCAATAAGCTAAAGCTAAAAAAACAACTAGCGCTCACACACACATACCACACAAACGTTAAATACACCACCAACAACATTGATCAACAAGCACCAACCGCAACTGCATGCCGCCTAATCCAAACCTCAACTTCATGTACTTTTCAATGCACAAATGGATTAAAGGACTGACCTGCGCGAAAGCTATCAGGCGAAGACAACAGAATCAATTCACAAACTCACAAATCCACAGGTCAAAAATTCACAAAGGCGACGATATATTGAACCCTAGCCGCCTAGCGCATAGCATACAGATCAGATTAGATTTTTAACACTAAAGTCAGCAACAGAAAGATATACGTCAGGTTGGCGGAAATGACTTAACAATCAACAAAAGAAATCGAAGAATCATAAAAGATCTCAACAAAATATAAGTAACATTATGAATGAGCTATTTCACCCTAATCAACTTACAAAACTAAAAAGCATACTACTTCAAATTCACAATCCAAAAATCCACAGGTTCACAAATTCAAATCTTAAACCCAGAATATAAAACTTTACCATCGAACCCGTGCCGGAACCTAAAAAGAAGGGTTCTTGCATAGAAAGATAAACGAATTAACCCCAACGGCAGCAGTGGACGGAGATAGGAGAATGCTGCCAATTCGGATCGGAGAGAGATAAACGAACTTTAACTGAACGAAATCCAAGGCCGACGACGAAATTGAACCCTAGCGCAACGCGCACAACCATAGAGAGAGAAAACATCTTTTTGAGTTTTTTTATTATTTGAGAAAATAAAAAATAGAACTCAAACATTTTAAGCTAAACCCTAATAAAAAATCCTTCAAATTGTTAGCCTTAGCCCTAATTAAAATTGAAATAACGATTATCTGCAATTTGACGCCATTGACCGTGTTGACCAAAATTAAATTAGGAGGGAAGAACATGCCCTGACCACACAATTAGGGTTCCGATCACACCACCAACGTCACTCTCGGCTGCGCCTCCTCCGATGATGACTCCGCCGGAGAACGCACCTCCGTACTCACCCTCCGTAACAGCCAACAACGGCAACCTCTTTTGGCGGAGCCATTTTCGACTCCGAAAACCACCAAGTGACAAATCCATCTGCTTTCTTTTCAAAAAAAAAAAAAAAAAATTCCATCTGCTTTAATTACCACATTTGTTGGTGTCTTCATAGGTTGAAATACCTCCTCGAATTGGAAAGAGGGTTGGTTTATAGAAGTTTTTGGATGCAATGTGAGTCATGTATTCACTTGCGATCCAGAAATCAAACCCTTTGCTTGTGATCACAAGCTTGATAGCCATTACAGATCTGACAAGTACTCTCTCTTGTTCAAGTGTAAGAACAAGCATCAAAACCTGCTTTTCAACCTGTTCTGATCATCAACATGTCTCTAGTTCAGGTAAATGGTCAACCCTCAGATCATTGCTGATTTCATTTGTTTCAGAATTTCAGTTACAAACAGCACGTCTCTATTATGGTTTAGATTCTATTTGTTATCAATATTATTGTTAGTGTGTGAATCCAGTGAAAACTTGTTTGTTATTCTGAATCAACTGTTGAATTCAGTAATTTGAGTAAAGTCATTTGCATTCATATGGTCTTCAAGGCTGTGATGCTTTAGTGCAGCGGGAGTTGTTTTTTTGTTTGTCAAATCATGATCTTTAGAACGTTAAATAGCTCAGTATCTGTTGATATGTCTGTTAAAACTTCAAACAAACAACACTGCCTTGGTCTTGGTACGATGCAATCGGTTCGCTATTGTCCTTGCCCCTTGTCTGTTGATTGAGCCTGCTGATATTTGTCTTTGTTGCCTGTTTTTATTTTTAGATGGTGCCGATCAGATTTCTACTTGCTCTTCTGCTATTGCACATGAACAATTGTACCTGTTCAAATTTGGAAATGGGACAAGTTATACGATTCGAGCTCTTTAACTTTGATAATACATCACTCAGGTGATCTTTATATACATTCTGAATGATGTTTTAAACTGTTCTTTTCAATTAATCATTTCATACCTCCGCATGATCAATTTGCAGTTCCTATTTCACAAAGCTCACAATAGGCTCCCCTCCAAAAACGTTTAACATGCTGATTGATACCGGCAGCGACTTAACCTGGGTGGACTGCACAAATGTAAAATTCATTACATGTTTTTTTTCTTTTATATTATCACTGTTATTAGCAAGACTGTAAATTTCTCAGAGATTTTTTTTAGCACTGACTAAAACTATATGCAGAGTCGTCCAAATTTCTATAACACTTCGGAGTCGAGATCAGTTATCTCTTGTCCTAAAAGGAGGACATGCGACTACCAAGTGAATTACAACGATGGGAGCAAATCATCTGGCTTTGTCATATCAGATATCTTCTATTTTGATACGTACCTGGCAGACTCTTCACCTTCTCGGTTTTCAACTCGCATCGTGTTCGGGTAACATTTAATTTAGAATGTTGTGCAAAATATTAAGGAAATTAGTTACTAATTAAAATAAATCAACACAGTTTCAGAGTTGGGTCAATCTGAATGCTGTCCGCTGTTGAAAAATCAGATATTACCTCTTAACCGCATAAAATGTTGGCGAGTGACAACGAAGTTTGAGGAACAAATGTTTGCAACTATAATAAACTGAACTTCACAAAAATAGTTAACTAATTCTTAGGTATGGCTGATGGTGATTGTAACCCTCTTTCCGCAATGCCAAAGACATGCTTAAGGCTAATGCTAACCTTCAAAGCTGTTATGTAGTATATTGTAGTCATAGAGTGATATTTTAGCTTTGTTTTGTTTAATTAAATGTTTCTAAGTTCTGTAAAAACAGGTGCAGTACTGTAAGAAAAGATACAGTGGATATCAACATAGATGTCATTCTTGGCCTTGGGAGAGACAAAGCATCACTGGTTTCTCAGTTGTTTTCAAAACAAATTGCTCCCAAGGTTGTCTCGCACTGCTTAACCAATGGCGGTGGTGGCTATCTTCTTTTGGGGGAAGTAGTAGAGCTTGGCATCGAATATATCCCTCTTATTCCATCAAAGTATTTTTCTTGCCATATTTTCCAATAAATTTGGTCTTTGACTACAAATCTCTGAATATTGTAAATTGTATCCTTCAGGTCGAAATATAACACAGCCCTTAAGAGCATATCTGTCGATGAAAGACAGCTCAATGCAGCATCTTTTGCTACCAATGAGGTTGCCATATTCGACTCTGGAACAACTTATACATTTTTTGCAGCTGAAGTTTTTGATTCGCTTGTAGCCATTGTAAGTGTCCATGCTCCTCATAGTGTCCAATAGAGTGTTTAAATAGTTATAGACTATGGGCAGAAGTAATTCATAAACTTGCCTATACAGGTGTCTGAAGCTGTAAACAGGTCGATTCTACCAGGATATTCTGGGGTTTGTTATGATGTTCCCAGCAGGTTCTTATCACTTTAGACCATATGTGCTTATGTACTTTTAGTGTACTTATGTTTAAGTTTGCATCTTACTTCTTTAAGTATAATAGTAACTTGTTGACACTCAACAGAGAAATTTTCCCACAAATTACTTTGAATTTTGTTGGGGGTGCAGCGATGAGCTTAATGCCCCGGGATTACCTACTAGTCAGTATTTCTATCTTCTTGTCTTTATGATATATGGTATCTCTTTCAGTTCATTTGAACGTCTGTAAATGCTTATTCTCTTATAATTGTATGCCCTCAATGGTAGGATTACGGTGTATGGTGTATCGGTTTCCAGAGGGATGAAAAGTTCACCATCCTTGGAGGTTTCTGCTCATTATTGTGACTCTCAATATAATTCTACACATTTTTGTTACATTTAATGGGCTCTGCTCTAAGCTGTTAATATTTTACTATACAGATTTGTTACTTAGAGACAAAGTTATTATCTATGACCAACCGCATGAGCAGATTGGATGGCTTGTTCGCAATTGTGAGTACTTAAGAGCTAACTTCAGTTTTCTGATTGAAGCATTTGGATATGTAAGGTATTATATTTTCTGTGAGCATCATTGATGATTACATGTTGCTGCAGGCTCTTTACCTTTTAATGTTTCACTGGTCTACAACACTAGTTCAAATAGTGTCTCTAGGAAATTTGGGGCCACGCGTCACTGGGGACTGTGGCGTCTAGCGTTGATCGGAGTAATGATGTGTTTTTAGTCTGATGGTAGTATAATTACAGGATTTCTAAACTATGAAGTCTGTTTAAAGATTGTAGACTTAAGTGAAAAATCTGTTCACTAAACTGGTAATCGATTTGTCTCCAAATATCTTATAAGTATGAATTAGCCAATTGCATCCCAGTCTTGGCCACCGGATTTCACTTCAGATGACATGGTATAAATATTGAAAAATGATTGAGATATAATCTATATATTTGCTACGGTGCATAACAAATGGAGCCTGCCCCTTAGATTTTATTGACTGATAACAATTAATCAAGTACACCAGCAGCGGAACACACCATTGGGATCTGTTGTACAACTTGCTAGCCCATGTCGCTCTAAGCACCATTGCTGACACCATTTTACGTTACAAACATTTCCATAGCGAGGGGGTGTAAAAGCATCCACTGAACATGTCAAAGTGACGATCAAAGTAATCACCAAAACGCAACTAATCAGAATTCTCATAGTCTTCATGATTGTCTGTTGAGTTCTAAATAACTCTTTCTTAACAAGTTTGTTTCATTTGTATTTCAATGACTTCTATTTATAACTCGAATGTTTTCAGAATGTACCTAATTTGTTTCTTCTAAAAAGTTGAACTACTGGAGTAACTGCCTCATTAAATATTGGAAAATTCAGTTCTAAAGTATTAATGCTTTTTTTTGTAGTTTCAAAAATTACTCTATGAGAATCTGTAGTATTTTATTCCCCATTTTTTTATTATATTTAACTATCCTGAATAAACTTAATTTATTGATATATATAAGCATAAGCAATACAGAGAAATGATCAAATGAGAAGCGTGACTTCCATCTATAGTGTATTTATTTGTTTATTTTGGGAATATTTTTGTATTTATTATTTTGTAGTTTTTTTTAAAGGGGTCAAAAAGCCTGACCTGTGGCAAAAAAGGTACTCTTAATTTTTGTATTTATTATTTTGTAGTTAGCGTTATCTTTTGGAAATATTTAATATTCCATTCTTGTATTGACCGTGTTGACCAAAATTAAATTAGGAGGGAAGAACATGCCCTTACCACACAATTAGGGTTCCGATCACACCACCAACGTCACTCTCGGCTGCGCCTCCTCCGATGATGACTCAGCCGGAGAAAGCGCCTCCGTATTCACCCTCCGTAACAGCCAACAACGGCAACCTCTTTTGGCGGAGCCATTTTCGACTCCGAAAACCACCAAGTGACAAATCCATCTGCTTTCTTTTCAAAAAAAAAAAAAAATTCCATCTGCTTTAATTACCACATTTGTTGGTGTCTTCATAGGTTGAAATACCTCCTCGGATAGGAAAGAGGGTTGGTTTATAGAAGTTTTTGGATGCAATGTGAGTCATGTTTTCACTTGCGATCCAGATACCACAGCTGATCCAGATACCACAACCCTTCCGTTTGCGATTATGGACTTCTCTCTTGTTCAAGGATCAAAACTGCATCAGTACCTTTTTCTGATCATCAACATGTCTCTGGTACAGGTAAATGGTTAGCCCTAAGATCATTATTGATTTCATTTGTTCCAGGTTACTTGCTCATGTGTATATTATTATTTGTTGATTTAGCCTTTTATCCTGTTGATATTATAGTGTTCTTGCATGTTTTCATTTTCAGGTGATGCCCATCAAATTTCTACTTGCTCTTCTGCTATTACACCTAAACATATGTACCTGTTCTGATTTGAAAATCGGACAAGTGATACGATTTGAGCTGTTCAATTTTGACAATCTGCTAATCAGGTGAATTTTGTTTTTTTAATATGATGACCTGTTTAATTTATTTAATTTGTAGTTTGAACTAATCATAGTATGTATCTTCTCACGATCGACTGACAGTTCCTATTTCACGAAGTTAACACTGGGCACTCCTCCAAAAACTTTTAATGTATTGATTGATACTGGCAGTGATTTAACGTGGGTTGATTGCACAAAAGTAAGCTTCTTACATATTCTGTTCTTTTATTATCTTTGCTTTTAGCAAAATTGTGAATTTTCCGAAGATTTGTTTTTCAGCTCTGACAAAACTTAAGTGCATAGTCGTGCGAATTTCTATAATACTTCAGAGTCAAGCACGATTGTCTCTTGTCCCGACGGGAAATGCAAGTACCAGATGAATTATATGGATGGGAGTCAATCCTCTGGTTTTATGGTGTCTGATATATTTTATTTTGACACATACATTCCAGACTCTTCGCGATCTTTAATTTATAATTTTGTGCAAAATATAATAGAAATTAGTTACTAAATAAAATAAATCAACTCAATTTCAGAGTAGTGTTGGATCAATCTGAACGCTGTCGACTGTGTAAAAATCATTTGAGAGTGACAATGAAGTTTGAGGAACAAACGTTTGCAAGTATAATAAACTGAAGTTGATAAATTTAGTTAAGTAATTCTTAGACATGGATTAGTTAAGTAATTTCTTAGACATAGATTTAGTAAAGTAACTTTTATGCGCGTTTCCTCCTAGAGCTTCCGAAACACCTGAAATGCAAAACCATACTAAAAAATAAATGTTCGCATATAAAAGTGTCGAAATAAATGGGATTAGCTGACTCTATGAGTCGTATAAATACGACTCATCAGAATTGGTTCAGTTCCCTTAAGGATGTTTGATGGTGTTGTGAGAACTCTCCAAAATGTGGGATGGGTTCCCCATCAGAGGAGAAGTTTAATGTCAGAATCTGCCCTTGATAAATTTGGATGCAAGATAACAACCTTTAAGGGAGTTAGAGAAGTAATAAGGGATAACAAAGTTATAATGAAAAGCATTGAAAATAAGGTTTATACCATGTGATCTCTTCTTCTGAAATTAATCTTGCTGATGAAAATAAAACTCTGTTAGACACTAAAATGTGGCATTCAAGGCTTGGACATATAGGAAATAAAGGACTGCATTATCTGTCTAAATCTGGTTTGATTGATTGCAAGCCTATTGATCTGAAATTATGTGAAACATGTGTTTTTGGTAAAAAAATCAGTTCATCATTTTGGCAAATCTTCTTTTGTTGTCAAAAAACCTTTGGAGTATGTCCACTCTGATTTGTGGTGACCTGCCCAGGTCACTACAATAGGAGGAAGGTCATATTTCATTTCCATCATTAACCAATACTCTAGAAAAGTATGAGTCTTTCCTTTAAAAACCAAGGATGAGGCTTTTGAAAAATATAAGGATTGGAAGATCATGGTTGAGAGTCAAACTGAATTTAAGGTTAAATGTTTAAGAACAGATAATGAGTTGGAATTTTGTAACAATGCTTTTAATGAATTTTGCACTAAGAATGGGATTAAAAGACATTTGACTGTGCCTGGTACTCCCCATCAGAATGGAACTAATGAGAGAATGAACGAGACCCTTTTAGAGAAAGCTAGATGTATGATGTTTAGTGCTGGAGTTAAACCATCTCTTTGGGGAGAGGCTGTGATCACATCTGCTTATCTGATAAACAAATGTCCTTCCTCAGCCATTAACTTCAAAACTCCTCAAGAGCTTTGGACTGGGAAACCTCCCAACATCTCCCACCTCAGGCCTTTTGGCTGCACTGCATATGCCAAAGTGTCTGATGGTAAACTCCAGCCTAGGGCTGCATAATGCTTGGGGTATCCTGAAAGTGTTAAGGGTTATAAACTGTTAATGATACAACCAGGAGGTTATAAAGTCATAGTGTCACATTCTGTTACCTTTGATGAACTGAATTTCCACTTTAAGTCTAAACTATGCTATTGAGTCTCATGGCACACCTGAAGGTGTGATCGATTTTATTCCATCTGGTTTTAATTTGAACCAGGGACATGATGATGGAAACAATGGAGACCAAGCAGCTGAGATGTGACAGTCACTGGGCATAAGTAATGGACTGTAGTAGGTAACAGATGAGGGAAGTAATTCCCCTGTTGTTTCAGGTAATGAGCTACCTCGCCAATTAGGTGGGGGAGCTAGCACTGTAAGTCCTTCTCACTCAAACTCAGCACTAAATTCTATGGACACTAGTGATCAAAATGCTGCTATAGGATCATCTGATTTAGGCATAAATAATTCTTCTGTTGCTTTCTCTGGTTTGCCAAATCTGCCTGATGACTTATATATTCATCATAGTGTGAATGTGCATGAAAATGTTGGTGATATGCCTGATATTTCTGAGTCCCCCTGTGCATGAAACTGAGCCTAGTATTGGTAAATATCAATTGACTAGAGACTGGGAACCTAGGACTAGAATTCCTAATAGAAAATATAAGGCCAACATAGCTGAGTATGATGAGAACATGATGAAAAGTGATGTAATATTGTTGAGTTTGCTCTAAGGGCTGCTGAAAAAATTAATTATGTAATACCTGGTACATATAAGCAAGCCTTGTCTAGTAATGAATCTGAAAATGGAAAAAATCTATGATAGAAGAAATTCAATCTATGCATGAAAATAACACTTGGAAACTAGTACCTAGGCCTGCTGATGTGAAACCTTTGGCATGTAAATGGATATACCGAATAAAAGAAGGTAACTCACCTAATGATCCACTAAGGTTTAAGGCTAGGTTAGTGGCTAAGGGGTTTCACCAAAGAGAGGGCATTGATTTTAATGAGATATTTGCTCCTGTTGTCAAGTATAAAACTCTGAGATTACTTATTGCTATGACTGTTGTTTATGATTGGAACATTGAACAAATGGATGTGAAAAACTGCATTTTTACATGGTGATTTGCTAGAAACAATTCATATGTGCCAACTTGAAGGTTTTATTGGTAAAACTAAACCAAACAATGTCTGTTTGCTTAGAAAATCTATCTATGGATTAAAACAATCACCTAGGCAGTGGAATAAGAAATTTGACAGTTGCATGCTTGACTTAGGATTTATAAGAAGCAAGTATGATACATGCCTTTATCTGAAAAGAGTGAAAAATAATGCCCCATTGTTTGTGCTGTTGTATGTTGATGATTTGTTGTTGATTAGTTCCTCTATGCATGACATAAATCTGACTAAGTCTGGTTTGCAAAAACATTTTGACATGAAAGACTTAGGAATTGCTCAAAAGATCTTAGGGGTAAAGATAACCAGAAACAGGAAAAATGGAGAGATCTGTTTATTCCAATCTGAATACTTTGCTAAGGTGTTAGATAAATTTGCTATTGTGAATGTTAAGTGTAATGATATACCCTTAGGAGGGCATCTTGTTTTCTCTAAGGAAGTTTGTCCTAAAACTGAGCAAGAAAGAAAAAATATGTTGAATGTACCTTATGATGTTGATGTTGGTTCTGTTATGTATGGAATGATATGCACTAGGCCTGATCTTGCTTTCTCTATTAGTGTCCTTAGTAGATACATGTCTGACCCAGGCACAAAGCATTGGGAAGCCATGAAGTATTTGTTAAGGTACTTGTTAGGAACTAAGGGACAAGGACTAGTGTATAGAGACCATGAACCAAGGGTTGGCATTGTAGGCTATGTAGATTCAGATTATGCCAACAATAGGGACAATAGGAAATCCATCACAGCCTTCTATTTCACTTGGAATGGGAACTGTGTGTCTTAGAAGAGTCAGCTTCAGCCCATAGTTGCTTTATCATCCACAGAATCGGAGTACATAGCTGCCATAGAGGCAGCAAAGGAAGCCATTTGGTTGAGTGGGATAGTGAAGGAGATTAATGGGATTAGTGAGCCTAGGATCTTTATGGATATCCAAATTGCCTTGTGTTTGTGTAGGGATCCAGTTTATCATGGAAGGTCTAAACACAGATGTTAGAATGCATTTTATTAGAGACCTTGTGGAGACCCAAACCATCACAGTTGATAAGATCCTTGGGGAGAAAAATCCAGCTGACTTTGGAACTAAAATTGTACCTGCTAACAAGTTTGTTTTCTGCAGGGAAAGCTTGCACATTGATGAGGTTGGATGAAGCTCCAGTCTGAGAAAGCTTGAAGCCAATTTGGTTGTGTTAAACCTTAAATCTGAGGTCATATGTATCTGACTTCTCTTTTCTTTATTCAATAGCACAACTAGTCTTAGGAGGGCATTTGTTGAGAAATATATAATCCCAATTGTATTATAAGTTGATATTGGGACCATTGTCATGTTTATTTCCAATCCAAGTTGTATATTTGAGTTTGCAGGATTTTTTTGGCTAAGTCCATAAGCATTCTGTTAGTTTTGTGCTGCAAAGCACAAAACGGTGTCGTTCTGTGCAAGCAGGGGAATTAGGTTTGAAGCCTTAATGAAACTGTGTCGTTTTCGGCAAAATGGGGGCTTCGGCTGTAAAGGAACGATGCCGTTCCAGAGACGTGCGAGAGTCGGTTAATATTGTTACTACTCAAGTCGGCATCGTTTTGAGGCGGTCTTCAGCTCCACATATAAGCAAAATTCGAATTTGGGACTTAGGGCACGAAACACACTTCTTCTTCCGAGCGACTACATCGATAGTGATTTGTGACCGATTCGATCCAATTGAAGACTGCGTAAAGTTCTTAGACGTCCGACGATAGCAGTGCTGCCGTGTGGTGCGTCGACTCCAAGTGCTGAGGGTGGAACACTCCTGGAGGGCTTTGGTGAACGATTGAGGGCGATTGGACAAGTTCTTGACGCAGTGGCGAGCGGCTCTTCTTCAGGGAAGTTCTGCAAACTTGTTGCTTGGATTGTGTTTATGATTATCATTGCATTGGACTGGATTAATTTGTTGTTTGATTTGGGTTTTGGATTGAGTCAATCCATTGTTTGTAAACCTAACATTTGATCCCCAATATTAATAAAGATAAGGTTTAACTTGCTTAAACATTGTAATCGATCTCTACATCTCTATATATATATGTAGTGGATTAACGAATTGCGTTCTATGTATTGCTATGCAGATGATAAGGTAGAAATGTTAAATTATGACTCTGAGATATAAGGTAGAAATGTTAAATTATGACTCTGAGATATAAGGAATGCATTTTCTCGGTGCATCTCAAATAGAGACTGGACTGCTCCTCTGATTTTATTTAACTGATAAACCTTTTTGAGAAACAACAACAACTAATCAGAACAAAAGCAATGGAACGCGCCACGTGGATCTGTATAACAATTTCCGAACTTGTTTATCTTTAAGCACATTTGTTGGCACCACGGTACGGCACATGGCCACTGAACACGAGGCGGAGTATTGGAAGCAACCATTGAGCACGACATGGTGATCAGAGCAATCACCAAAATGCAACTAACCAGAATTCCCCTTCTTGTCTGCATTTCCTTTGTGTTCTTAACAAGTTAATTTGTGTATTTTCTCTGTATCTGGTTCCAACCTTATTTATAATTCAAATGTTTCCGAAACGTATTTTATTCGTTACTTTGTTAATGAACTACTGGATTTATTGCCACACTGAATATTGGGAAAATTCAGTTTTCGAAAGTATTGATGTGCTTTTGTAGTTTCAAAATATACTTTATTAGAATCTTTAGTACTTCTGTATTTTTATTCAAGTATTCTTCAAAATTCAAGTAATAATAGAGATAATAAATAACTTCTTATTTTTTTTTACTCTGATATCAGTAAATAATGTAACCTACTTAGTTTCTTTTTTATACATAAATAAACATCTATCTAAACTATAAATCCGGGTAAACAACTTTTTATTAGTTTTTCTTAAAATTCCTTTGAATTTTTAAATAAATTCCCAGTAATCAAGTTGAACATTTTTGTAGTTTAAAAAGAGACATCTCTATCAAATGTCTGTTCATAAATGTATTTACATTTAAAGATATTGAAAAGAGTCACACTAATCAGTTATTTAATATCACAAAAGTTTATCTGTAGTTGATAAAAATGATCCAATCTGCATTGGGATTTAATTCAAGGTAAATGTTGATATAATTCAAAATCGATATCAAAACAGCTTGACAAGGTAATGTCGTATCATATGTCTTTCAGTGTCGCTATTTACATTTTATTTACTCCCCCCACAAAAAGATCGCGAAAAGGCCAAACAGATTCGTACCAGTTTTCGCTATTGAGTAAGCGGAACGCACTCGAGCTCAAGCTCCAACACGCCTCTCTCGACGTTCTGTAGCCTTAAAGATATCTCCTGTTTCACCTTACCCTCTTGTAGAGTTATGGCGCTGTCTTTGGCTAACGCGTTCTCTTTATTCGCTTCCCATTTTCCTAGCTGCATTCGTTCGTCCACTGCAGGGTGGTTCTTCTCATTTTCTTTTGCAGCCGTCAGTAGAGGCTGGATATCAATTTCAGCCTCCCCCATGAAATCATCCGTCGTGAATTTATCTTTGTCATACACAAGCTGCACAAGGGAAAAAAAAACATTAGGAGAAGAAAAAAAAATCTTACCGAAGTTTTTTAGCGCTCAACAGTGAAGATAAAAATCTTACGACTTTCAGAGGAGGAACCTCTTCAGGAATTGACAACATCAGCTGCTCATTCCACACTGGATTCAGATTATTTTTTATGACTCGGGTCTTCACAGACTAGTTCAAGATCGCACGGAAAAAATTTGTATTTAGATTAGTTATATTATGATTCAACATGGTGAAGATGTTCGGTGTTAGTGTACAAAAACTCACTTGGCTTCCTAATGAGAGCACGACATAAGGGTCACTGGTCACCATATCCCGAACAGCTAATCTCGTGCCTTTGACAATATTCACTTTCACTAGTCCAACGAATTCAACCATTCCTGCCTGCATCGTTTTAACAACCGGAGTCAGCGAGAGAAAAAGTTACGATGAAATGAGTAATGTAAGATGTAATAATACTGCAGAGTTGCTCTTCTTAGTAGTTTTGTGCTCAGATCGCCTCCAACTATTACGAAATCCATGCCCTATTCCCTGATGCTTATGTTTCTTCTCATTTCCATTGCCAGGCTGATTTGGCAGGAAGGGACAAGACAGATGTTCTTCGGAAGTCATAAACTGTTGGTACTCGTATTTTCTCCTATATGTTACAACAAGCAAATTTCCGATAAATTTTTTTTTTCTTCGGTATTATTCTGCAGAGGAATTTTATAGTCATATTACCTGATGTAGTCAGATCGCTCTTCGTTAGTGGAATCTGGTCTTGGCTTTTTTATCATTTCAGGAACATATGCTTCAAATTTTCTGTTCGCAGATGTATTGCCGCCCAATTTAATCAAAGCGTCAACTTGTTCATCAGTCCATTCGTCAAGCTTCACTGATAGTATCTGTTGCATGATAAACCAAAACTAATCAGTTGTAATAATTCAACTAAGAATAAAAATCGACCAGGCAGATGCAAACAAGCGTAAGTCTTTATTCTTACGATTGTTGATCCTGCATACCTTTGATATATGCACGCCAAGGCTTCTATGTACACCTGAGCACTTGATGCATACAAAAACTCCATGATTCACAGACCTGGAACCAGTGGAATTTTTTTTACACTTTTTCAACCTCAAAATTTTTCTTCAAGTAGTTATTAAGCAACTTCGAGTATACAAAGACTCGTATATTTATGAAATTTTGAGATTCCGGGTCAACAAAGATGGAAGATGCTATGCATCGTAAAATTGGCACTTACACCCATTTGGGGTCTGGAGATCCACAATCTGCGCAACTTTTATTGCCAGGTTGATGTAATAAATTCTCCAGCCTCACTTGCGGACCTGGATAACACAAATGTTATTAGTCTGTACTCTGTAGCAGTGAAAACCTTAAAACTGCAAATCAAACAACGCAGTATATATAACCCAATGAATATAAAATCACATATAAGTGTCAATGTAAGTGAGTGGATTGAGTATGATATTCCCTGAAAATGGAAATATACCTGATGATTCTCTTCGTTCTCCTTCATTACTCCAACTAGTCGAAGGATCCGATCGTAAAAGTTCCAGCAGCGAGCATCCTTCCCCTGCAAACACAAACTCATGGTATTTTATTTATTTATTTATAGATAACCGAAGTTCAAGCTGAAAAGCCATCTATTCAAACCCCGGGTTAATGAAAGAGAGAAGAGGTTTAAAAGAGAGACACCTTGAGCTGCACATGTCGTATAGGATGGGGCAGATCCTTTTCTCCGACTTGCAGGCTTATTTATGTATCTAGTCACACTAGATAAGCTTAATGAAGGCCTCATTGACGGATCAGCTCTATCAAGGACCATGGGTTCCAGAGACGACTCGCTCCTCTTTGAGAGCGCCTGCGCTGGTGGGCATGGTAGAGGGAACGAATCATTTTTATTTGTGGCTACCACCGGCATTGGTGGGCATGGTAGAGCGAATGAATCATTTTTATTTGTGGCTAGCACTGGCACTGGTGGGCATGGCAGAGAGAATGAATCGTTTTTCTTTGTGGGAGCTGGTGTCAGCGGGCATGCTTGATAACACGAATCATTCTTATGTGAACACGACGGCGTAAATGGGCATGCTACAGAGGATGATACATCAAGGGGCGACTGATGAGCGCCGCCAGATCCTGTCATTTGACAATAAACAGATGCTCGGAGGACTACGCAGTACGAATAGAATTACAAGTGAGAGTTAACATGTCTGTAGAATCAATTTACTTATTTAGATCAACATTCTAACTTATCAATTTATGGTTGTAACTACTGTGATGACTTCCATTCTACTTCAACCAAACCAATCCGAAGAGAAACAAACATTGGTTCAAGTAAATGGTTGAACCAACTCAAGATTCCGAGAAGGAAAAAAAAAGAGAGAGCCTTGAATCTAACGCATTCATGACCCAACAACAAAACAAGTTTCCGAGGTTTACATACTTTAATAAATCTCCTCCAACTCCAATTATTCCATAAGATTGGATGTGGTTAATCCACCAAGTTGATCACATCACCATACAAAAAATAAACATTTTTTTATAAAATAATAAAACAACAAGCAGATCCAAATTGATAAAGATTAAAACTTTTACCAGGAAATTTGCAACGGTCGGAATTATCGCGAGGGGTTGACATCGTGTGCTGATAAAACAAAATTCCGCAGCTAAAATTTATGCAAAAACGCAGCAGTCATTTCCTCTAGGGCTCCTCAGCTGCAACAAAATTCGAAAAATTAAGAGAATAATCAGACCCATTGGGATTAATTTGCCAGATAAAAATTCACAAACCCCACCAAAAAGGGATTGATTGATTGATGCAAATGCGATACCAACCGAAGAACGAGGCTTGAAGAAGATAATTACAGGAACGAAATTGGGATGGGAATTTGTTGGAAATTGAAATTGGGGTTTACAGAAACCAGGTAATGCAATTGCAAGGTGTGGTTGTTTCAGGTAGTGTATGAAACGTGGGAATGTCAACGCAGGAAGATGAGACAGAGACATCAGACAGGCCACAAATGATGCATGAAGACAATTTTTTCGTTTCTGAATGTCTCCATGTTTTTCTCTTCTTCTTATTTTTTTTCTTCATTAAAAAAAATGAAAAATTTGTTCAATAAATTATTTATTTCTTATTTTGGTAATATCAGAAAAAAGCTGGAGTAAAAAATTAATATTAATATCTCCATTAAATAGTATAGTACAGTACATTCTTGAAAATGCCAAGAATGTTTCTGAAAAAACATACACTAAACAAATAAACCACATTTTCAATGTCATGAAATAAAGTAGAGTTTATGAGATATCCAGGTCTATATGAGCTGCACGTTGGTCTGGTACTTGGTTGAACGCAGCACGCCCAATTTGTAAAACAAGCTGCGCATGCTTGGGCATCTACCTGGTTGTGACCTAAAACCAGAAACGAGTGGATGTTTTAGTACACTAGAAATAAAGAAACGTGCATATAAAGATATTTAGAAAAAACAAATTGCAGAGATTATTGTATTCTGGAAGACGCTGGTAGAAGAGCACAGTCATGTTATACTTGGTGAAGCAGACTAAAAAGATCTAGTCAGATGTCTGAATCTCTTATGTTTCGTATGGAAGTCTAAATTGGAAAAGGCACTTTGAGAATCATATATCATCTATAAGAAACCATAAAGTTAATATCATCAACACGCTTAGAAAGCTAATGGAAAATTCAGCATTGATTTTCACAGATAATTTAACTTCTGAAAGGACTAGATTTAGAGGAAAATACCAGTTCATTAGGATGACTAGCTGTGCAGCTGTACACTGCTGTCGTTGAATCAAATAAGTCGGGGAGGATCTCAAGTTGTCTCAACCTCCTGATACTCGGTGCAAACATCCTCAAATGACATCTCCTCAAGTAAAGAGTCGAAGCACCAGTTCTGCAAGTTCTATGGAATGTAAATCACAACCGTAATATAAATAAGCATGATGAGTTGTGAAATACAAAGTTCAAAACTCCCAGGACAATTGACCTGGAGGAGCTATAAGAGATTCACCAACACTCATGATAAAGTACACTTGCCTGTACATAATCAACTAGTGTAACTTACATCCACATCAGAGTATATGAACTAAATAATCCTAAAGTAAACAACAGTTAACCAACGTTTGCACATTAACAAAGTACATAAAAGTAATGGGATTATCAATCCAGTTTTTTTCATTACTCTATTCTTGTAGCCCCGCCTGCAACATTTAATGAACCTGTAGAGATGAAATTCAGGAATAGGAAGAAATTTGTTAAACACTAACCACCACAAGGAAAACAGCAACTCTGCAACTCTATGGCAAAAACTAAATAAGGCGTAAATCTATCAGAACCAGACATAATGAAACTAATTGGAACATCAAAAGCCTTGAGACAGTAAGAAATAACACAGGCATCTGAGAAATTCCAACCCCAAATAACATCAATCACAAATAAATAGAGATTAAACAAGAGCACAGAAACAAGCATATCTCCATTCAAAATGATGTTATTGAGTGTATATTATTCAACAATACAAGTCAGTAAGTCACATCCATCATCAAAATGAATAGTGACGGTGATCGGTGAACACCAAGCAGGATATTCTTCAATTGTACAAAACCATCGAAATCATGACCATGGCCACTTAGCATCTGTCCAAACACATGGTCGATCATTATTGTCTTTGTTCACTACAGTGCTTGAGTTAGTTGGCTCATCGCTCTTGTCTGCACCAAAGTTTGATACCGGGCAGCATCTTAATTTCTTGTCTCGCAGCAAAGCATCTTCCTTATAATTCGGATTCGAATACCTAGGATGTTGGATAAAGCGAACATTTTTCCACCAAAGCTTGAACGCATGCCAATAAATCCATACTGCCACTTTATGAGGCATCAACCAAAAAAACCTCTCTTGATCAATCCACAATGACGATAATCTCTTAGCCTTCAAAATAGCTGTAAAATAATCACCAAGCTCCGGATGCTTGACACTAATTTCTACATATAAATTTTCAGCAGGCTCACCGGCTTTTATGCTCCAATTTCCCAACATATCCATAAACGGACTAACATGTAAAGGCTTGGCTACTAAATCCAAATCCGGATCAAACAAAAACCGAACCTTTTCGCCCCAAGGCGTGTTGGTCACCATAGCAATACATTTCTTCAAAACCCTAACGCCGCCTTCCAGATCATAACAGTAATACACACTCAACGGATTCTGCTCATATCCCACACTTGAAGGTATCGTCAACAGCAACACTGATCCAGACGTCCCGGCGAAAACCCTAGCTTCGTCGGCCGACAGATGTCCTTGTTCCGGAGACCGATCCAGGTCAATTAGCGCGTATTTCACTGAGTATCGGAAGGAGTGGTAGACGGGTCGGCGACGCTCGTGCCAGACTGTGCCTTGGTAGAGCTGGACGGAGTTGGCATCTTGAGGTGAAACGGTGCGAGACGGAAGGAGGCGGCGGAGGAAAAGGAGTATGGAGAGAGAGACGGAGGTGAGGGTTGTTGAGAGGATGGAGAGCAGCAAGTAGAGCGCTTCCATCTCTCCGTTTCACTAGCTTCGGCGACTCGACTCGACTCTTCTCCGATCAACGCAGAAGAAGATGAAGATAAGGAGAATTGCGATTGGACCGCAAATTGGTGATTCTGTAGCCAATAATTGAACCGGAGCGAGACTCGGTTTAATATTTGAACCACGTGGTTGCAGGATTATCATTCATTCATTATCTTATTTCATTCGAAAGAGGAGAGACTCGCCAGTCACTATGGCACTGTTGGACGCCATCGTTACCGTTTTGCTGTCGCTCTGTTTGATCGTGTCGTCGGTTCATGGAAGAACGACTAAAGTTACTTACTGCGGTTAGTTTGTGTTCGATTTTGTTTATAATTGCTCTAAGCGTGGTTGTTTACGCTACATTGGTTGAAAAAATTTGCTTTGTAAAAACTAGGGTTTGGTGATTTCTTATTGCATTATGTGGAAATTGAATTGTTTTGTATATGAATTGATGATATGATTATGTGTGGTTGTAGATAAGAAAGGGAATTATGATGTGAAGGTCAGAGGAGTGGAGATAACCCCAAATCCAGTTGCAAAAGGAAAGCCTGCTACCTTCAGCATATCTGCCACAGCAGGTTAGTGACTTGGAGGCCACTTTCCCAGGGATCCATATCGTCCATGGTTTTTGTTTTGTTGTGTTTTTAGCAATTTGCATATTAATGATGTGGTTTTTGTCGGTTGGTGATTTGCGTGCTTGTTTTTTGGATAGTCATACTTGTTACTTAGGCACTGAGCTCTGTCTGGGATACTGTATATGTTTTGATAGTGTCAATGGAAGTCTTACTGCATCTTGGGTCCGTAATGAGGATGTAATGTCTCTCTTTTGTGCCTTAATATCGGCAGATATGTTGCTTAACTCATTGGCTTATAAGTTATAACAGCTTTCAACTTCAGAATTTTTAGCAGGTAGAAGACCACGGTAAATGAAGGTTGTGTTTACTGTTTAGCAGGATGCAAATATGAGAATCCAATATTACAGCTTTGAAGGCTTAACATTATGCTGGCAGGTGAAAAAATAACCGGAGGGAAAGCAATCATTGATGTGTCTTATTATGGGCTGCACGTCCATAGCGAGACGCATGACCTATGCGCCGAGGTCTCTTGCCCAATCTCGTCTGGTGATTTTTTGCTTACCCACAGTCAGGTTTTACCAGAATATACCCCGCCAGTAAGTCTATCCTATCACTACCAGTCATACATATCTAGGTTGCACTCCTAGATCACTGTTTATCATTCTAAAATAAAAAAAAATGATCTTATGAAACCACTTCACTTGACATTTCGGTTAGCTTATCTATACAATGTAGTCAAGTGATTTTCCAAACCTCTTGAAATTCGGAAGCCAGTTGCGCTGATTTCTTATGATGGTAAACATAAATACCCAAACATCAACCCGGGGACGTGGTTAATACAAATATAAATATTTTGTTGGAGCATTGATTTTGGTTGTTTATTTCATGAGTTTTGATTTAATTTAGCTTCGAATATAACAGACACTGAAGACTGAACTATGTTGTGAAAGTTTTTAACCAGAACATGTAACTTGTGCATTATGTTTAGGTCAGAAATCATTTTTGCTCGATTTGCAGCAAACCATTCCCTCTGGTTGCAAGGCGCCGACATTACAATTACAATCATGTCTTTTCATTGTACAAATCTTTTTAGCAGAGTTCTTTGAAGTTTAATTGTTTGACTTTCTGCAGGGTTCATACACTCTCAAAATGAAAATGATAGATGAAAACCATCTGCTGTTGACATGCTTCGTCTTTCAGTTTAGAATTGGTTTCGGGTCCAAAACAGATGTGGCTAGCAGTTAGCCCGTTTGTCCCTTATCCGCTCTGCAGAAAAGAACCCAATATTTCCTGCTGTTGCCCATCCGATTTCTGTTAATGTGTGTATGTGATTGTAAACTAAAAAGCTCAACATGTTCCTATGTACAATTCACTTTTTTTTTGAATGGCGAATGCAGACCTCTTGTATTTCCACGGAATATAAACATGTTCCTATGTACAATTCACTTTTTTTTTTTTTGATGGGAAGAGTTGTATATACTCAGCTTAAAGCAGGCTAAAATGGCTAACCCATCTTCAATTTCTGCTGGTTAATTCGGTTCAGACTATGGTTTAATTATTTCGGTTGATTTAACCAAATAAAGCTGACGTCATAAACAAAGCTGAACCACCATTTATTATTGACACGGATAAAATAGC
Source organism: Rhodiola kirilowii (assembly GCA_033675215.1). Classification (NCBI taxonomy): domain Eukaryota; kingdom Viridiplantae; phylum Streptophyta; class Magnoliopsida; order Saxifragales; family Crassulaceae; genus Rhodiola; species Rhodiola kirilowii. The sequence continues at coordinate 44,110,507 of CM066195.1, read as the reverse complement.
TTATAGCTTTTCCAGAACAATTATGACATCGTCATCATGATCCACGCGTGACAGTCACGTGCAGATCTAGACGAAAGACGCAATAGGAAGAAACCAAACGACGACGACGAAACCGAAGCCGCACAACACCGCAGAAACTGACAGGGCGTCGTATGGGATCGGATCAGAGGCAGAGCTCAGTCGCTGTCGCTGCTGCTGCTGCTATCACCACCGTGGTGTTTCTTCTCACCATCCTTCTTCTTCTTCTTGTCCTTCTTCTTCTTCTCTCCTTCTTTATGCTCACCGTCGCCGCTCTTCTCGCCGTGGATCTTGTCCTTGATCTTCTCCAACACGCCTTCCTTGTGCTCAACCTTCTTGTGCTCTTCGGCCTTCTTGTGCTCCTCAGCCTTGTGGTGCTCGTCTGCCTTCTTGTCGCCGCCGATGTGGAGAGCGTCGCCGATCTTGTTGATGATTCCTGCCATTATCAGTGATGGGCTTTGCTTTGGTGTTTTTTGACTGATTTAGGGTTATGAGGTGTGAAATTTCTGACGAGAGAAGATCTCTATTTATAGTGAAATGAGGAGTCAGGGCTAAAATGGTAAATAACTGCAATTTCTAACTGTATTGACGGAAGTGCCCCTGTAGTCGGCACGCGGCGTGATGATAGTGGATAAGAATGGACATGGTGGTCCATTTTGAAAACGATATCTTCATCCATTTTGTTACTATTTAATTATATTTATCCCCAGTTATATACGGAGTAATTGATTTTCGGCTACTCTTTCAGTCAAAAAAAGAAGATAAAAATAATCAAATTTTTATTAAGAAAATGATTTAGAGTGGAAAATACTCAATGATTCTGCACGCGAATATATTCGCCTCAAATCAAGCATGGCATAATCATAATGAATATGATTCCCACTTTCATGATTCTATTTCTATAATCTTCTGGATCGATATGGTTAATAAGTTCTCTCGTCTAAATAAATGGATAATGACTCAATTGAATAATAAATTAAATATTCAATATTTTTTCACACAATTTTTTTATAATGGGTGGGGTATAACAATTACAATACATAGGACGTCTTATCATCAAGACTTACATTTTTTATATTGATCTCTGAAGTTCAAGTCAGTCATCTTAATCGAATCTGAAATCATCAGTTATATTTATCTACTTCTGAAGCACACAAGGCCATGTTCGGCACTTTTATCATGCATGGATCCACACGTCCATCTCAAATCATCGGTACATTCTTGATACTTGGAGCGCATGCCACCTTGGGTACCTTTACCATTGCAAGACATCCACACGCGAGACGTGAAGAGGAAGCATCACGCGCGAAGCGAGACGACGAAAGCATCCATGTGTGAGGCAGGACGAGGAAGATGAATAGAGAGAAGAAGATAAAAATTTCACAAAATAGTGACAAAAAGTGTCATGGGTGGAGCTTGTACCCTCAACATTGTTAAGGTAAACACTACTACAGAAGACACCTTATGCAACGGTTATTTGGACCCTTATGCAACGGTTCATGATCCGTTGCATAAGCTACCGTTGCATAATGTCATGACATTATGCAACGGTTCAAAGAAAACCGTTGCATAAAGTCATGACATTAGGCAACGGTTCAAAGAAAACCGTTGCATAAAGTCATGACATTAGGCAACGGTTTTGAGCATAGAACCGTTGCGTAATGTCATGACATTATGCAACGGTTTTCCATGAACCGTTGCATAATGTCATGACAAATTCTGCAATATTTTAATTGTTTTATAGCTCAAATCCACCTAAAAATTAAATACAAAATGCAAACAAGTGTAATGTCCTATTACTCATTTTCCAAACATCAAAATACTTTCATTTCACTCAAAATACAACCATTCATTACACCATTCATGTAACTTCATATAACAAACATACAAGCATCTAGTCTGTTCACTATCCCACTATATCAGCTGTAAATCAAAGCACCTTGCGCTTTTGTCAGTCCACTCATCGTCTGCATTTGCTTCGTCACTTGAGCTTCCATGTGAGAAAAAACCATCGCTAAGATATCCTCACTTCCAGTTTCTGCACACACACACAAAATCCAAAAGGCTAAGATATCAACCAAGTGGGATGAAAACAATGTTTCTCAAGTCAAAAGAAATGTCAAACACAATCATATGATTTTATATGTATGAAGGCACAGACATTTACAAGGACTTCAACATTTAGCACTTGTCAGCAATATAACTTGAGTTGTGCGAGATATTTATAATCAAATCCCTCTGACAGGTATAATTTTAAGGGTAATTTTTCTAAAGATGTGTAGAATGTACAATACCTTCCAAATCTTTTCCACTGGCAGCAGCAGCTCTTCCAATTTAATCCTTTTACTTAAACAACACCACACTTACAACAAAAGATACTTCTGCAAGGGAGCAAAGACCCATATCCATGAGATCTTTCAATCGACCAGGAGTGCCAATAACAAAATCCTGATAAGTATGACGAAGAGTAAATCAGTCTGAAACCATAAACTAGCGCTACAATCATGTCCAGTTTCCACATACATATACCAGAACATAAACAATTAAATACTCCACCATTAGAAAAGCTTACAACACACTGAAGATACACTGCAAGGCCTCCCCGCATCAGAAAGAACATCGAAAATTTGCATGTATCCTGTACATATTAATCACACATTCATGGACAAAATGGAAACTCAGTAAAACACTAAGCCACTTATATTGATTCCTCAGGCTTTTCTACTCTCAAATAGCAAACCTAGTAAAACAAACGACACAAGCAATTACATTTTTCTTCAAAAAAAATGAAAATGCATTACGGACGAACCGAAAAAACCAGACGGTGAGCAGAACGACGAGGCTCCTGATCCTCCAATCCACTCCAACCTCGCTCTTCCTCAACGTTAACTTCAACAGAAGTCGACGACGAAGCAGCAGCAGTAGCAACCGTCGTCACATCGATCGAATTCAAAGCATTCTGGACACTATCCGGAGCCGATTGTTCATCCATTCTGCCAAATTGAAATCAGATTTTGGTAACTGCGTCGGCCCCTTCCGCCTGTGAGCCAGTCGTCAAAGCTTGCGTCGAATCCGGCTGCGATTACTTGGATATTTGTGGAGAGCCGGAGTTTATGGAGAGGATGGAGGTTGTTTACGGGGAGAAAGCATCGGAGAGTGAGGGCGATTGTGAAGAGAGACTTTGTGTTTTAATTTTAGGGTTTACTATTATGCAACGGTTTGAATTTAACCGTTGCATAATGTATATACTTATGCAACTGTTATTAAGAACCGTTGCGTAAAGTATACATTATGCAACTGTTATTAAGAACCGTTGCGTAAAGTATACATTATGCAACGGTTCTTTAAAACCGTTGCATAAAGTACACATTATGCAACGGTTTTTTTGAAAACCGTTGCATAACATTGAACCGTTGCATAATGTGATTTTCGAACCGTTGCATAATGTCCTTTCTGTAGTAGTGAAAGTTGGAATTCTTCCACTAGACCCCTCCATTGTAGGCTTTTTTTTTACAAAATATTCAATATTTGAGAAATTGTTTTGAATAATGAATGTGGACGAGTTTCAGCACAACAAGTTGTCACAATTTTAAATGACCATTGTGGAGTTTAAAGCATTGTTGTGAAAACCGGATCGGTCGGTTCGACCGAGAATCGGTCACCATACCGGTTTGGTTCTCTAATCGGATCGGTATTGCCATTGAACCCGCTCTCAATCAAGTTGAACCGGTGGATTTTTTATTAATCCGGTTGACCCGGTCGGTTCAACCGCACCAATTTTGTCAGAAAAAATTAAATTTTTGAGCTCAACAAGAGTTCTTCTTCTTCTTTATAAATAGAAGTTAACCTAAGATACAAGGCATAAAAAAACAAGGCACCTAATGCATATTTAGTCACCTTCTTTCCACTATGCTAAAGATGATTTCTGGTTCTAAGATTATTAATTTATATATATTCATCTTTCACACTTAATACATATTATTAATTTAACTCTAAATTTAATTTAGTTAAATAGTACTTCACAACCGTATTATATAAATATAAGTCAATAATATTCCGGTTATGTTAGAGTTATTTCAATTTTGAGAGATATATGTAACCCTATTTTAATCAACACTTCGATAAAATATCAAAAAAATTATTATAAATTTTGAATATAATATGATTGTATAATGAGTTGAACAAATTGAAATACAATTATCCGACATGTTTAGATTATTTAAATCATAAACATGTAAAATTATAAACATGTAAAATTTAATTTGGCCATAAATCATGCAAAATTTAATTTGGTCATAAACATATTAACTTATAATGTCATGTATAACTATTTTATTTTTATTTATTTAGACTATGCGGATCAATCCGGTTCGATCCGATTGAACCACTAATTCATTAACTCAGTTACCTGATCGGGTCAATCCCGGGTCGATTTTCACAACACTAGTTTAAAGATAAGGTTAATTTTAGATATGCCAACTTTTAAGTTCTGTATTTCTATTTCACACCACCTTCATTTTTATTTCACCTGTGCCATTTTATTAGCAGTAGCAGTTTGAGCAAAATGCTGATATGGCTGCATAGGTGTACAATTTGGGCCACATATATGCTGAAGCTGAATTAGCTGACACATCATACCTCATCATACGTATTTTCTCGTGTTTCCTGCCAAACGTCATCCTTATGTAAAGTGTATTCACAAAACGCCGTTTGATTCCGAAATCGCTTCTCAATCCTCCACTTCATTAAAACACACAATTCAAAATTCTCTAAATAAATGGATAATGAAATTGAAGTTCAATTCATGAATGTGGACGAGTTTCTAGCTTTCTGCACAACGAGTTGTCACAATTTAAAATGGACCATTGTGTAAAGATACAGCAAGTGTCCCCTTCATGTCAGTGACAATATAAAGAAACATTAAATAGATATATTATGTATAACATTTTTTTAAAGGTGGGTACAACACGAATCATAATATTTCAATACACCTCAATACACATCGTAAAAGCATTTATATTTAGTACATATACTGGTCTTCAAAGACCTATCAGACATGTCGATTGGATCCGAAATCTCTGATACATGTAACTCAATCTGAAGCGCAGACTAGGTTCGACACCTTTACCATAGATCCACACACATATCCACCCGAAATCATTGATACATTTTATCGACTTCTTAAGCACATGCCACGTCGGACACCTTTATTACCATTGTGAAACGCAACACGTCCATGACGGCTGAGTTGTAACACTTCCACGAGGTGGGAAGAAGACAACATCCACGAGGTATGGAGAAAGCATCCACGAGCTATGCGGCAAGAGGATAAGGGAAAGAAAGAAAAAGAAAAACTCACTGTACGATTCTTGCGCGGATCGAACTCGACAATGACGAGAATAAGAAAACTGAAAATGAAATCGACACACGATTTACCCTGGTTCGGGGACTTCTTCCCCTACTCCAGTAACCAAACGAGAGCAACTTTTATTGAGCTTTGGAACGAATTACAATATGGGTTTGATACACGATGATGCAATGAATCAATGATCGAAATCTCGCTAGCCAATGTCTACCAGATTGGAAATCCTCAAATCTGCCTGAAACCCTAACCCTAGCTCGAAAACGAAGAAGATGATGATGCATTCCCAGGCGTGGACTGAAGCTTATAAACCAGAGCCAAAACGACGACGTCTTCATTGCCAGCTGGGCACAACGGACATAAACGAACTTAACGGCTTGCACGTGACTGGCACGAGCTTCACAATTGAAATGCATATCCGAATAAAACGGCGACGTTTAGCCCTGTCCACAAATCCCAGTTTGATTTCAAACTCAGCCAATCCTCCTGCACTTTTAACTGAACAAACTAACTGATTCAACCATCAAACAACCTCCATAAATTCTAATAAACAAAGCTCAATAAAAAGAGAAACTAACAGATTGAGTTCAACTCTCATACTCACAAATTGTGAGAAAAATAGTGACCCGAAGATTCGAATCTGGAGAAAAAAGATTCAATATGAATTTCGTAATCAACATGTCACTATCCCTATTGATCATTCTGTATATCATTTTAAATGGACATTTTGGTAAATGAATTATCTTATACGTATATGATAAATTCAGTGACACTACTTTATTTCTGATGGAGGGTTTTTGTGGCATTGGTACCGACCACAGATTTAAATTTGACAAATAAAATAAGGTTGCCGACATAAGGAGTTACGTGTGAATCGCGTAGTTAAAGAGTGATTTTAGGGATCCCAACACGAGAGGCTCCTCAGATAGTGATGCCCACACATGTTCTCAACCAATGACTTTTCGTCACATCCCAACTATCGATCATGACTTCCCATCCAAATTTTTTTTTATCGATCATGACAATTTTGTCTCATCTTTTAATGGAAATTTTTAAAAAGAAAATTAAATTCTACATAAGAAGTGGACAATCTCAAAATTCATGTCGTAAGTGTATATAGAAGGTTTGACCTTCTGATCATTTGATCAAAAGCTATAGCAACATGTTAGTTTATATTTAATTTTAAAATCAATGAATCATTGGTAGAATGTGACTTAATTCAGTCGAGGTAACAAAATTCCGTATGATATCATTGATATTATATTATGATTATAACTTTATAAATTTTACTCCCTCCGTTCTATATTTTTCTTCTCACTTTCTTTTCTGGGCGTCCCAAAATTTTCTCCCATTTCCAAAACTTACCATAAATACCCACATTCACATCACATTCACAATCACCTTATTTAATCATTTATCTTCAAACAATAATCATTCTCATCCGTGATTGGTTGATTGAGTTTCACACAGATTGTGTTTTGTGAGTAAAAAAAATATGCTGAATTGTGATTGGTTGATTGAGTTTCACACAGATTGTACTTGCAATGATGAAATTGTACTTGCAAATATAATTAAGTAACATATATTATTTTTCTTAAAACCTGTGCAAAATCACAAAGGGGAAGAAAAAAATTGGGACAGAGGGAGTAATGTATATATATAGTAAGTTATTAATGAGTGATGGTAGTAAATGAATGTTCAACTAGAGTAGAGTACAAATGTGGATGGAATAAATAGTGAACATGTGGTATCATTCAATGGGCACATATATATATAGGGGTCAATATTCAGCAATAGGTTCGAAAGCCCTGCACAAAGCCCTATGACCTACGAGCTCTAGGGCCGGCCCTGCCCTATGTTGAAGCCCTTGAGCTCTAAAGGCTTAAGGTTGAACATAAATCATGATTTTCAAGCCCTGTTCGGCCCTCGAGCCCGTCCTAACTATGACCTAATTAAGCCCTGCCCTGTCCGCCCTAAAAAACCCGACCTAATTGTGACCTAATAATGTTCTACTCGGTTCTAAAAAAGCCCGATCGTCAAAGCCCTACTATATTTTATCTACTATAAATTAAGTCAATTTTTTTTTTGAAATATACACTTAGACTCTATGAGATATTCAACTGCTTAAGAGGGCTAGGATGAATTCAAATACATCAACTAATACTTCCGATTTGAACATGTATCTGGAATTGGCTATAGTGGAGGTTCAAGATGAAACTTCATTTGATATTTTGTCATGGTTTTTTTTGGATCATTGAATGCATCAGGGAGATTTTGTCATGGTTCAAGATCAAACTTCATTTGATATTCCGATTTTTTTTGTACATGCTTGGTTGTTGCCTTGTTGGTTTACTACCCAAGTACGCCTTTGTAGTTTTTTGAATAGGCGGAAGTTGAAGATGTAGAATATTTTGCGCTTTTGTAACTTTTTGAATATGATCAAGTTGATAAATAATTATTTTAAACCCGACCCTAAAGTTCAGCCCTAAAATTAAGGGCCGTTCGGTTCGGCCCTAAAAGCCCTTTCAATGTTCGGCCCTAAGGCCGGCCCTAGGGTCAACATTTTTAACGAAGCCCGGCCCTGCCCGGCCCTAATTATTTTGAAAGTCCTCCAAAAATGGTATTTGTTCGGCCCTAAACCCTTTCAGTAAGGGCAGGGCCGGCCCTGCCCTGCCCATTGTCGACCCCTTGATATATACTCGTACTATTATACGTCCTTCTCCATGACTGTGCTGCCGACACTTTCACCGTATCATAAAACAAACACTTTTTGTCCGCACACTTACAGTTTAGTTACAAATATATTGGCTCGGGATTTTCAAGTTTCATATGAAAAGATTTATATTTGAACATTAATATGACGATTATAATATTATATATATATATTTGAAACTTTTTTTTTGTGTGAATTCGTTTAAGAAAACCTAAACTGAAGAAAAAACGAGGCCGTTTTACAAAAATATGTGGTACACACAACATATTTTTTTACGGACAGTTTGAGTATCTGAATTATCACCATTTTTCAATTTGTGGACCGATCTATAATAACTTACAAACAGGGTGCAAACTATCAAATAATTTTCCAAACCTAGGGCAGCGTCTAACGCCGTTAGGGATTTCACTAACTCCGTTAATTAATAATTAATTAAAAAAATTTAAAATTTTTATAACAATTTTAAAAAAGTTAAATAAAATTAAAATTACCAACCTATTTTGAAAAATGTTAAAAGATTATAAAAAATATAGAAAAAATTAAACACAAACTGAAAAATACATTTCAAATTTTTTAAAAACTTCCCGTACAAATAATTTAAGAAATTATTGATTATTGTTTCTATCTAGTTTGAACTTTATAAGGGGTATTAGGGAGATATTCACATCAAATGGCTAATTCAAGAAAATATTTTTCATTTTTTCTAAAGTTTCAAAAAAAAATTTAAATATTTTTTTTAAAGATTCTCTATTTTTAATGAACCCAAACTATAATTTTTAAAGTTTTATAAATTTAAATTTCTATAAATTTTTTGTAACTTTTTCTATATCTTTTTATAGTCTTTTTTAACATTTTTTCGAAAAAGTTTGGCAATTTTAATTTTTTAAAATTGTTATAATTTTTTTGATTTTTTAAATTCTTAATTATTTTTTAATTAACGGAGTTAACGGCGTTACTGAAATCCCTAACGGCGTAAGACGGTGTGGCGGCGCCCCCAATTTGGAAATTATTTGATAGTTTGCACTCTGTTTGGAAATTTTTATAATTCGGTCCACAAATTAGAAAATTGTGATAGTTCAGATACATAAACTGTACTTATCTCTATTTTCTATAGCGATTGTTTCGTTTAATTGGCCTCGATTCTAACTAAAAAAGGGGCCTTGTGGGAGATGCGGCCCGAAGTCTTGGCCTTACTGGCTCCACATTTTCCAAATTCTAACCTCCCACCACGAACGGTTGGATGAATCGTGGATGGATGAGTCGATTGGTAAGATTTTTGTTGTAGCTTTTCATATCCAGCAACTGCTTCCGGAGACCGGTCCGAGTTCGATGACGTCGAAGTTGGAGTCAACGGTGTATTTGACTTTTCTCATGTTGGTACTTCTTGACATTCTACTACTTACCAGGATTAACAGTTAATTGTAAATGCCTCCTCATAGTTCTGATGTTTTAAGTTTGTCTAAAGTGTGTATCTTTATCATTGTCAAATGTTATTGCTTGCTGTTGCCTTTAGTGCACACATGAAATGCAGCTAAACCAACACAGCAATAAACTACTCCAAATTGCACAGCTTTTTAGTTGGAACTATCGCCAACCACGTGCATATCCTTCCCCAGTTGAAACTGTAACTGAGATTATAAAATCTTGCACGAACGTTTGCTGTTCGCTTTTATCGTGAATTAGTCATTGTGAATTACTGAATTCTAGTTAGGCTGAGAACTTGTTTCTTGTCAATACATTTCGGAAAATCAAATCGAAGGTATCAAAATTTAAATCTTGCTCAGTAGCTGACTAATGAGGTATATGTGCATTATGCAGGTGAGCTGGATCAGCCACGAAAAGGACATGTCGCAGAAGTGAGTTAGGCAGACCAGATCAGTGGGAACTGGGGAATGGGAGACTTGTCGCAGGGAACTGCCAATTATCGTATATTACATTATACACAAAAACAAGAGGTAAACGTTGTTGAAATGGGTATCGTCTGAATATAAAACTCAACTCTGTGTTGTTAATTACTTGTTATGTCTTCTCTTATCTTTCTTTTGAAAATTAGTATTATAGTTTTCAGCCATACCCATCAACATCATGGTCATCATATTTTATTTCCAACATGTACATATAATTAATCACATCTCAAGAACACAATACCGCTGAGTTGTTGTTGTTGTTGTTCCAGTTTCACCAACCATGGCTCGCTGCCGTAGATAGTAGAAGAGCTGTTCATCACCATAATGGTAGTTTCCTGATCTTTTTGGTATTTTCCTGTCTCCTGTCTGCTGTTCTTGCAGTTCCTGATAGTAAAGAAAGTAACTTTAATTACAAAAATTAAAAGCATCACTACTGAATTTAATCTGCAACAAAGAACAAGAATTTTAATCATGTTCCATGTACTACTGCTAGAGTACAAGATTGATAACATGAGAGATGAAGAATGTTATTCTCCAATATGTCTTCGTCTTAAATATTCTCTTCGCATAGTTTCAAGATTGAAACAATATTATATGATTCAAATTTAAAATCCGAGACCTCTTTAAATTCTCATATCCTCAACTGCATCCATTCATATATTGCACGAGGTAAAGATGTCCGCCCTCTAATGATTAAACAAATCCTTTCAACTCTTCCAGAGTACGAGGGGTCCGCTTGAATATTGGGTCATTGACTTTTAAGTTCTAAGCTTCAGGCTCTCGTGAAGATAATGACGAAGTAGGCACTATCCTGCTGGGATGCGCCAGAGTTTTCCTTATATACAATCTCTCAAGTTGTTACTTGATAAATGAGTTTTGTATCACTAACCCAAGTAAGAAGGTTTCTCCATGAAACCGGGTAGTGAACTCATGTCATATCCACTAAGGATAGTTAGAGCTCAAATTAAAATATTTAAATTACTAAATATTGATCATACACGCCCAACATATTTTATGAGAAATTTCATGGTTTATCACTCACAAAGGGAAGTGATCTTATAATCATCTACTTCACGAGATGATATGGAAAATTTCTTGAACCATTATTTTAATTTCAAAATAAAAATGGTACATTACTCTCTTCTAGGAGTAAAATATATTTTACACATATTTCATCCTCTTCGGGAGATGATTTTAACTATCTCATTAAGATAAAACTATGCAATGTGTGCTTATTCATTTCAGGAGATAAAGCAGATACAAGATGTGTATGCATCCACTTATGGGGATTAAGTGTATGGTCGGTATGTATCCACTTCAGGGGATTGCGTATGCGAGATATAAAATATGAATAAAATATTCAGTTACAAAAGTAATTCAAGAATGTGCATAAATAATAATCATACATAACAATAACATAAATAAAATTCGTAAAACTTTTATTACTTACAACATGAAGTGATTTTATCCAGATTATAATCATCTACTTTGGGAGATGGTATAATCACATTACAAAAAATATATATTTGAAGTTTTATCGCTTACAACAGGAAGTGATATATAGTGCTCTTTCCAGGGAGTGAAATAAACATATATTGAGATTTTATCACTTACAATCGGAAGCGATATATATCACTCTCTTCAGGGAGTGAAATAAACATCTCTTCAGGGGATGAAGCTGTATCAACTTTAGGTGATACATGTATGTTATTTCAGTTCGGGGAAATAAATAAAACATTTACTACATGTATTCACTTCAGGTGATACACACGTATATGATTCCACTTTGGGGGAATCGGAAAATATATATTTTATATGTATCAACTTCGAATGATACATGTATGTGATTCCACTCCGGGAGAATCAAATAATTATGCATTGATTCATATATCAATAATAAATAAAGTTTACACATAACGTTGAACCATAACATAAAGAAAAGAATGAACTTTTTTCGGAGTGCTAGGCTATTTTGCTTCAAGTAGCTATAGAACTCAAAGTTTCCATCATCGCATTACCAAGAAGAATAGGGAAGAAGATTAGAGACGGAGAGATGATTACTACCTTGAGCAATTCATGCTGATAACGTGTTATAATATGAAGAAGAACGGATATAAGATGACAGGAGTATGAGAGGAGAAATTGTATTGTTGTATCTTCATTATTCACAATAGCCTCTTTATATATAGTATTACATGGGAGGTATAAAAGGATAACAGAATATAGATATATATATATATGGTAAGTCTAGAATATTGCCTAAAGCAGAATATAAGAATCATATATCCAATATATTTCTAGAACAAGCCGTAGTGTTTCTTCTCACCATCCTTCTTCTTCTTGTCGTTCTTCTTCTTCTCTCCTTCTTTATGCTCACCGTCGCCGTGGATCTTGCCCTTGATCTTCTCCATCACGCCTTCCTTGTGCTCACCTTTGTGCTCCTCAGCCTTGCGGTGCTCGTCCGCCTTCTTGTCGCCGCCGATGTGGAGAGCGTCGCCGATCTTGTTCATGATTCCTGCCATTTTCAGTGATGTGCGTTTCTTATCTGTGCTTGACTGATTTAGGGTTTTGAGGTAGTGAAATTTCTGCAGAGAGGAGATCTTTATTTATAGTGAAATGAGGCGTCAGGGGTAAAATGGTAGATTAAGTACAATTATAATCGGATTGACGAAATTGCCCATGTGGTCGGCACGCGGCGTGTTGATAGTAGATAAGAAATGGACATGGTGGTGCATTGCATTTTTTTTGATTGAGCTAGATAGAAGGTAGTTAGGGCCTGTCCACTTTGACTGAAACTTATAGTGTCTTATCTTATCTTAACTGATCTTAACTTATAGTGACTGATCTTAACTTATCTTAACTGATATTAACTTATCTTAACTGATATTAACTTATCTTAACTTAACTGAAACTTATATTGTATGATGAATAGTAATATTATGATGATGGTATGATGAATAGTAATATTATGATGATGATGAATAGTAATATTTATGATAATGATAAATAGTAATATTATGATGATGATGAATAGTAATTTTATGATTATGATGATGGTATGATGAATAGTACTTTTATGATGATGGTGAATAGTAATGTTATGATGATGAACAGTAATATACTGATGATGATGATGAGGGTGATGATGATGATGAATAGTAATTTTATGATGATGATGAATAGTAATTTTATGATGATGAATAGTAATTTTATGATGAATAGTAATATACTGATGATGATGGTGGGGGTGATGATGGTGATGAATAGTAATTTTATGATGATGAATAGTAATTTTATGATAAATAGTAATATACTGATGATGATGATGGGGGTGATGATGGTGATGAATAGTAATTTTATGATGATGAATAGTAATTTTATGATGATGATGATGGTATGATGAATAGTGTGATGGTATGATGATGATGATATGAATAGTATGATGATGGTATGATGAATAGTATGATGATGGTGATGGTGTGATAATGATGATGGTGTGATGAATAGTATGATGGTATGATGATGGTGAATAGTATGATGATGATGGTATGATGAATAGTATGATGATGATGATGGAATGATGAATAGTATGATGATGATGGTGGTGAATAGTATGATGATGATGATGGTATGATGAATAGTATGATGATGATGGTATGATGATGAATAGTGTGATGGTATGATGGTGATGATGATGGTTTGATGATGATGATGAATAGTATGATGATGATGATATGATGATGGTGAATAGTATGATGGTATGATAAATAGTATGATGGTATGTTAAAAGTAACTTAACTTATCTTAACTGATCTTAACTTATCTTAACTGATATTAACTTATCTTAACTGATCTTAACTTATCTTAACTGATATTAACTTAACTTAACTTACAAGTCAAAAAAACAAGTCAATGTGGACAGGGCCTTAGTATCTGCTATGGATGAAGGGAGGAATCGAACCAGGATTACTTCACTTGAAGACCCACCTGATGCATGCACTCCACTAAGCCATGCTTCGATCCTCATGGTGGTGCATTTTGAAAACGATATCTTCATCCATTTTGTTATTTAATTATATTTATCCCACTATATAATTGATTTTCAGCTCCTCTTTCTTATCTTTATTTTATTTTATTTTTTTATTTTTTGATGCTGAAAGGGTTTGGTTAGTTAAGTTAGTACCCATTCATTTTTTTTGTTTAAAAAGTGAGGGTAGGGACTTCGAACCCAGGCTAACAAGCACGGGAGGAGCGCCGAAACCAACTCAGCTACTCACTTCGCCCTATTTTATTTTTATTTTTTGATTGGCTTATCTTTATTTTCAAGAGAAAAATAATTAAAATTTTATTAAGAAAATGATTTAGAGTGGAAAATAATTAATAATTATGCACGGGAATATATTCGCCTCAATCGAACATGGCATAATCATAATGAATATGATTTTTCCGCTTTTTTGATTCTTTTCTATACACTTCTGGATGGATACGCTAATAATTTCACTCGTCTAAATAAATGGATAATGGTCAATAAGGTGGTGGATAAGTTGACTGATCACTTGTCTTTCAATATGCAAGGTCTTGTGTTCAAACTCCACAGTGACATTTTTTTCTTCCACAAATTTGTGGAATTTTCCAAGTCGGACTTTTCCTACATCCTTCGTGGATGTTTTCCTCTTCCTTCGTTTGCAGGTACTACTAGTGGCGGATCCAGGATCTTATTTTACTGGGGGCAGTATAAATTTTTTGGACCAAATAATTTTTTTTGAGGATAGAGTTTGGTCAAAATTGTCAGATTATTGTTATTAAAATGTGAAAAACATTAAAAATTACTCCTGTGTTTTAGACTACTTTTTTATTAAACTGCAAGTGAACTGAAACTATATAAAAATGACATAAATAAGAGAATAAACTGAAAATTGTTACAGTGTAATTTACTTAACTATTTAAATAAAATATTTACCATAAAAAATCAAATATTTGTGAAGTCTACAACGATATCATCATTTCCGTTTCTCAAATTTTACAAATATATAACACGTGTAAGATAGCAATAGATTATATTTGAATGAGACATCTAATTTTTTTAAAACTAAAATTTATTTTTAAACTATTGGTTCAAGGGTGCAGTTCAAGTACAACCCACTGTTATTTATAAAAACTAAAAACCAAACTTTAAGCTGACACGTGTCCAATTTCGTTATCTTGGATATAACACGGAAGGGTATTATGGTCATTTCACATATATCGGAATGATCAAACTTAAATTGAAATGATCAGACTTAAATTAGAATTATCAGACATAAAAAATGAGACTTAAACAACAATGATGACTTAAATTGGAATGGTCAGACATAAAAATCAGACTTAAACAACATTGATCAGACTTAAATTGGAACATAAAAATCAGACTTAAAACAACAATGATCAGACTTAAACAGTAATAATCAGACTTAAATTGGAATGATCAGACTTAAAACAGCAATGATCAGACTTAAACAACAATGATCAGACTTAAACAACAATGATCAGACTTAAATTGGAATGATCGTACTTAAATTGGAATGATCAGACATAAAAATCAGACTTAAAACAACACTGATCAAACTTACACAGCAATAATCAGACTTAAATTGGAATGATTAGACTTAAATTGGAATTATCAGACTTAAAAATCAGACTTAAAACAGCAATGATCAGACTTAAACAGCAATGATCAGACTTAAACAGCAATGATCAGACTTAAACAGCAATGATCATACTTAAATTGGAATGATCGGACATAAAAATCAGACTTAAACAACAATGATCAGACTTAAAACAGCAGTGATCAGACTTAAAACTACAATGACTAGACTTAACTATACTGTATCAATGATGAGACTTAAAACTACAATGATCAGACTTAAAACTATTCGTGGAGCAATAATCAGACTTAAAACTATAATGATCAGACTTAAAACTATAATGATCCGACTTAAAACTATTAGTGTAGCAATGATCAGACTTAAACAACAATGATCAGAGTTAAAACTATTACTGTAGCAATTTTTAGGACGATTATACCCTCGCATCTGTTATGTATTTTTAAATAAGTCCGTTTTAATTTTCCGAAATATACACGTGACAAATTTTTATTGGGTGTTTAGTTTTTATTTATAACGTAACTATGGTTTGTATTTGATTCGAATCCTTGATTCAAATGATTAAAGTTATCGAGGGCATATAATTAAAGTTATCTGGGGCATAATGTAAAAATCTATCTACACGTAAAGCCAATCAAGCTAATTTAATGAAAATTTAGACAAAAGAACGGGGGTAGTTGCCCCAATAGGTAAAAAGTGGATCTGCCCATGGGTACCACCCTCTCGCGGAGCGTGCTTAAACAACACTAACGTTCTTTCATGGATGTGTTTGTCGATTCATGAATTTAAAGTTATGGGTACCGAGATGACATGCGCTTCATCGATCGAGTGACTTAAATTAAATCTACTATCAAAAAATAATAATAATGAAATTGAAGTTCGATTGAATAATAAATTAAATATTCAGTATTTGAGAAGTTGTTTTGAATCATGAATGTGGACGAGTTTCTGCACAACCAGTAGTCACAAATTTTTTTTTGGGAAAAGTACAAAAAGGGTCCCCGAACTACCGCTCAATTCCAATTTGAGGTCCGAACTACCACAATTTCCAATTAGGAGGCAAATTCAAGATATATTATGGGGAAAGTACAAATAGGGGCTCCGAACTACCATTCAATTCCAATTTGAGGTCCGAACTACCACAATTTCCAATTAGGGGACAAATTGAAGAAATATCATCTATATAGTTTTCATGGTATATTTTTAACTTTTAATTTTATTGTTATATTTTTATTTTCTTTTAATTTCATACTACAAATGAGTATTATTTTTAAATTAGTTATTCATAATTTTTTAATTTATCGTATAACATGTATACTATTTTAAATTTATATAATTTGACAATTTACCGGTTAACATGTATGACAAATTAAATTATTATTTCTTGATTCATTTTCATAACAAAGTGAATATAAAAAGAATATAATGATATATATATATACTCATTTGTAGAATGAAATTTAAAGAAATTTAAATATTATAATAAAATTTAAAAAATTAAATGAAAAATATTTAATTTTACTTTCTACTTTTTGTACTTTTCCCTTTAAATTAACAAATGTATACCCAAAAAAAAGCTATTTGTTGCAATGTTGTTTTTCAGATGTTAGTCCGCCGAAAATACCATGGCATCGAAATGCAGCATCACCTATTCAAAAATGCATTGAACAAATGTCTTGAAAGATTTACAGATGTTAACCTGACAAAAATTTCAATGGTATGTGTATTAATCGGAAGATCCAAATCTAATATGGATTATTTAACTTAAGGGAAATGTACAAAAAGAGGTCCCGAACTAACGGGAAAAGTATAAAAAGTACAAAGTAAAATTAAATATTTTTCTTTAGTTTATTCTATGTATTTTTCATTCAAAATTTTTAACTTTTAATTTTATTATAATAATTTAATTTTCTTTGAATTTCATACTACAAATGAGTATATATATATATATCATTATATTCACTTTCTTATGAAAATAAGTCAAGAAATAATAATTTAATTTGTCATACATGTTATACGGTAAATTGTCAAATTATATAAATTTAAAATAGTATAGTCACCCATCATGCATAAAAGAAAAACAACTTGAAAATTTAACAATATGAATTAAGAAACAAATTATTTTATTTTTATTTTTACATGTTATATGATAAATTAAAAAATTGTGAATAATTAATTTAAAAATAATACTTATTTGTAGTATGAAATTTAAAGAAAATAAAATTATAACAATAAAATTAAAAGTTAAAAATATAATATGAAAAATATATAGATGATATTTCTTGAATTTGCCCCTTAATTGGAAATTGTGGTAGTAAGGATCTCAAATTGGAATTGAGTGGTAGTTCGGAGCCCCTATTTGTACATTCACCAAATATATCATGAATTTGCCCTCTAATTGGAAATTGTGGTAGTTCGGACCTTAAATTGGAATTGAGTGGTAGTTCGGGGACCCTTTTTGTACTTTTCCCTTTTTTTTTTGATTAAGGAACTTTGCTCTTGGAGTGATTCGAACCCGGTTCCGAGTGATGAGTGCCGTCACAATTTTAAATGGACTAATGTGAAGTTTAAAGATACAGCAAGTGCCCTCTTCATGTCAGTGACAATAAAAGAAACATTAAATAGATGCATTCTTTTGTTCAAACAAAATAGATACATTTTGTATAACATTTTTTTATTGTAATTCTGTATAACAATTTTTTTTTATTGGAATTCTATATAACATTTTAAATGGACATTTTGGTAAATGACTTATCTTATATATGATCAAAACTAATAAAATTGTATTGCCGACCATAGGTTTTTTTGATAATGAGGTACAATAACTATAATAGTATAATGCATATGACGCCTTATTATCTAGTACATATATATTGATATCCGAAGCTCTAATAACACATCTTGATCGGATCCAAAATTATAGAATACATTTCTCCACTTCTGAAGCGCATGCCGGGTCCGACACCTTTACCATGCGTGGATTCGCACATCTACCCAAAATCACCATCGGTACATTCTCGACACCTGGAGTAGTAGAGCTCAGTCCACTTTGGTCACCTTTACCGTTGTAAGACACGAAACGTCCATCTTGACGGCCGGAGGTTGCATCACGCGCGAGACGTGAAAAAGAAAGCATCCACGCGCGAGGCGGGACGAAAAAGAGTGAAGGGAAAAAGAAAAGTAAAATCTCACAATATTGTGAGAAAAATGGTGTCCTCAGTACTCGAACCCAGAATGTAAAAATCATATGTGATTCCTTATCCAATAGGGCACCACCCTGTCGGCATTGTCGACCATAGGTTTAAATTTAACAAATAAAATAAGGTTGCCGACATAGGGAGTTACGTGTGAATCGCGTAGTTAAGAGTTTGAGAGTGATTTAGGAATCCCAACACGAGAGGCTCCTCAGATAGTGATGCCCACACATGTTATCAACCATTGACTTTACCTCACATCCGAATTCAAATATCCTAAACTATCGATCATGACAACATGTCTTATATTTTAATTTTTTTTAAAAATTAAATTTTATTATCACAGGTAAGGATGTACAATCTCAAAACTTATGTCGTATATGTATACAGGAGGTTTGAACCGTTAATCTTCTGATCATTTGACTAAGACTATAACCGTTACAACACAATCATTTTGCTAGCTCTTCTAAGGGAAACTTCGACATTGTTACAACACACTCTTTTTTTCTGCACACTTACAGTTTAATTACAAATTTATTGGCTCGGTATTTTCAAGTTTCATATGAAAAGATTTATATTTGGGTCAATAAACAATTAATAGAACGATTATAATATTATATAGATTTGAATTATTATTTTTTGATAAGAAAAAGAAAGATGCAAAAATGCAGTTTTTTGAATGCGTGAAATAAATTTAAGAAAACCTAAACAGAAGAAAAAACGAGGCCGTTTTACACAAATATGTGGTACACACAACGTATTTCCTATGGCGATTATGTCGTTTAATGGGCCTCAATTCTAACTAAAAAAGGGCTTGTGGGAGATGCGGCCCGAAGCCTTGGCCTTAATGCCAAGCTGGTGTACTGGCTCCACGCCTCCATCTTTTCCAACTTCTGACGTCCCACCACGAACGGTTGGATGAATCGAGTCGATTGGTAAGAATTTTGTTGTATTGTTGCTTTTCATCTCCAGCAACTGCTTCCAGAGACCGGTCGGAGTAGATCGACTCGATGACGTCGAAGTTGGAGTCAACGGTGTATTTGACTTTTCTCATGTTGGTACTTCTTGACATTCTACTACTTACCTACCAGGATTAACAAAAGTTAATTGTAAATGCCTCCTCATAGTTCTGATGTTTTAAGTTTTTCTAAAGTGTGTATCTTTATCATTGTCAAATGTTATTGCTTGCTGTTGCCTGTAGTGCACACATGAAATGCAGCTAAACAACACATCAATAAACTACTCCAAATTGCACAGCTTTTTAGTTGGAACCATCGCCAACCACGTGCATATCCTTCCCCGGTTGAAACTGTAACTGAGATTATAAAATCTTGCACGAACGTTTGCTGTTCGCTTTTATCGTGAATTAGTCATTACTGAATTCTAGTTAGGGAGTTTTTCTCAGAAATGACCCAAATGGGTTTCAAAATATTAGAAATGACTCATGTGAGTCTGCACTTTCAAAATGACTCATTTTTAATGAAACCGGATTCACAGGATCCGGTTTTCTGTGTTTTTTACAAAACCGGATCCTGGGGATCCGTTGTTATGTGCGCGTTCGAATGAGAGAACTCCACGTGTTGAGTTTGCACATAATACCGGATCCCCAGGATCTGGTGTTTTGAAAACACAGAAAATCGGATCCTGGGGATCCAGTTTCATTAAAATTGGGTGATTTTTGAAAGTGCAAACTCACATGAGTCATTTCTAATATCTTGAAACCCATTTGGGTCATTTTCAAAATAAAAAACTCCTAGTTCCATCAAAAAAAAATTCTCCTTGTTAGGCTTAGAGCTTGTTTCTTGTCGGTACGTTTTGGCAAATCAAATCGTAGGTATCAAAATTTAAATCTTGCTCAGTAGCTGACTAATGAGGTATGTGCATTATCCAGGTGAGCTGGATCAGCCACGAAAAGGACATGTCGCAGAAGTGAGTTAGGCAGACCAGATCAGTGGGAACTGGGGAATGGGAGACATTATCGCAAACTTGAGTTAGGCAGACCACAGACCAGATCAGTGGGAACTGGGACATGGGAACTACCGATTATTGTATATTACAATATACACAAAAACAAGAGGTAAACGTTGTTGACTTGGGTATCGTCTGAATATAAAACTCAACTGTATGGTGTCATGTCTTCTCTTATCTTTCTTTTGAAAATTAGTATTATAGTTTTCAGCCATACCCATCATGGTCATCATATTTTATTTCCAACATGTACATATAATTAATCACATCTCAAGAACACAATACCACTGAGTTGTTGTTGTTGTTCCAGTTTCACCAACCATGGCTGCCGTAGATAGTAGAAGAGCTGTTCATCACCATAATGGTAGTTTCCTGATCTTTTTGGTATTTTCCTGTCTCCTGTCTGCTGTTCTTGCAGTTCCTGCCACCAGTAAGAACCCCCTTTCTACTTTGCGACCCCTTCTGTTTTTGAATTGGATTAAGTTTTAAGTGATTCTGTTTAATTGATCAAAGTTGAAAATTTTCTTATGTAGGGAGCTTGAGATCAATCAAAGCGCACTCCTCAATACAAGGCACTGCTGCAATACCTCAGGTCAGCGTTTTTCTCTTTACATCCGTTGGTGCTTGATCTGACCTGGGTTCCTTCCATATGAACCTTGATCTGTCGCTTTCTTTATAGTCAACTTGTATTAATTAATTCTCACCTTGCTCGGGGCAACTTGTGTTTTCATTAAGGTAAAAGCTGAAATGAATATTTGAAAATGGAAGTACTGTGAAGCTGATCTGCAGGTGTAGTGGAACATTTCAATTGAATATGATCTCGGTTTCATCCAATGGCATGATTCAGATGAATTTTTTTTTTATGATGTTGAATACCTATAAACACACCAGTCTAATACATATAGTAATTTTATCTTTAAAGTTTTTGCTGGCCATTGAAATTGATATGAATTGATTTACAGCTTTGGAAGAGGAGGAGCGCAGAGGAATCTAATGTCTGGGAGGGACGGATGGACGTGGAGTTGACAGATTATCCAGGGACGGGAGCCAATAAAGGCCACGAGCCTGTCACTCCTTCAACAAAAGGCTGACTCGCTCAGTCCTGTACTCTCCCGTGTGTGTGTGTGTGTTGTGAATTTTCATATGAACCTCCTACTGTTCCCCATTCTAAGTATACATAGCTTTGTGTTGCTCTCTTCTCCTTGACAGACTCATTCTCATTCCATTGTTGAAAAACACAAACATATTGAAATGTGCATATTTACGAATCTCTATTGGCTGTATGCTCTTCTCCTTCCAAGATTCGCCTTCTATGCCGGTTTGGATCGAAGGTGAAGTCTCCTCCTGATTGCTATTTTGTCACTGAATTAAGCTGATTAGGAAAATCCGATTCCGGTCAACAATTAGGCTGTTTTTTAGTCACAGACTCATCATATATCACAAACCAAATAACTCACAAGTATAAGTGGGTGGCAAAGAGTTGAAATTGTGCTAGTGAATTACACAATTCAATAAATTTGTTTCTCGCCAACAGGCGGTGATATATTGGTTAAGGTGTCCACTCAATATGGTTGGTCATTCTGGGGCCATCACCAGCGACTATGGAGTAGATGTTAGCAAATCCATGGTAAAGGTGATAAACTTGACATGTGCTTCAACCGACGGATATATATGTACAAATAATTTCAGGATATGAGCTAGATGCAACAGGGGGCGCTCAAATGAGGTTGGGTACTATTGGTGAAGTTGTGAGGCCCAATCTCACACCTTTAGATCATTTGATCTAATGGTTGAGATTTAAAGGTGCAGGAAATAGTATTTTGCTTTTTACTGTTTGCTTTTTACTATTGATGAATTTTTGTAGTGAGACACGTGACGCACACACAAAGTACGTGGAGTTAGGTGTGTGGTTAAGATAGGGGCCTCACGACCACACCAATAGTGAGTGACCTCATTTGAGCGCTCCTCAGATGCAATATATATGTACTAGATATATGTATTGAAATGTATTATAGTGTTCCATAAAAAAAGAAAAAAAAGAAATGTATTATAGTGTATCGTATCGCATCGTTGTGCCCATTCATAAAAAAATTATTTTTGATAGCCACAGACCGGAAAACATGTAAATTGAAAACGTGCAGTTAGCACTGGAGCACTGTTCCAGAAATCGGCCGATTAATCGGTTGATTTCTCGAAGCCGATCCGATTTGAGTAAAGTCGGATGAAAAATTGGGGAGCGATTATGTGTCCGATTATTCGGCGATTAATCGGCTGAATCGATGATTAATCGGTCGAATCGGTGATTAATCGACTGAATCGGCGATTAATCGATCGAATCGGGATTAATCGGTCTTGACAGCTAAGTGTTAAGGAATAAACTTGGAGGAATTTATTGTAATAATTAAGATTTTTTTAAATTGAAATTGAAAATTAAAACTAAAGAATTTGAGGAGTAAACTTGCTTTATTGATTTGTTTATGTATTTAACTTTAACTTAGTTTCCGTGATTCGATTTGTGTTTGACCTGATATGTACCGTATTTTATTTTGATTACAGGTCAACAAATGCATTTATAGAAAGCATTTATATAACTATTTAGCGATTAGCAATTTCTGTAACGTTGGCGGTTAGGCAGGCCTTCACGTTTGATCCGCGAATAAAAAATGTTTAATTTTTTTTAATTCCAATTAGACCCTAAACCTAATATGAGTTATGAGCCTGCTAATTGGCTTGCCAACCCCAACATGCAACATCTACCATTTTCTAGACCAGGAACAGAAAGGAAAGCATCCAGCTGACGTGGCACATCGCTCATCTCTCACTCTCCTCACCTTCATTCCCCACTCCTCACCCAATCCTTGTTGTCTCCCTTCCTCGACCAACTCCACGATGCTCTCCGCCGGAAAGCTCCTCGCATTCCTCGTCTTCCTCTTCCTCGACCTACTCGACGCTGTTCTATGCGTCGTCTTCAGATTCGTCGATGGAGTACTTGAAGGCGGCGGAGGGGGAGGACCGGCGTCTCAATGCTACTGCAGCGGCGAAAGCCGCGGAGATGAGTTGTCGGAGAGTTTGTATAGGAGGAAAAACGTGTTCCGAAAACTGGTGGGGAAGTTTGTGAGGGAATCGGGTGAAGTAGTTGGTGAGAAATTGGGGAAAATGGTGGAGAGGAGATGGTCTGATTGTGGATGTGAGTCATGCTTGTCTTGGTTGCGAAATGGTGATGATTTGAAGCTTCATGTTGTCACATTCCAGCCCTCAAATGGTAGCTTTTTAATCCTCTTTTTGCAGCTTGATTTTTTATTTTTAATGATTTTTTTTTTAAATTTAATTTTTTTGAATCTTTTTGCAGTTCATGATCATGACGAGAAATCGGTGGAGGTTGAGAATGTGATATTCTTGCACGGGTTTATAGCGTCGTCTTCATTTTGGACCGAGACAGTTGTGCCGAATCTCTCGAAGAAAGTGAAGAAAAATTACAGGTTGTTTGCTGTGGATTTATTGGGTTTTGGAAGAAGTCCTAAGCCGAGGGACTGTTTGTACACACTGAGAGATCATTTGGAAATGGTGAAGAAATCTGTGGTTGAATCTTATGATTTGGATTCATTTCATGTTGTTTCTCATTCGATGGGATGCGTTATTGGATTGGCATTGGCAGCTGAGTATGCGGACTCTGTGAAGTCTGTCACACTTGTAGCTCCGGTTAGTGATCAGGAAATCTCTAGTTTAAAGTGGCTACTTGTTTGGTTGGGTTGTTTGACGGTTTGAGTCTGTTGCCTTTCAATTTTGTCAGCCGTACTTCCCATCCGAGGAAAATGCTTGTGTGACAGCACTTGGAAAACTTGCTGAAAAAAAATTATGGCCGCCCTTAGCATTTGGTTCGGCTGTTATGTCTTGGTATGAGCACGTGGGCCGATGCGTTTGCTTCTTCATTTGCCGCTACCACCTTGCTTGGGAGTCAGTTTTAAAGCTACTCTCTAGGAAAAGGTACGGCATGAAATAGCACACTTATGCGGTTTGGATCAGACCTTTTTGTGCCTTTTTTCTTATCATTTTTCTGACAGATGCTTTCCGACATCTGGCTGTAATTTTTTTTTTGTTATTTCGATTCTTAACATGCTATCAAGAATTCTGAAACTAATTCTCATCCAGCGGATAATTTTCATTTCTGGAACAGGAATCTCCATTTTATGATAGTGGATTTAACTCGCCACACTCATCACTCAGGATGGCATACAATGCATAACGTGCTTTGCGGTGGTGTCAAGTTCATGGATGACTATCTGACAACATTGAATAATTCGGCTGTTAAACTCAAAGTCATTCAAGGTGATAAGGACCAAGTTGTTCCAATGGAGTGCCTGTTGAATATCAAGAAAAAGTTTCCAGCCGCAGAGATCAGAATCCTGAAAAATGCTGACCACAGTACGGTAATTTTAGGCAGAGAGAAGCAATTTGCTCAAGAACTTGAAAGCTTCTGGGATTCGACTCGTGTCACCGATACTACGTACTGATGAAACAAACCTTCGATTCGAATACACTGTACACCGACATTTTCACTTGGGAGTAAATATGGAACTTGCAATTGGTCAAAATCTATCAGGTAACCTTTGTAATTTTACTGAGAAGTAAAAAGAAGATTGATGCTGAAGGCTGAACTCAATGTATGTTATACTTAATTTATGAAATAAAAAACCTCCAATACGAAACTACAGTGCTATCCGTCTACATGCTTTTCTAGAGCTAGTAAAAGTCGCTCTACCTATTTGCAAGGCGGAAAATTATGTATACTCAGAAATTTTATGTTTGGTGCATCCGAACTCTCAACTGTCAATGTATTAGTAAGTGAATACAAGTCTGCGAGGTGCGTGCGTCTTATGAATACAATTCTATATATGTAAATATGAAAGATGGGGACATAAATACAGGAAAAGTGCGTCTTTTGATTGAAATCGCATCAGGTAACTTACTAGCACTGATATTCGTCTGAATTTTTTCATCGTGTTGATAATTTGTTTCATGTTCCATTTCCCAGTACAAATTTCGTAATCAGCACATCTTTTTTTTATCCAGCAGATCCATGTCGATGCACTTGGTAAACCTATCCGCTGTAGAATTCAGTCATTGAAACCCCTGCAGTGTCGTCCAACTAATCAGTGGAGAGCTATCTAAATGCACTACCGAATGCCAAATAGACAAGAATGACGACTAGTTACATCCTGTCAGTTTACAGATGATGGTCAGGAGACGACTTTCCACCAGAGCTATCGTCATCTGTTGTATCACTATCATCATCCTCGGCTCTATCCGGAATGGTTATCGAGGTTTGCTGTGAGTATGTCTTTTCGTGGCCAGTAGGCAAGAGAAGGGGATCCAAGGTCACTTCCTCCTCTCTTTTACTTTTCTGCAATTTATCTTCAACTCCATTATAATCCAAAGTCTTCAGAACTGATTTGTTACCATCTTTGTTGCCATGTTTACCTTCCATTTCCAGGCCAGCCTTGTGCATTGAACCGGGAAGCACGAGGCTGTATGTTGTAGAGAAGGAAATGTCTTCATCGTCATCAGGCACCATCTGACGAAAATTTATCATTGGAGGTGGTATTTTTGTCAGAAGAAATTCTTTCAGATTATTAGCGACTTCTTGGTTATATGGGTTGACTTTCTTATCGTATCGGTACCTGAAGTTCTCATAGGTTGTCTGTACAAAAGAAAATACAACAAAGTCTCAGAGTCTCGACTAACCAGACTACACTGTTCAACAATTTTTTGGGACTTGCAGTGAAGTATTCAACATTTACCTGGTTGGTGCAAATCAGATAAAAGTGGAACACTGTCAGGCCGCCGACAAACCAGGATGCGATAAAGCAGTAGAGTATCAGAGCAAGCGACACAATGTCATTCAATAAAACCCTCCAGGCTCTGTCTTCTTGATGCAGGACACATATCCAAGTGAAGATAAATACATACAAACACAGTGTCGTCGAAAGAGATATAAACAGTATGAAGAACCAGTAGTTACGCTGCAAGAGAAAATAAAGGACCAACATTCTGTTAAGGAAACTTCACGGATCAGAACTAAGCAACCAAAAAATAAAAATCGTCGGTAAGAAGAATAACTTACTAATCCTATGCACTGACCGACCCAAGGACAGTGATGATCAAACTTTTGCACGCAGTTGTTACAGATAGAACAGTGAGAAGCGCGTGGAGGCCGATACAACAGGCATGTCTCGCAGAACTTCACTTTGACAGAGTACCCATTTATTCTCAAACTTTTCATCCGAGGTAATGCAATACTGGTTGTTTTGCTATTGACCCATTCCATTGAGTGGCTAACTTGATTATCTTTTTCATCTGAATCGGGCGGATGTTTGTTTCTCGGAATTATCCCAGGATCTCTACTGGACGTCAATAACAGAAATGTCAAATCCTGCATCAGACTAGCAATAAGTCATCCACCGCTTAAAACATATTACCTAGGGGAAAAGCAGATTCAAGTGATTGATCGGTCACTGACCAGAATAGTGAGTATTAGGCCTCCAAGGAAAACATGATAGCTGAAGCGGAAATTCTCACATCTGGTTCTTCTCAGCATACGGATGCAGAATGTTAACGCAGGAGCCCCAATCATGAATGAAGTTAGCAAAAGAGATGATGCGTCCGGGCCAAAGACCAATCTCCCTCGTAATGCAAATTTCTGGTATATAGTAAAAACCTTATTAATTTCCTAATGAGTCGTTTTCCAGGGCCATCGAATACCCATCCATAATTAATCATTTTATTTTTCTTTCTATGCAGACTAAAAGCCAGCCATAAATCGCAAAATGTACAAAGATGGCATGATCGATCGTGCCTGGAATTCACAAAATATGAAAAACACAAGACGCAGATTTTCCAGGAAAAGGGAGAAGAACGAACTCACATTGTTACCCTTCCAGACTTGGTAAAGCCTTTTGAGCCTAGGAGGAGGAGCCGGAGGGCTGTCAGCTTCAGAATCGTTCTTTTGCCCGAAGCTCCGAACCCTGCCATTGCTCATGACGCTTCTCTACAATTTCTCCTGGCCTTAGATCACCACGGGTAAAAAACCTGATTTAATCTCTCAGAAATCAAAATTTTGGCACAAGATGAATTCTTGGGAGGTAGGTAGTCAGCAGGACATAAAATGCACCTATTTTCTTTGTTTCTTCATCCTCTTTTCCTGTTTTTTTCCAGATTGAAATATTGTCAGATTTGTCTCGTGTTTTCCCAACTGTTTTTTTTTTTCGCATCACATTTCAACTGATTTTCCGTCTCATTTCACGAGATTACGCAACGAACTACGTCGTTTTGATACTTGGACTAAAACCTACAATTCTTAAAGAATTTGTTTATACCATAATGCTGAAAGCAATGAATGACGAATGACACTTTTTAAACATTAAAAAAAAGGAAAATTATACATTGTTGCTCCGAATTATTATTATTTTTCAATTGAAGGTTTAAATTATTAATTTTTCTAATGAAGGATAAAATAAAAATTAAATTCACATATTTTCAAACATCGAGCCGTAGCTACATCGTGATTAAATTGCGAACTCAATCATGTGAACCTCGTTGAAAATAACCCGACAATCTCATCTTAAACACTTAACGTATCAAATCGATATTTCTTCTTTAACACCAATAGACCTTTCTATTGAGTCGTTATCCACGGAAATCATATGATTGAATTTGCAATTTAATCACGGTATACCTACGGTAGTCAGTGTTTGAAAATTTATGAATTTATCTTTTATTTTGACCTTTATTGAAAAAATTAATAATTTAAACTTTCAATTGAAAAATATCGATAGTTTTAAGAAACCACGTATCAATTTTTTTTATTTGATGCACAGGTCTTCTATCTTGAAGTCAGGTGTGCCGTCTCAAAACTTTAATGACAATAATGATGTTTTGAACATGACGTTGATAAACTACCAAAAGTATAATATTTGGATCGAGGAAGAGAAATATGCTTCAATTTAATTAATAGAAATGTATTAAATAATGCCTATAAGTACAAATTGCGAAACCATTGATCATAAAATCCGAAATTGTTGAAATTATTGTTGCAAGTTGTCACTCACCTGTCTTTCACCTAAATCTCTCTTTAAATTCGAAATTTCAGTCTACCGATCTTCTCCAATCCATCAATCATGGATCTATACGCCACCGCGATGGACTCCATCAAGGCCTACACCGGCCTATCTCCCGCAGCTTTCTTCACCATCCTCGCCATCATGGTCGTCGCTTACAAGGTTGTCTCTGGATTCTTCGTCGCCGCTAATGACTACCAAGCCGTCCAGCGCCGGATGCAAGCCGAGTACCGCCCTCCTCCGCCGCCCGTTCAGCTCGGCGATGTCACTGAGGAGGAGCTCAGAGCTTATGACGGATCTGATCCTGATAAGCCCCTCCTTATGGCCATTAAAGGACAAATCTATGACGTTTCTCGCTCCAGGTAAAATTAAAACCCTAGAAAATTATCTATTTTGACCTATTTTGACTCACTTTACACTCTTCTTTTGTTGCGCCGTATGTTTTAGTCTTTAACGTTGACCAATTTAGACCTGTTTTGACCACTTGTGGGTATGTCAGTGTTAATTCTTATGTAGTTATTACTTATTATTTGCGTTGCATTGAGAAAAGGAATGTTATTTAATTCTGGGGTTGATCAAAGTTTGAATCTTGGTGTTGTTATCTTGATTCCATATTTTAGTGTGGTTGGGGTAGAGTTTGGATGTGTTTCTACTGAGCCAGCGAAAAATATCCGGTGCGGCAAAGTTAGTTACATGATGCGAGTGTTAAAACACCAAAATAACGACATTTTAATTGAAACGATGTCATATTGACAGTCATTATCATTTGGTTGCGCTATACCGGATCCAAATTTTTAGTGTGTTGGATTAAGGTTGTTTCTTTTACGCGCAGGATGTTCTATGGTCCCGGAGGACCGTATGCGTTGTTTGCCGGGAGGGATGCTAGCCGGGCATTGGCGCTTATGTCTTTTGAGGCGCAGGATCTCACTGGGGACACGAGCGGGCTAAGTTCTCATGAGCTTGAAGTTCTACAAGACTGGGAGTATAAATTTATGGAGAAGTATGTGAAGGTTGGACAGATTGTGACGCAGAAAACCAACGCTGAGGACCATGAAAATGGTGATGTTTCAGAAGTGAAGGAATGCGAGGCAGCAGCCAGCAAAGAAGTGGATGGAGATCTTGCTCACTAATAATAGCAGTGCCATATATGCTTGTTTGTTCGATCTAGGCCGCTTAAAGACATGAAAAATATAGTCTTGCGTAATTTAAGTTTCAGACGAGATCCGAAATCTTCTATCGGAATTATCCGGTACACATAGTTATTTCGTAATGAAAGGAAGACTTTCGTGTCGGAAAATGTTAGCTCAAATCCCACAACATTATTTAAGAGATGAAGATGTATCATGATGCGAACTAGGGACATGGACACTGCTAACAAAAACAAGAGCAGCACCCCAGTTGCCTCCCAGAAAAATAGATCCATCACCAAAAGTCCAAGAAGCGCGTGCAGGAGATCCTCTCCGGTCATCCTGCTCCCCCGATCGTACTACTTGCCCACTAGGGATGTTCAACATTCCCCCACTTTGTAATCTTTTCAGTCTTTCCTGTCTAGTCCGGTCGGCGTTTTTAAGAGGGTAGGGCTCTTCTATCCTCTGGCGCTTGAGGACCCCTTGTACAAGCCTTGATCCTGGCTGTTTAGGATCCCTTATCTAATAAAATGTGCCAGCTTCGCCCGGTTAAAAAAAAAAGATGTATCATGATGTGTTTATTATTATTATTATTTTTTTGATGAAATTCATTTTGAGTTGTTAGTATCTGTTAGTAGAATTAAATGTCAGCATGAGGGCTTGAATCCTGGTCACTTGGGACACAGGAGGGAAAGGCTCCACTGAGCCAATCCACTCTACCTCTATTTTTTGTGTATCATTGATCCATATGAATGGATAAACTATCAGAAAATTGAAGTTAAATTTACTCAGATTTTTCTTATTACTTAAAACCTATTAGAAGTTCAGTTGTCTTTTTCTCTTCATCTTTGTCTTACTTAAAAAAAATGGTGAGGACCGGACACCCCAAACTCTCATACCGTACGGTGGAGCTTGAACGACTCTTTACCTTGTAACTACAAGTTATACAATTTAAATTTAGGATTTAGAGTTAAATACTAATTAACACGAATAAATTCACCTTGCAAAATCTTAAAATACAAATAAAAAAATGTTTTTTCGGTACAATTTTTTTTTTGTAAATTGCTTTAAAACGTATTCATTTTTTCAAAAAAACAACGAGATCTCTAGTTGATCTCCACTTTGTCATTTGGTATTTAAGGACAAGATTTTGAGGGGAAATGGTCTCAATAAACTGTAACACAGTTGTTATTGGAGACAAGTTGAGGGGAAAGCCTCTCAAAGTTAGGATTATCTTCTCTTGTATTGACTTGTAAATTATAGAACAAAGCGGCTTTCGAGTATTTCTCAGCTGCAAAATGTCCACTTCCCATTTGCGTTGTTAATGTATGATGACCGTCGAGAGCCTTCCAGTCAAAATCTCTCCGCCCCACGCCAAAAGATCCGCAGAATTTGATAAGAGTGGAAAGATTTTTGCAGGCCAATATCCTACAACCTCGATCGCTTCCTACTTGACTTGTTAGCCACCAATTTCCTTTAGCCTAAGAAATTTTTATCAGTCAAAATTTCCAGGTGTTAATTATTTATTATTTCATCTTTAATTTCCTTTAGCCTAAAGAACGAGGAAATGAGGTCTGCAAATTCGTCGTTACTATTCATTACTAATTCTCATGTAAAATGAGGTTTTAAAGCTCATATTACATAAGACCTCAGTATCGTATGTTTATTATAAAGTTATTGAATGAGGAAAATAAATGACAGAAACTGTAAAACACAAAAAAAACACAAATTAATAAATGAGTTAGATAGACTATGGGTGGGATATGGCCAGTGATTTAGAAATCCGGATAGTTTAAGGACAACTCAAATATGGCAAGAAAGTGGCGAATGTCCAAATGGCCATAAAAAGATCAGTCCGAGTCCATGTAGAGAACTTTTGGAGAAAATGAAAAGAGGATCGTTCCTTAACAATGTCTCGAATGCGGTTGAGAATCAATTCGTGCATGAGGTGCGATTCATATGTCTCTGACTATGCAATTCAATAGTGATTTATAATTTATCGTCGAAAAATCATCCAGACGACGGAATTTGATGTCATCTATCCCAATCAAGGACGATGTTTGTATTTTTAACACAAATGTTGTTTGCATTGAATCTTTTTTTCAAGTTAAGCATATTTTTTAAATAAAAAAACACAAATTACCGTTGATCGTTACTTTAGTCTCATGTAAAATGAGGTTTTACTCTTTCTAATGATCGCACGTCAATAAAAATAAAGAATTAGAATCTGGTGAGTTAACCAAAACATGTAACACAAATTGCAACGTACACTCTATGAGACATCAGGTTTCAGTAACGTATGTCAGCTTTGAGAAAGATGATTCCTGTAAAGTTTTTTTTTATGGATCCTGTAAGGCTTTATGACAACTAGCAACAATTTCTCTCAGCTGCGATAATGTTTATGGATTCAACTGACTGTAATGTGTATACTGTAGAAATTGAATATGCTTACTACGATGAGAAGAGGCCACTAAATGAGAGCCCAAGCCTCGGGGCACTTTCAAGATGCCACTACCTGAGAGCCTGACCCTCTTATCGGAATCATGCAAGAGTATGTGACATATTTGACGCTGTCTAACAGCACAACGACGAATATACGAGAGAATGTTTTGGGTTCATTCAGGTTCTCCAAATCACCAACTTCTCTAGGATCTGCAAGTATAGAGACAACCATGGATGATGGGGTTTTGTTCCCTTGTAATAAATCTCCCTGTGAATCTTTTCCTAAGTATCCTTCAGTATCGTTGGGAGTAGACTTATTATCCGGCATAGGAAGACTATTGAGAGCCCTTCTATTTCTTCTTTGCCTGATGTTGGTTGTATTATATTGCGGATCTGCTGATGAGTTCGCCATCGATGAAGCGGGAACTATAGCTCCAGGATTTGCCATAGGTGATAGATCAAATGAAAGAACTTCAGTACACATACCAGAAGGCAGCATCGGTCCTGTCAAATCACCTACTCAGTCAACAACAAAGAAAGGGATATAGCATAGCACGAAACAGCTGATTGGCATGAATAATAATAATTGCTAACTAAAACAAGGGCCTTAAAGAGGTTTCTGAAAAAGGACGCTTGGGAAAGCTATAAAAATACCAAACACGGTGAACCGGATTCATTTGCCACCAGGGTTGGTGTCATGAAACAAAATGAATCATGATGCATTTTTAAAATCTCATCTAACTTCTTTTGAAAACCCATAGAGCTTGACCTCAAGAATTATCCCTACCGCACATGAAAACAGAACTAGTTTGGGTAATTCCAATAGTTATAATTTATAAACACAGCTTGCGAGATACTTATCGTAAAGTTTAGCACTCCAGGATGCAGGAGTTACCTGAACTCTAAATACAAAGAATCAACTTCAAGAGAGAAAAAGAAAGGATTTTACCGGAAAGGCCTTCCTGAAACCATTGGTGCAGCTTTCCTTCACCTAAGGTAGCCTTGCCATGTGTCGGGGAGATATTTTCTGTGCCAGATCCTAGAGCTCTTCGCCTCTCATTTGGACGTCCATCTTTATCATCCATAGTTTCAGAGTATGTTAATCGAGGAGACGAGTGTGAAACAAGAGCAGTACCCAATTTTTCGCCATTCATATTTTCTGAAGTCATATAAGATGCCATTGCTTTTTCGCTGGCCAGAAAAGAATGAATAATTAGATTTCCATCGACTTTGAGAAGCTTATCATTCCTAGGCACATATAAAGAGACCAAAAGGGGCTCAGAAGAATTTTCCGACTTCAGATGCCTTTGAGATTCACCAAACAGCGTATCTTCCTTTTCACCACTGTGACTTTTTTCATGATGCAGGTGATTACCATGAATACTTGGCCTGTGATTTGATGCTGGCGCTATCATGAAATCTGATCCATCCCTATGACCATTGATAGTTAAAATCCTATCTCTGTGGTGATTATGGATATGAGCCCCAGTACCTTCATACCTGATGTTCATCCAAGGGACCAGCGCCCCAAACAAAAAGATGAAGAACAAAAGACCCAAAAGACTAATGCTTGCAACTTTTTTGGTACTATTCTTGGATTTGCTAGGTTGTCGTGGTTTCAGTCTAGGAATAGGAACCAATGGAACTGTTGAACCTTGGGGGTGTATAGCATAAGGAGGGTACCCCATCCACGGATAAGGCATATGCGCCACATGATTAGGAGGATACATCCCCGGTGGAGGTGGATACATACCACCACCACCTAACTGCTGGCGTAAGCTTGTATTTTCAGCCATTATGTACGAAATTCTACCGTTGAGATCAGTGATGGTAGAATGCATCATCCTGATCTTATCCTCAAGCTCCTCCACATACTGTTTCTTTCTCTGTCTAGAAAGCTGGGCACTTTCCCTATTCCTCATCATCCTCGCCTTCCTTTTCTCATCATCCTCGTTTCCGGAACTTACACATACATCACGGTTTTCACAAGACCTCCTCAACCTGTTACTTCTGGATTCAGTCTTTCCTTCTCCAGATTCCTTCTTCCTTTTCGACAAAATACGCTTCCCTAATACCTCCTTCTCCATCTCACAATCAACAACATTTGACGACACATTCTTATCACAGCTACTGACCTGCTCTGGTGAGGAATAATTCAAAGCTTCACACCCAACACCACAACTTCCTGATCCATGAGACGAAGCAGGCCCATTCCCCTCATAAGAAGGTAAATCATCATTCACACCTTCATCAAACAATCCCTGAAACTGCACTAATTTCTCATCGCCAAAACTGACATCACTCGCGTTGTTAACCTCATAACACTCCGAATAAACATTTTTATCACAAACATCAACACATGCACGATCAACAGAAACCGCTGAATTCGAATCCATACGGATTCCAAAATCAATCCGATCGCCAGCCACCAAAACCGACTCCTTTGGTTCATCGAGGAAATCAAAATCACCGACAACGAACGGCTCCGTGTCTGAAGGGAGCGACAAATCATCGAGGTTGAAATTGAAGTCCCCATCTTCATCATCAAACCCTAAACCAGCGAACAACGACGGAGGATCTAGGGTTTCCGGGATCGTGAAATCGGAAGGAATGTCAATCCGACGATTCGGATCCGGAGGGAAAAAGGGATCGATTACACCAGCTTTCGCCATGTTTTTCTTCTCGCGTCAATCGCGTCAACCGTCAATCGCTGTGGAGGAAGAATTTTGGGGAAGATGACGGTGACGAATAAATAGTCACCGTTACGTGATTTTAACAAAGTTCTTGAAGCTTCGATCAGACCGGTTTGATTTTGAGGAGAAATTAAGCCGATTAAATAGACCGAAGTTGAACCGGAAACTTACATAAGAAAACAAATATTGTTGCCCACTTTGGTAACAAAACAATTGACAATGATTGACATTACATACTCAATTCATTCATTAAAATGCACTATTTTCTCAACGATTTTACAGTTATTATAAAATATTATTTAACATTAAAATATCAACCTGGTATCAAAAATGTCATTTTGATTTGTTTTTTAGATGTGAACAATATTTTATAAAAAAGGTTGCGAATCGAAATAATAAATATTTCGGATGACTAAAATACCGATCGCCAAAAAAATATTCTTATGAATTATATACCGATGAATATTAAAGTATTGCTCACAGATGAACTATAAAATACTGAAATCATAAATGAACGCACAAAAATATACAAAATTTAATGTTCATTGATTTTGTTATTGGTCAAAATATTTTTAATGCTTATTAATATTTTATTATTCATTCAGAACATATTTATTATTAATTAATTTGTAATTATCATTCTAACACATGATTGTCACACTCACACATATTTTATGTAGGTGAGAATCCTAGCAACTATATATGGTTTGATTTCTACAAATTTTAATTAAATTAGGGACAGTTAAGTTCTATAGGTAGTTGTACAACCCCACCACGTGGAGTCCCCCTTCCCCCACATTAGTTTAATTGTTTCTAAAAATTGATTGATAAAAAAAAATGCGCTTTAGTTTGAGCTTGACATCACATTATAATACTTATTAAATAAATATTAACCCAATTTTGAGCAACATGGATGCCCCCACATTATTACTAGTCAAGTTGTTTACTACTTATCGAGGCAAGTGAAGTAGCCAGGTCCCTGCGTTCCCAAGTGACCAAGGATCAAGTCCTCGCTCTAACATTTAATTGCTAATTTCTAACACATCATAACCCCACTAACTCATATATCAAAAAAAAAAAGTTGTTTACTACTTATATAAATACAATTAAGTAATTTGTGCCTTTCTTAACCATGAATTTACATTTAGTATAGGAGTTAAGATTAGGTACACAGTTGATTTTTGGTACAAAATGTAAAATTCATCATTTTATAATTCGTTAGTTTCATTTTGTAATTTGTCACTTTTCGAACCGAAAATGAAAAAAATGACATTGTTCGTCAGTTTCATTTTATAATTCGTCACCCAGAAAATGCACAAAAAATTAAAATTTAATCTTATAAATTCAAATCACAAGATCAAAAGCTATAATTAATTTGTATTTTGTACCAAAAATATTAATTTTGTAACTGATCCTTTTGCCATAGTAAATAACTTGTAAGTTTAAGCAATCATCTAATACATGTATCTTATTAACTAAATTCAAGTATCAAAGTTTAAAGAATGTTTTAAAATAATTTAAAATCAATAATTTAAAATAATATATTGTTGAGATTGATCTTTAAAAATGAAGCGATAATTAAGGGTGATTGAAAGATAATTGGGCATGATGACGTTGGTTGAGAAGAATCATTACAAATCTGAAATCTTAGTTAGCAATATATTATGATGATTTAATTTTAACATCATTCCAATACTTCATTCAAGAATTATTTTCATAAATTAAAACTAAATCCAACTGAATTGAAATGAATATAATTAATAAAATTGACACTCGTAATAAACTTCCATTAATTCTTTTTATTATTATATTGAAACTTCTATTAATTCAACTAAAAAGAATTTTAAATTTAAAAAAGAAAATAAATAAAAGGCACCTCTTTTAGTTTTAACACCCTTACTGTATATTATAAAATAATTTTGCAATTAACATTGGCAGATCAACAATTGAGATTGGCAGAGAAGCACGTTGAGTTTTCACTTTGATTTCTTTTCAGCTTTGGCAGAAAACAGCAATGATGTTGTTGATTGGTCCGACCTGGTATGGTCAGAGTCAGTCCTCTCCTCCTTCCATGGCTTTTTTTAATCATTCATTCTCTTTCACTTTACATAAAGCAAATTCAAGAGAGAAAAACCAACTCCTCATTCATAGATTCTTTCTTCATTTTTGGCTCAACTAATTCACCTTCTTCTTCCATCTCTCTCCATCTATCCCAAACTTCATTCTTCTGCAATTTCATCATGTCCTGCTAATCCCTGGGCTCAAGTTGCATTGTATGCTGGTTTTAAATTTGACGTGTAAGTTACAATTTCAGGCTTTCAGCTATGTGTTTCTAATTTTTAATGAACTTTTGTTGCTTGAAATTGGTCTCATTAGACATGTGTTGTATTTTGAGTGATGGGGTTTGCCAAAGGTTTCATCTTTTGGGATTTTGAGTGATGGGTTTTGCAAAAGATTTCATCTTTTTTAGGGTTTGTACCAATTTCAAGAATTAAGACAGTTACAGGTTTTGTCTGATCTGGTCCTGATAGGTGAACTATTGCTTAGTTTAATGTTCTTTGGGATTTTTTTCTATTTATTGAAAGAGACTTGTGTAGTTGTTGTCACTTGTCAGTTGATGTTTGAAGGAAGGATATTGTACTAGGAAAGTAAGATGTTGAATTTTGGAGATCACTGTAGGATTATACTCAGTTTGCAGTTGATTAGATGATATGATGCATCTTTGCCACTGTGTGTCTCTTGGTTCTAACTTAATTAGACCTTAATGTTAGCCAATATGTAAAATTCGCAGTGCCTGTGCTATACTGTGCTCAAATTATCCATCATTTTTGGTAATTTTGGAGTGTCGTATTTGAGCGGTCTTTGATTGTTTTGTTTCGTAGATAAGATTGATTTGATGACGAGAATAAGTCCAGCAATGGGAGATAAGGTATTGCCAGTTTCAGCCGATGTAAATTTCGCTGCAAACTGCTTCCCCAAGTACAGGATTGGGCCTGATAATCAGATATATGATGACGTGACGCTGAAGGCCACAGGTCCGTCTTTAAAGGAAGTGGTTGAGCACGAAAGCGAGCAATTACTAAATCAAAACCAGCGTCTCTCGGTTAGAGACATTGCAAGCAAATTTGACAAGAATGTTGCAGCTGCTGCCAAAATGGCCGATGAGGTTTCTGACCTTAGACTTTACTGCCATATTTCGCTTTGTGAAGAACAGCACGACTTATTGAGCTCCGTACATCTAGCTGAATATAATGCTGATACTTCTTTTCGGATTGTCAGGCTAAACTAAAGGAGGTGCCTTCTTTGGAGGGACATGTTTTGCTGAAGAAGGTTAGAGATGCCTTGGAATCCTTGAAAGGTCGTCTGTCAGGTCAAAACAAGGAAGATGTGCAAAAGGCTATTTCTATGGTAATAAATTATATAGTCCAGATCACATTAGCGCAGAAAATATGTGAAAACAAGTTTAACTTTGTCAGTTATTTTTACCTGAAAAAGGCTTGCATCATGCCGAAATTGCGCAGGTAGAAGCTCTAGCAGTTCAGCTAACTCAAAGAGAAGGCGAATTAATTCAGGAGAAGTTCGAAGTGAAGAAATTAACAAACTTCCTAAAGCAGGTGATCGCTACGACTTGTCAAAACTTGTTTTACGCCACCAAAATACTTGCTCTTGTATTTATTTGACTTTCCATGAGGATCGACACTGTTATACTGTTTCTTTACACTATATTGCCTTTTTTGTTTCTAGGCCTCAGAGGAGGCAAAAAGACTAGTCAACCAAGAAAAGTCGTTTGCTTGTGCCGAGATTGAAAGTGCTAGAGCAGTTGTTCAGAGATTCTGGGAGGCTCTTGCAGAAGAAGAAAGAAATTCTCAGAAATCCGGAAAGCAGGTTTCCACCCATTTTTTCAATAGATGTTCTACTTTTTCTCTACTGAACGCTTTTATCAGGGTGGATATAATAATCAAGATAGTCCGTTGTTGTTGTTGCTGTTGCTGTAATCTGTAATCTGTACTATTTGTATGGTACACATAAATGTGAGAGCTTCTGATTCATACTTCATTTAGCGAAATACTAAAATATCTTGCTTCAGGATACGAAGAAACTGCTGGAGGAGGTCCAAGAGGGCAGAAGGATTAGAATGATGCATCAGCCTACCAAGGTGACTTAGAATGACCCTCCTTTATTTTAGTGATTTTTTCATATTTGTGTGTATAGTTCAAGTCCATCGTGATTTAGATGATGCGTCATTTAGCATTTTCATTTACTCTCACCTATGACTTTGTGATCCTGACTTTGTGCTATAAGTTTTCTAGGTTATGGATATGGAGCACGAGCTCCGTGAACTTCGGATTCAAATTCGTCAAAAGTCTTTATTTTCAGAAAAGCTTCAGAAAGAGGTTAGTGATGCATCCCTGGATGCAGTCTCGTTATTAAGCTTTCAGGCACAGAAATGGTACATAGTGTCGCTTGTTGCCGACTTGTTTATCGTATCTACATTCACAGTAAGTCCTGGTTTCAGAAAAAGGCTGTTAGGTTCTGACTAGTTTCTGTTGTCCAGCTAGCAATAAGCAAAAGAGCCGAGGAAAAGAAATTCAGTTTATTTGAGCTGGAGGGATCAGAAACTTTAGGTTCGCAACTGCAAATACGACCATGCTCAGATATTGCTCCAGATCTTTCAAAATCGAGTATTCAATGGTATCGTGTCTCATTTGATGGAAGCAAACGAGAACCGATTTCCGGTACTTGTTGCTTTTGTTTTAGGGACCTTCACAATTGTATCGTGTCTCATGCAATACCAAAAAATAGTTTCACTTTTCACTACTGATGCATCTTTTAATTGTCAATACGATAGCCATGAATGTCACTTATCTGAATAATTAGTTTGTGTTTAGCAATTGAATTTCTCACGATCCAATTTTTATCAGGTGCAAACAAGCTTGTTTATGCTCCGGAACCTTTAGACGTTGGAAAAATGTTACAGGCTGAAGTTAATTCTAATGGCAGGAAAGTCACTGTGACCACAGCTGATCACATCGAACCTGGTTGGCATTGGCACCTTTTCTTCCAGTGCAATTTTATGACGCACATAAATAAATTTATTTCCTGATGATTTCAAAATTTTAAATCGATTGTAAAAATTAAGCTTATTTTTTGTTCACAGCGGAGGGACTGGACGCTTTTGTTGAAACACTGCTGCGAAAATCCAATCACGATTTCAATGTAAGACAGTTCATTACTCGAAACTTCCAAATTTCATTGTGTCTTCGATTATCGAGAGCCTTATAACTCACTTTCATGGATCTTATTTTCTAAAACGGTTTCTATAATGATCTAACGATGCATTTAAAAAGTGAACTATGTATCGTGTGTTTGCAGGTAGTAGTTTCTCAGTTAAACGGGCAAGATCACCACTCAAATTCAGTACATGTGTTCCATATTGGAAAAACAAAGATGAGACTCAGCAGAGGATGGATAACAAAGTCGAGAGAATCGTATTCTTCTTCAATGCAGGTAACATTCGTACTCTTTTATCCTAACTTCTTACTTGCACGCGTTAATCTAGTATGTCTTGCCAACAGCTATGCGGAGTTAGAGGTGGAGGAAATGCAGCCTCAAAAGGAGTATTCTGGCAAGCAAGGAAAGGTCACTCGTTTGTATTGGCATTCGAGTCGGAGCGAGAAAGGAATGCGGCTATCATTCTAGCAAGGAGATACGCACTAGACTGCAATGTAAGAATAACTCAAACTAAATCTAAAGCAGTAAAACCGATGAAAAGTTATTTACTCATAGCATCGATGACTCATTTGACAGGTAATGCTTGCTGGACCAAATGATAGAGTATAAGACAAGTAACCGGACTGACTGAAGCTTTGCCTTTTATGAAGCTTGAGATTGGGAGTGGTGTGCATTTTATGTTTTGTTGTGTTGTGTGGTGTGGTGTGTGGCTTGATGAATAACAATCAGTTCGATTCTTCTTTGAGCTCCTGATGCAAGTTAGTTTTACTGCATCCTACATGCAGCAGTGTTTTAAGATATGCCATGAGTGCAATGATTGTGAAAAAAAAACATTGATGGTTTTCAACTGCTAATTGTTTCATTAGATTTTTTTAAAAAAAAGGGTTGCCCCTAATGGTTTAGGCCGGCCCAATCAAGTGAGACCGGCCCACTACAGACCGACAGGCTCCACTGAGTTATAGGAATTTCACCTTATACGTGTTTAGAGAAATGCGAACCTAGGACACCGCCCAGTGGAATGCTCCCTTCTGCAATTGCATAATATTGCTCAAAAGTTGCAGGTCCATACAGGTCATGTGTTTCAACTTTAATCAGATAAAGTGAGAACTGATAGGGGAAGCACCTGTATGAAGTGTCCTAAATAAGAACAAAAGAAGAAGGCCAACATAGTAGAAGGGAGCATTCATGAAACTTGAGCTGGTCGAACAGAAATTGAAGCCTCAGAGAGATATGAGAGTCCTCAA
Source organism: Rhodiola kirilowii (assembly GCA_033675215.1). Lineage (NCBI taxonomy): Eukaryota > Viridiplantae > Streptophyta > Magnoliopsida > Saxifragales > Crassulaceae > Rhodiola > Rhodiola kirilowii. Next base: position 44,068,851 of record CM066195.1, on the reverse strand, counting down.
ATCATCTATGTTAACCTCACTCTTGTCCTTGGATGCCCTTTTCTTGAAAGCCTCACTCGCAAACTTCTTCTTTTTCTCTTGTAGCTCGAGAACTCTCTCTTCAATGCTGTTCCGAGCTATAAGTCTGACAATCTTAACATCATTTTTCTGGCCAATTCGGTGGACCCTGTCCATTGCTTGTTTCTCCACAGCTGGATTCCACCAAGGCTCGAGAAAATAAACAGTGGATGCAGCTGTGAGATTTATACCGGTACCAGAAGCCTTGAGACTAGCAAGTAGAATAGTTGCACCATCTGGTTCTCCAAATTCTTTGATTACCCGAGATCTTTTACCGGCATTCATAGAACCATCTAACCTCAGAGTCTTGAAACCTGCCTCCTTTAGCGGTGCTTCTAAGAATACCAGCAACTTTTGGAATTGTGAAAATACTACTGATTTTCTACTTGGGTTTTCATCCTTTGAAGCTAAGAGAAGTCTAACGAGAGTAGACACTTTGGATGATAGTATTTGGCTAGAAGAAGATACACCATTTTCGGAATTTGATGTGTCCTGAGGGGCAGAATACAAGTCAGCCCGAGAAAGGGAACGCCGGCAGAGAGGACAACTAGGTTTATCTCGTTTCAGGACTTTAAGGATACAAGCCTGGCAAAACATGTGAGCACAACATGTAATAACGACAGCATCAGGCGGAGATATGCAAATAGGGCAGTCAAAATCTTCACCATCTTGCAGCAATGACACCAACTTCTGAAGCAGTTCCGGGTTATCAGATACATCTGTCAATAATGAATATGTAATCATTAGAAGATAGAATTCAACCTCAGTGACACTTAAAAAGCCATACATAAATGATAGTTACAATACTTCATTTGCGCTCAGAGAAGGCGAAAAGTTCAGAGAGAAGCATCAAGATTGCATTGACATGTTTTTATTATATCATTCAGTAGTGTCATGTCCTGACTGCTAATTTCAATTACCTGATTGAAATGAATATACATTGTATTCAAAAATGAAAGCCTAATAGTTGATACATATTAAAAAAATTCACTGTCGATATGAAACAATAAAATTAAGTCAACCTCAAAATTTAATACCGGATAGATACTTGACTATCTACTAGAGATATCAAAAGCGTCAAAATTATTTACCTTGAACAACATCGGATACTATTGATCTCAGATCTGGAGGGCAGAGCTCTGTGCAGACGCATATCTGCCTAAGTCGCAGAATGATACTGAGAACTGTTGTGTATTTGCCCACTAAATTACCACTGTTGATGTATTGGTTAAGGAAAGTCTTCGCTTCACCCTCAATATGATCATAGAGTTCACGTTCTCTGGAAGAAAGTTCTACAGAACAAGTCTCAACAGATTTTGAAGGCAAACCCATCAAGGTTCTATCTTTTGTTCTCCGCAGTGAAATGATAGCCACTAATGTCTGAAAACAAAGAAAAACAATTATATGAACATCATACGTAAGTGCATCACAAATCTATGAGGAAAAATGGAGAGGTAATTCGAGCAACCAGGTGGCTCAAATAGACAAATACTAAGAACATAATATTCCACAAACAATTATCTTGTGGAGGAGTAGCAGGTATGTTATGCTAAAAATATGTCTTCTTAGTGTAAATATAGTTATCTACAAACGAACATGACTACACTGTAATGCTATCAATGTATTATCAGTTAGCATATGTAAACTCAACCTGCAAACGCAGAATCCCCTCTTCGGATCCCTGAGATAAGGGACGATTCACCACAGACTTCCAGTAAATCTTATTAGCAAATGGCTCAAAATGTAAAAAGACCATTAGTGAAAACAAGTCACAGGTTCCGTTCTGTATTGGAGTTCCAGTAACAGCCCACCTCCGCTTAGACTTCAAACTAGTGACAGCTTTGCTAATATGAGAATTCGAATTCTTGATCACATGAGCCTCATCCAAAATAATTCTTCTCCACTCTAAACACTTCAAAGGTGAATCGTTTTGTCGCTCTTCAGCAGAAAGAGTACTATACGTAGTTAAGACAACATCATAATGTCTAAGCACTTCAGGATCACTTGTCCTCTCTCCATAATACATATAAACTTTCAAGGTCCCAACTACAGTGTGCTCTTCCAATTGTGTTATCCACGTTGACAAAACGGATGGAGGGCACACTACTAGTGTCGTATTACAAGCCAGAGTACCAGTATCATTATCATTCACACCTGGTACTTCTTCCATTTCCAAGATGTCACCAACTCTAGGACATCGCTTTCCTTTTTTTCTAATGACATTCCGTTGGGTACTTCTTTGTCTCTTACCCATGACACTATAACCCATTACTACTTCATCTTCTTCTTGACAAACTTTATCATCCTCATCAACAATAAAACATTTATCATACGCGATCAAAGACAAAAACGTCAAAGTCTTACCCATCCCCATATCATCAGCAAATATCCCACCTCTCAACGGCTCCGGTCTAATGTTGGTCAGCTTACCAGTCAACTGGTTCCTATAACTTCCATCAGATTCTTCCCAAAAGGGAGGCAAATCCATACTATTCTCCCTGCTAATCAGCCACCCCAACCCCTCTTTCTGATGCTGAAAAAGCTTAGACTTTATAACATTCTTAGGCGGCTCCATAGCCTGCAAATCACCTTTCTTACTAACAACCTCTTCAGCAAGTTTAAAAACATCAGCCACATTCTTCACACCATTTTCCTCACACTTCTCCTTCACCGCAACCGCCTCAGACATCCCAAACCTCACATCATCATGCACTATAAGATGCAACCCACTCACCCCAATCTCCTCATTAACACTCTCAAGCGTCTCAACCCTAGTAAAAACATGAACTTGACACGGAACCTTAAACCTAGCCCCACCTTTCTTCGCCCCAAAATTCGGCACAATACCCTGCACCAAAATCAGATTCCGGTACAGCAGCGGGGACAGCACAGCAGCCACCGACCGCTCGATATGGCCCACCTTGGCCATCCTGACGTCCGTAACGGCTATAGCGTTCGAGTCGTATGGATTTCGAGGCTCCCGGATTAAGGCAACCATTTCGCGGCCTTTGATTTTGCTGTTGTAGTACTGGAGGCCGACGATGTTGGATAACACAAACCCTAGAAGACAGGCTTCGGACTCCGGTGGGGGGTATGGGAAGGAAAGCTCCGATGAGGAAGACGTCATGATTGGGGAAATCACCGGCGAGTGAAAGATTGAATTTTAGGGTTTTGGCGTTGAGTGAAAACTGGAGAGACGCTGATAGAGAATTTTTGAATTGTGGAGATGGACGTTTGAGGTTTGACTGAGAATTTTTGAATTGTGAATTTTGAGGATACTGAGGCAGTTTGGCAAGGATTCATGTGAATCAAACGGCGACGTTTTGTGAACGAGCTTCAGCAACGATGGCGTTTTGCAGGAAAATTCATCAAACAGGAATTTTTTTGTTGTTGATAAAAGCAAAGAGGAATTGAATAGACATAATGTCGGGATTTACAAACGATGTCAATCTTGTGAGAAATTGTAAGCAATCTAATTCAAACAAAAAGCTCTGTGATGGTCTAAATGGAAGCAACAAGAGGTGTTGCAATTACAAGGTTTTAGTTGAGCTAGTAATGGTGGTCCTGATAAATGGGTCCGAATTCGGCTCTCCAGCTTTGGTCATCATCTTCTGGAACATGGGAGGAGTTTCTTTGGTGGGAGAATGTTGTTGACGCAGTAGTCTCGTCCTGATACAGAGGCTGCAATGCGGACTGAGGCAAGCGGCTTTCAGCAAGGTACTGTTTCATTGTGATCATCTCCATCTTGTGTTTGTTCTTAACTTTCTCAAGTTGTTTCTTTAGTTTCTCATTTTCTTGCAGCACTTGGTTGTAATTTTCCTACACAAATGAACAAAGTCGGAAACGTTATAGATATGAAACAGAGAAATTAAGATAATCGGAAATGTTGTGTTTATGTGAAGTACCTCAGACGCTGAAGCAGCTTCTTCAGCTTCTCTCAGCCTGACAAGAACTTCACCAGCAGCATGAAGAGCTTCGGCTGTGTCTCTAAGCTGTACTTTGAGGCTTTTGTTCTCTTTCTTTAGAAATTCCCTTTCCTTTTCTCTCTCAGCTCTCTGGGATGAGAGTTCTGCAGCGAGATATTTAGCTGCGCGAGACCCATGGCCTCTTTTGCCTGCCTTGGCAGCTGCTCTTTGTATATCTGCTACCCCTACCATGATCCTCTTATGCTTGTCCACCAGTTCATTGTGTTTTTCTTGTAGCTCTGCATAGTGTTCGACCATTCTACCATGGCCTAAAACAGCTCTTTGAATGACTTCATTTAGCTCTTCACTACACTTCTTCTCCAGTTTTAACTCCATCTCAGCTTTCTCAGCACGATTGCGGTAGGATTCGATGTCCACTCTCAACTCATCAGTTAGTAGAATCCACTCGCTCTCAGTCTCCAACCATCTCTGCCTTTCTTTTTCCAGTTCTTCATTGTTGTTCACTTGGGACCCCAAGTTACTTTTTCTTAAATGCATTGATCGAGACAGTAAACTGGCTCGGAGTTTGTCAGTAGAGATACGCGGGCTTGCATCAGTGTAGGACTGCAGTTTGCTCTTCAAACTTTCAATTTCCTTTAGAAGGTCTTCCTTTTCATTCGTGCCAAAGGATCCATTCCTTTGCGTGCAGTCAAAAACTTCCTGGACTTCTTTGATTTCACAATTCTCTTTGGGATCCTGTAGCAATAGTGAGTTTGGCATATAAGAATTCATGTTGAGCAGTGAGATATGCACTCAGCACTCAGATGTATATTCACATACAGACTTACCTGGTTAATATCGGGTTGAGCAAGTAATACAATTTCGTTCTTTGGAGCATCTCCACCACCGTTACTGTGTTGCGAAACCTGCAACACAAATAGTGAGCGCATGTCTGGAATTTGGCAGCACAGTATCTGAAGTAGTCAATGGAAAAGTATAATCACCAGTTGATTCAGCTTTTCGATTTGAGCTGCTTGTTCCTTGCAAACAATCTCCAGTTCCTCTCTCCTCTTAATTGCATAAGTTGCAGCATCCCCTCCTCCTTCACCCTAGTACAAGAAAAAGAAAGACAGTTCAGTACTGCATGAAAAGAATTATAGAATCGAGAAGTTTCGAGAGACATGATGAAGTACACTCACATCCTGCTCCTCTTTGATAGCTACAATGTTCAGGCCATTGTCAGAAGCTTCATTGGGGTTACTGTTAGCAATTTTCCGGCAAGACATGCAAAGGTAAGAAGTACATTTCTCAGGGCTCTTTTCTTGTGAAGTCTGAGCAGTGTCCTCATCATGCGCTGCACAAGATTTCAGTGCCAAATGGCCAAAGGAGAAGGAAACAGTTGAGCTCTCTAAGGCTGAGTTCTGCTGGTGGGAATCAATAATCTGTAAGCCTCGGTGCAGGCTAGCAGCCAATGTTTCTGTAGGTCCTGGAAAGATTTTACTTGACTGCAAAGAGGATCTAATGTGATCACTTGGTTTGAGTGATTGCCGTAGGACGCCTTGGTTTAACTTTGGACTATCAGACACCTCACCTTTTACAAAGCTTGAAGTACTGGCCGTAAAGCTTTTTCTTTGTACATTTCTAATTCTTGGGGACTCTGATAACGGAGGGTCTTGCAGGACAGAGGACCTCGAACAAATTGACAAACTACTTCGGAATGAAGAACTTACACTCCTTGAGGTGTCAGCTGAAGCCATGGCCAGTGACGGAGGTTCTATCATCTGCATCTCCTCGGTCTCACTCTCTTCCGCACAACTTTCGAAATCATTTGTAAAATCTGCCTCACAACTAATCTGTTCGGAGAGCGAATGACAGTGCCTTCTGCAGTCAAAGTACTCTGAGTTTTCATCTGTTGAACTCTGCAACTTATCTAGCTGCATGTGTAATTCCTTAACATCATTCTCATCAATATTCAACTCTTCCTCATGGTCAGCATCCATACGAGGCAGCAACAATGAACGGTTAAGGCTTAATCTTAATTGATTCAAGCTATCTCGCACGCTATGCCCTCCAAAGGACCCGAAATTACTGCTGGACATACCATTGGTTGACTTAGCTCTAATCAGCTCCTCCTGCAACAAAAAAAGAGATTAACCAATGCAAGCAATTAGTGACTAAAGCTACACACTCAGGACTAGCTTGATACCTTCAACTGACGAATCTGATCACTGAGATCATTCACATCATCCTCGGTTATTTCATTTATGACTGGGTCATTCCGAATTAATTTTGCTCGTTGGCCAAACCTGAGGGTGCTTAAAGTTTCATTGACGCTCCTGCGTTAGGTGAGTGAAAAGGGGTGTAAGCACATGAAAAGTACCTAACTGTTACGCATTCATATTTTAGTCAGTTGCCATTCTACAGTGCCTCTGACATATAGCTGAACGCTATGGCAATACGAATCATTTGTGAGCGTGTGGGCAATTCCTGAAGTAGTCTTTCATTTCACGTTGAACACATGTAACTATACATGGTAAGTGCTAACACACCAAGCTTAAGATATTGAATTTTAAAGCATATTACTTCTACGTGAGCACAGTAAAGACAGAAAATCATACATGGAGCGAGAAACAAATTAGCTAGGAGGCTGCATAACTATAAAATTAATGGAAACAACATCTAAGTCTGTAATAAAGCTATATGTGAGAAGGAGATTATTACTTGCAGTCTTGAGAGATGGTACAAATAATGCTTAGTTTCGCATTGCCTCCAAGTGGCTCACGAAGTAATTGAGTCAAACAAGATCCTTCATAAGGAATATCTTCAGATTTCCTGGAGTGAACTCCATTTGCAAGAATATTCACCAAGTACCTGAACAAAATGTGGAATCGATGAAATAAATATGTGCCGATGCAGAATGATAGGAAAGAAGTGTGACATACAGACACCAAGTTAAACTAGAACTTGTAACAGAAAAGATGATTCAGTTTTAGATGCTCTAAAAATCTATCGTAAAAAAAGACTAGATGTCAAGGCAAGTGTTAGCTATGCTCTCTTATCCAAATAGAATTGTCATATCATACCCTAGCTGGGACAACGACTTCTTTACTGCTTTGCCTTCCCTGATACATTGTCTGCTGACATCATCTGACTTGCTGTTGTCAAGGGCAGCAAGGTCGACAAGGGTGATCCTGCTTGTCTTCGAGCTACTAAAACAGTTTGATGATGTTCCCTACATAATATACAAAAAAAAGAAACACTTCAGAATTTGGGTACCCTGTAAAAGATGAAAGCAGTTTGAGACTTAGAGAGGATCAAATATGATGAATACCTTGCACCAAGACTCGACAATGAAAGTAAACACAATATGTGATCTTGAGCTCTTAGAGTTGAGGCTTGTCGCTCCCACTCTTCTGCTAGAAAGACCCTGCACATTATTTAGGAGCAATGTGATATAATATGTAGACAGAAAAGAGAAAAGTTCAAAAGTTTGTCATTATTTTTCTGCCATACCTTGATCAAAATCTGGGTCACATCATCATAGCTAGTCACATACTCTTCAGATAAATTCTCTACATCAATCCCATTCTTGGTATCATCTCTTATCTGAAAAGGTTAAGCAGTACATGTTGCTGACGAGCTCGATGATCCAAAACGATAAGTCAAACAGATGATGGGGTGAAGGTTTCAACCTGTAAGTTTCTTTGTGTTGGATCGAGTAAATCCCCAATTTGTTCATTATAAATCTGCATTGAAAGATCAATTTTATATGTTACGCACAGCAAAGCGGAAATCACATAGCCACCACAAGGGTCGAGGGAAGTATCATACCTCAAGAAAAGAACAACGGCACTGATAATTCATTAGTTTATCCTCAGAGTTCTCTTGGACCTTCTGTATCTCAGTGAAAAGCATTTGAAAGATGCGTGGAACAATGCCTTGGTGGCTATTGGGAGATGGATCCTGCACCATGGCGCTTGGAGGACCCCACATGGTATAAGTTTTACCAGTTCCAGTCTATGACATAGGTAACAGCCATGTCAACAAACCTCTATACATCATTCCCATAGGTAAAAAAATTAGAAATCCTGAGATACATTACAAATCATACCTGCCCATATGATAAAATTGATGTATTATATCCATCCAATGCATTTTTAACCACAGGAACACCCACTGACTGGAAAATCGCTTCCTGTCATGAATCAAGAACAGCGTAATTCAGAGAGCAATACTAAACCATTTCTTCCCTAACAAATAATATTTCTGATAACACTTCAACTGTAGTGAATATATCTAAAAACCCTAAACTACGTCTGAACTCCACCTTCCATCATCACATAAATAGACAACCTAGCTGGAGCACACTCCACATTGTCCATTGAGCTCACAAATTTGTCTATCCCTCTTCTATATCTAGCTTTCCAAGGAACGCAACTACTTGTATAAATTCAACTAATGACGCACTTAGACAATCAAATCAAAACCAAATTAAGCACGCACCTGATTCGAAATTGAGTCAAACACTGAGTCAAACTCAAAACTGCGCTCTCCCACACACAGTGTATCCTTTGCCAGCTTTTTGATCATCCTATCTCCTCCCTTCTCATGAACATTATCAGGTCTAATTCTCACCACAACCTGACAATCCAACAAAACAAAAACACGCAGCATCACAACCAAATCCCAAACCAACAATTCACAACCAAATTAACCATCACCAGTCACCACAGTACCTTCACAGCCGGATCTGACGTCAGCAGTTCACAATTCATCACTTCCGACTCCACAGTCTCTCTGTCTCTCGTCGCATTATCAGCCTTCACAACCGATCCTTTCTTGGGGTTTCCCACGGCATAATCAGGAAAAATGTTTGGATCTGGAGGCGGAACGTTCTCTCCGTCAGATCTAGGGTTTGAGCTCTTCTTCTTATTCCTCTTCTGCTGCTTAGCAGCATTCGAGACCGATCTCTGCAGCAGGTTCCGGATGGAGTAGGTCGATATCCCTCCCATAAATCGAGAATCGGACGATTCTAAAACGCTGTTGGATTTCATGATTCGGAATTGTGAAAAGCTTCAAATCGATGGAGAAAAAATACAGAAAATAATTGAAGTTCAAATTCGAAATGAAGCAGAAGAAGAGGAGAATGGAGCGTTATAATGGATCCTCTTTCGAATATGACCGTTGCAACATTTTTCAAATTTCCAATTTTACCCCTTACATGCTTCATTTCATCTATCCTCAACCTTCTAATACTTACTGTACTTTATTTTACTCTTAATTAAATGAAGTCTTAACTATACAAACTACGGATTTTAAATATTGAATTTCAAAAAAATGTAATTTTAAATCAATTCCTAAGACTAAGCTCACTGATTCAAAAAATATATGAATTTATCCTTTTTATTTATGTAATAAGTATAATTTTGGATAATTTGAAACCTGTACAGATTGACTTTAGAAATGTTGAGAAGATTGCTGAGGTTGCAGTACTTTAAGATCTTTAAGGTTTTGGAGAAATGTGCGGCCGATGGCGGATTCCGCCTTAACGAACACGGCAGGACAGCCAAGTGGGGCTTCTACCCGAACTTCGAGTCCTGGCTGAAAGTAAAGTTTTCCGCTCCAAATATGTATCCATGATCGAATTTCTCCCACTGGGAAATACACCTTGACGTTCTTTTTCCCTTTGTCAAGGACAGGTGACACGAGGATCTCTGTACCGACCAAGAATTGCTGGTAGCTTAGACTTTGAACTCGTTTGTCGTCGGGGTAGTGTAGGAATAAGTGACGGCAGACAGGCAGGCCGCTCTCTGAGGCTTCCTGGTCACTCAAAAAAAATTATTGTTTCAGTGAATATATACGAATGATTCTGTATAGTCAAGCTTAAAAAAAGTTGATAATATTAATTCGAAATGAAAATGTTTACCAAAATCACTATTTTACTTTATAGCTTTCGGCTTTAGCCTATTAATTAAGACCGTAAACCGTAAAACTATAGTATGCAATATTTATTGACGGTTTTTAGTTAGGAATACGAATTTATAAGGAAAAGAGTCCGGTTTGTTATTGGGAGAAATAATTACCTTCACCAGTTGTATTCTGTAGAACTTCCAGGCCTCATACACTTTAGCAAAACGTGAGAAATGCGATAATGTCCTGTGGTTTGAGTAGAATTGGCTGTTGCAAGATGGTTTGTTACCCTGTTGAAAAATTCCCAATACTAATTTCCTGGAAGAAAAATATTCATAATCAAGTAGCGGAACTTTAACTTAAACTTACTTCGTGAGTTCTGAAAACGACAGTGAAAGCACTGAGCTCCATCCATCGCAAAAGAAGCTCTTCGCTTCTTTTATAGTTGATGATAGGCAAGTTTACTGCACAGTACCCGCCAATGTCACTATGGTTGAATGCGTATCCAGAGATTCCACTGCTCAGCAGACCAATCACGGCACTCTTTATTCCGTCATGAGCTTGCCAGCTTACCATTTGGTCTCCTTGCCAAAATAAGGTGCACCATTTCGGACTGTTCGTGTAGCCTGCTCTTAGGAAGAAAACCAAATCATCCTCGGTGTCTTCCTTCTCGGCTACTTGGTGACTACTTTTCCACTCCTCCACGAATTCGCTGTTGATTTGAGCCCAGAGTTCCGGGTATCTGTTATGAGCCAGTATCGGATCTTCGCCTGGCGGAGTAAAAAGGAGAAAACTTTGATTAAATTTGAATGAAAATGAGCATTTTATAGCACTCGTGGACACGAATGATGCGCATCTGTGATGAACTGGATATTGCACCTGAATAAAGAGAGGCGTCTACCGGCAAGCCTTCTCCGAAATCAGCCATCCATCCCCTCACTCCATCATTCACCATTTCTGTCAAAATCTGCTTGAACCATGGATTAGTATTCGGGTGCGTTAAATCCAACATTCCAACATCAAACGCTGTATTTGGCACCATGTACGGTTCTCCCTTCTTGTTTTTAACCAATATGTCGAGCTCCTTTGCTTCTTCAAACAAGTTTCTTCGTACATTTGGCTTTGCATCAGCCTGTTGGACAAAGAAGGCAATTCTGAAATAAAATTCAAACTCCAAATGAAGCGAAATAAAGGCTCGAAAAGAGTTACAATTATGACAGGAAAGTTACCGGAGCTAAGCAAGGGTTGCAGTACGTCATCACTTTGATATTCTCACCGTTGAGATCCTTAATTAACGCTCGCCATCCCCAGTATCTTTCAGCATCCACCTCCCAGTTCCACCATAATTGTGATCCAATCACCGTCTCTCTCCGGCCTACCCAATCCTACACACGATGTTGCATAAGCACGCCACAAAGCAAAGGCAGAAGTTGACTACAATACGAATAATTAGTACCATCGACAGATTACCGTAAACTGCAAACTCCATTGCCACTTTTTTTCGCATGGTAAAAATTTATACGATATTCCTCTTACCTGTAGCCAGAATGCACAAATGGGAACATCATAACTCTTTAGCTTGTCCCATATAAGCCGTACACTGTCTGTGCCACCTTGCATCCCCGCCACGGCACCTGATATAATCCATTCAGGAAGCGCAGGAGGTCTTCCGATACTCTCGGTAAAAGTTTCGATGAGCTTGGTAGGAGAGCTTCCATACAATATCCGTCCCTGAATTGAATCACCATGTATCTGCAAACTTACCCATCACAGCAATTTGAGAGCGGCAGTACAGCAAACTTCAAATCTAATAGAGCATTAGAGACTAAAAAAAGTATCTTTTAACACCCGATAAATACTCGATACGTAAATACTCCAAATCAAAAACGTTCAACTGTATACATATTATCTATGAATAAAGTTCGCAGCGAAAATGGACTAGGGAAGGTACCTGTATCTGAACTCGATCTTTTCTTCTCAAGTCAAATACAGAATATTTGTAGCCTTTGAGATAGAGAGACTTCATCCTAGACGTGATATAGAATGGTGAAGGAGCATACGTTGTGCCTGAATTGCCTCCAGCCCTGTACTTGCGTCAACATTACATGAGACACGGGAAAACAAATAATTATCGACTGAATCCAGAATCCATCTGTATCAGTTTATGTACAATTCTTTATAAATTAAAAATTTTATAATCAACATTTCGGCACATTTTCCACAGTTTTGGTCACACTATATACTTCAAGTGAATATAAGAGCAACTTCCACGCACCTGTAGCTAACTACATTAGCCGCAAAGGTAATAGGCTGATCACCTCTTCCAATCCCTTGCTCTTGGACGAATATTGGTACTCTTTTACCTTTCAGATCCATATGAGAAAATTGCTCCCCAAATCCGTAAAATCGTTCATTCTCTTCGCTCGAATATGTGAGCCAAACTCGGTTGATTTCTCTACAATTTTCAACATCTTCTCCTGTTTCTTCTTGTGAGGAAGACGACGAAGAGGCTGCTAGAAATCCTCTATTTCTTCCAAAAGGAAAATACCAACCAGTCCACCTCTCCATCAAACCCCAACATCTGTTAAACTCACTTAACCTCGGCAATCTCCCAACTCGAACATCTAGCTTCTCAAACTTCACATAAAACCCGACTTGGCTGATATTCTTCTGATAAAAAACAACCCAATACCTCACCGAAGCTGAATCCTTTTCCATAAAACTCAAACCCTCATCCAAATCCAATTTCCTCATCTGTGAACTGAACACCAACCCTGTAATCACCAACACAGGAAAAACCCTAAACCCTATATCAAACTTGTGCACTAATTTCAATTCCAACCACTCACTCTCATCGAAAACTCTCATCTTATCCACACTCTGATGATCACACACAAAATCAACCTCTCGATCATGCACCGCAAACGAGCCTCTACTCTCCTCGATTTCCGTTCCAACGCATCCAGCAGAAACAAAGGCTCGGCCAGGAACCGTTGACCAAATCGGCTCCTGAGGTTGGAGATGATGGTGAATTGCGAGCTGCTCAGCATTTTCGTTGCTGGACCAGGTGGCGTGGAAATCTGTGCCGATTGGGTAGAGGTGGGGTGATGGGAGTGTTGCCGAATTGGTGGTAAAGATTGAACCTTTACGGGAAGGGATGTGGGTTGGGGCTGATGGGAATGGGTTGTTGAGATGGTTGTGGTGCTTTTTAATGATTTTGAATGTTGGCATTTCTAGAGAGATTTTTGTGCAGTTGTGGCCTCTAGGCGTGGACAAAATCCGGTCGGACCTGAAAATCCGGTCCGATCCGGTCCACTTAATGTCGAGTTAGGGTCCACTTAATCAACCCGGTATAATTTTCGAATCGGTTTAGGGTTGAGGCTCGGGTTACCCGATTTCATAAGTAATATAAAAAATACTAGATTTTTAATGAGATTCAAACTTTATACCTCATCTAAATAAAAATTTATTTGTGTTCTCGTGTTATATCACACTACATATGAGTATGTAATTGATTTGCAATGAAAAAATAAAATTGTAATACTAAACTTTAAAGTATTTATATCATGATAGATGACCATGCATGTTTTATGCCTTTTATAAATTTTAGTTTTAGGGTCGGGTTCACATAATTGACCCGATCTTTCGGGCCAGGTTAGGGTTCGAATAACTGACCCGATCATTATTTTGGGCCGGGTTAGGACCAAGCACAACCCGTCCAACGCCCACCCCTAGTGGCCTCAAGTCAGGTCAGCAGTCATGTAACCAGAACCAGAATGTCCTTTTTTTCCTTTTTTTATTTTTTTGTTGTTGATGAAAGAGGAGCGTTTGGTTGAGGCAAGGTTGATAGAATGAGGCAAGTGAGGTCCATTGTGAGCCACTCATTTTGTTGATGTGATAGGGAATAGTATTAGAATAGTGTTTTAGTTTTTTGTTTTTGGTAGTGAATTTTACTATTTGGACACGTGGTGCGCCTCAAATGCACGGGGGTTGATGGACGGCTTAGATCGTGCCTCACTTGCCTCATTCTTATTTGTCTTGCCTCATTTGAACGCTCTTCGTTGATGAAAACTGAAACATTAAACAACAGCTGCACGATGCATCTCTAGCCTTTCTTGCCAAGAAATCAGCAACTCCATTCCACTGCCTTGGCTCAAGATGATACGCGAGCTCAATTCGAAGTAAGCCTCCAGCATTTTAAAGCAAGCAGAAACCTCTTCCACAACAGGTAAAAGTGATGAAAAATCATCAATGATGCTTACAAAAAATATACCTTATTACATCCAAAATTCAAAGTAAATTGTGGGAAAATTTCTATGTTGAGTGTCAACAAGTTACTATTATATTGAAAGAAGTAAGATACAAACATAAACATAAGTACACTAAAAGTACATATGGTCTAAAGTGATAAGAATTAAGAATTACCTGCTGGGAACATCATTACAAACCCCAGAATATCCTGGGTAGAATCGATCTGTTTACAGCTTCAGACACCTGTACAAGCGAATTTATGAATTTTGTTGAATCTGGCTCCTATTTTTACCAACTTTTGAATTCAAGTTTTTTGGAAACTACAGATTCTCATAAAAGTAATTTTTAAAAACTAAAAATGAACATTAATACTTTTGAAAACTGAATTTTTCTTCCCAATAAATTCAGTAGTTCAACTTTTTAGAAGAAACAAATTAGATACATTCTGAAAACATTCGAGTTATAAATTAGGAGTCAGTGAAATACAAATGAAACAAACTTGTTAAGAAAGAGTTATTTAGAGCTCAACAGACAATCTATATATTTATACCTCAGTCTTTTCTTTTTCTTTTTTTTGGATATTTATACGCCATGCCATCTGCAGTGTAATCCGGGGTTCAAGACTGGGATGCAATCGGCTAGTCCGTAAATATATGGAAATAATCGAATTGTATTACCCATAACCATCAACTAGGAACAATGATTAGGGCGAAGGGAGTTGGCCAAGTGGTGGCGCTCCCACCCAACACCCAAGTGTGCTTAGTCCCTCTGACACCCTAACACTAACTTAACCCCAATAAAAAAAAACTAGGAACAATGATTTAGTAACAGATTTTATTACCAGTACAGTAACCGGAATTTTCAAACAAGTCTACAATCTTCAAACAGACTTCATAATTTAATACTCTTGTAATTACAACATCAGACTAGCTAAAACACATGGTTACTCCAATTGATGCTAGACGCCACAATCCCCAATGTCGTGTGGCTCTAAATTTCAAGGACGCACTATTTGAACCGATGTTGTATTCCATGGATACATTAACAGGTAGAGAACCTGTAGCGGGTAAGTGGTCAATGATGCTCACACTCACAGAATATGTAATTTACATCCAAATGCATGCTTCAAAATTCAAACAGAAAGTTAATGTTCATGTGAAAGAACTCACAAATGCGAGCAACCCATCCAATTCGCTTTTGTGATTGGTCATATATAATAACTTTGCCTCTAAGCAGTAAATTTATAATAATAAAAACATCTAAGATGAAAAACCTGTAAATATAACAAAAATGTCTAGAATTTCGACACAGATTATTGAGCACAAACCTCCAATGATAGTGAGCTTTTCATCCCTCCGGAAATCGATGCACCATACGCCATGATCCTGCGACAACAGATGTCAAAAAAATAAAAATACTTTGATGGAATCAGAGCGCTGTATGTGATGTCAGGCTCTGCTGCTTCCCCTAAAAGCAGATAGCCACCACCGCCATAAGCTAAGCAGTGCGATATAATCTTGGGCGCAATCTGTCTCGAAAATAATTGGGAAACCAATGAGTCTTTGTCTCGCCCAAGTCCAAGAATGCTATCGATCATGCTATTCACCAACGTCCCTTTTCTTAGGGTACTACCTGTATTGACAGAACATATTAATATTTACCTTAAACAAATCTAAAATTACAGCATTCTATATTAAATGTTACCCGAATACGATGGGAGTCGAGAACCGAGACGGTGAAGAATCTAGTAGGTACGTATCAAAATAAAAAACATCTAATAAGACAAAGCCAGAAGATTCACTCCCATCCTTGTAAGTCATATGATAGTTGCATTTCTTCCCTTTAGGACAAGAGATAACTGATCTCGACTTCGAAGTGTTAATGGAATTTGGATGCGGCTGTATGTGGTGCCAGTCGAATCAGGTGTAGTCATGAATGCAATCGGAATCAGAAACTCAGATTTGTAATCGGAAAATTACTTTCAGCGAAGATGAGATTTAAGTGGCCAACAGCGACAATCGCGGCTCTGATACCATGAGAATCCAAAAATCAGATATGGAATCGCAGATGGATTTGAGATGATTGAAGAGTATGTATAAAGATGAAGAACGCAGATGGTTTGGCGAAAAATACGAATTGAGACAATCTTCCATACCATGCTCGAGGCGCCTGTTCTAGTTCATACATGGCTTTGTATAAGATGCATGCATGATCAGGACGGGTAGAATCTTCGAAGCCCGATGTCTGTGCTACGTATACTTCCTCCTTCGGTACCAATTTTAGGAACGCAGTCGTTACGTCCATCTGCTGCAATTTGAAACCATGATAAGCAGAATAAGCAATTAATAGTCTAATAACTTCTAACCTTGCAACGGAGCGAATGTTTCTTTGTAGTCAATTCCTTCTTGTTGGTTGTATCCCTTAATAATCAATCTTTATTTGTTCGTAAAGACATGCCTTTTGTCATCTAGCTTGCTCTTTAACAACCACTTGATTCCTATTATGATTCTGTCTTCTAACTTGCTCTTTAACAACCACTTAATTCCATACCTTGTTCCTTTCGAACTGATGGAGTTCTGCATGCATGACCCTAACCCATTATGGATCTTGTAAGGCTTTTTTCTACTTTTGTGAGTTCAAATAAAGACACAAAACAGTAAAATCATGACTATTAATATGAACTTTGAGTAACTTGATATCCTTGATCTGCTTCATTTGATTTGAAGCACGCATAGTCGTGCATCCATACAAATGGATTATTGATCTCTGAACTTTGTGTTCATAATCTGTCCGATCCCTTCTCTACGATCTTCCAAAGTTGTCCGCTAAAGGAGCATGTGTGTGCTTCACATTATTCACATTATTCCAAAGTCATATTCTCTGGGTTTTGACATCAGCTGCTTCAAAAATATGTCATTAATCGTCGTTATTTTTCCTACAACACTACCTCAAAATCTAGAGACTAGGCTCTGATACCAACTGTTGGATCGTAGCTAGCATTTTATAGCGAGTAAAATAGTACTTTTTCTCCTCGCTCGATAAGTAAGCAGTGGAATTTAAACCAGAAAGTAAAGTAAATAAACATAAGGACTTATAGTATTGTAGTGTTATTCAGTTACAAGAGTTATGATCACGAGCCGTACCACACCTCAGGGATGTGACATCATACTTTCAGATGAACCTTAGCCGTGATCACTCATTTTGGTCTCCGCACAAAAAGTAGCGTCGTCCCTTATGGCACAGATTGCTTCAATGTTCTCACCGAGGTATACCTTTGGTCCGATCACCTTGATTACGCAATCTTCCGGCCGCTGCTCTATTAGTAGCTTCAGTGACAATAATCTTTGAACAGAACAATCGATATAGGCAGAAGTAACATCCTATTTGCATCTTAAAAATTCTTTATGAAACCCTAGATTTTCTCTAACCGAAAATCTAAGATCTGAATATCGAATTGAAGATCTTCCTTATTTGATAAGATTATCGTATAGTACTCATATCAAAAATTCAACAAGATTATTTCATACTAATTTTGTTGAACACGCTTAGTTTCCCAACACGTATTGCACAAAATCTTGATAAAATCTTGAACGCGCTTTGTTTCCTAAAACGTAGCAAACAGAATCTTGATCAAATCTTGATATCTTCTTTAATCAGTTTCCTAATTCGTAGCTCGAATCTCGATTTCTCCTTTTATCTTTCACCCTAGAAATCTTTTGACCAGATCACAAGATTTTCTAGCAACGAAGATCACTTCGAAGTAACCGCATCAGTTGTGTGTTTGTTATATCAAAACACATAGAGTTCACAAACTCCAACATTTTTTATGCCAACTTTTTTAGTTTGGAGTTTCGAGATTGCCATGTTTTTAATGAGATCGGCACTCACAAGTCACAATACATGTCTTGTTATAATAGACACTGAAAACGCTGGTCTTGTTTTTTATTAAGTTGCCAACCGGCAAGAACAATACAAACCGCCCAATAAGGGCTCAGCAAAGCCCGGCCGCCTGGCCGAAACAGATGACACTTACAACGAAATATAGAGCAGAGAGCCCTTAAACGAAGCTGACCATTTTCGGCCGAAGACGACAGGTTCCGGCCGAAGCCGACAAGAATCTGGCCGAAGCCTAGAAGTATCCGGCTGAAGCTGACAACTTAACCAACAGGGACAAACCATTCCGGAACTAACCTACAACCTAAACTAAACACACAACTACGCCTACCCTACGACCTGTACAAACAAACATACAAACCCGAAAAACCGCCTCACCACAGCCGAAACAGTCTTCATCTTCAAACCGCATCTTCGGCCATGAAAGACCCCAAAACGTGCCACCACCACCGGCGACTGGAGCTGCGCCACCACAGACCAAACAACCCCACCTATGAACACAAAAAGACCCACACCCAACCGGACCACCCCCACCACCCAGAACCACCATGGAAACCGCCCACAACCACCATCTAAACCCTAAAATCCAGCTCAAGCCTCCAGCAGCGAAACCTTCAGAAGGCCAAAACCGAAAGAAGAGAGGATGATAGCCGAAAGCATGGTCGGCTCCGGCAGGGAGAGAGGTCGGCTGAGGTGGGAGAACACGTCTTTGGTTGGGAGACTTCTAAGGGCTTCTAAAGGCTTCGAGAGTGTTTCTTGGAGGAGAGAGTATGACAATGATGGTCTTGTTTAAAAACATACCTACATGATCATGTGGGAGCCATGTGAGGTATTCAAAATTTACTATGCTGTAGAGGTTTTTAAGTCTCTGATGTGCCAACAACATAAGATGTGGAGTGGTCTGATGCTGTGATAGTGATACTAACTCATGTAGAAGACTTATTAGAGTTTTTTTTAAAATGACCCAAACGAGTTTGGGAGTTTCAGAACTGACCCACGCGAGTTTCACATTTCAAAACTGACCCATTTTTAATGAAACCGGATCTCCAGGATCCTGCTTTCTGTGTTTTTCAAAATACCGGATCCCCAGAATCCGATTTTCTGTATTTTTTTACAAAACTGGATCCCCAAGATCCAGTGTTATGTGCGCGTTCGAACGAGAAAACTCCACGTGTTGAGTTTGCACAAAAACCGGATCCTGAGGATCCGGTTTCATTAAAAATGGGTCAGTTTTGAAATGTGAAACTCGCGTGGATCAGTTCGAAACTCCCAAACTCGTTTGGGTCTTAAAAAAAACTCCACTTATTACCACTCGTGCATAGGGGACACTTGATCAGACAGTGAAACAAAGTGAGACATGGGGAGCTTACAAGGAAGTTATCAAATCACTAGAGCGAAATTGGCTCATGCAGAACTGAATCGGCAAGGTTCAAGATCTCAATTGAATCCACTAGATCTGTATCCTGAACTGAACCCTCTAGATCTGTATACGGGTAATAGGCGTGAAGAATCTTGCACATTTTCCAGAACAGTTGCTTGCAAGCATTTGGAACTTCAGTGTCCTGTCGCAAAACAAGCCGCAGCAGCTCCATCCTCCTATGATCAACTATCTTCTTCAACTTTTGGATCACCATTTCTTTAGTAGAATCAACAGCATGAGCCATATGAAGTGTTATTGCATTTTGTTTTCCTTCTGTAGATTCTCTCTGAAAAAAGTGGAAACATTCCATGCTTCACAGATTTACTGCAGAATCAAACTCAAAAAGAGATTTTTTTTCAGCAGCCAGCTTACCTCAAAAGTTGCAATGTCGTTCAGAACACGCGCAATGACCCCGAGAGTCTTGCTAAGATTCTGGAACTCAGCACTATTGACAGCTTCTTCTGATATCAATGGTCCGACGAAGTACATTGCAGAGTGGACAGTGGGAAACACAGCAACAGTCACATGTCCAATTGTTATGTATTCATCAAAGGTCGGCAAGTACCCAGTCCGCCGCCACTCTGCTTCTTCAAACATGGCACGGGACGTTTTAAGAAACTGGTAGAAACATGCAGGTTAAGACATACTGTTCCGAGCATACTGGATGATATCAAAATCTTCATTTCAATAACACATTTTGTAAACCTAATTCAGTAATCTTACAACATCAATCAAGTGACTTGTCACATCACGCTGTTGATATTTTTTAGCCGCCTCTGCAATTTCAGTGACTCCTCGATGAACTGCTGAGAATAGAATTCTCACGTCCTTAGAGAATGAGTCAGTAGCTAAATTGAGATCCCACCTGGGAGTTATATATTTCTTGTTACATCATTTTGCTCATTACATATACAAATATTTAGAAAATTACATCATGTTAAACCATTTAAGATATGATAGATGAGATAAGGCTGGCTTACTTCTCAATTAAATGTGTGAACTTCTCAAGGTCGTCTTTAGATCCTGTTACATCGAAGAAGTCGTCCAAGACAAGCGCTAGCATAGCACTTTTAGCCCATGCTAGACGAGCATCTGATAGCTCAGGAGAGACAAAGATCGTCGCAGCAGAAAAGTACATGTTCCACGCCCCGTGTCTAGCAAACTGTGGCTCGTCCAATTTGTTTTCGGTTACCCACCTGCATAACAAATTATAGAAGAAATTCAAATGGTGACCCTAGGACATCACCACAACGTACATCTAAAATGATAATCTCAACCTCTCAAAATATATGAATTCTTCGCGGAGGAATGATTGGCTGCTGTTGAAATCTTCAGCAGCAAGTTTCAGAATCTCTTTGTTATAAGTATTTGTGCTGCTGAACCATGAACAGATTATTTAAACATTAATTTAATTGATATTTTCCATGGAACTTCATTAATATTTAATGAGTCCAAGATGAACCTACATATATGATGTCTTTAAAACTTTAGAATTTCTTGAGCCATAGATATTTATGAATCGCCTGTTTTCCAACCCTTGTAAACTTGCATAGGATGGAAATTTCAGAGCATCATCTACCTGCAACACAATTCCCCAACTCTTAAAACAAGAAAGAAGCGTCCAGGGTTCAAATCCTCACCTAACAGATACTAACACTAACATGAGCACCCAATCAAAAAAACAAAACAGGAAAAAAATTCCTTTTTGCAGCCTACATCAAGATTTAGCACAAAATTACCTCTTGTCGAATGCGCGATTTGGGGTTGACATGATCACCAACACATTTTTGTTTTAGGAACGGACGTGTCCATGCATTTATATTTCTAAGAACTGACTCATTTGACCGTGTAATGACCTCAGACGCCCTATGTAGTTCTAGAACAGCATTCATATCATTCAAATGCCCATTCAGTGATCCCAAGTAGTTATCTTTGGATGCAAACTGTGCCAGTGGACCTAAGGTGAAGAGATATTACAACCAGAAAATCAAAAACGTGGTATTCACTTTGTATGATTTAACAGGTCGAAGACTTACAAGGAGAAACTTCGTAACCATTAACCCGCAGCAAACGGAATGCCATTGCACAAGTTGATACATCCAAAAATATCTCTTCTTCCTCCTCCTCCCAGTATCTGTTTGATCATTTTTTTTCCAGTAAGCAGCAATATGTGCTAAATATTTAAGGCAGTGTACACAATTAAAGTCAAAAAAGAACAAACCTTAATCAGTAGGACCGAATTAAACTACACAATTACCTATATGTTACATCCAGTACATTTTGAATCTCTGTTGCAAAATGATGATCAATTCCGGTCCGTACTAAGGCATCAACCATACATAGGCGAGCGTATATGTCCAGAGGATACACTGTGGGAACTGTAGGAAGCAACAACAACTAAAACTAGAAATTGTTCTATTTGCATATAATGACACATGTAAGACAGAATCTCCTGAAAACACACCTGCATTTCCGAACTGATCTAAAACAGACTGAAGGTAACTAAGGCAACCAGAGTCTGGGAGGCGAGTAGAAATAGCCGCCGTAATGGATGGGGAATTGAAAAGAGAGCCATTCTTTCTCTGATATTTCATTACTGTTTCTTGGTCTACCAACTCCCCCATTCCCTCTAAGGTATACACCATGTAAGCCTCGATTCCAGGTAAATTGCTTCCAGTGATTCTAAGAAACAATACAAATGCATCAAATTTGATGTGTTAAAAATGCACCATTGCCTTCAAACTCCAACAAAGCAGGTACATAAATAACAGATTTACTCATTAAACTGACACATCAAATTTTTCTTTACTAGTGAGTGGTTTGAAGTTATTCATGGGGTCACAAAATCTTATTATAAAACACCTGAGCTGACCGAAAAAGTTGGGAGCCATTAAGAAAATTTCTTCCAGTTCATGGGGACAAATTTATAAACAAAAATACCTCTCAAGCTCGAAGTCTCGGTTCTGGAACAAAGAACTTAGGTGTTCTGCTTCTAAATTAAGTTTCAAATTTAAATCCCTTGCGTACTCTATCATACTAGGAAATATCATTTCAAATCCAGTTGGAGATACTTGCTTTGCATCCATTGTATACTCAAATTTTGTCTGAATATAATGAACACCTACAGAACAGAAGGAAGAATTTAAAATCAAGATGGAAGCAAAGCAAATTTAAGGGCGGATAGCAAAACTTTAGTTAGACCTTTGTTCATCTGTTCCTCGCCGACACCCCACTTTTTTAATGAAAGGACGCAAGCAAGCGTAGAGGAGAGCATGTCCTTGACTAACATTGGTTCATGAGGATTGATTCCCCAGGAGCCATCAAGGAGCTGATTATTCAGTAACCAGTTCAAGCAGTGAGGGAAACAAGGATTGTTGGGAGATGTTGGTGAAGGAACCATTGCTACCCAGGCAGTGTCGTATGCTGAGACTGAAAGTTCTACCTTGTCAAACATCTTTCTTATTGTTTCTTTTGTCTCTTCATAACACTGCAATTTAGTAAAAAAGAGTAAGAAAATTTCATTTTGATAATAGCTACAAGCGGCTCATCATACCGATTGATTCATGTGACTCTTCTGGTTGACTTGACCATCCAATGAAGCTGCTTAACATCAAAATGAAAAACATAAATAAAAAAAACACTGTTATTGTAAAATGCTTAATGACTGACCAACTCCCAACTAATTCATGATATACGATGCACACAGGACTGATCGTTTCAGATGGTAAACCAAAAAAAACATAAAGGAAACAATGCGAGAAATGTACACAAACACTTATGAACTATTGGGTAGACCACTTTACCTGATACTACAAGCTTGGATTTGGGGCGACCATGATGGTTATGATGATCTGAAATAGAAATGATTAATGGCAAACTCGACAGAGAATGGAAAGATGAAATCATGACTGAAGTCTGGGAGAGTAAAAAAGTATGATGCGAGATAATACTCTCTAGTAACAGGTTCTTATATCTTCAATGAATGAAGCTTAGATTTGTTTTAGTGTCTTTGTTTATAGCAACTGGACGACTTTGTTAAGGAAACTACACAGAACGAGCAGGAGGAATCTGAAGGGCATGATGATCATGAAGCGATTCATAATAGTGATAACGGGCCAACCATAGCTAGTCAGCAAAAAAACCGTCACCGGAAAAAAAAGAATGCTCGCACTTCAGTTCGTTCATGTGCGAAAAAGAAAGATACCAATTTCGTTTGGTCCTGATCTATTGTACTTTGCTTCGTCTTTTCCTTTTCAATGAATAAAATTATCAATAAAAAAAGGGGGTCGAGGGGGAGCCGAGATCGCAAATCTGAAAGAAGAAGTGTTAGAGGCTAGGCGATTACATTCTTGAGATATTAAGCGTAAGACCATACGTAGCTTTAAACTTTTCAATAAAGATTTGCTACTCTTTAGGGTGTGGGAGGCCCCCAGAGTAGGCTGTTGCCGAACTGGGTATCATATCGTGTGTGCATACGTATTTCTGTTCCTGCTACTGTCTGCTAAGGTGTTCAAATATAAGTTCGAACACCACGTGGATCTAGTCAATATAAGTTCGAACACCACGTGGATCTAGTCAATATAAGTTCGAACACCACGTGGATCTAGTCTTGAATAGACAACAGAATTTCAAAAGGTATGATGCGAAATATTATGGTTGGATAACACTGATAACAGGTTCTTCAATCTCCAGTGAATGAAGCTTAGATTTGTTTTTTTGTTGATGTTTTAGTCTCTTTGTTTATAGCAACTGGTTGTGTGCAAATTCACGAGAGACATTAGCAGCCATGTTCTGTCTTCCTTATAAAATGTTCAACAAAACAGGTTAGACAAGTAGTAAGTCAAACTCAAGCACTTGCAATAAACAAGCCTTGATGTTTACGCTTATACAAACAATTGAAAGATCAGCAACAGTGACAGAAAGTATATTGAACATGTTTGGTTACCTTAATAATAATTATCATAATAAAGATGCTGATATTGACCGACTGACTCGAGCCGGTGTTTCATAGACCCCCAAGCTCGTTAAAATGAACAATTCATTGATCGAATGCCGGAGGCTGATCTGAAAGTCGGAGAAGAAAGCAGAGGAGAGTATAGCCATCAGATACATGCAGTAGCGGCGACTGCGATGGTCGTCGGCCTGACGGATATATAAATATGATTTTTTTATTATAAATAAATTCCAATATTATAACCAAAGAAATGGCAACACTTATACCGGTGCATCCGAAAACTCATGTCGGTGCATCCGATGGGATGTCGTGCTCATTCGATCAAAACTGTGACTGCTAGACCACTTATATATGATGCATCTACAACTTGTCCCACTCCCAACTAGGATTGAGAATCATTTTGGCGTTTGAAATTTACGTATAGTTTTTTTTAATATTGGGTGGGTATAATTTAGAGTATTATAATTTAATGACGCATTATTTATATATAGGGGAGCACTCGGTTGAGGCAGAGTTGTTAGAGTGAGCTAATGAGGCACGTTAGTTGTGAGTCACTTATTTTGATGATGTGGCAGGAAATAGTGCAGGAATAGTTTTAGTTTTTTTGCTTTTGATGGATTTTTTGTAATGGGACATGTGTCGCAATGAGGTGAGTTTGACGCTGAGATGAGTGGCTAAGATGGTGTCTCACTGCCTAACAATCAGAGGTGCCTCATTTGAACGCTCATCTATATATATGACCTAAAGTGAGGATAAAAACCTGTTGGGAACATTATAACAAACCCTAGAAAGTCCTGGTACAATAGATTTGTATACAGCTTCAGACACCTGTATAAACAAATTTATGAATCACAAAATCTTCATTCTACCACAGTTTATAACTATTAAAATTCTTAATTGAATGAAGACTAAGTAGAGCATTGAATCTTACAGTGGCAACAACAGAATCATAAACTTCAGCTGCAAAGAGTGCTAAAGTTGTTCCAGTGTCAAATATGGCAACCTCATTGCCATCAAAAGATATCCGTCTTCCATCAACATATATACTCTGAAGGGATGCGATATATTTTGACCTTAAAGATACAGTTTAAAATATAAGTCAAAGCGAGTAAAAGTGAAATTTAGAGATTGTAGTCAAAGTTGTTGTAATAAAATGTCAAAATAAAAATAAAAATACTCTGATGGAATCAGAGGGCTGTATGTGGTGCCAAGCTCTACTGCTTCCCCTAAAACCAGATAGCCACCACCGCCATAAGCTAAGCAGTGAGAGATAATATTGGGCGCGATCTGTTTCAAAAATAATTGGGAAATCAATGAATCTCTGTCTCGCCCAAGTCCAAGAATGCCATCGATCATGCTATTCACCAACGTCCCTTTTCTTACGGTACTACACCTGTATTGACAGAACAAATTAATACCTACCTGAAACAAATCTAAAATTATACCATTCTATATTAAATGTATTTCGAATACGATGGGAGTCGAGAACCGAGACGGTGTAGAATCTGGCTGGTATGTATCAAAATAAAAAATATCCGATAAGACAAAGCCAGAAGATTCACTCCCATCCTTGTAAGTCATATGATAGTTGCATATTTTCCCTTTAGGACAAGAGATAACTGATCTCGACTCCGAAGTGTTAAAGGAATTTGGATGAGTCTGCATATAGTTTTTGTCATTACTAAAAAAATCTCTGAAAAATTTACAGAAACATGTAATAAATTTTTACATTTGTGCAGTCCATCCAAGTTAAATCACTGCCGGTGTCAATCAGCATGTTAAATGTTTTTGGAGGGGAGCCTATTTGTGAGCTTTGTGAAGTAGGAACTGCAAATTGATCATGAGGAGATATGAAATGATTAATTCAAAAGAACAGTTCAAAACATCATTCAGAAATGTATATAAAGATCACCTGATTGATGAATTATCGAAGTTGAATAGCTCGAATCGTATAACTTGTCCCATTTCCATATCAAAACAGGTACAATTGTTCAGGTGTAATAGCACAAGAGCAAGTAGAAATCTGATCGGCACCATCTAAAAATAAAAACAGGCAACAATGACAAATATCAGCAGGCTCAATCAACAGGCAAGGGGCAAGGACAATAGCGAACCGATTGCAATTGCATCGTACCAAGACTAAGGCAGTCTTATTTGTTTGAAGTTTTAACAGACATATCAACAGATACTGAGCTATTTAAGGTTATAAAGATCATGATTTGACAAACAAAAAAACAACTCCCGCTGCACTAAAGCATCACAGCCTTGAAGACCATATGAATGCAAATGAATACTGAATCCAACATCATAGTACCAAAACAGTTGCTTCAGAATAACAAACAAGTTTTCACTGGATTCACACATACTACAAGTTGAACACACTAACAATAATATTGATAACCATAATAGAGACATACTGTTTGTAACTGAAATTCTGAAACAAATGAAATCAGCAATGATCTGAGGGCTGACCATTTACCTGAACTAGAGACATGTTGATGATCAGAACAGGTTGAAAAGCAGGTTTTGATGCTTGATCTTACACTTGAACAAGAGAGAGTACTTGTCAGGTCTGTAATGGCTATCAAGCTTGTGATCACAAGCAAATGGTTTGATTTCTGGATCGCAAGTGAATACATTGCATCCAAAAACTTCTATAAACCAACCCTCTTTCCAATCCGAGGAGGTATTTCAACCTATTAAGACACCAACAAATGTGGTCATTAATGCAGATGGATTTGTCACTTGGTGGTTTTCGGAGACGAAAATGGCTCGGCCAAAAGAGGTTGCCGTTGTTGGCTGTTACGGAGGGTGAATACGGATGTTCTTTCTCCGGCGGAGTCATCATCGGACGAGGCGCAGCCGACAGTGACGTTGGTGGTGTGATCGGAGCCCTAATTTTGTGGTCGGGCATGTTCTTCCCTCCTAATTTAATTTTGGTCAACACGGTCAATGGCACCAAATTGCAGATAATCGTTATTTCAATTTTAGTTAGGGCTAAGGCTAACAATTTGAAGGATGTTTAATTAAATTAATCATTTAAATTATAATGTTTCTCTCTCTCTATGGTTGCGCGTCGCGCGATGCGCTAGGGTTCAATTTCGTCGTCGGCTCGGCCTTGGATTTCGTTCAGTTAAAGTTCGTTAATCTCTCTCCGATCCGAATTGGCAGCATCTCCTATCTCCGTCCACTGCTGCCGTTGCGAAAAGGGCAATTCAAAAACCCTACCTTTTTGGATTTGTGAATTTATGAATTGATTATGTTGTCTTTGGCCTGATAGCTTTCCGCGCAGGTTAGTCCTTTAATCCGATTGTACATAGAAAATTATGTGAAGTTGAGCTTTGGATTAGGCAAAATGCAGTTGTGGTTGGTGCTTGTGGATCTTTGTTGTTGTTGGTGGTGTGTTTAACGTTTGTATTGTATGTGTGTGTTAGCAGCTTGTTGTTTGTTTAGCTTATTGCTGTTTTGAGTTTTGCGTCTGCTCTGTTTCTTTTCTTCTGAAAGATGTGAAGTAGTGTCTTTAATATTATGTGTGTGTGTGGTCAATGTGGTAATTGGATTTGCGTGTGAGATTATTGTTTGGAATTCATTTTGCTTGCCTGTGGAACTGATTAAAAGTGTTATATGATGATAGTTGTTGCTGATCTGGTTTAGAGTTTTCTCACAGTTATGACTGTTGTACTTATGGAGTAGCTCAATGGTTTTGCTGATAGTGCCTGTGAAATTCATTTCACTTGCCTGGGGAGTTTTCTCACTCATATGCTTTTTGGTTTTGTTCGTTGATTAGAGTGAAATAGCTCATTTATAATGTTCATTGATATTTTCCCGACACCTTATATGATTCTTCGAGTTCTTTTGTTAATTGTAAAGTTGTTTCTGCTCACCTAAGAAGTTCATTTATGTATATCTTTGTGTTGCTGACTTTAGTGTTAAAAATCTCATCCGATCTGGGCAAATGTGGCCTGCGTCATCTATCTATATCCAATAGAAAACAAAACTAGACTGGAGCATCAGTAAAATGATTAAGAAGGATGCTAATGTTGTCGCATTCAGGTGTGTTTTGCATATTTGATGATGGTTGTCTCCCAAGTCCCAATCATTTCTAGCTAAACTGACTTTCTTACAATGCTCAGTGTGATATATAGGAAGAGAAGAAAGTATTTGGATCGCGCTCAGGTAGCATCCGGAAATTAATGCTTGAAGCAGAGGCACCTCCACTCCACCATTGGAGTTCATCCCGGACAAAGGCAGGGAAACAATTCAGGTTAGTCAATAAGCAGAGGGAGCAAATTGATGGTGTAGATGACCAAAGGCAGAACACCTCAGATAGAAAGTGAGAAACATTTCAGGCTGGATTTCTCCTCTCTATTTTGTTGTTCAATTCTTGTTGCTGTAGTGCGGTGATTAGTGTTGCTGTTTATTCATAGCTTGAATTGTTCCAGTTGACTAAGTTTGGAGTTGGTTTGCCGTGGTCTTATAGTTTGGGAACTTGGTAAATAGTGGATCCTTAGGGCTGAATCCTTGTCCAGTTTTTAGCTTAGTTCTAACTTCTCAATTTACTGCACGCAGAAATTCTGCTATCTCCGTGAAGTGCCCCTCACTGGCCCTGGCCACAGACACTGGAAGCATACAAGCTCAACTCAAAACTGAAAAGTGAAAAGAAGATGGCTTAAGAACCTTGAAATGCCCATTTTGTACTGGTAAATGTCATTTGTAAATTATTTTCGGTTTAATTATGAATATAATGAAGATTACTTTTCCAGAACAATATATTCGGAAATATCTCATTTGGAAAAATAGGATGATTCGAGCCATATATTAATTATTGGTGTCAAGTTCTCATGAAATTTGACAGTTCTCATATTTTTCCCTTAATATACAAATTCACAAAATACAGTTCTCATACTTTTTTTTTTTCATTATTTCACAAAATAGACCAAAAAAATAGGATAAGGTTTTCTTAAAAAAAGAAAAAATTGTGGCTAGCTGCATTCTGAACTCAATTTCTAAACCATCCTCTTGTCTCCACACCAAGTCAGAACCCATCCTCCAATGTCAAGCTCACCTCTCCCAGCTGCCACTGCCTCCATCACACGATTCCAAAACCGCCGCAATGCACATTTTTCTACTCCCGCAGCGGCCACAAGCCTTACATTTTCAGGCCAGGTGAGCCGGAGCCTGAGCCTGAGCCTGAGCATGTCAAGAAGCAGGAACATGAAAATGAAAAGGAGGAACATGGAGGTGAACTGCAGAGGACTAATGGATTTTGTAGGAGGTGATCTGCTGAAATTTGACCTGGGTCAATGGCTGTCGGATGTGGAGGAGCATAAGTCAATCGCCATCTACCCGCCACATGAGGGAGGGT
Source organism: Rhodiola kirilowii (assembly GCA_033675215.1). Classification (NCBI taxonomy): domain Eukaryota; kingdom Viridiplantae; phylum Streptophyta; class Magnoliopsida; order Saxifragales; family Crassulaceae; genus Rhodiola; species Rhodiola kirilowii. The sequence continues at coordinate 44,039,095 of CM066195.1, read as the reverse complement.
ACGAGGGGCGGTACCTTAACAGATTAAGGTACCAAGGGTACCATTTCCTAGACCTCTCAGCTCGTGGCCTAGGCGATCCAGAAACTACACTGACCAAGATTCATCCTGTTTGTCCAGTCAGTAATCATAATCAACTCTGCCCTGAAAATACCTTTCAGCACTTGCAAATTCTTCAAAACTGGCTGAAGCTGGTTTTTATGTTGTTGCAGCCACATGTCGGGAAGCAGCCAATAGCGAGGTGGTATTACCCGCCGGAGGTTGATTACAGACTGTCTCTGCTTCCTCCGGGTTCAAAAGGACTTGTGGTGTGGATCCTTGAGGCCAAGGTGTTGTCCAAGGCAGAGTTGCAGTTTCTAGCCTTGCTGCCGGACCTGCGTCCGAATGTGAGGGTCATTGCAGAATGTGGCAACTGGTAACCTTTTCTGCTACTGGTTGTTCCATGTTTTCTTTAGTTTAAGGAAATTGTGAGCATGTTGTTACCTGATTTTTGATGCTTGTAGGAGGAAGTTTGTCTGGAAGCCACTTAAGGAGATATCTGGATTAACTGCAGAAGGACCTGCAAACTGATAGCCACTAGTTAAATCCATTTAACTTCATAATTGTACATGAAAGTAAGCAACACCATTGTGCCAATCCTTATGATGGTGAAGGTACACAACAAATATGTTATATATTGCCTTCTATAAAACAGCTGTTCAAAATTTTGAAATACATTTGTAAATTCAGTAGCTCTACCCTATTTGACTTGAACACATCCTATTGAGAAGAATGATTAGGCTACAACAATGAAACCACGATTCAAAACTAAATAATAAAACTTTATTCAACTTTGAGGCTATTCCATATGGAATCTTCCAAAATCGAGATGAAAAATGCATTGAAGACATCTAGTTGTTTGCCCTCTCTTTAACCATTGTCTGGACAAAGAGCTCCCCTGCTCGGTAGGATGATCGCACCTGTAAATATGAAATCAGCAAGGGTCTTAACTCTTAATGGCCGTTAACATGTTAATACTATAAGTATTTCCACGCAAATATTCTACTATGATCATCTCTTTTCTAATTAATCAACTCTTAAATATAAAACACGATAGATTAACCATATTATCTTTGCTAATACCCAAAACGTTTTGTTGGAATCAATGAAGGATAAAAGATGTCCAACAATATTGCACACAAGAAGAGTGCTTTACCAGAGGACCACTCGCGACATATCTGAATCCAATCGACTCCCCATATTCCTTCCAGAAAGCAAATTTCTCTGGAGTTACATACTCCTTGACTGTCAGGTGCAGTGGTGTAGGCTACAGAAACAACACTGTCAAATTAAATTCATGTATCCACTAGATCTGGGGTGCCAATAATCATGGAACCATCAGTGCAGGGTTTTCCAAAGTTTACTTCAACATTCTGTTTTGGATAACACCATTGCGTTTTTTATATATTAACTTTTGTAGCAGTTAAGTTACCTTCAAAAGTCAAATGCTACATTTGTGTGTGAGTATTCCACACTCGTGTCATTTATTACAAATTTGTGATCTGTGACCAACTTGTTTGAGTTTGCAATATCTTTCAGACTCTTAACGGGAAGGAAAATGAAGCATTACCTGCAAGTACTGACCAAGAGTCAAGATATCAACATCAATCTCTCTCAAATCAGACATGGTCTGCTTCAGTTCATCATCTGATTCTCCAAGGCCCAACATTATGGAAGTCTTTGTGATCATTCCAGGTTTGCTGATCTTAGCATGTTTCAGAACTGATAGGCTCTGTTCATAACTGCGTAGGTAAGTAAGAAATGTCAATTTAACACGGAGTCTTTGATTAAACCACCAAAAATTATATACATCAAGTGAGCATGATATACAAAGTTAATGGCATCAAGAAGTTTAAGCCCTCATGAGTTGTTAATACTTTGTAGCAATTTGTATAAACTTAATAAGGTTATATCCACGAGTAAAGATCATGAACCAATACTGGCATATTAGACCAGCATGTCTACGATGTAACAGTATTCTTAAGTATGTCAAATGTGTGAAAGAAATATTTTTATTGAAACACCAAGAATTCTTACATCTCACTTTTAGTCTTTTACCACTCAAGACACTAGTATATTCTTAAAAAAATACACAACTTCTCTATGGAAAAGCCTTATAATTACGGTATGCAAGCATGTCATTGTGATGATTAATCCGTTGATGTTAAGACTAATGTAAAAAGAGGCATCAAAAGACACAAAACCATTCTTTTTTAGGGAATAACAGAACTTACCCTGCCCGAGGGTCCCTGACAATTCGTTGGAGGCGACTGACAGTTTCAACATTATGAGCAAAGACATCCAGTCCGGAGTGAACCAGAGTGTCAACAGCAGTTAAATCTCCTCGAAAATCAGAAGTTAAACACTCTATCATAATCTCCGGCTTGCGTTTCTGGTAATAGAATACGTCAGCATCAAAAACATTGATGCTATATTGTACTTGCATACTAAACTAGAACCATTCCATAAATTGCAAACCTTCATCGCTTTGACAGTCTGCGCAAAATGTCCACTTCCACCATCAGGAATGTCATCGCGATCAACACTCGTCAGCACGATATAATCCACGCTAAAGAAGACCACCAAATAAGTATTATATCATTCTAAGCTTACCATAAGAGAGACAGTTCAGGCAAGCATAATCAACCCACTGAACAAAATTATGAACAGTACAGTAGTGTTCCTATTGATAACCTCTGAAACAGAATACTTACCCCCAGTCAGCAATAGCCTGAGCAGTATTTTCCGGTTCCATTGGGTCTGGAGGTGCAGGATTTCTACTTGTTTTAACCGCACAAAATCTACATCCACGCGTACATGTATCACCCAAAAGCATGATCGTCGCTGTGGCAATTCCATCACCACCTCCATTCCAACACTGCACACAAAAATTCCTCATCTCTAATCAATCCAAAATTTCATCCTAACTCATAAAATCACACCGTAAAACAATAAAAACCCAGAAAAAACTCAGTCCAAAGCGATTACCTCGCCAATGTTGGGGCACTGAGCTTCCTCACACACTGTATTAAGCTTCAACCGAGAAAGCGACTCCTTCACCTCTTCATATTTCTCACCTTGTGGAGCTTTCTGCCTCAACCACCCAGGCTTCTTCGCATTCGGATCTCGACCCGTATACGGACCCATTCCTCCCGGATACGACCCGTTCCCCTTCGCTCCACCTTCCTTCGACTCCTCCGTAACCTTTGTCGATGATTTTGCAGTATCGAAAGCTTCGCAACGGAGCTTAACCGGCTTTCGGATGTAATTTCCGCCACTGTAACACGGCGATGATTTGTTAGGGTTTTTGAATTGGATCGGAAACGCGGAAGACGGGCGGGATAGAGTGTGATGCATCATTGCGCTCGCCGGAAGATGGCGGAGCTTGCTGAGAGATAAGTACGATGTAGAAATGAATGAGAGTGGTTATTGATTAGGGTTTTGATGGATGGATATCGGATTCCATCGCCATTGATTTCTCCGTCCGAAGTCTGACACCTTGCGCTTCGTTGGTTGTTCATCTAACCAGTAGTGGCAGTTCCAGGAAATCGAACCGACCGAAAATTGACAAACCGGTTAATCGAACCGGAAACAAATGTATGGAGATTCAATCGGATAAACTGAACCCAACAAACTAGGTATGGGCTCGGTTCGGTTCGGGCCCAAATTTTGTGAACCGACCCAAAACCTGAAAATTCGGTTCGGTTCGGGTTCGTCTTTTTGAAAATGTAATCCGAAAAAAGCCCGAAAATTCGGTTCGGTTCGGGTTTCGGGTTTTTTCGGTCTTTTTTTTGTGATTTTTCGGTTTTTTCGGTCTTTTTCGGGTTTTTTTGGTCTTTTTCGGATTTTTCGGTCTTTTTATGTAAATTCAATTTTCGGTTCGATTCGGTTCGGGCCGGGTTCTGTAAATTGACAAAAAACACATATTTTCGGTTCGGTTCGGGCTTTCGGTCCGAGAAAAAAGCAAACCCGAGACCGAACCGAATCTCACCATTCGGTTCGAGTTTTTTTCGGTTCGGTTTTTGGTATGAGAAAAACCGGCCCGTTCGGGCTTTTTTCGGTTCAGTTTGGGCCGGGTTCGGTCTTTTCGATCTTTTCGCCCACCCCTACAACAAACCAATAATGTCATGAACTATAATGATATTGTGCTTGTCCATTCCACTAACTATTGTAACATGTCACATCACGCTAGTTTTTTTTCTCGATTATATTGGTTAGTGTTGTGTTAGAAAATGATGATTTTCTTATAACTGAAACGGACCATTACAAGTGATATAAATAGCATCATCTAGCCATTATGTAACAAAAATCCATCCGCCAAAGCCTTCTGCGAGACAACAGATAATTTCTGTCTCAAAATAGAGAGAAAATTAGTATGAGGAGTCGAACCCAGGCACCCTTAGGCGCCGGGTGTGTACCAAACCATTAGACTAAATTTCGACCCTCACATCACGCTAGTTTTGCATGAATGAACATTTATTTTCACTCAAAATAAAAAAGAGTGATTTATCATTATCAAAAAAATTCATCATGAGTCAAAGTCGAGATATTTGAGGTATAAGGTACTTAACAGCATAAATGATTCATCGTTCGATGATCAAGATCCATTAAAAATCGAACTGAAGATAATTGAAATTTCTAATATTACATAATTTTTAATGCAACGCCTTTTACTGATGAATATGATCCAACATTTTTGGATCGTGAATACAAGACGTACTCAATTGTCAATTCTAATATCACAATTTTATTCACCGGTTCACCCCTTCGTGATAAGTGATCCAATTAGTACTTCGTATCAAGTTTGAGATCACGATCTTCAAATCGAAAGAGAGACCAGCTAAATTCGTCCTAATCCGTTCCGCTCACATCTCTACAATATTCTTGATTTTCGTTACGATAAAATTCAAATGACTAGTCACTTTCTTATCAAGAGATGTGCATTTTGAATCAACATCACAAGTTTTCTCAGTTCCACATTTTGAATCAACATCAAATGGGCGGCCATTGTGAGCCACAACCTCAAAAACATATTCAAAGTTCCATATTTTCTTTCCTAAAGCTTCCCTTTTAAATTTAGCATTTATCGGAATGATGTTGATTTTGATTTTTTATACCATTACCAAATCAAACATTACTAATACCAGACACAAAACACATTCAGAGACGAAATTACGTCCTAACGCAGCGTCGCTAAAGTTTCAGTGTTATCTGGTTATAGTAACAACTCATTTGTCTAAACGAAAACTCGTCCCTATCGACTCCCGATCATCTTCTTACAGCATCTTCTTCCGTCTCTCTCTCTGCTCTCACGCATCTGAAGCAACGACGATCGACGACTATCAGAGGCAGCAAATGAAAGCACAAAAATGGCGCTGAATGTACTCTTAAAAGCCAAACTACTGTCGGAAACCCTAAAAGGTGGTCGATTTATCTTCAGCCGAAATGGGTTGATACCAATCGGGTCATGTTTGGAATACTCGACGGCATCTGTTGCGGCGCCGGATGCGGGTGGTGTAAGGGTTAGTGGGGGTTTGGGTTTGTATGAAGAGTACAGGAAGTCTGTGTATGGAGATGTGAATTATAAGGCTTTGTTGGTTGATGCTGTTGGGACTCTTGTTGTTCCTTCTCAGCCCATGGCTCAGGTTGTTCCTTGTTCATTTTTTTTGTTTAAGATTTGTTTTTTTTATTTTGTGATTTGGATAGGAGGCTGTAATTGGTCTGAATGAGACTTGGTTGCTGTGTGATTGGATTAGAATTGAAGTTTTGAAGAGTGGATTTTTACTGCATGATTGGATTTGGATTGAAGTTTTGAAGTGGAGATTTTTAGTGTTGGATGGATTGTTAAGTGTTAGAGACTGGAGTAGATCCTTATAATGCCAAGTTGAGTATGTGTTGCTGAGGTGAGTGTGATATTTGTGCCAAGGTTGGTGCAGAGATAAGTTATGATGAATAGATGATGGAGAGCGTGTTGAATTGTTTTCGGGGGCTGATAGGTGTACTAATTAGGGCTAGTGTTGATCAAATATACTGTGAATAAGGGACACGATTTTTGTAGGCTTGATGGTGAATTTAGATACAGATTTGGGGCTGTGATAAGGATAAGACTATGTAAAACGATTGTCATTACTAGTTTACCGAAGATGATTTAGGGAACAACGTGAAAGAGAGGGGTAGTAATATTAGATTTTGGCTTTGGCGTCTGTAATCCTTGCTGATAAGTTTCAGCTTGTTTCTATGTTTTGTTTTCATGCATACAATACACACTGGGCTAAAAGCCATTCCATCCTGTCGTCTGTGCCTGCATATTGATGCTCTTGTTTATATGATTTGCCAGGTTTACCGGGAAATAGGCGAAAAGTATGGTGTAAACTACTCTGAAAATGAAATTCTTAACAGATATAGAAGGGCTTATGAGCAGCCATGGGGGAAATCAAGTCTCAGGTTTTTCTTTTATCTTTCTTGCGTCAATTGGTTCTACCATTGCGAAATGTGATTGTGGTTATCCCAGATACGATTATTGTTTTCAGTGCTGAAACACACTGACCAAGATGATATAACGAAGTTTGAATTTTATACTAACAACCAGTAATGCGGAACATTCTGTATGAAGGTTTTCTGCCAAAATAAAAGTAACTCTCCGAAGAAGTATGAAATAGGTCATTGTGCTTTCATTCTCATTTGTCATTTCATTCTCAGGTATGTGGACGATGGAAGACCATTTTGGCAGCACATAGTTAGCTCCTCCACTGGGTGTTCAGATTCCCAGTATTTCGAGGAGCTATATAACTACTACACCACTGACAAGGTGTGCCATTTGTCGAAGTATTGAAAAAAAAATTGCAATTTCCACATTTCATTTGAGAATTTCTGAGGATCTTTATTTTTTCCAATTTTCTTAACCAAAGGCTTGGCACCTTTGTGACCCTAATGCCGGGGAAGTTTTCAAAGCTCTCAGAAATGCGGGGGTCAAACTGGCTGTTGTCTCAAATTTCGACACTCGTTTGAGGCCTGTGTTGCGTGCGCTGGATTGTGATCACTGGTTTGATGCTATTGCCGTTTCAGCGGAAGTAAGCTCTTCTAATAACCATTGCATAGGCCGAAGCCTTCCTATCATCATTTTTTCTCTCTCTCAACATGGATTTGTATCTTCCAGGTGGCAGCTGAAAAGCCAAATCCAACAATATTCCTGAAAGCTTGCGACTTTCTAGGAGTCAACCCCGAGGATGCTGTCCATGTTGGAGATGATCGCCGAAATGATATCTGGGGTGCCAGAGATGCTGGCTGCGACGCTTGGCTTTGGGGAAGTGATGTCCTTTCCTTCAAAGAGGTACTGTACTCTTAACAAAAAGCCTCATTTCGTGTTAAAATTCTATCAGCTTCTTTCCCATTGCTTACCTAAAAACTCATCTTATTCTTACAGGTAGCCGAGAGGATTGGGGTCAAAGTCTGAGGGAAAACAAGATCATCAGAATGCAAAATCAGGAATTGGTTTTTTTTGTATGTACAGCCTTCTGTTGCTAATGTATAAAGTGTGTTTTAATAATGTAATCCGTGTCTGTGTTGGAGCGGAAATGTGTTGTAGCAGAAACTCGAAAGCTAAGATTGTAACAGAATAGTTACAGTACTTTCTTTGTAACCAGGTTTCCAGCAGGAGAAAGTTTGTTTTTTATCACTGACAAGATCATGGAAAGTGCATATCATTTTCTTGCAATGCAAGAAAAACAAACCGAGTCAAAACTTGCTGTGCAAGTAAATAAGACCTATAGAGTTATAGCAACATTTTGGAACCTGGGAAAACTGACAGTTCAGGGCAGTGTTGGAACATGTGGGAGTGGATCTTGTCCGGCAGGGTTGAAGATTCCTGGTGGTGGTTCGTAGTCCGGGAAAGGATCGAGCATCGGTGGTGGTGACAGTGCTGGGGTGGTGGGAGATGATATAGCGGCTGCTGGCGGCGGTGGTGATACCCATTGAAAAATCACAGCTGGTGGCGGAAAGGGTGTTGGATTTTGATCAGCTGGTGGTGGTGGCGGTGGGGATACCCATGGGAAAATGACAGCCGGTGGCGGAAAGGCTGGCGGGGTTTGGTCAGCTGGTGGCGGCGGTGGTGGTGATACCCATGTGAAAATCACAGCTGGTGGCGGTGGTGAGGCAACCAAAGGCGGTGGAGAAGGAGAAGCGGTTGGTGGTGTACGGCGGGGAGTGGGACGAAAAGGGTTATCAGTTGATGGAGTGGTTGGGAAAGGCCAATGACCACAAGTGTCAAACAAAAGCTCAATCAAAGGATCACATCTTAATCCTTTTCCTCTTCCTCCTCCAGAGCTCACAACCTCACCAAGGAGCAAGATCAACATGACTAATAATGTTGGCTTTCTCGCTTTCATTTTTGTCTTTGGACACTCTCAATCACACCACCACAATTCACAACTAAAGATTTATATGAATGCATTAGATTTAGCTGAGCTGCCGGAGTAAATGACACAATTGGGAATGCGTGAGGACTTGAATGCTCGCAACCCATTTGCTAGCATGAAGATTGAGATGCGCCTGAGTAGTTATCCAATGGGGTTAGTTGACTTCTGAGAGCATAGGCTGACTTGGTCTTGCTCGATTAATGCATGCAGCAGAGTTTTGGAGTGTGTAGTCAAGGATGATCATTTTACTACTGACAGTCATTTGATGGTAACTCTCCAATCAGCAAGTATCCTGGTAAATAATTTTTAAATATGTTCTGGTTCTGGGCTCTACAATTAAATACAAGTAAAGGATCCAATCTGCACTTTGGATTTATGGACCAAAGAGTGGCTCTTCTTCAATAGTCTGATAACTGTTCTAGCCAGAGTAGGAACTTGGAACTATCAACAAAGTCTAAACTGCATCACGAAAACAGAAAAAGAATTTACAAATGACATTTACAGGTACAAGATGGCCATTTCAAGGTTCTTAAGACATTTTCGTTTGAGTGTAGCTTGTGTCTGCGGCCAAGGCCAGCGAGGGCACTTCGTGGAGGTCATCGAGGGAGCGGATGCTGATGGCGCGCAATAAATTAAGAACTTACTGGATAAGGATTCAGCCCTAGTGATCCACTATGTACCCTTCAATTTGCCATTGTGATCCACTATGTAACTACTGGACAAGGATTCAGCCCTAGTCATCTACACCTTCAATTTGCTCCCTCGGCTTTTTGACCAGCCTGAAGAGAAGCCAATCGGCCAAAAATAAAGACCTGTTATACTGTCTTCTTGATTTCTCAAGTCATCCAGAAGAGAAGCCAATCGGCCAAAAATAAAGACAATAACTTGTATTCCAAATTGCTAATGAAGGCTTCAAGATGAAATGGCTTTAATTATGTATACTTGAAATATTTCCATCTTCAGGGCCGTCAGCATCACTTTCTTTCGAGAATCCCAGCTCATTTATGTCTTGCTTGGCCATCAGGTTCTTTGCCATCCGGCATTCCAGATACTTTTTTGAGAAGGCTCTGCACTTTTCAGACTTATGACCACCTGATTTGAGACAACCCAAGTACTCTTTCTTTTCCACTTCACATTCATGATTATGATCCAATGGGAAGACTCCTTTCTCTGGAGGGACAGGTCTTGCTCCTCTATTGCCACCAAAAGCTCCACCGGCACTCATCTGAGGTTGTTTGTGATGTCGCAGTGCAGACCTTGATTTATGGAAATTTACCCGGGAGGCGATTCAGAGTCGAGATCAGAATTGGTCAATTAAACCCTTTCAGTTTTAAATAAATTACGGATCTGGTACAGAAAGTGAAGCATCAACGAGAAGACCAAAACTCAATAGATTCCGGTCTCCGCCACGATCTCCGTCAACCTCAGTAGCAACGCCAACTCGTTCCTATGATAGATGATGAGGCCACATTTGCACAGATCGGATGAGATTTTTAACACTAAAGTCAGCAACACAAAAATATACATAAATGAACTTCTCAGGTGAGCAGAAACAACTTCACAATTAACAAAAGAACTTGAAGAATCATAAAAGATCTCAGCGAAATAACAATAAACATTATGAATGAGCTATTTCACTCTCTAATCAAATAACAAAACCAAAAAGCATATGAAGAGTGCGGAAACTCTCCAGGCAAGCAAATTAAAATTGAATTCCACAGGCAGGTTATCAGCAAAACCAATGAGCTACTTCAAAAGTACAACACTCATAACTGTGAGAAAACTTTAAACCAGATCAACAAGAACTATCATCATATACATACTTGTAATCAGTTCTACAGGCAAGCAAAATAAATTCCAAACAATAATCTCAGACGCATATCCAATTACCACATTGAACACACATACATTATATTAAAGACCATACTACTTCACATCTTGCACAAGAAACAGAGAGCAGACGCAAAAATCACACCAGCAATAATCTAAACAAACAACAAGCTGCTAACACACACACATACAACACAAACGTTAAACACACCACCCACAACAACAAAGATCCACATGCACCAACCACAACTGCATGTTGCCTAATCCAAAGCTCAACTTCACATAATTTTCTATGTACAATCGGATTAAAGGACTAACCTGCGCGGAAAGCTATCAGGCCAAAGACAACATAATCAATTCATAAATTCACAAATCCAAAAAGGTAGGGTTTTGCATTGGACTTTTCGAATCAACCCGAACGGCAGCAGTGGACGGAGATAGGAGATACCAATTCGGATCGGAGAGAGATTAACGAACTTTAACCGAACGAAATCCAAAGCCGACGACGAAATTGAACCCTAGCGCATCGCGCAACCATAGAGAGAGAAACATCTATTTGAGTTTTTTTTATTTGAGAAATATAAAATTGAACTCAAACATTTTAATTTAAATGATTAATTTAATTAAACATCCTTCAAATTGTTAGCCTTTGCCCTTATTAATTTTTTTTGGATAGGGATTACAAGTTGTACAAGAACATTGCATCATCTTTTCAATGATATTATTTAGTACATTTAATCTAACTGAAGCACGAGCCTATTCCCTTCGCCGACCAACCTCAAGGCTCCCAGATAAACAACCACATCGACCACCAATCCTTCCCAGAAGGCTCCACCCGCATCCCACGGACACCACGGCTTGAGGTACCCATCTTCAACGGAGATGGCGTTGAAGGATGGCTCTTCCAACTAGAACGTTTCTTTGAGCTTCATGACACTCCTCCGGAACAACGGCTTGCCTTAGCTCCACTGTTCATGACTGGCAAGGCTTTGCGATGGTACCAATGGAAGCATGTCACTGAAAAACTTCTTTCATGGCCTCAACTCGCCAAGGACCTCCGGTGTCGGTTCGGCCCTACCGGTTATTGGAATGTCGAGGTCGCCTTAAACAAGCTCACGCAAAACATCCTTTGTGGCGTCCTACATCACGACCTTTGAAAACATGTCCACCTGCGCACCAGGGCTCAACGCGGCTAACCTTCTCTGCCGTTTTTTAGCCGGACTACGTGATGATATCCACCGAGAGCTTGTCCTCCTCAAGCCCAACACACTAGAGGATTCCATGGGCATGGATCGGGTAGCGGAAGAAAAGCTTCAGGCTCTCCGTATTGCTTGGCATCGGCCCCCACCTTACCGTCCCTCTCAGTCCTTCACCCATGCCCATCCACCCTGCTTGGAACCAACTCGACCTCCGGCCGGAGCCATACCCATCAAGCGTCTCACCCCTGTTGAAATAGCTAGTCGCACAGCGCGAGAAAGACTTATGATTTAACTGCGATGAGCGCTTCGTTCCCGGCCACAAATGCAAGTCCCAATTTCAGTGTATGATCATCGAGGAGGTGGATGACCCGACCGATCACAACGACGAGCATGCGTTCCCGGTTCCAACTGATGACCCAGCTCCCGAGCAGCCTGCAGAGCCTGCACATGACACCCCATGCATCACGTTTAACGTCATGCAAGGTCGCAACTCGCTAAGCACACTGCGTTTCCATGGCTCTATACATGGCCAAGCCGTCACTATCCTAGTTGACTCGTGCTCTACCCATAACTTTTGCAATCTAGGATTGCTAAATACCTTAAACTCGTTGTTGAGCAAGTACCGCACATGAATGTCATCATTGGGAACAGAGACTCCATGCGTTGTGAGGGCATTGGTCGAGCTGTTCCGCTGTTCATTGCTGGTCATTTATTTTCAGTGGACCTCCACCTCTTGCCCATTTTTGTGGCTGACGTTGTTCTCGGAGCTCAATGGCTTTCCAGTTTAGGACCTGCAACCTTTTCCTTTCAAGAACTCTAGATGAGTTTTGTCCTCAACGGTGCAACAATACGGCTGCCTGGGGTGTTGCACCATGACACTCTCACTCACATGTCCTTCCACCCGCTCACCAAAGCTTCCTCCAACGGTAGCATATCCAGCCCATTTCAAATATTACTGGACCCACCAAGCCTAACTCCATTTAAGCCCACTTCTTCTCCACCCCAAATCAAATTGCCCGCCAACCTGCCTTCCTCCATTACTATCCCACTCCATGCACCACTCCACAAATATGTCAGCGTCTTCTCCACACCTCACGGCCTCCCTCCCTCGCGCCCCACCGACCATAAAATACCCTTACTTCCTGGTTCCAATCCAGTCAACATCAGCCCTTACCGCTACCCACACTACAAAAAAATGAGATGGAAAAGCTAGTCCAAAACATGCTTCGTGAAGGTATCATTACGCCAAGTTCAAGCCCCTTCTCCTCACCCGTTTTACTCATCAAAAAGAAGGACGGCTCATGGCAATTTTGTGTGGACTATAGAGCTGTCAATGCGATCACTATCAAAGATCGTTTTCACATCCCAACAGTGGACGAATTGCTTGATGAGCTTCATGGTGCACGGGTCTTTACTCGCTTGTATTTGAAAGTCGACTACCATCAGCTCCGCGTGCATCCAGATGACATGTTTAAGACAGCGTTTCGTACACAGTACACACGAGGGTCATTATGAATTTCTCGTGATGCCCTTTGGGTTGTCCAACGCGTCGGCTAGTTTTCAAGCGGAGATGAATCGCATATTCAAGCCTTATTTGTGACAATTTGTCTTGGTATTCTTCGATAATATCCTCATCTACATTAACACATGGGCTAATCATCTAAACCATCTGGCAGAGGTACTAAACATCCTTAAAGTCAATTTCTTTTATGCTAATTCTACCAAATGTGATGTGGGCAAGGATTCGATAGCCTACTTAGGCCACATTGTTATAGTGGATGGTGTTAGTGTCGATCCGAAAAAGATCAAGGCTGTCTAAGAGTGGCCAGCTTCGTGCACCTTTCGCCAACTAAGAGGTTTCTTAAGCCTCGCGGGTTATTATCATCGATTTGTCAAAGGCTATGCCTCCCGTGGATCACCACTGACAAACCCCCTCAGCAAAGATTCATTCATCTGGAACCCGCGAGCAGCATCGGCTTTCACGGACCTCAAAAATGCCTTGACCAGAACCCCTATTTTGGCTCTCCCTGATTTTTCGAAGGTATTTACCATTCAAACAGATGCATCGGGCACAGGTGTTGGAGCTGTGCTACTTTAGGAAGGTCGTCCCATCGCTTTTTTCAGCAAGCAACTACAACCTAGCAAGCAGATCACTTCAGCTTATGAAAGGGAGCTCCTCGCGCTCGTGACGTCTGTAAGGCACTGGCGCCAATATCTCTTGGGCTCTCGGTTTATCATCCAAACGGATTACCAACCTCTTAAAGCACTCCTCACCCAGGACATTCATACGCCGGAGCAAGATAAATGGATAGCAAAGCTCCTTGGTTACGAGTTTGAGGTTCAATACAATCCTGGAAAGTCTAACAAAGCGGCTGATGCACTCTCCCGCATTCCAGAGGCTGCATGTCATACTCTTACAGGGGTATCTAAACCAAAGCTTGGAATATTGCGTGCCCTGTGACGCCCTTACGAGTCCGACCCGGATGCCAAGGCCCGCATGCAAGTTGTCCAGTTAGATGCCGCCAAGTACCTACCCACATTATCCGCGATGGCCTGATATCGTGCAATGGCCGCCTGCTAGTCCCCAAACAGCCCAGCTCTCAAGGAATTGATTCTTTTTTAGTACCATAATACACCTACAGGGGGCCATCCCAGCATGCTTCGATCCTTGACGCATATCTCAGCCAACTTCACATGGGCGACATTCGAGATGATGTTAAGCTTTACGTCCACCAATGCCATACATGCCAGCAGGTTAAAGCTCCAAATGCGGCGCCAGCAGGGCTGCTCCAACCATTGGCCATACCCAGTGAGATATGGCAAGACATCTCGCTCGACTTTATCATGCACATTCCCTCCTCCCGCGGGCATACCTCCATCTTAGTAGTCGTCGATCGTCTCTCAAAACATGCTCACTTCATCGCACTCAAACCTGGGTACACGGCAGAAGATGTTGTCAACATCTTTGTCAAGGAGATTGTACGTTTGCATGGGTTTCCACACACAATTGTGTCCAACCGAGATCCCCTCTTCATGAGTAAGTTTTGGTGCACCTTCTTCAAGCTCCAACAAACCAACTTCGCAACAGGCAGCGCATACCACCCAAAGTCCGATGGATAAACAGAAATCCTCAATCGCTTACTCCAAGATTACTTGCGCTGCTTTGTCAACAAAAATCAAGGCACTTGGGTTGACTATCTACCATGGGCGGAGTTCAGCTATAATACAGCACACCATTCGGCCATTGGCATGAGTCCCTTCGAAGTAGTTTTTGGCCGCAAACCTCCTGCCATATTGGACTATGTCCAAAACATGTCCGTCCCACACTCTGTCGAGACCTCACTTGCCATGCGCGACTCCATTCTTCAGTCCCTCAAAGAATACATCCAACGTGCTCGGACTCGAATGGAACAACATGCCAACTCACATAGGCAACATAAGGAGTTCGCCGTGGGCGATTGGGTATATGTCAGACTGCAACCTTACAGACAGTCCTCGGTCTGCCCAAGACGCTCTAACAAGCTCGACCGACGCTTTTATGGCCCCTTTGCAATCACTGCTCGGGTAGGAACTATCGTGTACCGCCTGGCCCTTCCGCCACATGCCAAGATCCACAATGTCTTTCACATCTCCCTGCTACGCAAATGTATCAACCCCGCTACATCTCAATCCACCACAATGCCGGACTCATTTGTTGATTTTCGCCCTGCTCCCCAACCAGAGTACATTCTTGCACATCGTCGCGTTAAAACAGCAACAGGTTGGAGCGACCAACTCTTGGTGCAATGGTCTGGTGAGCCGGCCTCGGCTACGACTTGGGAGATAATAGCTAGCATTCATGAGGATTTTCCTGCTTTTGACCTTGATGCCAAGGTCGCTTTCGACGACGGGGGAAATGTGACATGCCTGCACGACGACAAGGGAGCCTCGCCACTACAGCAGCAGATCAACGCGTAGAGGGGACCAAAGGTGCGACAACACTAGTTGTAGAGGTCGTTTGACGTAGCAGCATGCCTGCAGAAATGTCGCAGGGCTTTCCATCAGAGCTCTACACGATCTGAGCGTCCTACATGTCGCCATGCTTGTACGGAAAAGTAGTACCGTTGGGGAACGATGGGATGAGTAGCAGCTATAAATAACCTATTTGTAATTGATCTCAGTATGAATGAAAAACCATATTTCCTATCTCCTCCCTCACTTCTGTTCTCCCCCTTCTATCATCTTCCTATCCGACACACTCCTCACATTGAGCATGCTGATATTTGTCATTATTGCCTGTTTTTATGTAGATGTTGTCGACCAGATTTCTACTTGGTCTTCTGCTATTTGCACCTGAACATATGTACCTGTTTTGATATGGAAATGGGACAAGTTAACAGATTTGAGCTATTCAACTTCGATATTTCATCAATCAGGTGATCTTTATATACATTTCTGAATGATGTTTTAAACTATTCTTTTGAATTAATCATTACATATTTCTCATGATCAATTTGCAGTTCCTACTTCACAAAGCTCACAATAGGCTCCCCTCCAAAAACATTTAACATGTTGATTGACACCGGCAATGATTTAACTCGGGTGGACTGCATATCAAAAAAAACTTGGGTGGACTGCACAAATGTAAATTTATTACTTGTTTTACTGTAAATTTTTCAGAGATTTTTTTAGTACTGACAAAAACTATATGCAGACTCATTCAAATTCCTTTAACACTTACGAGTCGAGATCAGTTATCTCTTGTCCTAAAGGGAAAAAATGCAACTATCATATGACTTACAAGGATGGGAGTCAATCTTCTGGCTTTGTCTTATCATATGTTTTTTATTTTGATACGTACCTACCAGATTCTTCACTGTGTCGGTTCTCAACTCCCATCTTATTCGGGTAACATTTAATTTAGAATGCTATAATTTTAGATTTGTATCATGTATGTATTAATATGTTCTGTCCATACAGGTGTAGTACCCTAAGAAAAGGGATGTTGGTGAATAGCAAGATCGACGACATTCTTGGACTTGGGCGAGACAGAGTCTCATTGGTTTCCCAATTATTTTCGAAACAGATGGCGCCCAAGATTATCTCGCAATGCTTAGCTTTTGACGGTGGTGGCTATCTGCTTTTAGGGGAAGCAGTGGAGCCTGACACCACATACAGCCCTTTGATTCCATCAGAGTATTTTTATTTTTTTGACATTTTTACAACAACTTTGACACAATCTCTAAACTTCACTTTTACTCGATTTGACTTATATTTTTAACAGAGTCGTTTGATATTTTAAGGGCCCTAGGGAGAAAATATATTTTGCGCCTTACAAGATAGAAATACATTTAAATGTATTTAAAACAAAAATTCTTTACATAATATATTATTGGTATCAGAGCTTCGTTATATTTTATTAAATTTTAAATGTTTATATTTTTAATTATTTTTGTGTGTTCTATTCGTTTGTAATACATTAAAATTTTCTAAAAAGTATATCAGAATCTTGTTGAAAAAATTAAAATTTTAAATAAATCAATTTAAATAATTGAATATAAATATATTATATTTTTTTTATTCTTTGCATATGTAATGCATATATAATGCATATGCACATCACTTTATTAACAATAATAATAATAATTGTGCCTCACATTACTAAATAATAAATTTGATAGGTTAATTTTTTTTCTATATATTCGGTAAATTCAAATTGACTTTACGTATAATTTTAAACATAATGGGCCCCCTCGAAATATGGGCCCTTGGCGTATTCCCTTACTGTCACTATATCAGGCACGACCCTTATTTTAAATTCTATCTTTTAGGTCAAAATATATAGCATCTCTTCGGAGCATATCTGTCGTGAAAGACAGATCTTGCCATATTCGACTCAGGTACAACTTTTACACTCATTGCAGCTGAAGTTTATGATTCTGTTGTTGCCACTGTAACAGTTCATGCTCTACCTTCATTCAAATGAGTATTTTATTAGTTATGGAAGAAGTACGATTTTGTGATTCATAAATTTGTTTATATAGGTGTCTGAAGCTGTAAACAAATATATTATACCAGGAATTTCCTGGGTTTGTTATGATGTTCCCAGCAGGTTATTAACCGATTTTTTTTTCTTTTCGACACTAACAGAGATATATTCCCACAAATTACTGGGGGTGCAGCGATGATATTATTGCCCAAAAATTACATACAAGTCAGTCTTTCTTTCTTTTTATTTGTTTTTGATACATGGTATCTCTTTCACATTATTTTATTATCTCAGTAAATGCTTCTCTTCTTATAATTGTTTGACATCAGTATTATGGTGTATGGTGCATCGATTTTCAGAGGGATGAAAAGTTCACTATCGTTCGAGGTTTGTCCTAAACATTCTAGACATTGTTGTTAGGGCATCCACACCAAGGGGAGCAATAATAGAGAGACTTTATTGCTTATTGCTCTCATGTAGCAAGTGAGCAAAAAAGAGAGCAAAAATCAATGCTTGATAGGTGAGAAATAATAGCGAGGGTGTGGAAAAGGAAAGCAATAAGTGGGGCCCACATATATTTATGAAAAAAGACAAAAGAAAACTATTTTTGTTGTTTGAATGAAATAAAAACAAAAAATGTGAACATTGGAACAAGTCCAATTATCAAATTCAAACCCACAAAATAAAGATAAAAAACACTATAATCTAAAAAAATAAGAAAATGTCAGAAAAATTAAATAAGTAGGTTGGAATACTAAAAAATAAATTACAAAAAAAGCACATCTAGAAAATACTTCAAAAGAAATGCAATAACATGAAAACAACATATTTATTGAAGAAAATGTTGCATTTTGACTAGCAAAAAAAAGTTGAATTTTGCTCTTAGCTCTCTTGCTGCATTGAAATATATAGAGCAAAGAGACATTTTTGTTCATTGTTTTTAGCTCTTCTTTGCTACATGACTTTTATGAGAAAATATCATTTTTGCTTATTGTTTATTGCTCATTGCTCCTTTACTACGGATGCCCTTATATTTACAGGGTTTTCTCTTAACTGTTTTTTATTGTTATAGATTTGCTGCTTAGAGGCAAGGTTATTATATATGACCAACCGCAAAAGCGAATTGGATGGGTTACTCGCAATTGTGAGTTCTTCAATATGAACATTAGCTTTCTGTTTGAAGCATTTGGATGTAAATTACATATTATGTGAGCATCATTGATTATTTTTCGTCACTTACCCACTGCAGGCTCTCTACATGTTAATGTATCCATTGAATACAACATCGGTTCAAATAGTGCGTCCTTGAAATTTAGAGCCACACAGCGTCAACTGGAGTAATCATGTGTTTTAGTCTGATGTTGTAATTACAGGAGTTTTAAATTATGAAGTCTGTTTGAAGATTGTAGACTTGTTTGAAAATTCTGGTTACCGTACTAGTAATAAAATCTGTTACTAAATCATTGTTCCTAGTTTTTTTTTATTGGGGTTAAGTTAGTGTTAGGGTGTCAGATGGACTAAGCACACTTGGGTGTTGGGTGGGAGCGCCACCACTTGTAGGGACGGTTGTAGGGGTGTCCAGGGGTCCTTGGACCCCTCTCTTTTTCGACAAATTTTGATCAATCAGCTAAATTTAGTTGCTGATTTCACCAGTTTAATCTTTGAATTTCATCTTGATATAAATATGAAAATTGTAGAACATTCAATTAACTTTCCGACGATATAAAGATCGTCTTCAATGACTATCGAACGAGGCCTTTGTGAGCTCTAGAAGATTGATCGCTCATTAGTAACTTCAAACATACGGTCTATTTCGACTTGGTTTTGAGTTGCCTTAACGTTATATTTTAGTTTAGGTGTAAACATAGAAATTGTAGCCATTGTCCTTAGCTTTATGTTTTAGGTGATCGATTTCCCAAATGGTGCTCTGGTTGATTGTTATACCGTTGCAAAGTTGCTACGGATATATGTGGTTGATCACGCACACTTGTAGGCGACCTTAGTTTGAGCATGTTTTCAGCTGCTTTAACGTCCGATTTAGATCTTAATATCAACTGAAGAGTCATAACCTATTAAATTATCTTTCCAATGACATATGAGTCGAACTGATAGGGTAATCGATGTGAGTTTTATGACCTTCCAAAGTTAGGTCGCCAATGGACTACAAATATGAGTTTGAATTTAGTAGTTTACTTAACTTCTTATGTTGTTGAACATAAATGATATATATGTGCAAAAAAAAAAATTTCCCTCTTATAACGCTCTGGAACCGTCACTGACCACTTGGCCAACTCACTTCGCCCTAATCATTGTTCCTAGTTGATGGTTATGGATAATACAATTCGATTATTTCCATATATTTACGGACTAGCCGATTGCATCCCAGTCTTGAACCCAGGATTACACTGCAGATGGCATGGCGTATAAATATCCAAAAAAAAGAAAAAGAAAAGACTGAGGTATAAATATATAGATTGTCTGTTGAGCTCTAAATAACTCTTTCTTAACAAGTTTGTTTCATTTGTATTTCACTGACACCTAATTTATAACTCGAATGTTTTCAGAATGTATCTAATTTGTTTGAAATCCTTTTTTATTTTTTTAACTCCCTCAAAAATCGAACTTAGCAGGACTCAAAGTTCTTACGTCCTATCCACTAGACCCGTGTCCTGAAAAAAAGAAAATTAATTTGTTTGTTTTCTTGAAAGTTGCTCTACTGAATTTGCTGTCTCATTAATATTGAAAAAGATTCAGTTTTCAAAAGTATTAATGCTTTTTTTAGTTTCAAAAAAATTACTTTATGAGCATCTGTAGTTTCCCAAAAAAATTAATTCAAAAGTCAATAACATAAAGAGCCAGATTCTGAACTCTAAGAAGAAAGGGAAAAATTGTACAGGCAGCCTTTATTATCATATTTTGACATCTGATGAAAAAAAGAGAAGCTGATTTTCTGTGCATATAAATAAAAAACTATTGCCTTCAAGATCACAAAAATATTCAAAATTGCAAAAGAAACTTTACTAAGAGAAAATGGCAAGATCATACATTGTTCTAATCATTTTAGCAATGGCAGTATTATTCGCATTGGGTATGTATTTTTACAATACGGGCACAAATGAAAAATAAATAAATCAAAACGCATGTCTTCTTAACTGACTAATATAACCTTTCATGATTTAACAGATATGAAAGGCACCTATGCTAGAAAGACCTGTCAAACTGGTTTAGGTGTATGCGGAGACAACTGCGACTCGTTGTGCAAACAAAAGATCCCTGAAAGCGAAGGATATTGCAATACTTATACCCAGATACCCTTATGTTTCTGCGCTTACCCATGTGGACCACCAGACCCGCCTAAAACATGCCGTGGAGGTACTGGTCCATGCGACACTTGTGGGGATAGGTGTTGCAACGAGAAATGTGCTAGCAGATACCGAGGTGGCACAGGGGAGTGTGAGATATTTGATGGGCTGAGCCTGTGCTATTGCTATTATCCTTGCTAGGTCAAATCACCATGTAACGAAATACTTAGCATGGTAATAAAATAAATTAATCGAACATAGGTTCCAAAAAAAAGAAAACATTGCGATATCAAAGGCATCTACGCTGCAAAAAATTACTTAGACTTGACTAGAAATTGTGAAAGAGGCTAAATCTTGAGAATCAGACCAATAGGAGAATGATCGCTCCCAACAACATTGGGGAGTATATACGAGTCATGGACCTTGTCGGCAATTGATTCAGAAGCAAGGAAGTAATCTAGTCTCCAGCCTGTTCAGCGCGTTATGCATTACTATAAAAATACGTAAAAATAATGGAATACAAGCTGTGAAGAGATATCAAATGGTTTTAAGTGTACCTTTGTTTGTTTTGCGACCGCCATGCCTGTAGCCCCAGTAAGTGTATCCTACAACCCCAGGGTGCTGGTTTCTAAAAGTATCCACAAAACCCTTTTGTAAATAATTTACTTCAAATGACTGTCTTTCTTCGTCTGTGAATCCCGCGCTTCTTTTATTTCCCTGCAAAGGAGAATTTACAATAAGCGAAAAAGGAACCCTGTTTAATATTTACTATGTCAAGGGATCAAACATCGAATCCCAAAATGGGAACAAGTGGAAAATGTTCTGCCGTTATAGAATATAAAAAGTTGCCTTACAGCTGGATTATAAATGTCTATCTCCTGATGAGCACAATTCAGATCGCCTGTCAGAATGACAGGCTTTGATTTTTCAAGTTCCTGCAAGATGCAAATTATGACAACTGGGGTTAAACTAGAGAAAGGAAACAAAATATAAAACAAGAACACGAACAAATATAGTACGGATACCAAGATGCACGAGAAGAAATGAATGGACAACTCACTTTCAAGTAAGAACTGAGAGAGGGATCCCACTCGGTAATCCTGTATGACTGTTCAGGCAAAATACATTAATGTAGCCACTACTTGAGACGGTAGGAAAACATAGGACGCTTCAAAATGAAGCATCGAAGAAAGTAAATACCAGCCTGCGTAATCCATCTCCGGAGTTTGGAACATATGCACATATCAAGTAGAAAGTTTCGAACTCCGCTGTCACAATACGCCCTTCGTTATCATGATCCACAATACCTAGGCCATATGTTACTGAAATCGGCTTTATCTGAACAGAAGATATTAATAATTTTAGCCTTGATTAAATATTCATATTCTCATGTAAAAGAAAAGTACCATCAGTTTCCCAGCTAGTGGTAGAGACTTTATTTGACACACCAAGAAAAAAAAGGAAGAAAAGATAGTATTTATGTGATGTCGACACAAATTCTGAAACTTGAAGCACTCCTATTCAGCTTCATAGAGTGTAGAGTGTAGACAGCTATGAAAGTATCAACATTACCATGGTCCAAATGCTAGCATAATTTCATCCGGAAAAAATAGTTTTGTAAGCGTAAAGGAAAAATAAGCATCCTACTAATCCCTGAATCATTAACCTTGGAGATTATTGCAGTGCCGGAATACCCAAGTTTGGCAACACTGCAAGTCCAGTAGCTGTTCTCGTAGCCCTCCATCAGAGACTGTTTGATCAGCTCAACGTCCTTTTCCTGTTCAGCAAATTGGAAAACATTATAAAAGCATGTCAAACAAAAGTATCGGTGTCTCAACGACTATATTCAACTGAATTCTTCTTCTTTGGCCAACCAATTGAATTTATTATTGAAACATGAAAGACAAAACATAACAGGCAAATGGAATCTGATAACCTACCAGCACTACAATTTTGTTCTATTTAGGTCGAACCTTCACTTTCACCATGACAGCGATATTTCTGATTTAAATGTCTGGACTTAGCTTTAAATTAGCTGACATATATTACCTGCAGTTTAGTTTCTTGTAAGCATAATACATCAAAATCCTCCTGAGCAAGTGAAGAGAGTCCCTTTATCTTCAGCAACGCCCTTAAGCCATTCACGTTCCAAGACAAAAGTTTCGTAGACTTTGTGCCATTCAGAGGAAGACGTGGCCTCATGGTTTTGGGGTTATATGCAACCCAGTCTGGCTTTGGCTTCTTATGCGCAAGAATTGTCCATGGTTCAGTTTGATCTGTAATACAGTGATACATTATTTAACTCATCGGCACTATCAACACAACCCAGGTTGCCTAGGAAACGAGAGATATTCCACTAGCGAAAAATAATTCAAGGACCAAACAAAGACCGATATTGGTTGTCCTTGTGCGGTGCATGCCTGTAACATTTATTCTTCAGTACTGATAAAAAAAGGGTAAAGAAAGGTATAAAACTATAAATACTTTTGCAAAAATGTCTAGCATTATATGTCCAACTATTTACCATTCCTTAATACTCGAACAAGGCAACCGAAATGAAATAACTTGCAGAAGAGTTACGAACGTACCTTGAAGTTGAATAACCTGCTCATTTGTAGTTGAAGTTTCTTTCACTTCCACAACGTTATTCTTGGTCATGGATTGTTTTACCCGTCTCTTATAAATTTTTACTTGAGAAATTTCCGTACTATTATAAACAGTTAGATCATCATTTGCCTCACAAGATTTCTCTGATTTCCTCTTATATGAGGAAACAGTGACATCACCATTTTTGTCGCCAGAGGACGACTGTTGCTGTTCTAATCCATCGCCTGTTGAACACGAAAGTGAGTGATTCACTGGATTCTAATAAACAACATTCATTTCACTCGTTCGAAATATAGCAAAAGTCTCCTCATCGCAGATGAAATGAAAAGCGGGTAGAACTAGTACAATACCATGCGCAGGTAGTGTTTTCTTTTCCAAAAATAGCTTTAAGGCAGACACAAGATCGCGTTTGAGGCCCTTCGCGGAAATTCCGAAACCCCTACGAATCAAATGACAAATCTTCATGAAATGATGGTGCTGAAAAGCTCTTGAAATAGGGTACAAATAAAATGTAAACGTGCAAATCAACTCTTGTGCTTTAGATGGATTTAGGTAACACAAATTCAAATTTTAAGTGAACGAAATTTCTCACACGCCAAATACAAGTTCTTGACGCAGAAGTACAACAATTCAAAAGACGAAAACTTCAAGTCAAACTGAATCATCACCTTAATGTACTTCTTAATTCCTGAACTGTCATGGAATCAATATTTGCCCGATCAATCCCAAAATTCTGCTCCTCCACATCCCCACTGCTGCCTCCAGCTCCCTGCACCAAAAGAAAACCTCAAAGCTTCATTAACAACAACACACAACTACAGCCAATGTCAGCAAGCATCCTTCAAAGCTGCAGCTCAAAGCTAACCTCAACAACAACATCCTTCAAAGCTGCAGCTTTTGGTTTTAGGTCTTCTCCAATAACCTTCTTGCCAAATGCCTGCGATGACGTCATCTTCGAAAAATGGTTCACACAACTCCGATTCCTCTTAACATTCAGAAAACTGGACGACGCAACCTCGCTGCTCCTCAACGTTACTGCAAACCGGCTGATGGCTCCCGTCAGCATACTACGCTTGTTCATTGATGAATAACAACAACCCCATTACGGAAAGCGTCACAAAACTTACACACCCATAAAATTACGCAGCTTATGAATCCAAAGGTCTCACCTTTACTAGCATTTGTGTCGAAATTAGGGCTGAGAATTCACACGCAGAGATATGAAGTTAAATAAAATTTGTATAGCAAATCTTATGAAATGAAGTTAATAAAATTATTGGTCATTTTTTGTAGAATAAAATTTGATAAAGTTGATGTCTTTATGAAATTTATTTCATATTTGATTGAAATTGAATTCCAGAATCAGTTGAGAAATTCAAAGATTTTATTAAAATATGTATCAACAAAAAAAAGATTTTATTAAAATATAAAAATTGAAATTATCTAAATATTCTTCTGAAATTGAAGCATATTGAAATTATCTTAATATTCTTCTGAAATTGAAGCAGAATCAATACACTGAAATTATTTTAACATAAATTGAAATGAGGACAGTAAGATTAGGGAGATGACGTTGATTTATATAGTTTATGGTAGTACTTTTTTTCAGATTGAAAAAAGAATTTATATATATGGGAAAATTGAAGATACAGAGTACATGGTGGAATTCACACGCAGAGAGCAACTAAGTGTTATGAATTGGTGATGGTGGTAATGGATTGGATTGATCGGTTAATGGGAGTGGATTTCAATAATGTCTAGGAGGTGGTGGAGTGTAGCTGTTGTTGTAACCTGGTTGCTCTTGTCCATGACAAGGAGGTGGTGGTGGTGGTGGCGGTGGCGGTGGCGGTGGAGGATGTGGAGTTTGGCAGTTGGGTGGTGGAGGATGAGGAGATTGTGTTGATGGTGGAGAGGAGTATGGTGGTGGAGGAGGTGAGGGTGGCGGCGGTGGGGGAGAGTATGATGGTGGAGGTGGTGGGGAAGAGTATG
The DNA here is from genome assembly GCA_033675215.1 of Rhodiola kirilowii. Classification (NCBI taxonomy): domain Eukaryota; kingdom Viridiplantae; phylum Streptophyta; class Magnoliopsida; order Saxifragales; family Crassulaceae; genus Rhodiola; species Rhodiola kirilowii. Next base: position 44,013,750 of record CM066195.1, on the reverse strand, counting down.
ATGGTGGAGGAGGTGATGGTGACGGCGGCGGTGGCGGTGATGAACATGGAGGTGGAGGAGAAGGTGAGCATGGTGGTGGTGATGGTGATGGAGGTGGTGGAGGAGAGTATGATGGAGGTGGAGGTGAAGGTGGAGGTGGAGGTGGAGAAGGAGGTGGTGGGGAAGAGTATGATGGCGGAGGAGGTGATGGTGGAGGTGGAGAAGGAGGTGGTGGGGAAGAGTATGATGGTGGAGGTGGAGAAGGAGGTGGTGGTGGGGAAGAGTATAATGGTGGAGGAGGTGATGGTGACGGCGGCGGCGGCGGTGATGAACATGGAGGTGGAGGAGGAGGTGAGCATGGTGGTGGTGGAGGAGGTGAACATGGTGGTGGCGATGGTGATGGTGATGGAGGTGGTGGAGGAGAGTATGATGGTGGTGGAGGTGGTGGGGAAGAGTATGATGGCGGAGGAGGTGATGGTGGAGGTGGAGAAGGAGGTGGTGGGGAAGCGTATGATGGTGGAGGAGTTGATTGTGTTGGTGGAGGAGGAGGAGGTGAGCATGGTGGCGGTGGTGATGGAGGTGGTGGGGAAGAATAAGTTGGCGGAGGAGGTGATGGAGGTGGCGGAGAAGGATATGATGGCGGTGGTGGTGGCGGTCGTGTACGCGTTTCAGGTGATTCTTCATGAGTTGGGGGAGGTGGTGATGAGGGAGGAGGAGAAAGTGGGAGTGGAGGAGGGGACGATGGTGGTGGAGGTGGAGGAGGAGACTGAGGTGCATACACTCTTGGTGGTGGCGGTGGTCGGTAATATGTTCTTGGTTCTTCTTCATGCTGTGGAGGAGGAGGAGATTTCTTTTTAACCGGTGGAGGTGGTGGGCGATACCGGTCCTTCGGATCTACTTCCTGCTTCGGCGGCGATGGAGTTGGATTTGATCCACCACGGGGCGGTGGTGACTTTCTTTTTGTCGGCGCAACAGAACATTTAGACTTGCTACAGTCCATCTTCCGACGTGCCACCGGCGCGGCACACTCTTTGCTCGACCTCTGATCCTTTCTTCCATCAATGCAGTTCTTCTCGCTTCGCTTCAACGAAGCGCCGCCCCCGCCGCAGGACTTCCGGTCACCGGTCAAATAATTAAATGAATAAGTGAAGTTTTTCAAACTCGGCAACTCACATATTTCAGCAGGAACTTCTCCAATAAACTGATTATGGGCAACGTTCAGCTCCTCCAAGCTCCGCATTTTCCCGATGAACTTAGGCAACGCGCCTCTCAGCCGGTTAAAGCTGATATCGAACACCGTGACCTTTTTCAGCTCCTTGATCTGCTCCGGGAGACAATCAGTGAGATTAACATTCATTAGGATGATCTCATTCAGCGTCTTGCCCATTTTCCCAATGCTCGCCGGAAGGCACCCGCCGAAGTTGTTGTTTGCCACGACTAGTACTGAAACCGGTGAGTTCCCAAGGTTACTCGGGAGTCCTGATCGAAAGCGGTTATGGTTCAAAAACACCGCGTCGAGTGACGCATCGAAGAGGCCACGGGGTATGGCCCCTTCGAACTCATTGTACCGGAGATCCAAGAATTTTAACGACTTCAGCTTGAGAATCACGTCGGGGAATGGCCCGACGAAGCGATTGTTACTCAGGTCGAGTTCGTGGAGGACCTTAAGCCGCTTAAACGATTTAGGCACGCTACCACAGAACCGATTCGTATTGATATGAAATAGAGCCAAATCAGCCAAAAGACCTAATTCACTAGGCAAATATCCGGCAATATCAGCATGGTTCAAATCAATCCCCGCCACGACTCGCTCCGTCTTGTTCTTCAACGATTGTGCACAGAACACGCCCCGATAATCACACACGCGGGCCCCATTCCAGTTGACGGTGAAGTTGAACGGATCGGAAAGCATTGCCTCCTTCCATGCTTGGAGTGCAATGTAGGCTTTTCGCAAACTTGGATTTTCGAATGTGAGTTTCGAACCGGTTCCATGACCCTCAACAGAACATGTCGCCGCTGCGACGAGGAGTAGGAGGAGGAGGAGGAAGGGTCGAGGAGGTCCGAACATGGCGGACAAGATTGAACTGAGAACTGGATTGTGAAAGGTATGAAGGGTACAAGGACATATATATCTCAGAAACTCCATTGATATCATTATTTAATACTTGATAATAATAAAAATACGTGCTAAGCATATTGATGCATTTGCCAATGGTTGTGCACCCAACTAACATTTATACAGGCTTATAGTTAGACGCCAATGTGCTGGAGCTTGACTTTGTAGACAGTTTATTGATTGAGTTTTTAAAATTTGATAAATTTTTTTGGTGCATTTGATGCAACTGGATAAAATTAGATCTCACTAGTTGTGTCAAAAGTAAATATTTTTAATATTTAAAATGACTTTTTTATATATTATATTTGCAGGAATTTTGGGTTTCAGCTTTGACAGAAACTAGCAGTATTGTACTTGTTGGAGGCATCTATTGGTCTTCTTTTAGTTGCTTACTACTGAGCAAAAATTTGAGCACGAGCCAACATAATTCGTGGTCGAGTGGATGGACTTGGGCAAAGTCTCAATTTGGTTCCATCTAAACATTTTCAAGGATAATAATTTTTTTTAGTAAATCGGTCGAGTTTGTCACTTTTGTAATGAGATATTCATGCCTGATTGTTCTGATTTGCAAGCTATTAAACCAATCATTACGAATCAAATCCCTTTTCAAAAAAAAAACCCGTGCATGAAAGTACAATAAAAATGATTTTGATATCAACAAAACTTAAAAGAATCGGATACAACGGTAATAAAGACGCTATAAGAATCAATTTTCTCAAAAATCTGAATTTGAAGCCGAAAAAAGTTATGATGGATGAACTATTACATAATCAGATGTAATACTTTTACCCTGTATTGGACTTTTGTATCATTTTCTAAACGTCTGTTTCATCTGGTTAGGACAACAATTACGAATACTCCTGCGACGAGAAAAGTCGTTGCTAGGAGACTCCAGGATCTGATGAGAATTCATTCCCAAATTCCACTGGTATTTGCCATTGAAAAAATTGTCAAGGCCAGGAACCTGATGATGACAAAATTCCTCCAGACGAAAAAAATTTCATTCAGCTTCTTGATCGATACGGTGCTTGTGTCTCAGTGTTTGTATACTTAGTCTGGTTTCGTGTACTCGAGAAGCATGTGTGGGGATCGATAAATTTTGACTAGGGTCCAGTAGAGGACTTCTTCGACTTCAAGCTCCCCCTCTGCCCTCGAAGCATATATATCCTCACATATTGCAAGTAACCTAAATCAGATATTGCAAATTTCTGTCAGCTGCTACAGAAATTTTCTTTAACGGGTTAACGTAGCAATTGAAGGACTTCTGAAAATTGACGTAGTTTTGATATTGCTAAAAAAACTGTTTTGAAGGATTTTTATTTTTTACATACCTGTCGCAAGAGGGAAGATTCTCGAAAGGTATTCTCATTCTCAAGTCGGAGCATTGCAAGCGGATGAAACGACCAACTGCTAGGACAAATGTTATATACAGACCCCAAATGCTAAACTTGCTCAGTGTTTCTCCGAGGATGCCCTCTGAATAAAAAAAATATGTCAGCAAGTGATGACGGAGAGTAAATAAAATAAATCACGGTGTAATGTGACGTGACTAACGTGGTGTTTCTTCAGAGACAATGATCGCCATTGGCCCTCCGAACACCCCACACGCGCTGTTATTTGATGCATGACGGTCTTGGAATGACCACCACCCTGGGGTGCCACGGTTAAGCACAAGGTCACCGCTGACAAGATCGACCTTCAAGCAGAGACAACATTCAGATTGTTTTTATTAAATTAGTACCAACACCAACGGTTCAAATGCCAACGGAAACGATCAATTTGTATTTGTTAATTCTTACCGCTTGCTCGAGAAATCTGACATCTCCAGAGCCAGTGACTCGGAAATATCTTGGGTAGACGTTGAAAATGGTAAATCCTCTGGCCGAGCCATTTATGACTTGTACGACTTGATCAGGACTCGGAAGATCTTCATCTTGAACAACAAGCTCATATTTCACAACTTCTTTTCCTTTCGGACGGTCTCGAGTGAATTGCCAGGAGAAGATAATATTCATACTCAAGTGAAGAGATTGAATGAATCTCGCCTGCACAATTGGAGGAACACCCCACAAGGTACTCGCATCAGCTTGACAGCATATGAGTTGTATGTCATCCTCGTTATATGCGCCCAAATAGTTTTTAGGGTCGAGTTTAACACGCCCATCGACTTCATCCCATGACAGCTTCTCGCACAGAGTGGTCTCAAATAGGGTCAACCTGCCGCTAGCGGTTTTCATATCGATCCAAACTCTTGCGTCTTTGATGGGATTTGCAATATTTGTTGGGTTGCCGCTACTGTACATCTGTCCATATAATATCACCCATTTCAGCGCAAGTCACCATCACCACACCACAAAGAAAATTACCAGAGTTGATTTTCTTCGACGGAGGAAATATTATAGATGGAAGAATCGACATTACCAGCATTGGGGCCCAAATGACGCATATCAAGACAAAAAACAGACATATCCCGTTGCAGAACTTCGTCATTTTAGTTTGTTTCTGTCCTTGCTTGTGAGACGATCTATTTAGGACCGCGTCACATTTGACAAGAAACAGGCTCGCATGAATATCCTCCAGCTACAAAATAAATATATCATACACAAGCGCTACAAACCATAAGATACAAAGTTCACGAGATGTGAAGTAGCGGCAGTGGACTCACCTTTAACCAGTCGTACATTGTCAGCGACGTCGTTGTACAAGACCAGTCAAGAACACATCTCAGTTCATAAAGGAACGGAAGAGCACGATAAACTCTAAAACCCATATAATTCAGTTTCGATATGCTACTTGTCAGAAACTGACGATACAACGTGCTCTTATGTGGGATCCCATACTTCAACTGTATGGCCTGTAAAGCTAAAGATACCGCCTTGGACAGATATATGGCACGGAGTGCCACTCCTCCGATGCGTTTATGCGTTGGTTCCATGTACCAGGCATATTTCGTGACCGAGTACGTGAATAGAGCGAGATTGAATACATAGAATAAGACTTTTACCGTTGTGAAAGAGCATAAGTAAATGATGCGATCAAGCACGATCAAGAAAAATAGTATCTGCAAAAGAATTAGATGTAAGCAAATAAATACTTACGGAGAAATCGGAAATGGCGCAGGGGAGAAGTACCATTAATAAAAAGACAAACTCCTTGGGGAATTGATCTTCTAGCTGGTATACTTCAAGAAACTCGCTATTGTTTTTTATGACTGATTGGTAAAAGACAGCGACCAAGAAGAAAACAACCATGTCCGCGCAGAAGATATATGAGTATAAATCTACTTCCCGTTTTCCTCCTCCAATAACGGAGAGAATAGGGTACCGAAACCCGATTTCTTTTGTAATTCCAGTAGACTGACCTTGCAGAATCTCGAATGCCACATCAGCTGCCGGTGTGAGTGACTTGTACCAGCTCATAGGGACTGATTCATTCAATGGAGAGGCATATATCACCTCAAAAACAGCCAGAGCGATATTGTCATTGTCGGGACTTTTTTCTATGCTTTGAATACGAACCCTGCTCGGAGGATGGAAATGATCAATGTCATTGCCCCATCTCCTATCATGTATGATGCTAAGCAACCGGGTTATTCCAGATTCTATCCGCTCTGGCTGAATTCCATCCTCGGGCCATGATGAGATTTCCATCGACAGCTGGACAAAGTGAGGTGGAGTTTCCGCACCCTCAGTCAATGATTTCCAATACCTAAAGAGATTTCTAACAAACAGCTTTATTGTGTTCTCTACCGGCGATAACAACCTTCCCATCCTTTTAAACACGCTTAAGCGTGGAAGAATATCATCTTGTCGGCTATCAAGAAAACTAAGTTGTTCCATAAATGCAGTCCATTCACCGTTTCTTATAATGATTGTAGTTTGTAGAAGAGTGAATAAGTAGACCAGAAAGAGCGGTAAATTACTTATCACGAAGAACGACTTGATTTTCAGTTCAGGAAATCCTATTTCCGTGAGGAAGCTGACTTGGATGCTAACACTGCAGTGTTGAATGATGATTTGGTACAAGTACTGAAGCAAAATACATACTTCGGTGTAGATCAACATAATGATCCAGAACAAGTAAGTTGGGCCACTATTGACGCACAGCGCATAGAGAAACAGAGCCGCGAGATAAACCATTGACAGCAAGCTGAAGTTCCACAGAAATATCAATACGAAACAGCAATAACAGACAACATCATTGTTAGAACGCATTTGACCCCAAACATGTCGCAATATCAGACCAATCTGCAGGATCGCAGCGTCAGAAGGGGTCTTTTCATTGTTAGATTGCACGGAATATGTTCGTTCGAGGTGTTCATCTGGAATGACTTGGCTCTCTATCTCATAATATTCCTCATCGTCGGATGAAAGTTCATTTATTATTTCATCATCCTCGCGCTCAATGTGTAAGAAATTGACAAGGTTTGTCACCGCCATGCTGCCAAGAGATTGAACATGGGAAACACCATCACCTATTAGATGCACTGCAGAAGCTATTGCGTTCCCCCTACCAAGAAATTTGCGACCTTTCTTTTTACTTGAAGTTGGGATGTCAGCGTCAGCAGATGGAGCAGTAAAATCAAATCTTTCGATTCCTAAATTCGTCAAAGAATCATTAACTTCACCAAGATATAAAAGATCTGCACTGGTACTTCGGTTCGTTAAATCAATATCCACCTTATCAGGAAGACTAGTTGCGATATGCGATTCTGGCATTGTGTTCCTTCTCCTAAGGCCTTTGTTGGGAGCAGCAGGCAAAGTACTAGTACCATGGTCTTCGAACGAATTCATGCCATGGAGTTGAGTTTGTAAGTTAAGCATCTCGGATTTAATTTTCTCCACTTGCATATTTCTCAGACGTTTCTGCTCCTCACATTTACGAATGTGCTGCAGTTGAGCAGTTTTCCACGCAGCTTTCTTCTCTTGCTCGCGCACAATGGCACCAATTTGCTCAGCCTCCAAATACTTATAAACATAATCAAACTCCTTCGATGAAAACATATAAGACTGCAGTGAGACCAGCATGAATATCACAATCTCCACAAGTGCTGATCTTGAAGTTATCCGAAAGCCATAGTCGTATTTATGAAATCCAATTACCTCACTAATGTAATCCATCATGTCACACTTTCCTTCATTTGCATCTCCGAAAAACGGAGATTGATAGGCCAGAGAAAAAACAATCAACCCGAAATTGTACATTCTCAAGTATTTGAAGAGGCTGTTTTTTTTCTGAAGAATCTCAAGCCTCATGCGGAAAAACACAAGAGCAAAACCAAGGTATCCCAAGTGAAGAATATCATATTCAAGTGTTCCGGTAGCTAGTATCAAAGTGAGGACTAGGTCAAGTAAGTGACAATAGATGTACAGTCTCATGTAGTCGAGAATTGTCCACAAGGTTTTCGTTTCAAACGAGAGATCACTCAACACAGAAGCATGTTTCCACTGATACACCATCTCTCTGTAAGTACGAGATCCTGAAAAACTGGTCAAGTGATCCGATCGAAGTTTGAAACATGAGAGTAAAAAAACGATGCAATAGCTGATGAGCATTCGAGGATCATCCACTATAATTCCTGCAAAAATGCAACAAGATAGCATAAGTATATATAGAAAAAAAATCGAAATAGTAATCATTCCTAACTCAATTTACAGAACATGAATCGAAAATATTTATTCAATAGAACATCTAATTTTAAGGTTGCTCAAGACTTTTACCTAACCAACACTTTTTACAGTGTTCAAAATACTTGTCAGAGAGCCGCCAGCATTCGTGGCACGATATTGGCGCCTTGCTAAAAGTCTGTTGCCCCGGAGAAGTAAGATTCAACCATAGGGAGATGTACTCGAGAGTAAGAACAGATGCAAATAGTAGCACAAACAAGGGCCACATCTTGCGAATGAGATGCCGATGTAAAAGTATACATGCTGCAAGAGCTACAATATACAGCAGCGATATGGCATTCAACACAGCAAAGCTCGCTAAAAGGAGAGCTATCATGTTAATCTCCAGACCAAAGAGATTAAACAAATTTTCAATCCAAAATCTCAAATATACTTTCAGAGTGGCCTTCTGAATGTCAAATCTTTCCTTCCTTAGCATAAGAACTCGTCTTTTGTTCCACTTATGTTTCTCTCTAGAACTTTCCCAGAAAAGGGAATATGAGTATCTCTCTATTTTGCTGTGTCCAGTCCCACTCTTCTCGTGTGAAAGGTCTTTACCAGATGCGAATGAGCCTGGCTTGTTGTCCTTTATTTTCTCATGACTTGAAATATTAGAGTGTCGATATTCCTTTGGTTGATTTAAGGCTTCATTGACTGTTTCATCCGAACAGTTAAATAAATCACAAGGCTCTTCCCACTTTCCTTTCTTGATGGACTTTTCTGGCATCAAGTACAACCAATGGAAGACATTATATTGTAATATACACGAAACAATAACCAACACTTCTCCCCTTAAGCCATGTTCTAACCCCAAAAATCCGTTTTCAAACAGCCTGAAGCCCAGTACAACAGATAAAGAACGGCGCTCTTCACCAGGAAACATTTTAGCTTGATTACCCAACATTTGGAAAAGATATTTCGCCATCGTGAGAAGTCCAGAATAAACGAGAAATACTTTTGAAGGTAAGTGCGACGTTTTGGGTAATATTGAGCACACAACCAAGCCCAAAAGATACAGAAAACCAAAGGCACTGATTGGAGATAATGAAGCATTCAGCAAAGTAATAAGTAATATCTTGTCGCTGTGTAAAATCAGGATACGTTGCAAGACTCCAGGTTCCTTGGCACTATAATATTCACTTTCCAGATACTTGCTTTCTCTCCTCTCGTAACTATATAGCTGCAGAACGATAACAATAGCTAGCGACTCCCAGATATTTTTCCAGAGTGAAGCATCGGGGTCATATCCTAACGCAGATGTCAGGTCTATCATACTGGACATCCATATCCGTAGATCAGTGAAGACATGTAAGCTATAAATAAATATGAGTACTGTTACTGCATATAATTTTAGAGGAAACCACATGCGCCTTTTAGTCCTCTCTACGAGTTGCCTACCAACCATCCATGAAATAAGGAAGAAGAGATATCCAAATGATGTATAATTGGGTGTTACGAGATACACAGTGAGAAGAATAGTAAGCAATGCAATGTAGGTTCCACACGATCGATATGAAGCCAGGAATCTATGCCCAATCGCTGTCAAGTATGATGCTATTTTTCTCTCTGAAACATCATGCAATGGGGAAATCAGTTAAAAACATCATACATATAAATAAAAGCGTACATAGTGTAACTCAGAGAAATACCGTGAGAAGAGCTGTCAAACTGGTTTGCTCTTGACGATGAAGTGTAGACAGATAATATGACTGACTTGCTCAAGCCAGCTTTTAAGATGCTAAAACCAAATGGAGGACGAGGTGTGTGCTGTACAATTACCGAGAAAGAAAATAGTGTCTCAAAGCCATGATTGTGGATGGCGCAAAAGCCGGCAAGTACTGCAATCTTGGATAAATCTCCAGAGCTAGCTTGCTCAAGTAGACCTGCAGAGTTATCACTACTTAATTAACGTAAAAAATTAATCAAACAAGTTGTGGTTGGGTGCGATAATTTGATAAAATTTGTTCCTCAGTTGAGCAAGAAAATGGCTAAGTATAAGAGAGAGGGCTCAGATCACTTGGTCTATAGAGCTGTTAAGAAAAATGAAAGCAATATAACAAATCAGAGTTGAAAAGGAACTGAATAATTAATAAAGCTTTTATTTACCTAATTCAGAAAGAATTCCCACAGCTGCTGAACCTTCCCGTTCCAATGCTTTTGTGACAATATTGAGTTGAAGAATGTACAATATAGCAAAATGTAGCTCGCAGAGGAGTATCAAAGACTGCCGTAGCCTTCTACCAATAGTGTGGCTAAGAAGATAAATCATGAAGAATACCACTGAAATCCAAACGGCGAAACATTACAGCAAATATTACCTCATTTACATAAAGACGATTTCGACGAATAAAAATTAAAGTGTGACCCTTAGACAAAAATGCATCATCACGAGAAATCTAGTTACAATAAGGTAATATAAATAAAAACTGAAGTGAAAAAAACACAGTAAGGTCACTCACTGTATATAGCATGTATAAATCCAGGCTTTGTCGCTGTAAGGAAAATCAGTGCCAGCATTATTGCTCGAGAGCTTTTACGCAGTCCCCATGCCAGCGTTGCAATGATTAATACCTTTGTCTCTTCTTTCTCTGAGATTAGAGGGAAATTAGTTTCAGAGTCCATGAATATACTGCGTTTCCTTTTACATACTTTTTTTATTAGCTATGTTCTCCTCTTCTTCTTTTTTTTTGGCAAATTAAAGTATTTAATCGTTCGTGATCACTGGTCTCGCAAGAGACTCTCCACACAAAAAAAGGCCGTAACATAAACATTAGGCCCTTACTATACTACACAAAATGGCGAGGAAGATAAATAAGAAATTTGATTCCTCACCTTCTACCGTGCAACTGTCATTCATGGATTGTGCACCTCCGTCCGACAAGTACGTAAAAACAGAGTTGCTGACAAGATTACCCAAGGCAACAAGGACCCCCAAGCCAAATTGAGCAAGCAGATAACATCCAGGGATGGGATAATGCCATAAACCAATAGTTTCCCAGATTTCCATGTCCTGCAAGTATCCTTTTAAAAATCATCGCAATATATGTTTATGAAAATGTGATTACATGATGTAAGACTGATGTACCTTCTGCAACTTTTTGTTCAGAACTGTGAATGCCACGTTGAATACGTATGTGCTAGCAGCCCATAAGAGAATGAACACGAGAAGTAAGCCATTTAAACGGTGCAGGTGAAACAACGAAGGGAAGGCATATAAAATGTAGCCAACATATGCCAGCAATCCGAACGCAAATACACTGGTGAAGTGGACGCTCCACCATGAAAGCACAAACAAAGATATCTGCCATGTAAACCACTTAAGCAAGTCAGATCATGCATAGATTGGACATGTCTGTGTGTTCATACTAGCCTAGTTTATTCAGGGCTAAGAGAGTCTAGACAGTATGCCTTAATAAGCAATAAGACACTAACACATATAAAAAGACTTTGTTATAACTGATAATGAACTGAATCACAAATTCAACAAGTCTCAAGAAATACTTAACCCGTGAATGTCAAAGCATGTCCATACAATCCGAGTAACGCATTCTAGTTACAGAAAAAGACAGGAGAATGCATACCGGGAAGCCATAAGTGAAAAAGTTGATACTAAAAGTTCGAAAAACTGCTCCTCGCAACATCAGGTTTGTATGTCTGACACCAGATCTACAAAAGAAAAAAATGCACAAACTAAGAATCTATGCCATTTAATCCTAAATATAAAATGATGTGAATAAAGTCCATTCTATACCTTGATTCCCGTATAAAAAATGAGTGTTTTGCAGGAATAAGCCGCTCAGTCAATGGGCTATCAGGTTCAGACATGATTACATCCATTTCAGCAATATCACATCTGATCCATGTTAACTGAAGAACCGAGGATCTATTAGTGTTTGGCGCACGTTTAGAAGCAATAAACAGCAGTGCACGGGCAGAAATAAAAAATAAGATGAACTAACCATATAGTAGAAGACAATAAGGGAAATAGAGGAGCAAACTTCCGCCAAATCTGATTTTGTAGATATTTTATAAAATCCAAGGAACTTCGCTATCCACTTTAAAGTCTCGGGAAGGTCTAGAGGAAGTTGATGAAAATACAGCAAGATGATATTTGTGGCTGCGTAGATTAACAGATATCGCCACCACCTTAAAAAATGTGTAGAAATTAATAGTGGACTTCGATATCCCATCCCATAGTGACAAGTGACATCCATACATTGTTGATGTTTGAGAATAATTTTCTTACCGAAACAATCCTAAAAAGTTACTTGTCAAAGACCAATCAACAAGCCCAATGGAGCTACATATGAAATAAGGCAGTGAGACCCAAGATGGATAACTGATCCCGAGAAGCAGTTGTACTGCTGGCAAAAAGATGCAGTAGACTACCCTGAGATGAGAACCTTGCATCAATGCAAAAGAAAAAAAAAGTCAGTTGGACAGTTTCTTCACCAGTAAAAATAAATATAAATTTAACATTAAGACATGGTTTTATACAGAGAAATACTTAGTAGAGTTACAAGACTGTATGTGTAATATCGAGTATCAACAGACCTAAAATTTCAATGGAGGAAACAATTTGCCCAAAACAGTTACGCCTTAATGACCATCCACTTATTTCAACTAATGCGGTGAAAGCAATTAGTATCTGTGTTGCCAAGAAATACCAATGGGATAACGAATTCATTGAGTCCCCCCTGCAGCATTATTTGAATCAGGTCAGTTTTCATTCCCGAAGCGTCCAGATGATGAACAATCCTTATCAAAAAGGACTGTCACTTCTTTGTAATAGTAAAATAAGCAACCAGGGTATGCCGTCTTACTTGCCTCAATAAACCTATTGTTTTCGCCCACCAAGCATCTGTCCTACTCCATTCTTCCCTTTCAACAATCCATAGAACATAAAATACGGCATGCGAAAGAACCGCTGTTAAGGAAAAAACAAAAATATACCAGGCTACCAGGGACCGTCTCCTGGGTCGGGAGCCTAAAAAAGACCCAGAGTCAAAAATGGGAAGAAAAAAATTTCAAAGCATGGAAGCAAGTCATTACTTTTATATTTAGTTTTAATCCAAGTATGAAAAATTAAGAAGAAAAAGAAGCAGATTTCATAAGCTAGAAGATGGGTTTACCGATTTTTGGAGCATTGTACTGAAGGTAGAGAAAAGCTAACAAATCAATCAGAGAAATCAAGCTCCAATTTAGCAATGCAGCTGTTAAAGACAAAAATATATGATCAAATGAAAATGCCAGTAACAAACAAACTAAAAACAAGATGAATAGTCTACTAATATATTTAGCACGCTACATCCAAACTCGACACGAAAACTGCTGAAACTCAAAATGCTGATCAAACGAAACCTTCCATGACGAATTCATGAAACAAAACCGATAGTAAGACTTCAGCAAAGCAAAATATACCTGTCAAAAGCAGCAAGGGCAGCACAACCCCACTGATAAGTTTCCCCATCAAATCACAAACCCTAGAATCCAAAATCCAAACTTTTCAATCCTTCCTCATCCCTCAACCACGCTGAAATTTGTGCATTAAGATTTGATAAAACCCAGCTCCAACAGCTTTCCTGCAAAGACCATAACTCCTCTCCCAAATGATACAAATTCGTCAACCAGTTTCCACACCATTGTTGCAAAATTCAAAACCCATCTCCCGGTTTCAAACAGGGATGTCTCAGATTGAGTCGCTGAATAATGCGATCTGCAAAAAATGTTGGCTTTTTCGTCATCCCCATTCTGGAGACAACTCATTGGATTTTGTGTTTGCCAGCAAAATTGCAAATATAAATTCCGTCCAATTCGAATGCAAGATATCTTATGATTAAATGAAATTAATCATATTAATATTATTATTTTCCGAATCAAAATATAAAATGTCAACATCAAGATCGAAACTCAACTAATTAAACCTCTTGGCTTCATCTTAATCAATTTTTTTTTTTTTAAAATAATAACTAAAGCTGTTTCCTTACACGACATCTCATCCTCGTCATCGCTCTTATTCATTTCACATCACTAATAAAAATCCCGTCTTTGTAAATCTGAGTGACAGAAAGCGAGAAAGATCGAAGCTTTGATAGAATCGATCCACATTACGAATGCCCATTTCCTCCAAACCCTCCAATTAATTGCTTAAAAGCGCAGCAGATTGTAAACCCTAACCCTAGATCAGAAACTGGGAGAAGGACAATCATTATTATCCTCGTTGTGCAAATGCCCCACCGAAATCAGCAGAGGCTACTACCGAAGCGAATCATCCTAGTACGCCATGGCGAGAGCCAAGGAAACCTGGACAACTCGGCGTATTCGACGACGCCAGATTACAAAATCCCGTTAACCGAATTAGGGCTGGAGCAGTCGAGACTCGCTGGAGAGAAAATCCGCCGGCTGATTGACGGGACTGGAGAACGGAAGTGCGATTGGAAGGTTTACTTCTACGTTTCGCCCTATGAAAGGACGAGATCGACGCTGAGGGAGATCGGCCGGTCGTTTTCGAGAAAAAGGGTGATTGGTGTTAGAGAAGAGTGTAGGATCAGAGAACAGGATTTTGGGAATTTTCAGGTAGAGGAGAGGATGAAGGTGATTAAGAAAACCAGGGAGAGATTTGGGAGATTTTTTTATAGGTTTCCTGAAGGAGAGTCTGCTTCTGATGTGTATGATCGCGTTTCGAGTAAGAACAAGATACTTTTTTTTGTCAGCAATGTTTGTTCATTCTAGAAATGTTAAAGTTTGTGTCTTTGTTGTTTTGTCGAAATTTCGCTTTGTTAATTTTTGAGGTTAAGAATTGTCCCGAAGTGTTTTTTTAGAATTGAAGTTCAGATGTGCTTTATAAGTTGTTGAACTGGGAACCTCTGCAGTAGCTTGCGGCAAGGGTAACACTATCACTAACATATGAGTTTTTATTTGTAGGCCGGACATGTCTTTTGTTGCAGTTGTGATGTTGGGCTTCATTTTTTTTTTTGAAAATCGCTCATTTGATTTAATGGGGTTCAAAAAAGCCTGAACCATGAAAGTTGTGATTTTGAGCATGAGTCGCATGAAAGTTAGTTCTGGAAGAACTAAATAATCTGGTCCGAGTGGTATTAGGTTGCTGTTCTCTCCAAAGTTTTGGATTTTGGGGGGTTGAGTTGTTGCATTTCGTCACTCTTGGTTTGGTGCATTGTATAAATTGGGGATATTGGAATGAAGAGGACTTGCTGAGATGTTCTCATTTTCGTTAACCAGTTTATTTTGATTTGCAGGTTTTCTCGAGTCGTTATGGAGGGACATAGATTTGAACAGACTTCATCACAACCATGCACAGGACCTAAATCTTATCATTGTGTCCCATGGGCTCGCCTCGCGTGTATTTCTCATGAAGTGGTTCAAGTGGACAGTGGAGCAGTTCGAGTTTCTAAACAATCCAGGGAACTGCGAGGTTCGAGTGATGCAATTGGGAGAAGGGGGAGACTATAGCCTAGCGATAAATCACACTGGGCAAGAAATGCTCGAGTGGGGACTCTCGCCTGAAATGATAGCTGAGCAGAACTGGCGAGTTCATGCCCATCGGGGTGATTGGAGCGGCGACCGATGTCCCTGGTACTTAGATTCTTTCTTTGATGAATTCGCAGATTCTGATGATAACTGTGAAGAGAATAACTGTGAAGAGAGTAATAAGGATAAGTGAACTTGAAATACATAATTTAGTGGTCAGAATAGATTCTTTGATTGAAGCCAGGAGCTGCCACCATTCTTTTTTCTTTGTTTCTTTACATTGTGCATACTATAGAAAGATCTCGAGATTTATAAGTCTTGGATTTGGGTTTTCCAACTTCCGAATAAATGAAAATTTTCAAATTCAACCCTTTCTGAAAATTTTTCCACCATTCTTTGATTGTGTGTTGTGCCTTGTTTACTGTTTACTGAACACAACAAGTCTGAAATTTTGGCTTAAATTTTAGATGGTATGCCAAAATAGTGCATCTGCTTGAATCCAGTAATCATTATGTACTAAATAGGGCATAGTTTCCGATAATTTGTATGTATCCAGGGAGAGGTCACTGCTCATTGAGACTGGAGGGCCAGTAGTTGGAGTTAAATTACACTTGCCAATATACTCAAGAATGTGATCCAATGAAGCTTCAGGCAGCGAACCCAGGTTGGTTAACACAACATCCGTGTTTATGTAGTAAGCTGAGTTGGAATAGCAGTTCAAGTTCAAGTTAATTGGGAGTCACCAGCTGGGGAAGGCGGGCTGCAACGCTCCAGCGTGGAAGAATGAAATACCCCTATCCTTGCCTTTAATGTCTCGACGAGATATTCTGAGCCATAATGACAGAAGCTTGATTCTGCAACACCTAAAATAAAATGTGAATGGAAGGATCACTGTGTTGTTGCTCTCCCCAAATTGTTGGAATAGGATTTGAGCATACTTTAGGTAAGTTATAGCTAATTGAAACTACCTGATGTTCCAGTTGTTAGCGGGTCGTTCCGAGAGTGTGCGGGTAGAAGAAGAGCAGGAGAAACAATGATACATCCTGGAGCATCTTGGCTCCTTACTGACCCGTGTAATAGAATGCCAATGGATCCGTTAGTGATGCTTAAAACATCTCCAGCTCCTTGGGTATGCACCACCAGACTTTCTTCAACGAGAGTCCTAAATTCTTGCATCTGCATTCTCTTTAATGTTGGAGAAAGCATCAAACTTGATATGAAAAAAAGACTTTCCTGCAATGACAAATTGCATAGTCTTTTAGTTTCAGTTTATGTTGATTAAAAGATCAACACATTACTGGACTACATATTAAGACGATGCTGAAAGGCAGGCATACACAGATTGAGGAATACAGTTTTACATGAACACCTAGAGATTATTATGCTTGAGCATACAGATTGAGGAATACAGTTTTACTGCAGCAGATTAAGGTATGCACTGAACTAAGTTATACTTTTCTTGTAGTGATGCAATGACTTCATAAAATCACAAAAACGTGTTTTAAGCTACTCATAGCTAGGCTATCAGAAATTAGCGATTTTAAGTGTGACAGTTTGCTGTCAGTCGAACAACATTTTGATTGCATGAGCCATTGAGAAAGCCATACCTTCCAGAAAAGATCTTCTACTCCAAGGTTTGAGCTGAGCACTGCAAGGAATTTCTTAGCGTCGATAAAGTAGCAAAAGGAAAATGTATCAGTAATCATGTCATAGGTGCAAGGGTTTCGTGCAAGCACTTCATAAAGCCCAAGGATGCTTCCTTGATAAAAGGTCAAGTGAAAAGAGTCTTTCTTTGGCAACATCTTGACGTCACACTGCAGAAAATAATTAATGAACATATATTCAAATGTTGGGGAGAGAATATAGATTTGTGTGTCAGAACTAAAGAATGTTGCCACATTGTTACAGTAACAATTACCTTGACCACCCCGTTCTGAAGTAGCCAAATACCATTTGGAGTACATCCTTTTCTGCAAAGCAAAGTATCACAAGGAAGTACAGTAAGGCGCATGGAACTTTCAAAAGCCTTACGAACTCTGGAGGATAGAGTTCTTAAGAGAGGGTGGAGACTGATCAAATCGCAAACTTTTGGAATCTCAAGCAAAGGGGGGTGACGCGACAGTTTTTTCATGTCAGCCTACATACGAAACATTCTCGCTTAGCTGAATTGACAAACTACCGAAACAGAACTATATCTTTGTATTCTTAATATACCTGAAGAAGATCACGAAGATGGACCACTACTTTCTCTTCTAGCAAGCCGTGGTTCTCCATAGTGTCAACATAGTCACACAAATCATTAAGCAGTTTATAAGCTGTCTCGTTTGTCTTGACGACGCTTAGAACCTGCATGTATCATTTATATTTCATTTTAAGCGCCATAATAGCATGATTGACATACATATATCACAACATTATCAAATCCCCGTATTCCCAGAGGCCACGTTAAAAGATAACCAAAAGCAAGTTCAACATGATTTGGGATTATCATACTAACATTTGATAGTTACATCACTCTGATATTTGGTGATGCTAGCAGGACTCATCACTTCAACTTAACATAGACTTTATGGGACAAAAATAAATGTCAACTTGAAACCTTATTCCCATGGTACAAAGCGAACTCAAAGACAAGTTGGATTTGGTGGAATTATAACCATGTGTTTCTCAACAAAAAAGGTCAATTATGATGCTAGGCACCGTCAGACCCTGTGTTCAGTTCCGGTGAGAAGTGGTAGTTATGATGAGAAATGAGAACTAGTACATTATTCGTACATTTTCAAAGGATTCTTCGTAGCTTCATGTATATGCATGCTACGAATAATCCTTTGAAAAGGTACGAATAATGTACTGATACGAAGAATTCTTTGAAAAGGTACAAATTATGTAATTTAATGTAATTTAATTAAATCTAATTAAATCTAATCCTAACCATTGATAACAAAGATGAACGGATGAGATTAGTTCTCATTTCTCACCATAACTACCACTTCTCATGTGATCTTTACTCTAATGGCTGATCAAATTGTTATTTTTTCGCTTGTACACACCTGGGGAAATGTTGCATGAAGGTCCTCCAGAAACTTCCTTGCATCTTTTTCTTCAGACTCGCTTTCATTTACGACAGCTGATGTAATTTCATTCTCACCTGAATTTTTTGGGGAGACATAAGTCAATAACAACTTTCTCTATTCCTAACAAACAGCAATATACAACTTAAAAGTATTCCACTGTGTTTGAAACAATAAAAGCTTCTGAAAAGTCCCTAAACATTATCATCATATTTCAAGTGTTCCACTTACCTTCGGCATTTACTTCTACTTTAGGTTCAACACATATTGAACAATGTATGTAATAAGCCTAAATTGGGGAATAAATGCTATTGTGGTACCATCAGAAATATAATAAAGCAAATTCCAAATTAAAAATTAAGATGTCGAAGGTTTAAAAAATGGAGGGGGCGAGAGAGAAAGAGACAGAGAGAGATTTTAACCAATAAACTCCAACAGTTGGCTCCTCGCTATTTTGTGCCCTTGGAGAAAAGCAACACATATATAACAAGCTGATTGCAATCTTTGTACAGCAAGATCGATTGCCAACTTTTGCATACATGGGATAGACTGGAGGAAACTATAATATCTTGGAAATTGTACTAGAGCTTTCAGAATCTCCCAGTCACATAAAACTCCTTGAAGTGCCATATCAGTAGCCTCATCCACTGATCGTATCATAACATTTGCAATGGTCCAATTTATCTTTCCCTCATTAAGCATCGTCAAGTAACTAGCATGAAGAACTGGAGCACAAACAAATAACAAGTTAGAACAAGCATGCTTTACCAAAGACCTCCAAGAGTAGTATAACACAGAATCATAAGATTAGAAAACCAAGACTCTTATGGCATCAAAAAATCGTCATACTTGTATGAGGCCTGAGTGGACAAAGCCAATCAACAATATGTCGTCCAAAATTTACACTACGTGGTAGATTCTGAAAAAGAGATCAAGAGCGCAGAAAATGCAGATAACATTTGATATAGCATGATGATATAGCATGATGTTCTCTTGTCAGCGTGTCGTTAGCGGTTTTTGGTCCTCTGGCCCTCAGTGTGTCTATCTGAGTCAGTGTTTGGCCTTTGGGTCTTGGTGTATCCTTTTCGTTCCTTCGGGTTCGTCTTTTTTGTGGTTAATATCCACTAAGTATCAAAAAAAAGACCAAACAGTCTGACATTGCATAGGCCCAGAAATATTATTCCCCTATGTCCCATTTCATTTGTACTGTGACAGTACTAGTGCTGATATAGTAAGATGTTGAACTTTGAATGAAGTGACTTTCCTGATTACAGTATATAAAATAGATCAACAAGAAGGAGGATTACTAGTTCAACGACACATACCAACCAATAAGTAAGCACGTACCATTCAAGAATCGCACTCGTGTGTCTTTGAGACCAATTTGGCTCATCACATCATCAATTTCCAAAATATTCTGGCAGTGAGGCTGACTCGATTCCAAGAAACTAACACAATTCATGTAACCTTTAACAGTTGACCAATCAGCATCTTCAACTTGATCCCCCAAAAGGGCTTGGCATGTGTCTTGTGTTTTCTTGAGCATGCGGTGCTTAGTCAGTTCCAATATGCATCTCTGTACAGGCAAATAGAAACTTACGTTTTAAAAATCTAACTGTTGGGAGACAATCACTTTTATAGGCAAATGGATGCTACCTCTGTTCCAGTCATTTTATCCATTCCAAAAAGACTCAACAAGTATTGAGCTGTGGATCCGTTGACAACCAGAGTCAGGAAGACAGTTCCTCCAGTAAAGAAGAGAAACTGAATGAAAGTGCAATGAAAATCAATATGTTAGTTCAAAATCTTAGAAACCCATTAGCAATTGCTTACTATGCTGACAACATACTGAAGTTCCGATTTGTGGCTTAAGAAGATGCAGATCGTCACTGGCATGCTGTGAGGAGAAAATAAAGTAACAATTAGAAGTGATCATACCACCTCGATGTTCATGAATAAGACATGCATTGTCAGTGTTGCTTTAGTGTTTCTTTAGTGTATTGATGCAGGTTTTGGTGTTTAGAGCTTTTTTAGGGGTGCCTATCTGTTTTCCAGGGTTTGTTTTTTCAGTGTTGCTTTAGTGTTTCTTTAGTGTATGGCCCTTTGTGCCTCAGGGTTTCCGAATCCTTTTATTTCGGTGGTGAAAATCCACTAATGAATCAAAAAAAAAAGACATGCATTGTCAAGGAAACGACCATATATGAGCTAAATCACCATGTTGAGCTGCCTAATACAAAAGTTCCTGCTCTTTCTTGCCAGCTTGTAAATATATACTTCAGTCTCAAGTCACAGCAAGTTGTTTAAGATAGTTTGGGCTAACTTGCTGAGTACTTTGTAAATTTATATCTAAGTTGTGCAAATTTTCAATGTTTTCGAGAATGTGATGCTAACAGTAAAAGACGGTCCATTGTAGATTAGATAATTTTCGTCCTTGAATCGTTGTCTACTGATATATATGTAGAGCATGTCGTAAAAAAGATAGCTTACATCGACAGATAAAGCCATGGAGAGGGAAACAGCTCCACGCAATCCAGACCAGACAATGATAGTTGCCTCCTTCCAGTTCATACCATAGCCTAAATGTATTAACATAGGATATAATACAATCATAACTATGGCACGAGCAACTTGCATAATGACATACAGGAGGATGACGTAAACCCAAGCACTGCCTGAAACGAAGTGTTCAGTTAGTTGTCTAAAGGGAAAGTTGTTTCACACAAAAATTGTGGGTATATACGAGAGCGAATAAAGTATTTTACGGAGACAGGTGAATACTTGAAAGGCACAGTACCATTCTTTTCATATTGGTTTCCGCTAAGGAGCATGCCTTTTGCTATGATAACCCCACTGCAAAGATTATACTGTTTTCAGCTGTCAGCTTTTACAATTAATCAAAATGTGTACAGTATGGATGAAAAAGATAGTTAAATAACGCTTTCATAGAATCAGAAAGAAACTAGTAACCTATGGACAGATGGTTATCAATTCTAAAATCAAGTAACTGGTGAGCAACTACCTCAAGATGAAAATGACGGTATTTGCAACATAGGCGATGACTTCCCTGTAGAAAGGAGGGGTGATGACTGATGAGAGGCCATCCACTGGGTACATAAATGATAAATCTAAATAGCAAAACAACGGTAAGCGAGGGAAAGGGTTTGAATTTTGATTGTAATTAGATTAA
This sequence comes from Rhodiola kirilowii, assembly GCA_033675215.1. Taxonomy (NCBI): domain Eukaryota; kingdom Viridiplantae; phylum Streptophyta; class Magnoliopsida; order Saxifragales; family Crassulaceae; genus Rhodiola; species Rhodiola kirilowii. The sequence continues at coordinate 43,992,243 of CM066195.1, read as the reverse complement.
TGATTAAAATATGAGGCAGCAATGCATTCAGTTCTGATTGTAGAAGCTCAGTAGGGACATATTTTACAAAGAGGTTCATTGAAGTGTATTTGTGCATGCACATGCTCTCGCACACGTATGTGTAACCAGAACTCGTGTCCCTGAACATAAAATCAATCGATGCATGGAATTCCAACCAAATATTAGCATCACAGCTACAGTGATTTCAAAACCGACATACCAAAAATGATACAAGCCCTGCCGACCACCAATTTTGAAAGCAGTCCTCCCAATGACAGAAAGAAACCTACATGCGTCATTAACCATAAATAGGTTTATAGAAAGCTAGTAAATGGAATATAGTTTACAGTTTGAGTTGACATACATCCCTAGAGTCGTCACTGTCAGAATACCTGAAACATCAGCCCCTTGCTGTGCCTGCACAGTAATGTAATTTCAATTGGATAATGCATAGTAAAATATAACTAGAGACCAAGATCTCAAGAAGGATGAGAAAGATGTATAGCATTAATGAGGAAATATCACACATGAGCAGCTCGAGATGAGCATTTCCTTGCATCTAATTACTTTAATTTTTTGCAATGGTCCTAAGCTAAGATTGTTAATAGCTGCGGAAAACTGCCCCCTTCCAACAGAATCATTTGTGGAAGAGCTGTATGATTCTTACGTCTTTAAATCCCATCTATTAACTTATAAAGAGATCTTTTTACAAAGCGGGATGCTGTATGCTGATTGTATTCAGAATAACAACGAAGATATCAAATGGCTGATGGTTAGATCTTCAGTTTCAATTAGTTATTGACATTGCACCCAACGAAAATCAATCAGTGAGTTGAAAAGAAAAAAAACTGATTGCTAAGGTACATACAACAAAATATGCGATATAGCTCACGGAGAGCGTCAATGCCAGATCTAGCACTATGTCACTGAAAACCAATCCTAGCCAAAGCATAATCGATGCTCCAAATGCTACACCAATGAAGATGCTGAAGCAAATATAAAAAATCAGAGTAAGAAAAAGTACATACAGAAAACAACAGTTCGTGTATTGGTTTACATACGATCCAGCAGAAGCAAGTGTTGTAAACTTGAGTATTGATGTCCAATCTGACGCCTGGCCAATAACCATACGATAAAACAGTTGAAAAACAACCATAGAAACTCTGGAAATAAGATGAAAAGAAAATGTAATAAGCCAAAGAAAAATGTTAACAACAGTGGCATATGGTAAGTGGAGTAATGAAAATAACTTGGACAGCAATCTAACCAAGCGATATGATATAGAATGACACAAATATGAGTTACCCATCATTCATCATAGACTCCCCTTCGACAATCATACTCAGTTTCTTGCTTGCACCAAGTTCTTTCAACAACGCCACGACAGCCACTGGATCAGTAGCACTAAGAAGAGAGCCTAACAAAAACGATACTTTCCAGCTCCACCCATAAGGAAATAATAGCTGCATAAGAAAATTACTCAAGGCTGTCAGTAAAATGAATATGCTCCAGTGAAGAAGTTGATACTGTGGTTAATGTGCACCTTTACTGCAGATCCAATGATACATGTTGAAATGAGAACACCAGGACCAGCTAGTAGAATCATCTGCGTCATGCATTTCTGTGGGGCGAGGAGGGATGGTAAGAATCAAATATGCAATACAGGCACATGAGTTAAACTTAAAGACTGAACTTCAAAAGATAAAAAAAATGAATTCCCATTATATGCCACACAGCTTTCTAGTAAATACGGTGTTCCATTTTGCATATCGAAATGCATACATGCATCATACATATATGGTACTGCGACCTTGCACCATGGTTGTCATAATAATATCATCCGAGCAGCCAGTGTCTACCATAAGATATGCAGAGGAAGTAATCAAAGACAAAGACATTAAGCTGTCCCAATCATCTGGTGCAGCAGCACACACCTTTATCTGGTGCGCATCCATAGCAAATGTACTCTCAAACAGCAAAACAGGAAGAAAACTAGCCAGTAAAAGATCAGGATTTATTTCCCCCCCTGCATTAATCATCAAGCAATTTCTACAATGAGCTCATAACAAGTAAATATACATAAGTCGTTTCATGATTATATTTTTGAGAAATTCAAAATCAGGTATAATGAGATGAATTGTAACACCGAATCTGTGAATAAAGGAGAAAGAAACTTACAAAGGCGCACGCCATCTCCAATCCTACCAAACTTGTACTGGGTACAATAAACTGCAAGTGTAAACAATAAAGCATGTAGTAAGACTCACTCAGATACAAAAACAAAAACAAAACTAAATGAAAAGAAAACAACAATGCTAAAAACAAAGGCGCATGTCACAGACACTACTATACTAAAATGCATTAAAACAAGTAAGCAAACAACAAACACCCTAACTGCATTTAAATGCTATTTTAAATCGTTCTTAGTACCTCAATCATCCTTTTCAGAAGTGATAACGTTTCAAAATTTCAGTCAGTAATAGCAGTTGATTTCAAACTATTCCGTGTTTTACAATCTTTCGGCAAGACAGTAACTTTCAGTCTTCAGAAGTCATAGACACTATAGAGAGCTTCGTCACTTCAAACAAACTCAAACCATTGTTCTCACCTCTCAGCTCAAACATCTCAAATTTTAAAACATTTAAAAAATCATTTTTTTAAAATTTCATCATATAATCACATCAACCGCACAACTCAGTTTGATTTTATTTTTTTTTATTTCTGAAAAAGAGAAACAATAAATCAACAACAGCCAACCAACCGAAGTTGAAGATTCAAAAGAGAGGCACAAAAACAAGATGAGGGATTCAGAAAAACCTAAAGAGCCGAGTCCGACACCGAATATGAGCAAGGCGACAGTGTAGGGCACTCGAGTGCCATGAAAAACTTGCCTAAACGCAGCGCCAATAACCAGACAAATACCGACAAAGATGACACCGTTAGTAGAATCGGATGGAATATACGAAGCTGCCTCGGACGGTGGCTGTCCGACTTCGGCCATCGCGCAAAAGATCAAGCGTCGAGGATGCGAACAAGCAATAATCTTGGCTGGATGAAGAGCCGAACAATTGTGCGCGAAAAAAGATGAAGGAACATGTCACCACACAAACAAACACAACCTTATTTATTTATCCATTAATTTATAAAATTATAATTTATAATAATTAAAAAAAAACATTATAAATAAAGGGTGCGGTTCAGGTACAAACCAAATTATAAATAAAAACTACAAACCGATTATAAAGCCGACACGTGTTCCAGTTTAGTCGAAATTCCGAAGAAAACACGGAGGGGTATAATAGTCATTCCACACTAATGGGTATAAAACCTAATTATGTTATTTTCAATTTAGTCCAAAAATTGTTAGTGTTCAGACTTAAATGGTATTGTTCAGACTTAAAAAAGGTAGTGTTCAGACTTAAATGGTAGTGTTCAGACTTAAATGGTAGTGTTCAGACTTAAAAATACTTAATAATCAGACTTAAATGGTAGTGTTCAGACTTAAATGGTAATGTTCAGACTTAAAAATACTTAATAATCAGACTTAAATGGTAGTGTTCAGACTTAAAAAAGGTTGTGTTCAGACTTAAATGTACTAAATAGTCAGACTTAAATGGTAGTGTTCAGACTTAAATGGTAGTGTTCAGACTTAAATGGTAGTGTTCAGACTTAAAAATATTTAATAATCAGACTTAAATGATAGTGTTCAGACTTAAATGGTAATGTTCAGACTTAAAAATACTTAATAATCAGACTTAAATGGTAGTGTTCAGACTTAAAAAATGTTGTGTTCAGACTTAAATGTACTTAATAATCAGACTTAAATGGTAATGTTCAGACTTAAAAATACTTAATAATCAGACTTAAATGGTAGTGTTCAACTTAAATGGTAGTGTTCAGACTTAAATGGTAGTGTTCAGACTTAAATGGTAATGTTCAGACTTAAAAATACTTAATAATCAGACTTAAATGGTAGTGTTCAGACTTAAAAAAGGTTGTGTTCAGACTTAAATGTACTAAATAGTCAGACTTAAATGGTAGTGTTCAGACTTAAATGGTAGTGTTCAGACTTAAATGGTAGTGTTCAGACTTAAAAATATTTAATAATCAGACTTAAATGGTAGTGTTCAGACTTAAATGTACTTAATAATCAGACTTAAATGGTAGTGTTCAGACTTAAATGGTAGTGTTCAGACTTAAATGGTAGTGTTCAGACTTAAAAATATTTAATAATCAGACTTAAATGGTAGTGTTCAGACTTAAATGGTAGTGTTCAGACTTAAAAATACTTAATAATCAGACTTAAATGGTAGTGTTCAGACTTAAAAAAGGTTGTGTTCAGACTTAAATATACTTAATAATCAGACTTAAATGGTAATGTTCAGACTTATAAATATTTAATAATCAGACTTAAATGGTAGTGTTCAGACTTAAAAAAGGTAGTGTTCAGACTTAAAAAAGGTAGTGTTCAGACTTAAATGGTAGTGTTCAGACTTAAAAATATTTAATAATCAGACTTAAATGGTAGTGTTCAGACTTAAAAAAGGTTGTGTTCAGACTTAAATGTACTTAATAATCAGACTTAAATGGTAGTGTTCAGACTTAAAAATACTTAATAATCAGACTTAAAAAAGTTAGTGTTCAGACTTAAATGGTAATGTTCAGACTTAAAAAAGGTAGTTTTCAGACTTAAAAAAGGTAGTGTTCAGACTTAAATGGTAGTGTTCAGACTTAAAAAGAAGCAATGATCTGACTCAAAATACTTAATGTTTAGACTTAAAAAATAGCAATGTTCAGACTAAAATACTTATTGTTTAGACTTAAAAAAGGTAATGTTCAGACTTAAAAAGAAGCAATGATCAGACTCAAAATACTTAATGTTCAGACTTAAAAAATAGCAATGTTCAGACTAAAAATACTTACCGTTCAGATTTAAAAATGGTTATGTTCAGACTTAAAGAGAAGCAATGATCAGACTTAAAAATACTTGATGTTCAGACTTAAAAATGGTAATGATCAGACTTAAAAAGAAGCAATGATAGATTTAAATATGGTAATGATCAGAATAAAAATAATCAATAATCAGACTTAAAGAATTAATGATCACACATAAATTTCTATTTATTTCAAACACCGACGGGCATTATGGTCTCTTTCACATATACGGTTAATTTTATTTCCAATTTAGTCGCTTATTTGAAATTCCGTCTGACTATTTCATTCAGTTTACACTTTAGGGTTTGTCGTTGTAAGAGATGGACGATTTAGCCAGCGTCGTTGCAGGTTCCATTCGGTTTTGATTAAAAAATATTTTGAATTCTGTTTTAGTTTCTGTATTTAGTGTATACGTTTCTGTATGTTTTTGATCTTAATATGCGCTTTCTTACATTGAAGTCGTCTTACAATGATTAAACTTGAAGTTGAAAAGTTTAATTTGATAATTTTCAGACTTAACATCCTTGATCAACAGTGTTATAGATTAGAAAGTTGGTAATTTTGTGTTAATGCATAAAAAATCATACTTGTTCGATAAAAAAAATTTCATACTTATATGTCTAATGTTATAATATTGTTCTCACATCTATACTAACATTATTCTTTATATGATAATACAGGGGGCATTAACAATGAGTCTGAGAATGAATGTGTTGATTCAGAATGTTCAAATAAATCTGTTTCTACACCTTCCTGTGTGCAGTTTTACACACCACCGTGTCCTGATGAGCGTAAGCCATTCATAGGGCTTTTGTTTGATACATTGAAGAAGGCGTTTAAATTCTATGAAAAATATGCAGATATCTGTGGATTTACAATGCGCCATGGTACCAGGAAACTTCATAAAGATGGCAGTACAGTTCTTGTTCAACATATGTTGTGTCACTATGAGGGTCTTAACAAGAAACAAAAACCAAAAGATAGCCTCTTAAAGACAAAAAAAGAAACAAGAGGCAGAAAGAGTACTCGATGTGGTTGTTTAGCTAAAATGCGTGTCAGGCTTGTTGATGGTGGTAAATATGAGGTCTTTGTATTTGAAGAAAACCATAATCATCGATTGGCTACTGAATTGGGCAAGCAGTTTTTACGTAACAATAGACAATTGAGTCTTGAACATCAGCATTTAATTGTTGCTGGAGGAAATATAAATATAGGAGCAACAAAAGCTCATCGGATAGTATCAGAAATTTCTGGTGGGAGTTCAAATGTTGGTGCATTGGTAGTTGATTTCAAAAATTTTAAAAGGGATTTGAAAAGTTATATTGGTGGCGGAGATGCTCAGATGTTAGTGAACTATTTAACGGAGAAAAAGAATTCTGATGCTGGATTTTGTTTTGAGCATTATATTAATGAAGAAGGGGCTCTGTCTCGGTTATTCTTTGCTGACAAGATATCGATAAAGGACTGTAAAATTTTTGCTGATGTGGTTTCATTTGATGCAACATACCGAATGAACAAGTAAGAATTTTAAATCAGAAATCATTGAATATTTTTGTGTAAATATCCTTCTTTTGCAGTAAAATTCTGAGTCATTTACATATTTAATATTCACTGCTTTTCAGGTATAATTTGATTTTTGTTCCTTTTACTGGAGTGGACAACCACCGTAGGTCTGTCACTTTGGCAGCAGGGCTTATATCAAATGAAAACATAGATTCTTACACATGGCTATTGACTTGCTTTAAGAATCTACTATCTGAACAGCCAAATATTATTATTACTGATCAAGACCCTGCAATGAAAGCTGCAGTTGCTCAAGTATTTGATAGAAGCTACCACAGATTTTGCATGTGGCATATTGCAGAAAAATTAAAAGCAAAGGTATTTAGTTTTGAATTATGAATGACAAAATTATTTACATATGATCTTTAAGTGTTAAAGTGTGATCATTATCTTTTTGCTTTCTGATTATTCTTTTTTTTTGGTGTGATCATTTAAGTCTATGAGTTTGATCATTATGGATTTTAAGTGTGATCATTAAGTGTTTAAGTATGATCATCTAGTTTTTAAGTCTGATCATTAAGTTTTTAAGTCTGATTATTTTTTTTATATTTTGAAGTCTGATCATTAATTTTAATTCAATTATGATCATTAACATTTTGAAGTCAAGATGTTATTTACAAATGGTCACTTAACTTGTTAATAAAACAGACTTTAGTTGCGAATTTAATAATTATTAGCTGTTTAATGACGTGCAGGTAGGTCCTTTGTGTAATGTAAATGAGTTTCTGAAAAGAATTGGTTCTGTAATTTGGGGACACCACAATGAACCATCTGATTTCGAAAATGGATGGAATAATGTCATTGAAGAATACAAGGTAGGGAACAACACATGGTTATCTGATATGTTTGACAAACGATCATCTTGGATTCCAGTTTATTCAAAACATGTGCTTATGGGCAATCTATTAAGAACAACCTCCCGATCTGAAAGTGAAAATTCATTCTTTGGAAGATATATTCATCATTACATGACTTTTATTGAGTTCTACCTTGGCTTTCGTACTGCTATGAAGGAACAAAGGAAAACTAGAATTCAGTTAGATTATGAAAATGATACAACATCTCTTCCTGTTCAATGTCCTCTTAAAATTGCTAGACACGCATCAGAAATATTTACGCACAGAATTTTTAAAGATATTGAAATTGAGATTGAGGCTGGAGTGTACAAATGTTCGATTGAAGAGGTATTGAAAGATGTAGACATAAGATTATATACAATAAAAGAGAGAGATCAGACAACAACAAGCTGCCAAGTAAGTTAAAGTTTAATTGACAATGTTTGTTCAGTCATATATTTGAAAAATGATTAAACACTAATTTCTCTTCTTATTTTTATGATAAAATTTCTTATAATCAGGTATCATTTGCAATCTCGACGAGTAATGCAGTTTGCAGTTGCAACAAGTTCCAGTCATACGGTATTATATGCAGGCATATATTTCATGTTTTGAACTCGAATGCGGTGGACAGAATTCCCCAATGTCTTATCATGAAAAGATGGTGCAAGGAAGCATCAAATTTAATTGAAAAAGATACATCTATCAATTCTCCTTCTATTATGAATCAATCACCTTTAGTATCAGAGATTTGGCATGAATTCCGATCAATTGTTCAGCTTGTAAAAGATGATGAGGGAAAAATGAAGATTTTATTGGAAAGTGTGAAGAATCTACGTGGAATGTTTCACTCAGATGAAATAACAGACAAGTCAAAATCTAGATCAGATTTTTTCACTTCTGTTATTGGCATTCCACGACCAACTGAAGTAAATATACAAGTACCCAATGTTGCAAAGAACAAAGGACGAGCAAAAAGGTTAAAAACCACAAGGGAAATATGCATAGAAGAATCAAAGAAGAAAAGGTTATGCACAAACTGTGGTATGAAAGCTTTTCATAATAAGCGAACCTGTCCATCAAAAGCAGTTGACCAAGAAGAACAGCCATGTCAAGAAGATGAGATAGTGCAATCAAATTTTCAAGAAGAAGGTCCAATCAAATTTTCATAATTTCTCTGTTTTTTTATATATGAAAATTGTTTGCTGAATAATTCATTTTAATCTATATCACTCAAAAAAAATATTCAAATTTTTTTTTGTACTTAAAATAGATTAGACAAAAAATACTTATTGTTCAGACTTGAAAATGGTAATGTTCAGACTTAAAAAGAAGCAATGTTCAGACTAAAAATACTTATTGTTCAGACTTGAAAATGGTAATGTTCAGACTTAAAAAGAAGCAATGTTCAGACTAAAAATACTTATTGTTCAGACTTAAAAATGGAAATGTTCAGACTTAAAAAGAAGCAATGTGCAGACTAAAAATACTTATTGTTCAGACTTAAAAAATGATAATGTTCAGACTTAAAAAGAAGCAATGATCAGACTAAAAAATACTTATTGTTCAGACTTAAAAAATGGTAATGTTCAGACTTAAAAAGAAGCAATGATCAGACTAATAATACTTATTGTTCAGACTTAAAAATGGTAATGTTCAGACTTAAAGAGACAAATATCAAACTTGAGAAAAATAAGTGCTCATAATTAAAAACAAATAATGAATAAAACTTTAAGAGACAATAATCCAATTAATAAGTGATTTGGTCAGGGTTATAACATAGTGTTTCATACAATTTAAATTTCAAAAATATCAGTCTCCTCAATTGTCTACTCGTCATGCTCCTCTTCTTTCTTCACAATCACATGATGATGAAGAGCTTCAACTACTTTCGGTTTCAATGGATTGGAATCAGCAAGCAACATTTTGTGTAAGTATCTTTTCCTGAGTCTTCTTATTTGATCTTTTTGCTGTAAAAAAATTAATTTGGTTAATCAAAATTTAATTGAACAGTAATTTAGTATTTGAAAATGTATCTTTGAATTCAGGATTACCTTTTCAGATTCAGGAGCAAATCCACTATACCAATTCCCAACTGCTTCCCCATAATAAGTCTCCAAATGGCGCATTGCAAAAACTCCACAATCATTTTCATTAGAAAATGTTCTCCATGACATTTCTAACAGATTCTTTGGTGTATCTACCGATATCCAAGATACATCGGGATGCTTAATCTTAAGAAGATAAGTTTTGAAAAGTTTTATCTGAAAATGGTTATATCCTCAGACTTATAAAAATTATCACACTTATAGCTAAAATGAATAATGATCAACTTTAATTGATAATGATCAGACTTAAATTAATAATGATCAGAATTAAATAGATAAGATAATGATAAGACTTAAATTCATAATGATTAGACTTATCCGACTTAAATTATATAGAACAAAGTAAAACGAAACATACCAGGCTTGGAAGACTTTCTCCATATTTTTTTTCAATGGATTCTTCTCCTCCACAGAAATTGTCTAATATATCTATGGTCCTTCCAGAGAAATTGAAACAGACAACAAAGTAGTGTAACAAATGACAGATGGGAAAGAAAACCTGATAAGAACAGAATAATTGTTAAAAAAAATAAAAGGTTGCTGATGATCTTTTTACATAATAGGAGATTAGTTTACCAGTTTAGCTTTCTTAATATCTAATTTAGGAAACGTTTCTTCTGTAAATTTCAGAATGCGTTGGAAATCCTTATATCTAGGTCGCCGATGATCTTCATGAAGAGAATAAAGCTAAAAAGAAAAGATAAAAATTAGGAAACTGCTAAGACCTAATGAAAAATAAAAGCAATATACTTACGGTTTCACTGATAAGGCAGAAATAACGCCCTATAGATGGTGGATGACTACTTTGTATTTCCATTTCATTCAAAATAACTATCCAGGAATTAAGAGCATTCTCGCTTATAAAGTGATTGTATTCCAATGACTGAAAGTCAGATCTTAGTGAAAACAGCCCACTTGAAGCGAAGATCACCTCATCTTCACTGTGTAAAAACAGAAAATCATAACATATATGGTAAAAAGATTGTCTACAAAAATAAGATAAGTTATTCATGTAAAAAAAAAGACTTACGAATCAGATATGACGGTTGTCACCCAATCATATATTCTAATTTCTTCTTCAGAGAAGTCATCATCAATAGGAATTATTCTATTGTTGTATTGAGATTCTGTAGCAACTAAAGGCTTCTTTAATCGTTCAAGTATCTTGTGTGTTGTAGCTGCTTTCCCCTGAACTTCAGCTGATGTAGTTTTACTCAACTCATACATGGATTCAATTTTGGTAACCTCCGCCAAAATTGCTTCAAGCTCATTTTCCATGCTATCTCCAAGTGTACTATAGTCGGTCCTTTCAAAACCTTCCTCAACAGGTTGTGTAGCTTGTTTTTTTGATAAAGGAGAATTTATAACATCTCCTAAACTTAAATGGAAAAGGTCTTGTTCTGAAAAATCATCTAATGACCTTTTCCTGTTGAGCGACTCTGGTAAGTCGTCATTCATTACAGACTTGATTCTCCCATATAAAGTATTCACTTCATCGTAAAAATGTACATTATTTTTCAGAATAATGTACAAATTTTTAAACTCGTGTACTTTTTGTTCAAGCTTTCCATATAAACTCCTAAAAACTGCCATCACATCCTAAAAAAAATAGAAACAAATTTATCAGTCTTTAACCGCATTGCTCAGAAGTAAAATCAATATTGTTCAGACTGAGCAGAAATAATTATTCAGGGTACCTCACTGGAGATTTGATCAGTTGTTACTTCTGCTTCTTTGTCTAATGTCTTGTCTTTTGGAGTTTCAATTTGTCTTTGCATTGCCTATATAAAAAGATAACAATTAATCACCAAATTAAGGTATAAATAAAGCTGAGTAAAATAAAATTTGTATAGATATTTGGTGATAGTTATGTTTTATTACCTCTGTCAGGGATGTCTTCTCTGATTCTGGTACCTGTGTATTTTTTTGCAAGGAGTGTTTTCTTTGCTGTATAACCTTCACAAATGACAAAGAGGGGACAACCTGAAGTCCCTTGTACAAACTATTGTATTCAGGTACAACACCAAATTCTTCGCTATCTTCTATAACCTCATCACGATCAAGAGGTTCTGTTGCTTCAGTATCACCACTCTCACCTTCTACTATTTCGGTTCCTCCACTCTCACCTTCTACTATTTCGGTTCCTCCAGTCTCCCCTTTTGCTAATTCAGTATCACCAATCTCACCTTCTACTATTTCGGTTCCTCCAATCTCACCTTCTACTATTTCAGTATGTGTATTACTTTCCCCGTCAGATGTCAGGTCAATGATTTGTTGTTGGTGGCCTTCATATTAGCAATATAATAGAGATTAAAAATGATTCCCAAAAAAACTACTGTATATAGAAAAACCCTAAACCCTATAAAAAGAGTACCAGACGCCGAAATGGAATCAGATGCTTCGATCTTCATGTTGATCGAAACCCTAACTTGCGGTTGTCCTACTGCGAATTGGAATGATGATAGAAGGAGACGTTCGTTAACCAAATAGATTAAGATCTTTTTTTTATTTAAGGGACATTTGAAATAAAAAAAATTTTCAATTCCGTACGAGTATTAGATATCGGATCAAATAGGCAATATTCAGACTTAATAATTGAAATGTTCAGACTTAAAAAGAAGCAATGTGTAGACTAAAAATACTTATTGTTCAGACTTAAAAATGGTAATGTTCAGACTTAAAACTAGCCAATGATCAGACTAAAAATACTTATTGTTCAGAATTAAAAAAGGTAATGTTCAGACTTAAAAAGAAGCAATGATCAAACTTAAAAATGGTATTGTTCAGACTTAAAAAATGGTAATGTTCAGACTTAAAAAGAAGCAATGATCAGACTAAAAATACTTATTGTTCAGACTTAAAAAAGGTAATGTTCAGACTTAAAAAGAAGCAATGATCAAACTTAAAAATGGTATTGTTCAGACTTAAAAATGGTAATGTTCAGACTTCAAAAGAAGCAAAAGATCAGACAAAAAATACTTATTGTTCAGACTTAAAAATGGTAATGTTCAGACTTAAAAAGAAGCAATTATCAGACTAAAAAATACTTAATGTTCAGACTTAAAAAAGAAGCAATAATCACACTAAAAAATACTTATTGTTCAGACTTAAAAAGAAGCAATGATCAGACTAAAAAATACTTATTGTTCAGATTTAAAAATGGTTATGTTCACACTTAAAGAGAAGCAATGATCAGACTTTAAAATACTTAATGTTCAGACTTAAAAATGGTAATGTTCAGACTTAAAAAGAAGCAATGATCAGACTAAAAATACTTAATGTTCAGACTTAAAAAGAAGCAATGATCACACTAAAAAATACTTATTGTTCAGACTTAAAAATGGTAATGTTCAGAATTAAAAAGAAGCAATGATCAGACTAAAAATTCTTATTGTTCAGACTTAAAAATAGTAATGTTCGGACTTAAAAAGAAGCAATGATCAGACTAAAAATACTTAATGTTCAGACTTAAAAAGAAGCAATGTTCACACTAGAAAGTACTTATTGTTCAGACTTAAAAATGGTAATGTTCAGACTTAAAAAGAAGCAATGATCAGACTAAAAAATACTTATTGTTCAGACTTAAAAATGGTAATGTTCAGACTTAAAATACTTATTGTTGCAAAAATAAGACGAGTTGAGCTCATGGGCATCGGGCATATAAATACATTAAAATGTTATTTGATATATCAAAATGTTCAAAGATATATCAAAATACATTCATAAAATACATCAAAATGTAGCACACATACACATTCATAAAATACATCAAAATGTAGCATAAAATTACATCAAAGAACGTTGTGTTCTTTTTCTTTTTAAGTTGAACTCTTTTCCTTCAGACTCTTGCTGTTGGATAACTATGGGAAGTCATCATTCAAAAGTGATTTCATTGTGCCATATATATTATCCACATCAACTTGAAACTCTGTCCTTTTTAGCATTGCATAGAACCTTTTAAACTGACATATGTCCTTTTCAAGACCTTCAGATAAGCCCATAAAAATTGCCATCATCTTCTAAAAATATACATAAAATTTAATGATTAAAAAAGTATACTTGGATGATAATTAATGTGAAGAAAAGTTTCAAATAATAAAAATATTGGAAGAGAAATAATCAAAATGTTCAGCCCTACCTCACTTGACATTTGATCCCTTATATCTTCAACATTTTCACTTGGAGTTTCAAAGAGTCGATCCAACAGCTTCAGCTTACCAAACTTATTATTGTAGATATCTGATTTTTGACGAGATATCAAGTACTCGTTGGTCATGTAGCTGATGACTGGCCATTTTCTTGTCTTATAACTTTCACTGTTGAATAGTCTATCAGCATACAACATCTGCAAAATAAAAAGAAATAAAATAAATATAGTAATTCATAATTCATATATAAGCTAAATGATCAGAGATAAAATTAAAAATGTTCGCACATGATATTAGTTTGTTCACATATAATTTTAAATTTTCAATCATGAATAACAAATTTAAACAAAATGTTGCAGGAAATTAAAAAAATGCATAAATAAAATTTTAAAAAAAGAACATACAGCGAGGAAGAGGATTGGTCCCTTGTAATTTTTCATCTTGTTTTTCATCCATTCAATCTTTGATACCTTAAGTAGTTCAACAATGAACTTACACCAATTAAAGCGTGGTACCTCATCCTCAGAGTCTATACTGTTTATAATGTTTGAATTACACCATGTATTTTTACTTGGTGATATCAGAATGGAGTAAAACAGTACTAGAAAGTCCAGCTTGAACCAACTGTCAACAACTTGCACTTCTTTCAACCTCTGAGCAATATCTGTATTTTTTGGATATAATCCTTTGGTGGTTATACCATATTGTTGAAGCCATCTCTTCTTTAACGCCTTGTTGCTTTTTCCCTCTATTATGAGTGTCTCGCCGCTTAAATCAAATCCGAAAACATTTCTCACATCAACTTCATCAATTCCCATTGTCTCACAGTTAACCTTTAAACTGCATTCGTTTGCGTCAAAACATTCAAGAACTTTCAATGAAAGTTTTGTTGGTAACTTGTCAATCTTTAATTCCAAAATGTGTTCTAGACCCATTGAGGAAACAGCAACTTTTTGAACTTCGCTTAAGCCATCAATTACATCCTTCAGAATTTGTGGAGTTCCTCTAACTTGGATTCCAGAAGTTGATTTTCGACGTCGTATAGGCTTAGCAAATCCTAAATAGGGAACAATTTCAAATCTTTTGTTGGAATCATTGTATTGATTAAAATGGTCACTTCCTTCGCTATGTTGTTCAGCAACATAACTGCTCTCTCCTTCAGTATCACTACTTACTCCATCCTTTGCTGTCAGTGATCTTTGACTTAAACTTTCTGAACTGAAATCAGCAGGACCAGTCATTACTTTTTTTCCTTTAGAAATGTCCTTCATCCGTTTTGAGTATACTTCATTTGGTGGTGTGCAGCTTATAACATCATCATCATCATCAGAGGTAAGATCGATTATTTCTCCTCGTATACCTTTATATTTGCTGCATTTAGACCGTAGTAGATAAGATCTTCTTTTTAAACCTGAAAAAAAAAACATACGATACAGATGAACTGTAAACCCTAAAAAAGAACATACGATACACAAGAAAAATCCTACAAATTGTAAACCCTAGAAAAAAACGTACCCGAAACCGATTCGATGCCAGATACATTTGTCTTCATATTAGAAAAAATGCAAAACCAAAAAAGTTTCGATTTTCGGAAACCCAACTTCGGAAAATAAAAAAGTTTCTATCTTCGGAACCTTTTGCAAATTAGTGTAGTGAGAGTGCCGTAGTGAGGATGATAAAATATGATAGTTGATAATCAGACTATGCTCAAATGGTCGAACTTTAGTCATATGCTTAATAAGACTCAAATAAAACCAAAACCATCAACAACACCAAATAGAATTAATGATCAGAATTAAAATAAAGTAAATGATCAGACTTTAAGATAAATATAATCAGAGTTAAAGGATAGACAATGATCAGACTTAAAATAGACAATGATCAGACTTATTATTGATAATGATCAGACTTAAAATAGACAAAGATCAGACTTATTATTGATAATGATCAGACTTAAAATTGACATGATCAGTTTAAAATTGTTAATGATCATTACTCATTTTAAGTCTGAGTAAACAAATTAAATATTTGAGGGCTTTTTTTCATTTTTCAAAATTCAATTGTACATTTTTTAAGTTTTAAGATTACAACACTTCAAGCAGGGGTAAAACATTTCCATCAGTCAACAAAAAAAATCAACGAAGAATCTCGGACGAACGAAGAACGAAGAGTCTAAGGCGAACGAACCGACCAAGAATCTCTGGCAACACGAAGTTTTGAAGTTTATCAATATGTCCACTAAACGTGGCAGTACGTTTCCTTTTTTCTACCGAGTTTTCTATCATCACTATTCACTTGGATTGTGCTACTGACTGTTTCATTATGTATTTCCTATCATGATGTGTTAGATGTGTGTTTTTCTAGGGTTTTCAATAATCCTATTTGTTTTTATCACTGTACTATTGCGCATTATCAATTTTATTTCTGATAATTAGAATGTTAAATTTAAAGAATAACATTTTATGTCTGCTTATTATCTCTTTTCATCTAGTAAGCATATTTGTAAATTTATTGTGATAATTCTGCACATTTTTGTCAGAGTTAAAGACGCATTGTGTTGATCCTACTCAGCATTTACAATGTATTGAAGAATCATCAAGTTCTTATTCAAAGGCGTCTTCTCATAGTGACGTTGAATCTGCTGCTGAGTTGATTCTTAGTTTAACGGGTGTTACTACGAAAGATATAAACAACAAAAAGAAAAGAAAGAAAGATATGAATAAGACAAAGAAAAGAAAGACTGGTCTTCAACAAAGAGGAAGCCCATCCTTATTAAAGGAAGTTATTGATAGCTTAAACAGAGAGCAAAGAATTGCTGTGACTTCAATGGGTTTAGGACCTATTTTGGATATCAAATTCAAAAAACTCCCTTCATTTCTAGCCCTTTTAGTTCTGCAGTCCTTCGACCCGAAGAAACTAACTTTAACAACTGAATCCGGAATTCTAAATATAGATGAAATGGACGTACACAGAGTGTTTGGATTTGATTTGGATGGTAAGGATATTCCGATAGTCAAAACTAGGAAGAGAGGGTCCATATATAAGAGATGGAAACAATCATACGGGTTTCCGATTAATAAATATCCAAAACATTCTGATATAGCAGAACGATTGAAAAGTATGGATGGGGTCGAATATTGGTTCAAGGTGGATTTTCTAGTCCTGTTCTATTCTGCAATCATACATCTACCGAATAATCAAAATTCTCGAGCAGATATTCTAGAATTTATAGTTTCGGAGGATCAAATTCCAAAGTTCAACTGGTGCAACTTGGTAATTTCCCAACTTATACAAGCAACATTAGATTGGAAATCTGGACCTGCGACAAGTTTCTACCAGGGGCCCATTACTTTCATTACCGTAAGTTGATTTTGTAATGATTCTTTTTATTCATTTTTAAATGATTTCTCTTCTATTATTTAAGTCTGATTTAGTTTTTGGCTGTTTTATACATATTATGCAGATGCTCTATGTGGATAGATTCGTAAATGAAAAATGCTGCATAAGAAGACGAAGTCCAGTCATCAGTTACATTACTGATGACTATTTTTCTGCTCGGGAACTTTATGATTTCAAATTAAATGAATTTGGAAAAGGAACGTTGATTGCACACGAAATCCCTTCTGATGTTATACGGAATTATTATACAAGAACAAAGAATAATATTAATGAAGTAGAATTACCTCGCACAGAATTACCTCGCACAGAATTACATGAGGTATTTTTTTAGTCTCATCATTTTTTCTGTTTGTGTCCGATCATTGTCTATTTAAGTCTGAACATTATGCTTTAATTCTGTATTTGAGTACCATATTGCTTGATTAGCTCTGAACATTATCCTTTAATTGTGAATTCCACATCACTGTTTGTTATTGTCCTTTCTAAAACATTATTAATTCTAATAGGAATTGATTGCAGGATGAATATGTGTCTGATGAAGAAAAGAAAAATGAAGAAAATGAAGAAAAGCAAATGAAGAAAAGAAAAATGAGACCAAACGGAAAAGAGGTAGACCTAAGAAAAATGTGTAGAGAATATTGTGCTTTTATCAAATACTTTAGTTTGATCTCTGTTTCAAATACTATCATTATTATTTGTAAATCTGATCATTGATTTGTAAATCTGCACATTGTTTTAATATTAAGTCTAAAGATTAAGTCTGAACATTAAGTCTGAACATTGTCTATTAAGTCTGAACATTAAGTCTGTTTTAATAGTAAGGCTGAACATTAAGTCTGAACATTTTGTATTTAAGTCTGAACATTATGTTTGTTTTAATATTAAGTCTGTTTTTACATTAAGTCTGAACATTGTCTATTTAAGTCTGAACATTATGTCTGTTTTTATATTAAGTCTAAAGATTAAGTCTGTACATTAAGTCTGAACATTGTGTTTTAAGTCTGAACATTAAGTCTTTTTTAATAATAAGTCTGAACATTGTCTATTTAAGTCTGAACCTTAAGTCTATTTTAATATTTAGTCTGTTTTAACATTAAGTCTGAACATCATCATTTTTAATTGTGATTTTAATATGAACATAATGATTTTCATTCTGTTTTAAGTCTGAATATTATAAGTTACATCTGAGCATTATGTTTTTGAATACGAATAAATCATGATTAGTTCTGAAAATTATCTTTTAAGTGTGAATTCCACATAACTGTTTGTTATTGTGCTTTCTAAACATTTTAAATTTAATAGGAAACGATTGAAAGATTACGCATCAATGTTTTTTTAAGTCTGAAGGAACATTGTTTTTTCAACTATTTGTCATTTCTGGTTTAAGTCTGAACATTAAGTCTGTTTTAATAAAAAGTCTGAACATTAAGTCTGAACATTGTCTATTTAAGTCTGAACATTATGCTTTAATTCTGTATTTGAGTACCATATTGCTTGATTAGCTCTGAACATTATCCTTTAATTGTGAATTCCACATCACTGTTTGTTATTGTCCTTTCTAAAACATTATTAATTCTAATAGGAATTGATTGCAGGATGAATATGTGTCTGATGAAGAAAAGAAAAATGAAGAAAAGCAAATGAAGAAAAGAAAAATGAGACCAAACGGAAAAGAGGTAGACCTAAGAAAAATGTGTAGAGAATATTGTGCTTTTATCAAATACTTTAGTTTGATCTCTGTTTCAAATACTATCATTATTATTTGTAAATCTGATCATTGATTTGTAAATCTGAACATTGTTTTAATATTAAGTCTAAAGATTAAGTCTGAACATTAAGTCTGAACATTGTCTTTTAAGTCTGAACATTAAGTCTGTTTTAATATTAAGTCTGAACATCAAGTCTGAACATTGTCTATTAAGTCTGAACATTATGTTTGTTTTAATATTAAGTCTGTTTTTACATTAAGTCTGAACATTGTCTATTTAAGTCCTGAACATTATGTCTGTTTTAATATTAAGTCTGTACATTAAGTCTGAACATTGTGTGTTAAGTCTGAACATTAAGTCTTTATTAATAATAAGTCTGAACATTGTCTATTTAAGTCTGAACATTAAGTCTATTTTAATATTTAGTCTGTTTTGACATTAAGTCTGAACATCATCATTTTTAATTGTGATTTTAATATGAACATTATGATTTTCATTCTGTGTTTAAGTCTGAATATTATAAGTTACATCTGAGCATTATGTTTTTTAATACGAATAATTCATGATTAGTTCTGAAAATTATCTTTTAAGTGTGAATTCCACATAACTGTTTGTTATTGTGCTTTCTAAACATTTTAAATTTAATAGGAAACGATTGAAAGATTACGCATCATTGCTGCAAAAATTATTGAAGATATGGCTAAATATCATCAACTGTCCGGAAGTTTGAAAAATAATCCTGAATATAAGAGTGAGGTTCAGTGTATTAACAGAAGTATTATCATAGCGGCTGCGAATAAGCAATGTAATGATGTGGATCAACAAGCTGATGCTTCTAAAGATGATGTTAATGATGTGGATCAAGAATCTTATGCTTCTCAAGATGATGATGATAAACAAGCTAAATCTTCCCAACAAGATGATGATGATGATTTTCAAGATAAAAGTATGTTTTCAATGTCTCCTGAATCTAGATCAACACATCCAGGGCATCTAAATGAAAATTCATCAACACAGTTACTATTTTCTAAAATCATCATGTTTAGTCTTATCAATATAATCTTATTCAATACAGTTACTCTTCAAGATCCTATTATTGCTGATCATGTTCAAAATCTGGGTCAAGATAAGGCAAATGACATTGCTATTGTGCCTATTGTACAACCAGAGCAACATAACAAACTAGTTAATGTTGATGATGTGGATCAACATGCTGATGCTTCTCAAGATAATGTTATTGATGTGGATCAAGATGATGATGATCAACAAGCTAAAGATTCCCAACAAGATGATGCTGATGATTTTCAAGATAAAAGTATGTTTTCAATGTCTCCTGAATCTAGATCAACACATCCAAGGCATCTAAATGATAATAGGATAATCGTACATTTTATTTAAGTCTGAACATTATCATTTTAAGTCTGAATATTATCATTTTAAGTCTAATCATTTGTCATTTTAACTCTGTTCATTCGTTTTCTATTCAGTTTGATCAATTTTAATTCTGATAACTATTCTATTAAATACAGATTCTTCTCAAGATGTTAGAACACATCCAAATATTCAAAAACTTGGTCAAAATGAGGCAAAAGAAACTTTTACAGGTGATTATTTGTTTTTTTAAATATGATAATTGTACATTTTATTTAAGTCTGAACATTATCATTTTAAGTATAATCATTTGTCATTTTTACTCTGATCATTTGTCATTTTTACTCTGATTATTTTCATTTTAATTCTGATAATTTTAATTCTGATAACTATTCTGTTCAATACAGATTCTTACCAAGATGTTAGTACACATCCAAATATTCAAAAAGTAGCAGAAGACATCTGTGAAATGAAAAGTCTGTTTACATTATCTCCAGATTTTAGATCAACACCTCCAGCATTCACATCCTCTTTAAATGAAATATCTCAGGATGTTGATCATTTTGATAATACAGTTCAACCTTCAGATTTACCAGATTCGTATGTGTTGCCTAATTTGCCAATTTTACAACCGGTTGCATATCCTTTTGTTCTCCTGCACACTATCAAAGATCGTCTTATTAATTCGACAAAAGATGGTACGATTTTTCTTTGTTAGAGTTTATTATGTATAGTTTGATTTTATGTGTGCAATTCTAAAAGCATCAAAAATATTGTTATCTCTGCTGGTCTAACTGCTATCCCTTCTCATTGTCCCATTGTGCAAACAGAAGTAGATGCTTCCAACGAGAGTGTATTTCCAAATTTAACAACTGAGGAAGGCAATCAAAAACTGAAGCACCAAGGTCTGATCATTGAATCTTTAAGTCTCCTTATTATTTAAATCTGAACATTAAGTCTGTTTTAATATTAAGTCTAAAGATTAAGTCTGAACATTGTCTTTTAAGTCTGAACATTAAGTCTGTTTTAATATTAAGTCTGAACATTATGTCTGTTTTAATATTAAGTCTGTTTTTACATTAAGTCTGAAGATTGTCTATTTAACTCTAAACATTAAGTCTGAACATTAAGTCTAAAGATTAAGTCTGAACATTAAGTCTGTTTTAATAATAAGTCTGAACATTGTCTATTTAAGTCTGAACATTAAGTCTATTTTAATATTTAGTCTGTTTTAACATTAAATCTGAACATTAAGTCTGAACATCATCATTTTTAATTGTGATTTTAATATGAACATTATGATTTTAATTCTGTATTAAGTCTGAATATTATAAGTTACATCTGAGCATTATGTTTTTCTATACGAATAATTTTTGATTAGTTCTGAAAATTATCTTTTAAGTGTGAATTCCACATCACTGTTTGAACATTAAGTCTGAACATTGTCTATTTAAGTGTGAATTTCACATCACTGTTTGAACATTAAGTCTGAACATTGTCAATTTAAGTCTGAACATAAAGTCTATTTTAATATTTAGTCTGTTTTAACATTAAGTCTGAACATTAAGTCTGTTTTAACATTAAGTCTGAACATTAAATATTGTTATCTCTACTAGTCTGACTGCTATCCCTTCTCATTTTCCCATTGTGCAAACAGAAGTAGATGCTTCCAACGAGACTGTATTTCCAAATTTAACAACTGAGGAAGGCAATCAAAAACTGAAGCACCAAGGTCTGATCATTGAATCTTTAAGTCTCCTTATTATTTAAATCTGAACATTAAGTCTGTTTTAATATTAAGTCTAAAGATTAAGTCTGAACATTGTCTATTTAAGTCCGAACATTAAGTCTGTTTTAATATTAAGTCTAAAGATTAAGTCTGAACATTAAGTCTGAACATTGTGTTTTAAGTCTGAACATTAAGTCTGTTTTAATAATAAGTCTGAACATTAAGTCTATTTTAATATTTAGTCTGTTTTAACATTAAGTCTGAACATTAAGTCTGTTTTAACATTAAGTCTGAACATTAAATATTGTTATCTCTACTGGTCTGACTGCTATCCCTTCTCATTTTCCCATTGTGCAAACAGAAGTAGATGCTTCCAACGAGAGTGTATTTCCAAATTTAACAAATGAGGAAGGCAATCAAAAACTGAAGCACCAAGGTCTGATCATTGAATCTTTAAGTCTCCTTATTATTTAAATCTGAACATTAAGTCTGTTTTAATATTAAGTCTAAAGATTAAGTCTAAACATTAAGTCTGAACATTAAGTCTATTTAAGTCTGAACATTGTCTATTTAAGTCTGAACATTAAGTCTATTTTAATATTTAGTCTGTTTTAACATTAAATCTGAACATTAAGTCTGAACATCATCATTTTTAATTGTGATTTTAATATGAACATTATGATTTTAATTCTGTATTAAGTCTGAATATTATAAGTTACATCTGAGCATTATGTTTTTGTATACGAATAATTTTTGATTAGTTCTGAAAATTATCTTTTAAGTGTGAATTCCACATCACTGTTTGAACATTAAGTCTGAACATTGTCTATTTAAGTGTGAATTCCACATCACTGTTTGAACATTAAGTCTGAACATTGTCAATTTAAGTCTGAACATTAAGTCTATTTTAATATTTAGTCTGTTTTAACATTAAGTCTGAACATTAAGTCTGTTTTAACATTAAGTCTGAACATTAAATATTGTTATCTCTACTAGTCTGACTGCTATCCCTTCTCATTTTCCCATTGTGCAAACAGAAGTAGATGCTTCCAACGAGACTGTATTTCCAAATTTAACAACTGAGGAAGGCAATCAAAAACTGAAGCACCAAGGTCTGATCATTGAATCTTTAAGTCTCCTTATTATTTAAATCTGAACATTAAGTCTGTTTTAATATTAAGTCTAAAGATTAAGTCTGAACATTGTCTTTTAAGTCTGAACATTAAGTCTGTTTTAATATTAAGTCTGAACATTAAGTCTGAACATTGTCTATTTAAGTCTGAACATTAAGTCTGTTTTAATATTAAGTCTGTTTTTACATTTAGTCTGAACATTGTCTATTTAAGTCTGAACATTAAGTCTGTTTTAATATTAAGTCTAAAGATTAAGTCTGAACATTAAGTCTGAACATTGTGTTTTAAGTCTGAACATTAAGTCTGTTTTAATAATAAGTCTGAACATTGTCTATTTAAGGCTGAACATTAAGTCTATTTTAATATTTAGTATGTTTTAACATTAAGTCTGAATATTAAGTCTGAACATCATCATTTTTAATTGTGATTTTAATATGAACATTATGATTTTAATTCTGTTTTAAGTCTGAATATTATAAGTTACATCTCAGCATTAAGTTTTTGAATACGAATAATTCTTGATTAGTTCTGAAAATTATCTTTTAAGTATGAATTCCACATCACTGTCTGAACATTGTCTATTTTAATATTTAGTCTGTTTTAACATTAAGTCTGCACATTAAATATTGTTATCTCTACTGGTCTGACTGCTATCCCTTCTCATTTTCCCATTGTGCAAACAGAAGTAGATGCTTCCAACGAGAGTGTATTTCCAAATTTAACAAATGAAGAAGGCAATCAAAAACTGAAGCACCAAGTTCTGATCATTAACTCTTTATGTCTGCTTATTATTTTATTTGAAATCTGAAATATGATTTTATTTTAAGTATTATCATTAATATTTTAAATCTGATCACTACAGAGGCTCCCGAAGATACTATCATACTAAATAAAAGATTAAGGCTTCCAAGTCCTTTTGTGAAATCTCCATACCAAATCAGATCAACTCTTATGACTACCAAATTATCAAATTTTGAAAAAAAAGCATGGCAGTGGATATTTGACCCAAAAGTGTTAGATAAAGAGTAAGTCTGAACATTTATGCTTTCAAGTTCTTTTTTATGTCCTAATATTATTATTAGAAATTTTATTTTATATGTGTATAATATTTGAGTAAGTCTGAATTTTCTTTGATGTTTTTTTTTCTGCTTGCAGAGATTATGATTTCGTGTTTAAAGATACAAACGAAACTAATAAACTATCCAAGGCTGACTTTCGTACACTTAATTTTTTCAAGTATATTGAAAGCAATATAATCGACTGTTGGGTAAGTATTTTGAACATACGTGAAATGTACAAGAGTTCATCAACTGTCCAGCGGTTTTTCATCCCTATTAGAACAACTGTAAGTGCAGTCTCTATAGTCTTTTTATTTTATATCTTTGACATAAACTAATTAGGTTCATTTTTTTGGTGGCAGAGTTTTTGTCTCTTCGACACCCATATCAACAAGGAAAGAAGCTACAAGTTTTTCAAAGAAGGAGTTGAATATATAATAAAAAAGTTTGATAAGATGTTTTTTACATCAAAGCTGGTAAAACTAATACTATATGTTATATCAAATATTTGGTGGAACATTTTTGTATATTATTAAATGAGTCTTTTTCTTTTTTAGATTTTCTTCTCGCTCTGGCACTCCAGGCATTTCTTCTGTGTATGTTTCAATTTTCTTACAAAGAAGATTGATATATTAGACAACTCAGCAAGTACTTCAAGTATCAAAGATAAATATGGAGTAATTGTGCCAAACTTGGTATGTGTTATTTTAACTCTGCAATATACTATTTGTATGTGTAGAATTTTTATTTATGAACAATTCTTCTTACTTGTCTGAATAATTTTCCAGAAAACAAATGTCGTGTCCTTTCTTGAAGAGGTGAAATTTAAGGACAGTAGTTGGATTGCTGATACAGAACCTATTCGTATTGAAATGAAATGGCGTACGAAATACAACGGCGATGATTGTGGTATATTCTCCATGAGACACATGGAGACTTATTTTGGGTACCATGAAGAATGGGAGTCAGGTTTTGTTTCTGAAAGTGAAGAGGTAATCCAATCTAAAATTTCAAATCTCCAAAAATAGTTAGTATGTTAAAATTCTTTATTAATGCAAATTTTTTTTTCAGCAAAGAGTTCAGTTGAGAAAGTTGCGAGTCAGATATAACTTTCAAATTCTTACGGATGAAAGTAACACTTTCAAAGATGAAATACTGAGAGAAATTGTTACTTTTATACCATCAATTCCAGAGCCAAATATTTATCAGGAAAAACCAGAAGTTGAAGACATTACAGAGGAAAATCAGGATGAAGCAGATGCAGCGAAGAAAAAACAGAACAAACGGGAAATTAAAGAGCAAAAGAAAATTAAAGCAAATGAAGAAAAGAAAAATGAGACCAAACGGAAAAGAGGTAGACCTAAGAAAAATGTGTAGAGAATATTGTACTTTTATCAAATGCTTTAGTTTGATCTTTGTTTCAAATACTATCATTATTATTTGTAAATCTGATCATTGATCTGTAAATATGATTATTTGTAAATCTGAACATTGTTATTTAATTCGGATCGTTTATCGTTAATGGTAGTGTTCAGACTTAAAATACTAATGTTCAGTCTTAAAAATACTTAATAATCAGACTTAAAATGGTAGTGTTCAGACTTAAATGGTAGTGTTCAGACTTAAAATACTAAATGTTCAGACTTAAAAATACTTAATAATCAGACATAAATGGTAGTGTTCAGACTTAAATGATAGTGTTCAGACAATGTTTTAAGTCTCATTATTATATTTTAAGTCTGAACAATGTTTTTTCAAGTATTGTCATTACTGGTTTAAGTCTGAACATTGTTGTTTTAAGTCTGAACATTGTGATTTAAGTCTGATCGTTAATGGTTTAAGTCTCATTATTATTTTTAAGTCTGAACAATGTATTTTTAAGTCTGAACAATGTTTTTTCAAGTATTGTCATTACTGGTTTAAGTCTGAACATTGTTTTTTAAGTCTGAACATTGTTATTTAAGTCTGATCGTTAATGGTTTAAGTCTCATTATTATTTTTTAAGTCTGAACAATGTTTTTTCAAGTATTGTCATTACTGGTTTAAGTCTGAACATTGTTTTTTTAAGTCTGAACATTGTTATTTAAGTCTGATCGTTAATGGGTTAACTCTCATTATTATTTTTAAGTCTGAACATTGTTTTTTCAAGTATTGTCATTACTGGTTTAAGTCTGAACACTGTTTTTTTTAAGTCTGAACAATGTTTTTTAAGTTTGATTGTTAATGGGTTAACTCTCATTATTATTTTTTTAAGTCTGAACAATGTTTTTTTAAGTCTGAACAATGTTTTTTCAAGTATTGTTATTACTGGGTTAAGTCTGAACAATGTTTTTTTAAGTCTGAACATTACTGTAGCAAATTTTGGACATTTATACCCCTCCTATTGTTTATATATTTTTTAATAAGTCCACATGTATTTTTTTTATTTACAAAAAGAACCCCGACGGGATGAAATCTCGGCTGAATTTTGATTGGTTAATTTTGACACGTGTCGAATTTTTTATGGGTTTGTAGTTTTTATTTATAAGATTGGTTTGTATTTGATCCACAGCCATAAATAAATATAATTTCCCTCATGATAATGGACCTGAACTTGGGTGACCATGACCATGGCAGTGGCACTATCATAATTCATATTTAAGGTCGCCTTGAAGTTGAAGTGCTGCAGAAAAGAATTGATATTACTTTACTGGTTGTGGATCTCTCACGGAACTTTGTGTGAGCATTATGCAGAAAGTATCTCGTAGACAGAGACCTTGTGATTCGAGTGGCCGAACTGAATCTTAAATGTGCCTTTAAGTAAATCTGTGTCATTCATTTTATTAAAAATACACAAGCCCGAAGAACTACTTATGGTTCTTTAAAGCTCGACATTGCGAAGGCTTATGATACTGTTGATTGGCTATTTTTGCAAAATGTTCTACATAAGTTGGGTTTTACAGAAAAGGTGGATCAGAAAAGTAATGCAGATAGTTACAACAGTTAGATACTTCATCAGACAGATACTCAGAGGAAATCGTACCAAAACGGGGTATCCGTCAAGGTGACCCCCCTGTCACCCTATTTGTTCATCTTATGTACTGAATATTTTACGGCCTTGCTGAATCATTATCAAAGGTTAGGCCTCATTGATGGGATAAAGATATGTCGAAGAGCCCCTGTTATTATAAGTCATTTACTATTCGCAGATGATAGCTTGCTGTTCCTGAAACTCTCCTTCAATAGCTTAAGATGGATTCGGGAGATTCTAGATATATATGAGAGAACTTCAGGCTTGAAAGTTAACTATGATAAGTCAGAGATAATGGTGAGCAGGAATATTCAGCATGATCTTTGTTGTCATATCCAACAGATTTTGGGTGTCAAGATAGTCACAAATCACTCTAAATATTTGGGATTACCAACTGTTATTTCTCGTTCCCCATCACAATTTTTTCAGGGTCTTCTAGATAAGCTTTGGAGTAAAACTAGTAGCTGGAAGACTATTACATTGTCTCAGGGTGGCAGACAAGTCTTGGTCCAAGCGGTGTTAAATTATATATATACCTCAATATTGGCTCTCGTGCTTCCTTCTTCCGGCTAAAGTTATCCAGAAAATCCATTCGATAATCACCGACTTTTGGTGGTCTAATTCAGGAAGGAAAACGGGAATGCACTGGATAAAAGCAGACACGTTAAGACAACCTAAGGATGAGGGTGGTCGGTCTGGGTTTTTATAACTTCCAGCATCTTAACTTGGCTTTTCTATCAAAACAAGCTTGGAGACTAGCAAAGAATCCAGAGTTATTGGCTGCTAGGCTACTTAAGGCCAAGTATTTTCACAATAGTCATATCCTGGAAGCGCAAATTACGGCCAGACCATCTCATATTTGGAGAGCATTATTCAAAGTTCTGCCTATGTTGAGATATGGTTGTCGAAGAGATTCTCATACGGGGGACCTGATCTGGAAGCTAAATTCATCTGGTTCTCTTGACTTGAAGTCAGTATATAAGCATATACATCTGGTCTTTGATGATGGAAGTAACCAGGTCAGGGGGTGAGCCATCTGATAGGAATAAAATGGCCAGGTTTTGGAAGTTCATTTGGAAGCTTCCTGTCCCTCGTAAAGTAAGAATATTTATATGGCGAGCTTACTATAAAGGGTTGCCGACTGAAGAGCAATTTTACAAAAAGACAAATCGGAGGTACTCCACTCTTGTACCATTTGCAACTTCTATTTTGAGGATGATATGCACCCTTTTATACATTGCTGGTGGAGTAAAGCAGTGTGGATGTTTTTGGGGATGGATATCCATATCGAGTGTAGGAGTATATATGAGATCGATGGCAGATTTGCTTTTCCATATCTACACTTCTCACAGTGCAACTGTTTTTTGTAAAGTTATGGTTGCTCTCTGGTTTGTTTGGCACCACAGGAATCGAGTAAGTCATGGTTCCACTAGTATGTCTCCGGTCACAGCTGCTATGAGGATTAATAACCTTCACACGGAATAATAAATCTCTTCTGATGAGTTATTAACAATGCAAATTTAGAATGGCTAAAACATGCAGGAAATTTTATTAAGATAAACTGTGATGGAGCTTGGACTGAGGAGCAAAAGGCTGGAGGACTTGGGATTATTTTACGCGATTCAAAGAGCTGTATGTATATCAGGCGTCAAGTCCATATACCTTCACCCTGTTGAATCTGCTATTCAGTGCGAAGCTGCAGCGTTGCGGGAGGGTCCAATTGTGGCTAGAGACTTACATTTGGAGACTGTCATCTTCGAGACAGATAAGATGATATCAATTTGGTGCAGGCCCTGAATTTTGGTGTTGTTAATCAAACATCAAGGATTCAAGAGTTTCAGGAGATAGACAGAAATTCTATATGAACATCGTAATTGGCATGTTGTCTTCGCAAGGCGTGAAGCTAATTGTGCGGCAGATTTCCTAGCACGGAAAGCTTATATGGAGAAATGGAATAGGCACAGATTGAACGATATACCTTTATTATCGAATCTTGTCCAATTGTACTAGCTTTGCTTCTGCTTTTTTAGCCTACTGAGTTGATAAAAAAAAGTAAATCTGTGTCACATATTTGATAGCATGAATAAATTACGTGAAGTGATTGCATGATTAGTGGGGTTAGCAAGGGTGGAGTATGATTTTGGAATTCTTCCTCTGATAAAAACAAAACATTTATTTTCTGCACATTTAATTTCTGTTATTTAATTGCTACGATTCACATCACAACAAACCTCTTTTAATCGGAATAGCTAAATAGGTCGCTTGTTAGCTATTATTCACACGCGTCTGTTCCTTGGATCGACCCTTGGCTTACCAAGGTTATATAAATTTTGTGTGACTGCAACTTGACCCCTAAAACATATAAATTGACAAATATAAATGGTTAAAAATACGCTTGTCAAGGATCGCCTTGTCGCTTATGATGCGCTTTCTCTTACACCGTTCTCTGATGCGCTTTCCAATCACCGGGTGCGTTTTTATTTTTCTTTTAAATTTATTTAATTATCATATTTGTGCTTCATTATTTGGCAGTATTTTGGTGATTGCTGTTTTTCTCAACATATTATTTCATTATTCAATGAAGTATATACCACTTGCTTGAGTTTTTTTTTTGATGCACGTGTGAGCTATGTGGTCTGTCTAGTTCAGTTTCGAATGCATTAGAGAACATAGATATACTTTAGAGATTAACTCAAACTTTATTTTATTTTATTTTAGAGATTTCAATAAATTAAACTAAGTTCACCCAAATGCATCCAAACTAAACTAAGCTCATATAAGCCCAATCAAACTAAACTTCTAATAATTATTATTATTTGCAGATATCTTACTCATGGAGATCAAGTGTTGTTTTATATTTTTTGACCCGTGACTTCATATTTTTGTTTTACATAACTATAAATAATATTTAGTTCATTATAAAACAAGAGTTCACACGTAGCCTAATTGGCAAGGCGTTTGGTTTCTAACCAAGAAATTGTGGGTTCGAATCCCACCGGGTGTATATATTAATTTTATTTTTCAAATCTGACTGCGTTTTATTCTAATTATCGCGTACTATTCGGATCAAAGTTCAAGCCCCCGTTGTAATCCCTAGTTTTATTTTTGTCCTTACTGAGGTGAAGGAAGTGTTGTGTGTTTTGTGAAATTGGGGGGAATAGGGTTTTTGCAGATCCGGTAATTGAGTGTCTGAAATGTTGAAGCTTAATGGCGGTGCTTTTGATTATTTTGCTGCCTGTGTTTTTTCCATCTATGTTTAATCCGTTGAGTCACGCTTCATCTTCCAGCCTTCATCTTCACTCAGTTGAAGAATGTGCCTTAAAGTAAATCTGTGTCACATATTTGCACCAGTTTTATGATACATTTTCTGGGAAAATTTACCAATCTAACCCAAATGCAAACTCAAATCACTCATATACACCAAACCAAACTCAAATCACCAATCTACCCCACTTTTTAATAATTCCGGTTTATCGGGAACCGACACTTGTAATTTCGGTTTTTCTCAGACCGGAATTGTACAAAAATGTAGACGTGGCTCAATTTTAAGCATACGTGGACTAAAACAAAATTAAATTATATACACGTAGGATTCCGGTTTACAAGGAACCGGAACTTTCAAATTTAAAAAGCATTCCTTTTTCCTGTTTGAGACTATGCACAGGCTGCTACATCACTGTCATAAAGAATTTCAACTTTCCAGTTCCACGCATGGTTCAAATAAAAAAAAGACTATACACAGCTTGTGGTTCAACTTTCAACGCATGGTTCAACTTTCAACGCATGTTTCAAATCAAATTAAAATGACATTCATTTTTCCTGTTTGAGACTATGCAGTATGCACAGCTGGATCTTTACTGATTGCTGTCAACCTTATAATAGTTTTGTGTATAAAAAAGACCCAGCTTATTCGACCAAGCCCCAACTTTAAATCAGCAACCTGTAGTAGCAGACTAGCAAGTACGGAGTAGCAGTTTTACTTTGACTTTTAATTTAAAGGTTCCGGTTCTTTACAAACCGGTATCACTAAAACAGTATAAAACATTAAAAGTATTAAAATGAGGAGATAAAGTAATAATTTTTAATTTGAAGGATTCCGGTTCCTCCAAAACCGGAATCCTACGTGTATCGTTGAGATCCACGTATGCTTAAAATCGAGTCACATCTTCATTTTTGTACAATTCCGGTAGGAGAAAAACCGGAATTCTTAGATCCGGTTTGTGGCATACCGAAATTATTAAAAAGTGGGGTAGATTGGTGATTTGAGTTTGGTTTGGTATATATGGGTGATTTGAGTTTGCATTTGGGTTAGATTGGTAAATTTTCCCATTTTCTGTGGGCTATCAAGTTTGAAATTTATGCAAAGTGAGGAAAAGAAAACCATTACAAGTTACTTGAAGTGCTTGGCTCGACGGGCGCAGGTGGAGGAGTACCAGGCACAAATGGGACGAACCCCCTCCCACCGAAAACTGGTCTCATGAATCGGTCATCAAATTTCCTCCAAAAGTAGTGAACAGTACTGGTTGTAAATCTCAAGCCACCAGTTTTAGGGTCTGGCTCGGTTTGGCTGGATTCCTCCACTTCCCCTTGCTCAAAAAACGGTAGTCTCAGATCATCATAGCTCGGGAAAAAGTCAGTGGCATCGGATAAATTAGACTTATTGGAGTTTCTCAATAGCATTGCTTCAATGAGCGGTTTTGTTATTGATCCAAACACCTGTATAGAGATTAAAGTTTCATCAGCCACATTCCACGATGCCTCTGGCTGCGTTATATTTAATTCCCTACTTGTATCTGTTAGTCATTCCATATTAATGTAGACCAAAGAATATCATCTGAAGTTCCAAGGCTCTGTCAGAAAACGAGCAAATGAAATTTTAAGCAGCCGCGGTAAAGTCGAACTTACCATCGTACTAAACAAAACTACGATGATGGAACTCGTGATCATAAGGGCATCAGTTGAAGATTCTGATGACGATGAGGCAAACTGCAATAACATACTACAGAGTTGGACGAGCTGCTCGGTAATAAGTATTTATTGGATGACAATTTATTTCTTGTTGAAACAAAGCTCGAATACCTGACTGTAAGATAAAGCAATAGTGACTGCTCCTCTCATCAGGCCTGCCCACCATACTATGAACTGTAAAAGCATAATTTCATCAATTTTCTGTCCTACTAGCCCCAAGTACAAAATTGACACCGCATCGTATTTCAGAGGAGATTGATAAATACCTGTTCTTTAAAGCAAATTCTTGAGCTATTCCTTTTACAACAGTTAGCGATATTTGCAAGAGGGAACACAAATGCAGCCCTCCCTATCATAAGTAGCCCCACCAATGTTGAACTGAGAGCTATTGAAGTTCCTGCACTGCATCGACAGCGATAGGTCGTCGGGTTGTCAGTAAAATTTTGTTACTCTGGTAGTCCTATGAAACTGTGTGTTTCTAATTTCCTAAATGCTACCTTGCTTGGCTGCTTCTCCATTTATCAATGTCTAAAGCGTCCATGCCAACATACAGGAAGATAAAGGTTTCTGAGATGAATGACATTGTTGCGAACGCGTGCCTATATGAAATTGTAACAGTCTCAGTACAAGTGACATGAGATTCATTGCGCATTGAGGTTTTCTGACACACTCAACAAAGCCTTTCTCACTTGGTTGTTATTCGGGAGCTCTCCGTCACATTGTGCCATGTGTAGTGAGACATGACAATCCCACAGAAGAAAACTGTCAATATCCCACTTAAAGATATCAGCTGCAGATGAAAAGATACCGTGTTACTAATCTCTCAGGAACGAAGCAGATGCAAACGAAAATAAGTTTGTTATGTTGTCTATTACCTCGGCCAACATGTATGACAAGTAAGCCATGATGAACATCAGTGCTACCTCACGATCCGTTGAGTGTCTGTAGGAAAGAAGTGGGTTATGCTATTTTAGGACCAGCTCAAGCGTCAGTTAACATGGCTACGGTACCATTACAGGTCAAAAAACTCAGACTGAGCTGCATACCTTCCGAAGTAGAGTGTCTTTATGATATAGGCACTCAAAAGACCCATCTGAAGGTTTTTAATAAAATATTTTGGGGTTATCATA
This sequence comes from Rhodiola kirilowii, assembly GCA_033675215.1. Taxonomy (NCBI): domain Eukaryota; kingdom Viridiplantae; phylum Streptophyta; class Magnoliopsida; order Saxifragales; family Crassulaceae; genus Rhodiola; species Rhodiola kirilowii. Next base: position 43,959,146 of record CM066195.1, on the reverse strand, counting down.
ACTTGATTTTCATAATTTTTTGAGAAACAAAATTGAATGAAGCAAATGACTGAAATATGAATCAAAACTTACCACTACGCCTAGAATAGTACTAGTGAAGAAGAGGTATAGAAATTTTCCCAGCAAATTTAAGGCAGTCATGGCATCAACGTTGCTCAAGTCAACTGACTGGACAGCGTTAAAAAGGACAATAGAAGTAGCGTCATTCACAACTCCTTCTCCGAACACCAGGCTGTACAGGAAGGGTGTGTCGTCTTGACTCAGAACCTGAGAGAAAGAGACAAGACTGAGATATTACTATCACATTAATGCTGATGAATCTTTTATATGCCGTTAATAAAAAAATCGAATTCTAGAATGTCATATATGTACTTGCAATGTGCAAACGGAGTCTGTCGCTGATAAGATTGCGCCAACAGCTGCAATAGAAAATATAGAAGGACAAGAATTTCCGCTTAATTCTTGTACAAAATCTAAGAAGTTAAAATTTGACCAGTGTTACTATGTACGAGATTTTACCTAGGTAATCTTGCAGACTCAGTGATGTCACACCAATTTTCTTAAAGAGCAGATACGCCCCTGCCGCGCAGAAGAAAAATATTTTCCAATCAGACTAAATTTATCAAATAAATTTTTCGATTAGGGCGACTGATACACGATTGTGTAAACTCACAGAAATTTTGCATTGTAGAACTTTTAAGCTTCATTGATGGTAAAAAATTTGCTCTACTAAAAAAAGTATGTATAATGAAGATAAATGGAGATTATTATTACCCGATGTAATGATACAGAAGGATATTACAGTTCCGAAGACTCCAAAGAGAAGAATGGTAGAGAAGTTCTTGAAGAACTGCTTTTTCTTCACCTGGAATCTGAAACCAAAAAGAGCCTCATATAATAAAACTTGAGTTGAGTCGAGGTCTATATTGGAAACTTGGACAAAAGGGCGATCTAGTTAATTATTCAAGAAAATCAACATGAGTTGAGTCGTTGAGATTGAACTAAAAGCCAAGATCACAAATTCTAGCAATGAAGATTAAAATCTGAAAGAAGAGGATTGATATGCAGAAATGCGTACCCGGCATTGAAAATAATCGGAGGAAGCAAGTAAAGAAAAAACAAGTCCTCGCTAAACACCAGAATCTTCGAGCTATGCCCTTTACACACCAGCAACACCACCACTCCCGCTACCAAACCCTAAAATCCCAAAAAAGAAATCCACACGACCAAAATTCAAAATTAAACAAGAATCAAAATTAAGAACCATTCGACATCAAATATCCTCTAATTAACTTTTAAAAAAAACACCAGAAGGAGTGCCGTGATCGATTCGTTGGCCCATCGGTGCTCCTCTAGCAAATGCCCTATAACAATGCAAGCGCAGAGAAGAGCAAAGAACAAGCATATGGCGATGATCGTGCTAGTGCTGAGAAGAGAAGTTCCAAGATTCGGAACCAGGGAGCCATTTACGTCGTCGGTCATCGATAGGGTAGGGCTGAAAATTGCGTCTCTGATCAGCTGTTCCAAATCTCAGTCCTTTGGATAAATCTTCTCAGCAGGTGAATTTAATAATCGGATCAAACTGACCGAATCTGGATCGGATTTGATGTGACGAAGCGTGGCCAAGTGGCTACGCCGAACACGCAAGCTGCGGTGGAGCTTGATGGACTTGTGAAGAGATTGGTGAAGACTGAAGAATGGTAGTTGTGACTGATGATCGAGAGTGTTCCTCTGCGTCAAGGTGTATTACAAAATTTGTCATCTTGATGACGTGGCGAAATTACAGTGGTGAGAACATATGGTTGGTGACACGTGTCAATATATAATTGGTTGATGTTTTTAGAAATACTGTATAACTTAGAAGGTCCTTGGTACGGCTGTTAGTTGGCGCCTACTTAGATTTGAAAAGTTGGGTACAAAATATTTGATTTCATTCATTGTTTTCTACATGTGGGCACAAGCAATGCTCCCTATTTGTAATGAATGCACGTAAAGTACCTTATTGTAGCATATATTTATCGTTTTACAAGAAAAAAAAACGAGCACTACACGACAAAAACGCGCTACAATACTGCTACAGAGTATTCTATTACATGCGTTTTGTATTAAATGCACAAAATGATGTAACTTTTTATGACATATTTGAGCGTTCACTATCTCCCCAACTTGATAACGAACATATACCTAAGTTGTTGATGTTACGAAGAGTCTCAATGATGTGAGTTTTAAGAGAAATTAGTTGAAAGCTGATTACTAACAAGGAAAAGCTTGTCTTAGTCATAACTTAGATGCATGTTTAATAGGAATCAGGTATATGTCGACTTAAGATGGTAATATGTGAAATGTGCCGTCATGACCCGAAGAGCAATCACTTACTAAATTTTGATATATCTTCCTGTAAATTATATAATTGTGACTTATGCGCCTACCTTCGTAAGGCAAAACTCATCTTCAAATCTAGTGAATCTAATATAAACCATGAAGTAATTTTTGATTTTGACCCTTTAAAAATCATGTCAAGATCTGGAGAAATTGAGAAAATTTTCACAATTTGCTCAAAAATCAAAATTGCATTCCCTTTCTACTCAACTTTCAAATTTCATTCTCAATTTACTCACGTTTTCTAAGGCGCCGTCTTAGAGCTAAGTCGCTTTTGTGGACGGCGGTTTAAGTCGTGTGGCATATATTTAAAACAATGTTGAGTGATATTAGTGACCTTTCATTTTAATTTAAGCCGCTCTTGTGAACGACGGTTTAAATCCCACGTCATGTTTTAAGTCCCACGTCATGTTTTAACAATAAAAATAAAGCTGAATGGACACAAAATGCCAAATAAGCTTAAACCGCTGTCCCCAGAACGTCCAATGCTAAGCCGCCGTTGGTAACAGCGGCTAATGATGATAGTGAAAATATATCCCCTACTCCATCGTCTTCTCATCGATGCCAGGTCACTAATATCTCTCAACATTGTTTTAAATATATGTCACGGGGCTTAAACCGCCGTCTACAAGAGCGACTTAGCTCTAAGACGCCGTTGGCAGGGGCGGAACCAGTATAGACGTGGGGGTGACAAATGTCACCCCCAGATTGGTGGAAATTTTTTTAGATATAAAATTATATATATGTTTTGAAATTTTTGATCAAACATGTATCTTCGGTCACTATTTTTGTGAGCTTAACCTCTGAATTTCATCTTGGAGTAAACATAAAAGTTATAGAACATTCAATTAGCTTTCTATCCATATAAAGAACATCATAAACGGACACCGGATGACACCTCTATGAGCTTTCGAATGTTGGCTCAGACCCCCTCAATTTTGGCTAATTTCGATCAATCATCCATCTTTGGTGATTGTTTTTATCAGCTTCACAGTCAAATTTCATCTTTAATTAAACATGAAAGTTGTAGAGCATTCAATTAGATTTCTATACATATATGGATCATCTTCAACGGATACCGGATGACGCCTCTATGAGCTTTAGAAGATTGGCTCGGACCCCTCAATTTCGCAAATTTCAATTAATCATCTATCTTTGGTCGCTATTTTTATCGGCTTAATCTCCGAATTTCATCTTTAATTAAACATGAAAGTTGTAGAGCATTCAATTAGATTTCTATACATATATGGATCATCTTCAACGGATACCGAATGACGCCTCTATGAGCTTTAGAAGATTGGATCGGACCCCTCAATTTCAGCAAATTTCAATTAATCATCTATCTTTGGTCGCTATTTTTATCGGCTTAACCTCCGAATTTCATCTTGAGTTAAACATGAAAATTATAGAACATTCAACTAGCTTTTGATCCATATGTAGATCATCTTCAATGGATATCGGATGACATCTTTATGAGCTTCAGAAGGTTGGTTGATCATTAGCAGACCTTGTTGTTCGAAAAAAATCTTCGGATCATTAGCAGGCCTTTTTTTGCCGGATCCGACTTTATTCGAAAAATAAATTTTGGGACCCCCCTCGGACGAAACTCTGATCCGCACAGATCCCGCTCGTTCGAGCACACGCCTCTCAACAAAGTTAGTCAAAAATTTGTTCGATCGAGCGATGATGCGCGCGCCCATGCATACAATTTTTTTTTGCTGTCACCCCCAACCTCAAATGCTGAGTCCGTCCCTGGCCGTTGCCAATGGCGCCTTAGAAAATATGAGTAAATTAAGAATAAAATTTGAAAGTTGAGTAGAAAAAGAATGTAATTTTGATTTTTGAGCAAATTGAGAAATTTTTCAAGAAATTGACTTTTAGGACGTCTACGCGCTGAAAATGGTGTGTAAAGTAAAGTAAGTAAAGTCATCTTCACAACTCAAAAGTTGAGACTGAGATTCATCCATCAAGAAACACACAAATAAAAACACCTTATCCACTTCCACAATCTCTCAACCAACCAAAATCCAAGACCCCAACCAAAATGAAACTCAGCAATCTCATTGTCAAAAACTCTGAGAAAATATGTACAAGAAAATCAAGCCATTAGAGAACCCAATCATCATCATCATTGAGTGATCCTCCGCTTCATCATGAAAACCATTCTATCATCTCACTCATTCTCTCCGCTCCTCAATCCCAAATCACCATCCTCAACTCCAAGAACCCTAGCACCAAATCCCAGATCAAATTCAACAAAACCCACATCAGTTTCCATCACTTCCAGCCTAAAGATTCAACCTTTACAATCAAATGACTCATCTTTTCAAACACCCACAAACTGGATTAAGCACATTCAGCATGGAGCAGCTGCGCTAGGGCTATCTTTGGCACTTAGTTTTGGGTCAGGCTTAGTGAGTGGGAATGCCTTGGCGTCTGAATTTGATGTGCTGAATGATGGACCACCTAAGGATAGCTATGTGGTGGATGACGCCGGTGTCCTTAGCCGTGTGACCAAGTCCGATTTGAAGCGGTTGTTGTCTGATTTGGAGTTCAGGAAGAAGTTTCACATTAACGTTGTCACTGTCCGAAAACTTACAGTAAGTTCATTTCCACTGGCTCAATTTGATTCATATTTTGATAATTTTGAAGTGCATTCTGATGATGGCTAACGAGGCCTTAATCGAGGCGCAGCAATTGCTAATTGAAATCTATATTTTTTTTGACGTGTACTGAAAAAATATGTAGATTTTGGCTCATGTTGCTTCAATATGGATGATGGATATTTTTGTAGTTCAGAACTCAGTATTGTTATTGTTATTGAATAGCTATGGAATTGATGATTGCAGAGTAAAGCCGATGCCTTTGAGTATGCTGATCAATTGTTGGAGCGTTGGTATCCCACAATCGAAGAAGGCGACAATAAGGGCATAGTTGTGCTCGTCACCAGTCAAAAAGAGGGTGCCATCACCGGAGGCCCGTCATTCATCAAAGCCGTTGGTGATACCATCCTTGACTCCACCGTCGCTGAGAATCTGCCTAGTAAATAAAAATTCATCTCAAACTAGCCTTATATGTAATTATTTAAAAGTCACATTTTTACATTGTTTGTTGTAAATGCAGTTCTTGCTACGGAAGAGAAGTACAATGAAGCAATCTACAGCAGCGCGAGGCGAATAGTAGCAGCCATCGACGGCCTTCCAGACCCTGGCGGTCCTCAGGTAAAGGACAATAAGCGGGAGTCCAACTTCAAGACCAAAGAAGAGACAGACGAGAAACGAGGACAGTTCAGCCTGGTGGTTGGCGGTCTATTGGTAGTTGCTTTTGTCGTTCCCATGGCGCAATATTACGCCTATGTCTCCCGGAAATGAGTGTCACTGCCTCACTGTATTCTTCATCCTGAGTTTCTCATTGATATCAGGTTTTAAGTTGTAAGATGCTGTACAAATTATTTTGCCAGACGGAATGAGTAATTCCGAAGTTGCCGCATCCGTTACAGAGATAGAATCCTATTTTTATCAAAATTTGTCGCTCCAGATTAGTAGTTAAGAGCATATGGAGCGACAGTACTTTCTGCTTCAGTAGCTTTGTAAGTTAGGGCCTGTCCACTTTGCCTGAAATTTAACTGATCTTAAATGATCTTAACTGATCTTAAATGATCTTAACTGATCTTATCTTATCTTAACTGATATTAACTTATCTTAACTTAACTGAAACTTATATTGACTAATGAATAGTGATATTATGATGATGGTGAATAGTAATATTATGATGATGGTGAATAGTATGATGACGATGGTATGATGAATAGTAATATTATGATGATGAATAGTATTTTTATGATTATGGTGAATAGTAATATTATGATGATGATGATGGTATGATGAATAGTAATATTATGATGATGATGAATATCAATTTTATGATGATGAATAGTAATATTATTATGATGATTAGTAATATTATAATGATGGTGATGAATAGTAATTTATGATGATGAATAGTAATATAATGATGATAAATAGTAATTTTATGATAATGATGAATAGTATGATGGTATGATGATGATGGTATGATGAATAGTATGATGATGATGGTGATGGTATGATAATGATGATGATGGTATGATGATGAATAGTATGAGGATGGTATGATGATGGTAGTATTATGATGATGAATAGTGTGATGGTATGATGATGATGGTGAATAGTATGATGATGATGGTATGATGGTATGATGAATAGTATGATGATGATGGTAGATGATGATGGTATGATTATGAATAGTGTGATGGTATGATGATGATGATGGTATGATGAATAGTATGATGGTATGATGATTGTGAATAGTATGATGATGATGGTATAGTATGATGATGATGGTATGATGATGGTGAATAGTATGATGATGATGGTATGATAAATAGTATGATGGTATGTTAAAAGTAACTTAACTTATCTTAACTGATCTTAACTTATCTTAACTGATATTAACTTATCTTAACTGATCTTAATGTATCTTAACTGATATTAACTTATCTTAACTTACAAGTCAAAAAAACAAGTCAAAGTGAACAGGGCGTTAGTATTTTATGCTCAATTTTGAGTGGAGTGCAGCCGCTGCACATGCTCCACGTTTAATTATGTGATGATTTGATTAATTGAAGCTCACTGATTTGTTTCCACTTTCCTGATTTGTGGATGATAGTTTTGATGCGCACTCACTTGATTTGATGATTTGTTTAATTGATGCTCACTGATTTAGTGATTTGTTTCCACTTTCTTGATTTGTGGATGATTGTTTTGATGCTCACCGATTGATTCGATGATTTGTTTAATTGATGCTCAGTTGCTCACTGTGTGTCTGTTTCACTTTCAGAAAGTATGGTGACTAGTGGAAGTGGTAGTGTGTTAGGATATATGTAATTGTGTTAGGAATTAGGATACATCTTTTGAAACAATAGTTGTGTTATTGCGTTAGGATATATGTAATTTCATGATGATCAATATATTAAAAAAATTTAAAAATATAAAAATATATATTTAATACAGCGGTGTCCGTCGGTGTCCTTTTTCTCTATTTTGAAATTCGCGAGGTGTCGCGGTGTCCGCGGTTTCCATTTCTCGGTTTCCGTGTCCGTGCTTCATAGTATATGTCAACATCCTGAGGTTTTAATGTTGACATTTTGACCAAATCCCATGAAAATAAAAGCTACCAACTTTCTATGGTTGTTGTTATTGTTGTTCTTACTAGTTATTTCTTTACCTTATTAGGTTTTGTTCTTTTGCATTTGAATTTCAATAGTTATTCTTCATTTAGAATTCATAATTTAGCATTTAAATTAGGTTAAATGTCAGACCTTTTCAGATTATTTTTTTTAAAATACAGTCGAAATTGTTAAGATAAAACTTCATTATTTTATCTTAAAATACATTGAACTATGTAGTTTCCGAAATTGTTGTTAATAGGGGTGGAATGCACAAAATTTTATTTCGCAGAAAAGGCTTCAAGATCTGCACACTCAGTTTCACATTTCACTTCGTATCAACCGTAGCTCACAGACGCCAAATATCGAGCCCGAGCCGAGAGATCACATTCATATTCAGATCTGCTCCTGATCCCGTGAGTTCCTCCACTCTCTCATACTTTCAGTCCCTTTGAATTTTGGCTATACAATGAAAAAAAATTGACATTTTGTATACTTGATTTGCATTAGATAACGATTAGGAATGGAATCATCCACGTCGCTGTACAACAAGCTAAAGGTTTCAATTTTGAGTCTTTTGTTAAGTTTCAGTTGATGTGGTTACACGAATTTTAAGTGGATGTGGTAATGTAAATCGGTCGATTGGTTTTGTTTACTGACAGAATGCCGAGCCATTTTTCTTGTTAGCTGGTCCAAATGTGATTGAATCTGAGGAACATATATTTAAGATGGCAAGGCAGTTGAAGAGCATTTCAGCCAAGTAGTAATCCAAATCTTATTGTCGATTGCTCTTATGTCTTCAGTTCTGCTGTGGTTTATGTGCTTGCTTATGTTACTTTTTTTATTTTGAAGAGTCGGGGTGCCGCTGGTTTTCAAATCTAGTTTTGACAAAGCTAACAGGACTTCCTCCATGTCCTTCCGAGGCCCTGGTTTGGAGGAAGGTTTAAAGGTGACATTCGCTGTTCACTGATTTAGTATCATCTCAAATAATGAAGATGGCATATAAAGACGTACTCAAACTCGTGAGGTGGTCTGCTGCTGCTAGTCGTATCTTGTGATCACCTATGTTTTTTTCTTGTTATAATGACGTACTCAAATTCGTGAGGCATATAAAGACGTACTCAAATTCAGAGTCATCATGCACCCTCATAATCTTGTTATCTATTTCAAATGCCTTGGGAATGATAGTTCGTTATAAACGTGTTCTCTCATTAATGCCTATCAATAACTTGTATAGCATTAAGTTATATAGCATTTATAGAATACAGATGCCGTACATTTTTCTTCATGTAAAGTTATGTTTCTGACTTAGTCTTATTATATTAATGCAGATTCTTGAAAAGGTTAAAATAGCTTATGATTTACCTATAGTGACTGATGTACATGAATCAGGCCAGGTAACCTCGCGCTTGGGTGAAGCTTATTATTTCGCGAACTTTTATTGAATCAAAGGCACATGCCGTATGGAAAATGGCTCTGATTGTATTATGTACATTTAGTACCGTGGTTAATTCACACTGGCCTCATTCTTTTTACCCATTTCTTTATGCACAGTGTGAGCAAGTTGGCAAAGTTGCCGACATCATACAAATTCCTGCCTTTCTTTGTCGTCAGGTTACGTATATTTATTTCATCCTTTTTCATCTTTGCCTATGGTCTGTGACTTATTTGTTAAGGATCTTATTCAACTTTTTTGTTACTGGAACCTCTGTGATGACAGACAGATCTACTAGTTGCAGCAGCAAAAACTGGGAAAATTGTGAACATCAAGAAAGGTCAATTTTGTGCATCTTCCGTAAGTCAATGCTTTAGTAGTTACTTAATTCTTATTAACATTCGTAGGGTCGGAAATTGTGTCCTTTTATTAAGGTCATCTTCCGTAAGTCAATGCTTTAGTAGTTACTTAATTCTTATTAACATTCGTAGGGTCGGAAATTGTGTTCTTTTATTAAGGCCTCTATGCATGGGCATGACTCAAGTTTACATATCATTGATATATATTTGCACTTCCAGGTGATGGTGAATTCTGCTGAAAAAGTTAGATATGCTGGAAATCAAAATGTGATGGTTTGCGAAAGAGGAACCATGTTTGGATATAGTAAGTAACAAGGGATACCTTTTGGCTTACTGCGTTAATGATTGAATGCTATCTGTGGGATCACACTTTTAATCCATTAATATTTTTATAATCAACAGTCCTAGAATTGGGAAATTTTTGAAGTTGATTTTATCTGTATCGACAGATGTACGTGGATGTAAAATGTTATATATTAATATTATTCCCAGAAATCATATTAGTGTTACAGTTAAACACTTCTTAAATAGTAATATCTTTGTAAGGCTCCCTTATTCAACTATTTTTGTAGAACATTTTTATACTCCATCGGCAAACTAAATGTTATCCATAAGAAAAGTTCTAATCCACACCATTGCTGAACACATAAGGATTATGGGTTCTTATCCGTAGCAAACCTATATTTAAATTTTATGAAATGGGGGCAGAAGGCCAACGTGGCATATAGGACTACTTAATTTGACGAAAATCTCTCTCCGTTAAAGCTTGTCAAAGAAGTCAAGTATATAGATTGCACTTCATCTCTTACCTTCACCACTTGAGCTGGTGTACTGCATCTAGATTAGGTCTGATCAAGTTACAATTGAGCTTTTGTTTTCAGATGATTTGATTGTTGATCCACGCAACTTGGAGTGGATGAGAGAAGCCAACTGCCCTGTTGTAAGTCAATACTAGAATCTGAACCTCAGTTCCTAATGAGTAATTCAAAATGCAAACATGTTTCGTGATCAATATTAACTTTGTAGACCAATATTGGCAAAAGCCATGAATGAGCATGATGAGTGAAGTAAGCAGTCATGGCTTTATCCCCAATCAAATGCGCTTTTTTAAACGTGCTAAATGAAACAGTTAGACCATTAAACACCTTTCGACGATAAAATTAGTTAATCAACTAGTTTCATAGTTACCATCCTGACCTGCGACTGTCTGATTGAATATATGGGAAAAAACTGCATTGATGTGTTCAGGTAGCCGATATCACACATGCACTACAACAGCCTGCTGGTAGAAAGGTCAGAATACTCTTCAAATCAGTTTTTAAAGAGTGGTGTGATCACACTTGTACTTGCCAAGTCGAATTCCAGTTTGAGTTCTTTATAACGAAAACGAGAGACTGTTGTCAGTTAAGTTAGGACAATGATCAAATGTTTTGCATTTACATGTGAAATATATGTTTAAGCAAAATAGCAGTCTTCCTTATGTATCTTTTTGTTGTTTGTTCATAGTCATACACCACATCTACCACCTGACCCGCCCCTTTTATGTGTCTTTGTTTAAGTTGCATTCACTGTATTTTCAGTTATTTAGTGCATACATATTCCCGCTATTGATTAAAAATGACTGTGCATGTTTATACATATAAGATGTTTGTTTGTTGGTGTTGCATTATGACGTAGGTCCTTAAATTTGTTTTATCTAACAGCTGGAAGGAGGCGGCGTTGCAAGTGGTGGTCTTCGTGAATTGATTCCTTGTATTGCGAGGACAGCGGTTGCTGTTGGAGTAGATGGTATTTTCATGGAGGTATAATTATAGTTTTAGATCTCCTTGGACTATGCTCTTTAGTTTAAAACTTCTTCCTGATTTGATTGATTTACCTCATCATTTTGTTATATCCCGTCCTTTTAATATCATTTATTTATTTGTTGTCTTAGGTTCATGATGATCCTTTGAAGGCACCTGTTGATGGCCCGACGCAATGGGTAAGTTATTCATCTAATCCAACATTTAAATCAATTTTCATTGCTGTCCGAGTTCCCCTTAAGCAATTGATAATTGGGTCTACTCAGCTTAAGGCATTTCATTGTCAAGCCTAACTCTCCAAATGTTCATATCTGCTCTGCAGCCACTGAGACACTTGGAGGAACTACTCGTAGAGCTTATGGCAATAGCTGTAAGTCCTGGTGAAAATTAATAAAACATTAAAACTATACATCTAATCTTCCCCCATCATCTTTCTTTTTGCTTGTTTTGTTGAAAATATTTTCTTTTATGGGTCATTGTAGCGAGTTAGTAAGGGAAAACAGCAATTCAACATCGACCTCACACCTTTCCGAGATTAGCAGCAGCGGTGGCTCGGCAATCACGGTACCCCAGAGTCTAATGCTGTTGAACTAATCCAGCAGTCCAACATGACTGGAAATTCATGAATCAGGGCCTCAGAATCTTGCATTGCTTTGCTTTAGAGGTTTGAAACAGTTGCCAACCGCTTTGTAATACTATCGAAGGACTAGTTCTATACATAGCAAAGCCAACACTAGGATTTCCTCATTCCCTCTTATGCCTCTGTTGTTATATTCATAACAAGTTACATTCACAAAGCAATAAAGCATTGTGTCATTGTGTGATTGATGGCAGTATAGTTTCACATCTATGACACTGCCCGATGTACTGATTCACATCAGAACAAAGAAGTTAAGATAGATTCAAAAGACCTAAACATTTTACCAAAGTAACTTGTCACATTACTTGATCATGAAAGCTATATGCCTAAAGGGATGGCCGAGTTGGGTGGGAGGTGGTCATTCGATTTAGGCAATGTAAATGCATGTAAATTTAATTTCGTAGTTCGGATTATGTTTTTTTTGTATTTTTTCCATAATTTTAATAGAAATTTACATGCATTTATTTTTGGGTTATGCGTTTCAATTTTAATAGAAATTTACATGCATATTATTTCTATTAAAATTATGGGAAAACTAGAAAAAACATAACCCGAACTATTAAATTAAATTTACATGCATTTAATAAAAATTTACATGCATTTATTTTTGGGTTGTGTATTTCAATTCAATTATTTGAATTTAACGGATAAATAATTTATAATTTAGTAAAGATATTTATATCAATTAAAATATTTGTTAAAATGAATACTTATTATATAAGTAATAACGTACTATTAGTGATAAGTGAACTAAAAATACTCATCATTAAAAATATATAACGTAATATTGTATTATGATTTTTTATATTTTTTATATTCAAAATATTAAATTAACAATAATAATTTTATGTTTCGGTACTTGAATTGAAAAGAATTGATAGTTCGGTACTTAATATGAAACTGTGTTGATAGTTCAGTACTTGATTTGAAATGAGATAATAATTCAGTACTTAAATTGAAACTTTTGATAGTTTGATACTTGATTTGAAATGACCAATAGTTCAAGTATGTTTTTATAATTTTCCCTTTAAATTAAATTGAGTTTAATACCAAATGAAGGAAGAAGGAAAGAGTAGAGACCATTTTCATAAAACACGACATCGTTTGGAGTCGTTTTCCTGCTTATTCACAACTCAGGAACAGAGCTGCCTTCTGTGGAGACATGGCGGAAAGAGAGGAAGCAGATGACGTCATGAACCCAAATATCCCGCCGTATCTCTACCTCATCTCCGCGTTCCTCGCCATGGAGCCTGTTCACTCACTGATGCAATTCTCCAGGTCAAAATCTTTATAAAACCCTAATTAGCCACAGTCGCGGTAGTTGTTGTTTTATTGCTAATTTTTTGATTTAGGTTCTGGAAGATTGACGTGATTTTTGAATATCAGGGAATGCGGCGGAGGTTTGATTAATCTGCGAGTCCAGGAGTTCATCTGGAAGCATTGCATTAGCGCAAATGTGAGTCAGTGTTTCACAATTTTAGGCGAATTTCTAAATTTTTTTTGCAATTGTGATTATGGCAGTTTCAGTTCAAATTTGTAACTGTACTGGGGATGATGATGTGATTTGGTTTGTGATTTGTAGGCCGGGAAACTTCATGTGCCTTACTTGAGGAGCTTTGTGAAGAAGCTCATTGAGGAAATTGAGGCTAGCCGCGAGGAAGTGTTGGAAGAACTGTACGAACGATATACTGAGTATATTGTTATGATTAAGGTCGTGTTTCGGACTAGACTAACTTTTGACTTATTTTGAGGAAAGTAAATTTGGTTTGAAAATATCGAGGTTGGGTTATGACTGTTATGTGATGCGCGTTGTTTGGTGGATGTAGGATGATGGCTTGGTGAAGGGCGAGTCAAAAGCAAGGAAATGTATTTCTTTTCTTTTTCCTGCTGGTAAGAGTTTGAAGTTGTGTGTAGATTAATTTATGAGCTTTGGTTGTAAGTGTGGACTGTTACGGTGATTGTTTAGATCTTTTGGGGCTCGCCAGTTGTCCGAGCTCAATGAGATTAGTGGTTCCGCTGCAATGTTCTCTCAACATGCTCGAAGGAGACACCGGGTAGGGTACCCACTTACCGATACCATATATTGGTTTTCGTAATCTGTTGCAATATAGTTTGGGCGGGGGATATTTCCTGATTCATGCTTGGGATTCTGTTGAGTCATACTTGAAATGATTTAAAAATTTGTTCAGTACTTTTTATCGATTAACTTAATAGTACTATGGCAAATATGTCTTTCTCCAGGTGCTCTGTGTGGCCTTCCAGTCTTCTTTTATCTGAATTCATACTTTGTCGACCGGACATTTTTGCAAATAAGTCATGCTTTGAGGTAATGTAGTTGCGCTTGTTCTCGATATAAATAAAAATGGTGTAGTGAGTAATTTTACTAGTGAATTTGTCAGGTTGGTTCCGGGGTTGGATTAGTTGGGATTTGCCTTAAACGGGTTAGAGCTTGTAAGGTATGGTAACTAATTATATTGAATTTGATGCTTCATCATTTTTATAAAGCTGATCTTAAGGTACTTAATGCCAGGTCATCCTTAGTGATGGTGATTTGTCAACTTTAAGCAACATGAAGATCAATCTGAACTTGAATCGCATAGAAAGCAATACTGAGTTAGGAAGAACTTTTCAAGATCCAGCCATGGTGAGTTATGAACAATTTTTGCTACACTCTCCCAATATTGAATTGTGAAAATCATTGTTTGAATTTCTCATCCCAGGCAATGTATATAATTCTCTTATGTGAGTTCCATCACACAAAAAAAATTCTATTATGTGAGCTCTCACGTGTCAAAAACCTACCGATACCATGTTAGCAGCTATAGTGCACCGAATGCTGATTTTTTCTGATCCTCATACTGCTTCTTCATACCTACGTTCCTTATTCTTATTACATTAGCTTTGGTCTCCATGTTGAAGACTTGAAGTTTTAGGTCGATGTAACGTCTAAGAGCTAGTTTTCAAAAGGAAAAAAAAAAGATTGCCCATGTGAAACTTTTGTAAGATATTAGCCTACAGAAACTTTTTAATAGATTCATGAGACGCCATCCATGCTATTTTGTTTAAATTGCTGTTTTCCTAAAATTCATGAGATAGGCATGCAAATATTTGAAGTATGAAGGCTCATGAACCAAATTAATTCCAGGTCAGTTGTGTTCATCTCCCATGGGAATCTGCCGCTGAAAAGAGGGATCAACTTCAGAATTTGAAGCTGGATATCATGTGAGCATAAACATTCTCCACTTCATTTTTGTCTCAAAGCTATTGTGTTACTTTGAGTATCAGTTTCCTCAATTGGAGTTTTATTACTCACTCCCAAATCATCTGATTCTTCGTTTCTAATATTTTCATTTTCAGTTTGGCTGCAGACGTAATCTATGATCCCTCCTGCCTCCCGCACCTGGTTCACCTACTCTCAATTCTTTTGAACCAAAGGCCACCTTCATCTCCCATAGCTTACATTGCTTCTGTCATTCGCAACGAGGACACATTCAACTGCTTTCTCAAACTAGCAGCAGAAGCAAGCCTATCCGTGGTGGACGTAACTGAGCAGCTCAGACCTCCTAACCTACTACCTTATATGCATTCATATGACAGATCCAAAATTCATTTGTTTGTAGTTTCCCAATTATCATCACAACTTAATTATCATTACTTGCAAAAAAGTATGGTTTGAAAGTAATTTTTTTCTTCTTCTTGAATTATAATGACGTGATTTTGGTACTCGCATCATTTTGCCGATCTAACCGGATTCCAGTCCACCATTTTAACGAATTTGAGTGTCGGATAACACAAAAGATGAAGCATTTTGTTGGATAACATTATTCTGAGAATCTCAGAGTCCGTAAATGGCTTCAAACCTCCTTCACCTCACTCCCAATTTCCCACCACCGCCATCATCATCATCAAAAACATCACCACAGCAGCAGCAATTCCAAACCCTAACTCCTCAATTTTCCCACACCTTATCATCCAAACGAGCTGCTTACATTCCCGAACACGTCTACAAGCACCCAACCGCCATCCTTCTCGAGCTCTGCACATCCCTCCACGAGCTTCACCAATTCATCCCACCCATCATCAAAAACGGCTTCTTCAATGAACACTTATTCCAAACCAAGCTCCTCAGCCTGTTCTGCAACTACGGCGCTTTGCAACAAGCCCTCAAAATCTTCGACCCAATCGATGACAAAATCGATCCTTTGTACCACACATTGCTCAAAGGGTACACAAAGTTCGCAACTTTGGCGGAAAGTTTGGATTTTTTTGATAGAATGAGGCGTGATGGGGTTGAGCCTGTTGTGTATAATTTCGCTTATTTGTTGAAGGTTTGTGGGAGTGAATTTGAGGTTGGATTGGGGAAGGAGATTCATGGACAGCTTGTTGTTAATGGGTATGGATTGAATTTGTTTGCAATGACGAGTGTTGCCAATATGTATGCGAAATGCGGGATGGTTGAGGATGCGTATAAGATGTTTGATAGAATGCCTGAGAAGGATTTGGTGTCGTGGAATACGGTTGTTTCGGGGTACGCGCAGAATGGGAAGGCGAAGATTGCGTTGGAGATGGTTTTGAGAATGCAGGAGGAGAGGGTGAGGCCGGATTGGATTACCATGGTTTCGGTTTTGCCTGCAGTGGCTGATTTGGGGTGGGTGAGGATCGGGAAGGCTATTCATGGATTTGTTGTGAGAGATGGGTGCGAGTCGATGGTGAATCTTTCGACGGCGTTGATTGATATGTATGGGAAATGTAAGATGGTGGATGTTGCTAGAGTGATTTTCGATCGGATGGAGAGGAAGACGGTGGTGAGTTGGAACTCAATGATTGACGGGTATGTGCAGAGCGGGAATGGTGAGAAGGCGTTGGAGATTTTCGACAAGATGTTGAGCGAAGGAGTGGAACCGAGTGATGTCAGTATCATGGAAGCTTTGCACGCTTGCGCGGATTTGGGAGATGTGGATAGGGGATTGACTGTGCATAGACTGATGGATAAATTAGGATTGGGACGGAATGTGTCAGTGATGAACTCTCTGATTTCCATGTATTCAAAATGTAGGAGGGTCGATATGGCCGTTGATGTATTTGATAAGTTGCAGCGGAAAACTATCGTGTCATGGAATGCAATGATACTCGGGTTTGCTCAGAATGGTAGGGTAAACGAGGCTTTGACTTACTTCTGCAAGATGCATGCGGAGAATATAAAGCTGGATTCTTTTACTATGGTGAGTGTGATTCCTGCTATTGCGGAGTTATCCATTTCGAGACAAGCGAAGTGGATACATGGACTTGTTGTGAGGGCTGGTTTTGAAAAGAATGTGTATGTTATTACTGCGTTGGTCGACATGTATGCAAAATGCGGGGCTGTAGACACTGCGAGAAAATTATTCGATATGATGGGAGAAAGGCATGTGATAACTTGGAATGCGATGATTGACGGGTATGGAACACACGGCCAAGGGAAGGCAGCGATTGAGTTGTTCGACGAAATGCTGCTGACTGGTTCAGTAAAACCGAATGGAATAACATTCCTGTGTATCATATCAGCTTGCAGTCACTCAGGTTTTGTCGACGAAGGGTTGGTTTATTTCGAGAGTATGAAGGATGAGTACGGAATAGAGCCTGCAATGGATCACTATGGAGCTGTGGTGGACTTGCTTGGTCGATCCGGTAGATTACACGAGGCTTGGGAATTTATTCAGAAAATGCCTGTTAGACCTGGCATGAATGTTTATGGTGCAATGTTGGGAGCTTGTAAAATCCGCAACAATGTGGAATTAGGGGAGAAGGCAGCAAATGAAATTTTCAAGCTAAATCCAGATGAAGGCGGGTATCATGTACTCCTCGCTAATATCTACGCATCAGCCTCTATGTGGGACAAAGTTGTCGAGGTTCGTTCCAAAATGGCCAAGCAAGGGCTACGAAAAACTCCCGGTTGCAGCGTTGTTGAATTAAACAGCCAGTTCCACACTTTCCACTCCGGAACAACCACCCATCCCCAATCACCTCAAATATACGCGTACCTTGAAAAACTAGGGGATGAAATCAGAGACGCTGGCTACGTTCCAGAAACGAACTCGATTCACGACGTGGAGGATGACATAAAGGAGCAACTTCTGAACTGCCACAGTGAGAAGCTGGCGATTGCGTTTGGGCTGTTGAATACCAGCAACGGAACAGCGATACACATAAGGAAGAATCTGAGAGTTTGCGGGGACTGCCACAACGCAACTAAATATATTTCTCTTGTGACCAAGAGAGAAATCATAGTGAGGGATATGCACAGGTTCCACCATTTCCAAAACGGAACTTGTTCTTGTGGAGACTATTGGTGAAACTCTACCATATAAATATATTATCCATCTACTCAGATGGCATATAGGCAAATGTACCAATACCCCGAGCGATGGCTCAGATTGTCCGCGCGTCTCCAATTCAAGCTCCTCCATTATATCCATGCTCGGAAAGGGTTATCCGAAATCCTTGCAGGAGTAAGGCAATATTAATAAACATAAGATAGGATGAAAGTGAATGTTACTAGAAAGATATCAATATTAGATGCTTCAAGACACTACAATTTTTCTACCATAAGGAAGCTTTTATAGGAATAATTAAATGACATCTTCTTTTTCTTTACTTTGTTCACCAGTTTGATTCATATCAGATTGAAAACCACAGAAGTAAAATGCGTATCCATTAGAATGATAGGCATTCACCAAACCCAGTTTCCAAATTTGTTGGTTTTACTTAACTTTATGGAAACAATCAAATTTGTTTGCACTTTAATTTATAGAGAGAATATATGGATTTGTGTTGAGAGGGGAGAGAATGTAAAGTTGATGAATCATGCCACCAGAACTAATTGACTAACTATTGTACTCCATCAAAAAAAAAGAAGTAAAGAGATGTTGTATCAAAAAAAAAAAGTAAAGAGATGTTGTATAAAAAAAAAGAAGTAAAGAGATGTGAGGAGAGATATTTTCTTGGTCTTAAATACCCTCATCGTGCCTCAACTTGCCTAGTCGTCCGCCACATCACCTCACATATGGGTTGTTAAATCAAAGACATCCAACTATCCAAGGGCTCACATTTGTAAAAATAAAAAAAAACTAACACATAAAAAAAACTAAAAAAACATATTAAAAATGCTCACATTTGTCCTTACAGTCTCACTATTATGGCTATCCTCAGTAGAGCGTCTCTATATAACAAATTTATATCCTTAACATTTTCTAAAATCTCAATCAATATACAATCAATATCTCAAACTCTTTGTATGATTATCAGACTCCTGACATTGTGGAGAACTCCAATATTGAAGGAACCACGGTGATGAAAACTCCGCATGAAGCTATGACTTTAGCCTCGTATGTTCCTGGCGGGCCGATATTGGTAACCATTCTTCTTACAGTGGTAGATGGGGTGAAGTTGGCGACAATAATGGAGAGATAGTTGAAGTCTTGGAGAGGTCTTGAGTTTGTGCAGTTGTGGAAATCGGAGAGAATAATTTGAGGTTTTGCTCGGTGTATGATCAAGCCGAGCAGAGGAAGTCAAGGTAGTTGGTTTCATTAATGTATCACATTTCACCGCATTCAGAACTACATGATGGTGCTGTGCGTTTTGTTTGTTAGGATTCTAGCTAATATGTTAATATCGAGAATGACGGCGGTGATCATGAACAGTGGAAACATACCTAGTTTCAGACTCGACTTCATCAGAAGATGAAACAGTATCATCAACTGTGGAATCCAAAGTCAGACCAGTGCTGATATTCATACTCTTCAGATCAATGCTCGTTTTGATCGACACTAGTGACACTAGTATGCTGTATATCAAGAACGACAAAAAAAATAATATCAAGAACGATATGGTTATCAATGAGAGCATGAACAGTGGAAACATACCGAGTTTCAGACTCGACTTCATTGAAAGATGAAACAGGAGTGGAATCCGACTCAACTTCGACATAAGAAGAAACAGGGACACAGTTATCATCGCCGGGATCATCATCAACAGTTGAATCCATGTCCATCCGAGTTTCAGACGAGTCAACGATTCTCGAATTAAGAGATGAAACAGGAGTGTCGACGACGGTAGCCATGTAGGCGAAGAAAAACACGAGGACGACCAGAAAGACGGAGGCCATTGATGGGGCAGGATTGACGTCCAAATCGATCCGTTTTTACATTGGTGATGTACGTAGAAGGGTTCCTGAGAGCAACAAGTGCAAACATATATTTTAAAGCGAACCTTAAAATTAATAAAAACCAAAAAAGCTTAGTGGCTTACTTGATTTCTCTGAGGTAAGCCTAAACAACTAGGCCGTCTTTGAACGAGATATGAGACGTGGGAAGGAAACGGGGATCAGCTGTAACGGAATTCCCATGTAGACCATCATTTGCTAAGATCATCCCAGCTCCACCGACCGATTTCACCATTAGGCCTTTGTTGAGTCCGCTGTTGCCGTCTCGTCTACAAAACACTATCTTGCCTTTTACTTTCGTGGGATCTAAAGAACAATCTAGGCAATAATGTAATATTGTCAAAAAATCTGATCAGTTCACTGCCTTTAGAACTTTTCTTTAACAACGACTCACTGTTAAATAACACTTAAGCGGAGGCTATTGTTGTCGCGTTTGCCGAAGCAAAGCACCATCGATCAATGGATAGTAAACTTTTTTTCCAAGACATCGGGTACTAGTTTTGCCCCCTGATGCAAGAAATTAAAAGAGTAAAGTCTAAATAAATATAAGTTAAGCAACTAACAGACATAGTTGCGTAGTTGGCACCTTGCAGCGTTGAAGCGTAGTTTGCACTTATCGAGATAGACCCAGTAGCGAATTCTCTGTCCAATGTGCTGGCGTACACCGATGGTAAAGATTCGCGGCACAATGTTTGTACGGAACTCGGTTTGGGACCGCTGTTCCCGACAGAAGCCACAACAACAATGTCATCTGCCTTATAATCTGTAGGTCACCCACTAAACGGCACGGACAACACATCTACTCCGTCGTCAATTTGCAGTATGTAATGCAGAAAAAATGTCCAAAGCCAAGAAACAGTCCTCATTGTTTTACCCCATATGATATCAAACGATTTTTTTTTATAACTAAATTACACATTAAAAAAACTAAAATAATCAAACAAAAACTAAAATTTTTTTTGGAGTGACTTAAAAAACTAAAAAATCAAACAAAAACTATAAAAACTTGCACCGGCAACATCACCCTCCATCGGGTGCTGAACGCATAGCATTCTATTCATATGCTACGCTAGAAAACGACACTATCGCAATCCTCAAATCCATTTGTGTCAAACAGATGCCACAAAGAAATGAATTGAATCAAGTTGGAAGCTTAACAACATCGTCATATCAGCAATTGTGCAACAAACTCAGTGCATCTGGATAACATTACCCGAGACATATTCATTTTATGGTGACAAAACTGAAAATCAAAATACATGAGAGATCTAAAGCATAACAAATAGATATAGATAAAATAAAACAAATCACAGAAAAAACGAGAAAATGAAGGTGATGATGAGGACGACTTGTGGGAAGCGGAAGCTCGGCCAAGAGCCAACATGGTGAAGAATGGAGTCGAATCTCGTTTGAGATGTAGAGGTTTGAAATGGTAAAGGCAGGTTGATCGATAAACCCTAACTAAACTCTCCATAATCACCACAGTCACAACCTCGTGCTCTCTATTTCACTCTGTGAATAATTTTGATTTATGATTCGTCCACTGTGAACTTCGACCTAACATGTGGCAGGATTAGAGCGCAATGAGGGTGTAGAAACTCAAATCACGTTTAGAAATGAAGATCGACATTGTTGCAGTTCGAGAAAACCAGAAGAAACTTGAATTGCCCCATGTGCATGCATGATGTGTAGCCCTTTAATTAAAAAAAGTTAGATAATAACTAACTCGATCTCTACTCTGATTCTAATATCTAGATGCATGTGTGATGAAGATCACGCTCTCACATTCATTTCCAGGTCGCTTGTGGGTTCGATCAGATGGTTAGAAACTTGAAAGCAAAGTTCATGATGAAATTGACAACTTTATTCATTTTCAGCTTGCACTAAAATCGATGCCGGAACAAAACCCTGAAGAGCAAACTGATCGAAAGTTGGAAAGAAAAATTATGAGCCTGGTAAGTCCAAGGGATCATCGATCGACTATATATATACTGTATACACATTGATTGAAAGTTTCCATTCGACTAAAATCATGCATTAAAAACGAACTGGGTGGAGATCCTGAATTCCCCGTATACGTATTCGAAGTTCCGTGGAGCTTGGGAAGCATTATTTTTTTTTGTCGTACTAATTTATAAGATTTATTCCATTATCGTATTTATTCTATTAATGCTATTAAATATTACCATTGCAATATCCAATCGACAACTTATGAAAGTTGATGATGAAGTTCCTTTTTTTTTTATATGAGAAAGTTGATATGATGCAGTTCAAAAATCAAAACTAGTACATATAGCATCAATTATATACAAATATAAAACTACGTCGTGTTAATATTAACGTGCATGCAGCCAATATCTAACTTTATAATGGTCTTCAGTGCAACAGCCCTGCAAACTGCAAAACATTGTCACTCATGTTGATTGTTTTCTGGTAATATTAATGTAGAGTGTTTTCTGGCGTTGATTGTTTTCTCAATGAAATCATCGAGAATCATCATGTTGATATATATATATATAGGCGTCGTCCAATCCGGTGATGATAAGGCATATTCCGGAGACGATGAAGATAGCCCCCCAATAGGGCATTTGTAAAAGACAATGAACAAGTTAATGAGGATGACACATTGTTGAAACGGACTATTTAAAGGCAGTCCGCCAGCCCCTGCTAGCTGCTCTTTCACAGAGAATCTCGCCACGAGGTGAACATCGTACCATCGAAAACTACGGTTTTAATCAATGTATGAGCTGTAAGAACGAGACCCCGGCTTGTGGCACGTCCGGCCGGAGGTTTTTGACCAGGCGCAGGCGATAACATCTTGAGTCATCGACTTCTAGTACATAAAACTAAAACTGGAACCAAGATAATTATAGGAGGCATCTATACTTCATATCTCAAAAATTCAGTTAATTTCAGTTAAATTAAGTTAAGTTCAGTTAAGTAGTTAAGTTAAATTAAATTAATTTGAGTCATGTTAGATTAATTAACGAAATTTCAACTCAAATGAACAGATAATACGATTTAGGAATAGACTCATGAACTAAACCCGATTGAGATGGATCAGGACCCGAATCCTTGAAGAATAAATAAATTATCTCGACCCGTGGTTTAATTTTAGTTGGCTTTTCGGCTTGATATTCTAAAATTTATTGTATTTTTCCAGTAAAATTATATATTAACGAATTTTTTATTCACTGTTTTATTTTCAAAAAAAGAAGAAAAATAAGCTTAAATTAAACATCGCTTCAGAATCGAAGAGCGCGAGAATGGACGGAGGAGAAAACGGCGACGGCGGCGGACAGAAGACGATCATTCAAATACCTTCGTACCAGGAAGTTCTTCAGAACACGCAATTGAAATCCGCAGTGCCTCTTTTCAAGCCGTCCGCATCGTTTTCCGAGTCGTTTTCGTTCGTCAAAGGCACCGAGTTTTACAAACCGCCACCGCCTCCTCCGCCGATTGCGGATGTGTCCGATTCAGCACAAGGGGCGCAAATTGTTGCGTCCAGGTGTGTGATGGGGTTGTGTTCGAAGGTGTTATGACTTTTGTTTGTGTTGACTGTTGAGATTATTTTTGGATTATTTTGAAAGACTAGGGTTTATGTGGATCTTGATTCGGCTTACAATTGTTGATGTAAACTAAGCAGAAAGGTGTATTAATTTCTGTTCTGGTGAGCAGTATCATTTTTTTCATTATCCGTGCAGATAGTTTGTGGACTTTACATTGTGTTTTTGAGTAAAAACTACAGTAAAAACTACAATGCTGAAAACTCAAAACTAAAGCTACATTTGTATGACTATATGCAGATGTTTTTTTCTCAGCGTGGTAGCTGCTTGTGTAGTAGTAAAAAATTGTGACTTGGGGTGTTTCTTTTTTTTTTCTCTCAAGGCAAAGTGGTCCTTTAGAAAGTCCATCTACCTCAGCGTCAGCCACGCCGCAGTCATCAGCTGCACAGTCTACATACAACCGCAATGCAATTCTTGTTAGCAATAGACAGGCAAGTCTGTTGATGTTGTAATGTAACTGATCAATTTGTTTCATGGTGTTCATATTGTGAAAAATTAAAAAAGAGAAGCTTGCTTTTGCTGTTATAAAAGTGGTCATATTTAGGCAAAGTGCAGATTATTGTACAATTTGTACTGTATTCCAAACATTTTGCAGTTTGTCCATACATGTCTCTTGGGAAAATTATGAGAATTTCCTGATTATTATATACTTATTGTCATTTTTGGGGATATTACAGAAGGGGAATCCACTATTGAAGCACATTAGAAATGTGAGGTGGAACTTTGCAGACATCTTGTGTGACTATCTCCTAGGACAGGGCACATGTGCTTTGTATCTAAGGTTTGTGAACTTTTTCACTCTAAACCACAAACCTCAGATTATGATTGATCATAATGATGCTTGATTATGTGAACAATGTTGGTCCCCCCCTCAAGTTTCATTAGAATAGTTAAAACAACAGGACTATGTGACAAAACTGCTACTTAAGCCTTTTAGTGGCACAGGCAGTGTAACTTATATTCGATTTATTATGATATCATTGGCTGTGACCCATTAATTACCTTGAGGACGAGTGATTTTGTTACTGTAACCAATAATTTCTGGTTCCTTGATTGCATGTGCGAACATGAAAGTCGATGAAAAAACTGAAAATTGGGAGAAGAGCTCTTTATATTGAGGACATTTATACCCTTTTTAAAATTTATACGGGGAGTTATATTTTCATATCATTTAATTTGTAGCTTTTCTACCAGAACCACATAAAATATAGCTAGTTAAAAATTAAAATTGACACATTCTCATCAATTTTGTTCATTTGTGCAGTCTCCGATATCATCTGCTTCATCCAGATTATCTTTACTTTCGCATAAGGGAGTTGCAGAAGAATTACAAGCTTCGGATTGTTTTGTGCCATGTGGATGTGGTAAGAAGGTTTTCTTATTTGGTATTAATAGTTTCCCCCTATTCATTTCTTCTTGTAACTTACAGTGGCAGTCTAAAGCATGTTATAAGTGATGCGTGTTTCTCCATAATATATTGCTGGATATGTTACTCCTTACTGTGTTTTGTTTTAGGAAGACGTAGTTAAACCTTTGTTAGAAGTAACGAGAACGGCATTGCTTCATGATTGCACCCTGCTATGTGCTTGGAGGTATTTTGAATTTGTTTTTTAATCTAACCTCCAGTCCAAAACTTATCTGCACTCAAGAAAGGGAGCTTCATAGCTCTTCAATGGTGTAACTTTTATCTTCACATTTTTATCTGCAGTTTGGAAGAATGTGGAAGGTATTTGGAGACCATAAAAGTGTATGAGAATAAGCCTGCAGATCTTATCCAAGGTCAAATGGATACTGACTATATCTCGCGGGTACCATAATCTTTTTTTTTTTCTATCTCCATAGACTATTTAATTATTTCAATCATACAATAAACCAAATGTATGTTCTTAACCAGATAAAGTAGAATTGGTAACTCACGCATGGTGGGTTTTTCTATAGTGTATTCTTTGCGTGAAACCTTTTATCTTGCTAAGCAGGATGTTTTGTGATTGCAGCTAACCCATGCGCTAACATCAATACGCCATGTTAACAAGACGGATGTAGTAACCCTGGGTTCTACGTTTGGTGTAAGCTAACTAATCTGACGTTCATATTTGCAGCCATGTTTGACAATTCTTCTGATACTGAATATAACTTCAATGCCATCACAGTCACTATCTCATATAATGGATGCGTCCATGGAGGACATGGCACGTTGCCCCGGTATAGGAGAGCGCAAAGTTAGTATCTCTTTTCTGTTTATTCCATCTATGTCTTTGCCTAAAAACCGGATCACACTACATATTTCATGGGCAACTGTATGATAAATGACTCCGAAGATAACCCTGCTGAATTCATGGATGGATATGTTCTACATGTTATACTTTCTATCATTTAGGCAATTGGTGCATTCTAAAAACAAATCAACTTATGAGTTTTGTAAGCTTCTTAGTTAATCATGCAGTGGACAATGATCAATGAGTTGTATTTACTTAAAATTACTCTCTTTTGTGCCATCACAGGTGAAAAGGTTATACGATACATTTCATGAACCATTTAGGCGTGCTGTTCCTATTGTCCCTTCGGCACCACAAAATACGGAGAATAAGAAAGGGTTGGACATTGAAAAGCCAGAAGAGGAATCAAGTAACGACCAAAAGAAAGAGAAGGAAGATGTAGTAAAATCAGCACTGGCTGCTGCCTTCACCAAGTATGCAGAGAAAAGTGGAAGCAAGAAAATTGAATTATCAGCAGATAAGACTGACACTAAAAGTGCTGGCAAGAGAGCCAAAACTAAAAAATAAGATCTCGGATCAGTGATTTATTATCTGCCTCCCTCTGTACTTTTCCTGCCATTGGTATGTTTGTTGTCTTTATTTATGCCACAGTTACAAGTTATTTGAGGTTTGCTCGTTCTGCTATCCTGGAGGGAATGCTGTCGAACCAGTCGTCATTTATAAAATTCAGCAGAAGTTCAACATTGTAACACAGCACATTTCACTCTGTATGTCTATGTATACGACACTGAAATAAATGAAGTGCTTCAATCAATCTTCAGGGAATCCCAAGTACCTATTGATAAGCTTTGCAACAGGTGTTGCATCACCAGGCACATACGGAACAAGAGACTGCAAATCCATGCCTGAAATTGTGTGATAAAGTGTCTGAGGACTTGCACAGAATAAATGCTTTCTCTCAGCTAGCTCTTCAGCCAACTCACTTTGATGATTGTCCATCAAATCTTCGTTTACAACTACAATTAAAGGTTTCCTGAGTCGCAGCGTCTCAAAGATGCTTCCCGATCCTACACCATGATAATGCATTTTAGTTATAAACACCAGCCTTGATGTACCTGTTAACCAAGTACCAAATACGAATGGTGAGAGATTACCAGCATGGCTTATCACAAGATCTGCTGATTTTATATGATCAGCTATACTTGACGAGAATGTGAAATATTCCACTGCTAGTGACCTATCTTCCCCTGTACACTGGATTATGAGGTAATAACATCAATCAATGCTTCAACCATAAACGTGATTAGATATCTCTTCACGCTTTCTAAAACAATAAACTCCCATTTATAGTTGAAACGCAGTGGATCCATAAAGGGTGCCGTGAATGATCTATATCTATTATCGGCGGGCACATTATAATGCAAAACATGCCAAAGTCGAAAGAAAGAAAAAAGAGATGTGGGAGGTGGGAGCTATTGGTTTTACCTTTGTAGGTGTGTAAGAGCCACGGCCCATTTGAATGAGAAGATTCGTATATCCTTTCTTGTAAAGTTCTTGTTTAACATCTTGCATATCCACTGCTTGAACAAGTTTATCAAATGAAGTGGTTCCCACTGTCACAAACACCATTCTCTTCAAATTTGCGATCTCAGCACCATCCCCCATTTCTATTCACAGTTCGAGTTCCGCTGAAAAACACACGAGTTCAACAAAATTCAACAATGATGCGAAAACTAAAGGCTTCGATCAGGGAGAGGTTAATGCAATCAAACTACAAGTCCAAGGAAGATCCAAAACTCGTAGAAAAGACAGCTTTCTGATCCTTAAAACTATGTTTTCTAAAAACAATAAATAAAGCATTAGATCAGCCAATAAAAATCCCAATTCTCTGCTTTCTTATAACTACTTCTTTAACAACACAGGATATCTAACAAACATTCAGTGTATCAATTGAGACATTTCGTCGAACAGGTACAAGACAACTCTAACTTACCAGAATGCTTACCCTTGATCGAAATCCCAGATCGAATTATTCCAAACCAGATGCACCGGCGGAAGCCCTAATTGAAACCCTAGAACAAAAATCTCCAAGTAAGCAAGAGAGAGGCTCAAGATCGCAACTTGTTCACCTTTTTCATACTCGTTTGAAACTATGAATTTCACTTTATTTTTATATAGCTGCGAAGCGTATTTGCAACTGCCACGAAATATTAGCAACTGACACACGCAATAAACCAAATAAGGTCGTTGCTAAATCTAACGTTATTCTGGAGAAATGAAAGTCAGTCGTGTCAATCTCAGTCTTCTTACCTGGAAAATCGACAATTGTAGGCATTAATCGGCGACAGTGTCAAGCGCCGAGCTCTACTGAGATCAGCTCGAGGTATGTATTTCGCCTTTCTATTTTCATTCATTCCACAGAATTGATTGTTACAATTACGAAGACGATGATGATGATAATGAAATTAGGTTTTTTTTTTAAAACTGAAATTTCAAGCAGGATTTCAATTTTAGTCCTTGAAAGCTGCTGTTCAATCACTGACACATTTTGGATTTTCAGATGGCTGAGATTTCATTGAGAAATGAGCCATTCAACGAGGATGAGGTTGATGGGGTATGAAATTGAGGAGGAGGAATGGGATTTAGGCATCGATGGTGGAGAAAGTAGTAGTGTGGAGATTGAAGGAGAGAATCCCATGGCTCCGGCAGTCGGGAGAAGTATAGGGGGAAGCTCAGCTGTAGTAGCGCGGGGTAAGAGGAGAAGTGAAGCTAATAGGCCTAGGCTGGAGACGAGGACCAACGGTCCAGCGATGATAAAGTTTCGGTTGATGCAGAGTAGTAGGTGGAGAGTTATTGAAGTGGAGCTTGAGCATATTCATTTGATTGGCGCGGCGAGTGGGAAGTTTTGTAAGTCTTGTAAGGATGTTGGTCCCGGTGGTGCTGATAAAGTCCGGAAAACAAGGTTGTTCAGGACTGTTGTTGTGGATGCAGGTGGTAATGGTAAGGTAGATGCTCTTGGTGAAGATGTAGAAAAATGGGTCGGGGATCATAACTTTACTCAATTGAATTTAAAGGAAGGAGATGCAAAAGCGGTTAATGGCTTTTTGTGTCGCTCACAACTGAATGATCCGGGTTTTTTCTACGCGATGGATCTTAATGAGAAAGGAATGATGAGGAATGTATTTTGGGCGGATGGGAGATGTCGTTGTGCATTTAATTACTTCGGCGATGTTGTGGCAGTAGATACCACTTGTTTAACAAAGAAATATGCCGCTCCGCTTGTGGTAATTTTTGGAACGAATCACCATGGTCAGTCAATAATTTTTGGTTGTGGTCTGCTAGGTGGAGAGTCGGCTAACTCATATATATGGTTCTTCAAGACATGGCTTACTTTGATGTCGGAACATCCTCCACGGACAATTATAACAAACCAATGTCAAATATTACAAGCGGCTGTTGCTGAAGTATTCCCAAAAGCTTCCCATTTTCTGTCTCTGGTGCCTATGATGGAAACTTGCCCGATAAGGTTCAGGGGACTGTTTGACTCGGATGCCATCAGATTGGATTTCAATCTAGCAGTTTACGACTCAATAAAAACAGAAGAATTTGAAAATGCTTGGGAATAACTGACAAAGCGTTTTGGACTTCTGGAGAGCAATTGGTTTAAGACATTCTATGAGGACCGAAAGCGTTGTGTTCAAGTGTATGTCAAGGACACATTCTTGACCAGACTGTTCCCTATCCAGCTTACAGATTTGGCCCCTTTATTGCTTTTAAAGCATATAAATGAACAGACTTCCTTAGCGGAGTTCTTTGCGAAATATGATAAAGTAGTGCAGACAATGCATTATACGGAAACTATGGCAGATATAGACTCAAGAAACAGAAGTTGCATATTAAGATTAAGACATCCTTTTGAGTCGCAAGTCTCAAAATTATACACCAGCACTTTGTTCAATAGGTTCCAAGATGAACTGGAGCGGATGTACTCTTATACTAGTACGCGGCAGATTAATGATGAGCTGCCAATACAAACTTACATTTGCAAGGAACATGTTGTTGTAAATAAAAGTGAGGCACGAGAATTTACGATCTCATACAATCCTTCTGAGGGAAATGTGCACTGCATCTGCCGCTTGCAGACATGCTCTGCACGTTCTTAACAAGTGTGGCTTTGTCGAAATTTTGTTGCAATATATTTTGTCAAGATGGAGGAAAGACATTAAGCGGACATATGTTTTTGATCATGGTCATGGCTCCAGTGATATAGATATAAGTAACCCGATTAACAGGCATGAGCATTTATATAAACGTCTGGTTCAGATTGCTCAGGAAGGATGCAAATCACTGGAACGTTACAAACTTACTTTAAGACTGCTGGATGATATGATGAATAGAGCGAACATTGCTGGGGATAATGCGCTATAGTACGTATTCTTTCTTCCCCACTCTTCCATTCATTTTTTTTTCCGATTCTGTTATGAATCCATATTATGCGAACATGTCTTCAGTTGTCTAGAAAATGCGTCCCTGAACTGATTTTAGGTTCTTTAATTTGTTTCCCAATTAAATTTTTTGAAAGTTCGAAGTTCGAACAGTAATGGATAAACAATAGTTGGCAGCAATACATACTTTTCCAAATAAACACCAATAAAATGATAATTTGGCTTTTGTATCATGTCCATATCTGCATTCTTTTTCTATTTTCCTTAATTTGGATATTTTGTTTCAGCAATTTGATTTGGGTTCTTTCGTAACTGAAGAGTTAAATAACAGCTTTTATCATGAATTTCTGATTTTGTTTGGGATTGTGTATTGATAATTTTTGTTGGAGTTATCAGTTGGAGATGTGTATGAGATTTGGTTTTAGTGTTGGTGATGAGATTTGATTCAATGCTTGCTGTGTTTTTTCTGTTGATAAATAGAGAAAAAAGATGACATTTGTAAGGACATCAGGTGCCCGTAGGTTCGATTTAAGGCGGTTCCATAATCTGGGGTTGGGATACTCTTTGAAAATGATTGATTGGAAGAGCTGTGGACATCTTTTGCATTTGGTAGAGGTGGTGGATGTGTGTATTTGGGTATGGAATTTTTTTCGGTTTTCGAAGCATCTGTTTCTGTCTTATTGATCTTACTGGTATGTACTTGAATGTTGAAACAACTATTCCATTAGTGTTTGAATCAGGAAAAAATTGGTTATGTTTTCTTCATTTCTTGGAAAACTATTTCGTCCATGGTGGTAT
Organism: Rhodiola kirilowii; assembly: GCA_033675215.1. Classification (NCBI taxonomy): domain Eukaryota; kingdom Viridiplantae; phylum Streptophyta; class Magnoliopsida; order Saxifragales; family Crassulaceae; genus Rhodiola; species Rhodiola kirilowii. Next base: position 43,928,100 of record CM066195.1, on the reverse strand, counting down.
GAAGATTAATCATGTTTACAGGTCTTTAGGTAGTTTCTCCACTCTGGTATGAATCAACAAAGCCATGGAGAACCTCCTATGACGGCTTCTTGGACTGTTGTGATTGTGACTCCAGTCTCATCTCATGGCATTACGCCTCGTATCAGTTCAGTGACATGGCTTTTCAGCAGATCAGTCAGCAGCAACAGCTCCAGGCAATTTGGGTGAATCAGAAACAAGAGATCGAAACAATTGCTGATTTCAATAACAACAGCCTTCCAGTTCCATATGCTAGAATTGAGAAAATTGATGATAGCGGACAAAGAAAATCATGAAGCTCCAATCATATTCGAGCCTGAAACCATACGAAAACAAAAGGAGGACATTGCAAAAGAACGACATCAACATCACTGCACCAGTTACTAGGACTGATATTCTGCCAAGAGAGAATCTGAAAGATGAAGAAGCCCTTGCCACATTTCCAAGAGGGGTCATACACTGACTCATGACTCCGCGAATCATCATGTGAAAGCTCGCAATGAACACAAAGGGCCTCCTGATTTAACAGAGCTTCTGATTCAGATCATATCAACGTAGCTTCTGATTTATATAACGAGATAAGTTGATTTCAGATTCAACAAGAAACAATTTGTAAATGTTCCCAATAGGAATGCAGAACACCTCCTGGATTCAAATCACTGTTATCAGTCTAAGAACAAATAGGCTCTTGCAACAATGGCTCTCCCAGAATCAAAGAATGCTTGAAATTTCATTGGAAAAAAAAGTATAGAAACACAAAATCGCCTCAGCAAAGATTCAAACTTTCTTATCCAATCTAAAATGCTCTTCTACTCTTTGGTCCTCCGATCATCTTCATCCTCCCCAAACCTAGAACAAAAGTCCTAAATCTATGCACCAATTTAGTCACATTCTCTCTCCTCATCCCCAACAGAACCACCAACCCAGCACAAGTACAAAACCCTAAACCCCAATCTCCAGCCCTCACATTCCAAAAACCAATCACACCCACAACCAAACCAAGCCCTAAACAACACCACAAAGCATCGTTTTGATTTTGACCCTTCCCACCTGCGCACAACCCCAATCCACACACAACAACCAATAAAACAAACCCTAGATTTCTCGACCTCCGTCTCCACCACCCAAATCCTCCGCCGCCACCCCTCCGATACCCAAATCCGCCACCACTGCCGCCTCCAAATTCTCGAATTAGGGCAGTGACTGGTGGCGGCAGAATGTTGAGATTTGCGGCGACAGTGAGCGCTGCGTTCAGTATCAATTTGGTAGATCTCCGATTCGAGAATGGCTGCCTCCTCTTCCTTGCGCAGACGATGGAGATTCGGATTTGTTGCGGCCGGAAATTTGAGCGGGCGAGGCGCGGAATTGGTGGAGCTCCTGGCGATGCAAAGATACGATGTTTAACGTACGTCTGCATTTTTTTTGAAACTGACCGTTTGTTCTCTATCCCTTTGTACTAATTCATTTATATTATTTAATTTAGAAACACTAGACAAAAATAGTGCAAGAGCCAAGAAGTGTAACGTGTAAGACAATTTAGTTAGATTTTCGTTCAAAAAATTATGTTTTTCTCTATTGGGTTTATATGATTCTATCTCTCAATGCAATCATATTATCTAACCGAAGCACAAATGTACATCTATGGAAGATGAGGGTTGATTCCTCCTGTACTAACGATAACAACAATAATCACTTCCTGTCATCAAACGAAGTGGGATTGGTCTAGTAGTTAGCCACCCATTAACTAGGATCAATGGTCCCGGATTCGAGTCACTCGGGAATTAGGAGTGAAAATCCTTAAATCCCCTATTAAGTCCTCATTTGCATTCGAAAATTTATGTTTTTATCCTTCACATTTTTGAAATTTGGTAAACTAAGAAATTTTCAATCTTACAAATAAAAAGAAAAAGAGATAAGACATCATACTTTGTTATATGTTATAAACTTTTTTTTGAATTGAAATGATGCTATTTTGACACAGGACAATAAATTCAAAATCTAAGGCTTTATTGAAACAATAAGAGTAAAGACGACATTACATACCACACTAGACACTACATTTAATACACAAAAACTACGTCCTCCTGAGCATCATGGCTTTTGACACTTTTCAGCATCTGCAGTGTGTCATTCGCATCCTTGTCCTCCTGGTCCTGACCCTTCACATATGTGAATGCCACGGTTGCGCCCTCGAGTGCGAAACAATGGCATACTGCCCTGCCTATGCCTGAATCTCCTCCTGTCACCAGCGCCACTTTCCCCTACATATTAAACCACACACATTGGAATGTAGCCATTTTTTAACACATGCTACAGCGTTTCAAAAACAGGTCAAAAAAGAATTTGAATCCAATGCAATGCACGGCGTATCAAAACGACATAATCTTATTACATTAAAAAAAATCAATCGAAATGACATCATTTAGTTAAAAGAATGCGTAATGTCTTGTAATCCCAACATGCTTGAGAAGTCACTGGATTTGTTTTCAGGCACTATGGATCAGTTGTCAAAAGAGATCTCATATTGCAGGGTAGTATAGGCTTGTGTAGGAAATGCAGGGCTGGGAGCAAAACACTGTCGTTTTGGACCAGGCGGGTAAAAGCGTATTTGAAGACTGAAGAAAATGAAGTCGTTTTGCTGAGGGCGCGAGACGCGTTAAATGGAACGACGACGTCTTGGCTACGCGCAAAGTTCTGAGGATTGAAGAAACGCCAGCGTTTCGTTTAAGCGGAAAGTTCGGTTTGAACGAGTGGACAAAACGCAGTGTTTGAGCAATACTTAAAGGAGCTTGATGTTCAAATTAGGATTCATACGAAATTGGGAATTCTGGCAATTGCGAAGTAAAGCGAATGAGCGATTCGAGCAATTGGCGTGTGATTCGAGCTGTGCGAAGAGTGTTCCAGTCACGACGGATAGTGACTTTGCCTGAGGAGGCCTGACAGGTGTCGTCAATCGAGTCAAATTTGAATTTATATTTTCCCTGCAAGAAACTAGTAAAGCGGCAAGCAGGGGTCGAACCCAATGGAGCTGGTGTTGTTGAAGTCGTTCTGTAAACAAAGTAATCGGGGTTTGCATTGAGTGATTGCTATAAAGCGCAAGAGAAATTAAACTAAGGTAATTTAATCAGAGAAAGCATTCGGTCTAGGGTTTCTATTGTGACTCGTTTATCATTGACTTCTAATAATCTAATTTCGTGTTCCTAAGTGTGGTTACTCCGTTTTAGGGTATAACCTAAGGTAGAGCTGTTTCAAGCCACTACGCCACACTCTACTCCGTTTCAGGTTATAGACTTCTAGTTCTAGTAAACCTAATACTCCGTTTTAGGTTATATTAGGTTAAGTGCAACTACTTGTTCTAATGGTTTAGTATCAAACAAGCAGCAAAGATAGGGGCTGAACCGCTCGGCTAAGTTTTACCATTGCAAGTATCCGCTTAGCTTCACAATTCAGTCCGAGATAAATTAGCACAAGAACTAGTGGAATATAAAATAGCTTTAAGCAAAGAGTCTCAAAACTTCGTCTCAATATACAAAAACCCTAAACCGAATAGAGAATTTAACTACTCATATTGTCCATGGAAATAACAAAACAATATTTGGTGAAAGCAAAAGAATTTTTCTCTATCGTCGAAGGATGAAGGAACTCGTCTGGAATGAGAAGAATCGGCTCTGATGGATTGGTGCCGAGAAGGATGATTATGCCCTGGCCCTGAGGTCTTATTTATAGCAAAAGACTAGGGTTCCAGCTTCCAGGTCGGTTCCCATGTTCCTTAATCTATTTTGGGCCAAAGTCCAAAAACGAGATTAGGAAACTTCTTAAACCGCCATGCTTGGATTACTTGACCGCCACTCCTTGTTGCACCGACTTGGCCTTGAAAAACACTTAGAAACTAGCTTGCACCGACTTGCAAGATTTGGAAACAAGCTAAACTGATGCACGAACGGCTGTGAGATTGGAACAGATGACGGAAACGAAAAACTCCGTTTTTGAGATCTCAAAGGATTCTCGAAATAAGAAACGATTCAATTCAAAAAACTGCCATTACACGATCCCAACAGGTGATTAAATACTAACCCTAACCAACGAAAAAAGACTAAAAAGGAAATTACGAAAAAAGTCCCAAAAAACTGCCGAAAAATAAAGAAAAGCCCAAAAGTCCATGAAGACGGACTCGGATCGCGAATCCGAGAGATTCGATAAAGGAAACGAATCTAAAGATTCGTTTTATGGACCCGTTTTGTCCTGCGGAGCTCCTGTCCAAAATTCAGCCCGATCCAACGGTCGGATCAAAAGTTATGCTCCTTTTATTGAATATGCCCGCTCCCACAATACTATCCCATATTGTATCATAAACCACCACGCCTGGGACGAACCGAGAATTGCTGGGCTTCGCTTGGGCGCAAGCTGGAACGCGTCTCGGGCACTGGCTGGGACGATCGGGCGCAGGCTGGGACGAGATTTGGAAATCTGTTGATAATTATGCCTGAAGGTGCCGTGACCACCGTGACCATCAGAGCTGTTACGGTAGGTCACGGCAGGGGCCGGAATACACTGAGCCAAAATGGTGCCGTGACTACCGTGACATATAGACATGTCACGGCCGGTCACGGAAGGCCTGATTTCATCCAGTTTCTTCTACGCAAAAACCCTACCGTGACTACCGTGACCATCATGAGATGTTACGGCAGTGACGGCCTATTGCTGGAGCAGTGTCCTTCGGCGCAGATGGGGGCTTAGGCTGATGCACGGACTTGCTTGGTCCCAGTGGCGGATCTGGGCTGTGGCTAACCCAGCTTCAGCCCGGTAAGAATTGAAGGCCCGTATTGAAAAAATAAAAATAGCCCGGTGAAAATCAGCTTCTGTGAATTTTGAAGTCGAGTCGACGATTCTGGTTGCGGACTGCGGAGAAGCTGCTGGAGGAGTTTGCGATTGTGGATTGCGCATAGCGGGTCGCGGGATTGCGGGACGAACTACGAAGGTGAGCCGTGCCAGCCTCTCTTCGATTCAATTTTCAGCTTTTGAATGCTCCAAGGTATTAATGCTCTTCTTCAACTCCCGTTTTTAGGCTATTTTCCGATGTTCTTGAATATATTTTTTTGATATTGGTGTCTCTGATTTTGTTTCTGGAAGCGAAGCAGCTTGTTCAAGTTGCGACGATGTTTTTCTGGGGTGGTTGATGTCTGTGTTGTATGATCGTTCAATTTTCGATTGATCAAATTGGATTAGGGCTTTGGATGCTGAAGTTAGTATGTGCTGATCGGTTTTGTGTATGCAATTTTGTGTATGCAATTTAGGGCGTTTTTGTGGAATTTTGGATTATAGGGTTAGCTGTGCTTACCAGCGCGAATTGAATTTGAGATTTTCGTTTCTGTATAACTTGACCAAATTCAAAAGGGATTTATGCCTGTTATCTTATGTTTTGAAGCTTTTTTTTTTGCCGAATTAGTTGGGGGAGGTGAGAAATCAAGGTTTGGATTGTGTCTAGGTTTTAAGCCCTTTATGCTTCTGATTGTGTGGTATTTTGCGCTTCATCAAAAGGAAATTCCTTATGGTATGGAGGTATTTGTTACAGAGTTGAGGTGGTTACACTTATTTTGGTTGCGGATACTCATTGGTATTTTTACCTTATCTTGAGCTTCAATACATCTAGACTTCGAAAAAATTGGGGCTGTTGAGCGATCAAAACCATATAAGGAAATTGCTACAGTCAAGACTATGAGCTAATCTCACATTCTATTAGAATATTATTTGGTAGCTTGTAATTGTTTGTGCAAGTCTATGAGCTAATTAATAATCTGTGTTTGTTGGTTTATTATTTGAATATAGGATGTCTGATCACAATTCTTATATCTCTTTTTGATCAAATTCTTGATGAATACTATGTAAGAATTGTGTTTTGACTTATCAAGAATTTTACCTATTATTGATGATTTTTTTTTTCCGCTCACCTAGTTTTTAAACCCTAGATCCGCCACTGCTTGGTCCTTCGGCCGGGAACACTTCGGACGACCCGGGCAGCAGGCATTCGGATCTCTGTCTCGGGCATCCGGCCCGACTGAACCTCCATTGTGATGTTTTGGCCTGGAACGCCATCTTTTAAGCGCGTTTCCTCCTAGAGCTTCTGAGGCACCTGAGATGCAAAAATCATACTAGAAAGTCACTGTTCGCATAATAAGGTATCGAAATAGATGAGATTAATTGATTCGACGAGTCATATAAATACGACTCATCAAGGCCGAGTTCCTCATCCTCTCTTCCCTTCTTCTTCTTCTGCATTCGTGTATTAGACTTGATAGGGTGTTTGAGTCGTACTGCGCAATTAGGACTTTTAATTGAATCTGGTTATAGTGGATAAAGGGCTGAGCAATTCTCCCGAGACTCCCAGGAGTAGGGCATCCCCAAACCTGGTGAAAATTGTTGTGTCTTGTTGTTCGATCTTTTATTTTTGGTTTTGTAATCAAATTGAACTTAGGCTAAATCCTCGGGGTTAGGCAAACAATCCTTACAGAACGTCATTTTATCAACATTTTGACTGCGCTACCCCTGATCTTTTTAAAAAAAAAATTCTAACAAACTTTAAACAGCAACTAAAATGTTTTAGATCTGTGATGTTTCGAAAAATGCAAATAAAGAACATCATAATTTTGAAAAAAAATGTCAAATAATTTATAAACCATGCATGAAATATCTGATTTTTTTGTTCATAAAAAATTATCAGCTAGCTACCAGAGAGAGAGAGTTTATTAAGCAAGCAAGCAAGGAAGATCACCTGGAGCTTGTTTGCAGGCTTATAATCGCATGCAGTAGCGTTTGGGATTGGGTCCATGACATGCTCTTTCCCAGGCTGGGTTTGTTGCTTCTGCGGCGGGAAGTTATGACGACCATCAGACGCCATTGATGATCTTGTCACCAATAATTCTAATGATGCTCTTCTTCCTGGGTCGTCTGTTGTTTGCTAATTAGTAGGAGAGATTGTACACGTGTGGAAAAACATGGAATGCTATAGCTGCTGGCATTTGGTGTTCACTTCCATATCATATATTAGACTTGTTCCAAATCTTCTTCAAGGTTCTGAAGGCTTAGTTGGGCACTCCCACTTTTTGCATGTTGGCCACGTGTGACGTTTGACAGCCCAACATGAACGCTAGCATATTTTGTGATTTTGCTAATTTATGGTGAATTTATTCGAAAAATATTATTGTTTACTTGAAATTTGTTACAATTTGCTAATAGTGTGTTACGATCTGAAAATGTAGGCCGAAACCGGCGCTTGACACTTATGCTAATTGCCAACAAGCCTCTATATAAGCAACTAATGAATCATTTATAACGAAATAACATAATTGAGTATCAATAGTGTAGCGGAAACAGAATAACGTAATCCAGAATCCTACTCAAGTACTACGGAGCGACTGAACTAACTACCATAATAAAATAGCAAGTGTTTTTTTATGGGACCATAATAAAATAGCAAATGTTTGAATGAAAAGGAAGACAATTGGATGGCACCCTACGTGAATCAGTAATCGTCTGACAAATCTGACTGATGACTAACAGTTCGCTGATCTGAAATTATTTGGGTAAAAATAGAGTGAGTCGAAATGACTCAGCGGGTAAATTGTTAAAAATAATATGATTATTAAGTGTGAAGAAAATGGTGGTGCGCCACATTTGAGACCTCAGTTTGAGCATGAAGGAAACCTCGAAATAATTTGATAATATTATTATCAAATACCTTGCGACAAGAGGTATGAAATCGAGTGAAGAATTATCAAAATAGGATTGATATCGAATGATAAATCGATGCCCAAAGTAGGACCAAAATACATGTTCATGTGATGATGGTAGGAATGGATGGGTAGATGGATTTCACTTAAGTGAAAACCAATTGTCCCACATTGGAACATTATGAGGGTGATTATATGTTTATATATAATCATGGTTTTTTACATGGTAAGATTACAAGCTAAAGTCTCTCATAATGCCTACGTGCCCGCCTAGGGGGTGCAAATCATCGGCTCGAAGACGTCGGATTTCGCCTGACTTGTGTGCGCCCGCATGTTACGGACACGAATGCAGCATCGATTTCTCCACGGGTAGTGCGGCTTGGTTTTGCAAACATCTGCTTTGATTTTTGGATATTAATCAGACATGGGAAATATAAGCCTTGGTTAATGTTCCCAATGCAATATTGTTCTTCTCAAGCTCGGTGTTGGTTTCCCAAATGCGTTTGGGTTTTAAACCAGCAGCTTTTTGTTTCCCATGCACTTCGTTTATGAACCATATGCAACCTTGGCAATTCCGAGCTCAACTTTGGTCTCCCAATGTTGATGTTCCAATGCCTTTGAAGATGTACCATCAGCAGCCTTGCTTTTATGAGGCTGAGGCAGACCTCACCTATAAAAGGAGGCTCATACTTCACTTTCAAAACACAGCAAACACAATCAAGTCTCCTCCACTTGTTCTCTAGTTTTTCCATTCGTGGTGAGTGATAGCTAAAAACTATCAGCGGTTCGTTCAGCAAAGCTTCGGTGTTCAAGCGTTTGCTAAGGATAGTTTTATTCTGGGAAGCATATTGCCATTCAGTCCCAAACACCGGTAGGGCGGCAATCCTGCTTTAAGGACAGCGTCAAACGTGACTCTATCCTACTCTGGTTTGCGATTATTGTTTACATTTCTGTTTTTATTTACTCATATCTACACCACTTTTATTGTTCATGTGCAACATTACAATTATTCTGCAACTTCGCCTGTGTTTACAAGCAATACTTCCAACATAAATAACACACTTAAGTAACACCATTATTCTATATACATAACATTTCATATGCTCAAATAACACACTTGATTTCTTATCCAAAAAAAATAACACACTTGATTTTTGTCTGAAAACCCCTAAGCTTAACTAATCGAAATCGTTGATAATCCGTGGATGGGCGGCGTTCAACGATTGAGATTAATTTAGACAATGATCTGTGGATGGGCGGCTTCTCTAGTGTTATTTTAGTTTATTTCCATATTCGATGTGCATGATGCATTTACGTGATATTGTTGCATGATTTATGGGTTGACATGGGTGAAGTTTGATCCTGGGATTCTTTCTCTAATCAAGTTAAAATCTTTTTATTTTTCTGCGATTTGTTTCACACCAAAACCTTTAATTGTTTGGAATAGCTGAATAGGTCACTTGTTATCCAGTATTCACACACGTTGTTCCTTGGATCGACCCTTGGCTTACCAATGTTTTTAAATTTTTTTTACTACAATTTGACCCCTAAAACATATAATTTGACAACTATAAAAGGTTAAAAATACGCTTGTCAATATGCATCCAGCATTTTGATGATGATGGAACGATAAATGATAGGGAATAAGATATGTTTGTTATGAATATCAAGTGGAATACTCATTAGGGTCAATATAAGTTAGGCCATAAATTAGGCCATTTACATTAGAGTAACTTAGAGGAGTTAAATCCACATCTTATGGATTTTGCCTCCTCCCCTTTTGCTATAAAAGGGGTGCAAATGCAATGAGAAAAATACACCTTAAGCTTCCTTCTTACTCATCCCAAAAGCTCTCACTTATCTCTCTCACAAATAATCTTATATCAAGTGCTTTGTTAAAGTTTCAAAGTTATTTCATAACACGTTATCAGCACGAGGTTCTAACCAACTGAGATACCGTAAGTTTCGAACAAAGATTCGATAAAAGGTTAAGTGTTTTCCTCACTTGTCTCTCAACTTCCGCTTAGTTCTTCATCTGTTCTACTTGGATATCATAAGGAGTTCACTACTTCAAAGGGAGCTCTACTCTCCCTCTTTCACAATTCCAGATTGTGACTTGAAATCTGGGTTTTTCTGGATGAAAAAACTAAGAATTCCTTTGCTTTTTGCTTTGTTTGGAATTCAATCCTATTACGGCGACGGTTATGTATGTTTTACTACTTCTTACAACTTGTTTTACTTTCTTAATGTATAACAACATATTATTATGCGGTGGCGGATTATCCCCTCATAATAAAGTGTTGTGATTCTTACAACTTATTTTACTTTCTTAATATAACAACATATTATTATGTTGTGCGGATTACTGCCCCATAGTGACTACAAAGTAACTATCTTTACTTTAAATACTTCATTTTCTTTGAACTGTATAATTTATTTGATGATATTACGTTGTTAATTTACTCTTAGTGCCCAACGGTAACAAACGGTAACATAACATGCCCAACGGTAACAAACGACTATATTTTCTAGGGATGTGCATCCGGGTCGGACCGGACTGGATTTTTTTTAAAAACAGGACCGTGGACCGGACCGGACCGGATTCAGACGGTCCGGGTCGGACCGGTGGACCGGATTTTTCGGGAAATGCGGACCGTGGACCGGACCGGACCGGATATTTCCAGGTCGGGTCGGACTAGTGGACCGGACCGGATCGGAAAATTAAAAAAAATTCATATATTGCTATGTTTATGCCTGCTCTTCCCAACTCGTGACGCTTTTCTTTCGCAACATGAAATACTTGTACAATTTGCTCAGCCTCTTAATTCATTAATGGGTCTATATTAAGTCTCAACATGATGTATCTACTTTTTCATGCAGTTTGCAAAACAACTAGCAACACTAATATGTCACTGAATCTTGCCAGAAGCCAAATGTCATCATGTGGGACATTGCTGGTCTGAATGCCACTTTTATACATGGCTGGAAACTAGACAAAAAATCAAAAATAGCAGTGAATTTAATTTAAGGCAATGATGTCTAACTATGCTGCCAGATTTGAAAATGAAGGATAGTCTAAGTTGGTAATTTTCTGTCCATTTCATATCGAAGCTTCCATTAATTTGCCAGCATATTACTCAAAAGTACCCTAAAAAAATTAGTATTTAAAAAATCAAAAAAAAAGTTTACGGTCCAAACCGGTCCAGACCGGACCGGACCGGCAAATATACGGTCCAGACCGGACCGGACCGGCAAATATACGGTCCAGACCGGACCGACCCGGAACCCGGAATCTGAAAAATATATGGACCGTGGACCGACCCGATACCGGTCCGGTCCTGGACCGACCCGGAAAAAATCGGTCCGGTCCTGGACTGACCCGGAAAAAACCGGTCCGGTCCGGGTCAGATTTGCTCATCCCTAATATTTTCCTCTATAAATTCGATTTCTTTCACCATACAAAATAACATTCATTCTCTCTTCTACTACATAATCTTCTCAAGAAAACCTTGCCATAAAATGTCTCGTCTAATGCTAGTTTTTGTTTTCACAATTATTGTAGCACTCACTATTTATGATTTAACCGGGGATCTAACACCGGATGAATTTTATCATTGTTTAAAAATGCTTGTAATAATGTATCTTTTTTCTTCTTTACACTATTTATAGACTTGTATATCTTGAATTAATAAAAATTACATGTTTTGTTTTAGTTAACATCATGGCAAACTTGGTGAAACTAGACTTCAGTCCCCTTGACATTGCTGGGACCAATTACATGTCCTGGACAATGGGCATAGAAATACATTTGCAATCAATGAGTCTCTCCGAGACAATCAAGGAGGGAAATAAACCCTCAGAAATAGACATGGCAAAATCTTTGATTTTCATTCGCCGTCATCTACATGAGGATCTAAAAAATGAGTACCTCACAGTGAAAAACTCATGTGAACTGTGGAAAAATCTCAAAGAGAGATATGCCCATTAAAAGGCTGTGATGGTCCCAATTTACCGTGATGAATGGACCACTTTACGGTTCCAAGACTTTAAAAAAGTCAGTGAATACAACTCTGCAATGTTTAGAATCGTAACCCATTTGAGGTTCTACGGAGATAAAAAACAGATGATGAAATGCTGGAAAAGACTTTTTCCACATTTCATGCATCAAATGTGACCCTGCAACAACAATATCGTGTGCGGGGTTTCCAAAGGTATTCAGAACTGATTGCTGTCTCCTCATCGCGGAGAAAAATAATGAGCTACTCATAAAGAACCATCAATCTCGCCCGACTGGCTCAAGGGCATTTCCTGAAGCAAATGATGTTCGTTTCAACAGAACTGAACATAGAGATCATCTTCAGGGTCGGGAGCATAGCCGAGGTCATGGTCAAGGACGTGGTCGAGGTGGTTATTTTCATAATTCACCTTATAAGATCACTCAATATGGCCACAAGGACCATCAAGATGGGAGGAATCATGAGAATCCCTACAAAAGGGAAAATGACCCCAGCCCCTCGAAAGGTTATGAAACTACTTGTTTCATATGCGGGACCAAAGGCCATTGGGCTAAAGTCTGTCGAGTTCCAAAGCACTTATGCGAGCTCTATCAGAAATTTGACAAGGGGAAGGGGAAGGAAGTCAACTTCATTGAGAACCCGACAAATGACTCCACCCACTTTGATGCATCCGATTTTGTGAATCTGGGTGACACCTCCAATGAGCACACAGATGATGGGACTATGTAATCCTCTTTTTGGGAATGAAGCCAAGTTGTCCGATGTGAGATACAAGGCTCGCCTTGTTGCACAAGGGTTTTCTCAAAGACCTGGTATCGACTTTGAAGAAACGTATTCTCCTGTGATGGATGGAATTACGTTCCGATACCTTATCAGTCTAGCAGTCCATGAAAAATTAAAAATGCACCTTATGGATGTTGTTGCAGCCTATTTATACGGATTGCTTGATACTAATATTTACATGAAAATCCCTGAAGGATTTAAGACGCTTGCATCATCAAGTTCAATGCCCAGAGAAAGATATTCGATCAAACTAGAAAGATCTTTATATGGGTTAAAGCAATCCGGACGCATGTGGTACAACCGGTTAAGTGAATACCTGTTGCAAAAGGGATATGTCAATGACCCTCTTTGCCCTTGCGTCTTCATTAACAAAACAACATTCGGGTGTGTGATTATCGCTGTCTATGTCGATGATTTAATATCATTGGATCGAATGAAGAGATTCATGAAGTAATCTCTTACTTGAAAAGGGAATTTGAAATGAAAGACCTTGGGAGAACGGGATATTGTCTCGGATTACAGATTGAGCATATGCAAAGTGGAATACTTGTGCATCAATCAAATTACACGAGAAAGATAATCAAGAGATTCAATATGGATAAATCAAACCCATTCAGTACCCCAATGGTCGTTAGATCCCTTGATGTAGACAAAGATTTATTTCGTCCATGTGAAGAATCTGAAGAGATTCTTGGTCAAGAAGTACCATATTTCAGTGCGATTGGAGCTCTTATATACCTTGCTAATTGTACTCGACCTGAAATAGCTTTTGCTGTCAATTTATTAGCCAGGTTTAGCTCAGCTCATACCAAAAGACACTGGAATGGAATCAAGCATGTGTTTCGTTATCTTCAAGGAACGATTGACTTAGGATTATTTTATCCTAACAATACAAAACCAGTTTTGATTGGTTATGCAGATGCAGGTTACTTATCAGATCCACATAAAGCGAAGTCCCAGTCTGGCTATGTATTTACATGTGGAGGAACTGCAATCTCCATTCTCAGAAACAAACACTCGTTGCAACATCATCAAACCACGCTGAGATCATCGCATTACACGAAGCAAGTCGTGAATGTGTGTGGCTGAGATCCATGACACAACATATCAGAACTACAAGCGGTCTTCTACCAGCAAATGATCCAATCACACTTTATGAGGATAATGCTGCATGTGTTGCTCAAATGAAGGAAGGATTTATTAAAAGTGACAGAACGAAGCATATCCCTCCGAAGTTCTTTTCATTTACCCAAGAGCTGGAAAAGAGCAATGTTATCAACCTTCAATATGTTCGTTCATGTGACAACTCAGCGGATCTTCTTACAAAGGCTCTCTCAACTTCGGTACTCAGAAAACATGTTCATGACATCGGCATGCGAAAGCTACAAAACTTATGAAGAGATCACTCTTGCCAACATCAGGGGGAGTTTTACGTGGCTGCACTCTTTTTCCCTTATCTTGGTTTTTATCCCACTGGGTTTTTCCAAGAAAGGTTTTTAACGAGGCAGCGTAAACACGTAACGAGTATCCCAAGGGGGAGTGTTATGAATATCAAGTGGAATACTCATTAGGGTCAATATAAGTAAGGCCATTTACATTAGAGTAAGTTAGAGGAGTTAAATCCACATCTTATGGATTTTGCCTCCTCCCCTTTTGCTATAAAAGGGGTGCAAATGCAATGAGAAAAATACACCTTAAGCTTCCTTCTTACTCATACCAAAAGCTCTCACTTATCTCTCTCACAAATAATTTTATATCAAATGCTTTGTTGAAGTTTCAAAGTTATTTCATAACAATGTTATCAAATTTTCCCCAATAGTTTCTTTCCTGTTTAATTTCCTTGGAACCAAACGTCTTATTAGTTATTACTAAAAACTTTCCATCCTGAAATATATACTTTATGTCCACCGTCCACCATTAAGAGAGACATTTTCTCTACAAATTGAAGACGTGGATGTGGACATCTATTGTCTGCATTCAACTTTATTTTCTACGTTTTGGCCTGCTAGTTGAAGACTGGGACTTTTGTGACTCGAAATTGAAGTCAAAGATAGAGCTCATCTCCTTCACACAATCACAACAAGGATAAGATGGGAATCGAAGAAGAGGTTGTGGTACTTAAGGAGTCTTCAGCACATGATCAGATGAGAATTCATCATACCCAGCAGGTGAACATGAACTCGAGATGCTGCTGTTATATGATGCTCTGATCTTCTTCGTAATCCTTTCAACCATTAATTCAGTTGCGTGCTCAGCCTCTTCTTTCTCGAAAGAGAACAATGAGCAAGATAGAATGGCATTAGTGGCATTGAGAGATGAGTTTGTAGCTGGCGGTACTTCCCTAAATGGGGGTGCTGTCAGTTCTTGGAACGCGTCTCTGCATTTCTGTGAGTGGCAAGGCATAACATGTGGGAAGAGACACAAGAGGATCGTTGCAATAGAGCTGATAGAAGAGAAATTGAATGGAGTTGTGTCTTCTTCAATAGGAAACTTGACTTTCCTCAGAGGTTTGTATCTTACTAACAACTCATTGCATGGTGAAATACCTAAACAAATAGGTCAACTGTGGAGGCTTCAGCATTTAAGTCTGCGTGGAAATAATTTTGAAGGTCGAATCCCTGTGGAGTTAAGTAATTGTTCCAATATCCTACGGATGAGTTTTTATGATAATAATCTATCCGGAAGCATCCCACCTCAGCTTGTCTCTTCGTCGAAGATAACAACCTTTAATGTCGGTCAAAACAACTTTGTGGGAGAAATGCCAAGTTTCTTAAGGAACCTCTCCTCATTGAGTTTACTGTATCTTAGTTTTAATTATTTTCATGGAGAAGTAGGAGATTCTTTACAAGGATTATCACGACTCACGGTCCTTTCTCTACAGGGAAATAGCTTTTCTGGTACGATTTCTCAACTATATAATCTATCAAGTTTAGATATATTTGAGATTCACATCAACAACTTCACAGGAACATTGGCACAAGATATGTACGTTTCATTCCCGAAACTAACTTGGTTTAGCATTTCGAAAAATAGTTTTACTGGAACAATTCCTTCTTCGCTGTTCAACATGTCAGGGTTAACAATCTGTCAAATGAGCTATAACAGATTCAGGGGGACTGTCCCAAACGATCTTGGAAAGCTCAAAAACCTAACGATTCTACGGTTGGACGATAATAGTCTAGGAAGCGAGATGCCAAACGATTTGAGTTTTATTGATTCACTCACTAACTGCACAAAACTAGAGGAGTTGGATTTGAGCGACAACATGTTTAGTGGACCAATTTCTGACTCCATCGGAAACTTTACTTCTGCACTGCAATTATTTTCTATAGGTAATAATCACATCACAGGACCAATACCTGAAAGGATTGGGAAGCTTTCCGGCTTATCTTTTGTTAATTTCAGAAGAAATATATTCATCGGTACTATTCCGACCTCTATTGGGAAACTTACAAACCTCTCCAAATTGTATCTGGATCATAATAACTTGCATGGTGAAATCCCATCTTCCATAGGCAATTTGACAAACTTGTTTCATCTTGATTTGTCTTCAAACTCATTAGATGGTATTATTCCAACAGCTCTTGGGAGTTGTAAAGGTATGCAGAGCATTGACATTTCAAACAATCACCTTACTGGAAATCTACCAGATAATGTGTTTACTCAGTTCAAAGATCTCATATGGACCAACTTGTCTCACAACTCCTTTAGTGGCACAGTTACTATGTCTGTATTTGAAAAGTTGAGAAATCTAAATTATCTAGATGCTTCTTATAATAAGATTTCTGGAGAAATCTCAGCTCAACTTGATGGATTATTCAGTTTGGAATATCTTTTATTGGCTGGAAACTCTTTCAAAGGAAGCATACCACCATCATTGGGCAGTTTGAGAGGTTTGATAGTTTTGGACCTCTCTAATAACAGCTTATCTGGAGCAATTCCAAAAGAATTAACATATATAGGAGGCCTTCAGAATTTGAATTTGTCATTCAACCAATTAGAAGGCGAGGTTCCGTGGTTCAAGAATGTAACTCAACTCTCAGTTACAGGAAATAAAAACCTTTGCGGCGGGAACTCAGAACTACAACTTCAACCGTGCTTGCGTTCGAGAACGGGGAAAGTATTTTCAAGAAAAGTTATCATTGCCATCACTCTAGGTGCACTTGGATCGTTTTCTGTCTTGCTACTCTTATTCATATTCTTATGCATTCGTAAAAAACACAAGAATATAGATGGCTCAACCGAAGGATATAAGAGAGTCACTTATGCAAAATTACTAAAAGCAACAGAGAATTTTGCAGAATCTAACTTGATAGGTACAGGAAGTTTTGGAGACGTCTATCAAGGTATCCTTGATGAAAATAATGAAAGAAAACCGATTGCTGTAAAAGTGCTAAAGTTGTCAAAGCATGGAGCTACGAAAAGTTTTACCTCCGAATGCAAAGTGCTAAGAAGAATCCGACATAGGAATCTACTGAGAATTATAACTTCTTGCTCAAGTTTGGACCACAAAGGAAATGATTTTAAGGCTCTAGTATTCGAATTCATGTCGAATGGAAATCTTGATAGTTGGCTGCATTTTAGTGACCAACAACAGTGTGAAACGAGAGTTCTGGGTCTTGCAAAAAGAGTGGAAATTGCAATAGACGTGGGTTGTGCTTTAGATTATCTTCATAATGGTTGTGAGACACCCATTGTTCATTGTGATCTGAAGCCCAGCAATATTCTGCTTGATGATGATATGGTCGCTCATGTCAGTGACTTTGGATTAGCTAAGCTACTTCATGATGTCACCGGAAATCTCAGCGGAGGTGAATCATTGTCTATAGCCATCAACGGATCCATCGGTTACGTTGCTCCAGGTAAAACACTGCCTTCTTCTTCTTCACTTAATCATTTGACTTTTCTATCAAAATTTTGGTAATAAACATTTGATGCACGATACAGAGTATGGAATGGGTGCAACAATTTCTGCACAAGGGGATATATACAGTTATGGAATCGTCTTGCTCGAGTTGATCACTAGAAAAAGGCCAACCGATGCCATGTTCAACAATGGCATGAGCCTTCGAAGCTTCTGCGAAAGAGCTATATCATCAGATGAAGTAGATGTAGAGGAGTTTGTTGATCAACATTTGGTGAATGAATTACAGGAGGCTGCTCAAACACAAAGAAATTCAGAACAAGTTAAACTCGAGTACCAAACTATCTTGGTCTCTTTTGTTGAGATTGGAATATCGTGCTCGACTGAACCATCGAAAGATAGAATGGACATTCAATCTGCTGTAAGATGTTTAGAAAGGATCAGAGAAAAATGCAGACGTATCTGAAGCCAAGTCCACAAGCCATGCATTTAGTATTCTGGACTACATGTGTCTCATTATATTACTGTTTATGTCTAGTTTTACATATTTCTCTGTTTGTCATAATAATTTGCTATCCTGGTTGAGCTTAGAACAGCAATATTTAATGGTAACAAGGATTGAGTTAATCATGAGGTTAAGCTCATGCCAAATTTGCCAGCGTACTTCCTCTGATGATCAATAGAGTTTGAGAATATTTATGTGTGTAGGTTTAGCTAGTAATTTACGGTACTCTTGATCCTGTTTTACAGAAAGCTAATCTGGCTTGACAGTAATATATTTATCACACCATTTATACTCTTCTGACGTCATTAAATTGATTAAATCATTAATTAATTCTTAGAAATCATGATTAATTTGAACTGTTTATATAATAAGATCAACGAAATACTGATTTTTACCTGAACTCGACCCCTTTACTCACATTTATCTATCTAGAAGTGGAAATTGGAATGTGGTTTAATCACTCATCATGTGCATTTCATGAAGCAAACACAAAAGACATTCCGACAAATCAAATCACATGTTTTGGTGAAGCAAAGCAACCTTTCTGGTAACCGTACTTGAAACACAAATTTTGATTTTATAGTGGTTTTGAGATTACTGTTGAAAATAATGTGATTATTAAGTGCGAAGAAAATGGTGGTGCGCCACATTTGAGATCTCATTTTGAGCGTGAAGGAAATCTCGAAATAATTTGATAAAATTATTATCAAATACCTTGCGACAAGAGGTATGAAATCGAATAAAGAATTGTCAAAATCGGATTGATATCTAATGATAAATCGATGCCCAAAGTATGACCAAAATACATGTTCATGTGATGATGGTAGGAATTGATGTGTAGATGGATTTCACTTAAATGAAAACCAATTGTCCCACAGTGGAACATTATGAGAGTGATTATATGTTTATATATGACCATAATTTCTTATATGGTAAAGTCTCTCATAATGCCTACGGCATACCTCAAATGTCGCGTCGTAGGAGTCGAAAGGAAATCAGATTTAGAAGGGTGCCGATTTGCTCTACTTAAAATATGGTTTTCTTTTGCTACAAAACCGGACCAGAAAATCAGTTTTTTTTTTTTTGAAATAGTGGTGTCAATCTTCTGTAACCACATTGACTGATTTCTTTTTTTTAATAATCTAAACCAAATAAATTTCGGGAATATAACAGTGTTTAATGCTGACTTGGCTCCTTCGTGAATTTTACACGGAAATCACGTCGATATGTTTGAATTTTGATACAAATTAATAATATTATTAACTATTTGTTTTGTATAAAATAAAACAATATTTCTTATTTCATCACAAAACTGTTAATACCATTAGCAATTTTGTATCGGAATACAAAAAAAATGCATACGTTTATTTACGTAGGAGTTATGTCGACATCAAATTTGATTTCGTAATTACAAACCACCAATAGTTACTTTATGCACAACCGAGGAGCGATCAAATGAGAACTTCTTTAAATTTTGAAAACTTGATACCACAATCTTCGCCTTCCAAAATTTAAAATACAATTTCAAAGATGCATTTTGGTGGTAACACGTGTCTCATGCATGGGCGGATCTATTAAGGAGGTAATGGGGGGCATCCGCCCCCACTAATTTTTGTAAATTTTGATTATTACTTTATTAATTAGTTTGATAATTGCAATGAGTATGGTGTTTTGCCCCCACTTTCCAAATATAACTTTGTTTAAATATATTAAATTATCGATTTAGGAAATAAATCTAATTTTATCTTATAACTCAGGCTTAAATATTTGGTTAGTCATATAAAACTAATTAATATCCTGATAAATTTATCATAAAATAAATATATTTATACTAAGATATAAATCTTTTAGCCAATTTAACCTATATTTCTTACATATAGGGTTAATTTGATCGAAATACATATGTTATTCTTAAAAGAAATAATTTTTGACCCCATTGAGAAAAATTCATATATCCGTCACTGGTCACATCCCATGTGCATTTTCCAAGATGCATTTAATGCAAAGTCAAAGCCATTTTTTTATTTTACTTTTTGGACATGTGTCACATGCAGATTCAAAGATGCATCATGATCTAACACTACTACAGATCAGAGATTAGGCAACGGTTCATATTTTTCATTACGCAACGGTTCGATGTTTAGGCAACGGTTTGTCTGAGAACCGTCGCATAAGAGTACTCTTATGCGACGGTTCTTGAGTACCGTTGCATAAGTTCATGATTATGCAACGGTTCTTGAGTACCGTTGCATAAGTTCATGATTATGCAACGGTTCTTGAGTACCGTTGCATAAGTTCATGATTATGCAACGGTTTACCTTGAACCGTCGCATAAGAGTACTCTTATGCGACGGTTCTCAGACAAACCGTTGCCTAAACATGAACTTATGCAACGGTTCATTTAGAAACCGTGGCCTACATGTTGATATTATGCAACGGTTTGTCTGAGAACCGTCGCATAAACTCGAACCTAAAATTAAAAAACATAAGTTTTCTGTCTTTCTTCCAATCCCGCTCTCGAGTTTTGTCGCCCAGTCCGTCGCCCCCCAATCCGCAAGTCGCCGTCTTTGCCACGTCGCCGCCCTCGTCAACCAGTTCGTCGACCCGCACCGTCCGTCGTCTCGCGCCGCTCGCCCAGCCGTCGCCACTCGCCCGTCGCCACTCGTCCCGTTGCCACTCGTCCCGCGCCACTCTTTACCCAATCTGAAATCGGTTTGTTCCCAATCGTTCATGTACTAGTTTGTTTCAATGGCTTGTTTATTGATAAGTTTTATTAGGGTTTTACTTGACCCATTGTTGATAGAGATTTTGGTTGATTTTAACAATGTATTTGAATTTTGTTCCAGAGTCAGTGATTGTTTGTTTTTGGTTCTCTTCATGATAGGCAGGTCGAAGACAGCATTTTTTACATTCAAAGGTCGTAAAGAACTTCCTTCAAAATTTGTTTTGCTCATATCGGTATGTTTATTGCCATTGTGATTGTTTGGGTATATGATATTGCATACTACAAAACTAGTTTCCTACTTACGTCTCCAATCATATTGGTTATTTGATATTTCTTCGTTTACTAACCTTATTTGTTGTTGTTTATAACTTTATAGAGTCGACGCTGCATCCAACCTTTGGCTATTTTCTCCGAGAGATTCTACTCTAAGGTAAAATATACTATGTAACTCATTTAAAACTTTTTTAATTGTTAGAGTGTGCTTCATGGAGTGGATTTATATGGTCTATTTCTACTAATAATTATATCAACCATATATAACAATATATCTTTCTAACTATGAGTATATAATGCTTTATGTAGTTATGATGAATCGAGATTGGGTATCCGGTAGTAGGTTAAGTGTACAGTACGACCAAGGGATTATCGATTTTTGTGCATTTGCATCTTCGTATGCGTCCAGAAACAACATTGAACGTGTTTATTGTCCATGTATGGGTTGCTGGAATAACAAAAAGGTCAAACCAAAGAAATTACGGAAACATCTTTTGTTAAAGGGAATTGACCCACAGTACAAGTTTTGGTATATGCATGGCGAGGTTGAACCGCAAAATGTTCAACCTCTGCCCGTTGAAAGTTTACCGGTGGATGATGATGATTGGGAGGAGGACAATATAATTGACATGGTCAACAATGTTGCCGATGATTTTGTCGCTAGACCTCAAGTTTTGGAGTCATTGAGGAACGATTCAGAATTACCATTGTACGAAGGGTGCTCCAAATACACAAGGCTATCTGCAACTTTGAAAATATTCAACTTGAAAGCAAAAAATGGATGGAGTGATGTAAGTTTCACTGAATTGTTGACTCTAGTGAAAGATATGCTTCCAAAGGATAACACCCTACCTAACCGTTGTTACGAGGCTAAAAAAGTTATGTGTCCGATGGGTATCGATTACGAGAAGATACATGCTTGTCCTAATGATTGTATATTATATCGGAATTCCTATAAAGATATGGTTGAATGTCCGGTGTGCAAGTCTCCTCGTTATAAGTTAAACAAAGAACCAAAAAATGGTTCCAAAGGCACTCCTTCTAAAGTACTATGGTATCTTCCACCGATCCCCAGGTTTCAGAGATTATTTGCTAGCTCGGAGGATTCTGATAATATGCGTTGGCATGCTGAGAAACGTGTTATTGATACAAAAATGCGTCATCCTGCTGATTCACTACAATGGGCAAAAGTAGATAACACATTCCCGACATTTGGAGCAGAGTGTAGAAATTTACGCATTGGCCTTTCTACTGATGGGGTGAATCCACATGGAAACCTCAGTACTCAGCATAGTACATGGCCTGTGATATTGGTTATCTACAATCTTCCTCCCAGGTTAACCATGAAGCGTAAGTATATGATGCTTTCTCTATTGATATCGGGTCCGCGACAACCCGGAAATGATATTTGATGTATACTTAGCTCCATTGATAGAAGATTTGAAGCTTTTATGGAACGAAGGAGTACGAACGTTTGACGCGTCAAGGCAGGAATATTTTAATATGCGTGCCATGCTAATGTGTACCATCAATGACTTCCCAGCTTATGGTAACTTATCGGGGTACAGTATTAAAGGGTACAAAGCTTGTCCAATTTGCGGGGAAGAGACACATGCACGCCATCTAAAGAATTGTCGAAAAATGGTTTACATGGGACATCGACGGTTTTTATCGAGGCATCATCCTTACAGGCGGAAAAAAGCTGCATTTAATGGTGAGACCGAACATGGAATAGAACCTCGACCGGCTTCTGGAGATGAAATACTTCAAAAAATTCAGAATATTACAAATCGATTTGGGAAGCCCAATGCACGCACTGAAGGTACTCCATGGAAGAAGCGATCAATATTTTTTGATCTCCCTTATTGGCATACACTTGACGTCAGACACTGCATTGATGTGATGCATGTTGAAAAGAATATATGTGACAGTCTTATTGGTACTTTATTAAACATTCCCGGAAAAACAAAGGATGGATTGAAAGCTAGACTGGATATGTTGGATATGAACATTCGTACCAAATTAGCACCTCAAACTGAAGGAAAGCGTACATATTTGCCTCCATCATGCACAACTCTTTCTAAGAATGAAAAAACAATTTTGTGTGGATGTTTGAAAGGAGTTAAAGTTCCGTATGGGTATTCTTCGAATATTTCCAGCTTGGTTTCAATGAAGGATCTGCGGTCGAATATTTCCAGCTTGGGTATTCTCAAGTTCTCGAATTTTTAAGTGTTATCAACCGAGTGCTCCCATGCACAACCATTATATATATAATTAGTCTATCACCAGGGACGGATCCAATTGAGGACGGGGGTGACAGATGTCACCCCCATATTTTTTGTGAATTTTTTTAGATCGAATATCTGGGAGACGAAGGTGAATACGATTTGTAGATCGAATCTGTTGGTGGAGTGACCGATCCATGAGCGGAGGAGCAGCAGGCGAACGCGGATGCAGTGCTCTCCATTCCGGCGATTGATAGTTGGATTTGGAAAGTGATTGATGAGGAGATTTGGCGAGAGAAGTGATGAACGGTGAATGCTGTGGAAACCTCACCATGTCAATATAAAACCCTACCTCTGTAAACTTTTCATTTAACCGACACACTTTCAACTTTTTGTTTGCTGCCAGCGCCGCGCCTCTTTTCATCCCAGGTATTTCTTTTTTTCTTATTTTTCCTAAACATTCCGTTGTGTTTAATTCACTTAATTAGCATTGCATTAAATTTTTTGTTTGGTCAAATTGTCACACTTCCATTCATTCTTCTAGTCCAAAGGTAGAGGTTTTGAAGCAGCTTCAGAAGAAACCAGAACACCAGGGATTAAGACTTCAGTAAGATCTCGAGCTTCTACTTTGTATTCTGTATAATGTCGAGTGGTATTGAATATCCTCACTTTGCTTTTATGCATCTAGCAGAATAATTACTTCTAATATACA
Source organism: Rhodiola kirilowii (assembly GCA_033675215.1). NCBI lineage: Eukaryota > Viridiplantae > Streptophyta > Magnoliopsida > Saxifragales > Crassulaceae > Rhodiola > Rhodiola kirilowii. Next base: position 43,904,252 of record CM066195.1, on the reverse strand, counting down.
TGACCATTCTTTGACAAATATGTGTGCTTTAACAGTACTTACAATACAGACTCAAAAAAGAAAAGAAAAGAATTGTACTTACAATACAAGCTATTGAGTTTTCGGTGGGTATTTTGCTCGACAGTTTTGTGGAAGATCGATTAGCCACATTAAAGAATGTCATCAAGGAACCAGAACTAGATGGATGGATTTTGTATCTAGGTAACTGCCCCTTGTCTCTTAATTTCACATACTTAAAATAACTTCATTTCTTGTCCTGACATTTTCCTTTGTAAGTTCTGATTTAAGTGAAAACGCCTCCCCGGTATTTTTCTTATTTTTCGTAAAATGCTTAAAAGCTTATTAGCAAAATTCTACTACGCTGATTTTGGCAGTTGCAATGGAGGAGTGCAGAACTCTTCAATTTGCTAACGGGATGGGTGTCATAAGCGCTCAGACGAGCTCATCATCGCTCGGTCGAGCGATTTCTGACTGTTTTTTGAGAGGCGTGTGCTGGGGCGAGCGGGCTTTCGCTCGATCGAGCATTTTTCGACAAAGTCGTCTTCTGAGATTTTCGAAGCTCGGACGAGCTCTCCTCTGTCCGGGCGAGCGGTCCTTGTTTGTTGTTGTCTCGATCGAGCTCATTCTCGCTCGGTCGAGAAGTCCTTGTTGTCTTTCTTTGAGCTGTGTTTTGGTGTATAGTTGTACTTCTTTTTTATCAATGATATCAGCATCTTTTCAACAACAAAAAAACATTCTGCTGATTCGTAAAATGCTTAGTATGTATGCCTAATCTTTGATTTCTCTTATTTTTTTTTAGATGAAAACAACAATGATTGATTCGTTATTTTTTGTCTGTGACCCCTACCGAAATTACTGGGTCCGTCCGTCCCTGTGTATCACAAGTGTTATTTAAAGTTTCACCGTACATACGTTTTCTTTTTTGCATCGTAAATGAATCCCAAATTCAAAAATATTTTTGAAAATAAAAACACCTTATTTGATGTGTAATATAGATGGTGAAGCATTGGTCATTATTGCACTGCAGATTTTTGCATAGTTTCTGGATCAAAATTTTCAGCAATTTCGGGAAAAAAAGTTTTGCCGACTAAAAATGGGAAACTCTCTGGCGCCAAATTTCCCGACGTATTTCGGAGAAACAAATCACTGCTCGAAAACTTTTTATATTTAAGTCGGAATATCCCTGAAAATGAAGATAAGAAAAATCCATACCCGTGATTCCCTTATAGTTAGGGCGTAAAGTATTGTCCAATTTTGTAGTGGATTGATTGAAAGTGAATGTACCTACAGCTATCCGAAATATTTGCATCATGCATTTTGATTGTGTTAGATGAAGAGATAGAGACCAAGATTGATCGACATTTCTTATCTTTCAGAATTTAATTCCAACTTTGACAAATTGTATACATATGACTAAAGGAAAATACACCAAAACCCACTAAACAATGATATTACTTTCATCGAGTCAGTGTACGTAAATATGAGCGTTCAAATAATTTTTTTCTTCTTCATATTTTAAGAATTTAGAATATCCAATATAATACATTAATAATGCATTTTCAATCGTCGTTGTAGTGTTTACACACGTGTGTCGGTTGCATTTTTATAAAAATAAAAATAAAAGTCAAAGTCATCAAATTTAACTCTGCTAATGGAACATGTGTCAAATACATATTCAAAGATGCATTTTGATCTAATATTTATATTTGAATTTTTAAGTTATCAAATTAATAAGAGATTTTCAACTGATCATTCCGGACAGAGAATCATGATCTCTCTCTTTTTTTTCTTTTTGATTTTTACTCTAAATTTAGATTTATAGAAAATCCCCATGTACCACCATGCATATGCATATTGAAGAAAATAATAGAAATAGAAATAGATCATGATTCTATCTTGTCTTAATTTGTCAATTCAGAGTATATATAAATATGTTCATCTTCATTATCTATGTGTATTGAAAAAAAAATCTCTCAAATTTCAACCATTTATTTTATTTGTGTTCTCAATGACTTGTCGAAGTAGTACGAGATTCATAACCATCTTTATGATGTGTTTTTGGCAAAGCTTGAAATCCGCACAGGCAGGCGAACCATTCAACGCCGGAATATGCTACAAAGATGACATGTTGGATCAAATTAAGGTATCCGACGATCGACGTTATCATGAACTTTGTTCAAAATCAGAGTATATCAAAAATCCGATTTTATCGTCCAAATGCTGAAGCAATGGAGGCCTTAAGAGGCAGCCAAGTAAGTGTTACAGTGGGAGTAGACAATGGAGACTTGCAACAATTGGCTCAAAGTGCTAAGGCAGCTAAGTCATGGGTCGAACAAAATATAATTCCTTACGCTATTGAAGTTGTCATCTCGTATATTATTTTAGGCGATAATGTTATTCCTGGAAAAATAAGCGAGTTCGTTCTCGATGCGATGGTGAATTTACGAGCAGTCTGCAACGACTTTGGTATTGATACAGTTAAAATTACTACAGCCGTTGACAGAAGCGTTTTGGTACCATTTTATTATCCATCGCATAGCGTGTTTAACAAGGAGTCTACTGATTACATGATTCCAATCGTCAAATTTTTTTCCTCGCAAAAGTCTCCGCTCATGATCAACATATTTCCCGATCAACTTTACTCGGAGCACAGGTTTAACTACACGTTAGACTTCGCTACGTTTTCAACAAAATTACCCGTCTTCTACGATAACACGTTGGGCTACAAGAACTTATTCGAAGTTATGGTAGACTCATTCTATTGGGCAATGGAGAAGATCACTGATGGGGGCGATGTGGATGTTGCGATTACAAGTGGCTGGTCTTGGTGTGGGCCATTGCCTTTCTCGAGTAAAGAAAACTCGTATAATTATAACTTCAATTATATGGAGCAAGTCTCAGTCGGAGGAGGAACACCGAAGAAGGCAAACACTTCATCATTAGATGCATTCGTGAGTCAAATGTTTAAGGAGAATGATTGCCCAAACATTACATGCTACGGGCTCTTTGAATATAATCTACAGCCAGTTTACCCCTTGTTCGCTATCGCTTCCCCTCCTCCTTTGTACTAGTATGTTATACGATATGACGTCGTTTCATGGATAAATTTTGTATTATGAAAAAATTATGCACGATAATAAATTTGTGTGTTCTCGATTTTACGTTGATTCATATTTCTACATGCGTATTGTGATAATAGTCCACTAGACAGAGGCGTCAAACACTTCAAACATTTCAATTTTCAGGTTCGATTCACGATGAGTTGAATTGGATGCTTCCAATGGATAGCTTTAAGGGAGTAAAAAAAATGTAGTTTGAATCTGAATGGAAGTTTCAATTTATAAAGATAAGACACATAAGATTTGTCCAAAAATAGTGGTGTATTATTTGGAAAATAACACTTATAAAAATATATTTTATTCTTATCCTATTATTAACATAATCCTCCCAAACAATCCCCAAAAAAATAATAGTGGAAGGCTCTCGTCTCCGCCAATGCGGTTTATCTGGTGATTTTCTATTCTAGATGGTGGAAAATTAGATGGAAAGAAAATGAAATGAAAAAAGGTAAGGAATATTTTGTATTATATATTTATGTAATATTTTGATTTTTCATAGTAAATAAAAATATAAAACTATACTTTCCTCCAAAATTTTCAAATGGTTAACATGTTCTCATAGGAGGCATATGGTTAAAGGGTGGCTTGGATTCGAATTCCACCACCAACAATCTGTAGGCGTATATGAGAGAAGGTTGTACGTCAACGGCCCATATAGATGCGAGGGGTTGGGGTGTGCGTCCTGCATGCCTGTTACAAACGGGCGGTCCAGGTAGCCTATTGTGCCTAAAGTCTGACCGGTCTGTAACAAGAAGTAAAAAATAACTCCTAATATGCTTATATTGAGAGGATGCATTAATGAAGCATTTAATGGTGGGTTTAGGTGTCCTACCACTTGTCCACATTGTCACACTTCAATAAATGCATATATGAATCACCTAATGGTAAGTTTTTAGGTGAAGACAAGTGCCTACCACTTGTCTTCATTATGTCATGCTTTACAACTCGACATTTATTTACTTATTTAACCTTTAAAAATTTAGGTTCTTACACGATCCCTGAACGATCTCCTCTTCGACGCCATCTCAAACCTCTCCTCCGACGATGACGAAAGGATCTCATATCACTTGTGAGTTTTGGTGGTTTTGGTGAAATCCATGGATCTCATATCAATGTTCCCATCAAAAAAATGGATCTCATAGCAATGTTTATGAATATCTGGATATTTTTAATCGAGGGGAGGAGAGACACTTGTGATTAATAAAATGATATATTCCCCCTAATATAATATTAATTTGAATTTACACATATTTATTTTCACTTGATTCCATCCATCAAAATCACAAAATCAAAGGATGTAATTACTTTTTATTTTTAACATAAATATGGACTTTGCACCTTATCATAATTCTATCATGTGTGGCTTAGTGTCAATGCTCTTTGAATGAAAGCAATATTATTTCATACCACATCAATAGACTTTAATCACATTTAAATTCATGAATATTTCATATCATCACATGCATCTCCCCACTTCAATACCACATCAATTGACTTTTATTCTCATTAAAACCCCCAAATAAATTAAAAAATTTAATTGAGCCGTTCGCAAACCGTCATCTCCTCTCGCCTACAAAATTCGACCGTTGTAAAGCGCACACTCCCACTCACAAAAAAGGATCCGTTGCTGGAACCAAACATCATCGTCTTCCTCGAACCTCAATCCGATAAAAAAAAAACCCCAACACAAACACGCAGTTCTACTCTTCAGTTCCAGCATCCATGGTCGCCAGAACCCCACCGAAGCGGACTAAGGTAGCTCCGCTGCCACTCAACCCTGTTCTGCTCAGAGAAACTGTTAAAAAGGTGCGCCTTTTATGATCAATTTCACATCTATAGAGCTCAATTTGATCGAATTGGGTTGAAAGTTTGGATCTTTGTTGATGGGTTTGTGTCAATTTTTTAGGTGGATCGTTGTATGGCGAGGTTGCAGGAGCTGCAATTCGTTGTGGCTGGTGGGAATAAGGTCATTGCTGGCGTCAGCCTCAGCCCTAGAAGCACTAGAACTTACTTGAAAACCAGCCTCAGATGCAAGCATGAGTCTTTCAGGTCTGCTCCTCATTTTTGTTTTGCTTCAAATTCTCAAATTTGATTCCAAACAAAATGCAAAAACGGCGTCGTTTGACTCAATTAATATTTGCACGACGTCGTTTTGCGCCGAATCTTTTTCGTCATAAGGAGTCAATTGTTTGTGATTTTGATTTTGTTCTTGTTGTTGTGATTTTGGATATGAAGGAATGGAAATGGAGGGCAGACAATTTCACCAACAGGAAAATTTGAAGGAGGGTGGAAGAGAATGTCATTGCCGGCAATGCTAGTAGGCGAGACGGTTGGAGAGATCATAAAAACGAGTCAATTTGCGAGGGAGATAGTCCAGGCAGTGTCGGACATTACTCGAGCTGGAGCCGAGGATCCCAAGACTCCAGTCAGTACTAAACAAAGAAAACATAATAAGCCTGAAGGACTTGAAAAAAACACTCAGCTAAAGTCGAGACGAATACGCGAAAAGCAAAATGCCTCGAGGTCCTTTCGATCAGAACCGTGTTCCCCCAAGCTCCAACGGGCTAGATCACGCATCAATTTTAAGGTATCGCCTCCGAAGAAAAAGGTCGCTGAGATCGAGATTGAGAAGGAGATCAATAGCGCACATATTGCTGCGAATCGGGTCTCGCCTAGGCACAAGCCGTGGGCGAAGAAGACCGTGCTGTTTCCAAATCCTTTGTTCACATCCACCTCGCCTAATCGACAACATTCACAAAGATTTTACAGGACAAGATCTCCCATCATCGCGCGCAACAATCCACAGACGCCGCATAAGTTTCTGATCAAGTCTCCTGCCTCAACTTCTTCCAAGTTTCAAGTTAAGGTCAAGAAATCTCCACCAAAGAAAGCCACATCTCCCACAAGGACCGTAGTGGTCTTATCGAGAAAGTCCCCGAAAAGGTCAAGATCACCGGCGCGACTGGCCTGCTGCATGAAGACAGTATCTCCTCCAAGAGGCTGTGCGGTGACAATATCAAAGAAGTCTCCTAAAATGTCAACAGCGTCGAAGCTGCGCCGATCTTTGTCTCCTGCTAGACTAGCCAACAGACTCATGTCTCCGCTGAAAAGCAGGAAGCTGGTGCAGATGAGCAGCGACGGGCTGATGATGCCCGGATCAAAACAACGCCCGACGACGCCTATGAAGTTCTTGATACCAAGAATCTAAGGAGAAGGTCATTCTCCTGGGTACAAAAAACATTTTTAAGGATTGTCATTGTGATGATATTTTCTTGATGTCTCTGTTAATAGTTGATTTTTTTTTCTCTCAAAATCTTCCACATTTAATTATTTGTAAGTTAATATACTTTTTCAAAATTAAAATTTTTTCTTCGGCAACCATAAACTGTTTGAGTGAACTCAGGCAGACTTTTTTCAGCTGACAGAACTAATAAATACAACATTTTTTGAACTAGTAAATTGTATATTTTATACCAAGTTTGGAAACTTCCATTTTGATTCCACACTATTATAATAACAATATATTCATGAAGAATTGTTGATCAGGCGGTATTCATGAATTCTTTTTTTTTTTTTGATGCGGGTTAGTGGGTTAAAGTTAGTAGTATCTGTTCATTTTGAGCTAGTGAGGACTTGAACCATGGGTCTCGTGGACACGCAGGAGGAGCGCTCACCACTGAACCCTGTTCATGAATTAGGATGCAACTGAATACATGAATTTGAGATTGTTCATCCCTTACTTTCATAATAATAAACTATATATAAAATAAAAAAGAATCAACACAAATACAAGAACAAAAAGTATTATTATTTATTGGCAAAAAATGAATGCATCTAAATAAGCATACGGGCAATTATTCTCCGTATACATTTGATAAATGAATGCATCTAAATAAGCATTCGGTTTCTTCGGTGTTCCTCCTCCGAGCGAGACTTGCTCCATGTAATTATAGTTATAATTGTAAGCGTTGTTTACATGCGAGACCAAAGATGGTTGCCAATACCAAGACCAGCTACTCGTAATCGCATCGTCCACGTTTGCCCCATCGATCTTCTCCAACGCCCAATAGAATGAGTCTGCCATAACTTCGAATAAGTTCTTGTAGCCCAACGTGTGATCGTAGAAGACGGGTAATTTTGTTGAAAACGTAGCGAAGTCTAACGTGTAGTTAAACTTTGTTCTCCGAGTAAACTTGATCCGAAAATATGTTGATCATGAGTGGCGAGCTTTGGAGAGAAAGAAATTTCACAATTGGTACCATGTAAACCATCGACTGTTTGGTGAACACGCTTTGCGAAGGGTAAGAAAATGGCACCAAAACGCTTCTATCAACGGCGGTCGTAATCTTAACTGATGTGAGACCAGCATCATTGATGACTCCTTGCAAATTTACCATCACCTCGAGTATGAACTTGCTTCCTTTTTTAGGAATAACATTCTCGCCTAAAATAATATACGAGATGACAACATCATTAGCATAAGAAATTATATTTTGTTCGATCGACCCATAACTTGGCAGCATCGGCACTTCTAGCAAGTGGTTGCAAGCTAGTCTTCATTTTGTATGCGGATCGCAACACTCACTTGGCTTTCCTCTCAAAGCCTCCATTGCTCCGGCATTTGGATGGTAAAATCAAACTTTCCTTATATTTTGACTTTTGATAAGATTCATAGTAACGTCGACTGTAGGGTATCTGTGATCGAACATGTCGTCTTTGTAGCATATTCCGATGTCGAATGGTCCGTATGCCTTGATGAATTCCAAGCCTTGCAAAAAACATATGGCAAAGATGATCAGTTTCGTACTACTTCACTTCAATACGTCGTGAAGAATAAAAATCAAGTAAGTGATTATTGGAATTTGGGTTTTTTTAGTGTCTGTATGGATTAAGAAAATGAACAATTTATACTCTCAAGTCTCAATGGACTAATTAAATCAGTGAGTGAATCGTAATCACTTTAGGTCAACCACTAATATAGCACTTTTTGATTCTATTTCATCACAAAATTTCGTTTCTATCCTAACAGGCTCTTAGGTAATTATAATTCTAATTTGTAAGCTACTTTTCACTCTTATTGAATCTTTCCATCGTTTTGATTTTTTAAAGGCGATGAGATTGACCGAATTTTATCCGGATTGGCTTCGATTTTAAACATTGAATGACTCTTGAGCATCAATATGACCTTTATATAGACCATTTTTGAGAATATGAACCAATTTTGAATTTCAAGGATCTTGTGCTCTGGCTATAGTTGATGGTGAATACACAAAAATGTCGCATATCTTTTTTAGTAATTCAACGCTTGAAACTAATCTTGACATTATCCTTTGTCATCGTAATGGTTAAAAGATATTTCTCTCGATGAATATTATGAGGATAAATTTACGCAATTTTTTGTACGACTGTATTATTTTTCACATTACAAATTTAGGCAATACAATGGGTCACGAGATTCAATAGAGCTTTCTTAAAAAATGAAAATTCGTAGAGAGTAATTATTGGTACAAAGTTGATCTATAGTTATGGGTTACTCAGGTACAAAGTTGATTTTTGGTACAAACGACAAAGTTCATCAAAGTCAATCTATAGTTCGTCGTCGAAAAACGAAAAAGACGACATAGTTCGTCACTTTTCCATATAATTCGTCACTGAGAAAATACATAAAAACAAGATTTAATCTTAATATCCATCCAAATCACAAGATCAATGACTATGATTTGTTTGTATTTTTTTACCAAAAAATCAACTTTGTACCTGATCTTTTTCCTATCATTATATTATATTTTTATAAATACATTTTTTATTTTGTCCTAATTCAAAAAATTTCTGGATTCGATATTGTTAAATGCATATCTATTGTTAAATGCATATCTATTGTTTGTATTTCTGGATTCAACTTAGATGCATTTTACTTGAATGTATATCTTATCAAACATTAAAGCATGAGCTAGTGAAAAAAATAGGCATCATAAAAATAGGAAAAAAAAACTTTAAATGCAATATTGAGATATCAACTGGTTTTTGCATTATAATAATGAATGGAGGATATATTTTACATATCTCGTTTATGTCCTAGTCTAGCATGTGTTCCTAAATCTCTTAGCCCCATTTTTCTCGTATATGTTTCTTTTTGATAGTGGGTTTATAAATGGTACAAAATCATTTCTCAATGGAGTCAAATTATTTAGTACATTATATATAAACTGAAGTAGAAGTCATGATGCGACCTCTCATCCCGATCCATCCCATCCCACTTTGAAGCATCTTCATTGGTAAACACACGGTAAAACCCATCTTCAACACCTCCTGCGAAAGGGAGGAGTAACAAGTCCTTGTTTGCAAGGGACTAGGCGACAAGCACAAAGTCCGCACAAGGAAATTAATTAGGTGGGAATGGTGCATTGAGGGGGATTGAACTTTTTCCCTCTTGATTACAAAGCCAAAATTTAGACAGTTCAACTACTACTCCTCATGCTATAAAAAATAACTACTATTCCTCAAGCCATTTTCCTCGTATACTTTGAAACTTTGATTCATGCTAATTGCTAATGCAATTTCACATATATTGTCAAACAAAAGCCATTGTTTGATATGCATTTAAATGATAGATAAGGAACAAACAATTTCTGAACTCATGTCATAAAATGCGTTAAAAGAAGTTTAAATTGTCGATCTACTTGTAGATCAAGATTATGATGCTATAGTTAAACATATATTTAAGAGGTTAAAAATATGTAAGCAGTAATGAGAGAATTTAAATATAAGAATTAAATAATTGTTTTTTCAGTTCACCGCGAATATGACTAAAATAGGGAGAAAACTAAAATTCTTGTTTGACCCCAAAAAAAAGAAAAAAAAAAGAAAGTAGCCCAAGATAATTTGCAATCCTATCGCCGTCCCTGTCCATGACTCAACCTATGAATATTCCGAAAATTTTACTAGTATGGCGGAGTAGGAGAATATGGAGAAGGAGGATGTGGAGCAATGAACAACGGATAAACAGGCTCCAATGATTCCTTAAACACCCCATAAGAAGCAATCTGGCCAGCATAATCAGCTTCTCGCAACATTTCAAATATGAATCCATGATCCATCTAAATAAGCATTTGGCTTTTTTGGTGTTCCTCCTCCTAATGAAACTTGCTGCATGAAATTATAGTTATAATTAAAAGCATTCTGCACAGTTCCGAGAGGATACCGCCCCCAAGACGACCAGCCACTAGTCACCGCCACATCTACGTTACCACAACCGAGCTTCTCCATTGCCCAGTAGAACGAATCAACCATCGTTTCGAGTAAATTCTTGTAGCCCATAGAGTGGTCGTGGAACACGGGCAGCTTGGACTGAAATGTCGCGAAATCTAAGCTGTAGTTATTTTGGTGCTCCAGATAAATGTCGTCTCCTAGATTCTAGAATGTTGATCATCAGCGGAGAGCTTTGCATCGAAAGAAATTTGACTATGGGAAGCATGTAAACCGAAGCCTCTTTTGAAAACTCGCTTTTCGATGGAATTAGAGACGATGATTTGACCAAAACACGTTGATCAACGGCGGTGGTGACCTTAATGGCCTTAATACTCGCATCATCGTTGATAACTCCCTGCAGATTCACCATCGCATCGAGAATGTACTTACTGGCCTTCCCTGGTATGGCGTTGTTTCCTAGTACAATATTGGAGAACACAACGTCATTTGCATAAGGTTGTATGTTTTGTTCAATCCATAGCTTTGCAGCCTCAGCGTCAGCGCTTTGAGCCAGTGGTGGCAAGTCCTCGTTCTTGACGCCCACAGTGACGCTCACTTGACTGCCTCTCAGAGCCTCCATTGCGTCGGCATATGGATGATAAAAGCGGATTTTCGTTAAACCGAGATTCTTGATGAATTTCATAGAATCGGATATCGGAGGGTGAAGAAGGCTGGGACTAAAATCCCCATAGCATATACCAATGTCGAAAGGTCCGTAGGCCTTGATGGCTTCCAACCTTTGCAAAATGCAGATGCTTAGCAGAATGAATCTCAAGCTTCTCCTCCACAAATCAGCCATGAAGAATTCAAATAATAAAATGAAAAAAAATAAAAAAGTATTTATACAGAAAAGTATTTATACTAAATTTGTCAGGTCAAATTGTGAAGTTGTTTTTTTCTTACTAAAAGATTGCAGGCAGAATTCACTGTGCTATTAATGGATGAGATTCTTGTAAGGTAGATAAGAGTTGTTGATGATTTTTAGCTGATGGGTCAATAGAGGGGTGGAGTTCTTTCCATGGCTTCTTCATTTTTAAGCTGTCCAGTAGTGTCCTCCAGTTTAATCTCCACCACTAAATTTCCACTTCTGTCATCTGGGTCTATCTGCAATGGAGTTGGGAAGAAAAAGGGTTGCTTAAAGTTTAAAACTTTAGCAAAGTTTGATAAGTTTCAGGGTGAGGAAGTTGAAAAAGATTTTGGAGCTTCTTCTGCTGCTGGAGTGATTGAGCAACTGGTGGATGAGAATGGGACTGATTATGAAGAAATGGTAGAAGATGACAGGTGGGTTTAGTTCAGGCTGTTTCGCAATTTGGATTGTTGAGTCTGTTTGTGGTGGAAATTGGGAGGATTGTTGATTTGGGGATTAGGGTTTTTTTTTTCAGTTTGTATGAGTGAAAATGGGGAGTTAGGGTTTTTGTTCAGTTTCCATGAATGAGGAATTTTATTGTGAAGTTGAGTAAAATGACTTGATGCTGATCTTGTTTTGAGATGTTTCAGTTGCTTGCCATCTGACTTGGAAGGAGCTGTTCGGCAATCAGGCATAGCAAGCGCAACTTTTGTGTCATCTGGAGGAATGAGAGCCATGGTATATGCTACTTACGCAGCTAGTTTATACAATCAATATCTTCGAAGTTGAAATACTCCTGCGAGTTCAATCGGTCCTGTATCGGATTCTGAAGATCAATTACAGTTTCTAAAGAGACAGGCCTATATTGTAAATGTTTATGTGTGTGTTCATCATAGCTGAAGTTCTGAACGATTTTAATTCGTTTTAGGTTGAACTATTGGTACCACAGTTGCAGTTCCTTGACGAAGAAGGTGCTCAAGCCGAGCTCTGGGAACTATCAAGAGTTTTCTTAGACACACTTATCGAAGAGACTGGATGCCAGGTTCGATTACTATTTGCATAAAAGCTTTTTTTCTTTACATTTACTTTCATCTGATTCATAGTTAAGTCGAATAAGTCGCTGATTGGTGACTTCGTTTTTCCTGTTTTGATTATGCTGACTGAAACACAGCGAGTGTGAATTCTAAATTTAAAAAGTTTTATCCATAGAGGGTCAGAGCGGTATTTCCAGATGCCGGTGCTGCTGCCCTTTTGCAGTATCGGTGGGCAGGTGCTGCTTTTCGGTTTTCAAGGTGAAATACCAAGTTATTAACATTGCAGTTTGCATCATGCTAAACCGAGCTTCTCTGCATGCTGATAATCCTACTCTTTTTTTTATGGTGGGTTAAAGTCAATTATGCTATTCCTGTTTTTATTCCACGCAGTCTGAGTGACCGAAAGCCTGTACAGAAAGAGGACGAGATCGTGGTTATGGTGGTTCCTGATTATCAAATGCTGGAATATGTTGAAAGAATCGCATCAGGTCTTTCTGATGATCCGGTATGAATATGAATTGTCTCATTTTTCATAAAAGTATTTTTTTTAATAGATCCAGTTCTTCAACTGGAATCCCAACTAGCAACTTCCATCAAAAATATTACGCTGGCCTGTGTCACATCCCCATCATGTTTCTATTTTTCTGCCAATTCTCGATACTCTCCGTATTAATTTTTTTATTATCTAAAATTATGTCATGGGAGAGCCGATAGCTTCCAATTTTGTATCACAAATAAAAAACGTGAAGTGTTATATTTCAGTTCCTGAATGCCTTTGATATTTGTAGGCTAAAATATCGAAATAATATGATATGACATCTCTGTATAATTTCCAGCCAAGGCCTCTCATAATGTGGAATCCAAGACTAGTCAGCGAGGATGTTGGAGTTGGTTTTAATGTAAGAAAGTTGAGGCGTAACTTTTTGAGGTAACTTTTTTATTTATTTTTTTCGTGTCCAATGGTTCTTCTGCAAGTCTAACTTCTGTTACTGAATGAAAATTGCAAATGATCACTTTAATGAAAATTCGAGTTTTTTTTATAATTATTTGCAGCAAGTTCACAGCTGTTTACTATATGAGACCTTTACCATCAGGTGCCGTCTTCAGATGTTATCCAGGGTATGTTCTGGAGCTTCCAAGTTCCATGCCTCACAAAATTCATCATTTCGGAACCACGAGTAAATTAAAATTACAGTTTTCGAGTTACTCATTATCTTCATTTTTTTTTCAAGATTGTGGAAAGTATTTTATGATGACAAGGAGCGTCGAGGAAGGTACCTACTTGCTAAAGAGCTCTTGAGCCGTCCAGATGCTGAAGAGCTTCAGGTAAGTTGAACTTGGAACTAAGCTTTCAAACTTTCTTTCAGTAAGAACTCATGGCCAGTTAATGATTATTCATTCTCCATCCGGCTCGAGACTCTTTCTTGATCCCACCATTTGCGTCGGGTGTTTAAAGTAGTCTTCTTTATTGTTTCTGGACGGACAGATAATCTACGGGGATGTAGAAGAGGAGCCAGAGAGCGGAACATCTCTGTTCAGCAAAGCGGCGGGAGTATTTGCGTCAGTCAGTCGATTTATGAAGGCAATCTCTTAAGACAAGAAGTATATAAATGGCCAAGCCATTGATCTTCATTAAGTGAAATACACGAGGTTTTAGACGGCTTGGTAAACTGTAAAATGGAACTTGTAGAAAGGCTTGCTTACACACACTTCAATATTTGAACTGTATACATAAGGAAAATGTACAAATTGTTGCTTATAAACATATCCAGTCATCACATTTCTTAGTCACTTCATTTCAACCTTGTTCTCTTCTGCATATGAACTGCTAGCATAAATTGATTTGAATGCCAGAGTGGCGCCGTATGTCAGTCTAATGCCCTGTTGCCAATGTGGTAGGTCACTTGTCCCTCTCAGCCTAGTATTTTGCCAAATCAATAGAAATCCACATGCTTGGTTGATGCTGTTGGTTTCTTCTTCGGCTTTTTGTAGCGATTGTTCTCGAAGTTAGCTTTAACAATGAGAGCGTATAATATGTCTGCCTCTGCTGTAGTATCATAAGGGACCTCCAAGATACTGCACAATGGGAACCCAACGATAATGAATTTTTTTCAACCAGAAAGGAAGTTAAAGGTGGGATTAATCAATAAGTTTCACAGTATGAAGAACTAACAAGGATCAAGGAACACTTGTGCATTATATCTTTTGGTATCAAGCAAGCTGTGGGCAAGTTGCAAAAAAAGAGAGAAACGTATACTGACCTGTCAAGCAATTCCTCGAGTATAGCTCTCTGAGAAGGTGTAACATAGTGAATGCAGCTTCTTGGGCATTGACCAACTGCAAGCGGAACGTGGTAGTCTCCACTAAAACCTGACAAACAAACGCAACAAGGGTGTCAAATTTTCCAGCAGTAGAATGGATGTGCCATTACGCAGAAACTATGATAACTTTCTGAACAGCCGATGAGATTAAGACCTGATTCACTAAACTAAGATACTGATGACAGCAAACCAATCAAGTATAATAATCACGGATCTTGAGATGTTATGGGTTTTATGCACAAACCTTGAGAAGTTGCTCTAGCAGTTCCAGTTGAAGAGACAAACGAGAAAGCATTAGGTGCTTTAGCCACACATGACTGCGGGCATCCTATACAACAAACGAGAAAGCATTAGGCACTGTGAGAATGTTTATCAAGTCAGCGCCAACTTGATAAACGGTCTTAAAGTAGCCTACACGTAACCAAAATTTTCAATAAAGCATGAAGCAATCCATCATATCTAAAGCACATACATATTGACAAGGAGGCTTACGACACCTTTGCCAATGCAGACAGTCTCATTTATAAAAAGATCACAGGCTTCACATTCTGGTTCCTCAAAAGGATCAACGCATTCTCTGTAACTGCACCAAAAACCAAAGTCTAAGCTGCAGCAGCTGTAAGGTTATATTATATATAAAGATATTTCATTGCGAATCTGAATCTGATTTGTACCTCTCAATTACCTCGGATCGACTGCAGTTGGACAACATCTGCAAATCTCACCAATACCATAGTAAAAAAAACTGGTAGAAGTGCCTTTCAATTACTAATTACCAACAATGAGCCTGGCATCTAGATAGGATGTTAATTAGTATTAAAAATTCTCAAAACCATTAACAAACACATAAACCGACATATCATCAGTACCTCATATGCTTCAATAATGCGGCGAATCATCACATCAGCTTCTCCCTTATCTTTTCGCACATCCGGATGGAACTCCTTCACCTGCACAACCAAGCAAAACACTAATAAACCTTCATTCTCTCCAAATACAAATTCAAAATCAGTCCTTCAATTCCCTAAACTAAATTCAACAACAAAAACTGATAAATGCTTACTTTGGCGCGAAAAGCGGATTTGAGCTCAGAAGCTGAGCAATTAGAGCTCACGGCGAGCACGTCGCGAGCTGAAGAAGCGGTTGATAGCAGCGGCCGCGGCTCTCCGTCACAGCTACCTCTGCAATTGACCGTTGTGTGAGGCATAGGCGCGTGTTTCCGTTTGATGGAGAACTTTCCATCGCCAGGGAATTTCACGGACAGGGCAAGACCAAACTGGCAGAGAAGCGCGTCAGCCATCGCCGTCAGCTGCTACAACCTCAACGGCTCAACTTCTGTCTCTGTGGAGTGGAGATGAACTGACGAAGAGGAAGGTTATTATTTTACATTCTGACCTCACAAGTTTATGATAGTATTAAATTTGAATCTCTAGGTTTCAATTTTTACAAATGGGCCCCTTGATGGGATTTGCAATGGGACAAATTTTTGGGCTACATTGCTACAATTAAATGAACATTATACAGGAAAATTTTCCAATTTATTCAAATTTGGAATTTGAATTTCAATTTTACACAATCTGCAGATTGGTTTCCCAATTTACACTAGTTTTCTAAGACGTCGTTAGTAACGACGTCTTAATATTAAAACGCTACTGCCAACAGCGGCTTAAGCCTCGTGATAATGATGATATGATATGATGATGATATGAGGATATGATGATCATGATGATGATGATATGATATGATATGATGATGATGATATGAGGATATGATGATCATGATGATGATGATAATGATATGATGATGATGATGATAATGATGATAATGATGATGATATGCTGATGATGATATGATGATGATGATGATAATGATGATAATGATGATGATATGCTGATGATGATATGATGATGATAATGATAATGATGATAATGATAATGATAATGATAATGATAATGATAATGATAATGATAATGATAATGATAATGATAATGATAATGATAATGATAATGATGATGATGATGATGATGATGATGATGATGATGATGATGATGATGATGATATGATCATGATGATGATGATGATATGATGATGATGATGATGATGATAATGATGATAATGATGATATGATGATGATGATGATATGATGATGATGATGTTGATGGAATTGATGAAAAAATCGATTTAAATCGAACTTGACTCAACTTAACTGAAACTTAACTTAACTGAAATATATTAACCTACATTAACTGAAATTAACTGAAAGTAACTTAACTTAACTTATAAGTCAAAAATATAAGTTCAAGTGGACAGGACCTTACTTGTTTTTCTCAGTCGCCTAAGAACGCTTAAGCGATTGGTATTTATGTCACTTACTCTAACTATGTTGCATAAGCAATCAACTGGTGTGGTGTTACAAGAGATCCAAAGCTTCTTCCGAGGCGGAAATTTTCGAATTCAACTTACAAGATATCCATGGGCCAAATTGTAGTGTATGCCGAAAGTTTAAAAATGTTGCTGATCAGGTACAAGTTGGGGTCAATATGAGTTGAGCTAGTCAATCAAGACTGCTTATAATTCTGTTATGTACTGGTTTCTCCAACCATTAAGTATCGTGTGGAATAGTAAGCGAACTAGAATGCTAATGAAGAATTCGGGTCTTCTAACGAAAGTTTCAAGAAATAGCAATAGTAGATTCCTGGAAAGCTGGAAATGAAAATTAGTCTTGATCCGTCCTCGTACAGTTACTAGCTATATTCCGTTCATTGACTTATGAAATGCTGGTCTAGCTAGAGCTATATATGACTAGAACTAGGCGTGTGTCGTAAAATGAGCGGTCTGAAAGTGTACGTATCCCACCTCTCACTAATACTTGCTCTTTCACAGCAGCACTTTCATTCTCAAATATGGTACTGGAAGACATATTTCGAAAGGAAGCTGAGGACCTCTTCAATAAGTCTTCTCAAGAAGTTAGAGGTCTAACCCACGAGTTCTTCAAATCCATGGACGCCAACAATGATGATCGCATCAATTTACAAGAGATCCTAAGCTTCTTCCGAGACGGAAATTTTCAAATTCAGCCTCATCTCGTGATTGATCTTGTCAGGAAACTAGACCAGGATCATGATTATGCCTTGAATTTCACTGAGTTTATTACCTTCTTTTACCTTGTTTTCCTGAGAGCGAAATGCCACCATTGCGGCAAATGGTTGATGGGCAAGAAACGACGTACATGCGTGGACTGCTTCAAGTCAGCTACCGCTTTCCATTGTGGTAGTAATACGACCTATGATATTTGCAGAACTTGCTTCCATATTACACATCGGTACAGCCATCATCAACACTGATCACGATCGAAACTATTGAATTTTGAGGATGTGATTTTTAATGGCCAACGTACCTGGTAGGTCAGAGCGGCACAACCACCACAAGCTTTGTAAGTGCTTTAGTTTGTCCTACTAAAAATTGTAGGATCACTTTCGAGATTGTTTAGTTTCTACCTATTCGAAGTGTTCATATTTTGGTTGAGCATGTGACCTTAAAACCTTTCAGGGAACGACTGATCAGACTAGACAAGAAATATTTCGACGTCTATTTATTGCTCTTCAAGCAGCAGCGGCTTGCGCTACTATTGGAACTGCCGTGGCTCTTTGCAGCATAATGTGATCCTGGTTGTAAGATGCCTCTCTGGCACACATCAATTTGGCCATCTTTATTTCTTAAGCGTTTAAGGGTGAAATAATCCCGTGTATATTGAGATGTTAATCTGGGTGTGTGTGGAACAACTAGCTAGACAATTTATGTAGAGTCCTATGATATAAAACTACGTGCAGTAAAGTGAATAAAGACATGAAAGATGTTTACCTAGTTTGGCGTTAACGAGCCTATGTCTGGGGGCTTCTCCCAAAGCCCGACGGAAAGCAATTCACTACAATGAGTTTAGAGCATAAAAAGTCTTACATTTACGACTCCCTCTTAAACGGCCAACTTCTCTAACATTCTGGTGATTTATATGTAGGCTCCCCCTAAATCAGAGATCCCTCTCCTTGTCTGCTTGATCTTCTCCCGAAGATCAAAGTGCTCTCCCGAAGACTTAGCAATAACAATGCGTAAGTGCGCGCAGCTTCAATACGTTCCACGGTCAGTCTAAACAGCACTCAAAACAGACTAACTCTAGCGCATTAGAGTTCACCAGAATAATGATGACCACCTCCAGCCCTGTTTGAATATAAGCGTGTATAATTTCTCCAATAGTGCTGGAATCTGTAACTTGTTCCATCATCAATCTGGTAACAACACCTGAAACAGGCTAGACAGCATCGCCGTGAGTTCACCGGAATAATGAACTCAATGCCGATCGATCTCCCTCTTCTCTCTCTCTGAGTGTGCATATGTGTTTAGCTCAATGATCGATGTAGAATTGGGAACCCCAGCTCTATTTATATAAGGTCAGATCTTTCCTAAATCCCTTAGGAAATCATATTCCAACCACCATATATTTTAGGAAATATTTTCTTACGATTTTTAGGAAACATTCCTAAAAACCATGCGCAACTCCTTATTGATAATCTTCAATGTATAACTTCATTCCTCAATATAGATCTTCGATTATCTTCTTCCCAAATAATTTTCATGGGCACATATTTCCTTACAGATCTCAACTGACTCCAAGATGTGTATCATCTTTCAATATTTGCAGCGCCGACCTGCCAAATATGGATTAGGAAACATTCCTACTTTATTGCACGTCGGTTGTCTATCTCCGGCTTTGAACTCTTCCTTGTACAATAGCTTGAAAACTTCATAGGGTTTTGCCAAACAATATGCCACTAAAACTAACAATCTCCTATTAGACAAAACATCTACCTGTACTTCTTTTACATTTGAATCTTTAAATGAGATTTCAAACTTCCAAGCTATGCTAACAATAACAATAAATTGCTATCGAATGAATATTTAAGGAGATTTCAAACTCCCAAAGTTTCAAGCATATACGAATCTTTTAAGGAGATTTCAAACTCCAAAACTACTCCCCCTTTTTGCCACAAATGGGCAAGGAGGGTTCAACAACACAAAAGTAGTGTCCAAATAAAGATACCTCAGAGCTTTAGGCATCGGACTCAGCATCCTCGTCTTTGTCAGCATCTTGTTTCACCTCTTCTTCCTGCGCCTACCTTAGGTCACGCAACAGACCCCTGACCTTCTTTCTCCGTGCAACCAGCTGGAGTACCATGTTATTGGTACTAACTAGCTCCTCCTCCAGTTCATTTATTAATGTGTTCTTTGTTACTGTTGCAAAGCTGGTACATGTGCTGGCACTTCGCAGGGATGTCTCTAGAATAACTCGGCTGAGACCTCCTGGCACTTCTCCTTCAAGATCATATACTTATTTCCTCTTGAAGTGCTTATGATCAGCTAGGACATCTGGAGCATCGATTAACTTGTTCTGGCTTGTCTTGATCTCTAGATGATGGGTCATTATGAGCTCATAGATCATTGATGGGAAACCAATGGGATTTTTCATTCTGCACGAGGTAGCATGTGCAGCTATTTGGTCAAAGATGTGCGGGCTTAAGTCGACCTTCTTCGGGTTCCTAAGCACATTGAGGAGAAGTCTCATAGGTTTGCTGATCGTCGTTTAGTGTTGATTGGGCATCAAATTCTATACCCCAATAGTGTGAAATAGAGAATGCTTTGATGATAGCTTAGTAGACAGAATAGTTATGTCTTTTAACTCGGTCTGAATGCCTACCGTAATGAATGCGGCTATCTTGTTTCAGTCTGGTTTTGTTAGAAGCACTTCTCTACCTTCTGCTCCATAGTAATCATTGATCACATCTGATGTGATCGTGATTTCCTTATCTATTATGCTTATCTTCTCATACTTCTCGATATCAACGTCTCCAAATTCCTCGGGTACATTTGCTATGACTTCTCTCAGAATATGTTCCACGAACATCTTTGCCATAGTAACTAAGGAAAAATCCAATTCCTTAGCAAGCTCACAATCTCCTTGACTTAGTACTTGTCAGCTTCCAAGATCTTTTCAGGCACACTAGATCTTCTACACCATACCACTTCTTGGCTTGTTCCTCTCACACGAACCAGACTCCTTCAACAACATCAGGAACATCCCCTTGTCTATCAGATTGTGACTCTTCATCATCAACACCAGTAATAACCTCAACTTGTTCTTTTAGTATCTGATTCTTTAACATCGCCTGTTCCTTCTATTGTGGCATCCTTCCAAAACTCATCACTCATAATTTCTTTACCAGCCTTCTCTAATTTCATAACCACTTCAGGTTCCTCTTCTTCAAACTCAGATACTATTACCTTCTTATTCACCTCTCAAAAACCTTCTGATGTTCCTTTAAGTGGCATGTATTTGGCAAAATGTCTTTAGACAGTTCGAGAAGGTGTTCAAGGAGAGTTTGGACGCATTCTGAAACTAAAGTACAGCGTGGAGCAGACGCAAGAATGCAATCCGGAAGGTTCTAAAGATTGAAAATCTTTTCGGTCGAAGTCGGCTAACGAAGATTCAGATATTCATACGAATATTTTCTCATCAGATTGGAGATCGGTTGGCTGACTTGTCGCGGAGGTTATCTAATAATCTTCCCAAAAATTGGATTAAAGATACACATCAAATATTTAGAAATATTTCCTAAATATTTGATGAGGATATCTGGAGCAGATTTGGAGATCGCCCATGCATATAAATTGAACGCTGGGGCGTCCAAACCTCCATCGCTTTCAAATACAGAAACACACGAGTGCATATTATTGATCGAAGAAGAAAGAGAGTAATGGCCGTCTGAGTATTTCACACCAGAATATCAATGGCGAAGAAGCAGTCTGTTCAGTGTGCTGTTTAGACTGTTCTTGAAGAACTACAAAGCGCACACACACCAGTGACCACAAATGGCTTTTGGGAGAAAGCAACCGAGCTTCGGTAGAAGATCGAGCACGTTCGGATGGGAGGTTCGGACTAAGGGGATCAAGGGGGAGCCGAGATCATAAATCTGACTGAAGTAGTGATAGAGGCTAGGCATCTTAATTCGGGAGATTGTAAGAGTAAGTCCACGAATAGTTCTATACTATTTAATAAAGATTTATATCCCTTTAGGGTGTGGGAAACCCCACAGAGTAGGCGAAGCCGAAATGGGTATCATATTGTGTGTGCTCCTATTTAGTTTTGCTTGTGGTACTGCTTGCAAAGGTGTTCAACGTCTGTCTGAACACTACCCCGGAGAGTAGCTTGAACAGATAATAGTATTTCAATTGGTATTAGAGCAAACACTCGACACACTGAGTGGGATCCTAGTATTGTTCAAGATGACTCTGAAAGAAGGACAAAGCACAACAAACCTCCGCTTCTTGAAGGATCAAACTATGCCTCCTGGAAGCCCAAGATGACATCCTTTCCGAAATCTCTTGATGAAAAGGCTTGGAAGGCAGTCTTGGTTGGATGGGCCCAACCCATTATGGAAAGTCTTACGGGAGAACTTGTACCTAAACCAGAAGCTCTATGGGATGATGCTGATGAAAAAGCGTCTATCGGAAACTCAAAGGCTATGAATGTGATCTTTTCTGGAGTGGATGAAAACGTGCTAAAACTGATCATAAACTGTGAGGTCGCGAAGGAAGCTTGGGATATCCTCCAAACAGCGTATGAAGGCACCGACAAATTTCACAATTCACGAATGCAGATTGTGACAACGAAGTTCGAGGACATGAAGATGAAGGACAGTGAAACAATACCAGAGCTCAATGAAAGAGTCCTAGATCTGTCCAACGAGGCTACTGCACTGGGAAAACCCATTGACGGAGAAAGAATGGCTAGCAAAGTGTTGAGGTCGCTCCCTCTGAGATTTGCCATGAAAGTCACTGCCATTGAGGAAATGCATGATATCTCCAAGCTGAAACTGGGCGAGCTCATGGGTTCTCTCAAGACCTACGAGATGAATCACGAGGCCCAATCCAGAGAGGTGAAAGGAATTGCTCTAAAAGTTGAGGTGTCCGAAGATACGCTTGAGTCTGACTGCACCACTGAGCAACTGGCGATGATGGCTCAGAATTTTGGGAGGATGATTCGAAATATCAACAGACGTGGCCCTGGGCAAGATCAGTCATCCTCGGGCAACTTCCATAACTGGAAAATAGGCAAGACAAGGACCAGTGAAACGAGTCATGATTCTTCAGAAAAGGGGAAAGAGATCAGTGCCATGAATGCAGGGGCTTCGGTCACTGACAGTGTGTCATTGTGCACTACAAATTTAAATTTGTATTTTCCACTTACTCTTGGCTTAGTACAGCGGCAAGTAAGGGGTCGAACCCTGGAGAGCTAGACGGGCTACTACTTGTTCTGTAAGAAAAGAAAACAGTTGGTTGTGAGTAATTAGGAAACAATGTAGAAATTGGAAACAAGAACGAGGTTGTATCAATCAGAGAGGAATATTCAGTCTAGGGTTTTCAATTGTGACTTGTTTTATCATCGACTTCTAATTATCTATTTTCTAGTTCCTAAGTGTGGTTACTTCCATTCCAAGTTATAACCTAAAGTAGGATCTTTCCGGACGCCTACACCACAATCTACTTCCTTTCCGGGTTATAGAATTCTAGCCCTAGCAATCTAATACTCCATTCCAAGATATATCAGATTAGTGCTCTATTTGTTTTCAACGATCTAGTATCAAACAAACAGTAAATAAGGGGTTTGTATTGCTCGACTAAGCCTAACCGTTCCGAGTATCAACTTAACTTTGAAACACAAACTGAGATAATAAGCACAAGGACTAGTAGAACAATGAAAATAGCATTAAGCATCAAGTCTCAAAAACAATCGTCACAATATATTAAACCCTAAACCGAATAAAGAGTTTAGCTAGACATGGCCATAAAAATAAAAGACAATAAAAAGGAAAGAAGTTGCTTCTCTATTGCCGAGAGGAATGAGGATCGGAGCCGGAATGTCGGAACACCATCGAGAAGGACTTGGAACCGTCGGAGGTGAGGAATTCTAGAGAGAGGAGCTCTGGCCTTCGAGTGAGAGAGAGCTGATGAGGGATGCTTTGAAAGGCTGAGGAGAGCTCTTATTTATAGAGTAGAATGAGGCCCTCAAACCTTCTTGAAGTCGGTCCAAATATTAGGTTTTAGGAAACATGTCCTAAAACCGACTTTGCTTGGTCTCTAAGTTAACTTCGTCTGCAAGTCTTCCTGAACCTTGTAGAGCCTTCCAGAACCTTCTAGGGACTTCCTAAACCGCCACAGAATGAAGAAAAGACGAGCCAAAGTTTTGGGTCTCGGACTTGGTTGGGGCTCGGTTTGGGCAGGCTCTAACTCGGCTCTCCTTGGGCCAACTCGGCTTGACTCGGCCTTGGACCGCCTTGGCTTCGGCTTGGCTCATATTTTGCATGGCTTAAACCGCCACGGAAGCGACGAGCCGAAATCTTGAGTTTTGGCCAAAGATGTTCGAACATGGCTTGGACGTCAAGCTCGGTCCTCGGTACACTAGCGAGATTTGCTTCGAACGGGGACTGGTCCTTCGACCTCGGGTTCTCGGACTTCTGACTTTGGAGATGGGATGTCGTAACATAAACAACTCGATCTCCTGAGTTGGTTTGGCCGAGGCCTGATTGGAACCTGGTCGGGGCCAAAAATGGCGAGCTCTGGTGCGGGCCTGGCGAGTCTGTCATGTCTTCTCGGACGGGGACCGAGCGCTAGCGAGCGCTACCGTAGCGAACTCGGCACACGACCGAGAATGCTGGGATGCGGCCTGCGATGCTCGGGCGCTGGGATGAGGGCCTCGGTGCATGGTCGAGCGCTACAGTGGCGACTCGGTGCACGGTCCTGACTTCTTCGAATGGCTCGGGCACTGGCGGGTTTTCTCGGGCATATATCTCGGACTCTCAGGCACTCCTCCAATTTCCTCGGACCATCCTCAATTTTCTTCGGGCATTCCTTGGGTCTCGACTCCTTGTGATGTTTTTGGCTCAGAAAGCCATCCTTTAAGCACGATTCCTCTTAGAACTTCCAAATTAAGTGAAACACGAAACAACACTAAGAAGTAACTGTTCGTATGATAAAGTGATGGAAACGGTGGGATTTGTTGACTCAATGAGTCGTATAAATACGTCTCATCAAACCACCCCACACTTAAACTTGCTCGTCCCGAACAAGAACTAGGTCATACGAGGAAATAAATGAAACACCACACTTTCTTTCGGCATCCTAGACATGCTACATGAATGCGACTCGTTAATCTAGACTTCACCTTTTCATGCACATCTCGTTAATAAAAGCATCATACTTAAACATGGAAATAACTTGATACGTGTTACCTTTGGGCCGAGATGCAAGTTACTTCGGATGTCTGGGAGATAGTCCTCTTTAAACCCATGATCTGCACTCTCGGTTCCGAACTCTTGCTATATGGTTATACTTAATTGCTTTTTCTTGCACGTGATTGATTCAAGCTTCAAGGTGTTTGAGTTCTTTTTGGACAGCTTTTGTAGTGACTTGGCTTTTGATGTAATAGTGGTGTGCTTCACTTTGTTGCGTGTGGAACTTCACGATCGACTGATACTGATTGTGAACTGCTCGTTCGTCATCCCTTTTTCTTTCGACGCGAGTCAAGCCGAGGGTCGCTCATCTATTTTTCCGACTACTTGGACTAGATACCTTTTCGCTCTCACTCATCCTTGTCCTTTTGACGCGGGTCAAGTCGAGGGTCGCTCGTCTATTTTCTCGGCTACTTAGACTAGAGATTAGACAGTGTGTTGTTTTCCCGTCCCACCAAACCGCATAAGGACTGCAGTGGCGGAGCAGACTCGTAACCATGTCGCCTCGAAGTGCTAGCCTCCATGAAATCAGCATAACCATATAACTCGAATTGGGTCGTTTGAATGTTCTGTCAAGTCTTTCTATGATGTTTCTGTCAACTCCACATCCCTGTTTATCTCAACTTACAAAGGCACGTAAAGGGTTAATTTCACATGTAATCGCACAATTCTAATTTCACCAAAGACATGCATATACTCGGTTCTATCTATTTCACAATATCAACATTCAATACCGCAAGTCTAGGAAAATAGAGAGAAACGTGTACAAGAAATTTAAAATTTCAAGGAAATGTGATGACTCTATGCAAGGTGCGGAAAGTAAACGTGCTGACACTACATACTGACTCTCCCACCCCACACTTTTGAATCTAGCCGTGTCCTCACGGCACGACTTAGACTCTAGACACAAAATGCATGGAAATAATAGGGAAAGGAAAACGACATGAAGAATAAGGGGCATAACAATACTCCCCTGATGGTGTCGTTGCAAGTCGCGGGTGGCTGAGCAAACGACGGGGTCTGGTTCCCTGAGATTCGGACGAGGTTCGGTGGATTTTGGGTTCGGCCAGCGTTTCTCGGGCGTGTTCCGGTACTGCTTGGGTGCGGCCCGGTACCTACGCCGGGGCCTGGTCGAATGATGCGCCCGCATGCGTTCGCATAGTCCGAAACCTGTGTTCGCACAAATGAAACCAGAGGCATGAAAGGTTTGTGCATTCGCACAATGGTCTTGTGCGTTCTCCGTGCGCCGAGGCCTGGTTCCAACTCTGGCGAGGCCCGGTACTGTTCACCCAGGGCCATCCCTGCTGAATTTCGTTCTAAGCCCCGTACTGCCCCTGTATGAAAATCATTCCTTTCCACCATACAATGTGACGATAAAGACTCAAACAAAAACGACATAAGTAAATAAAACAAAAATAACCAAAAAAACTGAAAAACAAGAAAAATGCCGGGCTACCTCCCTGCGAGTGCCTTTGTTTTACGTCGTTGGCTCGACGCTACCTCATCTAAGCATCGGTGGCTGGCTTGGCTAGGTCGAACTATTGGGCAGGTGCTGTGATCTTGCCTTGGTAGTGCTTCACCCGTTGCCCATTGACCGTGAAACGACGCCCATCCATTGGGCACTCTAGCTCAAGTGCTCCGTGGTTGAACACTTGTGTGACCATGTAGGGCCCTGTCCATCTGGATCGCAGCTTCCCGGGCATCAGTCGCAGCTGTGATGAGAAGACTAGGACATGTTGCCCGACTTTGAATGTGTGTCGCAGGATGATTTTGTCATGATAGAGCTTGGTCCGCGCCTTGTAGTCTGTTTGGCTCTCGTAAGCCTCCAGACGTAGCTCCTCAAGCTCGCATAGCCCCATCTTCCTGTCCAGTCCGGCCGCGACAGAATCTGGATTGTACTTCTTCAACGCCCAATATGCCTTGTGCTCCAATTCAACCGGCATGTGACAAGCCTTCCCGTAGACCAACCGAAAAGGCGAGGTGCATATCGGTGTCTTGTAGGTTGTCCGGTACGCCCATAGTGCTTCATCTAGCCGCTGGCTCCAGTCCTTTCTGCTCGGGTTCACCATCTTCTCCAGTATCCCCTTAATCTCGCGGTTGGAGATCTCCGCTTGTCCATTTGTCTGTGGGTGATAGGCCGTGGATGTCCTGTGATGAACATGGTAGTGCTTGAGGGTCGCGGCCATCATCCTATTGCAGAAGTGCGTCCCTTGGTCGCTGATGATTGCCTTTGGTACTTCGTATCTGCAAAAGATGTTAGTGCGCAGAAAATCTATGACTGTTTTAGCATCATCACACCTAGTGGCCTTCGCTTCTACCCATTTAGATACATAATCCACAGCCACAAGAATATAAGTGAAACCACACGACACATGAAAAGGACCCATAAAATCGATGCCCCATATATCAAAAACATCATTCACTAAGATAGGGACTTGGGGCATCTCATTCCTAGCCGAGATGTTACCTACACGTTGACATTTATCACATCTTTTACAATGATTATAGGCATCTCTAAATACATGCGGCCAAAAGAATCTACTATCTAATATCTTCCTAGCCATTCTCCTAGGGCCAAAGTGGCCACCACATGCATGCTCATGACAAAAACTTATAACCGAAGCAATCTCATTATCAGGGATACACCGTCTAAGAATCTGATCTACACCAATTTTCCACAAGTACGGATCATCCCACACATAGTATTTAGCATCATGCTTCAGTTTAAGACATTAAGCTTTAGAATAAGAAGGCGGGAACTTACCTCCGACCAGGTAGTTCACCAAAGAAGCATACCATGGCGACTTACCTGTGAGAGGATACAAGTGCTCGTCTGGGAACGTCTCGGTAATCTGCCCGGCCTCTTCCTCTCAGACAAGTCGGCTCAAGTGATCGGCCACCGTGTTCTCTATGCCCTTCTTGTCCTTGATCTCCAAGTCGAACTCTTGTAGGAGCAGAATCCACCTAATTAGCCTCGGCTTTGCCTCCTTCTTCATCATCAGGTACCTAATGGCTGCATGGTCAGAATAAACAACAACCTTAGTACCAAACAAATTAAACCTAAATTTCTCCAGGGCAAAGACGACGGCTAGAAGCTCCTTCTCGGTGGTTGAGTAGTTCTTTTGGGCCACGTCCAGAGTCCTCGAAGCATAGTAGATCACTACGGGCTTTTTGTCCACCCTCTGGCCGAGAATTGCTCCTACTGCGTAGTCGCTCGCTTCGTACATAATCTCGAACAGCCTGCCCCAGCCCGGTGCTCGGATGATAGGCGTGCTGGTGAGGGCCTGTTTTAGCTCATCGAATGCTGCCCTGCACTGATCTGTAAACTCAAAAGGAATGTCCTTTTGCAAGAGGTTAGATAAAGGCAGCGCCTTTTTAGAGAAATCCTTTATGAACCTACGATAGAAACCAGCATGCCCTAGAAACGACTTAATATCACGAACTGTAGAAGGCTAGGGCAGAGTAACAATCAAGTCTATTTTGGCCTTATCTACCTCTAAACCCTCATGTGAGACTATGTGACCGAGAACTACCCCATGCGTTACCATAAATTGACACTTTTCATAATTGAGTACTAGGTTCATAGAAACACAATGTGCTAAAACAGTACTCAAGTTGTTTAGGCATGCATCAAAAGTATCACCGTGAACAGTAAAATCATCCATAAACACTTCTATGAACGAACCTATCATGTCAGAGAAAATACTAGTAACGACCCGTTGGAAAGTACCGGGTGCGTTACATAATCCAAACGAAATTCGGCGAAAAGCAAACGTACCGAATGAACAAGTGAAGGTCATCTTTTCATTATCCTCAGGTGCTATGGGAATCTGGTTATAGCCCGAAAACCATCTAAAAACAAAAATAGGGCTTACCTGCCAAGCGGTCGAGCATCTGATCAATGAATGGCAATGGGAAGTGGTCCTTGCGTGTGACGGCGTTCAGCTTCCTGTAGTCTATACACATCCTCCATCCATTCTTCACTCGGGTAGTGACCATCTCGCCCTCGACATTCTTCTCCACTGTGATCCCGGTCTTTTTCGGGATAACGTGAACCGGGCTGACCCATTGGCTGTCCGAGATAGGGTAGATGACGTCGGCGTCCAACAGCTTCTGGATCTCCTTTTGTACGACCTCCATCATTACTGGGTTTAGTCTCCTCTGAGGCTCTCTTGACGGCTTGGCTCCATCCTCTAACAGAATCCGGTGCATACAAACTGCCGGGCTAATTCCCTTGATGTCCGCCAATGTCCATCCGATGGCCAGTTTGTGCTCGGTCAGTACCTTGATCAAC
This sequence comes from Rhodiola kirilowii, assembly GCA_033675215.1. NCBI lineage: Eukaryota > Viridiplantae > Streptophyta > Magnoliopsida > Saxifragales > Crassulaceae > Rhodiola > Rhodiola kirilowii. The sequence continues at coordinate 43,875,049 of CM066195.1, read as the reverse complement.
CGCTGCTCCTGGTCTGCTCCTAGGCCATTCTTGATGATGACTGGCAGTGTGTCATTCTCTCCCATGAATGCATACTTTAAGTGCCCGGGTAGAGGTTTCAATTCAACCGTAGGTGCCTACACAAAAGAAGGCAAACACACTTTCGATTTAAATAAACGAACTTCATTGACCTCATACCTTGGCGTGAGTGGTCGCGCAATCTCCAACTGGGCTAGTGCATCCATGATAGTCCCGGTGAGCTCATAGGAATCCTCGGGTGAGTACACGGCTCTCTCGAGTGTGAGTCCTAGCGGGTCTGCTCCTCTCTCGGGCTGCACCTCCTGGACAAGGTCGTCCAATGTATCTAGGGCATGGACCGCTTCGTGCTCCACTGGATGCTTCATGGCCCGGAAGATGTCGAATTTGAACACTTCTTCTTCGACTTTCATGGAGAGTGTGCCACTGCCGCAATCTATCTTCATCTTTGATGTCTTTAGGAACGGTCAGCCCAGTAGGATAGGGGCATGGTCGGTCGGGCCGCAGTTCTCCATCTTGAGCACGTAGAAGTCTGCTGGGAAGACAAGCTCTCCTGCTTGCACGAGCACATCCTCAATCTTTCCCTCGGGCTGCTTGCACAATTGGTCCGCCAACTGTATGGTTAGTCCTGCAGGTTCCAGAGGACCAATACAAAGACACAAATAGATAGAGTATGGCAGAACATTAATTGAAGCACCGAGGTCAAGCATGCAATTTTCCATTCTAATGTTGTCAATAGTGCAAGGAATAGTGTAGGTGCCTGGATCACCACACTTTGGAGGAACCTTACGCTGGATGACGGCTGAGACGTTGCGACTCATCAGCTCCTGGTCGTTCCTAGTGCCTCGCCTTCGGTTGGTGCAGAGCTCCTTCAAGAACTTCGAGTACCTGGGAATCTGTTTGATGGCCTCGAGAAGGGGAATGTTGATTTCCACCTTGCTGAATAGTTCCCAGACCTCCTTGTCCATCACGTACTGCTTAGGAGCTCGAACCTGCACATGAAAAGGCAAAGGAGCACTAAGGTTAGAACTGTCGGTCGCGGGTACCGGGCCTGGTCGAGAGGTCTCGGCCGCTGGTGTCGGGCTCGGTCCTGATGCGCCGAGTGTGTCCGGGCCACTTTTGTCCAGAATTTCAGGTCCGGCCGGTTCTTCTTCGGTTGTTGGAGTGCTGTCGCTCTCTCCTGGTCTGGTGGACACTGCTGTCGCATGTTTGCCGCTCCTGAGTGTTACTGAACTGACGTTCCCCGTGGATTCTAAATTGTCTGCGATGGGAGATGGCTTATAAATGGCATCCTGTCCTGTTTCACCATTTGAAACTGGTTTCTTTTTCCTTTTTATTCTATCGCATGCAGACTTAAAGGTGTTGACTATAGCGGCATTTAAAGATGAGTTGTCCAGCCAAAGGTTAGCCCCTTTTGCCGCCAAGCTGGAAAAAAATTGTAAGAGAAATGAGTAAACACTTATAGACTAAAGAAAATGCCTTTTGATGATCTTTCCAAATTAGTTTTGCTCCGTGTATGCGAAAAATGACTACAACCACTAAAATGTGATGGAACTGTTTCTGTGTCACCTTTCTATTTCAGAGAGGATCAAATCATACGGCCTCAGCTCCACGTTTGCACTCTTCAAGTGATCCATGACTTCTGGGATAACTTTTGACTTTTCAGTAAATAACAAAGCGCCATTGATGTCAACAACCAAGTATGCATAAAAACAGGTGTGTTGGACCCTTGTGTTTTGATGATAACAAACACTTAACTAATAATCCACTTGAGTATGCAGAAATCACTGTCTGACAGGTAAGCTCACTGGACATCTCTGAGAGAGAGCAAAGCCGCGAGAGAGGTGTGTTCCATGTGAGAGACAAACCGACTTATGACCAGATCGGATCTGGGAAAAGATACACGGAGATATGCACTGAAGATACAAGAATATATGCATGTGATATTTGATTAAGATCATTAATTCAAATATATACATGAGGAGACTTAAGTATATACGACAGGAATATCGACGCCAACTTTGGCAAGTATATATGTGATATCACAGCTGTGAGATATCAATCAGATCTGCGATGAAGATCTGTGTAGCCGACTTGAAGACATTATAAAAGAAGGAAGAGCATTCAAGTGAAGGTGCGGCTTTTGGAGATAGCATTCGGAGACTGCAGAGTTATCAACTTCCGTGAGCTGACAAGGTACTGCTGTGTGCAGACGAGTAGATCGTATTAGTTGACCTTTCGAATTGAGTAGTTCTGTTAGTTGTCACTGTGTGAGACAAGTGTAACGAACTACAAGTATATTCCTTTGTCAATAATACGGATCTTGAAGCCCTTCTGGAGCTGTCCAGAAGGCAAGTGGTTTTCAGCCTGCTGCAAAGGTTGCAGTAAGGTTTCCACTATAAATCGTGAGTATTTACTTTTGGTTTCATATTTCCTGTACGAGAGTTAATTTCCGCTGCCATCTGTCTGAGGGATATCACTCTGGGATCTCCCTCATATAGTTGGCTAACCTAACGATCCATCAATTGGTATCAGAGCCGGGAAGCTCTAGATTGTGTGTTAGCCTTTGCAGGAAATCATGTCTAACGGAAGCGATTCGTTCTGGAAGCCGCCGGTGCTCAGTCCGGGAGAGTATGACTGGTGGAAGGACCAGTTTGAAGCCCATGTCTGTTCCCTGGATGGGAAGCTGTGGCGAGTGTTTGAAAAGGGTAACTTCCCTATTCTGGATGTGACAGATCCTAACAAACCAAAAGAGAAGGAGAAAGACGAGTACACTGATGATGACTACAAAGCTCTTCAGCAGAATGCCAGGGCCAAAAAGGTTCTTAACATGGCCCTCTCCCCAGGAGACCAAGTAAAGATGGCTGTGTACAAGACTGCAAAGGAGCAGTGGGATGGACTTGCTCGACTGTACGAGGGAAACGAGGACATCAAAAGGAACAGAATCCTAGCTGCCACAAAGGATTACGAATCTGTCGAACAGCGCAAGGACGAATCTCTGGATGACTTCTACACCAGATTTCAAGTCATCGTCGCGCAGCTGAACTCCCTGGATGAGGTACTCCCTCAGTGGAAAGTAACTCATCAGTTCATGCAAGCTCTCTGCTCCATATGGGACACAGTGACTACTGCTCTCCAAGCTCAGAAGGGGATCAAAGATGTCACTCTGGAAGAGCTCGTGGCGAATCTGCAAAGCCAAGCTGGAATAGCCGAGAGGAAAATGGCCCGGAGACAAGCTGGAAAATCTCAGGCTATAGCGCTTAAAGTTGAGAAGGCCTTAGACATAGCTCAAGTAAGCCTGCCATCTAAAGGAGAGGACGAGGAGATAGCTCTTCTCTCTAGGGCTTTCAAGATGGCAAACACAGGCAGAACGCAGAACAGAGGCAACTCTGGCGGAGGACGAAACAGTCAAAGGTGGAACAAGGGATCCTCCTCAGAGGAAGGCAAGACAAAGGCTGGAGCAAAGGAAGAAAGAATCTGCTATCACTGCCAGAAAAAGGGACATCTCGCTAAAGACTGCTACAGCAAGAAAAAGGGGGAACCACCTGCCCCAAAGGAAGCCCATGCCATGTTTGCAGCATGGAGTGACTCTGATGAGGAACAAAGTGATAGAAAGCTCGTCAAGGAGCCTTGTCTGATGGCGAATTCCGCAAACGATGAGGTAAATGAATCTGACTCTTTCATAGATCAAGTATTCAGTGAATCTGACTTTGCAGAAACTATCGCCGAATTGTTAAAGAAGATCACTAGCCTCAAGGAACAGATTGAGGTCATGAAAGAGGAACATGACGATGACATGGAGAACAATCGTCTCTGGTCAACCAAAGCTATGAAACTCGAGAGACAAATGGAGGAGCACATCTGCAAATGCCCCACCTGTGACAAAAGGGACACACAGATCAGTGATCTAAGTGACAGACTGAGCAGCTTAAGAATTGACGATACCAGGAAGGTACGGTCAATTGCAGAATCCGACAGATTCCAGTTGGACAACGAGGAGCTCCGTCAGGCTGTTGCAGATCTCAGACAAAAGGAATCGGAGAGAAAGAAGATCTGGCTTAGAGAACTAGAAGTCAAAAAGGTCGAGGAGGTAAAACAAGATTACAACAGAAGGTTTGCCAGACCCGGACTTGGGTATATGGAAGAAACCAATAAGGAGGGAGAAAACAGAAGGAGTGCCAAAGGAAAGGAACCAATGACTGAAGTCGGAGAGGGATCCCATCAGCAGAGAAAGATGGAACCCACAAGACAGTCGGGAAGAGCAGCCTCATCTCCTCAGGACAGTTATCTCCACGACAGAGACTCTGATCCTTTCCAAGCTGGGAAGGCATTTGAAATATGGAAAAAGATGAGCTCCAATCGTCAATCCTTCTCCATCGACCCTCAGGCACAGAGAAGGATACCAGCACACGTAAAGAAACATAAGAAAACTGGTACACTCTACTACCGTGTCTGCTGGCACTGCGGACACTCCGGTCATTACAGAGCCAGCTGTGAGAAATGGAAAGAAGTAAACGAAAAGAATCACAGCCATCAGAGACAGGCCGGCACCGCCCCTACTCCTAGGAGAAAGGCTTCTCTTAAAAAGGGGGACAACAGACCGGAATGGGTTCGTTCTCACCATGACACAGCCATCCACGGACGACCCAGAAGAACCCCCAGGATGAAAATCAACCTCATGGATGACAATGATTCTCGTCCCTCGAAGCTCCCTTCTGCTGCCAAAACTGTCCCAAAGCCCAGTAAGCCCAAGCTTGTCTGGGTTCGTAAAAACTGACCTCTCTTTTTGCAGGGTGGAGTGAGGAGCAAGCCATGGTATCTGGACAGTGGATGCTCCAAACACATGACGGGGGATCCAGGATGGTTCATCTCACTCCAAGCCTACTCCGGAGACAACATTATCTTCGGAAACAAGAGCTCAGGTAAGGTAGTAGCTACTGGAGAGGTAAGAATTTCAGAAACCATTAGAATTCGACAAGTAAGTCTGGTTGAAAATTTGAGATACAACTTATTGAGCATATCACAATTGTGTCAACATGGAAGAAACCAAGTGATATTTAATTCTAACGACTGTGTTGTGAAGTGCATTGAGACAGGAAAAATAATTCTTCGAGGTGTCCGGGAGAATCAGATATATATAGTGGACCCAGAATTCGTCCCAGACGGGGAGCTGTGTCTGTCAAGCATCACTGATGATACATTGCTGTGGCACAAGAGATTTGGACATGCAAGCACGAGGCTGATTCATAAACTCCATCAAAATGAATTAGTGGTTGGTCTACCAAAAGTGGAAAGCTCATTTGATCAGATATGCAGCGCCTGTGCCACAGGTAAGCAGGACAGCTGGGATAGATCACAATTTCTCAGCACCACGGACGCCTCAGCAGAATGGTGTGGTAGAGAGAAAGAACAGGACACTGGAAGACATGTCAAGGACAATGCTGATTGCCAGTGGTGTTCCCAATGGATTCTGGGCCGAGGCAGTACATGCCGCCAGCTACATACTGAACCGGGCATCACTACGCTTTCTGATAGGAAAAACACCTTACGAGCTGCTGCGAGGAAGAAAGCCTAACATCGCTCATCTGAAAGTGTTTGGTTGCAGGTGCTACGTACACAACAACGGAAAGGAAAATCTGGGAAAGTTTGATCCAAGGAGCGATGAAGGCGTGTTCGTAGGATACCCAAGCCATAGCAGAGCATACAAGGTCTACAACCTGAGGTTGGAACGGGTGGAAGAAAGCATTCACGTAACCTTTGATGAGCGCGCTATGACTGGACACCTTGTGAAAGATCCCTCCTCACAGGATGATGGAGAACTTCAGCTTACTGACAGGTCTGATCCCGACTGGGTACCTGCCCAAAACGAGACTGAAGAACCAGCTCCAGAGGTCGTTTAGACTGTTGCTCAAGAACCTGCTGAACCAGCCGAAGCTCCACAAACAGAGATACTAGCTGAAGAGCAGGGTCCAGACGCACAAGTAATAGAGGTTAACACAGACCCCCCCAATGAGGAAGTGACTGCGAATAATCCTCCTCCGGCAGGGACCGCAGAAGAACCCAGAACCACAAGGAGTGGGAGAGTTACTCAGCCCCCTTCCTGGACAAGGGACTACCAATGTTACTCATCGCAGAACCAGTTAAATTTAGATGAGCTATGTCATTTCTGTGGTTTCGCCTCTTTTGTCTCTCATGCAGAACCAAAGATGGTTGCCGATGCGCTGAAGGATCCAGAATGGGTCAATGCCATGCAAGAGGAACTGCATCAGTTCGAAAGAAACAAAGTGTGGCGACTGGTTCCCAGGCCTGAAGACAAGAATGTGATAGGAACAAAGTGGGTCTTCAGAAACAAGATGGACGACAAGGGAGTCGTCGTGAGAAACAAAGCACGCCTGGTGGTCAAGGGGTACAACCAGCAAGAGGGAATTGACTACGATGAGACATTCGCTCCAGTGGCAAGGTTAGAAGCAATCAGATTATTAATTGCTTATTCGACTTACCATGGCTTCACTCTACAGCAGATGGATGTGAAAACGGCCTTCTTGAACGGAGTTCTGAAGGAAGAAGTATATGTCAGTCAGACACCAGGGTTCGAGGATCACTCTCACCCTGATCACGTCCACATCCTTGACAAGGCACTGTATGGACTTAAGCAAGCACCCCGTGCTTGGTATGAGAGACTGTCTCAGTTTTTGCTATCCCACAGATATGTCAGAGGAGAGGTGGATAAGACTCTTTTCCTTCTGAAGAAAGGGCAAGACACTCTGGTTGTTCAGGTATATGTGGATGATATCATTTTCAGTTCAACTAACCCTAAACTTGTCAAGAAGTTTACAGACTTGATGTCAAGCGAGTTCGAGATGAGCATGGTAGGAGAGCTCAAATACTTTCTTGGACTTCAATTTGGTCAAAGAGAGGATGGTACCCGCATTCATCAGCAGAAGTATGTCAAGGAGATTCTAAGTTCGGCATGGAATCTGCCAAGACATGTGCCACTCCGATGTCTCCAAATGACACCCTGTCAAAGGATGAGTCCTCACCTCGGGTGGATCAAACTCTCTACCGGGGAATGATTGGTTCGCTGCTATATCTCACTGCTAGCAGACCTGATATCTTATTCAGTGTTTGTCTGTGTGCAAGGTTTCAGGCTGATCCTAGGGAAACCCACGTGAAAGCGGTGAAGAGGATATTGAGATATCTGAAAGGAACAGATGATTTATGCCTGTTCTATCCAAAGGGAGGTGAATTGCGCCTGGAAGCATACACGGATGCAGACTATGCTGGGTGCAAGACAGACAGGAAGTCCACATCTGGGATGGCTCAATATCTCGGCCCATGTCTCATCTCCTGGGCTTCAAAGAAGCAATCCTCAATTGCGCTGTCCACCGCTGAGGCGGAATACATCGCCGCTGCTGCATGCTGCGCGCAGCTGCTGTGGATCAGGCAACAGCTAAGTGACTATGGTGTTATTACAAATTGTGCTAAGATTTTGTGTGATAACACTAGTGCTATTAACATCTCTAAAAATCCAGTGCAGTTCTCTCGTACCAAACATATAGAAATTCGGTATCACTTTCTGCGTGACTGCGTAGAAAAGGGAACAATTGAGATGGAATATTGCAGAACTGAGGAACAGATTGCAGACATATTCACAAAAGCTTTGCACAGAGAACCCTACGAGAAGCTGAGGCTGGAACTAGGTATGGTTTCTCTCCCTTAATGCTATGCTAAATTGTTACTCCCTCAGTGATTGGCTAGACTAGATGCATATAAGTCACGTCTGATGGAGAGTCTAACATGGATGTTCTGTGCTAGTGAAAAAGTAGGCTGTGTTCATAATGCACTCATGCATGCTTGCTATGAGATTGATGACTGCATTAGGGACCAAAAAGCATGAAATTATGATTCCTTTCTGCCCAAAAGAGACCTCCATATTTGATCCCACAATATAAACCAAGGAGGTACTCTAGACCAACCTTAGCCTATCCTCGTGTGGAACGCTCCTATGAGCCCGTTGATGCACTACCTTTTCTGGAGTCACTCCACATGAGGTATGAAACCAATATGATTTGTTTGGATGATATTATTTTCTTCTTGATTGGGTGTGATGTTATTTGTACCATTTGGGTAAATCAGCACATCATACCAAAACCTTGTGTACCCATGAGACAGTAAGACTGAGGTATCACCGTGGATAGATCCCTACGACTGGGAAACAATCTCTGTGACAGGTGTGAAGCTGGGCAGTTAATCATCCTTCGGTAAAGATGTCTTGGCGTCGGGAAGACGTAAAGTTGAATTGAAAGGTGAACAGTTTTCTGCAGCAGGGTATTGTCGCGTCGGTTGCCTTTATGAGGAGACACGTTTATATTCAGATGACACGTGTCGTTCCCCTGTCTGTTGGAGCATGCCTGTTCAGTCGGATTTGTTTTTGGCAAGGAGTTATTGCTGAACCGTTTTTGGAAGGGAAGAAAAGGTGGAAATTGCAAAATTGAAGGCGGTTTACTTATTGAGAGGAGGCGACGTTTCGAACAAAGGACAGTGTCGTTTGAACGCTAGGGTTTGTTGCAGTATAAGAAGAGAAAGGAGAGCGTACTGTTCCCACACCACTCTCAGACTTTGTCTTCTCTCTCACGAAAGTTCAGAATTCTCAAAACCCTAAATCCATGGCGTCTTCAAACCCTAAATCAAAGCTCTCTCCCGCCTCTGCCGCTAAGATGGCTTCAAAGCTGATCGCAAGTGGTGTAGACCCCGAAAATCTGGACACCATCTTGCAGTCGGTTACGCCGTCTGATTCTGGTCCAACCGGCTCTACAGTGGCTAGAGAAGTCGTCAGATTTGAGGAGCGACTCGATTCCCTGCGCGCAGACTCCTCTTCTCAACGCCCTATCAAAAAGGAAACCTCGGTTGCCGCTAGGTCAGCAGGCAAACGAGCAAGGAAGACGGCTCCTCCTTCTGCCAGGAAAAGTCAGAGAACTGCCACATCCTCCGTTCCAATTACTGACGAGGAAGCCGAGTCGGACGGTATCATCGAAGAATCTGAGGAGGTGGTGAAGGGGTTTGCAATGGAGTTGGTGCTGGATACTGAGTGGATGGTGACACACAAGCTGGGAGAAATTATTGACCTACTGGAGGCCCAAGGTTGGGGCGCGCTGTTCCGAAAAACTATTGTGGTGGATGTGAAGTCGGTGAGAGAGTTCTACTCTCAACTAAAGGTTGCAGAGAAGGAGCAGGGAAAGAGTAACTGGGAACTCTCGGCCGTTGTCGGCGGTGAAACGTACTCAGTGAGCATGAGGGAGTTGGCCACAGTCCTGGGAGTGCCCAAAGGAGGGTATGCCACCTACTCAAAAGGCGCCTGGCCAGGCACTGTAGCAAAGGCAGAAGTATTTCAAAGACTCGGGTTGGATGTCACCGCAAAGGGCCAGCGGGAGAACACTCACATGGACGTACTCCCTAGAATTCTGCACAGAATCCTTGTCTCGAACATCTCCCCCAGAAAGCACAAACACAGTCAAGTAACCTTCCAGGATATGCTGTTGATTGATCAAATCGTGCAAAGGAAGCAAGTGAACCTGGCCTTTCAGGTCATGAAACACATGGAGAACAATAGCAACAATCCATCAAATGGACTGCCCTTTCCTGGATTTGTGAAGGAGATACTGAGGTATTGGGAAGCTTACCACCCTGAGGCCGAGAGAGTGCTTTCGTATGCACTATGTGAAGATCACATTGCCAAACTGGGCTTGGAGTTCTCTGCCGGAGTCGGTTGGACTGTTCCTGCTGTTGTCGATGTGGATGAAGATGAGGATGAGGATGTCCAGGATGTGACGCCTATCAATGTTGCTGCACCCGTCAGTGGTGCTGAGGCAAACCCCTCTGAGGGATTAAGTGAGGTACTGGCATTGCTGACAGTGATTCGTGCAGAGATGAAGGAGCTCAGGGGTGAGCTGAAGGAGGTAAAATCTGAGGTGATGGAGGCAAAAACTGAACTGGTTGAGGTGAAGTCGGAACTGCAGCTTGTGAAGCAGAAGGTGGTTGATCTGGAGCTGGCAATAACTGTTGACTCGGGGGCAATGTCCGTGGCCGTCCAGGATTTCTCAGGACAGATGAAAGTCCTTGCCACAGAGATTGTGAACCAGATGAAGGACTCGTTCATAATTGTGCCTTAGTCCGCACTGTCTCATGGATCCCCCCCTCCTTGCTATCCCCACCCACATGAACCCCCCCCCCCCCCCTCATTTTGGATTTTTTTTAATTTCATGTTTAAACTCTCTATGTTTTTTGAATTCCTTGCAGCATGTGTGGTGTCTGTATGACACACTGACCTCTTGCCTGCATGAATGAAATGTTTTTCTTTCCATCACTCTGTGTTCTTATTTGCATATCTTTTTGATGATGCCAAAAGGGGGAAGAACTATATGTGCATACACTAAGGGGGAAAAATCAGTACCAAAATTTCAACGGATGTCTATCTGAGGGGGAACTGTGCTAGCTAGACTTTAAATAAATATCTAGTGAATATAAACTCTGAGGTTGCTAGCTGTCCAAAGGAAATGTAGATGTGGTTCCGGTATCATTGCTGTATGTGATTTCTTATATGTGAAGAAGTGTTTGTCATCATCAAAAAGGGGGAATTTGTTGGACCCTTGTGTTTTGATGATAACAAACACTTAACTAATAATCCACTTGAGTATGCAGAAATCACTGTCTGACAGGTAAGCTCACTGGACATCTCTGAGAGAGAGCAAAGCCGCGAGAGAGGTGTGTTCCATGTGAGAGACAAACCGACTTATGACCAGATCGGATCTGGGAAAAGATACACGGAGATATGCACTGAAGATACAAGAATATATGCATGTGATATTTGATTAAGATCATTAATTCAAATATATACATGAGGAGACTTAAGTATATACGACAGGAATATCGACGCCAACTTTGGCAAGTATATATGTGATATCACAGCTGTGAGATATCAATCAGATCTGCGATGAAGATCTGTGTAGCCGACTTGAAGACATTATAAAAGAAGGAAGAGCATTCAAGTGAAGGTGCGGCTTTTGGAGATAGCATTCGGAGACTGCAGAGTTATCAACTTCCGTGAGCTGACAAGGTACTGCTGTGTGCAGACGAGTAGATCGTATTAGTTGACCTTTCGAATTGAGTAGTTCTGTTAGTTGTCACTGTGTGAGACAAGTGTAACGAACTACAAGTATATTCCTTTGTCAATAATACGGATCTTGAAGCCCTTCTGGAGCTGTCCAGAAGGCAAGTGGTTTTCAGCCTGCTGCAAAGGTTGCAGTAAGGTTTCCACTATAAATCGTGAGTATTTACTTTTGGTTTCATATTTCCTGTACGAGAGTTAATTTCCGCTGCCATCTGTCTGAGGGATATCACTCTGGGATCTCCCTCATATAGTTGGCTAACCTAACGATCCATCAAGGTGAATGTGGAACATCGTTTCCTCTCTGCACGAAACTATGAAAAACAACAGAATTTCACAACTTCATGTGGAACAAGGATATGGAAGATGAACCAACAACCAACCAAAAAGTAATAAAGCGTATTGATTCCGATCCCATAACTAACAGTATTGATTGAGGGAGTTCCATAAACATAATGACAAACCACATTATGTCAAAAATCAACGACAGAAAATTTAAAGTAGAATGAAATTAGACAATTACCAAGTTCAGAAGCCAAGCAATCTCATCAAGCATAGATATCACTATAGCAGAAGAGCCAGCACCCTTGAGTTCATATCTCAGAAAAGTCAACTTGGAAGCCACATCCGAGCCAGCATATTTCAGATCATGTACCCTAATTGGCTTACTCGGTGGTTTCGGCCTTGATTCTTTCCATATTTCATCAACGAGGTTTACATTTGAAAGGTATACTAACTCATGGTTCTTCTTCGCTATGGCCTCCTTCAGTTCCTCAGCAGCATCATAAGAAAACAGAAACTGTTCCCTTCGCAATACAGATGACGGTGGCTCAGAACATGAAATGAACATTGCGGTAAGAATATACTTGCCCTGAGAATCATAAGAAATAAATGTGAAAGACAACCATACACATTCTACTAACAACACAAGATGTCAATGTCACTAACCGGATCAATTCCTACTTTACAGCCCGGAGATAGGACGTCATTCAGCCATTCACTAGTGGTAGGAACGCCCTGACTTCCTGCCCGCATTAGAGTCCAACTTGCGTTTAACTGCTTCTCTGCCTACACTACGCCATTTGGTCGCTTATGTAACATATTTTGTGACAGTGACATAAGAGCCAGTCGCATAAGTATCCTTAGGTGATTGAGTAATACAGGTATGTGACACAACAAACTTAATACGACTATATCTTATGTCGCACACATAAGTTAGTTACATAAGGAATCTTACGCGACTGGAGCTTAAGTCACATGACTAACTCCGTTGCTTAAAGTATCTTAGACGACACAATCTTAGGTCACATGACTAACTCTGTTATTTAAAGGATCTTATACGACTCCATCTTATGTAACTGAACCGATGTAAGACGTATAAGTGCCACATACAATATCCGGATTTGAAAATCGTTGATTGTACGGGAGTTGACCGTGCCTAACCCGCATTAAAGAAGATAGGTGCAGCAATTAGTGTCGTAAGTGACTGATATATTCAAAGTGGGTCGCATAAGTGAACCGCAATAAATGAACGAAGGTCAACTTCATCACCCACTTTTTCTTACTCCTTTTCTCTGGTTCTTCTTCTTACCCACGGCTGAAACCACCTTTGGAGCTCCATAGCCGGCGAATACATTCAGGTATGCACAGAAATTGTAATTTGAGTTCGTTTTTGGTAGTGATTAATATGTTTGGCATTAGTTTTTGTAATTTCATGAGTTCGTATTTGCTTGGCATAATATATAAATTCCATCATTTTAAGTTCCTCCTCTATAGCTCCCAGCCGTGCTTGAGCTTGAGATGATGCATTCACAGTGACTAATGTTTTGTGTTTATTGTTTATGAAGGTGGTTTTGAACATGGACAAAAGTTGGATGAGGTTACAAAGGGGTGATCAACGATACATTAAAAGGATTGTTGAGTTTTGTGATTTTGCTAAACAAAATGGAGAAAATACCCACTTATGTCCTTGCAGAAGATGCTTGTTGGTTAGAGGACAAATTCCATCAAAAGAGATGTTTGTGCATTTGATCAATTATGGGTTTATGAACGGTTACACTACTTGGACATCACATGGTGAACAGAGTAACAAACTTTCAGCGACTGCATTGAGACAACAATGGCTTGTAGATCAGAATCATGGAGAATCAAGTAGTGGTGGGACGATGCATCATGATCAAACAAACCCAACCATAGAGATGATTGAAGATCAGTTTCGTTTTAGACATTTGGATGAAGAGGATGATAATATGAATATGAATTCAGTTGATGATGATTCAGAGAGTTGGAGGGCTTATGAAAGCTATCACAATCTTATAGGCGAAGCACAGACTCCTCTGTACAGAAATTGTGAGAAATATGTTCTTGAAACAATTCTGAGGGCAATGCAAATGAAAGTGGAGAGTCGACTGTCGGACAAAGGGTTTAACAAAATGCTGAAAATTACGAAAGAAATTCTTCCTCGTGATAACATCTACCCTGGTTCTTATAAAGATGTTAAAAAGTTTTGAAGAGCATTGGTTTGGGTTATGAGACCATCCATGCTTGCGAGCATGGATGTATATTATACTACAAAGAGTTTCAAGATCATGTTATTTGCCCAGCCTGTGGTGAGCCAAGATACGCGCAGCGTGGTAGTAGAAGCGACGTTCCAAAGAAGACGGTGAAGTATTTCCCTTTGACTCCAAGATTGCAGCGCTTGTATATGACATCACACACTGCAGGGCAAATGCGATGGCACGCTGTAAGAAAGGTTAATGTTGATGAGTATATTCGACACCCTGCAGATGGGGAATCATGGAAAACATTTGACAAGGACTATCCTGAATTTGCAAGTGAGATTAGAAATGTGAGACTTGGATTAGCAACTGACGGTTTTAATCCTTTTGGAGCATCGGGCCTCTCTCACAGCACATGGCCTATTGTTCTTATTCCTTACAATTTGCCACCCCATATATGTATGAAGAAGGAGATGAACATACTTAGTATGTTGATTTCGGGACCGAAGTCTCCTGGAAAGTGCTTAAATGTTTTTATGCGGCCTCTTATTGATGAGTTGAAGGAGTTATGGGAATAAGGTGTTTGTACCTATGACCGGCATGATGGGTCATCCTTCACTATGAAAGCAGCTGTTTTGTGGACTATTAGTGACTTCCCAGGTCTAGGGATGTTGGGAGGCCTTAAGACGAAAGGGTACAAAGCATGTCCTTCATGTCTAGATGAAATTGATGCCACCCATCTTTTTGGAAGGATGTCATATCAGGGACACCGAAGATGGCTACCAAAAGATCATTCTTGGAGGTTTGCAGCAAATAGATTTAATGGGAAAGTTGAGTCTAGGGATCCACCAAAATTGCTATCGGGACCTGAAGTATTCCATCAGCTTATGTGTCATGAATACCCCACTTTGAGCTTACATCCACAGTTTAAGGCAAGAGCTACAAGTGAGAAGCTTTGTTGGACACATGTGTCTTCATTTTACGAGTTACCTTATTGGCATACATTGATTCAGCCATACTCACTTGATGTGATGCATATTGAGAAGAACGTTTTTGATAATATAATTGGCACGGTTCTTGGACTTGAAGGGAAGACCAAGGATGATATAAAGGCAAGAAAAGGGTTGGAAGAGCTAGGGGTAAGAAGAAAGTTGTGGTTTAAGCCAACAACCTCTGGGACTTCGAGAAAAGAGAAGGTGAGTAAGGCACCTTACACTGTCACTCCGAGTGAGATGTTGGAGATCTTAGAACTGATCAAAGATGTTAAGTATCCATCTGGATATGCAGGAACCTTAAAGAGTAAGATTAATCTCGACGACAAAAAGTTTATAGGCTTGAAGACACATGACTGTCACGTTATGTTACAGCGGTTGTTGCCAGTTTGTATTAGACCTTATTTACCCCCAAATGTAATTAGCCCTCTTATAGCACTGTCGCACTGGTTTCGGAGACTCTGTTGCAGGGAGTGTGAAAAGGAAGAGGTGCATCGACTGAAGGTTGACATAGTTCACATTTTGTGTCAGTTAGAGTGCATTTTTCCACCGTCTTTCTTCACAAGTATGGTACATCTCATGGTCCACTTACCGGGTCAGATTTTGCTTAAGGGCCCGGTACACTATAATTGGATGTACCCCATGGAAAGGTAATTTATTTACATTTTAGACATATATATAGTTATGTGTGATCAAACTAATTTAAATGTACTTTATTTTTATTGCATGCAGCTTGGTCAATACAAGAAGTACGTGAGGAACACGCGGTTTCTGGAAGGTTGCATTGCTGAGCAGTATGTGGCCCAAGAATGTGTAATGTATTACAAACTGTACATGGGGGAAATTGGGGACAAATCAGATCATGAGGAGGTTGAGGAAGATTATTGGAACATATCAGTTGTTTCACACGTCATAAAGCCTATGGGTTACCTTAGAAGGATGCAGTTCGACAACAATGCCATCGATGTCATGCACCGGTGTGTCATGGAGAATTGTGAGGAGGCCAGAGAGTATATTAACAGACATGTTGACATTTTCCATCGTACAAATCCTAATGGTGACAATGATTCAAGAATTGATGATTTCCATTCACATTTGCTTGATTTGGTAAGCACTTTGTTAATAATATTTGTTGAATGCTACGTTTACCTATGTACAGATCCGTAATGAATTAATTGTTTATGTACAGATGGTTGAATTAAGCAATGAAGGAGATGCCTCATATTCCAGAGAGCTTCACATCCTTGCTTGCAAACCACAGTTTCATTATTGTTACACACATTGTATCGTGAATGGCCTAAAATTTGTTGTTTGGGATAGGGACCAAGGTTTAAAGACCCAAAAAAGTGGAGTTATGGTTCTAGCCGGTAAGAAACTATATATATTTTTCCTAAATGTTAAGTCGTACATGTTGTCGGCTTTTCATTCGTTTAAAATAATCCGATATTTTATTACCTTTTCAGGAAACGTTAAGTACTATGGGGTTCTTCAAAAGATCATCGAACTTAAGTATGCTGAAGGACTACCGGTAATCATCTTCCAATGCAAGTGGTTTAACACCGATCCGGTAGAGGGAAATATTAAGGTGGATCATGGAATAATCTCGATTGACACTTCATCCACTTGGTATAACGATGCTCCTTATTGTCTTGCAAAACATGCACAACAAGTGTTCTATGTGGAAGATCCAAAATTCGGAGATAATTGGAAAGTTGTCAATGTCGTTGCTCAAAGAGGTACTTATAGCAGTTCTTGCATAGCTCGGAATGATGAAAGTACACAAATTCCAGACGAAGCAGAAGATGATATAACAAACATACCCACATTATACATGTACAATGATATTGATCATGAAGATGAATATGACGATGGGTTGGAGCTGCCAAGAACAAATCCTGAAGGATACTATGACTTCGACATTCAAACTGATCATGATGCTGTTGTGGAGGATGAAGATGATGAAGAAGGTGATTTTCAAGAAGATGAAGAAAGTGAGGTAGAAGAATACCAAAGTGATCATGAGGGAAGTGATGAAGTTGATGATGAGGAGTACGGGGATGATCTATCTGATTAGTCAATGTGCTTCAATATATTTTGGATGTGTATATAAGTTATGAATGTTTTATGTTTTGTGGTGTAAGGATTGACAGATGTATTTTGTATTTTGAAGGAATCTGTTTGAACTTAGGCGACTGAGTTTATACAAATCAGTCACTTATGAGATCTGCAGTATTAGGTGGGAAAATTATTTGCCTGGGCGGGACTTGTGAAAATTTTTGGGCAAAACTATATTTTTCAAATGCTGAAGTAACAACCTTATGTTACTGATAAAGTTTCTCCGTCGCCTAAGGATAACCTGCATCTAATCCGTACACGTGTCCTACACAGTTCGACGTGTTGGAAGGTAAACAACATTGTCTCATTTTACTTAGGGTTTTCACCCATCTTCTTTTCATTCCACACATACTGTCGCATCTCTCTCCACTTTACCATCTTCTATCATTCTCTCCGCGCGTCCATGCCTCCGAAGACGAAGACCATCGGGGATGTCGTCGAAGCCTGCAGCAACCGTCCAATGAAGTTGCGTTCGCCTGCTAAGAGGAAGCCGGCCAAGGTACACACGCCAGAGCCGGCAGCGAAGAGAGGACCGGTGACGAAGATGATGAACCTTGCGGAGGTGGTGACGAAGATGAAAGCTGCCAAACCTGAGAAGAAACCGCCGCGCAAGGAGGCCACTGCACCTGCTGAGACTTCGTCTGAGACTCAAGCAGGCCAAAATGTTAACATTGAGACTGCAACGACTGATCCGCCACGCATGGAGTCCACTACTCCTAAGAAGAAAAGTAAATCCATCCAACTCCAACTCCGTCGAAGCCCTAGATGTTCCTCGAAGCTCCGAGTACACAAACCTACCACTGATGTTAATATACCACCAGAGATCGCTCCACCCACTGCTAATCTAGCACCCACTCATGATTCCAACCCTAAAATCGCTCCACCCGTTGTCACTTCTAAATACCCCACCCGTACACTTAGTTCTGCGTCCCTACCGCCCCGTTCAACTCATTCCGCCCCATATCCATCCCTTACACCCTCCCCTGCATCTACTGCCAAAGAATCGAATGCCATAGATAAAGACCCTATTGGTGAAGACCCTGCTGATGAAGACCCTGCTGATGACGAAGTCCATGTTGATGAAGACCACCATGTTGATGAAGACCCTCTTGATAAAGACCCTGATGATGAAGGCTGTCATGCTATTGTTGATGGTGAGGACATTGAAGCAATGGCTACTGATGAACCGGTTGAAGAACCCTTGAGCATCCGTTGCAAGCAGTCCAAAGCCACTGGTAATATTATGCCTTTTGATTTAAAATTTCATTTTATGCTGCTGTTTTGATGAATTAGTCCGTTATTGTTTCATATTGGTATATATTTTGATATTGGTTTGTGATTGAAATGTCACAGAAACTGCTGATGAATGTGAACCTGGCAAGAAGCGAAAGCGCCGTGGTGTGGTGTGTGGCGCCAAGATAGCAGACTTGGTCCACATGCTCGGAACCAGGATCAAAGTGGAATGCACTGTAGAGGCTAATGGGCCTGTTAGTGTGAAGATTCACAGCATGGTGACTCATCAGATTGGGTGTTGTGTACGGGAGAAAGTGCCAATTGTAGCCTCAACATATACCGAACTGGACCCCAAGCACTGGGACATAGTCGGCAATTACCTAAGCGTGAGTTTAATTAGTTTAGGAATAATTAAGCATTACTGTCGAACTATTTACAGAGGGTGTATACTTACATGTTCACTTTAATGTTTTTTTTGTAGACACATTTCTTCCTACCCAAGGATGACACTTTGCTCTGGGAGTTTATAACAGGGACAGCCAACAGTCGCTATAAAGACTGGAAATCAGATTGTCGCACTCACTATTTGGCCCATGGAGAGAAGACCCCCAAGGAGTTCATGCATAGAAAGGAAGAGTGGAAATGGCTTGTGCAGCACTTTCAGGAGCCTGGTCAGCAGGTTATGTTTTGTACCTTATCCTTTACTCTTTTTAAAAAAAAAATAAACTTCACTGTTTTTTGTCTTACTAATTGTTCCTTTGTTATTTAGGCTATATCTGCAAGAATGAAAGATGCTAGGCTCAAAAAATGAACCATCATTCTGGTAAAACTCCGTTCTGCATCCGAGCATTAAAGCATCTGGAAAAGGGACACAAAGCGCCCTATGTTGCTGCGTATGAGGAGGTTTATTCACAGGAGGCTGATAGCGGTCCTTTAGTGGTAACTTACTCAATCCTGTTGTACAATTTCAAAGTGTTAATGCCACATATTTTATAGTAGGACTAATTTCAAGTGTTTCACTGAAAATGGATTTGTGTCAAGTAATGTCACTATCTATTTTGTTTTATGTTATGTGTTGGTTATGAATTTTAATGTTACTTGGTTTTATCATATTATTAATATATATCTTGTTATTTGTTCACGAAGATGAAAGTTTATAACTATATTTAAGTATTTGGTTTCTTTACGCATCAGATGTTCTTTTTTATAAATTGTTTTCTAATTTTACATAGGAGCAAATGTGTGCCGAAGTGAAGTTGCTCAACCATAACCATGACCATGATTCTGATGACCCGGACAGCGTTGTTGCTGATGATGAAGCCCTTCCAACAGACAAACAACTGGAAATTATCTATAAGGTTGTTGGGCAAAAGAAAGGGACTCAAGTGTCCGGTGTAGGTGGTAATATAAGGAGGCCTCCTCGCCCTAGAGGCGGTGCGTCTAACCACATGCTGAAGGAAGAGCTCTTAAAGGCAAAAGAAGAGGCTGTCAGAAGGGATGCTGTGGTTGAGCATCGGCTAAAGGCACTTGAAGAAATGGTCCGGCAGGGAGTGGGGGTTGCTGGGCATGGATGCAATGTCTCTGATGGTGCGAGCTTTGATATGGGTGTCTCCTAGTTTTGTGCATGCTTGATGTTAGTTTATATGGCATGTAGTTTGGCAAAACTTAGTATAGTTGTTCTAGCTGTTGTTCAAGACTGGAAGAGACAACTGTCCTAGAACAAGTTGAAGCAGAAGAAGTGTTTCCTAAATCAAATTAGGAAACCTAGTCGACCGTTGGAAGATCAAGGCGGTTGCACATCAGTGGACAGAAGTTGGAAGTTTCCAAATTCAGATTTGGAAACTTGTCTAAGCCGACCTAGCACAACTCTGACGCAGCAGTGAATTTCCTAAATCATATTTGTCGAGTCAGGTGCTTATGGATTATTGGAAATATCCTTGGAGTCGGTTGCTTGCGCTTGAAGCTATCTTAGTCGAGAAGATAATCGAAGGTTGCTTAATCTAGATTGAAGAGTCGAACGGAGGATTATCTACAAGAGATATGCGCAAGAGATTAGGAAAGATTTCCTAATGATAGAGGCGGTTTAGTTTAGGAATCCTTATTGTTTTAGGGTTTCGACCGCTCTATATAAGGAGTGCTAATACTCGGTTATTAGCAGCACTCACGGAGATACAATACACGCTCATACTCATTGAAGGGAGGAGGAGGCAAACGACGGTGAACTAATCGTAACTGGTTATTCACGACACACATAATCGGCTGGAGAACTAACCGTCACTGGTTACTCGAAGGCGCTCGGATCAATCTGCATTGGTGCTCAACAGATTGATCGAAGGACGAAGCTGAAGGCTCGCGCACTGAAGTTCTGTTTACTGTGCATTCGGGAGAAGGCGCTGATTCTCTCGGAGAATCATTCTGGTGGATACGGAGCGGGAGCAAAGATCTAGGGGAGACCTAGATTGCAATTACTAGAGTGTCCGAGGCTCAGGTTGTTTAAGAGGGATTCTGTAAACGGTAAACCCTGTACTCGCAATACTCAATAATAGTGAATTGCTGTCCACCGGGCTAGAGAACGCCCCCCAGACGCAGGCTCGTTAACGCCGAACTGGGTAACAACTTTGCGTGTCGTTTTTATTTCTGCATTACTTGTTTTAGCGCATAAGTTGTTATAAGATTTGCTCTGGATCTCGACTAGAACAACATCTCATCTACCAGGGGAAGATTTCAATTGGTATCAGAGCAAATACTCGACACACAGAGTAAGATCCGAAGGCTGGGAGATGGATTTAAGAGAAGGGCAGAACATCACGAGACCTCCTCTGCTCGAAGGAAACAAATATGGCTACTAAAGGGTACGAATGAAGGCGTTTCTAAAGTCTCAAGACGAATCAGTCTGGGAAGCTGTTGAACAAGGATGGACTCACCCAGTGGCTACCAACGAAGAAGGTAAGGTTAGCCTTCTTGCTAAAGACAAGTGGACTGAGGTTCAAAAGAAAGCTGAAGCGGCGAACTCTAAAGCAATGAATGCCATATTCTCTGGAGTTGATGGAAAGAATTTCAAGATGATCTCTACCTGTGAGATTGCCAAGACGGCTTGGGACATTCTACAAACTTCTCATGAAGGAACAACCAAAGTTATAATCTCTAGAATGGAGACGGTCACATCAAAATTTGAAAATCTGAGAAAGCAGGAGGATGAGACCATTGCTGACTTCAATACTCGGGTTCTTGACATCTCTAACGAAGCATTCGCGCTAGGAGAACCAATGACTGAGGAAACACTGGTGAGAAAGATGTTGAGATCTCTCACAAAGCGGTTCGCCATGAAAGCTCTTGCCGTCAAGGAAGCCAATGATGTGAAAAACATGAGATTAGATGAACTGATGGGTTCCCTACAGACCCATGAGATGGACATGAATGAAGAAGACCATCTCACAAAAGTTTCCAGCGTCAGCCTAAAGACTGAAGTTGTTAAGAACAAGACAGACGACGCATCAGAACAATAGTTTGCCATGTTTGCCAAAAACTTTGGGAAATTTATAAAAAGGCAGTACGGTAAAGGGACTGAGTCCAGTCAGTCGTCTGACTCAAGATTCCAGAAGAATAACAGAACCAAGTTTCAGAAAGAAGAAAAAAATTACAAGAAAAATAGTGCTGAAGACTCCTTATCCGAGAACAAGGGCAAAGGGATCCAATGCAGAGAATGTGAAGGCTTTGGTCATATCCGGGCAGAATGTATTAACACACAGAAGAAAAAGAATGCATATGCTGTGAATTGGAGTGATAGTGACTCTGAGGGGGAAACCAACAACTTTGTTGCTCTTACCGGATGTGTCAACCCCAAAAAGGACCAAAGCATAGAAGAGAAGACCATGAAATCACCTGAAGACCACATTCTATATTCTAGCTACAGTGACCATGATGAAATTACTGATGAGGAAATTGCTAACAACTACAAAGATCTATATCAACAATGGCTGGTTGATATCAAGCGAAAAATAGATCTACAGAACTCTGTAGAAGATCTAACAGCAGAAAAGGAGAAGCTCAAGAAAGAGGTTAGCACCTTAAACCTAAATCATCAGCAGACTATTACTGATCTCAAAGCCCAGTTGATGGCAGCAACAAACGAAAGAACTGAGCTAAGCTCTCAAAAAATGGAGTTACTGGCAGTTATATCTTCCTTGAAACTTCAAAGTAAAGACTACCAAGGAGATCATTCAGGAGCTACAGATGACCTAAAGCAAGAAAATGATACTCTGAAAAGAAGAGAGGTAAATCTTACTGATATTATTGATTCCCTCAAATGTGAAATCAAAACAAGCAAACTTGCTCATGAGGCGACAATAGAAGAGCTGAATCACTAGAAAAAGACAGTCAAAATGCTGAACTCTGGAACAAAAGATCTAGACTCTATTCTGGGAGCACAAAGGATAGGGGGTGGTCATAAAGGGCTTGGATTTACCCTAGGATCAAGCTCTGGAAAGACGGCTTTTGTTAAGGCTGTGCCACAACTACTACCACAACTTGTTCCAGCTGAACATCGTACTCAAAGAAAACCTTTTGCTAAGCCAGAACCGGAAATTGTTCCAGCCAATCATTTCCCACGAAGAAAATTATCTTGGCTTGCCACACGACATCCCACAAGACAGCGAGACAGACGAAGATGTTTCTTCTGTAATCAAGTGGGACACATTAGGGCAAGATGTCATGAGTTTCATATGTCCTTCAGAAAGGTGAAACAAGTTCAGAAACCACGAATGAAGCAAGTTTGGAGATTTAAGCAAAGAAGTGAAGTGTGCTATGTTGCCTTCAGTACTACCAGTCATCTAAAGAAAGAAAAATGGTACTTTGACAGTGGATGTTAGAGACATATGACTGGTAACTCCGAGTTTCTGACTAATATAGAGGAGTGCAAAGGAAGTTCGAATTTAACGTTTGGTGATGGTGTTGAAAGCAGAGTCCTTGGGAAAGGAACCTTAAATGTTCGAGGTCTCCCCAGATTGAAAGAAGTTCTTCTTGTCAAAGGCTTGCAGGCTAATCTAATTAGCATCAGTCAGTTGTGTGACGGAGAGCATCATGTACAATTCTCACAGGATGAGTGCGTGGTGTTAAACAAGAATAATGAAACAGTACTCACTGGAAGGAGGTCATCGAATAACTGCTATCTTCTCAACCTTGGTAAACCCAATGCAGAAGCAACATGTCTACTGAGCAGATCTGAAGAGATGAACTTATGGCATCAGCGAATGGGTCATGTGAATCTTAGAACACTACAGAAGATTACATCAGAAGGGCTTGTTCGAGGCGTACCCAGAGTTCAAGGAGAACTTAGCATTGTTTGCGGAGACTGTCAGATTGGAAAACAAATCAAAGTTCCCCACAAGAGCACAACTCTGATCAATACAAGCAGACCCCTGGAACTACTTCACATTGATCTAATGGGGCCCATGCAAGTGGAAAGCTATTCTGGCAAAAGGTATGTTCTTGTTTGTGTTGACGACTTCACCAGGTTCACCTGGTCTTGTTTCTTGCGAGAAAAATCAGATGTTGTTCAGGCTTTTGTTCAACTTTGCACTCGACTGGAACGCGAAAGAGAGGATAAGGATGAGCACATAATAAAAGTACGAAGCGATCAAGGGAAAGAGTTTGAGAATGCTGCTCTTGCTGAATTCTGTTCAAACAGAGGAATCACTCAACAATTCTCTTCTCCAATTACCCCTCAACAAAATGGAGTTGTAGAAAGGAAGAATCGAACCATTCAGGAGATGACTCGTGTTATGCTTCACGCAAAGAAGGTTCCTTTAAAGTTTTGGGCAGAAGCAATGAATACAGCTTGCTATGTCATTAACCGAGTCATGATTCGAACCGGAACAGAGAAGACTTGCTACGAGTTATGGAAAGGTAAAAAACCTACAGTAAAGTACTTCCATGTCTTCGGGAGCCAGTGCTATATTCTTAGAGATCGAGAGTATCTGCAGAAGTTGGACCCTAAAAGTGATGAAGGAATCTTCCTTGGATATTCCTCTAACAGCAGAGCTTATCGTGTCTACAACAAGCGGACTGGAGTCGTCATGGAATCCATTAATGTGGTTGTTCAAGATGTTGTGCCAGGAGCATCTGAGATAAGTGCTGCAGATGATGATAATGTTCCTTCACCTTCAGAACATCCGGAAACCACCTGTCCCACCACAACGGTCAGCTCTGATGGAGATCCCAACCTTCCTGCATCAACTGACAATCAGCCGGGAGAAAATGATAATACGGACTCTCCTCCAACACCCCCTGATTCTCCACGAGTCTTTCATCCCTCAAGAGCCATCGAGAAGAATCATCCCATCAGTGAGGTGATCGGTGATCTAACTGACGGCATCACAACTAGAGGTAAACAAGTAAATTTTCGAGAGTTGGCTGGTTTTGGATGCTTCATATCTACTATCGAACCCAAGAACATCAGGGAAGCCATCAAAGATGAATACTGGGTTGTTGTCATGCAAGAAGAACTTGGTGAGTTCCAGCGAAATGATGTGTGGGATCTTGTTCCACGCCCGGATAACGTGAACATTATTGGCACAAAGTGGATTTTCAAGAACAAATCTGATGAACACGGGAACATCACCAGAAACAAAGCAAGACTTGTGGCTCAAGGATATACTCAGATCGAAGGAGTAGACTTTGATGAGACATTTGCTCCGGTTGCTCAGTTGGAAGCCATTCGTCTCCTTTTAGCTCTAGCGTGCCACCTAAAATTCAAGTTGTTTCAGATGGACGTAAAGAGTGCGTTCCTGAATGGGGTGCTAAATGAAGAAGTTTATGTTGCTCAACCAAAGGGCTTCGAAGACCCTCACCATCCAGAATATGTGTATCACCTGAAGAAGGCTCTCTATGGTCTCAAACAGGCGCCCAGAGCCTGGTATGAGCGGCTTACTGAGTTCCTGGTCACTCATGGTTATGTACGAGGAGGTGTCGACAAGACACTGTTTGTGAAACACTCAGAGTCCGATTTTATCATTGCTCAGATTTACGTTGATGATATTGTGTTCGGCTCTAGCAGTCAAAAGCTGTTAGACAAGTTTGTTGAACAAATGCAGAGCGAATTCCAAATGAGCATGGTGGGAGAGATGTGTTACTTCCTTGGATTACAAGTCAAATAGAAGGTGGACGGTATCTTTATTTCCCAAAGCAAGTATGCAAGGAACCTAATCAAGAAGTTTGATCTGGAGAAAGCTACACATAAGAGAACCCATGCCGCCACTCATGTAAAGGTCACAAAAGATGAGGCTGGTGTGAAGGTGGATCAAACCTTGTATAGAAGCATGATTGGCAGTCTTCTATACCTAACAGCCAGTAGACCGGACATTGCTCATGTAGTTGGTGTCTATGACAGATACCAAGCTAATCCCAAGGAGAGTCACCTGATGAATGTGAAGAGAATTATCAGATATGTTTGTGGAACAGCTGACTATGGTCTATGGTATACCAAGGATACTAACGCATGTCTGGTAGGCTATTGTGATGCAGATTGGGCTGGGAATGCAGAGGATCGCAAAAGTACCTCTGGAGGATGTTTCTTTCTAGGAAACAATCTGGTCTCTTGGTTCAGTAAGAAGCAGAATAGTATATCCTTATCAACCGCTGAAGCAGAATATATTGCAGCCGGAAGTTGTTGTACCCAGATGGTATGGATGAAACAGATGCTAGAGGAATACGGGGTAAAACAAGGTATGATGACTCTCTACTATGACAACATGAGTGCCATCAACATATCTAAGAATCCGGTACAACATTCTAGAACAAAGCATATCGATATCAGGCATCATTTCATTCGGGAACTTGTAGAAAAGAAGACACTCACCCTGACCCACGTATCAACGGAGAAACAGCTTGCAGACATATTCACAAAGGCCTTGGACAATCTTCAGTTTGAGACACTTAGATCCTCTCTGGGTCTGTGTGTCATTGACAACTAAGTTGTTTCGGATCAGGGTGGTCAACTGGTTCTCACTCATCTATACGTGATAGGTTGACTTGGAGGCAGTATGGATAGAATGAGTTTCAAAGGATCTTCAAGGTATTTTATATTATCTGCATCTTGTGAAGTCGTGGTCTTCCCTTGTCACTTTATGGCAAAAAGGGGGAGAAAATTTGGAGTTTGAAAGCTCCTTAAAAGATTCGGTTGTGCTAGTTTGTTAGTCATGTTTGGAGTTTGAAAGCTCCTTAAAAGATTCGTTGTGCTTTTATTGTGTTCGGAGTTTAAAATCTCCACAAAGATTCAGTTGATAGCTTAGTTCGTAGCACAGCTGGGGAGTTTGAAATCTCCTCAAAGATTCAACTGTATTGGTAGTACAGGTAGCTTCAAATAGGTAGTTTTCCAAAAATGCCAAGGGGGAGATTGTTAGTTTTATGGCATGGTGTTTGGCAAAACTTAGTATAGTTGTTCTAGCTGTTGTTCAAGACTGGAAGAGACAACTGTCCTAGAACAAGTTGAAGCAGATGGAATGTTTCCAAATTCAGATTTGGAAACACAGTCGACCGTTGGAAGATTAAGGCGGTTGCAGGTGCATGGACAGAAGTTGGATATTTCCAAATTCAGATTTGGAATCTTGTCTCAGTCGACTTAGCACAACTCAGACGCAGCAGTGAATATCCGGAAACGGATTTGGCAAGTCAAGTGCTTATGGATAATTGGAGATATCATTGGAGTCGGTTGCTTGCGCTTGAAGCTATCTTAGTCGAGAAGATAATCGAAGGTTGCCTAATCTAGATTGAAGATTCAAACGATGGATTATCTACAAGAGATATGCGCAAGAGATCAGGAAAGATTTCCTAATGATATAGGCGGTTTAGTTTAGGAATCCTTATTGTTTTAGGGTTTCTACCGCTCTATATAAGGAAGACTAATGCTTAGGTATTAGTCAGCACTCACGGAGATATTAATCACGCTCATACTCATTGAAGGGAGGAGGAGGCAAACAGTGGTGAACTAATCGTAACTAGTTATTCACGACGCACGTAATCGGCTGGAGAACTAACCGTCACTGGTTACTCGAAGGCGCTCGGATCAATCTGCATTGGTGCTCAACAGATTGATCGAAGGACAAAGCTGAAGGCTCGCGCACTGAAGTTCTGTTTACTGCGCATTCGGGAGAAGGCGCTGATTCTCTCGGAGAATCATTCTGGTGGATACGGAGCGGGAGCAAAGATCTAGGGGGAGACCTAGATTGCAATTACTAGAGTGTCCGAGGCTCAGGTTGTTTAAGAGAGATTCTGTAAACGGTAAACCCTGTACTCGCAGTACTCAATAATAGTGAATTGCTGTCCACCGGGCTAGAGAACGCCCCCCAGACGTAGGCTCGTTAACGCCGAACTGGGTAACAACTTTGCGTGTCATTTTTATTTCCGCATTACTTGTTTTAGCGCATAAGTTGTTATAAGATTTGCTCTGGATCTCGACAAGAACAACATCTCATCTACCAGGGGAAGATTTCAATCTGGAACTCGTCTTGACTAAGACAAGTAGATTTCATATTCACATAAAAACAAACACTTATTTTATACATATGCATGGAAATAAATATACACATAAAAGAAACACTTATTTTATACATTTTTTTGATTGGGTATTTTATACATTATTGACCACTAGCCACTAGCCTAAGGCCATCCTTAATAATGATCCATTTCAAAGGTTATGCATACAATCTTTAATTTTTGGAGCTTAATAGCCGAAAAAAGAAAGATCTACTCATGAATGATCGTCCTTTTGTTGTATGAGGCCATCCTTAATAGACAACATTTTAAAGATTATAGTTCCAATCTTATTATTTTTTCCGCTTAATAGCACGATCGTGTGATAAACGATCGTCATTTAGATGATGGCACGATCTAGTTCACGATTTTTTGTAAACCACAATTGGCCATGTGGCGAAGTTTTATTGGTCTTTGCATTTGGGGTCATGATTTATTAGATCAATACTTTAATTTCAAATATTAAAGAAGGCCGTAAGTGAAAAAATACAAATCAGATTTTCAAAAAATATATATCAATAAATTTATTTTTTCAAGCTCTATAATTTGATACCCATTTTATAATGTGTTGGACACAATAATATAATATGATATAGGGTTAAAACCTAAAAAAGAAAATGGGATGATCTTTTATTAAAGATCATTGTTAAGAGAATGATTTGAGAAAAGATTGTACAAGGACAAAAGAATGAAGAAAACAACTGATGATCTTTATTTTAAGATCATCACAACTGATGCCCTGAGACGATTGAAACCATGATCAAATTTCACTACAAATGTGACATGTGTAAGTCCTTCATTGGATGTAGAAATTAATTTCTAATTGGTCAAAAATCAATACTAAATTCACAATGTATACATGTCAATAAATGTAAAAATATTAAATAAAATATTTTATAAATTATATCAATATATTTGTTTTTTCAGACTCTATAATTAAAGATCGACTTAGCTATTATTTTGACACAATTAAGAGAAATTATTACATGCACTTGGGATGATCTTTTAAGATTATAAAATGTGATGATCTTTTGTTCAATTGGTTCATTGTTAAGAAGCTCACTTGAAAAAAGATTGTGTGATGCTAGGAGAATAAATTTTTTTATTGGTGATCTTTTATTAAAGATTATCACAACTGATGCCCTAAGAGTCTTTAAAATCTAAATGGATCCGTCAATTGTTGATGGATCAATAGATCAGAAACCTATTATATCAAAAAAAAAGATCAGATTCCTTTGAGAGTCTTTGGATTAAACCATTCGATGAATCAAATAAATAAGTAGAATTACTTTTTACACTCTTTTTGGTCTTAATTCAAAGGTGCAAAGTAGAAATCTATAGATCCACAAAATAATAGTGAATTCAATTGAACACTTAATGGCGCGTATTTATACGATTCATCGAATCAATTAAACCCACCAAATTAGACATTTGGTCATACGAACAAGTGCTTGTTAATGTCATTTTGTGTATACAGGCATTTTGGGGTCTAAAGAGGAAACACGCTTAAAAGGGGAGAATTGTGCCAAAAAGCCAGCCAAGGCCCGAGGACCTCAGCCAGGGACCGAGAAACTTCACCCGGGTACCGAGAGCCATACCCGGGCCCATCCAAGAATGCCACGTCCCTGTCCCGGGCCCGTCCGAGAAAACAGGTCCCCGCCCGAGAGAGTCCCAGGCCGCGCCCAGGCCGTCTAGCACTGAATTCAAGTTGCCCGGGCAAACGAGCTGATCTGACAAATCCACCTCGAGCAAAGTGATCAAAATAGAAAATAAGGTGGACAATGTCGGAAAACCAAGGAGAATGCTCGGGCAGATTGGTATTGGCCCAATTCCAAAGCAAAGGCCCCGCGCGCATAGGCACCGAAACCAAGTCGCTCGACCAAACCATGGAATCTGGCAAATCTGACTCGACCAAGTATTTTAAATGCCCAATAACTCGGACAATCTCACTTCTCAGACAAAACACCCGAGTGGAACCAGCTAAAGTCCGATCAAGGCCAAAATAGGTCAATTTCGGCTGATTTGGGATTTCGACCATGTTCCGAGCAGAATCTGGCCAAACTTCCTTCTTGAGATCATCTTAGAATGACTTTTTTGTTGAGAATACACTCTCCAAAATCCAAGAAGCTCCGACCAAAGCTCCGGCCATATTCCGGCGAACTCCGGCCAACCTCCGGTGATGCTCCGATCAAGCTCATATCCTCACCACCATGCTCCGGTCATTTCTTGCTCCGGCCACTCTCCGGCGAAGTCCAACCAAATCCAAACTACTTCTTGTCCGGTTGGACTTACTATTCACTTCGGTTTGCATTTGGAGTTCGGTTGCATTGGGATCCAACTAGAGGTGGCTTTGGAGAGGCCATGTGCAAGTTGCCAAGTGGTTGGCTCTTGGAATCAAAGCCATGTGCAAACACAAGTGGGGAGGTTCTTATCCTCTTCCACAACCCATGTGGGTGGCATATGGGAGAGCCAATCAAATGGCTAGCTTTTGGGATATTTCCATGCCACAAACTTAGCCTCCAAGTCTTCCCTAGCCTATAAATAAAGGCCTTAAGCCTTATAATTCGTGTGCCACAAACTTAGGGAGTTGAGAGCTTATCTCTCTTCTCCACTTCATTTTCAATGCAAACACACTTTGTTCTTACTTTGTTCTTGATTTCCAAAGCTTTGTTCACTTGTTCTTGAGCTTCAAGCTCTTACTTTCCAGCAAGCACATCTTACTTTCCTTGTATTGATCTTGATTTGGAGCTTCTCTCCCTTTACTTTCCTTGTTGTTCTCTTACTTTCTTGTCAGTTTTCTTACTTTTTTTGTCTTGTTACCATAGCCACAACTACTTGTATTCCTTGACATGAATACAAGTAGTTAAAGCTAAGTTCTTGTTACAAAAGCTCACGGTTTCATTTCCTTTACTTTCTTGTCAAAACCGAAGTCCTCTTTTTACTTTCCTTGTTCTTGTTTTCTTGTTTTCTTTCGTAAGTATGGTGCTTGTATTCCTTACCATGAATACAAGTAGCTAAAGCATATTCGGTCAAATGGTGTTCATACTTGTGTATGCATCTTGAGACTTGAATTTAATGCTATTTTGTGTCAACTAGTTCGGTGCCATTATTCGGTTGAACGACAAGGCTAAGAGGAAAGCTTAGCCGAGTAGTTCAATATTGATTAGACAACTAGGCTAAGTGGATGCTCGAAAGAGCAAAGCTTGGCCGAGTAGTTTACTCTTCCTTAAGTCGCTTGGTTGATCGTAACTGGAGATCAAGTGGCTGCACTTAGAACTAGAAGTCTATGTCTTGATTTTGGAGTAGATTGTGGTGTAAGCGCTTGAAAAAGCCTTACTTTAGGGGTTAAGTCTTGAAAAGTAATAACTCCACACTTATGAACACAAAGTAAGATCATTTGACGTCCATGATGGTTGTCTCACAAGTAGAGACCCTAGACTGAATATCTTTCGTCCTTACTTACCTGTCATTTACTTTCAGTACTTTACTTTTCTGTCATTTACATTTCAGCACTTTACTTTTCCGCACTTTACTTTTACGCACTTTACATTCAGTCATTTACTTTACGCACTTTACTTTCCCGCACTTTACTTTCAAGCAATTTACTTTCCTGTCATTTATTTTCAGCACATTTACTTTCCGCACTTTACTTTCACTACAGACGTTTTCAACATCAATCCAACATAACTTTGGCACGTATTGCGCTTGAAATACAGCGTGCGACAAACCAAAAGTATGTTGTTTGGTTGATATTTTTTTTTTGATAAGGACTTGGGTTAAGTTAGTTAGTATCTGCCCTTTTTTAATGAAGGAATGGGGACTTGAACCCGTGCTTTCGAAAGCAACGGGGGAGCACCTGACCACCAGGCTACTCTCTTTGCCCCGTTGTTTGGTTGATATTGAACTCAACTGTTCCCGCAATTTACTTTTCAGTACTTACTTTCAGCACTTTACATTTCAGTCATTTACTTTTCAGTTATTTACTTTCTGTCATTTACTTTCTGTATAAAAACAACCAAAAAACCAATTCCGTCTTTCCTTTATTTTTATTTTCTTTTCAAGAACAACTATTCCACACTGTCTCTTGGGTTTGTCCCCTACTTACCGCTTGCTAATTCATTAGTGAGCCACTAAAGTAGTGGAACTATAAATGTAAATTTTGCAGCGAACAACGACGTGCTGTCAACACTCTCATAGCTAGAGCTCATCCATCATATGTATAGTTTTAAAATGGTAGTTTAGTTTTATTGAAATTGTATGGTTAAACGTATTGTAATTACCCAAAGTCTTTCTGTTTGCATCTAAAAACATGAATTTGGGTTGACCATTTTGTGCCTAAAATAATAGGGTCAAGATCAGGTACAAAGTTAAATTTTGGTACAAAATACAAAATTCGTCAAAATCATTTTATAATTCATAAGTTTATTTTATAATTCGTCAAAATTATTTTATAGTTCGTCACTTTTCGAGTCGAAAAATGAAAAAGACGACATAGTTCGTCAGTTTCATTTTATAATTCGTCACCAAGAAAAACACCAAAAAATCAAGATTTAATCTCATCCATTCAAATCATAAGATCAAAGGCTATGATTAGTTTGTATTTTGTACCAAAAAATTAACTTTGCACCGGATCCTTACTCAAAGTAATAAAGTTAAAAAATATTTGTTTAGCTAAAGTCATGACAAATCAAACACCTACACCTAATTAATTAGTGACTTATGAGGAAGATACACTAAGATTTCGATCCTAGAAATAAAAATTTATTTGTATTTGACTCACAAATATTAGATAATTGGTAATTATTTTTATTTTGATGTTATTTATTAATATTCATTCTCCCAGTAAGGGCATGTCCACTTGAACTGAAACTTAATTGTAACTGAAATTAACTTAAATTAATTGAACTTGACTGAAAGTAACTGAAATTAACTTAACTGAAATTTTACTTAACTGAAACTTAACTTAACTTAACTTCGACATCAGCCAGAAAATATAATTTTTTTTGTTAATATTTGAATTTATTGTTGAATATATAAGTATATTATTTATTGATGATGGCGACAATGGTGATGATGGGATGATGATGAGATAATGTATTATTAAACTACTTTTAATAAAGGGTATGGTTGGGTGGCTGGAATTATGTATTTAATAATGGGTGTGGTTAATATTTGAATGTTTTTGTTGTGAAGATTACTACCGACAAGATGAGTGTGTTTGGGAAGATGTATCATTGAACCATTTTTATTACTGAATGTGGTTGGGTTGGTTGGGAAGATAGATGATGAAACCATTTATTGCGAACAATGTGTTGAAGGGTATAAACTATAAAGACATATGAGCAGCAATGTTGAATTCGAAAAACAAGTCCGATCGACGTTCTGAATCACAAATCGATGGATTTCCTCTCGTTTCTCGGGTACAAACCATGACTCACAAACTAGTTGTGTTATTCCGATTTGTGTTTAATGTGATAATGATTTCAACTTTTGGGTGTTATGTATATTATATTTTGCATTAGGAATGTTCCATTGACAGCGTTGTTTTTGAATTAGGCATGTAGATGAATGAAAAACAGCAACTGCGGTACATGTACTGTAACCCTTGATATGTGAATGGTCCATATAGCACTCATTGAACAATTATAAGTATGCAACCCTTGCAACCATCAGAACATCATCCTAATGTTAAAGAATAAACCGTATTAAATGCTTAATTAGTTCATATAAAACCACACTAGCTACTATTCAAATGAAATTGTTCAAAATCCATATGTTGTTTTGAATTTTAATATGAATTCATACTTTTGAGTAAAAAAATGGAACCAAAATTTAAGGATGGAATAATTCAAAGAATAACATGGTTGGTGAGTTGTATTGAATCTCATATGCGTGTCGCCTAATTTTAAATAACAAAGATGCACGTTTAGATCCAATTTTGTCCATTCGTTAATGTTTAGATCTCATACGTTTCACAGGTCTTTGTAATTACTTATTACTATTATCCAACAATGATTAATTAACAATATTGGAAATTTATAAGAGGCCACCACGAACAGAAAATAATGGTATCTTAAGGAAAAGGATCAGGTACAAAGTTGATATTTTGGTACAAAATACAAACTAATCATAGCCCTTGCTTGATCTTGTGATTGAATGGATGAGATTAAATCTTGATTTTTGGGTTTTTGTGTGTGTAACTAATTATAAAATAAACCTGACGAATTATGTCGTCTTTTCATTTTTCGGCTCGAATTTTGATGAATTATAAAATAAACTGACGAATTATAAAATAATTTTGACAAATTTTGTATTTTGTACCAAAAATTTACTTTGCACCAGATCTGGCTTCGGTATCTTAATACTCAACTGATAAACCAGACAAGTTAACCCACTCATATGTGTTGATAAGGAGAGGTTGGTGACGAGTATATTTTTAATCTTTAGGAGTATGCCGAACAATCACGATCCTCTTAGATGTTAAACAATATCTCTATAACTAGTAAGATCAAGTCAAATTTAATAGAATCAACAACAACAACAAAAAAGTCAAATTGAATAGAGATGCATAAAATTAGACCGGATCGTAAATACGGATTGGATCGAACCAAAATTTACGGACTGGTTCAGGATTGGACTGTAAAAATTGATGCTCCACGGTCCATCTTTAAAGAAATTTTTGGTTCATCGGTTTGATTCAAATCGTAAAATTCTGGTCCGGTCCCGATTTACGGTCCGTATTATAATGTATAGTAATGGTCTGATCCAATTCACGGTCCACCTTTATAATAAATTACGGTTCACCGGTCCATCCCGGAACACATAAAGTCGGATCCGGTCGATCTATGGTCTGTTTTATCAAAAAAAAAAAAGTGGTCCATCAGTCTAATTCGCACTGTAAAATTCCGGTCCGATCCATTCCAGATCGAACCGAATGTGCATCCCTATAATTTAAAGGAGTAAAATAAGCTTGTGTATCATATAAGACGAAGGTGTTTCCGTTCAGCCTCTTAAGTTGTTGTCCTTTTTGTAAAGAGTTGGAATGAGATGGTTACATCTATTAGTGCTGTGACTATAAAAATAAAGCATGATGAAATTAGAGATATGATTATCAAAAAAAAAAATTAGAGATATGATTATCAGCGACCAAATTTGCATGAATGAGTCAGATTCTATTTTAAAAGCAACTTTCAATGTTGGAAATGGAGGCAGGTCAAAGTCTAATTCAAGATCTATCAAAAATATTCAAAAAAAAGTTCCAAGCATAATCAATTTTGTGACAAGCGGGTGAACAAATATTGTATCCTTGCATTTTTTTTTTCTTCCTATCATCACTATTTACTTATTCATAACATTGGACTAGACGATACGAAATATTTCTTTTAATTGTCAATATTATTATCATGAAAAACCAAAGGCAAAACTATCAAAATGAAGGAAAACGGAAGAAATTTGGAAAAGAAGAGACGAATACCCACAATGTTATTAAGGTTACTTGATACGAAAATATGCAGTCCAAAGTCTTGACATTATATTTCAAGTACAAGGTAACGGCCGTGCCCATCAATCACCTTCGCGAGGAGCCTTGGCTATAGCTTGTATGAGGATGTAGCCTCAAGCAAATAAAGAGTTTGAACACACAAGTATTCCAAGAATATGTGAACATTGCCCTTTTGACTCGCCGTGCTTCTTTGGGAACATTAAAGGTCCAATTTTCAGTATCAAATAATGTCAGGAGATTATCAGCGCCACCACAAGAAGGAACTTGTAATTCATTAGACAAGGAAAGGGCACAGGTAAATAGTTCGATTTACACAAGCCAACAATTTCAGCTTTAAAAAACACCACTAGGAAATTCCATAAAATTGAGGAAGTAAAATAATATTACGGTGGGATTTGAACCCTCAACTTGGCATTTGCAAAACTAGTGTTCAAGATCAACGAACACACCCACCTCATTAGCTCATAAAATTAACTTTTGATTATAAATAACTAAGAACTGATGACTAAACAATGAAATATAATTATTCTAGCTCACTTGTCTCTGTAATACTTTTTGTCAACATCTGTAAAGACCAATTCTTGACATCTGATTATCCCTGCAGCCCCTCCAGAGCACAACCACCTCTCACTGCCCTTGTTGATGTTCCATCGCACTCTATGCATAGCCAATATCTTAGGCTGAAGGCCACTAGGCTTGACGACGGCTGATTTTACTGTGTTTCCTTCATTGGTATTCTTCTCCCCGGCTACGTGGCATACCATTGCCAACTCATGTTGGGGTTTCTCCCCATCCCTAATCTTGGAAAGAAGACCAGCGGATGCAGTCGGGGAATGATGATCATGTCCCGAATCATCGCCATTGCATAAGGCTGCCAGTAGAGAATTGTAAGGTCAGTAGTTTGAAATTACTAGAAACCATAGAGATTACAGAAGGAATGTTTACCAAGTGTTTGGTTGTCTGACGGCGGTGCTTTTAACTGTTGATAATTGGTCTGCGGCTGATTACACAAACCTACGAGGGCTCGCATGGATTGGGGCCCGTAATTTGGTTTCTTCAACTCGGCAGGAGTATTTGAGGGGGGCGTGTTGACTGTTAAGACTGAATCATTTCCGGTCAGGGACCAAAAGAGAAAGTGTGGGACACGATTCCGTGAATGATCTTTCTCTACTGCTTTTGTAGTTAGCTGAATACAGAGAGGAAAACGATGAAGTGCTTAAGAAAAGACATAACATGGCGTAAGCATGAAAGCTAAAGCTACACAGGTTGCTTCATCAAAACATTTATGCTTCTATTTTTCTGTCGTTTGAATCTCCTGAAGGATCAGATTCCAACATTATGTGTTTTGTAATTTGGTAGAAATTATGTCAGCATGTTGTTTACTCTTTTAATGTCCACTTGTCACTAAACTTCACATCCGAGGACTAACAAAGAAGCAAATAGAGAAACTTGATAACTAGGGCTTTGATGTTTTTTTGATTTCCTTATTTTTTTATTCTTTCCAGGGGTTGAACCGACCTTCCTAGTCATTCGACCAAGACTATGATCACTAGTCCTTCGGAAAAAATTATGAATAAATTTTGTACCTACGAAAAATTGAAAACAAGCTCTCTCAAACATAACACACTTATCTAACCACTAGGCTACAAAAGTTGTCTTAGTGAAACAATCTAGTGGAAACATGGAGATCTGAAATCTGAACATACCTGGAAGCGAACGACAGTACCATCTGCACTACAATATGCAGCCATCCCTGATAATATTTTAAAACAAAACATTTAAGAGAGTGTCATCTACGGCAAAGAAAATTCAAGCATAATATTTCTTCTTTCATTTCAAGACAAGGTTTCATGAAATTGATAATGCATGTAGATGAGTGAAAAGCAGCAACTGCGGTACCTGTAACCCTTGATATGTGAATGCTCCATATAGCACTCATTGAGCAATTATAAGTATGCAACCCTTGCAATTTTGACCCAGGAAAAGGCTTTCCAGTAACGGATGTATCATCTGAGGCCTGTGACATGCTAAGGAGCTTCAAGGATCCATCATCGGAAGATATAACGACACATCTGTAAACAAAGGGGAAATACAGAATTATGAAACAAAACGACAAGCTGACATCAGTTCCGCCGAGAGATTGTGGAGAGTTCTACCTAGGGTTTGGCATCCAATCCAGGCTATAAACCCTGAGTAAAGGAAGAGTCCAAAGTGGATGGAATGGATCACTGCAAAAACACGAAAGTGTGCTATAAATTCATATTCAAGTACCACAAGAACACACAGTAGGAAATTGCATTTCTCAAATGCAACCTTCACACGTGCATTATGTTCACACTAAGAATGCTTAGTT
Organism: Rhodiola kirilowii; assembly: GCA_033675215.1. NCBI lineage: Eukaryota > Viridiplantae > Streptophyta > Magnoliopsida > Saxifragales > Crassulaceae > Rhodiola > Rhodiola kirilowii. Next base: position 43,837,650 of record CM066195.1, on the reverse strand, counting down.
TCATGGCACGTCATAAGAGTTGGTTTTAGATAAAAACAACACACTCAAGAGACCACTCATTATCAAAGGTGTTTCAGGCTTACCGTAAGTCCCAAAATTTAAGGCCAGTATGTCCAGCCGTAACTATTACTTTTGCATCTTCTCCGTCCCTGATAGAATGAAACAGGCAGGCAAAATGAGATAGTGTACATATCATAACCTATCCTTCTGATCGGTAATTGTGCACCGGCAAATAGCACACAAGTTTATCTAAGGTTTATCGGAAAACTCATGATTTAGAGTTCAAGAATGATAAAATATGTGGGTAAAAGATGCGAACACAAAATTAAACAGGTGAGAAAAAAATGATATGTTACTTTTCAGCTGGAGCCCAGGAGACTGCTCGAATAGGGGTTGTATCTGCTCGGAAGCAGAGCAAAGGTCGAGTGTCTGCAAGTGAAAACTTAATATCAGTTGGCGATATATTGCTCAGTAAGCTGAGAACGAATAATAGAGAACAAGGGTATATGATGAAGCACCCGCTACTATATATCTAGTCATTCATTGGGTGAGCATGCTGATAAGCAGAGCTCATGAAATCAGTATGCAATCAGACTAAACAGTGCGAACTGAACCGAGCTGCAAATTACCTTCACAAGGATTTCCTTCAGAGAACTTCCACACTGCAACCTAAAGAAAATGGTCAGTCATGTTACGGATTTGATCAAACTCAAATGGTGAAAGATAAACTCATCCATCAAGCCAAAAAAGTAAAATTTTAAAACAGGATCTTATTATATATAAAAAAATCAGTATCTTATTGAACAAAGGCAGTGCCCACTGCCCACCCATACTAATTCTATCCGCTCAACAAGTAAATGAGCCCTTACTGGCACGGTGGCACCTCACAGCATCAATAATTTTATGTATTACCTAAGAAATATAAATAATGAAAGAGGAAAGAGATAAACATCTTTTGTCTAAATTCAAAGTTTACCATTCCATCATGGCATCCAGCAAGTAATAAATCATGAGGAAAAGAAGCTGACCACTCCACTGTCAAAGGGATGCTGCAGAAAAATGAAAAGTGAATCAACATAACCACTTTAGAAAAACATTTCATGTTGACGGTTTACCATTCGGTACCCAGTACCAGTACCTAATGTGAAGCAATGAATATAAGAACAACACTACCAAATAACAGCTGACAATTTTGATATAGCCTTAGAATTTTTCTTTAAAATGCAGAACAAAACAAGAACAGAAAACTCATCACAGATTCCACCATGAATAATCTTTTTCCTTCAAATAAAACTGAAAATATCCTTCTTGTGGTCTTGTTCTCAGGCCAAAATCAACAAATTGTTTTTTTTTTTGCAATCAACAGATAGCAAGCTGCTTAACTGATCATATCAAACGTAGTACTGAGTTCCTTCTTTGTCCCCTAATAAAGACTTACTAATTAAATATAGTAGAGATTTTTCAATCAAGATACAGTTGAACCCTACCTTTCTCTGCCTCCAAACTTCAGCTTTGAGCACTTGAATACAGGTTTCAACTTTATGAAGCGAGGATCAGTGCCCTCTGTACGAGAAGAAGAGAAGACATCACATACTATATTAGGCAAAGGGACATCCCACCTGCATTGCAAAAAAATGTCACCAGTAAATATATAACATGCAGAAAATTTCCAAACAGTAACTACGTCACTGGCATGCAATATTATTACAGAGCTGATGTTTGTTGTTTTCATACTAACGTTTATAATAAAAGGAAGAAGAATGACATATAGTCGTTCCGGTATGTCATTTCATAAGAATACTTGTAAATGATAGGAGATTGGACATTTGAAACACTCAAATATATTAAATCTAACTTCAAAAGGCAGAGACAAAAATCAACAGATGATATGAAGAACTAACACTTCCAAAGATCCATTGCCAAGCACGACAGCAAGATAGCCCATCCTGAGCTTGCAATGTGACACATGTGCAATGGGTCTCCATTTCACATCCCAAGCAACTTTTCCATTGTGAGCTAGGCATAAGATTAGCCTTGGCGCCGCAATGTCCTGAGGGATGATGAGATCAGTTGGAAAATTTTCAACTTGCTCACCCGAAATGGCATTACATAATGGAAGTGGGCCTAGATCAACAGTGGTGGTGGAGAGATATTTGGTATCTTGTGTACATGGGCCCATATTCGTAGCATCTTCACCACTCAGTTCGGTTCTATTGGCTCCCGCAAAATGGTATTCCTTCTCATGTTGAAATACAGAACAACATGCAGGCAACTCTTCACTTACATATTTCTGTTGCCTAACCTGTGTTTCATGGACATCAGTTTCAAGATCATACCTCATAGTACAATCTGTATTGTCAAAGTGAGTCATGCTCTGTTCAGGTTTGCTTGAACAGGCCTTGACAGTTTCATTATATTGCACTGTTTTGGCAACTTTGTGGCGTCGAACATATGTCCTTATTGGTTGGGTTGATCTGTCCCTATCTCGCTTCAATGGTAGAGAAACTCCAGAATCATCATCACTGAAATTAACAACACGTTTTGGCATAAATTCATCAACAGAAACAATATCACTGCTTTGCAAGGTAGTACGCGTCTTTCCCATTGAATTTGTTGAAGTAGATTGTTCCACTGGAACTTCATACAATGTAACCGGTTGGGGTGACTGTTCCGTGAAATATTGAACCAAGGCTTGATTGCAGTCGTCATTATCGACTAAGTTCAAAGAATCAGAAGTACACAAAGCATTTATAGATTCAGGTAGCATCTTGTTTTGATTCCTCATTTGTTTCTTTGACTTGGGCAATTCGTTCTTTGCACTCCTTGTCAAACTATCGGTAAATGTCGATTTCCCCCCAAAATATGCATCCTTAGCAGAGTGATACCTTATAAGTTCATTATGTTCACCTGTTCCATTCGTAATCTCACTCGCAGGCTTCTTTCTCGGCCGTCCCCTTTGCTTTGGTGTTTTTTGGACACTTGATTTTTCTTTTGATTCTTTAGCAGAGTGATGCAGGGTAAGTTCATTATGTCCACCTGTTCCATTCATAATGTCACTCACGGGCTCCTTTCTCGGCCGTCCTCTTTGCTTTGGTGTTTTTTGGACACTTGATTTTTCTGTTGATTCTTTAGTAGAGTGATACATGATAAGTTCATTATGTCCACCTGTTCCATTCATAATGTCACTCACAGGCTCCTTTCTTGGCCGTCCTCTTTCCTTTGGTGTTTTTTGGTCACTTGATTTGTTTGTTGATTCTTTCTTAGGTCTTCCCACGGGTCGAATGAGCAGAGCATCTTCAGATCCACTGGGTATCTTATTCGGTCTCCCTCTGCCCTTACAATGAGATTTTTCAATGGAAAGTTCTTCCATACCTTCATTTGATTTGACATTCACACAACACCATATCTGAACGACTCCCCTGCCTCTAAGTGGAATACCCAATTTATGATAAGATGACCCAGGAGGATGAGCAGCAACAGCAAGGAACTGAAAAGTTAAAAGAACTATTAGTCAAATATGGGAAATTAATATAATGCTTCAAGAGGTATAATTATTTCCTGCAAGCATAAAGTCTAAGGCTGAGCAAGCCACATCTGTCACTCACACGTCCTATTTTGTGAGGACCCCTTATTTTACTCATACAATCCTTGACAATGCAACACTAGTTTCTTTTTCTGGGATAACAGAGTTCCAAACGTCTATAATGTTACATACTGAAAACACTATCAAGTGCCAATTTCTAAAAGTCTCCAATTGCAAAAGAGGACGTTAACGGGTGTTAATTTACTTTATATCACAAGTATCAAACAGATCCGAAGGGGACCATTATATTACTCTTTTTTATTCAAAACATATGTTATTAGTAGAAAGACCTACAGAAATGTATATAATGACGGGAGTGAAGGTATCACCTCGCAGTTGGCATAATAACCAGAGTCTGGGCGGACTTGCGGGCACCAATCCAGTCCCCATATAGGCCCTCCACAGTATAAAATGAAGTCTGTGCTGTCAAAAGAATATTTCCACAGTACTTTATAGATATTGACAGAAGGAACATTGAAGTTGCTGCCTGCTGGACAGCCTTAATTATTACAATCAAACTATCATAGGTCGTGTAGTGTAAGTAGAACTTTGTACCTGGATTTTGGGGACTTAGAAGTTGTAGAAGTTGAATGCGTGTCCTGAATCAACAAGTAAACTTAATAATGAAACATTTTGTGTGATACGCATGTTATTGCAACAAAAATAAAAGCAAACACTTTACTGAACAAACATCTTACAGATATATGCTACCTTTGGCAATGCAGCCACAGAATATTGAGGCAATATTATCTCATTTGTGGCATATCCACTATGAGACCTTTTAGTTTCAGGAGAGAAGTTAACAGCCCTAGGTTTGTATGTGTAATCTCTCCAATGCCTGATCACAAGCAGAATGACAATTGATAAACGAATGTAAAACCACTAGAAAAAAAATTCTTGAATTAGACAAGAGGAAATGGATGCTTCCGGATGCATGAGGAAATCATGTACCCTTCTTCTATTAAATGACATTCATAACGAAAGAACACAATATCTTGAACAAGACATCAAATACCATCTTAAAGCATCACCAACTACCTCTACAACACAGTTCACTCAACTTTTTGTTAATAAAATAACATAATCTGCACAAGCAAATTTGGCTATATGTCCCCAAGCACACACCGCCTGAACATTCACAAACTTGTTCCATTTCTAAATTGTTGTTGACAATCGAACTAGCATATAAAAAACGAATCAGGGAGTACATCAGACGTTACCTTAGGAAAGTGATAGAGGATCCTACTCGTTTTATCTCATCTTTGTCAAAATGATCAATATCCGGCTCACCACAAATTCGAAAAATAGTTTGTGCGGCTTGCAAGTGATTATCAGCTGAATCATCAAATTCCAGCACTTGAATACCATCAACAGACTCCATCATCCTGAAAAGTTATCACCAAATTATCGTAAAATTTAAAACCGGTGAATCTGATAATAACAAAGATTTTACAAAAATGAACCGAGGAACAAAAAATGCATGAATTTTACAATTCACCCAATAAAGCTCAAAACTTGACACACATTCAGCAGAAAAAAAAAAGAGAGAGAGAAGATAACACAATGTCAACCAAAATCAGTCTTTTTCATCAGTTCAACAATGCCAACTCACCACTGCTATCATAAGGCTTGAAGTTTACTGCCAGTTGTATTATTTTGTATCAGTAGTCCAGGTTTCGAATGAGATAAAGTTTCCCTCAATGAAAGAGGTTTCCTCTGTAGTTTTCTTCTAGCGGACAGCTTCTATTTCTGACGCAGGCATTATGCATTGGTATGAGAATCGATTGAAGATGGATTGCAGACTGGAAATTAGGGATTGCAGCTGAATCTGATATGAAATTAGGGATTGCAGACTTACTTGCGGACTGGAAAACTTGCGAACTAACGAATTTGCAGTGGTATGAGAATTCGATTGAAGATGGAAGGTTGCTTTGTGTCAACTGTCGATTAGAGTTTGCGGAATGCGGAATGCGGAATTGCCCCTTGCTGAAATCTATCGACTGTCGTCTTCGTCTAAAGTTCTAACGATTTTTATGTGGTTTTTTTATTGTTTTATATATTTATTTAATAATTTATTTTACATTTGGGCCGGTCCTGCAGGCATATGGTAGAAAAACTTGTACATACATATTTCAGCACTTTCTTGTGCGCTGCTTAATCTTGTGATCTCTGGAAGCTTCCAAACGTCATCTAATAAGAACAAATAAAATACAGCTGATTTTTTGATGATCAAATCGGCTGGAAATGAATAGGATGACAAAAGGGTTTATCTCTCTTTTTTTACTTTTCTGATAGATTATTGATACGATAACTCAAATCAAGTTGAGTAGTCATCGAGTCGAGCATCCGAAAATCTTTTGTCATGGCCCGTTCCCCTCGGCACCTTCCACATTATTGAAGAGAATATAATATGTGCCATGTGGGCAATGAGTGTGTGGAATTAGGGCTTATGAAATTAGGGTTTATATAGGCTGTTAACTGGACTATGGAAATTGACGTGGTAGTTGGTATATATTACAATAGGTAAAGACGGCTTGGTAAACTGACGAAGAGGAAGGTTATTATTTTACATTCTGACCTAACAAGTTTATGATAGTATAAAATTTGAATCTCTAGGTTTCAATTTTTACAAATGGGCCCCTTGATGGGATTTGCAATGGGACAAATTTATGGGCTACAAATGAAATGAACATTATACATGCACAGTCGTGGAGGATCGATGTTGTTCACAGGATGGGATTTGAGAGTCACTGGTTGACGAGTGGCCGTGTGTTGTTCCAGAGCCATTGTCGAGCAGGGCCATCCAACAAGGGTGATACCTACAGCATAAGTATATGAGGATATGAAAATGGCTTATTGAGTTGGACTGACACTGCGAGAAAGAGGTTGTTTTTCTCTCACCTTCTCCCAGACTTGAGAGTGGTAATCATCAACCCATTTGACTTCTGCGGGAGAAATTATTGACAGGTCGATTAATTTTGCCTGCACAGAATATAAGCCAGCGGAGAGGGTTAGAAAGCAGTAGGGGGGACTAGGGAGCACAAATAGGACACAAAAAGTGAACTTGAAACTCCTTTTAACATTCTAAAAGACTTCTATGATCTCTCAAATTCTCGATATGTAATGCTGATGTAGCAGCTATTAGCAAAATGTTTTTCGTCATTACAATTTACAAACATACCTGCATGGGAAAGAATGTAAGCTTTTCAAAACCCAGATATTCAATTCCACCGAAGTGATTGGGGGTATTGGCAGCTTTTACATGGAGAAGATTCTGCACATAATGAATTAGCAATGTACGTTAGTCGTTAGTTACTACTCTATGCTTGTCACTACTAGTGACTCACTAGTACAAGTACAAGAAACAGTTCATTGGACAGGGTTGAGATCTCATGAGAAGTAACAAATTTAGTGAGAAATGTCAAATGAGAAGTAATCACAACCATTTAATTTTTGATCCAACAGCCCTTAATTTTCAGATTTTTTTAATCTTAATATATATATTATATGTTCGTACGGGCATCATTGTAAATTTATATCCATGTAATTACCGGTGTTACGAATTTTGTTCTTTAAGTCTACGAATTTTGATCTTTAAGTTTTACTATTTTTACATTACAAATTTTATTCTTTAAATCTACGAATTTTGATCCTTTATTTTTTATTTACCTTACGAATTTTGTTATTTAAGCTACGAATTTTAATTACTTCTCATTTCTCACCAAATTTGTTACTTCTCATATGATATTTTCCCTCATTGGACAATAAATCAGTATCATTTGAAATAGCCAATGTTTGCATACAGTTTTCCTTATCAAGTATTAGTTCCAAGTGCAGCCCAAATTAACAGAAACTTTCCAAGTCATCAACCAAATTTCCTATTACTCCAATATATCATTCTATTATAATCTTTCTACAGTCTACACTCTTAAACAGCATATCAGCTATATAAACATCTCGATCAGTGACTATCATTAATGTTTTGTTTGATATTATATTACCAGTTGATTTTCAAATATTTTGGATTGAATAAAAAGTTCAGCATGTTGATGATCAAAGACGAACCTCAATCCTTATGCCAAATGAGTGATCTTCATAATAGCCAGGCTCATTACTGACAATCATGCCTCTCTGCAGTGCAGTCATATTTCCAAAGCGAAAGCTGATACTTTGAGGGCCTTCATGAACATTCAATGCAGCTCCTACTCCATGTCCGGTCCCTAAAGAAGACAATCACACTCGTATTATGCTTAAAAGAGTTGAGTTAGTGCAACTTAACAGAACCATGAAGGTCAAAGTTGAAAAGGAGAACTACCATGCCGGTAATCAAGGCCAATCTTCCAAAGAGACGAACGGGCAAAGGCATCCAATACAAAACCAGGTGTGTTTTCAGGAAACACTGCTTGATCAAGAGCAATATGCCCCTGCAAATAAGAAGCATTCTGCACATGAGTTTATTGTTAACTCGTCAATCCTCTACATATGATATCCGTAGAAGAGAACTATTTGCAAGTAGCTATAAATCACCCGTTAACATCTTTGATGTCATATTTTAGTAACATGATGAAGTGGCATCTGATATAAATGCAAAATGAATAGCAAAGATAAACATTTAAAGTTTTTTTTTATGGAAAGATAAACATTTAAAGTTAAAAACAATAATTTTGAACCTGAAGGACTCGCGTGAAGCATTCTTTCTGCCTAGCTGAAGGTTCACCTAAATGCACTGTTCTGGTTATATCAGTTGTTCCATCAATGTACTGAGCACCACTGTCTAACAAAAGGAGTTCTTTATCATTCACTACGCTGCAACTGTCTGGTTCTGCTCTATAGTGTATGATTGCACCATTGGCACCTGAGCCTGATCAGGTTGATATACATGTCACTAAATCTTAAAAATATCTCCATCAGGTTTCAATTCGAAACAAAGAACGATAAAAAGAAAATATAAACTCGAAGGGCAGTCATCCCAAAATATGCAACTCCTTGAGATTCCCAAAGAAACAATGAAATCGTATTGCAACATACCACATATGGTGTCAAAGCTTGTGTCTATAAAACCAGATTGTTCTGATCGGAACTGAAGAAGCTTGTCAGAAGCATCTACCTCCGTCAGTAGCACTCCCTTACCAATTTCATCTTCTATCCACATCCAAAAATGCACTAATGCCGCCGCATCTCTACACAGAAGCACCACACAACAATGAGTGATAAGTTATAATATCTCCTAGAATACTCTTTAGTCTTTACTAGTACATCAATATCAGCAAGCGCTTTCGGAGGAACAGTTTACCTGAGATGAGAACAGCGCATCCCATCAAGTTCAGCATCATTCTTCACTGCCTTCGCCAATGAGATGGGAGATGGCTTATAAATGGCATCCGGTCCTGTTTCACCATTTGAAACTGGTTTCTTTTTCCTTTTTATTCTATCGCACGCAGACTTAAAGGTGTTGACTATAGCGGCATTTAAAGATGACTTGTCCAGCCAAAGGATAGCCCCTTTTGCCACCAAGCTGGAAAAAAATTGTAAGAGAGATGAGTAAACACTTACAGACTAAAGAAAATGCCATTTGATGATCTTTCCAAATTAGTTTTGCTACGTGTATGCGAAAAGTGACTACAACCACTAAAATTTGATGGAACTGTTTCTGTGTCACCTTTCAATTTCAGAGAGGATCAAATCATACGGCCTCAGCTCCACGTTTGCACTCTTCAAGTGATCCATGACTTCTGGGGTAACTTTTGACTTTTCAGTAAATAACAAAGCGCCATTGATGTCAACAACCAAGTATGCATAGAAAACAGGTGAATGTGGAACATCGTTTCCTCTCTGCACGAAATTATGAAAAACAACAGAATTTCACAACTTCATCTGGAACAAGGATATGGAAGATGAACCAACAACCAACCAAAAAGTAATAAAGCGTATTGACTCCGATCCCATAACTAACGTCTAACAGTACTGATTGAGGGAGTTCCATAAACATAATAACAAACCACATTATTTCAAAAACCAACGACAGAAAATTTAAAGTAGAATGAAATTAGACAATTACCAAGTTCAGAAGCCAAGCAATCTCATCAAGCATAGATATCACTATAGCAGAAGAGCCAGCACCCTTGAGTTCATATCTCAGAAAAGTCAACTTGGAAGCCACATCCAAGCCAGCATATTTCAGATCATGTACCCTAATTGGCTTACTTGGTGGTTTCGGCCTTGATTCTTTCCATATTTCATCAACGAGGTTTACATTTGAAAGGTATACTAGCTCATGGTTCTTCTTCGCTATGGCCTCCTTCAGTTCCTCAGCAGCATCATAAGAAAACAGAAACTGTTCCCTTCACAATACAGATGACGGTGGCTCAGAACATGAAATGAACATTGCGGTAAGAATATACTTGCCCTGATAATCATAAGAAATAAATGCGAAAGACAACCATACAGTGTCATTCAACACAAGATGTCAATGTCACTAACCGGATCAATTCCTACTTTACAGCCCGGAGATAGGACGTCATTCAGCCATTCACTAGTGGTAGGAACGCCCTGACTTCCTGCCCGCATTAGAGTCCAACTTGCGTTTAACTGCTTCTCTGCCTAGATAAAACGAAATCCATCAACCCTTGGAAAAAAAAAAGTAAATAGCCAGCATACAGCAAACTTCAACTCCACTAAATACTCTCTTCTTATTCAACAAAAAGAAGATAAAGAAACGCCATTCCAATTAATGCAAAATGCATCGAGACCCAGTAATCTCATAAACATCATGAGATTACAAACCTGTAGAAAATATCGGCCATCTGTCCAAAGAGCAGCTTTATCCTTAGTAACAACAGCTGTGCCAGCACTTCCAGTAAATCCAGATATATAAGTCCTTCTCATGTAGCATTCAGCAATGAACTCACTCTGCAATGCAAACCAAAAATACACACACCTAAGTCCAGAAAAATATTTTTTATTTTCTTAAAATGTCATGGAAACTATAGAACACAAATGCAAATGAAAGTATACCTGATGAGCATCTTGAGAAGGTATAACATATGCATCGATTCCAAATCCAGGTTTCGCAAACAGCTCACGAAGCGCACGAAGCTTCTCATCCGGCTGAGAACTGGTTCGCTTCTTCCGAAGCTCTGAAGACGGCTTCGCCGTGATCGAAGCACAGCTCCGAACCGCAAATCGCTTGCCTAAAGGTAACGAGTACTTCACACCACTCCCGACTCGCGTCGAAAACGCCGACGATGCAACCAGAAACAGCGAGCAGCGCGAGCAAATATGCGGCGATAGTCGAGTGATCGGAGTCGACAACGAAAGCGTAGTCGACATATTCGGCGACGGAAAGATCTGCTATTAGCGATGACGACGATAACGTCTGTGGAGGAGCGATTGGCTGAGAACGGAGACGAAGACGACCAGGCATGAAACGCTGCGTCACATTTTTACCTTTTTGCCTGACTAATGCAATTCAATCGGTTATCGGTTTCTACTAACTTTCAGGACTGTGACACGTGTCTTCGACCTGTAAATTGCTACTTATTGCCTACGACTACAAAAATAACAAAAAGAAAAAAGTGAGATTTTTTTATTTAATTTTTGATCGGTATAGTATTATCTTCTTTTTCGCTGCTTCAGATCGGAGCGTCGAGTGATCAACAATGGCGATAATCACCGAGGAAAATGAGAAGGTCGAGAAGCAGCAAGCCGGGTCGTCGGCGTCAGCGTCGAATTCGGAATCTAGGAAACCCGATACTGTTCTACGTCCTACTACGAGAAGCATAAACCCTAACCCCTTCAACTTTTGGTTCTACTTCACTCTCGCGGTCTCACTCGTCACTTTCTTCTTCGCATTCCTTTCGTCATTTCATAATTCACGAGATCCGAAGACGTGGTTCCTCGGCCTGCCAAATCACCTGCGCCAGCACTACGCCGAGGGTCGGACCGTGAAAGTCCAGACGAGCCCTAACCACAAGCCCATTGATGTGTTTGCTTTAGAGAAGCGATCGGATTCGGATTTGGATGAGAGTGTGTTAATAGTGCACGGACTGGGGTTGAGTTCGTATGATTTTCGTGAAGTGGTGGCGAAGTTAGGGTTGAGGGGTGTGCGTGTTGTGGCGGTTGATCTGCCTGGTTCGGGGTTTTCTGAGAAGTACACGATTGAGGTTGACAATGTGGCGAAAGGAGTGTTTGGGAAGCTGTGGAATATTTACAGCTTGATCAGAGAGAAGGGAGTGTTTTGGGCGTTTGATCAGATGGTGGATACTGGAGAGATTCCGTATGAGGAAATTGAGAAGCTGGTGATGAGTAGAAAGAGTGTTAAGGTGTTGGAATTAGGTTCCGAAGAGGTTGGGAGAGTTTTGGGGCAAGTGATTGATTCGTTGCATTTGTCACCTGTGCATTTAGTTTTGCATGATTCGGCGTTGGGAATGTGTGCAAATTGGGTTGTGGAGAATTCAGGATCTGTAAAAAGTGTGACTTTGGTAGATACTGATTTTAACGCAGCACCTGCATTACCTCTTTGGGCGTTGAAATTGCCTGTTGTCAGGGAGTTTGTTTTGAGGCTTTCGGGTTTGTATGGAAAGCTTGTTAACACGTGTTGTTCTAGGACAATTGACGATTTGAATATGGAGGCTCATAGAATATTCTTAAACAGCAAAGATGGATGGGAAGCTGTTGTTGGAATGGGCAATAGACTGAATCACAGTTTTGACTTGGCGCAATGGGGTGGGTTGGTGGAGTTGAAAAATGTTCCTCTGCAAGTTGTTTGGTCTGGTAGCTGGTCTGAGGAATGGAGGAACCAAGGCAGACAAGTTGCGCTTGCACTTCCCAATGCTAGATTCGTCAAGCATTCTGGTGGCAGATGGCCTCAGGTTAGACTTTCACATGTATTTTGGTTGTTCTTTTGCAGATCTATTTCTATTTTTAACTTCCATGTAGCTAACCCAAAAAAATTAATTCAGAAATAAAAAATGATATTACTTTCCTCTTAATGAATATAGTTTTTCGTTTAAACCAAGTCTTAGCTTTTCAGTTCGTTTAGTATTTTTTGCGAAGCTTGTTTGTGTGTCTTAACCTCTTGTAAATTTCATGAATGAAGAGAAATGCTATTCTCAGTAGTCACTAGTCAATACCCATGTATATGAGATGGATCCAAGCTTATGGCCTTAAGGGTGTAGAGTTATCCTATGTAGCACGAAAACCTCAAATGGCAAGGGGTTTCCGTTTCAGAATTCAGAAACCTGGAAACCTCAGTTGACCGTTTCTTGAGGTTTCTGAAACGGTCAACCAATCAGAAATTCTTAGGGCACGGCAAAAAACCTCCGGAAACCTCTAGAAACTTAATTTTGTATTTTATTTTGGAAAATTTTTGAAAAAAAAAATGAATTTAAAATGATAAATGGAATTATTTGAAACTAAAATTTGATTATTATATAGAATCATAATATTATTTATATTTAATATTGCTGTTTCCTGCAGTTTCTTTTTTCCTATTTTTTGAAGCCGTTTCGTGGTTTCTTGCGGTTTCCGTTTATGTTTTCGTGCTACATAGGAGTTATCTACTCATCTACTGTATTATGTTAAACTAGTCTTGGGCTATTGGCTCATTTTCAGTATGACCTGTTTAGTGTTTACTCATCTTATTCCTCCGCCTTTTCCAATTAACCAAATGGAACTGACTGATATAATATCTTGACACTTTAGAGGTCGTTGTGTATTTGAGTGTGATTGTGTGGACATGCAATGATACAGTAGCTGGGAACTGGACTAATCAGACTATCTTTTTTCCGATTCTTTGGTTTCAATAGTTAGGGTCAACTGCTATATGTTCTTCATGCTGACTGTTCACTTTTAATTAAAAGATTGAAGAAATTTTCATTATTTATCTGTTTTGAAACCGCTGCCCTTATTTGTTTTCGTTTTCCATATACAAGCTGTATCACATTCAATGATACTGTGCTCTCGTGTATTTAACTGCTGCCACTTTCATACCAGGACAAGGCAGCAGCTGATATAGCGGAGGGAATAGCCAGCTTCATCTTCTCCTTCTCAAAGACAATCAAACCAGTAGAGGTCAAAGAGCTTGTTCAAGAGCTTATCCCAGAACACGTCCAGAAAATCTTTGATAATGCAGAAAACCAACAACATCCTCATCACGACAGCCATTCGCACGAGGACACCCCAGGTTATGTAGACGACTATGGCCTAGGTCATGGGTGGGCCAGCTGATTTTTTAATCTTTCTTATTAAGACGCCAGTGGAGTGTTGTAACCCCTTTATATGGCGATCTGGGTGTGCTAGGTGTGTGAGTGTGAGTGTGAGAATGCTTCTTGTTGTCTTGTCTTGTGTTGTGCCTTCCTGTCTCTTGTATTTTTCAAAATTTTGGTGCCTGAATTAAATGAGTTCATAGTTTTGGGGGTGGAATTCCAATCGAGGAATACGTTAGGGACTCTTTCATAATTTAAGGAAATTAATCTAACGTACGCCAAATACACGCTGCGCAAGTTAGCATGCATCGACGCAACGCTAAAGTGAGCCAATCGTTCTTTCTCTCTCCTACGTTATCTGAAAAATGGGATGTGGTGGTGAAGAAGAAGCCGATAATATCCACAGGCCAATCCTCGGCGAAGCCTCCGACGTCGACGCTGAGGCATCCGGCGCGGGAGTGACATCTCCGATGAATTCGAATTTCTCAGCTCTGACGTGCGACGACACGCTACGTCTCATCTTCGAGAAGCTCTCGATCGCCGATCTGGCTCGGGCCAGTTGCGTCTGCCGGTCTTGGAACGCCGTGGCGTCGGATAAGGAGATTGTGGCGAGTGTGTTCAAAGCGCCTTGGAAGTTGAAGGAAGTGGTTGGGACTCCGAGCTCAGGAAGCTTCTGGAGGGACAATGGAATTGGGAAGTTCGCGATATCGCATAGGATTGTTAGAGTCGACAGCGTTACGAGCCTCGCTGTGAAGTATTCAGTTCAGGTCTTTTTTTTTATCTTTCATTTTTATTTTTTTCTGATATCTCGTATCATTTTCAAGATTTTTGAAAAATAAGGATGAACTGTTTGACGCATGATGCATCAATGTGTTTGGTATATATATGATCAATGATGGTAAGATCACGGCTTAAAGCCATGCTATTTATGCCGTCTTGATAGTGGTTTCATCTTCTAAATTAGCACGCCTTGTGAATTGTGATATCAATGTTGAGAGTTTAGTCGAAAGGAAGGTTCATTTGTTCTTCGGATTAATGCTTCCTTGTCTGACATGGAAATTTTTTAGGGTCTGAAACCTATTAGGTACAATTTATGACTTATGAATTAGATATGTGTTATCTCGTATTTGGAAAATGTTCCTCAAGTTCACACTTCATGAAGTAGGCTTATCTAAACCTTCAATATTAGTGATTTTGTTGTACGATAACGCCTCAAAAGAAACGGGGTTTGTAGCCCAAAGCCATCATATATCACGCAATGTGTGTATTGAAACCATATTTGTGACAGGAAGAATGTAAAGAAAGTCTTTCTTAGTGGACCATTTGACCTGATGGACTCTACCATGTTTTACTTCAAATTATGGTTTTAATAGCCTCAGAGTATAAAAAATCCTAATTCTGATAATGCTCAACTGAGATTGATATGTGAAACTTTTGATAGTGCTCAACTGAGAATGATATGTGAAACTTTTTCTTTTTCACGAATGCAGGTGATGGACATCAAACGTCTGAACAATATGATGAGTGACCATGGCATCTACTCAAGAGAGAGATTACTCATCCCTGTTAGCAGTCCCGACATTCTGATTGACAGCACGTGCTACATTGAGCTTGACACTCATGCAAAAAGGGAAGTTGCAGTTTTGTATCCAGATGGTCGCTCCAAAGAAGATATTATCAGTACAATGAATTCAGTCACAACAAACCATGGTAAGAAAAAGATACTTGATTCGTTGAAGAGGAGCATGCAAGTTGATGATGGAACAGCCCAGTATTACTTGTCAATCTCCAATGGTGACCCAAGGGCTGCACTTTCAGAATTCTCCCAAGACCTCAGATGGGAGATGCAAGGTGGAAGTGGAAGGGCATAAATTGTTTTAACTATTATTTTCCAGTGAGGGGGTTTTCTTACTGGGAATCTGGAACAAGTGGCATGGAAAGTGAAGTCTGAATAAACAAAGCAGTATGGTAATATGAAATATCATCCTATGTTGTATCAATCTTCCTATTTGTAGATATTGTGTTTTTTGGCTGCATAAAGTCAAGCACCAACACTATGGATATCAATATGATATTATGCTGGAACAAACTATTTCCTTCATGGATGGACAATTTGGTTTGGCAATAAGATCCTTTTTAATGGTTTCTTCAACTGATGGGTAAACTCACTTGGTCATTTCTCACGTCGTTTCAGTCTCACTTTTGCATAGATTATGCCCTGCATCACTGCATGTCCGTTGCTTGAATCTGCATCAACGACTCAGGTACGTACATATATTCCATTATGCTTTTATATTTGCATGGCATTTACTGTGAACTTCTCCGCATGACATTTACACAGTCGATTCATCTAACGTTAAATAGTCATTCAGAATAAGCCCCATCCAACTAATGTTCTATAGCTATCATTGTACTTGCTAACAATTGTTTGTATTGCAAGCTTGCATATTTAGCATTATCACATTTGTGTTAATCATTGGGTAGAGTTCATCTGAGAATCTTTGCAGATGCATCATTCACAATAAACTACCAGGACAACACTCGGACCCGAATGGACCAGGGGCGGATCTATAGGCAATGGAGTGGGGGCAGCTGCCCCCAGTGATTTTACCAAAATATTCTTAGTTTTAGTGTATTTTTCGAACATGCCCCCACTGATATTTTCAATTTGCCCCCACTATATATTTGATTGCAAATATAAAGCATTTAACATAGGAATTCAATAGTGACCCAAGGACCAAAGAGTCCAAGATAAGTCTAGCCCAAAGAATCCCAACTTGTGTTAAATTGGATAGGCTTACTTCCCCTTTTATAATCATTTGTGAACTAAAGACATGTATAGGAAGCAATGTGGGACAATATGACTTCACTTACTTTTTAACTTCTTTCTTCCTTCTTTGTAATATTTGCTTTTGTCCCACATTGGTTGTTCATTACAAAACTAATATGATGAATGAGTATATATAGAGGAACACTCACACTTCAAAATCCAATCCACTCAATCCAAAGAATTTTTATGGAATTATATAGGCTAAAGTCTATTATATTCTAGTAATTCATATTGAATAATTGAGTAGTATATTGAGTATTTAATCGAGTGTATCGTCTCGTTTGAAGCCCTATTGATTGGGTTGAATAGAGCTTCCGATTAGGTGTGAGTTATAGATTGAAAATCTCGTGTCAATTGTTTACATTTGCGCCTGACTGAAGAACTGAATTGCTTAAGTTGTATTGGTTAAAAGCAAAAGTGAACTGAGTAAAAACAAGAATCGATTAGCGTATTTAAAGATTAGCCGTTCTAAGCGTATTTAAAAATTAGCCTTTAACCGTTCTCTCCAGCTCACAACAGCAAAAAAAAATCGTTGTACAATGTTGCCCCCGGTCCCAATAAATCCTGGATCCGCCCCTGGAATGGACCACAGATTCGGCTCACTTCACAACCCTCACTATTCAAGTTTGGCAGAAGACTGAGACTGAGAGGGCTATAAACTTAAAGGATGATGCGAACTTGGGCCTGCTACGGTGCCTTGATTAACAGGTAAACAGTATTGCCATTTGAGATGCTGAATGATATACAACATTGCTACTCCCAGCTTATTTTCTTTATGTATATATACCCATGTTTAATAACAATGGTCAATTACTGGCTGGCAAGGGGCGGTTGTTCCTAACTGCTTTTAATTGCCCCCATGAACAAGTAAAGGACAACCTCCACATTATTGGCCAATGCCCAGCCAGTCCACTTTTTCAAACTTTCAAATAAATTCATCATGTCTTTTTTTTTCTCCTAGACTCGAATAAAATAATGACTACAAATAGTAGATTAATGTGTCACCAAATCTGTTGGATACCACTTGCTCCCAATCTGTGTGTACTCAAATTATCAATGGAAACTAAAAAAAAACCATACAAGTTGGATAACAAACGATGACGCTGAGATGGACAAGTTACCTGCAAATCAAGACAGAGACATAATATATGTTTGATTCTGATGGACACGATTTTTCAGCCATCTAGGAAATGACAATCATTTTAGGCATTTCGTCATCTGCTCAAGTGGTTTTTTTCAAATTCATATCATAAGATGCATATCTAGATAGTTTAAATTGTCGATCTTTCATCATTTGGCTAAGACTATGACCGATAGATCACTATCTTTTGTTGATCGAGTGGTTGAGAAGATAGATAACATATTATAGGAGCGCTCGGTTGAGAACCCCTTAAAATTCGAACACCTAAGATTTTAAATTTCCTTTAAATTAAGATGCATATTCGAATATTCATCTGACACGTGTCCCACGAGCAAAGTCAAATTTGTTTGATTTGACTTTTTGTTAAATGTAATTTTGAATGTGTACATAGGTCATATGTCACGACCATCATTTTCAAATGTGCATAATGGATTCTCAATTTCTCCAAATTTGAAGGGGTTCACATTTAAACGTCCATCACTTATTTATATACTCGGGTGAATTTCAGGTATAAATCATTTTTTTATATAAATTTTAGGGTAAATTATAAAAACATTGTCTGGACTATCATCTGATTTCAAATTAGGCACCGGACTTTTCAATTTTCAATTTAGTGATTTTTGTATCAATTCGCACATGTATCAATCCTATTGATCATATCTCCAACCATGATAAAAATAAAGTTGACCAAATTTGTTAACCATAAAACAAAATTCATAAGTTTTCGACCTTAATTCCTCAAAAACACATTGAATTCGAAACAAAATCTATGCAAGTTGATGCAAAAATCACTAAATTGAAAATTAAAAAAGTTTGGTACCCAATTTAATCATTTGTGGATTTGTACATGAAATTTGTAGCTGCTGTGTATATAACATTCGTAGATTTATACAAAAAATTCGTAGCTGCTGTGTATAACATTCGTAGATTTGTACCTAAATTTTCGTAACAAATCAAAGCATTGTAGTTAGTTGAATACTTTATAAGCATCAGAAATTGTATTCACCAGTATGGATTGTTGTCATTAATGTGACCAGAGCTACATTGTACAAGCTGAGTATAAATATGTAACACTAGTTAATAGTCAGGAAAACAAACTGGATACATTTAGTGGAGATCAGAAGGAAGTGCGAAATAGAGATAAATCTAACCTTATAGAGATCCATATGCGCTACTGCCATTGTTTTCTCCTCATCTGACTGTCATTGTGTTCTTTAGTATCTGCAAAAGGGTAAATATCAGCATTGTGGGAACTGAGAACTAGTTGTTATTGCATTTGCATACCCGTAATTAGCTATGTGCAAGCAGTAAAGTGCTTCATGTTTAAAATTGGTAGTATTAAAGAGAATATAAAGAAATTTCCTTGTTTGTACGAATGTTGACCATTTGTACATCACCGTCTGCTTTGACAGTGGTTACGCATTTTGTTATATGATGCTACGAATTTTACAGTGGCTACACTTAACATTCGTATATTTCTTAACATCATTCGTACCCAGGTTCACATAATTGTACCATGCTAGACATAATTCGTAATATGCTAGACATAATTTATACCCTGTGAGACATGATTCTTACCCTGCTAGACATAAAACGGTGGCTACGCATTTTGTTATATGATGCTACGAAATTTACCATTACACACAAGTATCCAGTAAAACCTAAAATTCATATACTACTGTACTCGGAAAGCTTGGAACCGTAATATACGTCGTCGACTACTGTACTATGTTGTCGTCGGTCGTCGATTTCGCAGAGATTTGCAGCGATTGATTTTGGTTTGGGTTTTTGTGGGTTAGTGATTAGGGTGAGTGAAACGCGGTATTACTGTTTTGATAGATAATTTGGGTTCCTAATTTGCCCTTTAAGTCTAATTAGTTATTAAAAAATACGAATTTTAATCTTAATGGACCTTAATCTCGATCGTATATTCATTTGATCGGATAATTATAATTTTTTCTCATTTCTCATCTAAGATTGTATTTTTCACCTGATCACCACTCTTACCTTTTATGTGTGTCATGATTTTAAATGGTTTATAATTCATATAAAGATACTATAGTTTATATTTTATCCAGTCTTATATACTCTAACTAAACAAATATATGAAATAAATGTTTGGATGGTTAGACAAAAGACTTATAGCAATATGCATCTCACATTCATCTGAGAACTGATATATGCCAAAAAAATATTTCGTTGTCTAAATTGACTTTTAAAAGCACTCAAATAGTATCCATGTGAAAATTAAGTTTCGTCTCCAATTTGAACTATCACATCACATCCCCCATGTGATGTACAAAAATAAAAATGGTACTGCCAACTGCCTGTCAATTTATTATTAATGTTGTTTAGAAAATGAAAGCAAGAGGGTACCAGCCATACTTGCATGTTTTTAATTTCATCACGTAAAACTTTGATTTCAAATAGCTATAAATTTTAAAACCCCTAATATAATCTATGTTTATTTTAATCCTACGAGTCAGATGAAAAATGCTATGAAAATATATGGATGCCATTTTAAGATAAGTAATTAGTATATAAGTTTGAATATTTGTATTTCCCACATCTGGCGTAGCCGCCTATTTAGGTTTCGGTGTTCGATCGAGAAACTTTATATTTGGTATGCTTAAGCGAAATGAACCCTATCGAACTGAAAATGAAATATAACCGCGACTGGCCTTGCAAGGCATTGGTATCCCTCTTTAAGAAAAAGTGTATCCATTACAAATAGGAGAGAGGCTATATTATGAATTATATATAGACCGATTTAGATTCTAATAATTGAGACGAAAACTCGCGGCGAACGTGATGATTCAGTGGTGAGCAACTCACCCGGCTGCTGAAGAAGTCCGGATTCGAAGTCCCCATCCACCCTTAAGAAAAACAGAACAGATACTAAAGTGTTGAGCTTGAGCTCACAATCAAAAAAAAAATTGAGACGAAAACTCTGTCATAAAAAAGTTATTATATCAAAAAAAAAATTAACATCCTAAATACGCGTAGAGGATCAAAGCATCATTCTCAGGATTGAAAAAGAAATAAATAAAAAGCTTGCAAACAAGCAAATATTCCAACAGGAAATGGATAAGAAAAAGAAAAAGGTGCAAGGGCTTGGAGTTGTGGAACCTCATCAAAAGAATACAAAGCCAACATCGATCCTGTTTTTTTGTCTTGGGAATATTATTACTGCAAAAGAACTTGTTCCCATTTGTGTTTTAATATTCTGATTACTGTTTTACCGATTATTTGATAATAATTGATATTTCAATTTTACCACCTGGTATTCATAATGTAAATCCAAAATTTAAAAAAAAACTGCCAAAACCTCAATTACAAATCTGATTTATGACGAATCAACTAGTTTGATGCCACGCACATGTCTGCACATTCAACCGAATGGTCCAATACTCCAATCTTAACTGCTGGTCAGACCTTCTTCTTTTCTTTTCATTATTGAAGCATTGGGAATATGAATCAAAGTGATTAGAGGCCGTTTGAGCTTAAATTTATGTTATGTTAATTTAATTTATGGTATGTTAGTTGAATTTAATTTAATTTATATTATGTTAGCTGAATTTAATTTAATTTATGTTAGCTTAGCTGAATTTATTTTATTTTAATTTATTATAGTTTATACCAACCTAACATTACATCATCATCATGTCACCATCATCATCATCGTGTCAACATCATCACATGACATCATCAACTCCTTGTCACCATCATCATCATGTCACCATCATCACATCATCATCATCATGTCATCACCATCATCATGTCATCGACATCATCATCATCATGTCATGTCACCATCATCATATTACTATTCATCATCATGAATACTATTCAGCATATTACTGTTCATCACCATCATCATATTACTATTCATCATCATCATTCATCATAGTACTATTCATCATTATGATAAATAGTAATATGATGATGTGATGTGATAAATAGTAATATGATGATATTGATGATGATAATGATGATGATGATGGTGGTGGTGATGGTGATGATGATGAACTTTAATCAAATACAATTTATTTTGTTTTGATTTAATTTATGTTATGTTAGCTGAATTTAATTTAATTTATGTTATATTAGTTGAATTTAATTTAATTTATGTTATGTTAGTTGAATTAAATTTATAAAGTATAAATTTAAAGTCAAATGGACAGTGCCTAGATCTCACACTGTCTTCACTGCACATTCGGACGTCATTTTGATACCTGCAGTAAATTAGATATGGTGTACCGAATCTTTTTTTTTCACAAATTGACACACAAAAATAAGATTTTTCCACAAAGAAATAAATAAAAGGTTTTGACTGGGGAAAATCGTTTAAAACGTCAACTTTGGGCAGTGATCGATATTTCAAGAAATGTTCAAAAAAATCCCAACTCGATGGGCTAGCTGTTTAATAAATTTTCATTTGGGAAACTTACTTGTAGGCAATGATCTCTCCAGCACCAGCTCCCTTTGGACTTATACAAATTGCTCACCATTATACGTCAATCTCGATTAGCTAGGTCTTCGTCGCATTAATTTATTAATTAATTAGTCTGATCAAACATGTGCTTCAAAATGCTGCAGCGAATAGTTAATTTAGCAATGTATACATATTGCTAAACATAAACATCACATTGCGGGTCAATATGAACAATTCAATAACAAATTAAAATACAAGTACAAATCTTATCGGATAGAGTATATGCCAACATCAAATCTACACGAGTATATGCCAAATCTACATGAATACATGATAGAGAGCGTTTGGTTGAGAATCCTTGAAAATTCGAGAACTTAAGAATTCAAATCTCACCATTAGATCATGATGCATCTTTGAATCGGCATGTGACAAATGTCAAAAAAGCAAAGTCAAAAAAGGTGGCTTTGACTTTGCATTAAATGCATATTGGAAAATGCACATGGGACACGTGTCACCACTAAATGCATCTTAGAAAATGCATCTTGCATTTTGGATGGTGAAGATTGGGATCTCAAGTTCTCAAAATTTAAAGGGGTTCTCATTTGAGCGCTCCTCATACATGATATATATATACATATGGGAGCGCTCCGTTGAGATCCCTCAAAAATTTAAGACCTTGAGACCTCAAATTTCACCATTAAATCATGATGCATCTTTATATCTGCATTTTGTGACAAATGTCCAAAAAGCAAAGTCAAAGTTGGTGGCTTTGACTTTGCATTAAATGCATCTTGAAAAATACACATGAGACACTTGTCACCACCACAATGACTTGATAATGCATTTTGTATGGTGAAGATTTTGGTCTCAAAGTCTCGAAAAAAAAGACGGTCTCATTTGAACGCTCATCTATATACATATTTATAAATGAGTCATGGTGCACATGATTTTTACACGCGTAGCGAGAAGGACTGTCTAACACGTCCTATGTTGATTTTGATTAAAGAAGGAAATTTAGGATTATTTGACCTAACAAACAACGAGATGTAGTGTGTATAAAACTGGACATCCGGCCTAGTTGACCTAAGAAGAAGACGGTGTCCGTAGTAGTTAGAGTCCACAAAAGCTCTGATTCAAATTGATAAAACCAAATCTAGAAAAACATAAATGAGCGAAAAATTCTTAATGTGATTACGGTATATCATTTTGAATTGAACTAAATTGAATGACTTAACTTAACTTAAATTAGAAGAATTGAATCGATAAACTTAACTTAGTGACTCAATTTAGGTACTTGGATTATTATGATATAGGACTTTAAGCTAAGAAATAGACATTTAATTAAGCTAAGAAATAGACATTTAACTTTAATTAAGTGTTTAATTAATTACAAGTCTTAAATGAGGTACATTGAACCGAACAACTAAAATTTTAAGTGAACAAAAAAATCGGAGTCTAATAGTAATATAATAATACTTGTCATCAATGTAGTGGAGTTTGATGATTGATGTGTTTGTCAAGACACTTCGGGTCTCGGGTTTTTAACTCATGGTTACCGTACTAATTTCTTTAGTAGGATTTTAATTCTTATATTGCTTCATTACTTCTGTATGGTCCATATGTCTTCTGAACTTTGGATGGTTAGAGAGCGATCGAATGATAAGTGTACTAGATAGTCACAAAACGTAGTGATTCTGTACCGAGATATATAAGTCATAGATCGATAAGAAAAAGGAGTTAATACTCTAAGGGAAAAGATCAGGTGCAAACTATTATTTGTGGTGCAAACGATAATATTCGTCAAAAGTTGGTTACAATTCGTCGCCGAGAAACCAAAAATATGACATAGTTCGTCAAAAGTGATTTATAATTCTTCGCCGAAAAATCATCCATACGACGGAATTTAATCTCATCCGTCCAAATGATCAAATCAAGGGTATCATTGGTTTATATTTATTACAAAAATATGTTGTTTATACCAGATTCTTTTTCAGTACTCTAATATTTGATTCTTTAATTTGTTATATTGATTGATTATCAACAAATTTGTTACATTTATAATGCAATTATATAAATGGTGAATATAATCTTACCCATAATTCAATCAAGAAATTTCTTAATTCAGTTAGGAAATTATAAAATTGGTATTTTGTAAATTTCTAAGAAAAAGAGAGCATGCAGCTGGTGATGAGAGACTTTCATTTATTCAAAGTCCCCAAATATTAATATCTCTCTCTATAAATATCTACACATTGTGAACACAAAGAACCTCGAAAAGCTCTCATATCCATCTTTTTATTCTTTTCTTCCACACCAATTCTTTCAAGCTAAATTAAATCTCTCTCATACACCCAAATTCTCTGCAGCTGCAGATTTTCTATTAGCAAAATCAAAGTTATTCAAAAACTCATCATGATTGAGAAGCTGATAAGTTGCATCACTTGCAACTGCATCCCCAACGACCGCGACGGGGTCAAAAAAATCCAAGGGAAGGTTGTGTTGATGAAGAAGAATGTTTTGGATCTCAATGACTTCGTTGCATCTGCCTCTGACCGCCTCGGCGAGGTTTTCTTGCAGCGCGTGTCGCTGCAGCTCATCAGTAAAGTTAATGTTGCTGCAGACAGTACTAATGGTGAGTAACACCTTCTTTCATTATTTTCTTCAATTATTTGATCCATTTTCACCCAACATTTTCACGTTAAATCTGAAATTTGGTTCTGAATTTTATTTAATCATTCGGAAGTCATTTTTTTTTAAAAGAAGAAATTTTCTGTTATGAAGAGAGATCAAGAATTAGAATATGAGGCCAAAAACAGTTTAAACAAATGAGAGCTAATTAAAATTATGTTTCTTAAATATTAAATTTGTGAAATTATGTAATTTTTTAAAATAATTGTTGGTCTTTAAGATATACAGTATAGTCTAGGCCTGTAATTATCTAATTGTCGGTTCCAGATTTGACAACAGCGATATTGATAAAGTCAAGATCAATTTTGTTTGGTAATAATAAATAAATGTAAAGAAATGGAAATGGTCCTTAATTTTCTTTTGTATATTAATTTCAATGTGAAGGCAAATAAAGTATTGAAGGGTAGGTTTGAATGTGGGTAAACAAATAAGCATGTGATTAGACAAATCCAAGAGTGACATAAAGACTAGTCTTCTTAATTATTAGCTAAAAATTGGGTGGCATTAAATATCAATTTATACAATTAAATTTTAAAATATAATTTCTGTTACAATTAGAGAATTGATTCTCTTGCTTGAATTTAATTAGTGTGACATGTACTTATTTTAATTAGTACTGTCAGCACCAAAGTCATGCAAAAGTTAGTTTATTATATTCATACATGTGCAGGAATATGTTTTAACTTATGTACAACTAGTTGTACGTGTACCTGATCTACTACTGCCTTTTATCAAAAAAAGAAGAAGAAGAGAGAGAGTTGTACCTGATCTACTATTTATCATTTGTTTAAGATTCTAATTAGTCCACAAATTAGGGATCAATTATATAATTGATTCTCCATTAACATAAGAGCCTTTGTTTTTAATTTCATAAAAGAATATTTTTAAATTAAAATTTTCAGGAATTCAATGCTGTTGAATAGTTTCTGCAGAGTGCAGACACTTTGAAATTTTGCATTACAGTAAATATTTAATAGCCTCGCTTTATTGTTGAATGGTAGGACATGTTAATAAATGCTATAATTGCATTACGTGTTTAAATCTCAGCAGCCTTGCAGATTCAATATTTTAAATTTTCAGATTTTTTTACTGTAGTTAATATTATGAAATTTAACATTGTGCAGGGGCTCAAGCAGGAGGAATAGTTGGAAAACCGGCCTACTTGGAGGACTGGATCACATCTAGCCAGGAACTAGCGGCCGGAGAGTCTTGTTTTAAGGTCACATTCGATTGGGACGAGGACGTGGGCGTACCGGGCGCCTTTATAATTAAAAACGATCACCCCAATGAGTTTTTGCTTAAGACGGTCACGCTTGTGGATGTTCCTTCCCATGGCCGAATCCATTTCGTGTGTAATTCTTGGATTTATCCCTTGGAGAAATATCATTACGACAGAGTTTTCTTCGCTAACCAGGTAAATTAAATATTTAACATCGAAGATTTTTTGTTTTGTTTTATAAATTCATTTTCTTTTGAATTTGAAGATTACTTGGGACTTAAGTTACTAAGACTTTTTTTGTAAGGAAACTTTTTTTGAGGTAAGTTTGTATGGCTTTGTAGACATACCTTCCGAGCGAGACGCCTTTGCCGCTGCTGAAGTACCGGAAGCAAGAGCTGGAAAACCTGAGAGGAAATGGGACGGAGAAATTCGAAGAACACGATCGAGTTTATCAATATGCCCTGTACAATGATTTAGGAAATCCCGATAAAGGCCCCGAGTATGCCAGACACACTCTTGGAGGGTCTAGTGATTTACCGTATCCTCGACGGGGCAAGACAGGCCGAAAACCATCAAAATCTGGTCAGAAAATAAATTTTTTTATCATTCAAAATTTGGCCTCTGAGCTGACCATTTTGCCATGTTCCAAGATTCTGAAAATGTAACTTCCGTTTTTTTAATACAGATCCTACGACAGAAAAGAGATTATCGATCGTGAAAAGTTTAGATATCTACGTTCCTCGAGACGAGAGATTCGGTCATCTGAAAATGTCTGATTTTCTAGCCTACGCGTTCAAGTCTATAGTTCAAGTGATCCAACCTGAGCTCGAAGCTGTCTTCGACAAAACTATTAACGAGTTCGATTCTTTCCAAGACGTGCTTGACTTGTACGAAGGCGGTCTTAAATTACCAGCAGCTGATAAAATAAGCAAACTCATCCCTTTCGAGTTTCTGAAGGAACTTTTCCGCACTGACGATGCTGGGTTGCTTAAATACCCGATGCCTGCCGTTGTCAAAGGTACATACATTACTTTCATCGTAGTCTACTTTTTTTCTCACACGAAGAACTTCCGCTGATCTGAACTGAATTTCTTTCTGCAGCGGACAGGTCTGCTTGGAGGACTGATTTTGAATTTGGGCGAGAAATGCTCGCTGGAGTGAACCCTGTCTCGATCAGCCGCCTTGAAGTAATGCATTTTTCCGTGACATGTTTTTTTAATCCTCTACGCCTCAGCCATTAGCATAATTCTAACTTCTCGAGTTCCTGACATTTTGATTTTTGCTGCAGGAATTTCCACCAGCAAGTAAGCTTGACGTTGACCTATACGGCGATCACACCAGCAAAATTACCAGAGAACATTTAGAGGACAAATTAGAAGGACTAACCATCGAGGAGGTAAGATGACACTTAATAATTTTTTTTACCTCATCTAAAAAGTTCAGATGAAATCCGCGATACGTTCTGTTGGACTTTTAAGTAGGTCGTACTAATTGGGGGGGTTTTTTTTTCGTCGATAGGCGCTGGAGAACAACAGGCTGTACATACTGAACCATCATGAGTCACTCATGCCTTATGTACGAAAAATTAATGACAACACTTCTACGAAAATTTACGCAACCAGGACGATCCTGTTTTTGGAAAAGACGGGAACTTTGAAGCCGTTGGCCATCGAGTTAAGCAAGCCACATCCAAATGGCGACGCATTGGGTCCAGTAAGTGAGGTCTTTACTCCTGCTGAAGAAGGCGTTGATGCCGTGCTGTGGCAGCTGGCCAAGGCTTATGCCGCAGTGAATGACTCTGGTGTCCATCAGCTTATCAGCCACTGGTGGGTACTAATTTGGGTACTGTTTTTTGTCAGAGGTTTCGAAATGTAGCCTAAAATTCAGCATTTTTTTCTATAATTTCAGGTTGCATACTCATGCGGCGATCGAGCCTTTCGTGATCGTCACGAATAGGCAACTCAGTGTGCTTCACCCGATTCACAAGCTTCTGCATCCACATTTCCGTGATTCTATGTTCATCAACGCTACAGCGCGACAGATACTCATCAATGCCGGTGGATTGCTGGAAATTACAGTCTTTCCGGGGAAATATGCTATGGAAATGTCTTCAGTACTTTACAAAGATTGGGTCTTTACAGAACAGGCACTTCCTAAGGATCTCCTCAAAAGGTAAAAAGCCTTCCCTTATTTACTTCGACGCCCGAAAACATTTCTTGTAACGCACCCAACCAAACAGTCAGTGTCAGATTCAACGCACGTCTTGCCTATTTTTTTTCAGGGGAATGGCGGTGGAGGACCCAGAGGCGCCACTCGGGCTGCGCTTGCTGATCGAGGATTACCCTTACGCGGTAGATGGGCTAAAGATCTGGTCAGCGATCGAAACTTGGGTAAAGGACTACTGTACCTTCTACTACAAGTCAGACAAAACTGTCCAAGACGACGCGGAGCTCCAATCCTGGTGGCACGAGTTAGTCACCGAAGGTCACGGAGACAAGAAAGACGCGCCGTGGTGGCCCAAAATGCAGACAGTCGGCGATCTAATCCAGTCATGTACCATCATCATATGGATAGCTTCAGCCCTCCACGCAGCGGTCAACTTCGGTCAATACCCTTACGCAGGGTACATGCCAAACCGCCCCACCATAAGTCGTCGCTTAATGCCCGAAAAAGACACTCCTGAATACCAAGAGCTCACAACAGACCCGGACAAGGCATTTTTGAAAACAGTCACACCACAGCTCCAAACTTTACTAGGAATTTCGGTCATCGAAATTCTCTCAAGGCACTCGTCTGACGAGGTCTATCTAGGACAACGAGCGGACGCTGACTGGACAGCCGACAAAACTCCTTTATCAGCATTTGATGAGTTTGGCAAGAGGCTGGCTGAGATTGAGAAGAGCATCATTGCCTTGAACAATGATGAGAAGCTCAAGAACCGGGTTGGGCCGGTGAAGATCCCTTACACTCTGCTGTATCCGACCAGCGGCGTCGGCATAACAGGAAAAGGCATCCCCAACAGCGTCTCTATATAGTTAGTTCTCTCTGCATACTATCCAGGGCCTGAAGCTGAAGCTGATGATTATTCTTTGTTCCAATATTTTGTTCATATTTGCAGTGTAACCGTGCTAGTGTGTGAAACTATATATTATTATGTATTTGTTGAAAATAATTGATTTTAAGAAATAAAAATTAATCCTCTTGGTGTTTATTTGTTGTTGTAAAAAAGTATTAGTTCACGCTCGATATATTGCAAAAAAAAAAAGAGAGAGAAGCGACATCATTTTAAAAAACAAGATTATGAAAATTAGAGTTTTAACACTATAAATTATAAATTTAATGTATCATAATTTATTATGATAATAAGGATCTTAAAAAGAAACACTATTAATTGAACTGTTTAATTGCCAATAAGGTAGTATTTGGATTGGTAGAACACTTGATAACACAGTATCCTTATAAAAGAGGTCAGATCTGGTGCAAAGTAAATTTTTGGTAAAATACAAAATTTTTTAAAATTATTTTATAATTCGTCAAAATTCGAGCCGAAAATGCAAAAGATGAGCCGAAAAATAAAAAAACGACATAATTCGTCAGGTTTATTTTATAATTCGTCACACACACAAAACCCCCCCCAAATCAAGATTTAATTTCATCCATTCAATCACAAGATCAAGAGCTATGATTAGTTTGTATTTTGTACCAAAATATCAACTTTGTACCTGATCAACTTTGTACCTGATCCTTTTCCCTTTATAATATATAAAATTTATTTGTGTAATACTCGAATTATATAAAATGTTGTAATCCACAATCAAAAAAAAATTGACTTTTTAATTTTTAGAAACAATTTCAATTATAAACCGAAAAAAAACGACTCTTTTGAATATAGGTAGACCAATTTTTAGAAACAATTTAAACCAAAAAAAAAAACGACTATTTAATATTTATACTTCGAACTTCGAAGCGTTAATGGAGAGAAGT
The DNA here is from genome assembly GCA_033675215.1 of Rhodiola kirilowii. NCBI lineage: Eukaryota > Viridiplantae > Streptophyta > Magnoliopsida > Saxifragales > Crassulaceae > Rhodiola > Rhodiola kirilowii. Next base: position 43,807,565 of record CM066195.1, on the reverse strand, counting down.
CACTTGAGCGGCGTTTTCTCGTCTGCGGTTTTAATTGATGTTGGAAGAGAGTGGTGATTGTTGTTAGGGTTTTGAAATTAGGAGTTTAATTCGATATGGAGGAGGAGGACGATTCGCAGCCAGATTCGGCGAGGATTTTCAGCGTTCGAATTGTTGATATCGACTATTACATGGCGCCACCGATTCCGGAAATTGATATATGCTATAGTAGCTTTCAAGGTACTTGATGACCAAGAAAGTGGAATCTTTTGGCTAATTTTTGTGGTGCTATTAGGATTTAGTTTCAGTCGGTTGTGGAAATTTGTATGATAATGTTGGGTGTTTTTTTTTCTTGTTTTGGAAAAAAAATGATTTTGTAGGCGGGAAGGTGAACGAGGTGCCTGTGATTAGGATTTTTGGGTCCACGCCTGCTGGACAAAAGACTTGCTTGCATGTACACAAAGTAAGATAGATGCTGTAACTGTAAACTGCTGATTTACACTTATTCTGTTGTTTTTGTTTCTGTTCAAGTGAGTCTTTGCTTAATGTGCAGGCTTTACCTTATCTATATGTTCCGTGTTCGGATATCCATCTTAACTCAGAAGTACAACACCGAGGTAATAAGCTAGTTGAGTATGCATGTGTGAATGGTCTTGGAATGTGGCCTTTCTTTTGTTTTCTTTTCTTTCAGTTAGGGCGATTGGTCATTGTAGCGTTGATGTGATGTCTTTTACTGAACTGCTTGCATTTTGAAACAATTTTGTTCTAAAAAACTGTGATTTACTTATGTATATGAACTTTACTTTTTGATTCAATTCTGTTCTACTGAACTTGGCAGATGATGAATATAAACACATCATCTCTCATGCGTTGGAGAAGGCATTAAAGGTATTATCAGTTTCCTTGAAGTCTTTATTGAGCGTTTAGTCTGGTTTGGTTCCATTAATTAATCCCCATTAAGGACAAAGTTTATTGTATTACTTCTTTTGATTTTGTGTGTATAATGGGTTTATTCAGCTTAAAGGTAAAGTGGGTTCGACTCGACAGCATGTACATGCCTGCAGCCTCGTTCGAGCTAGGAAACTGTATGGCTACTTTCCAACTGAGGAGTTATTTTTGAAAATCTACCTGTATCCTACGCTAGGCTACATATATTTATTGTATTTGTGAGAGATGGGTGTGAGTTGAATTATTTGTGTATTTCATCATACTTCATCTTTATTCTTACCATCTCTTGCAGTGCTGGAGTTACTTGTCCGATGTTTTTTTAAAGCTGCAGTTCATTGATTATTGTTGTTTCATTTTTTTCTGTTATCTCACAAATTATGCAATCATGAATGTCTTTTATGTACCTTGAACATTTTATGTACATTTCATTTCCCGACACAGTTTCAAAACTGAAAATTTAAGATACACTGCAGACCACACCATTATGATCAGAATACACACTCCTTGAGAGTATAGTGAATTTTGCAGTTCCGTTAAACTGCTGTTTGCATTAAGAGTTGGTGGGTTGTATATGGGATTAATACATTCTTTTGAAAGCCTTGTTAGAGATGATTTCCTAGTGTTAAATGGATTCTTATGCTGACTGTTGCATTACTTATTTACACTGCAAGCATGATAAATTAGTACTTTCAGGAACTGAAGGCCTGCAGTTTTCTTCTTCCTTATGACTTTTCCATGTTGTGAATTTATTTTGTTACCTTGACTGAAATCTAAGCTATCACCCACAAGATGTGGCTCGTGCAGCCAACTATTTACTGGTAGGGCTTAATGGTCTATTTCCTGGTTCATATTCTCTATTAGATATGACATATTTCTGCTTGGATGTTGATGTTATATATGCTATTTTGATTCAATAAGAGCTCTAATTAGAATCAATTTCATTTACCTTTTCGTGTAGTGCCTCTGAATATATGTAGTAATGATTATGTACAGTAAATTTTCACACCACATTCAGTATCATATGCAATATCAGATCAGTGAACATAATTATTTTTATGTCGCAGCATTTCAGCTTTGTAGCTCTGTATTTTTCAGGGTGGAGCAGTTCTTGATAAATGCTTGCAGCCCCATGAAGCACATATTCCGTTCATCCTTCAATTTCTGGTATGGTCCTAACTGTGCCATATTTGCCACATCGCTTCATTACCAGTACTTATATTGAAAAAAAAACATGCGACTAATTGGTAGTAGCATAAAGTGAACTTGCGCGTCTTAATTCATTTCTCAATTTATGATCATAACCTTGTTACTACATATCAGGTTACTTATATTCTTGAGCCACATTATGACACTCTACAATAGCTTGACACTGACTTATCCAAAACTCTGGTGCTTGTGTATCAAATCGTAGGTAGATTACAACTTGTATGGGATGGGTTTTATTCACCTGTCAAAAACAAAGTTTCGCCACCCGATACCTGATACAATTACTCAACCTAGTTCTTGTAACCGATTGTCAGAGACGCTGAACTTCTCACCACCTTACTTCAAGGTTACTCTATCTCATTTATATTCTTTATCGTCTTCGTTCCATGCAAAAAAGCATGTTGTATATCGATGTGGTGTTCATTGTGTGACACACACACACTGGTTATAATCACTAGGCAGATTCACAAGTTTGGATATCATCCACAGTTCCTGTAAATTGGATGTGGCCTGCACCCGAGGCATTAAGTTCATGTGATCACACCTCTAAGCTTATGAAACGTATGAGTACCTGCAAACTGGAGGGTGATTCGACGACAGAGGGTTTGCTTTAAGCCTTATTTTTTTAATAAATTTGTTCTTTATGTCGTTTATTACAATGTTTCTTCATTAGACACCTGATTAGTTTCGTTGTGAATTCTCGATGTTACAGATATTCTTAATCAGCACCACAAATTGTTCCTATCTCAATCACAAACCTGTTCAGATGTGAAGATGGTTCAGTCACTCATACCTATTTGGGAGGTATACGCTTCATCTTATCAGTCGTATGTGCATTTATTTTTGTTTGTTGGCTTTACTTTGTTTTGTCCAAATTTATTTTCATGAACATTGGCTCATACCAGGAAGAATACGAAAGAACTGGTTTGAATAATGCATATGTGGATGTGCCTCCTGATCCTGGAAAACCGTGTCAAGCAGATGTTTTGAAAATTCTCGCACTTGGATCTGAAATGGAGAAAAACATTATAGAACTTTTTCGTGTATCAGAGAGTTCAATGAATCCAATGCATGAAGATTTGAATTTGGTCCAATCCGCATTCTTTCCAAGTAACATGGGAAAAAGGGATGAGCATGAATGTACTGCCCTTTCCATTGGCCGTACAACTCCTTTTGAAGATTCGTTAGACACAATGGTATTACCTGGATCAACATGCAATGAACACTGTTCAGCGTCCCAAGATAGAGTGAAAGATTTATTATCAAGCCGAACTGAGTGTGTTGGAACATTGACACCTAAGGTAACATTTTGGTTTCCAGTTTTTTTCTTAAGTTTTGGCTGAGTTATAAAGTCTAATTCTGCAGCAACAGCAACAGCAACAGGCATTTAATAAATAACAATGTTTTTATTTTCCTTTTAAGTGACCGGCGTACTCTGTTAGGATCTTGATTTGTCGCATCATATATTTTTATCTTTGTTTCTTCGGTCCAAATAATACTCTGTTGACATCTCACTTTTTCACTTATAACAATCTATTTCATATCAGCCCTCGGATGAAGAAATCCTTGGGGTACTTAAGTGGCTTGCATCGTCCCAAGCGGCAGAGGATATAAACTCTGATGACGAAATTCTGCGTGAAACAATTTTAAGTCCATTGTTACCTGCATCAACTATTAATAAGGTGCTAGAGAAAGCCAACGATGACTATGTGAGTGCATCTCAGCTGGAATGTCAAGATATTCTCAACACCATTGAGGCTGTAAATGTGGTTGACTACATAAACGAAAATCTAGAACTGATTGGTGGAATCCGGACTCCTCCAAAAGATGGCATTCCACAAGTTGATGGCTCTTTTGTTGATCATTGCTGTAATCCACAGAGTAACTCGTCTTCAAATTTTAACTTTGCGGAAGCCTCTCATCATTGTGAGGAGCTAAACAAATCAAGGATAACTAGTAAACAAAAAGCTACTAGGCGATGGGGTGCTTTGCCGTTATCTATGCCTGGAAATGTGAATGATAACCATCAGGATGTTAGCTGCAATGTGCTGAGCAGATCATGCAGTGATAGTGCAGATCCGACAAGAAAGAATAGTAACTTCAATGTGCTAGTCAACAGTAATAGCAGTGGTCCCCCAGAGGGTACCTTAGCTTGCTGCTCTTTGCGTGACTTGATGAGGAAGAAGCGAAGCTACAGGGTCAGTTCCCCCGAATGTGAAACAAATAATGCAAAACGAGTTTTTACCAAGAAGGAACCAAACTCAAATACATTTATATGCACAGACATAGAATCTCTTTCGCAAGAAGGTGGTCACCAAGACTTGAAGTCTTCTGACTTCAAATCTCCCTTTACCGAGTGCCACGCTTCGATAACTGAACAGCGTGATATGAACTCTTCCACATATGGTAAACTATCAATTACCTCTAAAAATAGTAGCCATTATCAGATAAAGCAACTGCAGTTTGGCAGCTTAATATTTTAGAGAGGTTTACTAATTGCTCGACTGCAGGGGTAAATACCATGTCCAAGAGTGCAATAGACTGTGAGCGTTTACTTGATGGTGGCACCTCTAACTATGAACCTAGTAGTGAGTGTTGTGTTGATCATCCATTTGAGCAAATGGGACTGAGAGTACCGCATCTTTCGTCAGAATCTCCTTCAGATGGCAAAGAGCGTCATATATGTGAACATAGCAAGGCTGAAGGCAGTGGAAAATGTGTAGGAAAGTTGTCCTGTGAGACACATCAGGGAACTCATGTTCCTATGCAAATTGGTAGTTGCAGTTATGAACATAGTAGGATGACCTGCTCTGCTTCTTGCAAATCTGTTCAAGCATTAGATGTTGAAGGAGAACCTTCTGATGTGCACAAACTTACCTTCTGTGACATGCCTGAAAAAGAAGAGCAGGGAGAAGGTAAATTAAAATTTAATATTGTTTCTAATCTCTTTCCTCTCAAAATTGAGGACAATTTATTTTTCATTTTCCTAAATCAGGCTGGCAATTGAAGAATTTCGTATGTAATGCATTTTCAGTTAATTCGTCAGATGAATGCCCCTCGCAATATGTCAAGGATTCATATGATGAGACGGAAGGTCAAATTACCTATTCAAGCAATCATGATGATCCTTTGTGCTTTGAAGAAGCTTTAACGGATGTCCCTGCCCACCATTGTATTGATGGTTCTGTTGTCTACATGATGACACCTGCATCCGCTCCCCCAACTGCAGATTCTGTCCGTGATTGGGTTTTCGAATTTGGTAAATTTATTGGAAATTATATGTCAAAGTATCTGTTTTTGTAGAGCATGGTGATTCTTGTTTTTGTACGATACAAAGAATCCTAGTTGAAATGACTTAATATCCTCCAATTTCACGTGTCGACTGTGGCATGTTTATCTATTAGTTAACTAATTATGTTTCTATCATGTTTTCCATTGCCAGATTCCTTGGCTCATTCTTGTGAAGAGAAGTTACATGATGCTAGACCAGACATAGGTGAACCAAACAAAGAAGACCATGAAAATAAAATTATGGCGGTGGATGCAGGATGTGATGAGGGCAAAAAAGTTCTTGTAAATGAAGCAGAAAGTGTCAAAAAGGTTTGCACAAATGTATTTCAAGATTTTTCTCAGATATCTGGTCCTTTTGGGAATTCAAAGGCCACGCCTCTTAGTCAAACTGGATTCAGGGACCCTGCAAGCATCGGCTGTGGACAGCAGCTAACTCTGTTAAGCTTGGAGGTAATTGTTCTCAACTGACTGGAAACTGTAAGTATGTGTTGCTTGTCCCCAAATTTTTTCCACATTCTCGCGTTAGGTACTCAAATAGGCTATGACTGATTAGTAACATAGCTACAGCCTATCACAATCTACATCCATTCAGAATACCTTAACATTTGATCAACATTAAGGTTTATGTCAATACTCTACTTATGTGTGTTTAGGTGGTTTTTTTCCTTTCTCATCCTTTTGTTTGGTTATAGTTTTCCTACCAACTTAGCTCAGGAACAAAGGGTGCTCGTTACAACAAATCAACAATTCAAAGGTGTATTCAAGAAATAAGAAATGATATGGGAAATTGAGTGAAGTGAAATCATAACTCATAAGTCAACGAAGCTAGCAGTCAGTACCACAGGGGAGGATCTCTGTGTATCATGGGAGTTAGTATGTCCGCTCTTGAATTAAGGATAGGATAGGATAGGATAGGATAGGAGTAGTTGTAAGGTGTCAGTAACAGCCAGAAATCAAAGGGGAGTTAGATCGTTTTTCTTAAAAGCTAAATTATTAGCCTGTGCGCTGAACATTCAGAAATGCACCAAAATGAACATTAATGAAAAGTTTTACATATCGAAGAACGTAGCTTGTAAAAGATTTAAAACCAGGCTTGAATTTATGCCATAAAAGAACTAGTGTTTCACTGTACTGGGGACTTACTAGTCTATGAGAGGTTTCAAGTCTGCATGCGCCTCTTTTTTACTTGTCTAAATGTCTAGTATAGGAGTGAGAAACTCCATGACTAGATAAGTTAAGGCAAGGTTATTATGGTAACAATATTCCGGAAAATGTGATTCAGCATGTCTGATTGTAGCTTTATAAAAAATGTATGCTTGTAAACTAGAGTGCCAGAAACGTCAAGAATTTGAATAATTAGTTGTTACAGATGTATTACAAACCAACTAAGAGATGGCTTACCTAAAAATAATATCTAAAATGTTGTCTGAAAAGAGAACTCACTAGCTAGCTTGAGAAGTGTACACGTCAGCTTCACTTAGTACTATTTACTTAACAGCATGTGTCCGATGACTGTATTTTCACTTATTTCTTAGCACTTTTGACAGATTCTTGCAGAATCTAGAGGAGATTTGCGTCCCGATCCCCGGTACGATGCGATCAAAGTTTTAGCTTTTGCTGTAAAGGATGATAATGATTCTGTCGCTTCATTATATGCTCTCTTACACACTCCCGAGAATGAAAGGTAAGTATACTTGTTAACCAACATAGTATGGATCTTTAGATGGATAACTACAATGGCTTGAATAGTACAGGATAGGTTAGACAATTAGTACTGCAGAAGATAGCTCCTTAAATTCATGGAAATCACTTTAATGCCTCCATGTATTATCTTTGCGAGCCAATGTTGTATTTGCTAGTCGATCTAAATCACTTTAATGCCGTTCACTCAGATGAATAATATACATGGAACATCATCAGTGCTATACTATGTGTTAATACATTTAATGAGGTAAAATCTATCATGCTGCTTTTCTAATTTGCAAGCTGTCATGGAAAACACAAATAACGATCTGTCTACTTGAAAAAACTTCTGCTTTGCAGTAGCTAGTTGCATGGATATCAAAAAATTTCATGCCTTCAAACTCGGCTGAGAATTTACTTTTTATGGTGTATATCTTCAGAAATCTTGATGGATTATCCAGCTGCAATATCTTACATTTCAATGAAGAGAGGCATATGTTTAACTACATGGTGGATTTCATATTATCACTGGATCCTGATGTATTTCTGGGATGGGATATCCAAGGTGCTTCTCTTGGGTTCTTGATAGAAAGAGCTTCACAGCTAGGGATTGGCTTACTTAATAAAATCTCAAGGACACCATTAGAAACAAAGGTGGATTGCAACAATTCGGAGGGGCTTGAGAAAATATTCCATGGTGATGTGCTTACCGAATTTGGAGACGGTGATTCTGTACTGCTTGATGGTGGAGCAATTGAAGATGAGTGGGGCCGTACTCATGCCAGTGGTCTTCATGTTGATGGAAGAATTGTTCTCAATGTTTGGAGGTTGATGCGCAGTGAAGTCAAGCTTACGATGTACACAGTTGAAGCTGTCGCCGAAGCTGTATTAAGGCGAAAAGTCTCATTTATCAATAACAAAGTTTTGGCATCATGGTTTTCTAGTGGGCCTAGTCGTGCAAGATACAGATCTATTGAGTTTGTTGTGGAGAGAGCAAAATTAAACCTTGAGATTATGGATCAACTTGACATGGTGAGGTGACTTCCCTATTTCTCGTGATAAGCATAACCTTGAAATTGACATGGTGCCTTGACCTCCCTGTTTCTCGCGTTAAATATAACTTACTATAAGCATGAAATCATGTGTAACACTACACTCTAGATACTGCACAGAATATACTACTATGAAGCTTCTGTTTTTGTTATCATTATGCACTTTACACATCGCACACTTACGCTTAGCATTTATTGGGTATTTCAATTTTGCTAGTCTTTTTGCTAGTCTTTCTTTTCCTTTAATAGATCAATTGGACCGGATACATATTCGAAGAGTATATTAGCATAATTGCTGTGACCATTTTTGTGACCTTTTCCTTTACCTTATCTGGTTGCTTGGCAGATAAATCGGACTTCAGAACTAGCTCGTGTTTTTGGGATTGAATTTTTCTCTGTTTTATCTCGAGGCTCACAGTATCGCGTTGAATCGATGCTCTTGCGGTTGGCACATTCACAAAACTATATTGCAATCTCTCCTGGCAGCCAGCAGGTCAATGTCATAATTTAATATGCATTTCTTTTCACGTACATCACTTCAAAGCTTCCATTTCATATTATTGAGTTGGCAAACTTCGTCCCTTTTGTTTCTGTATATCCATGGGATTGGGATATCTCACTGCCTACTTGTATGCATAAATCTTATTTTACTTGACTTCAAATGGTTGTCACCAAATTTTTTTTTTTGATATATTAAGGACCTTCTAGGTCATTAGGCGTTAGCCAAAAATACAGGGGACACTTTGGATTTCCGGAAAAAAACATAATTGAATCCTCAAACTCTGACTTCTGTTCGTAAAACCTGAGTATCTCCGGCACTCCTCTGAGTTTTACTCTGGGTTGTTGAATTGAGTACCTCTACCCCGCGCGTTACCGCTGCTTACTTCGACTTTCACTGTTTCTGTTCTACTACCACTCTCCCCGCTTCGCATTATGCCCTACTACTCCTTCTACTGATTCCTTCTAACTTCCTCGATACACCTCCTTATTGTTGTGAGGGAGTACGGGCTCCCTGAGTTTCTGAATTTTATCCACCACGCAAGCCTTGTTTTCACCATCTCCCCTGCCTCCTCTATCGATCTGCGCTGATTAGAAAAGCATCTCTTGTTACGTTCTTCCCATATTGTCCAGATTTAGCCTCTTGAACATGTTTGATGCTGTCTTATAAATAATTTTCTTCAATGAGGATCTTAATTTTCAAGATCAAGGGAAGTTAACTTTTGTTGGCCGATCTTTATATATTTGTATGAAAAATTGAAATTCCATGTTTAGGTTCCATAAAAATGCAATAAAAGAATAATGAACCACTGTTTTTGTTCGAAAGGTTATTGATAGGAATTGGTTGATTAACATGGGCATGTTACAATAGTTATAGAGTGCTGGATTGACTAGTTAGGAGTCCGGCGTCTTTTAGCTTGATAGTGGTTGATCTTTTGTGTGCGGGGCCAATTTTTTGAATGGAAATCAATCTCTTATTCAAAACAAAAATGCAATAAAGGAATAATGAACTTGTATTTGTTTCGATGAACTTTATGCAACATTGTTTTCTAAGCATTTTACTGACATTTGCGTGTCCCATTTTACTACTCATACATGCTTGGTTTTCCTTTTTTTGCCGGCTGATGTGTTCAGTGTCACATTAGGTTGCTACTCAGCCTGCAATGGAGTGCTTGCCCTTAGTTATGGAGCCAAAATCTGGCTTTTATGCAGATCCGGTGATTGTTCTGGATTTTCAGTCGTTGTATCCTTCCATGATTATTGCATACAACCTCTGTTTTTGTACTTGCCTCGGGAAACTTGTGCCTCCCAAGCCTAACATACTTGGCGTTAGTTCATATTCACCGGAACCACACGTGTTGCACAAGTTGAAGGACGAAATACTGTTCACCCCCAATGGTGTTATGTATGTGCCTCCTGAGGTGAAAAGCGCTCCATCATATCATTTCAGTAGCTTTTTTTCTTCTTCTTCTTTTAATTTTCTTTTAAATGATTAAACGTTACGATTCCTGATCGTAAGGTTAAGCTATAGGTATGATATCGGTGATTAACTGAGTTTTCTGGTCCATGTATCAAAAGGTTCGAAAAGGGGTTCTTCCTCGTTTGCTGGATGAAATTCTGTCAACTAGGATAATGGTGAAACAAGCTATGAAGAAATTGGATTCCTCGCAAAAGGTTCTTCAACGGGTATGATCTTTGAAAAGACGTACATGTCACTGCAGTCCAAAATTTTCTAAAAATGTGCTGCTTTACTATACTAGACAATTATCTGACATTGTCAGTTCCTACATCTGTGTAGATATTTAACTCTAGACAGCTTGCGCTGAAGCTGATATCAAATGTTACTTATGGATACACTGCTGCGGGATTTAGTGGTCGCATGCCTTGTGCCGAGCTTGCAGACAGTATTGTTCAATGCGGTCGGAGGACATTGGAAACAGCTATTACATTTGTCAATGCTAATGAAACCTGGAGGGCTAAAGTTATTTATGGTGATACTGACAGGTAAAATTCTTTAGCCAGTCACACTCTTTCCTACATTGCAATCAGTATAATTCTTGGTTTGGGAGAACTCATGTTCCCGTCACGTCTATGTATGGTTAGAAAATTTAGGCATCCGTAACTGTTACTAATTGCTGGAATAACCTCTTAAATGTTCACTAGTTGTAAATGCTCAGCTCGAGTCTCTTTTGCAGTTTATTTGTGCTTCTTGAAGGGCGCACAGTTGAAGAAGCTTTCCGTATTGGAAAAGAGATAGCTGCTGACGTTACCAGAATGAACCCAGATCCAGTGACACTCAAGATGGAGAAGGTCTACCACCCCTGCTTCCTGCTCACCAAGAAGCGCTATGTTGGCTACAGTTACGAGAGTCCCGATCAAATTGATCCCATCTTTGATGCCAAAGGCATTGAAACTGTTCGTAGAGATACATGTGGGGCTGTAGCGAAGACCATGGAACAGTCCTTAAGACTTTATTTTGAACATCAAGACATTTCAAAGGTAAACATATGTACTTCCGCATTTCTTGTGGCAGATGAGTAGCTTTGGCTAAGTATCGATATCTATAGACTACACATAGAGACACTGAATTTTTTAGTGCTGCCGAGGTTTGTTTTGACATGAAAGTCTTACTTTCAAGTGTTGGAGAATTGATAAGCACTTATCCTGTTTAATAAATCCATCTCTACCTCTACGCATTACTGTCATTGCCATTCTTCGAATTTGGAATGTTTGGTAATGAAAATTTGTGATTGTGTTGTATCTAAAATCTGAAGAAAGACTTTTTTGCTGATTTATTTTCACTCAAACAGGTGAAAGCATATCTCCAACGCCAGTGGAAGAGAATAATTTCTGGAAGAGTATCACTTCAGGACTTCATTTTTGCAAAAGAGGTCCGTCTAGGCACGTACAGTACAAGGAACTCCAGCTCCCTTCCACCAGCAGCAATAGTGGCTACTAAAGCGATGCGAGTTGATCCAAGGGCAGAGCCACGTTACGGAGAGCGTGTACCTTACATTGTAGTTCACGGTGATCCTGGAGCGAGACTTGTTGACATGGTTGTAGACCCATTAGATCTTCTGGCTCTAGACTCCCCTTTCAGATTAAATGACCAGTATTACATCAACAAGCAGATAATTCCAGCTTTACAGCGGGTATTTGGTCTCGTAGGGGCTGATTTGAGCCAGTGGCTTTCAGAAATTCCTCGCCCAATCAGGGAAGCCTTTGGCAAACGTCAACTCTACAACCCAAATCCCTACCGAGCCAGGATAGATCATTACTACATCTCAAAGCATTGCATTCTTTGCGGCGAGTTGGCTCAATCCTCCAAACACTTGTGTGAAAACTGCTCCAGAAACAAAACAGCAATGGCTACAACAGTTATCGTAAAGACTTCCAAATTGGAGAAGGATATGCAACATCTTGTCGCAGTATGTCCAATCTCAAAGATTCATGGTTTCCTCTCATTCCCACCAAATTAAAACTGATTACCCCCTCCTCTCATGGTTTCCTTTCAGGTATGTTGCCACTGCGGCGGTGGTGACTGGATTGTGGAAACCGGTGTAAAATGCACATCACTAGCATGCTCCGTCTTCTATGAAAGACGCAAGGTTCAAAAAGAACTCCTCAGCATGTCTGCCGTTGCTACTGAAACTGGACTCTACCCCAAATGCATGGCAGAGTTGTTCTAAAGCCACTCCACTCACCCACCTCCAGTGTTCCACTGTAAATAATATATGCTACTTGTGTTAAAATTATATATTTAAGATAATACACGTCTCTAAACTGGTAAAATAAATAGTAAATTAATGCATATTTATCGGATTTTCTGTTTTAATTTTTTTAATAAGGCCCGTCGTGGGAAGGCCCAAAAGGGTTTAAGGTCTCGGTCATCTTTCACATTCTCTGCTCTGAAGAAGCGTCACTGTAGTCAACAAAGGTCAACGCTCATCCGCCGCCGTGTATGGCGTGGAAGCCAATCTCACTCCTCCTCCGTCGTCGGATTCTCCTAAACCCTAATCTCTACTACTCCGTTAACCACCATTCTCTTAAACCCTACTCAACTGCCCAACCGACTCCCACATCCTCAAACCCTTCCACTGACCCGAACAAGCCCTCCAACCTCTCCGCCCGCCTCAGTTTCGTCTTCGACCAAATTGACGCAATCGAGCGGGAGCGGTCGCAGAAGGACGAAACGTTGCAGCGTATAAGAGCGTGGAGGGAGTCGAAGAAGCAAAGCGGCGGGACAACGGCGGTGATCGAGGACGATAAGGAGAAGAAGGATGGATTGGGTGAAATGGAGAAAGATTTGAAGGTGGAGGGTAAGTTGAAGAAGGAGGTGGTGTTGGTGCATCCATGGCCGGAGTGGATTGAGCTGATGGAGAGGTTGGTGCAGCAGAATTACTTTGATCTTAAGAGGGAGGATGAGGATAGCATTGTTAAGAATTTAGGGTTTGATATAGATGACGTTGTGCAAGAAGGCTTTGACTTTACTAGGGACATCAAGACTGTGCTAACAGCTTGTCTTAATTTTGGCAAAGACCGGTTTGATATCTTAAGGTACGCAACTTCACTTGTTGACTTGTTGTCTTTGGTTCGGTATATGAGCATGCTGCTTGCAGAAATGAGTCTACAATAAGGTGCACATTTTCATAATGTATGGAATTTATGAATCTGGCGTTCTTGTCCATCTTGTTAAAGTTATGGTACTGGTACATATCTGTCTTCTTAGCGTTAGATTATAACAATTGCTACAATGGTTAACGAATTTCAGGTCATTGTCGAGGAATGACATTCAAGTTCTGGTTGGTTTTGGTTGCCCGAGCACGAGTAGCAAAGTGGTCTTTGCTTCAAAGCTGTTGAGGAAACATGTCCATCTTGACGAAGGAGATGTAAGTACTATGATTTCACTCACATACATTGATGCTAGAGTCCCATTGGTGCCTGAGCTAATTATTTTTATTGCACTGCTCATCACAATGGATATTGCCTGGCTTTACAAAATGTTTATCTTTTTGGGCTGGACATTGGGATCTGTAAATGGACGGCCTTAATTACTATCACTGAGTTCTCAGTTAATTGGTAAAATTGATGGCCTCTGAGATCTGATACTATTATGTTCAGTGTTCAATCCATATCTTTGTGGCTTTTCACTGCTAATAGTTTTTCCAAAGCTTATTTGGATGGAAATTCACATAGTAATTGTGTATCAGCTGTTAAACTTTACTTGTGGCCTAAGTTCATGTGCTTTATATACTGATCACCGGATGGTACACTATTTCTTTCTCAGTGAAGTAGTAAAAATAACAGTGTAGTGCACCCAATGCATGAATCATTGTTTCTAAATATGTAAATATATACGTATAAAAGAAACTATTTGCTGCCCTTCAACATTTATCTTTATGCAAATCATATTGACATATTTTTCAGGTCTGCAGTAACTGCAGCTTGAGGAGCACTTGTGAAAGGGGGTATTTGCTGACAAATAAAGAGGACGAGGCAAGGACGATTGACATAATGCGTGTTCTTCTGACTTATGGTTTTGATCCTATAAATGGTTCTGTCATGAATAAGTCTCTGTTGAAGAAAATATCAGTGAAGACTGTAGTTCGTAAGTTGCTTCATATGGTTGTCAAGTTGAGTGCCGTGCCAATTGATCCAAGTCTTCCTCCTCCAGTCATCAAGAGGCCCCCTCCTAAAGTTAAGATTCCTCCCCCACCTCCCAGAAAACGAGTGGGTCGTGATGACGTAGAGATGAAAAAGGGAGATTGGCTGTGTCCCAAGTAAATATTCTTCCTTGATTATGTTTTCCCCTCTATAGATGAATCCATTTTCGTCTTTTCTTTCCAGCATTTTCATTTGCTTATTGTGAATGGATTGATCACAGGTGCGACTTCATGAACTTTGCTAAGAATACTGTGTGCCTGCAATGCGATGCTAAACGTCCAAAGAGACAGTTACTTCCAGGCGAATGGGAATGCCCCGAGTAAGTTCGCAAGGAATCTCGCTACTGTTTTTATCTTTTATTTTAGTGACATTCTTGACACTCTGGTATGTGGGATGACAAAGTAGTTTCCTTGCTCTTTGAACGGTTACTACTGACGGGTTGATGAATTATATCGTATTGAAAATTTCTTTCAGGTGCAACTTCTTAAATTATAGGAGGAACATGGCATGCTTCCATTGTGAATGCAAGCGACCTCGTGATGAGTTCATGGAGACTCAAATGCAAGAAAGGCAGGACAGCCACAGAAACAAATTTGAAAGGGTTCCTGGCAACAGAGAAGATATTTCTAATGCGTGGAACTTAAACTTCGACGACGATGAATCAGATGGGGCGGATGTAGCTGCTTTTGAGTATGCAGACTCTGCAAGAATGGGGGGAAACTTTCCCTCAGATGTTAGGCCTCGGATAAGCAATGTTAGAGGTTTCAAAGATGATATTGTTGACGATAGCAGCATTCCTGATAGCCAAGGCAGGATATATGCTGATGCTAGTAGGCCTGGTACAGGGTTTGACGATTTCGACGATGAAGATGATGTTGAAAGTTATGAAGTTGATACACATGATACAGTAGTTAAGAGGGATTTTCCTACCCAAGTTTCAGATGATGACTTTTCAGATCTTGAAGATATCAAGCCTGTCAAAGGTGGCCGAGGTGACCCTTTTCCACGTGAAAAGCCGCATAGGCCAATGAGGGCGAATACAAAATTCTCTGGTTCAGACGATGATCATGATCTTGGTTCAGATGAAGACCTT
Source organism: Rhodiola kirilowii (assembly GCA_033675215.1). Lineage (NCBI taxonomy): Eukaryota > Viridiplantae > Streptophyta > Magnoliopsida > Saxifragales > Crassulaceae > Rhodiola > Rhodiola kirilowii. The sequence continues at coordinate 43,792,151 of CM066195.1, read as the reverse complement.
TCTGTTCATCCAGACTGGAAATCGAGCCATGTTGCTAACTCCAATTCAAAACCAGGTATGAGTCAAAATGGGCCATCAAGGGCTTTGAGTTTCGGTTCAGATGAAGAGTTCAGTCCTGGTTCTGATTCAGAAGATGACTTTGGCGGAAAGAGAAGCAAAAATCAGAGAGGGGTGGCTAAAAGCAAGAATAAGGGTAGATCTGATATTGAAGACGAGTATGGTTCCGAATTAGGTGGAGACAATCGATTACGAGGGTTCAGGGGAGGACGGGGTGATATGGGGCGTGGCAGGTTTGGTTCTGAAAGAGGCGGAAGAAATGAATTCAGAGGCAAACCTGGTCGTGAACGGGCCGATGATTTTGTTCCCAGAGACGAATACAAATTCACAAAAGATTCAAGTAAAGGGTTCCGGGGTAAACCATCAGGTCGTGGTAGAGGACGAAACAGCTTCAGGGGTGGCCACGATTCAGATTCTTTTGATGACTCTGAGGATGATGATTTTCGTGGATCATCTCGTACGTCTCGTGGTAGTAACAGAGGGCGTCGAGGAGGAAACAACTTCAGGGGTAGTAAAGATTCCGAGTCTTTTGATGACTTTCGGGATGATGATTTATCTCGCAGTTCCCGTGGTACTAATAGAGGGGTGCGACGAGGTGGCAACAGGGGTGGTGGCCAACGAGGTGGATTCGATAGAGAACTCTATGGTAGGGCTAAGGACAAGTTTAGTGGCGCCTGTGGTTTTAATGATGATGATGACAATGGCGGCCGTGATAGGCAGAGGCCCAGACGTGGAGGATTCAGTGATCGTCAACGTGGTGGATCCAACAATAAGGGATTCAACAGGAAATCTAGCAGAGACATGGATTTCAATGATGACAGACCAAGGAGAGAACGTATTATTGAGAGATAGATTAATTTACGTCTCATTGTTGCTGAGTTACTTGGAGAGTAATACCTTGGGAATTCACCATCCACGAGCTATTCTTTGTTTACGGATCATAAATGGATTATGTCAGCAAACTAGTTTTGGTGACGATAGAAGTCAGGCAGTTCGGTTATTACTAAAAGTTTGCTCGAAATTGTTTCGGGCTGAAAGTTTTTACAACATGTGTTATGATCAGGCTCACGCTTTGCCTCCTCTTACTTCCTGTATGATTGATTCATCATTTGTAGTACTTAACTACATAGTGAATGACTTAAACTGTACTGATCAGTTCGGAATACCGATGTGTTTTTGATTCTGTTTTGTTCAATGATAATCTGTGTGACATGAAAGGTGAAAAAATGTCTCTAATTTAAATCAACTTCTCAAGGAGAAGAAACTAGCCATTTCGAAGGCAGTTAATATCAACGAAGTTTCGAATTACGTGTTTCCTCCTTTTCTCTCCTCTTCTTTTCTCTCCACCACCATCAACCCACCCTCTCCTCCTCCCTCCTTAGCCCCTTCCTTCTCCTCCTCCCCCTCTCTACCGCAAAGTCGGCTTCTTCCCTCTCCCCTCTTGCTTCATATCTCACTGCCAATCTGATTCAATTTTCAGCCATATGCAGCTGGTCGGATCAGATTTGGATTTGTGGGTGGTGGAGGTGGAGGTGAGTTTGGGAAGCGGTGTCGGCGATGGGTTGTGGGTGGTGGGTGGGCGGGTTGGAGGGGGCTGTGGTTTAGTTTTTTTGTATAAATATTTGTAATTAATTTTCTGTTTCCTTTTCGTTGTTGTGCCCTGTGTGGCTAAATAAATGGAGGCTGGGACGTTTAATTTTGATTATCTTTGACAGATACTTGTTTTAACAATTTTAGTTCTCGTTGTAGTTGTAATTTTAGATTTAGTGTTACGTTTTCTTTGGCTGCACTTGCTGCATGTGGTGATTTCCTGGCTTTTGTGGTATGCTCACCTCTCTTGGCGTGACGTCAAGTGAAGCCTTACACTGCTTCTGGCTAGTTAACTCGTCCTAGCTTTCAAATCCTCGTTGTTGCCATTTCTGGAGCCCAGGTGTCTTGCTTCCAGTGGTAGGAAACCGGTTTATGAAGATCGCTTGTGCAGCTTTGTTCTGTGATTCGGTGGAAATTGGCCAGTGCTTCATTGTCGTTGCTTCAGTTTTGGCCATTTTGGCATGCTTTGATTTTTGGAGCGTGAAGATGCACCACCAGTGAATGGATTGCTTAGCTGTGTTTGTATTACTTTGCTTGTTTAGATGTTTTGTTCCAGTACACGTTGGTCGTCTGTTTGTTGATGTTGTTTATCTTTTCCTTCAACACTTTGTATGCCATTGATCTTTTATAAAAAAAAAAAGAAACTAGCCATTTCGTTCCATGGTTGAAATTTCATACTCACCTTTGCTGAGATTTTTTTTTGGGGAAAATAATAAAGATAGGGTATGAAACTATCATCCATTGACAAATCACGGTTCGAATTATGAAAATTGACAATATATCCAGTCCATCCTTAAGACAATAAGATGACTATTATTGTTTAGTTTTCCATTGATTCGCTATAATTTTACAACGAAAATAACCAGTTCATTTATATAAAATAACAGTTTCTTTTGTTTTAACTGCTTGTCTTTTACTGTTTCGTTATAAAAAAAATAAAAATAAAACGCATTTCAAAACTTGTTAGCAAGGAACATATGTACTATAATTTGTAGGCCTTTTCCCACATTCTCTATAGGAAGATATAATTGCGGATTCAGCTAATTTTCGCCACCTTTTTCTGCTTGCTTCTATGTACCATTTGACATCACATTAGCAATTCATTTGATAAATATGAAAAAAAGATCCGATGTAAAGGGCATATTTTTATAAAATATACAAATAAATGACAGTTCTTAATTTGCTGTATGAGATTAAATTCTGTATTAAATCTCATTTATGATTAATTTATCGGCGACGAATTATAACTCAGTTTTAACGAACTTTGCATTTTGCAATAAAAATATGTTTGGCACATAATCTTTCATCTGATAGATATATACCTCATTTATACATTTATTTCAATGTATATGTTGCATTTATTATAATGTACTCCATTTACACATTTATTTTATAAAGTGAGAAACTTTGATATTGCATTTATTCATTTATCTTGTAAAGTGAGGAACTTTGACATTGCATTTATTCATTTATTTTCATAAAGTGAGAAACTTTGACACTGCATTTATTCATTTATTTTCATAAAGTGAGAAACCTTTTTTTTGATGGGATAAATAAAGTGAGAAACTTTGACACTGCATTTATTCATTTATTTTCATAAAGTGAGAAAGTTTGACATTGCATTTATTCATTTATTTTCATAAAGTGGGAAATACTGCCATATTTAATTTTGTGACATCTTTTATGACGAGGAATATAAATAAAAAGACTTATAGGTTCTTTGATTTCCTTCTATTTTTGTAGTTTTAAATTAGACAGTTTTTCTCTTTAGATACTTTATATAAACTACCTTTAGTGAAGGACAAATACAGCCCACTTGATAGCCCAATTGGCAAATTATATATAAGCCCTAGTTACACCAAACCCTAACACAATTCATTTCCCTGATCAACCTCTTCTAGGGATGGGCAAAATCCGGCCCGGCTCGGTCCGGCCCGGTCAATGTCGGGTTTAATTCAATCTGGTATGAGTTTCGGGTCGGGTTAGAGTTGATGTTCACCGGGTTACCCGATTTTATAATTAATATAAAAAATACTAGATTTTTAACAACATTCGAACTTTACACCTCATCATCTGAATGAATGTGACTACCATACCAATTAATCTATGAATAAGTAACTGGTTTGCAATGAAAAATAAAACCGTAATATTAAACTTTACATCATAAATTAATGATTTAAGCTTATATTTCTAAAGTATTTATATCATGATAGATGGCGTTGAATGTTTTATGCCTTTTATAAATTTTAGTTTTAGGGTCGGGTTTGGGTTAACATAATTGACCCGGTCTTTTGGACCGGGTTGGGATTCAAATAAAAGACCTGATCATTATTTCGGGTCGGGTTAAGAACGAACACAACTCGGCCCACGCCCACCCCTAACCTCTTCTTCAAAGTTAGAATAATGAAGGTGCCGAAGAGGAAGAAGAATCTCAAAAACCTCCAATTTCTACAGATGGAGACCTTTCAAACTGGTTTGAAATATCGAATCAATAATCTATCGGAAGAAATGGTAAATCATTCCGGGTTTAGAAATTTAGCACTGTCTTTGATATAATTATATGAAAAGTTTAATTGAAATATAGGTCTAATGTAATATTATGCAATAATGTACTCAAAGTAGACATTAAATATGATAAAGAAAAGAAAAGAAAAAGGGAGGGAATAATTAGTTGGATGGAATCATGAAGGATTAGTGTGGGATGAAATGATGATGTTCAAAGTGGACATGAAATTTAATGAAAGAAAACAAAAGGAAAAGAAAAGCAAAAGCATGGAATTATGATGCATGATGAATGGAATGCAAAGGAAGAGTTGTTTTCTTTTTTTTAAGCTCTCATTTCCTCCGTTGGTCTCATTCCACATTTCCACTCCAAGAGTAAAAGCTGATTTTTCTCCCCCTACAGCCGGATCCGGGGTGGTGCTCCATCATCCAAGTGGAAACAATCAAGGATTTGAAGGTGTTTCGGTGAGTTTCTTAAACCTCCATCACTATCAAAGTTGTGAGTAGCTTTGAACAAGGTTTGAGTGATGTGAAATGTTTGTTTCAGACTCGGACAAACGAATGAACTCAATTTAAGGACAGATTAAGGGTGTCTTCAATCCGGTAAGTAATAGACTTGTGTCCTTGGCCTGTTTGTCAAGTTTTGTGTTCCTATTGACTGATTTTCGGATTGCTGTAACTTGTGTTTCTGTTGTGTGAAATGGGCGCTTCTGAATTTTATCTTGTTCTACACAAATAGATCTTTCTAACCATATATGATACGCTTATATAACCTATGCGAGCAGATCTGAATCAATTTTTGAAGTTAAGTTTCAAAACTGTTTTCTGAACTGGGCAGTTCTGTCGACCGATCTTTAAACACAAATAACTTCTGTTTCCGTTAGCCAAATTGACTTTTTCCAAATCCTAAATTGTTCTACACAAAAAGATCTTTCCAACGATGTATGGAACGTATTATGATTCATTCTTTACTATTTTAAAAGTATTTTTGAAGTGCCCAGTCAGAATCAGTTAGCAGTACGGACAGATCTGATGGTGTGTTTTTTTTTTCAAATAGTCTTTTGCTATGTTTCTGGTGTCCGAATTGCAAAATTCAAAATAGTAGGATGTTCTACACAAAAATAGTTTTCTAACCATATAAAGAACGTATTTTAATTCGTTGTAAATTTTTGGGAAATTAGAGTTAAAGTTTGGGTACATAACCTGAATATTTCAGAGTTTGTTTTATGATTGGTATGATAGGGCCTTAGTCATTACTTTCAAGATGAGTTGTGAAAAAGCTTATAGAATGTTTGGTGATTGAGAGTCTAGCATATTTTGACTGTAGGCGCTATTTGATCCACTTTCGACGTGGTCTTTTTGGCTTACCGCTTAGTGAGTCGTTGTGGTGTGCTTTGAGGCATGTGATATGGACCTTTCAAGTTATTTTTCAAATCCTACTTCTACAAATACCGTGGTATGCCCGTTACTCCCGAGAAACTTATTTTCTTTAATAAATTCCGAACATGAGTGTAACTTTTTCTGAAACCATTTATTTACTATCTCGGTAAGAAAATTTATGATTTCCTGTCATTTTTGAACTCATCGTACCTCGTTCCCACTGTTTCTGTTGAAGGCTCGCAATCTAATCATGAGTCTTGTTGCCCGGCCATAGCGAAAAGTATGGCTCCTGTTGACTAGTCGTAGGGCAAAATACGACGATAGTGTCCCGGGACCCCTGTTTGCATGATTTGATTGTGTAGCCATTCTGTCTGTTACATTTGAGAAAACATACTGTTCTGTTTTACTTCTGACATTATATTTCCGAAAATATTTTCTGAATTACTCTCTATCGCTAAAGTCTTTCATGTCCTTGCTCCTTGTTACCGATATTAATTTTAAAAGTAATTCTGACACTCATGATTCGGCTAGGTTGGTCTATGTCACTTACACGAGCCTTGGACTCACATTTTCCATGTTTTATTTTTCAGATATTTTCGATTGAACTGGGGAAAAGTGTGTGAGAGGCGCGCTAGCGAGACCCTAATAAAAGTAGTTTGTTTTCAAGGCTTGACGTTTTATAAAATTTCACAAGTAGACATATTACGTACTTTGCTTGGAATATTGAATTTACGAAACTCAATTAAAGTCTTTACTTCAGAAAAATAATAAATTATTTATGCTTGAGACTAGAGGCTTCGTACGTCATTTGTGAAAAGTAGGTGACGTGCGGCCGATGTGACGCCGTTTTGGAGTTTATAATTTCGGGGGCGTTACATTTATGGTATCAGAGCAATATGTTACATTTCTTATAGATATCAGTTAAAAAAACATACGTCGCGTGAGGGGAGGTAGCTAGAGCGAATTTTTGTTTATGTTGTTTTGTTTGAATTTTGTACACTGCTTGATGTTCTTATTTTATAATTTTTTTTAGAATTGGATGCGATACTATACTCGTAGGACTAGGAAGATGGACAACATTGATGCCAATAGAATTTTGATTGCTCTACTAAATGCCGCACAAAATGGTCCGGTTAATAATGCACCACCGAGAGATAGGTTGAGAGAATTTATTAGGCTGCAACCAAGGGCTTTTTTAGGATCCGCTGACCCCCTGGAGGCAGACAATTGGTTGAAGCATGTCGAAAAGATTTTTGACACCTTGGAGTGCACTGATGATGAAAAGGTGAAATTTGCAGTATTCAAGCTAGAAGGTGGTGCAGATGAATGGTGGTCATTGGAGAGAGTTATTCTTGCTCGTGGGCCGACCGAGATACCTGTTATTATCACCTGGAAAATGTTCAAGGAGGCATTTCATCGCCATTACTTTCCGGAAAGTATGCGATTCCAGAAGGAAGAGGAGTTCTTGAAGCTGCAGCAGAACCGGATGACGGTTGCTGACTATCAGGCCGAATTCGAAAAGCTAGCTAAATTTGCTCTGTCACTTGTTGCTTCAGAGGACAAGGAGGTTCATGGCGGGCCTGAAAACTGAAATAAAAAAGGATGTTATGTTGTGCCAACCAAAATCTTATGCAGAAGTCTTGGAGAAAGCTAGGGTGGCGGAGCTGGGAAATAACGAGCTGCGTGCGGCAAGGGAAGAGAGTCAAAGAAAGAAGGTTAAATTGGATCATTCTCAGAGAGGTACATCTGGAAGCCTTAATAGGAGACCGGTGCATCAACCCCCCGATCATCATAAGGCAAGGCCTAGGGGCAAGTGCACCTTTTGTAATGGGAATCATCCTACCCAAGAGTGTAGGAGGAAGTTAGGAGCCTGCTTCCGATGTGGAAAGCTCGATCATAAAATTTCAGATTGTCTACTCACTGCTGGTGAGAATCGTCAACAAGGACTCGACCAAAATGCAAGAGATACTCAAGTAAGAGAAGGCCAGAGCAATTGAAATCATAAAATACATGCGACCACTTCATTAGATGCCTTAGCATCCTCCTCAGTAAGTGCATAAATTCGTCCCGGTGCCCTCTGCCTCTGGCCTTCTCCTTATCAAGTCTTAGAGGCTCTAACTCTACCACTTGCTCGACACTTGTAATACACTTCTGAAGCATAGATACGTGAAACACATTGTTGAACTTCAGCTAGAACAGGAGGCAAGGAAAGTCTGTAAGCCAACGCACCAACCCTTTCCAAAACTTCAAAGGGATCATAAAGTGCGGGCTCATCTTCCCACATATACCAAATCTCGAAATACCTTTAGTCGGACTAATCTTAAGAAAAACATGGTCTCCAACCTGAAATTCAAGATCCCTTCTACGAACATCAGCATAACTTTTCTGCCTACTCAGGGCCACACATAGCCTTTCACGAATCAACTTAATTTTCTCCACAGTGCCTCTAACAATTTCTGGCCCCTGTAACTATCTTTCACCCACATCATCCCAACATATCGGTGATCTACATTTCCTCCCATATAAAGCTTCAAAAGGTGCCATCTGAATGCTCGACTGATAACTGTTATTATAAGAAAATTCGATCAGTGGTAGTCGTTTGTCCCAAGCACCTCCCAAATCCAGTACACATGCTCTCAACATATCCTCTAGAGTCTGGATTGTTCTTTCTGACTGTCCATCTGTCTGGGGGTGAAAAGCTGTACTGAAACTCAATCGGGTTCCCAAGGCCTTATGAAGACTTTTCCAAAAATTAGAAACGAACCTCGAGTCTCGATCAGAAACAATAGACGCAGGTACACCATGTAGTCTGACAATTTCTGCAACATACAATTCTGCCAAGCTGTAAAGTGAAGTTCCCACTTTAAAAGGTAGTGTGCAGATTTTGTTAAGCGGTTGACTATTACACATATTGCATTGTTACTCTTCTGAGTCTTAGGTAATGCTGTCACGAAGTCCATAGTTATATGCTCCCACTTCCATTCAGGAAGTTCCAAGTTCTTCAATTTACCAGCAGGCCTCTGATGTTCAATCTTCACCATTTGGCAGATAATACACTCCTTCACAAACTTGGCTATGTCTTTCTTCATCTTTTTCCACCAGAAACTATGACGCAAATCCTGGTACATCTTGGTACTGCCGGGATGTGTAGAGTATGCACTACTATGCAATTCAGTGAGAACCTCCTTCTTTAAGTCAGGATCATCAGGTACACATAAACGGTTTCCTAATCGAACTAATCCATCATCATGGATGTGAAATGAAGTGTGTTCGCTATTCTCTATGAGACTTCTGATTTTCTATAACCAAATATCTTTAGACTGAGCAGATTTAATTCTTTCAATTAAGGAAGGCTCAACTCTGATATTTGCAAGCAAGGAAGTTACACTTGGCTCACAAACTAGAATACACATCTTCTCCAAATCCCTCAGGATGTTTCTCTGGGTGGTGATTAACGCTGCCAAGCTAGGGTAACTCTTACAACTCAGGGCATCAACTACTTTGTTCGCCTTACCAGGATGGTACTTGATGGAAATATCATAGTCATTTAGCAGTTCTAACCACCTTCTTTGGCGCATATTTAACTCCTGAGTGAAAATATATTTTAGACTTTTGTGATAGGTGAAAATTTCGCAACGCTCGCCGTAAAGATAGTGTCTCCAAATCTTAAGTGCAAACACAACTACTGCCAACTCCAAATCATGGGTGGGGTAGTTCTGTTCATACGATTTCAACTGTCGTGAGACATATGAAATAACATTTCCATCTTGTTCAAGAACACAACCGAGGCCACTCTTAGAAGCATTACTATAGATTGTAAAATTTCCTCCTGCCTTTGGAATAGCTAAAACGGGAGCCGTCACCAAGTAATCCTTTAACTTTTGAAAGCTTTGCTCACATTCTGGAGTCCATACAAATTTAGTACCCTTATGCGTAAGTTTTGTCAATGGCAATGCTATGCTGGAAAATCCCTTAACAAATTTTCGATAATATCCCGCCAAGCCCAGAAAACTACGAACTTCAGTCACTGGGTTGGTCAAATCCAATCCTTAACAGCCTGAATCTTTTAAGGATCCACCTTTAATCCGCCCTTGCTCACTATGTGCCCCAAGAACGCCACCTGATCAAGCCAAAATTCACATTTATTAAATTTGGCGTACAACTTGTGCTCCCTTAGAGCTTGCAACACCAATCGCAAATGTTCACCATGCTCCTCGTTGCTTTTAGAATAAATAAGAATGTCATCAATAAAGACCACCGCAAATTTGTCGAGGAAGGCTCTGAAGACCCTACTCATCAAGTCCATGAAGGCTGCTGGAGCATTAGTTAATCCAAAAGGAATAACTAAACATTTATAGTGTCCATATCTTGTTCGAAAGGCAGACTTGGAAACATCCTTTACTTTAATCTTCAATTGATGGTAGCCTGAACGAAGATCAATTTTTGAGAACGCAACAGCTCCATATCATATCAGATCGTCATATCATATCATCATCATCATATTATCATGATTATGTTATCATCATCATATCAACATCATCATATCGTCATCATCATATCATCATCATCATATCATCATCATCATATCATCATCATCACATCATCATATCATATCATATCATATCATATCATATCATATCATATCATATCATATCATATCATATCATATCACATCACATCACATCACATCACATCACATCACATCATCATATCACATTATATCATATCATCATATCATATCATATCATATCATATCATATCATATCATATCATATCATATCATATCATATCATATCATATCATATCATATCATATCATATCATATCATATCATATCATATCATATCATATCATATCATATCATATCATATCATATCATATCATATCATATCATATCATATCATATCATATCATATCATATCATATCATATCATATCATATCATATCATATCATATCATATCATCATCATATTATCATCATCATATCGTCATCATCATATCATCATATCAACATCATCACCATATCATCATCATGTTATCATCATCATCATCATCATTATCATGTCATCATCCATATCATCATCATATCATCATTATATCATCATCATATCATCATATCATCATCATATCATCATCATTATCATATCATATCATATCATCATCATCATCATTATATCATCATATCACCATCAACATCAACATATCGTCATCATCACATCATCATCATCATCATCATGATATCATCATTATCATCATCATCACCATCATCATCACCATTATCACCATCATCATCACCATCATCATCACCATCATCATCACCATCATCATCACCATCATCACCATTATCACCATCATCATCATCATCATATCATCATCATACCAGCATCGTCATCATCATACCATCATCATCACCATATCAGCATCATCATACCATGATGATCATCATCATACCATGATGATCATCATCATACCATGATGATCATCATCATACCAGCATCATCATATCATCATCATACCATCATCACCACCATCATCATCATCATACCATCATGATTGTGGTATGATGATGATCGTATGATGATGATGATATGATATGACGATATGATATGGTATAATGATGGTATGATAATGATGATGATGATATGATGATGATGGTATGATGATGATGATGGTGGTGTGATGATGGTGGTATGATGATGATGGTATGATGATGATGGTATGATGATGATGGTATGGTGATGGTGATATGATGATGGTGGTATGATGATGATGGTATGATGATGATAGTATGATGATGGTATGCTGATGATGGTATGGTGATGATGATGGTATGATGATGATATGATAATGATGGTGATATGATGTTGATGGTATGATGATGATGGCATGATGATCACTGTATGATGATGATGATGGTATGATGATGATGGTGGTATGATGATGATGTTATGATGATATGATGATGGTATGATGATGACATGATGATGGTGGTATGATGATGATGATGTTATGATGATGATGGTATGATGATGGTGGTATGATGCTGATGATATGATGATGATGGTATGATGATGATGGTATGATGATGGTATGTAGATGATGGTATGGTGATGATGATGGTATGATGATGATGGTGATATGATGATGATGATGATGATGATGATGGTATGATGATGATGGTGATATGATGATGATGATGATGATGGTGATATGATGATGGTGGTATGATGGTGATATGATGATGATGGTATGGTGATGATGATATTATGATGATAGTCATATGATGTGATTTGATGATGATGGTCATCATCATTATGTTGTTGATGGAATTGATGAAAAAATCGATTTAAATTGAACTTCACTTAACTTAACTGAAATTTATATTAACTGAAAGTAACTTATATTAACTGAAATTAACTTGTATTAACTTATATTGACTGAAAGTAACTTATCTTATCTTAATCGTCAAAAATATAAGTTCAAATGGACAGGGCCTAACTTATATTAACTGAAAGTAACTTAACTTAACTTATAAGTCAAAAATATAAGTTCAAGTGGACAGGGCCCTAGTCTCGTAACCCAAACCCAAGTTCTTCAAAAGACTTTTCACGTCTCGATAACAACTAGGGAAGTTGTTTTCCCGAGGAAGTATTTTCATTACACAGTCGTAGATGATCATTGAAACTCTTATCCGACCATCGATTGGCAACCTTCACCTGCATTGCTTTTAAAATAGTCTCTAAAACAGTTATGTCACTACCAATGTATATAGGAGTTTGAGCTTGAGCTACAAGCCTATGATACTTATCATAAGCCTCCTTCCCAAAAGGATCAATATTGTCCTCATTCACATCATATACGCCCGTCTCAAAGTTTTCTTGAAATGGAAAAGCATCATCCAATATTTTCATAGTGGGATTTACATAATGGTTGGCACTAGAGTACTGGTGCATAAGGTATTCACGCCTTTGTGTATACAATGATGGTCTATCATCAACTTCACCATGTGATGTCCATATGATATAGTCTCGCTTCATCCCATGTTGTATCAAGTGTACTTTGATTTCATCCAACGTAATCTTAGGTAATTTGCGCAACTTACAACGTTTACACTGGCATATATACGTATGGTGGACACCCCTATTTTCCTTCACGAATTCAATAAAAGTTATAATCCCTTCGTACTAAGCTTTAGAACCTCTTTCCATTTCCATCCAATGTTTATCCATAAGAGCCTGAAAATACAAAGGAAGGACATGTAAGTTAATACATTTCCAAGTCTAAATTTAACGGTTCCAAATTCTTCTTTGGATGTTTCGTCATGTTTCTCGCCATTATTATCAAAACCACTAATGGAGGAGCTCAAAGATGGAGTATAATGTGTTGTTGCATCTCCTCAAACACAGTGTGTACTTGACAGATGCTCGTCGTTACAGCAAATGTGCAAAAGTTAATTTATAAGTCCAGTACTTGAGATTTCACTATTGGGTAGTAAAACGGTAAGTAGGGGTCGAACCCAAGGGAATTAGTGGATAGTTGTTCTTTGAGGAATTTGTACATAAATGTAAGTGCGATTGGGGTTGATTGTGGTTTTAGTACTGAAAAGTAAATTACTGAAAAGTAAATGACTGGAAATAAAGTGCGTAAAGTAAATACTGAAAAGTAAGTGCGGAAAATAAAGTGCTAAAAATAAGGGCGTAAAAGTAAAGTGCGTAAAGTAAATTGCTGGAACAGTCGAATTCAATATCAACTGATCAATATACTTTTGGTACTGGCCGCACGCTATAAGCGTAATGCGTACCAAAGATATATTGGGTTAATATTGAAAGCGTCTGTAGTAAGCGTATTGAAAGTAAATGACTGAAAAGTAAATGACTGAAAAGTAAATGACTGAAAAGTAAATGTGCGAAAAGTAAAGTACTGAAAGTAAATGTACTGAAAGTAAACAGTTGATGATAGGACTGAAAGTAAGGTGACAGGTTGTGAATTGATTAATGGAAGGATTCGGTTTTAGGGGCCTTGTATCATAGTCCGTTCATCATCGACCTCTAATGATCGTTCTAAGTGTTCAAAGATGTATCAAGGGCATTTCTAGCACTCGACTTGCCACATCGTCTAGTCCTTTTCAAGACATAGAACACTTGTTCTATTTGGGCTAATTCCTCCTTTCGAAGTATCTTAGCTTATGTGCATCCATTCGATCAATCATTTCCGATCAACCAAATGGTGTTTAAAAGAAGTTAAACTCCACAGAAAAGCTGTGCTCTTTCGAGCCTCCACTTAACCATGTATGTTCACGAACCTCATGGAAGAGCTTTGCTCTTTCGAGCCTCCACTCAACCAATAGTGTTCTAACCTATTATATGGCACATAGAACAAGTTTTGAACACAATAGAAGCACTAAGAAAAGGGTCTAAAACGTTTTATGATACAAGCACACCCCTTCAACCGAATGAAGGGTTTAGCTACGATTATCCATGGAAGAGGATATCATAACAAAGTGCTTAAAAGTAAATGGTTTTGAAATCAAAGACAAGGAAAATAACAAAGAGGGTTTCGGTTTTGAAAGACAAGAAAGTAAAGAGGAGAATACTCAAGAACCAACAAGAGTAAACTCAAGAACAACAAGAGTACTCAAGAACCAACAAGAGTACTCTAGAACAAACTTGGAGCTTTCAATATCAAAGTAAAGTGTTTACAAGGATTGTGCCTAAAATCTAGAGAGATTTTCTACAAGGACTAGAGAATATGGAACATGGGACTCAAACTAGGACTATGGGACATTGAACAAAGGAGAGGGGGTGTTGTATTTATAGGCAAGGGGGAGGAGGAGGTCCAACCACATGGAAAAGGGAGAGGAGCTCCTCCCAAAGCCGCCGGCCATGTGGCATCATCCCAAGCAAAGCCGCCGGCCATGAGGTGGAGGAGGAAGTGAGTGGGTTGTGATATTTGTTTCTCAAAAGCCATCGGTTCCCCCACAATCTCCGGTTAGACCTTGGTTGCATCATGGTTGCTTCTTGGTTGCAATCAAAAGACAAGGCACAAGCCTTGCACATGGGTGGCTAGACTTGGCATTCACTTGAGTTCTTGAGGTTTGGAACAAGTCATTGGGACATGTTTGAGTGATTCCACGTTGGGTTCATGAAGGTTGTAAAGCCGGAATCTGGTCGTGGCCTGGAATGACTTGTAATCCATTTTTAGCTTTAAGAACTCCTTTTTAGCTCATTTCATCTCTAATCCTCGAAATAGCCTGTAGAACAAAAGTGAAACTAACTAGTAAAAGTTGTTAAGACAAAGTGTCTAATTTGGTGGGTTTAACTATCTTGATGAATCATATAAATATGGTCTATCAAATCACCCCACACTTATACTTGTTCGTCCCGAACAATGCTATTTAAAAGAGGCACACACAATCCAAGTAAAAACTTTAAATAAGAAAGTGAGAATGTGGGACTAGATTTATCCTATTCATGCAATACTTATTTGTTACCAATCTAAACCGTGTAAATACTTAGAAGAAACTTGATACTTGTACCTTCGAGCTGAGATGCAAATTAATTCGGATGATTCGGGAGATAGCCCTTTTCAGGCTCCTGGACTGCATTCTCTGGACCGACTCGCACTATATGGTTTTCTTGTAGCTTTTTCTAGCACATGATTTGGTTCAGGTTTCAATGATCTGAGCTCTTTGATTTCCTTTTGATGAGGGACAGCTTTTGAAGTGATTTGGCCTTCGGCCTTTGATTTTGAATTGGAGTTTCTTCACTTTTGTTCGGTTAAAACCTTCACAATTTTGGGCCTTCGGCCTTTGATTTGCTTCTTCGAGCTTTGCTTCTTTGTGACTTGCTTGTCCACTTTCTCAACCTTTTGGGAGGTCCAATCATCGCCCGAGAGCATATGGAAATACCTCCCCGCTCTTTCTCATCCTCGCCGTTTCGCGCGGGTCAAGATGAGGGTCGCTCATCTATTTTCCCGTCTACTAGGACTAGAGATAGGACGGTTTGATTCTCGTCCCGCCTCTTGCATAAACGTTGCATGGCGGAGATGACTCTAATCTCCATTGAAACCCGAAGTGCAGCCTCCACTGACTTCGTTAACCATATAGTGAAATCCGATCCTTCGAGTGCTTGCCAAGCCTCTCTAGGGCATTTTATATCAACTCCACATCCCCTGTATATCCCAACACAAAGGGACAAATGAGAAGTTACATCCTAAGTTTTTATACAGTTGAGATTTCACAAGGTAAATGCATGAATTTAGATCTATCTTTTTCACATTCTCAAGTTCATATTTTCAAAAAGATAATATTAAGGGAAAAGGAAAAAAGAAAGCATGTTAATTAACTATGTACAAAGGCGGTTCTCACCCCACACTTTTGAACAAAGGCGTGCCTCACAGCATGACTTAGTTCAAAAGGCAATTGTAAGCAAATATATACAGGAAAGGTGAGAATGACTTAAGGCAAAAACTAAATGACATAAAATAAAATGACTGAAAGTAAGATAAATGTCGGGTTACCTTTCGACCAGTGCCTTTGTTTAACGTCATTAGCTCGACGATACCTCACTCCTGGATCATAAGTTTGGGTCCCATGGGTGTTTGAGGTCAAACTTCCTCTCGGCTGCCCTTTTATTCTGCCCAAAGAACTTGTGGAGTGGGCTCAGTTCTGCTCTCCCTTGATCCGGAGGCCTCTTCTTCACATATCCCCGAGAAGGCGAGGACTCCTTGACCATAGCTGCTAGTCCATCAAGTCGAGCTCTCTTGTTCCTCCTTCCCAGCTTCCATTCCTTTGGCCCATGTCTTGGCCGCTTCTTCATGTTTGAGTGGTCGACACCTATGCAATTCTGGAAGTTCAGTATTCTGCCTAGCGACCTCAAACATGCGTCCTTGCTAACCCTCTTCTTTGTGGCAGAGAGGATTGGCCGTCCTTGGACTAGTGAGTTTTCCGGGCTCGTGGTGAGTGAGTGCTCCATCTTCGGCTCTTCTGGCCCATGTTTTGCCTCCAACTCCCCTTGCACCTCATCATTGATCACTTCATCTTCAGAGGATGTGATCCGCATACAAACCGAGGGGACAAGTTGGGGGACTTCCACCACAAGGGCCAGGTTTTTCTCAAGCAGCTCTTCAGTGAGGACCGGGCCTGCCGTGATTTTCTCAGTCAGTTCGGCAGTGAAGTCCGGGCATGTCTCGGCTAGTTTGGCAGTGAAGTCCGGGACTTCTGTTGTCTCGTCAAGTAGGGCCGGGACTTCCTTGGGTAGATTGGTAATGAGGACCGGGCCTGATTTGGGCAGTTCTTCTTTGGCCATCCGAGAGTCCTCATCCTTGGCTGGCTCGGTGCATGCGGCTCCTCGTTTTGAGCTCTCGGCCAAATCATCAATGAGGTCCCAGATTTGAGTCATGGTTAGCTTCATTACCGAACCTCCCGCCGTAATACTAAGCCTATTCCATTCAAGTGGCATCATCCCACCAAGAAACCTTTGTAGAAGAAACAAGTCCGTGAGTCCATGGTGCTGCAGTTCGAAACAATGGTATCGAAGTACGTATAATACTCGTCCAAGGTCTCATCCCGGGATTGCTCAAGGTTGATGATCTTCTCGCAGACTTAAAGTTGGAAGGATGGCGGTGAAAATTCCTCTAGGAAACGGGCTCGCAGCACAAGATAATCATTTTCATAATCTGCACAAGACGAGTCATACCAATATAGTGCAAAGTCTGTTAGGGAAAACTAAAACACTTCAGTTTAAATTCCTCTAATGACTCGTCTCTAGGTGACGGAGCCCACCGCCCTATCGTTAAGGTGCGATGTTCTCTGTGCAAAATAAATTTATATCTCCAATACTTGCGACTTAACTATTTTTAGTAGTCAGTGGTAAGTACGGGTGAACCCAAGGGAATTGGTGGATTAGTTGTTCTTTAATGAAGCTTATGCAGAAATTAAATGCGATTGGGGTTGGGTTTGAGTGTGCTTTGAGAGCTGAAAGTAAATTGCAACAGTTGATAATGGACTGTAAGGAAAGGATTCGGTTTAGGGGTTTCATATCATATCATCGTTCATCATTGACCTCTAATGATCATACTAAGTGTTCAAAGATGAATCGAGGCTATTTCTAGCACAAGACTTGCCACATCATTTAGAACACTTGTTCTATTTAGACTAATTCCTCCTTTCGAAGTATCTTAGCCTTATGTGCATCCATTTGATCTTCAGTTACGATCAGCCAAATGGTTTTTAAAAGTGGTTGAACTCCTCAGATAAGTTTTGCCCGTTAAAGCATCCACTTACTCGAGTATGTTCACGAACCCCACGAAAGAGCTTGCCCGTTAAAGCATCCACTCAACCTTGGAAGTTCTAACCTAATATGTGGCACATAGAACAAGTTTTGAAACACTAGGTAGCATTAAGCATAGAGTCTAGAACGGTTTATGATATAAATGCTCCCTCTACCGAATACAAGCTTTAGCTACTTGTATTCATGTCACGGAATACAAGCAAACTATGGCTTTGAACAAGGATACCGAAAAAGAGAACAACTTTAAAGTAAGAACAAAATATAAGGAAAGTAATTTTGTACCTACAATAAGTGGAGGAGAGGAGCTCCTAAGCAAGATCCAAGCAAGGGAAAGTAGCTCCAAAATGAAGAACAAAGTGTTTATTGAAAGTGAAGAGAAGAGGGTTAAGCCCTCTATCTCTCTAAAGACTTGTGAAATTATGGGATGTTTTTACAAGTGAAGAGGAGATCTCTATTTATAGCTAAAGGGAGGAGGAGGATGTGGTTTTGATGAGAAACACATGGCATGAATCCATGGAGGGGAGGAAAAGCCATCGGATGACTCACCCCTTTCTTTAGCTGCCCCCCATGAGTCACCATGGAGAAGAAGCTTGTGGAAGCTTGTGGAGAAGGGAGGGGAAGGAACCAAAAGCCGCCGGTCACATGGCAAGGGAGAAGTGGTTTTGTGAGTTTTGTGATCTCATCCACAAAAGCCATCAGTCCATTTCAGCTCCGGACTGACTCTGGTTGCTCTTCGGTTGGACTTGTTTTGAGTGATTCCACGTCAGGATCATAAGATTTGTACAGTCGGCATCTGGTCGTCACCTTGGAATGACTCGTAATATATTTTCAGCTTAAAAACTCCTCCTTAGCCTGTATTCTCTCTAGACTCCAAATTACCATGTAGATAAATATCGGAACTAACAAGCAAAAGTTAAATAGACAAAGAGTCTAATTTGGTGGGTTTAACTGTGTTTATGATTCATACAATTATGGTCCATCAGATCACCCCACACTTTTAGTTGTTCGTCCCGAACAATGCTTTTTAAAGGGCGGCACACACAATCCATGTAAAAACTTTAAATATGAAAGTGAGACTGTGGGACTAGATTTATCCTAATTCATGCATTACTTACTTATTACCAAATTAAACTGTGTAAATACTTAGAAGAAACTTGATATTTGTACCTTCGCGCCGAGATGCAAATTAATTTGGATGTTTCGGGAGATAAACCTTTTCAGGCTCTTGGACTGCATTCTCGGGACCGTCTCGCACTATATGGTTTCCTTGTAGCTTTCTCTAGCATGTGATTCGGTTCGGGTTTCACTGAGTTGAGCCCTTTTGATTTCTTTGTGGCGAGGGACAGCTTTTTTTTGTAGTGAATCGTCCTTTGGCCTTTGATTTGACTCTTTGAGTACTTCACTTTTGTTCGGTTAAAACCTTCACAACTTTGGCCTTTGGCCTTTGATTAGCTTCTTTGAGCTTTTGCCTTTTTGTGGCTTGCTAGTCCATTTTCTCAAGCCTTTTTGGGAGGTCCAATCATCGCCCGCGAGCATATGGAAATACCTCCCCGCTCTCTCTCATCCTTGCCGTTTCGCACAGGTCAGGATGAGGGTCGGTCATCTGTTTTCCCGGCTACTAGGACTAGAGATAGGACGGTTTGATTCCCGTCCCGCCTTTTTTTTGCATGAACGCTGCATGGCGGAGATGACTTCAATCTTCACTGAAACCCGAAGTGCAGCCTCCACTAACTTCGAAAACCATATAGTTAGATTCGATCCTTCGATTGCTTGCCAAGCCTCTCTAGGGCATTTTCTATCAACTCCACATCCCCTGTTTGTCTCAGCACAAAGGGACAAATGAGAAGTTACATTCTAAGTTTTTAGACAGTTGAATTTTCACAAGGTAAATGCATGAATTTAGATCTATCTTTTTCACATTCTCAAGTTCATATTTTCAAAAAGATAATATTAAGGGAAAAGGAAAAAGAAAAACATGTTTACTATGTACACATGCAGTTCTCACCCCACACTTTTGAACGAAGGCGTGCCTTTCAGCAAGACTTAGTTCAAAAGTATATGCAAGCAAATATATACAGGAAAGGTGAGAATGTTTTAAGGCGAAAAACTAAATGACTGAAAGTAAGATAGATGTCGGGTTACCTCCCGACCAGTGTATTTGTTTAACGTCGTTAGCTCGACAGTACCTCATTCCTGGATCATAAGTAGGGATCCCATGGGTGCTTGAGGTCGAATTTCTTCTCGGTTGCCCTTTTGCTCCGAGAGGGTGAGGCCTCTTTGACCATAGCTGTTGGTCCAATGAGTCGTGCTTGCTTGTTACTCCTTCCGGGTTTCCATTCCTTCGGCCCATGTCTTTGCCGCTTCTTCATGTTTGAATAGTTGGCACCTTTGCGAGTTTGGAAGTTTGGTTTTGTGCCATTAAATGTAGGCGACATTAAGCATGCGCCTCTGCCAATCCTCTTCATTGTGGCAGTGATGGATGGTTGTCTTGGAACGAGTGAGTTTTCAGGCGGTTTTCCTTGGCTTGTGACGAGTGAGAGTTCTTTTGTCGGCTTTTTTTGGCTCATGCTCCTCCTCTAACTCCCCTTGCACCTCATCATTATTGATTATATGATCTTCGGTGGCTATGATCGGCATAAAACATGAAGGGTTAAGTTGAGGCACTTCGACCATGAGGACTGGGTCTGTTTCAGGTGCTCCGACAGTGAGGACCAGGTCTTTCTCGGACAGTTCGGCAATGAGGTCCGGGACTTCCTCGG
This sequence comes from Rhodiola kirilowii, assembly GCA_033675215.1. Classification (NCBI taxonomy): domain Eukaryota; kingdom Viridiplantae; phylum Streptophyta; class Magnoliopsida; order Saxifragales; family Crassulaceae; genus Rhodiola; species Rhodiola kirilowii. The sequence continues at coordinate 43,771,574 of CM066195.1, read as the reverse complement.
GTGCTCCGAGCGCAAGGCCCGGGCCTGGCTTGATTTCTTCGGCTGCTTCGGCAGTGAGGTTCGGGACTTCTGTAGGCTTGGCAGTTAGGACTGTGATTTCCTCGGATGGATTGGTGATAAGGACCGGGCCTGATTTGGGCAGTTCTTCTTCTAACTCCCAGGGATAATCTGATGGAGCTCTTCTTCAGGCAACCATGGGTCCTCATCCTCGTCATTCATATGGTCTCCGGGGGCAATCATACTGAGGTATGGGTCTGATATGGGCAACTCATCATTGAGGTTCGGGTATGTCTCGGGTGGTTCTTCTTCGGTCATCCGCTGGTCCTCATTCTCTTCCGGCTCCTCGGGTTCAGCCGTCCTTTTTATTGCCCATGATTCGGTTTCGGCCGTGAATTGGTGCATCAAGGCACTCAATTGCTGTATGTCTGCGGCCAATTGCTGGGTGCTAGCTGCCAGCTCGTTTTCTGCTGCCCATAACTCAGTTTTGGCCCTGATTTGGTGCATCGTGTTGTCCAGTTCTTCGCGCCGCATGGCCTGATCTTTTCTTTGTCTTGACCTCGCGGCCAAATCATCTATTAAGTTCCAAAGATCATTGACAGATGCTTGTCGTCAGAGCAAATGTACAAATAAATTTATAAGTCCGCTTCTCGCGACTTTACTACTGGGTAGCAAGTGGTAAGTAGGGGTCGAACCCAAGAGAGTCAGTGTGGATTAGTTGTTCTTTAAGTTGGACAGTTTTGGGGTTGGTTGTGATTTTAGGACTGAGAGTAGCGTGTGTTGGTTATGATTTTAATACTGAAAGGTAAGGTGACAGTGGATATTACAATTAAAGAAAAGCATTCGGTTTTAGGGGCTTTGTATCATAGCCTGTTTTATCATTTTAGTAATTCTTCTAAGTATTCAAACGTGCATCAAGGCCATTTCAAGCGCTCAATTTGCCACACTGTCTAGTCTTTTGCAAAAGTGTTCGAAAGTGAATCAAGGCCATTTCAAGCACTCGACTTGCAACACCGTCTAATCTTTTGCAAAAAACGTAGAGCCCTTGTTCTACTTAGACTAGCACCCCATTTCAAGGTATACTAGCCTATGTGCATCCATTTTGGGTTGTCTTTTCCGATTTACCCAAAATGGTGTTTCAGAGAGATCAAACTCCTCAGATAAGCTTTGCCATTTCAAGCATCCACTTACCCGAGTATGTTTGCGAACTTCCACGGAAGAGCTTTGCCATTTCAAGCATCCACTCAACCTTGGAAGTTCTGATCTAATATATGGCACATAGAATAAGTTTTGAATACAGAGAAAAGAAACTAAAAGAATTTAAAACATTTTATAATACAAGAACACCCATTTAACCGAATAAAGAGTTTAGCTTTGAATATCCATAGAGGTGGATACCGTAGCTAAATACTCGGGGGTTTTTGAAAACAGTAAGAAAGGAAAGGGGTGGAATACTCAAGAACCAACAGGAGTATTCCTAATTCCTACTGAATACTCAAGAACCAACAGGAGTATTCTCTAAACAGTATAATACTCAAGAACAAACAGGAGTATTATTTCAAAGCGTATAATACTCAAGAACAAACAGGAGTATTATTTCAAAAACCAAACTTACAACTTGCCAAACATAGAGAGAGAAGTGATTTTATGATTTTGGGATTTGGATGTTGGATTTTGTGGGTATTCTAAATGAGGAGGAGGAGCTCTCCTTTTATAGGCTAAGGGGAGGAGAATGGAGGGTGGAGATGGTGGCGTGTGGTGTTGCATCCAAGGGTGGAGGAGGAGGGGAGGAGCATGTGGAGGAGAAGGCACCACATGGCAACTTCTCCATGGAGGAGCCTAAGCCACTGGCGGCTATGAGGTGGAGGAAGGGGAGTGGCTTGTTGTTTAGCCACCCATGTGAGGAGGAGCATCCCTTCTAGAAGCTTGTGATCTTTTCACAAAAGCCATCGGTTTGACCGGAATCTGACCGGAGCTTTGGCCGGAGCTTCTTGGATTTTGGAGAGTGTATTCTGAATGAAAATGTCATTCTAAGATGATCTCAAGAAGGAACCTAAGCCAAATTCTGCTTGGAACATGGTCGAAATCCAAAATCAGATGAAATTGCCCTTGTTTGGCCTTTACCGGGCTCTGTGCCTTTGCATTGCGTTCTTGTCCAAATGCCGACTGTTCTAGCATATTTGAGTGATTCCAAGTCGGTTCCATGAAGGATGTTAAGGCTGATTTTGAGTGTAGCATGGTCGTGACCTGGAATGACTCGTAACATCTTTTCAGCGTAAAATCCTCTTCTTAGCGTGTTTTCTCTCTAGAGTCCAAAATACCATGTAGATATAAATCGGAACTAACAAGCAAAAGTTAACTAGACCAACAGTCTAATTTAGTGGGTTTTACTGTGTTTTTGATTCGTATAATTATGGTCCATCAGATCACCCCACACTTTTAGTTGTTCGTCCCGAACAATGCTATTAAAGGGCGGCACACACAATCCATGTAAAAACTTTTAAATATGAAAGTGAGAATATGAACTAGATTTATCCTAATTCATTCATTACTACTTATTACCAAATTAAACCGTGTAAATAAATAGAAGAAACTTGATACTTGTACCTCCGTGATGAGATGCAAATTATTTTGGATGTTTCGGGAGATAGCCCTTTTTAGGCTCCTGGACTGCATTCTTGGGACCGTCTCGCACTATATGGTTTCCTTGTAGCTTTCTCTAGCACGTGATTCGGTTCGGGTTTCGCAGATGAGTTGAGCCTTTTTGATTTCTTTCTTTTTTGGCGAGGGACTGCTTTTTTGTAGTGAATCGGCCTTTGGCCTTTGATTTGACTCTTTGAGTACTTCACTTTTTTGTTTGGTTAAAACCTTCACAATTTTGGGCCTTTGGCCTCTTGATTTGCTTCTTCGAGCTTTTGCTTCTTTGTGACTTGCTAGTCCATTTTCTCAAGCCTTTTTGGGAGGTCCAATCATCGCCCGCGAGCATATGGAAATACCTCCCCGCTCTCTCTCATCATTGCCGTTTCGCGCGAGTCAAAATGAGGGTCGCTCATTTATTTTCCCGGCTACTTTGACTAGAGATAGGACGGTTTGATTCCCGTCCCGCCTTCTTCATTTTTTATGCATAAACACTGCATGGCGGAGATGACTTCAATCTTCACTGAAACCCGAAGTGCAGCCTCCACTGACTTCGAAAACCATATAGTTAGATTCGATCCTTCGAGTGCTTGCCAAGCCTCTCTAGGGCAGTTTCTATCAACCCCACATCCCTAGTTTATCTCAGCACAAAGGGACAAATGAGAAGTTACGTTCTAAGTTTTTAGACAGTTGAATTTTCACAAGGTAAATGCATGAATTTTGGATCTATCTTTTTCACATTCTTAAGTTCATATTTTCAAAAAGATAACACTAAAAAAACATGTTATTTATTTACACATGCGGATCTCACCCCACACTTTTGAACGAAGTCGTGCCTTTCAGCACTACTTAGTTCAAAAGCCATGCAAGCAGACAGTTACGAGAAAGAAATGATATTAAGGAAAAGGGAAGAACAGAACTCCCTTTAAGGTGTCGAGTAAACGACATGGCTCGAGGCTGGATAATCGAGGGAGTTCGGCTGGGGCCTTGAACTCTTAGCGTAGCCCTGACTGGCTTAATGTTGCACCCAAGTCCGATTCCTGAATATTCAAATCTTCTATGCACCAAGTGGGTGAGAGCGACTTATTGAAAAAGTAAAATACAGAAAAATAAAAGACAGAAAATTAAAGTGCGGAAAGTAAGATAGTGTCGGGTTACCTCCCGACCAGTGCACTTGTTTAACGTCGTTGGCTCGACAGTACCTTATTCCTGGATCACTGGTTGGGGTCCCATGGGTGGCTTAGGTCGAATTTCTTCTCGGCAGCCCTTTTGCTCCGAGAGGGTGGGGTTTCTTTGACCATAGCTGCTGGTCCAATGAGTCGTGCTTGTTTGTTACTCTTTCCGGGTTTCCATTCTTTCGGCCCATGTTTTTGCCGCCTCTTCATGTTGGAATAGTTGGCACCTTTGTGAGTTTGGAAATTTGGTTTTGTGCCATTAAATGTAGGCGACATCAAGCATGCACCTCTGCCAATCCTCTTCATTGTGGTAGTGATGGATGGTTGTCCTGGAACGAGTGAGTTTTCAAGCGGTTTTCCTTGTTGAGTCGTGGTGAGTGGGACTGGGGCTTTCTCGGACAGTTCGGCAATGAGGTCCGGGACTTCCTCGGGTGTTCTGAGCGCAAGGACTGGGCCTGGCTTGATTTCTCCGGCCGCTTTGGTAGTGATGTTCGGGACTTCTGTTGGCTCGGCAGTTAGGACTGTGATTTCCTTGGATGGATTGGTGATAAGGACCGGGCCTGATTTGGGCAGTTCTTCTTCTAACTCCCAGGGATAATCTGAATGTAGCTCTTCTTCAGGTAACCAAGGGTCCTTATCCTTGTCATTCGTATAGTCTCCGGGGGTAATCACACTGAGGTATGGGTTTGATATGGGTAACTCGTCATTGAGGTCCGGGTATGTCTTGGCCGTGAATTGGTGCATCGAGGCATTCATTTGCTGCATGTCTGTGGCCAATTGCTGGGTGCTAGCTGCCAGCTCGTTTTCTGCTGCCCATAACTCAGTTTTTGCCCTGATTTGGTGCATTATGTTGTCCAGTTCTTTGCTTTGCATGGCCTGATCTTGTCTTTGTCTTGACCTTGCGGCCAAATCATCTATTAAGTTCCAAAGATCATCTATGCCTAAGTTGTTCACTGAGCCTCCCGCTGCATCATTTAGCCAATTCCACTCTTGTGGCATCATCCCATTGAGAAACCTTTGAAGAAGATCGTGGTTGGTGAATCCATGGTGCGTGCAGCTTATCAACATGGAGTCAAAATACGCCAAGTACTCGTCCAATGTTTCATCCCGGGAATGTTTTATATTGTTGATCTTCTCGCGGATTTCAAGTTCGAAGGGTGGTGGGGAAATTTCCTCAATGTTCCAAGGTTCCATTCCGTAGTAGTAGGACTTAGTGAATTGCATGATAAAATAAAAAACAAAAAACAAAATAGAACAACTATTCCGATGCACAACTCCCCGGCAACGGCGCCAATTTGATAGATGCTTGTCGTCAGAGCAAATGTACAAATAAATTTATAAGTCCGCTACTCGCGACTTTACTACTGGGTAGCAAGTGGTAAGTAGGGGTCGAACCCAAGAGAGTCAGTGTGGATTAGTTGTTCTTTAAGTTGGACAGTTTTGGGGTTGGTTGTGATTTTAGGACTGAGAGTAGCGTGGGTTGGTTATGATTTTAATACTGAAAGGTAAGGTGACAGTGGATATTACAATTAAAGGAAAGCATTCGGTTTTAGGGGCTTTGTATCATAGCCTGTTTTATCATTTTAGTAATTCTTCTAAGTATTCAAACGTGCATCAAGGCCATTTCAAGCGCTCGATTTGCCACACTGTCTAGTCTTTTGCAAAAGTGTTCGAAAGTGAATCAAGGCCATTTCAAGCACTCGACTTGCAACACCGTCTAATCTTTTGCAAAAAATGTAGAGCCCTTGTTCTACTTAGACTAGCACCCCATTTCAAGGTATACTAGCCTATGTGCATCCATTTTGGGTTGTCTTTTCCGATTTACCCAAAATGGTGTTTGAGAGAGATCAAACTCCTCAGATAAGCTTTGCCATTTCAAGCATCCACTTACCCGAGTATGTTTGCGAACTTCCACGGAAGAGGTTTGCCATTTCAAGCATCCACTCAACCTTGGAAGTTCTGATCTAATATATGGCACATAGAACAAGTTTTGAATACATAGAAAAGAAACTAAAAGAATTTAAAACATTTTATAATACAAGAACACCCCTTTAACCGAATAAAGAGTTTAGCTACGAATATCCATAGAGGTGGATACCATAGCTAAATACTCGGGGGTTTTGAAAACAGTAAGAAAGGAAAGGGGTGGAATACTCAAGAACCAACAGGAGTATTCCTAATTCCTACTGAATACTCAAGAACCAACAGGAGTATTCTCTAAACAGTATAATACTCAAGAACAAACAGGAGTATTATTTCAAAAACCAAACTTACAACTTGCCAAACTTAGAGAGAGAAGTGATTTTATGATTTTGGGATTTGGATGTTGGATTTTGTGGATGTTCTAAATGAGGAGGAGGAGCTCTCCTTTTATAGGCTAAGGGGAGGAGAATGGAGGGTGGAGATGGTGGCATGTGGTGTTGCATCCAAGGGTGGAGGAGGAGGGGAGGAGCATGTGGAGGAGAAGGCACCACATGGCAACTTCTCCATGGAGGAGCCTAAGCCGCCGGCGGCTATGAGGTGGAGGAAGGGGAGTGGCTTGTTGTTTAGCCACCCATGTGAGGAGGAGCATCCCTTCTAGAAGCTTGTGATCTTTTCACAAAAGCCATCGGTTTGACCGGAATCTGACCGGAGCTTTGGCCGGAGCTTCTTGGATTTTGGAGAGTGTATTCTGAATGAAAATGTCATTCTAAGATGATCTCAAGAAGGAACCTAAGCCAAATTCTGCTTGGAACATGGTCGAAATCCCAAATCAGATGAAATTGCCCTTGTTTGGCCTTTACCGGGCTCTGTGCCTTTGCATTGCGTTCTTGTCCAAATGCCGACTGTTCTAGCATATTTGAGTGATTCCAAGTCGGTTCCATGAAGGATGTTAAGGCTGATTTTGAGTGTAGCATGGTCGTGACCTGGAATGACTCGTAACATCTTTTCAGCGTAAAATCCTCTCCTTAGCGTGTTTTCTCTCTAGAGTCCAAAATACCCTGTAGATATAAATCGGAACTAACAATCAAAAGTTAACTAGACCAACAGTCTAATTTAGTGGGTTTTACTGTGTTTTTGATTCGTATAATTATGGTCCATCAATCATCTATGTCTAAGTTGTTCACCGAGCCTCCTGCTGCATCATTTAGCCAATTCCACTCTTGTGGTATCATCCCATTGAGAAACCTTTGAAGAAGATCGTGGTTGGTAAATCCATGGTGCGGGCAGCTCGTCACAATGGAGTCAAAGTACGCCAAGTACTCGTCCAAAGTTTCGTCCCGGGATTGCTCTATGTTGTTGATCTTCTCGCGGATTTCAAGTTTGAAGGGTGGTGGGGAAAACTCCTCATTGTTCCAAGGCTCCATTCCGTAGTAGTAAGACTTAGTGAATTGCATGATAAAACAAAAAAGAAAAAACAAAATAGAACAACTATTCCGATTCACAACTCCCCGGCAACGGTGCCAATTTTGACGGAGCCCACCGCACTGTCGTTAAGGTGCGATGTTCTCTGTGCAAAATAAATTTATATCTCCAATACTTGCGACTTAACTATTTTTAGTAGTCAGTGGTAAGTACGGGTCGAACCCAAGGGAATTGGTGGATTAGTTGTTCTTTAATGAAGCTTATGCAGAAATTAAATGCGATTGGGGTTGGGTTTGAGTGTGCTTTGAGAACTGAAAGTAAATTGCAACAGTTGATAATGGACTGTAAGGAAAGGATTCGGTTTAGGGGTTTCATATCATATCATCGTTCATCATTGACCTCTAATGATCATACTAAGTGTTCAAAGATGAATCGAGGCTATTTCTAGCATAAGACTTGCCACATCATTTAGAACACTTGTTCTATTTAGACTAATTCCTCCTTTCGAAGTATCTTAGCCTTATGTGCATCCATTTGATCTTCAGTTACGATCAACCAAATGGTTTTTAAAAGAGGTTAAACTCCTCAGATAAGTTTTGCCCGTTAAAGCATCAACTTACTCGAGTATGTTCACGAACCCCACGGAAGAGCTTTGCCCGTTAAAGCATCCACTCAACCTTGGAAGTTCTAACCTAATATGTGGCACATAGAACAAGTTTTGAAACACTAAGTAGCATTAAGCATAGAGTCTAGAACGGTTTATGATATAAATACTCCCTCTACCGAATACAAGCTTTAGCTACTTGTATTCATGTCAAGGAATACAAGCAAACTATGGCTTTGAACAAGGATACCGAAAAGGAGAATAACTTTAAAGTAAGAACAAAATATACGGAAAGTAATTTTGTACCTACAATAAGTGGAGGAGAGGAGCTCCTAAGCAAGATCCAATCAAGAGAAAGTAGCTCCAAAATGAAGAACAAAGTGTTTATTGAAAGTGAAGAGAAGAGGGTTAAGCCCTCTATCTCTCTAAAGACTTGTGAAATTATGGGATGTTTTTACAAGTGTAGAGGAGAGCTCTATTTATAGCTAAAGGGAGGAGGAGGATGTGGTTTTGATGAGAAACACATGGCATGAATCCATGGAGGGGAGGAAAAGCCATCGGATGACTCACCCCTTCCTTTAGCTGCCCCCCATGAGTCACCATGGAGAAGAAGCTTGTGGAAGCTTGTGGAGAAGGGAGGGGAAGGAACCAAAAGCCGCCGGTCACATGGCAAGGGAGAAGTGGTTTTGTGAGTTTTGTGATCTCATCCACAAAAGCCATCGGTCCATTTCAGCTCCGGACTGACTCTGGTTGCTCTTCGACTGGACTTGTTTTGAGTGATTTCACGTCAAGATCATAAGATTTGTACAATCGGCATCTGGTCGTCACCTTGGAATGACTCGTAATATATTTTCAGCTTAAAAACTCCTCCTTAGCATGTATTCTCTCTAGACTCCAAAATACCCTTTAGATAAATATCGGAACTAACAAGCAAAAGTTAAATAGACAAAGAGTCTAATTTGGTGGGTTTAACTGTGTTTATGATTCATACAATTATGGTCCATCTCTAGGCTTCATGCGGCCACAGATGGAGTGAAATTTTTGGCAATGTTTCACAGGGTCCTCTCCGATGGCACCTCCAAACTGGGGGAGATACCGAATCATCAAGGAAGACATTGTGAATCATGCAACGACATAAACAAAAGAAAATAAAGAGAACAACTATTCCGATGCACAACTCCCTGGCAACGGCGCCAATTTTGACAGATGCTCGTCGTTAGAGCAAATGTGCAAAAGTTAATTTATAAGTCCACTACTTGAGACTTCACTATTGGGTAGTAAAGCGGTAAGTAGGGGTCGAACCCAAGGGAATTAGTGGATAGTTGTTCTTTGAGGAATTTGTACAGAAATGTAAGTGCGATTGGGGTTGATTGTGGTTTTAGTACTGAAAAGTAAATTACTAAAAAGTAAATGACTGGAAATAAAGTGCGAAAAGTAAATACTGAAAAGTAAGTGTGGAAAATAAAGTGCTGAAAATAAGGGCGTAAAAGTAAAGTGCGTAAAGTAAATTGCTGGAACAGTCGAATTCAATATCAACTGATCAATATACTTTTGGTACTGGCCGCACATTATAAGCGTAATGCGTACCAAAGATATATTGGGTTAATATTGAAAGCGTCTGTAGTAAGCGTACTGAAAGTAAATGACTGAAAAGTAAATGACTGAAAAGTAAATGACTGAAAAGTAAATGTGCGAAAAGTAAAGCACTGAAAGTAAATGTACTGAAAGTAAACAGTTGATGATAGGACTGAAAGTAAGGTGACAGGTTGTGAATTGATTAATGGAAGGATTCGGTTTTAGGGGCCTTGTATCATAGTCCGTTCATCATCGACCTCTAATGATCGTTCTAAGTGTTCAAAGATGTATCAAGGCCATTTCTAGCACTCGACTTGCCACATCGTCTAGTCCTTTTCAAGACATAGAACACTTGTTCTATTTGGGCTAATTCCTCCTTTCGAAGTATCTTAGCTTATGTGCATCCATTTGATCAATCATTTCCGATCAACCAAATGGTGTTTAAAAGAAGTTGAACTCCACAGAAAAGCTGTGCTCTTTCGAGCCTCCACTTAACCACGTATGTTCACGAACCCCATGGAAGAGCTTTGCTCTTTCAAGCCTCCACTCAACCAATAGTGTTCTAATCTATTATATGGCACATAGAACAAGTTTTGAACACAATAGAAGCACTAAGAAAAGGGTCTAAAACGTTTAATGATACAAGCACACCCCTTCAATCGAATGAAGGGTTTAGCTACGATTATCCATGGAAGAGGATATCATAGCTAAGTGCTTAAAAGTAAATGGTTTTGAAATCAAAGACAAGGAAAATAACAAAGAGGGTTTCGGTTTTGAAAGACAAGAAAGTAAAGAGGAGAATACTCAAGAACCAACAAGAGTAAACTCAAGAACAACAAGAGTACTCAAGAACCAACAAGAGTACTCAAGAACCAACAAGAGTACTCTAGAACAAACTTGGAGCTTTCAATATCAAAGTAAAGTGTTTACAAGGATTGTGCCTAAAATCTAGAGAGATTTTCTACAAGGACTAGAGGATATGGAACATGGGACTCAAACTAGGACTATGGGACATTGAACAATGGAGAGGGGATGTTGTATTTATAGGCAAGGGGGAGGAGGAGGTCCAACCACATTGCCAAGGGAGAGGAGCTCCTCCCAAAGCCGCCGGCCATGTGGCATCATCCCAAGCAAAGCCGCCGGCCATGAGGTGGAGGAGGAAGTGAGTGGGTTGTGATAGTTGTTTCTCAAAAGCCATCGGTTCCCCCACAATCTCCGGTTAGACCTTGGTTGCATCATGGTTGCTTCTTGGTTGCAATCAAAAGAGAAGGCACAAGCCTTGCACATGGGTGGCTAGACTTGGCATTCACTTGAGTTCTTGAGGTTTGGAACAAGTCATTGGGACATGTTTGAGTGATTCCACGTTGGGTTCATGAAGGTTGTAAAGTCGGAATCTGGTCGTGGCCTGGAATGACTTGTAATCCATTTTTAGCTTTAAGAACTCCTTTTTAGCTCGTTTCATCTCTAATCCTCGAAATAGCCTGTAGAACAAAAGTGAAACTAACAAGTAAAAGTTGTTAAAACAAAGCGTCTAATTTGGTGGGTTTAACTGTCTTGATGAATCATATAAATATGGTCCATTAGTACTCAAGCTCCATTATATTTCATCAAATCTATAGTACAAACATAACAAAAACTCTCTACATGAGTTCATATTATGGGGTTTAAACAACATACACATATAAACTACATCAACATGGAAGATTAAAAAAAAGTGGGAACTAAAATGAAAGAGAAACTTACTGTTTTATGTGCTGAACAGAGGGGTTTCCGAACTCAGAAACATTCAAAATGTTTCTTGTCAATTGTGAGAGATGTACATGACATCTGATTTTTCATTAACTGTGATACCCTTTATACGACTCAGATTGTCATATAGAGCCGCATAAGATAAAGTAGTTGACCAACCAATGCGTACGACGCACTAAATGTCACCTACATATTACTTTATTAATTATTCAAAAAAGAAGAGTGTCAGCATGTCCAACTCAAGGGACATTATTTGATGTGTCTCTTAACATGATGTCTCATATGCCAACTTACGCGACACGTTTTATGATGTCGTTTACGGAGATGTCGCAAAGGGTACCATATACGCTAGTTAAGGATTTGTCGCATTGGGGATGTCGTGTTTGAGTGTCTTATACGACACTAACTCAAAAATAAGGTCTGATAACCCAACCAATGCGACTGCTTCAATCACAGTCGTATTATATGCAATAGTGATAAAGAGGTAGGCCATACGTATCTTCCAAATGTGTAAGTGTAACTGACTCTGATCTAGCTATAGCTATGTTAGGATTGCGCAAGCAGCGATGCCAAGAGAAAAACAAATAAAGGAACGATGCAAGGACACCAAACTTTGATACCCAGTTTGTCATTACACCATGACTACGTCTGGGGGCACTACCAAACCAGTGTTTTCTTCACTATGATGTTGAATACAATTACAATAATCAAGTTGGGTATAAATAGGGTAACAATCTAAATCCTAATAATCTAATTAGGAAATAGAAACCTTAAGCCTCACTGCCAAAATTATGGACTTCCTAAACTGGACCAGCCCAATAATCTAATCAGGCTCCACAACCCAACAATCTCCCACCTGGAGACTGATTCCAATCGTAATTGTCTTCGTCCTGAACAACCCATGCAGGTGGTAGTGCCAAGCCTTCAGCTCACGTCTTGAGCCCCATTGAAGCAATGCACATCTTCAACTTCTTCTTCTTCTTTAAAGTTTTGCTACCCTGCGAAACTTTCTCCTTTATGTGACCACAATAGTGCCACAAATCTACATCACCACTCTCACCTGAACTAGCGATGCCTTTTCGAACGTTCCTCATCTTGGACAACGTTCCTTTCTTCTTTCCTTGAGCTATCACCCTTAGCTCCCTTTGCTATCTTCCAGTTCCTGCAGCTGAAGATTACATCAAACACATCTTCATCCCGCTGCCCAACTAAAAGCAAATTCTTCTTTCGTGATGTCGGCCTTGCCGTTGTAACCGTCCCGCTCCAACTCTCTAGCAAAGAAGATAATAAAATCCGAGCTAGCACCTCATCCTTGAATTTAATATCAATCGAGCCCAACTGCAAGATTGTCATATTAAACTCGCTTTGGTGTTTAGGCACTACTACACCCTCTGCCATCCTGAGATTGAAAAGCTCCCGCATCTGGTGAATCTTGTTCACCGTGGTTGGTTTCTCATACAACGCTGACAGCTGATCCAACATCTCCTTCATGTCCAACAGCTTCCACACGTCGTCTTTCATACCCTCTAATTTCTTGTGGTCTACAGGTAGATACAACTCACTACCATACAGGTAGTCCTCAATATGCATCTTCAAGAACCTGAAATCCGACCCATCGAATTTCTACACCGACTGTTCTCCATCTCTCATCATGACTGCTAAAACCCTAGGAGCCGCTGAAACATATGGGCTTTTGGTTATCAGGATCCATAGCCCAACAATCTCCCACCTGGAGCCTGATTCCAATCATAATCGCCATCATCTCCTCATTCATCAACCTATGAATGTTTGTAGTGCCATGCCTTCACCTTAAGTACCAAGGCCAGTTGAAGTCATGCATAGCTTCAACTTCTCTAAGGTCACAGCCTTAGTTAACATGTCAACCGGATTTTTACTTCCATCAATCTTCATTAGTTGCAAGATCTATGTGCTTGGTCCTCGAATGAAATGCAGGGTTCTTGGCTAAGTGGATGACACTCTGACTATCACTGTAAAGAGTACTACCCACTTGCTCCTTTCCTAATTCACGCAAGAAATTCTGCAGTCACACCATCTCCTTACTAGCCTCAGTCACTGCAACATATTCAGCTTCAGCAGTAGACAAGACAATAATTTTTTGCAACTTTGAAGCCCAAGAGATAGCAGTACCACCCAATGTGAAGACACATCCGGTTGTACTTCTCCTCTTATCAATATCACTTGATACCAAATCTGCATAAACATATCCTGCTAACTCAACTTTCTTGCCTTCAAAACACAAGGCATGCTCAGTGGTTCCCTTCATGTACCTCAAGATCCATTTTACCGCTTCCCAATGCTTTTTCCCCGGATTGCCCATGAATTGACTCACTACTCCCACCGCATGTGCAATGTCTGGCCTAGTACACACCATTGCATACATCAAGCTGCCAATTGCTGAGGCATATGGAGTCTTCTGCATGTAGTCACGCTCTTCTTGATCTTTCGGTGAGTCTCTAATTGAAAGTGTGATCTGATTACCCAATAAAATCTTAGTCGGCATTGCATCTTGCATGTTGAACCTCTCCATAATCTTCTTGATGTACTCAGCTTGCAAGAGATGTAACTTTCCCGCCTTTCTATCACGTTCAATTCGCATTCCCAAAATCTTCTTTGCCTTACCCAGATCTTTCATGGCAACCCATTTGGATAAATGCTTCTTCAGCTTACTCACCTCCTGAGCACTGGAACCTGCTATCAGCATGTCGTCAACATATAATAGCAATATGATATAGCCGTCATCCAACTTCTTGAAATAACAGCAATGGTCAACCTCACTCCTCACGAATTTAACTTTGTGCATAAACCTATCAAACTTCTTGTACCACTGGCTGGGAGCTTGTTTCAAGCCGTACAATCTCTTCTTCAGTTTACACACCAGTAACTCGTTACCCTCTGACAAGTAGCCTTCTGGTTGGTTCATATAGATTCTTCTTCCAGGTCACCATGAAGAAAAGCTGTTTTCACATCTAGCTGCTGTAACTCAAGATCTTCAGTTGCAACCATACTCAACACAAGCCGTATAGTAGTCATCTTGACAACAGGAATGAAAACATCAGTGTAATCTATACCGTATTTCTGCTGAAATCTTTTCACAACCAATGTTGCCTTGTAATGCTTACTTCCATTCGCCTCCTCCTTAATTCTATAAACCCACTTGTTATGCAGCGCCTTTTTGCCTCGTGGAAGCTCAACTAGCTCCATGTCTCGTTTGCAAGCAATGACTTCATCTCATCGTCCATTGCTAGCTTCTACTGATCTGCATGCTTTCCTTGAGACGCTCTGATACCAGTTATTAGGATCGCGCAAGTAGCGATGCCAAGAGAAAAACAAATAAAGGAACGATGCAAGGACACCAAACTTTGATACCCAGTTTGTCACTACACCATGACTACGTCTGGGGGCACTACCAAGCAAGGTTTTCTTCACTATGATGTTGAATACAATTACAATAATCAAGTTGGGTATAAATAGGGTAACCATCTAAACCCTAATAATCTAATTATAAAATAGAAACCCTAAGCCTCACTGCCAAAATTATGAACTTCCTAAACTGGACCAGTCCAATAATCTAATCTGGCTCCACAACGCAACAAGCTAGATATCTAGATGTGTGAATGTGAAGATGCTTCTAAGGCATCTTTTGATCTTATCTCAATCATCGATATCAAAACTGACTCCAATTCAAAAAACTCTCAAACCTTACAACCACCAACTGCCATGCACGCGTAAACAACACCCCTGCTTATGAATAATGACAAACAATAATACTTGTTAGTTTTGTCTCGTTTTAAATTTTGGGTTTTTAAAATATGAGCTGCATGCATGCGACTTTCAAGTTTGTCATGTTTTTTTATGAAATCGTTATGCGCCATATCGATTTCTTCGATTGGGTATATGACGAGACTTGTACTCCGGTCTCTGCTTTGATTTTCCAAGAAGCCAGTAGACTCCATATCACAAATAATTTCGTGAGCGAATCGTGCAAGAGAGAATATTTTGATTAAAGAACGTATTTCTAAATAGGGCGAATTTTAAAATTCAAAACTGAAAAGAAGCATTTTTTTTATAAATTAAATGCTTTATTCGATGAAATAAAAAACAAGCATAAAAATACAAGAGAATTAGGACCAAACACATTTGAAATCCTTCTTCTTAAGATAAGATCGAACTGATACCACGAATCACCTCTATATGCTCGCTGAAAAGAAACTCAAAACAAGAGACAATCCCATCAAAAAACAAAAAAAATTAAAAACACAAACAACAAGTGGGGATGAACATGACAAGCATAGACTAGGCACACTGCTGCAATATGCCTAAGGATCATAACATGGAGCAGGAACTAAGACAAGATCCGTGAGTCTCCCAACTGTAAACCCTGGACCCTCAGCCATATCGAGTTCCTCACTAGGCTTCCCATCCGGTAGCGACCAATCGAAATAACACAACAGTTGCGACAAAGGCAGTTCAAGATTAAACATGGCGAATGTTATCCCAGGACATATCCTCCTTCCAGCCCCAAACGGAATGAACCCGAAATCCATTCCTTTGAAGTCTATCTTCGCATCGAGAAACCTTTGCGGATCGAACCTTTCTGCATCGGTCCAGTAGTTGGAATCTCTTCCTATAGCGTAAGCGTTTACTAGGACTTTCATTTTTGCTGGTATATAGTACCCATTGATTTCACAGCTTTCGCTGTTTTGTTTCGGAACTAGGAGAGCTACTGGTGGATGAAGCCTTAGGGTTTCTTTGATCACAGCTCTCAAGTAGTGCAACTCGTCTAGAGTTGTCTCGTCCATCCGGCCCCTTTCCTTGAATACTTTTCTTACCTCTTCTTGAGCTCGCTTTATTATACTTGGTTGTTTCAGCATTTCCGACATGGCCCATCCGACCGTGGTGGAGGATGTCTCGCTTCCTGCTGTAAATATGTCCTGACCCAAAGAAGAGAATTATTATGCATGACTCAGAAATCAGACAGCCCTTTTAAATCACAATGAAAAAACTATAATTCTATTATATATATATATATATATATATATATATATATATATATATATATATATATATATATATATATATATATATATATATATATATATATATATGCAAAAAGGGGTTGTTATCTAGCCTTCACAATTATTATCAAATGATTTGTAGGTGTTGACGATTCGAACTCCCTGTTTATCAGGGTGAAATTTAATTTTTTTTTTAAAAGATCAAACTATAATTTTGTATGACCTAAGAAAATATAACTTTTTTTTTAACATGCATGCATGAAAAATGAATCTTACTAGTAGGACAGCTTTGATATGTGCATCCGTTAGCGGAACATCAAGGTCACCGGCCTTCCGAATCCTGAGAAGAACATCAACAAGATCTTCATGTGACGCATCAGCATTAGGGTTTTCAACGTGATCGTCAATGATCCCTTGAAGTATTTCATCAGACCGCTTGTGAAGCTTCTCAAGCGCAGGCCGGTAGCCACTCAGCCTTGACAAAATAGGCAAAGAAGGATACATATCACCAAGGTCAAATCCTCCAGATATCCTAAAATTTTCCGTCATAAGATCAACAAACTCATCCTGCCGTTTGACAATCTTTCCGAATGCAGCTCGGGCCGTCACACTGTAAGTCAAGTCAAAAATCTTCTTGGTGAAGTTGATAGGCTTGCCAGCTTGTGCACGCATCCATTTCACCAGATTTTGAATTTCATCTTCTCTTATGGACCGAAAGGACTGGACACGCTTTGGACTCAGGAGCTCCTGAACGCAGATTCTTCGAAGCTGGCGCCAATAATCTCCGTAAGGTGCAAAGACAATGTTCTTAGAGTCATATGACATGACTGATGAAGAGATGAAATAAGGCCTGTCTGCGAAAACGGCGTCGTGTGTCTTCAGTGCCTCTTTGGCCATTTCAGGTGAAGAGATTATTAGTGTTGGGACTTCACCGAGTTGCAAGTACATGAGAGGTCCATATTTCTTGGCCAACTCTCTCAGCATCTGGTGCGGTAGCAGCGGACCGCCGGAAAGTTGGTGCATGTTGCCGATGATGGGCAGCCTCTTCGGCCCCGGCGGAAGTGGCAATGTTGAGCTTCTCGCTTTCTTTTTGTTGCTTCTTAGTGTTATAGATATGAAAAAGATGAGCATCAAGAAGATGGAGAGCAGCAAAAATTGAAGATCCATGAGAGAAAATTGACTGCTTGTTTCTGGTTATTGCCCAGTGTCTTTGTGAGAGGTGCATTGTCCGAAGCTTAAGGTTTACACCATTTATAGAGTTTCAACAACGTACGTTTCATGCATAAAGTGATTTTTTTTTTCTTCTTCTCTTTGTACGACGTTGATGCTGAATTATTGTGTCTGCTGGTGTGTACGGAGTGACTTAATTAATATTGGCACATGACGAATACAGTCTGCGCAAACGCTGTACTGTGAAAGGGCCACAAATTCAGATTACCCAGCTGGCATAATTTCCAATTTCCAGCGAGTTCAACAAAAAAAAAGGCCAAAAATGTTGGATGATTATTCACGGCATTAGAGTCTTAAATGCACCAAATCTCATGAATTAAAAAAGAAAAAGAAAATAACCTTGATAAAAGAGAGGCCCGGTCAATGGGATGCATACAATTTTATTATTCACGAGTATTAAATACATACAATTTTTATGTTATTATTTGAGTATTAAGTTCTAAATTCATACAAGTATTAACATGTAATTAATTTTATTATATGTAGATAAATTTTATTAATTTATTGTAATTTATTATGTGAGTTTTTAAAAAAAAAATTAAAGTTTTCAAATTTTTTATAAATTCGTTTTAATTTTTACAATTTTTTAACATTTTTTAATAAATTTGGTAAATTTTGTTAAATTTTTATAGTAATTTGTTAACTAACGGAGTTAACGCCGTCCAAGCTTCAGGTTTGGTAGTCAGCATGCAAGGATGAGGCAGCTTGTGTGATACGTAACAGATGACGCACCAAGGATTTCGGATGATAAAATGAAGAATTAGGAGAAGATCGAAAGATCATAATAGAGGAGAATTAGGGATAGGGTGGAGAAAACCGGAAGAAGAAGCTGTAAAAGTGACTGCTAATTTCATTGATTGTGACTTCTCATTTTTCACGAACAACTCTTTTATACTAAACACTTGATCCTTGAGTGTGAAGGTATGCAATGCCACTAGCCGCTCTAAGGACAATGACAATGCAATGCTTGGTGATTGTAAGGAATGGGAATTAGCAAGAGGTCATTTTTTCGCCTAACAGAAAAGCCAGCTGCCTCCACCATATCAAGCTCATCTCCATGCTTTCCTTTGGGTAGCTCCCAATCAAAGTGGAACAACATCTGTGCCAGAAGCAGCTCAGTGTTGGCCATAGCAAACGGCACGCCAGGACAGATCCGTCTCCCTGCGCCAAACGGAATGTACTCAAAGTCTGTACCCTTGTAATCCACTTTTGCATTGATAAACCTCTCAGGGCTGAATGTCTCCGGGTCTGTCCAAGAACACGGATCTCGCCCGATGGCGAATGCATTTACAATGACTTTAGTCTTTTTGGGTATTTCAAAGCCATTGATTTCACATCTTTCGCTACTTTCTCGTGGGACTAGTAATGGTAGCGGGGGATGAAGCCTTAGAGTTTCTTTGATCACTGCCTTCAAGTAACTTAATTCTTCAAGAGATGTTTCATCCATTAGTCCCTTCGTGTTGAAAACGTGTCTTACTTCTTCTTGAGCTCTTCTCATTATACTCGGGCTTTTAAGCATCTCTGACAATGCCCACTCGACTGCAGTTGACGACGTCTCGCTCCCAGCAGTAAACATGTCCTGTGATACCCCCCAACGAACAAATTCAGTTAGCCAGAGTCCAACTGAGTCAGATTTTACTATAGTCTAATATAACTAGCTACTTGCTGAAACAATGTCACACTCATACAATGAGACAAGATCAGGTGTGAACTTGATTTTTGATGCAAAATACAAATCGACGAATTATGCTACACTTCCTACGAATTATGTCATGGTTTTATCCAAATGAATTATAGACTACTTTCCCGAACTATAACATAATTTGTAGGAAGTGCATCATAATTTGTCAGTTTGTAGTTCGTAGCCATATTCAACTGAATTAGAATGGACTATAAAATCTACAACTAGCTACTTGCTGAAATTTTATGAGAATACTTACAAATAAAACAGCTTTGATCCTGTCATCTGTTAAGGGAATTTCTAGATCACCGCCCCTCCGTACTCGGAGAAGTACATCGACAAGATCTTCTTGTTCATCCTTGAACGAAGTTTGATCTTCACCTGCGCGTGGTTGATGGTCACCGATGATTTCTTGTAGTATTTCATCGGACTTTTGGTGCAGTTTCTCAAGCTTAGGCCTCAATCCACTGACCATAGACAATATTTTAACAGAAGGGAACATATCGCCAATATCGAAACCTGAAGATAATTTGATAGTCTCAGTGGTGAGTTTCACAAACTCATCTTGCCTTGCACATTTCCTCCCAAATACAGCTCTGGCAGTGACACCATAAGTCCACGAAAAAATCAGGCTCGACACGTTAATGGCTTGCCCAGCTTGTTCATAAATCTTTTCGATGAGGTTGACGACCTCCTCTTCCCTTATGGATTTAAAAGACTTGACGCGCTTCACACTCAACAGCTCTTGCACACAAATTTTGCGAAGCTGTCTCCAGTAATCACCATAGGGTGCAAAAACAATGTTGCTAGAATCATATGACATGATTCTAGATGCAATGAAATAAGGCCTTTCGGAGAAAACTACGTCATGGGTTTTCATAATCTCCTTAGCTATGTCGGCTGAAGAGACTATAATGGTGGAAACTTCACCTAGTTGCAAGTGCATCAAAGATCCATGCCTCAGAGCCAAGTTTCTTAGCATTTGATGTGGCAGTGAGCCTATGAGTTGGTGCAAATTGCCAAGTACAGGGAGCTTCCTCGGCCCTGGTGGCAACCGCAGCGCAAAACCATCGGTCGTTTTGTATCTTCTTTTCAAGTTGAGGAGGAAGAACACTGAGAGCACAAAACTTGAGATAACATAGAAGGAGACAAGTTGAAGATCCATTGAAGAGATATTCAAATTGATGTTTCAGAAAGGAATTTGATGATTTTCATATGTATGGTAAAGGATATGATAAACAGACTTCAATTAGAGCCACAAGAAAAGTAGAAGAAGTGTCAACTTTTTTATTTTATTTTTTGGGTTCAGAAGAAGTGTCAATTAGAGCCACATTAGAAGTAGAAAAATTGTCTTGGTACATCTAGCAATAAAATAAGCCAACAATTCGTCTCTCTAGGCGTCTTTGTCTGCGGGAGTGTCTTCAACCACTGTGGTTGCGTTGTTTACTTTACGTGTTGTTTTCATTGTTGTTTCCAATATTAACGGTGCGACTAGAAGGAGCGGGCGAGTTCGTCAAGGATAACACTAGGAGGGTATGAAGGGAGGTTCTGAAGGGCACGGCGGCCAGGTTGAAATCTTATCGAGGAGATTCAAAGGTTTAGAGGTGGTGACAGTGCGTAAGGAAGTTAAAGAGGAAGCTCTGAAGGAAAACAAGTGGGCGCTTGCAACCGGGAAGAGCTTCAACATCACAGCACTGGCATCGAGCCTTAAGAAAGCATGGATTATGGAGACAGGAGTAAGGTTTGAGGAGATAGGGGGTAATATGGCTGTGGCTCGTTTTGAGAAACAAGAGGACATGGAATATGTTCTCGATGGAGGTCCATGGTGGTTTGGCAACCAAGGCATAGTGATGAAAAGGTGGGAGATGGGGAAGAGGCCAGAGCTGCTTGATCTAAGCAAAATAGAGATATGGATCCAAATACATAACCTTCCGCTTGAAATCATGCGGGATGAGATTGCAAGCGGATTTGCTACTATGATGGTGGGGAGAATATGCAAGAAAGTAAAAGAGCATTCGGATGTGCTCAAGAGGAAGTTTATGAGGTACAAGGTTGAAGTGGATATTAACTTACCCCTAAAAGATGGAGTGTTATTTGCGCTCGAAGTTGGAGTTGATGAGCCAATATGGATCTCATTCAAATTTGAAAGACTGCCCGTTTTTTGTGAATACTGCGGAGTTCTATCCCATGAATCCAGCAGATGCAATAGTGGAAGAAAGGGGAAAATGGAGAAAGCTTTTGGTGATTGGTTTAGAGCTGAATCGGCTCAAATTTCACCGTCGGCGGCTAAAGTGCAACTGGTAGAGGAGTCCGGTGAACAATACAACATGGAAGAGATCGGGTACGATGGCTCGGGTGACTGAGAAGTTGCTGCGTTCGAGGCAAGGGTTTGTTCTCGAGATTCAAAACATAGACAGTCTTTTCCATCTCTAATTAAAAAGCGCGGGCGAGTTTATCGAGGAGACAGGCGACCAACATAATATGGAAGAGACCTGGAATGATGGCTCGGGTAATGGAGTAGTTGAAGGGCTCGAGGTAAGGTTTTGTTCTCGATAGTCAGAGCATAGACAGTCTTTTTCATCTCCTAGAGCTAGAAGGGGAGCTGCTGATCGCACTAGGGGTCGGCAATGGGCCGGCCCGGGTAAGCCCTAGCCCTATCGGGCCGGGTCGAGTAGGGCTTTAGGTGAACCCTAGTCCTAGCCCTTTACACATTAGGGCCGAGTCGGGCCGGGCCCTGAGCAAATTTATCAGCCCTAAAATCGTTATCGGCCCTTCGTTTTATAGGGCTTTTCGGGCTAGGGTTGGACTCGGGCTAATTTTGGCCCTAAATAAATGACTAATTAATCGACAAATAACTCTTTAAACGTAAATACTACTAGTTTGGACATGTGAGATTTAATAGAAGTGAAAAATACATTCTTTTTATATGAAGAACATCCTAAAATCAAGAAATATACGATTTTAAATCGGGCTCGTATTTCGGGCCGGACCGAATAATCGAAGCCCTAGCCCGACCCTAAGCCCTTCGGGTCGGGCCATAATAGGGCTTATGTAGGGCTAGGGCCGGGCTCGGGCTAGGGTCGGGCTAGGGCCGCCCTAAGACTTATTTTGGCCCAGGACCAAATGCTGACCCCTAGATCGCACCCCGGCGACAAAAATCCACCCAACAAATGACTCATATGCCCTTCTCTTTAATTCATATTCTTTAATTCAATAAAATAATAATTAAAATTCAATTAAATGATAATTAATATTCTATAAATTAAGTGTACCATATTTATTTATTATTTTTAATCAGAAAATATTCTATAATAATTAATAGTAAAAAACTAAAATAAAAATACAAGATGTAGCAATTTTTTTTAAAATTATATTGTACTTGATTTTTTTAAAATTTTAATAGAACTTATAATGAGGAGTGAGAGAGTAACTAAATAAACAAAATGTCCATTGTAGTAAAATTTTATTTAGACAAATTTTATTTAGACAAATTTTATTTAGAAAATAGTTTCATTTTATTTAGGGCGAATAATAATTTATTACGTTTAATTAATAATTGATTGGGTAGCCCAACAAACTATGCAACAATGCTAAAAATAAATACATAAAAAAGTAGACATATCTAATCAATATTTCCTCCAAATTGTGCTCCTGGAGGTCACGTGCTTGTGATTTCGCGCCATAAATCAGCACGTATCTTATATGAAGATGCCCATCCTTTAGCTTCGTACGATGAATTAAAGATATATTTAAAAAAATATGTGTTATATATTTAATTTATACATTATTTTGAATTAACGATAATATCTCATTAATTATAATATATATATATTAATGTTAATTTCTAAATAATTTTAAATTAATAATTAAATTTTAATTATTATATTTGGTGGGGGGTGTGGGGGTATAAAAGGAAATATGTGTGGAATCCATAGGGGGGTGTGGGAGTGTGAGGGGTGTGAGGAGAATAGTCCCCTAGAAGGGCGGGTGAGTTTCTCGAGGAAAGCAATAGAGTAGAGCTGGAAAAAGCAGAGGGTAGTGATGAGACTGCTCTACATAATGTGAATGTGTCTTGGGAAATACCACAATCAAGAGCTGATATGTTGAAATGGGAAAATCTTATTGGGCCAGTGCAGGAAAGTCTAAATTTTGGGCCAAATGGCTCAAAAGCAATGGACGGGTGTGAAGGCAAAAAATTAAAGAAAAAAGGCAAGGAGCGATTATTGTGGGTGAACGGCAAACATTCATCAAGCCAGAGGAGTGATGTTTGCAGGTTTCATCCATATCAGTTACTCATTAACTATTTTTTCTCTTATGTTACTCATTAACTATTTTTTCCGAGCGAGGCACACCAAAGCTAATTTTTTCAAGTTTGAACCTATGTGGGTAAGGAGTAAGAAGCTTGAGGAGGTAATTGAATACGCTTGGGGTGTTAGCGAGGGAACAAATGTCCCTCTCCTCAATAAATTGGAATGCTGCAGGAATATATTGGACAAATGGAGGAAGAATGAGTTTGGTGAGGCTCAACGACACATAAAGCAGCTTAAGGAGGATTTGGAGGTAGTCAGATCCAAGGTAAGGGATGAGGAAACTGTAGCAAGGGAGGCAAATATAGTAGCAGACATAAATGAATGGAGATTACGAGAGGAGATATACTGGAGACAAAGAGCGAGAACTGAATGGTTGCAGGAGGGAGATAAAAACACCAAGTATTTCCATGCACGGGCCTCCAAAAGGAAGAAGACTAATACAATTTCAAAATTGCTGAACAACAATAATGAATGGGTCTCTGATGAGGGGCAGCTGGGTACCTTGATTACTTTACAAATATATTCTCGAGCAGCTTCCAAAAAGGGCATGAGGTTGACAGACGAGCATTTGATTGTGTGAAGGAAAGTGTTTCAGAGGCAGGAGCAGCTAGGCTTTGTGAACCACTATCAGACTTAGAGATCAAAGCAGTTGTGTTTCAAATGTGCCCAACGAAAGCGCCAGGCCCTGACGGTTTTCATGCAATGTTCTACCAGAAATACTGGCATATCATTAAAGATTCAGTGATCCATAGTGTGAAAAGAGTATTCAGTTCTGGCAGGATGGAGGAAGGCATGAATGAAACACTTATTGTCTTGATTCCAAAGATTAAAAAGCCTAAGAAGATTGAGGAGTTTAGGCCTATCTCATTGTGTAATGTGTCGGCTAAGATCGTAATGAAAGTTATTGCTAACAGACTCAAAGATATCCTCCCAGAGATAGTATCAGATTCACAAAGTGCGTTTGTTCCGGGAAGGCTAATCACAGATAACATTTTGCTGGCACGCGAGGTACTACATTATGTCAAGTCTAGGAGAAATCAGAAGAAATGTTTCTTTTCATTGAAAACTGATATGAGTAAAGCCTACGATCGTGTGAAATGGTCATTTTTGGAAGGCATGTTGCTGAGGTTGGGTTTCCCGGTCCAATGGACAAAGTTAGTCATGGAATGTGTGCGCTCTGTGAAATACAAAGTGAAGTTGAATGATCTAGTTATCGATATTCCTCCCCCATAAAGGGGTCTCCGATTAGGGGACCCCTTATCCCCTTACCTCTTATTATTATGCTCAGAATGGCTTTCAAGGCGAATTGGAGTTGAATTGGCAGAACGCAATCTCAAAGGGATCAGAATTTGCCAAGGGGCACCTGTAGTCTCACATTTATTCTTTGCTGATAATAGTGTATTCTTCATGAAGGCCACAGAGCAGAATGCCAGGAAATTAAAATCAGTTTTGAATGATTATGAGTGTTTATCAGGTCAGAGGATAAACTTGTCCAAGTCTGAAATAGTTTTTAGTAGAAATGTTCCAGCTTTTGAGAAGCAGGCCATCGTGGAAATCTTTAATGTTCAGGAAGTAGTAACTCACACCAAGTATTTGGGCCTCCCCATTGTTTTCAGCCATAATAAAATAGAGGTTTTCAAATTCATCGTGGATAGTACATGGAGGAAAGTCTTGAGCTGGAAGGAGTTACAATTATCAGCTGCTGGGAAGGAAGTTCTTCTAAAATCGGTGCTACAAGCTTTACCAACATATGCTATGATGTGTTACAAACTGCCGGATTCTGTTTGCAAGCGATTAGCTGGAATTATAAGAAAGTTTTGGTGGACGAATGGTGGTGAAAATAGAGGGATCCACTGGGCAAACCAGCAGAAGCTCAGTATGCCAAAGTCCGACGGGGGTTTAGCCTTTAGAGATCTCGCGGTATTCAATGATGCATTGTTGGCTAAACAGTTTTGGAGGATTCTGGAGAATCCAGATACAATGTTAGGGAAAATATTAAAAGCCAAGTATTTCAGGGACAGTGACCTCCTTAGCTCTTCGTTGAAAGTAAATTCCTCAATGGCTTGGCGTGGTATCTGGAGGGCTGGAATGAAAGTAAGGGGGTGGATTGAAGTGGATGAAAGTAATAGACCAGTGTGGGCCTTGGAGCAGAATGGAGTGTATTCAACCAAGTCGGCATATATGAATCTAAAAGAGGAGCATAAGTTGAAGGAGAAATCTTTTCAAGGGGAAATGTCAGACAATAGCAAGATAAAAAATTTTGGAACAAAGTTTGGAGGCTGAAAATACAAAGCAAAGTTAAGATCTTCCTTTGGAAACTTTATTTTGAGTACTTACCTACAGCCATAAATCTTATAAGGAGAGAGTGTAGTGTTGATCATCGGTGCAAGGTTTGTGGCTTCTTTATGGAGACATCATTGCATGTTTTCACTGAATGTTGGTGGGCTAAATCGTTTTGGGGAAGTTTGAATATTGATTGTGGCTTTTTAGAGATAAAGTGGCTGAATACAAGTGATTGGGTATGGCATTGCATTAATCATCTTGGCCCTGATGACTTGGTGTTATATAGCTATGGGGTTAGTGCTATTTGGTACAACAGAAACTTAATTTGTCATGACAGAGAAGGCCTTGAAATTATCTCAGCCTGCATATCAACCAGAGCACTGGCACATCAATTCATTCTCCCAGGTTTTAAGTTCTCAATTTCAGATTTGGAGGGGGGATTGATTGGCAAGCTCCAGAGAAGCCTTTTGTTAAGGTGAATTGTGATGGTGCATGGGAAAAGGCGTCAATCGTAGCAGGAATAAGTAGTGTATGCAGGGATGGAGAAGGCTTATTCATGGGGATTAGAGCGGAGCCAGTGTTTAATTGTCGCACCGTCCTGGAGGTGGAAGGCAAGGCAATATTACAGTCGATGGTATGGGCGACTAAGCAGGGGATTTCTCACTGTATCTTTGAAACAGACAGTGCTGAAGCCTTTTCCATTATTTCGCTCAGGAGGTGCCGTGTAAGTCAGCTTCCGCGTTGGGCCCTAAGGTGCATTCACATTCTGGAGTCGAAGGCGTGGTGGAGGCTATCCTTGGTTCGAAGGGAAGCAAATTTATATGCGGACTCTTTGGCGAAATTGGCGAAAGAGAAGAGCTGGAGATGGAACTCTTTCACTGCTTTACCTAGACTTCCTGGTGTCTTGCACTGATCTGTCCGAGCTTGCTCTCGTGTTGTTTGGTTGTCTTTGTTCTATTTCAAAAAAAAAAAAATAAGCCAACAATTCAGAAGAAGTTGCCCAATTTGACTATCAGTAGAAAGTAGAAAATTTAACTTAGGTGCATCTAGAATTAAACTGAACCAATGGTCAAATAGTTGGTGGTCGAGGGAGCGGATAGGCAATTGACAAGATTCCAGGTTCAATTCTTACTAAACACTTACAAAAAGAACAAATAAAAGGTCAAACTTGACTGTCCTGAATTGTCATCTATTGGACCACCGTTAAGTTTAATAAAAACCTTTAAAAACATAAAAGTAAACCGAGAATTCGGAAGTTGCCAACTTTGACTATCAGTGGCACAGCTTGTAAGACTTGAACATCACTCCAGTTACACAAATTCGCATTCTAAGTCATATAGTCTAGATATCAGAAAGTATCGTACATAGCGCCACTTTCAACTCGGGCAACGTTTCCTGTGATGCAGATTGGGTTTGTGGTTCTGAATCATTGTGAATCAAATGAGCTGTGATGCCTGATAGCCGGAATGTTTGTAGAAATGGGGTTAGGGCTTGAGCGAAGTTTTCAATTTGGCTTCATAGCGTGGTACGGATTTGAGAATATTTGGGACTCCTGCGCGAAAAGGTTACAACAGTTGAAGGATGGCGATGTCGTACACGGATTTCGTTGCCCGATTTTCTGTGTTTAATGGTTGTAGTCTGGTTGTTGTTGTTATTTCTTCCTCTGTTGTTGTCTTTGTATCTGTATCATCGAATTGCCTCTTGGCTTATAAAAAAAATGAGCTGTGATGCCAACCAATCTGTAGACCACAAATGCAATAGTTCAAACTCATAACAATATTGTTTATTCGTTCTGAATCATTTACTTAATTACCTCTTTTTTTCTTTTTTTTAATTGTGGGTTTACATCGAATAGTACAAGAAAAACATCACATACATCACATTTCTCGGGTACACATATATTTCCAGTCCGTTTTGAAGCACAGACCACGCAAAGGCACCGCCCCGGATTTGAACTTGTACTTGAATCATTCGTTGAAACACAAACTATCTGTCATCTCTAACTTTGAACCCACGACTTGACACACACCTCCATGGTAAGGTCATTGCAGCGCCTAAGCACGCCTCCATGAGAGAGGATAAGGCATACCACCTGCAAACGTCTACAAGGGACGAGGAAGAGGAAAATATAGGAAAACATCTGGGAAGGATGGAGTGAACCAACGACTTGACACACACCTCTATGGTAAGGTCATAGCAGTGCCTAAGCACGCCTCTACGAGAGGATAAGGCATAACACCTGCAAACGTCTACAAGGGACGAGAAAGAGGAAAATATAGGAAAACATCCGCGAAGGATGGAGGAAGAGATCCACACCATAGGTGAGACTAGGAAAAACTCACATAAATTGTGGGATGCAAGGTAGGGACTCGACCACTAAGCCACACCCTTATTGGCTACTTAATTACCTCCTAGATGAATCAATTTTGGTTCAAACTATCGGTATTGAATCTTTATCATCTCCACTTATGACGCTTCCTTTTGCCACTTGACCTGCCTCCAATGTTGCAAAACAATTGTTTCAATAATTCCAAGCAACTAAGTTTTAATTAAGGTACGTAATATTGTATCGTTGAATGATTATTATTATTTTTTGATTGATGGATACAATTTCATTACAATGATTATTAATTTAGAATTGTCCCAAATGATCTTGCCTCAATAATTTTTTAAGGCTTTTTGATATTTCCTTGTGGAGAACATTGGGTAATTTACCAAACCATTTTTTTATTCCAAGTAATGAATCCAATTTTAATATTTTACTAACATTGGTAAAACGGTAAACTCGTAAATTGTCAAAATTTATCGATTTTACCAATGTATTTTATGTAATATTTTTGTAAAAGTTAAATTTTTTAAAAGATCGACTCACTACTACAAACAATGCATTATGCATCGGTTCGAAAATTGCATTATGCATCGGTTCAAAGGGGAACTGATGCATAATGTCCACAATATGCATCGATTTTTTAGGAACCGATGCATAATATGAGGCTTTAAGCATCGGTTTTGGCTAAAATGATGCATAAGACAATTCAAAAACTTAACTTAGGTTTTCTCTCGCAGTTTGATTTTTGTACTCTGTCTGACTTGCTCGCTCCTCAGCTTCGTTCGATGACGCTCATTGTTCGTCGACTTCAATATCGCTCACCGTTCGTCGCCATCGCTCCTGCTCCTCCGTCGCCATCTTTCCTTGACGCGCGTCGTCTGACGCGTCAAATTTAATATTTATAAACTCCTGCAATAAGCTAGTGTAGCGGCAAGTAGGGTCGAACTCAAGGGAGCTAGTGTTGTTGAAGCTGTATCTAAAAACAATAAAGAAAGGGGGTTTGTGAGCAAGTATTGTAAAAACGCAGGAGAAATAAACGAACGAGATTCAATCAGAGGAAGTATTCAATTTAGGGTTTCTATTGTGACTCGTTTATCATTCACTGCTAATAATCTAATTTCATATTCCTAAGTGTGGTTACTCCGTTTCACGTTATAACCTAAGGTAGGCCGTTTCAAGCACTACACCACAATCTACTCCGTTTCAGGTTATAGACTTCTAGTTCTAGTAAACCTAATAATTCGTTTTAGGTAATATCAAGTTAAGTGCAACTACTTATTCTTACGGGTAAGTCTCAAACAAGCAGCAAATATAGGGGCTGAATTGTTCGGCTAAGTTTTATAATTGCAAGTATTCACTTAGCTTCACAATTCAGTCCAAGTTAATTAGCACAGGAACTAGTGGAACATAAAATAGCATTAAGTAAAGAGCCTCAAAACGTTCGTCACAATATACAAAACCCTAAACCGAATAGAGAAATTAGCTACTCATATCCATGGAAATAATACAACAGTATTTTTTGAATGAAAGTAGAAAATCTCTTCTCTTTTGTTGAAGGCTTCGTCTTCTCCAGAGCCGTCTTGGTTTTCGTAGAATGATGGATGATGGAAACCCTAACCCAAAGATCTTATTTATAGCAAAAAGTAGAGTTTCCAAGTCTGATTTTTATCTTGATTCCCAAGTTTCGGACTTGCTGACATCATCAAAACGCGTGCTGACAGTAGCGACCGCGTTTCGCCTTAACATTAGCGACGGCGTCTGCCCTTGACGTTATCGGAACTAGCCGCGTTTGCCCTTGACGTTATCGGTACTGCTAATGTCTCTACGAAACGCGGTACCCACTGAGTCCCAACTTCGGCTATTGATTTGACCATCTAAATGACCTCGAATGCTCTCGGTGTGAACTAGAGAGTTGTAGGGAATTGAGTTATCTACGCAGTGGCATGTGGGTGATATTATTCTGATCAGCGGTCCATTCCCAGCACTCCGTCGGTTGTCTAAAGGTCTGATCTTCCATTGTGATGTTTTCGGCGCAAAACACCATCTTTAATGCACGTTTCCTACTAGAGCTTCCGAAGCACCTGAAATGCAAAACAACACTTAAAAAGTAAATGTTCGCATATAAAAGTGTCGAAATAGATGGGATTAGTTGACTCGATGAGTCGTATAAATACGAATCATCAAACCACCCCATACTTAAACTTGTTCGTCCCGATCAAGAACTAAGTCATAGAAGGAAAACAAGTATAACACGACAATTTCTTCGACGTCCTAGATAATGCTACATGAATATGAGTTGCTAGTCTAGACTCGCTTTTCTACACATAACTCAATCGTTACTAGAATCATCATGCTCAACATGGAATTAGCTTGATACATGTTACCTTTGAGCTGAAATCCAAATCAATTCGGATGAGTGGGTGATGGACCATAATTGTATGAATCATAAACACAGTTAAACCCACCAAATTAGAATCTTTGTCTATTTAACTTTTGCTTGTTAGTTCCGATATTTATCCACAGGGTATTTTGGAGTCTAGAGAGAATACATGCTAAGGAGGAGTTTTTAAGCAGAAAATATATTACGAGTCATTCCAAGGCCACGACCAGATGCCGACTGAAGAAATCTCAAGATCCTAACATGGAATCACTCAAAACAAGTCCAACCGAAGAGCAACCAGAGTCAGTCCGGAGCTGAAATGAACCGATAGTTTTGTGAAAACTTCACAAAACTCACAAAACCTCCTCCACCCCTCCTTGTGACCGGCGTCTTTGGGGAATTGATGAGTCATGGGGGGCGGCTCCTCCCCCTCATGACCTCCAACCGGCGGCTTTTGCTCCTCCATGGAGAGCTTGCCAAGTGTTGTGGTTTTACACCACATCTCCCTCCTCCCTTTAGCTATAAATACCCCATCATCCCATCCCAAAACTCATCCCATCTTCATTCCAACACAATCACTTATCTCTCTAGATTTTGGCACTTTTGTAAGCTTTTGTGTTAAATCTATAATACTCATGTTGGTTCTTGAGTATTCTAGTAGTTTTTGAGAATACTCCTGTTAGTTCTTGAGTATTCTCCTTTACTTACTGTCTTTCAAAAACCCTCGAGTACTTAGCTATGGTATCCACCTCTATGGATATTCGTAGCTAAACTCTTCATTCGGTTGAAGGGGAGTACTTGTATCATAAAATGTTTTAGGCTATACTCTTAGTGCCTCTTTGTATTCAAAACTTGTTCTATGTGCCATATATTAGGTCAGAACTTCCAAGGTTGAGTGGATGCTTGAAATGGCAAAGCTCTTCCGTGGGGTTCGTGAACATACTCGGGTAAGTGGATGCTTGAAATGGCAAAGCTTATCTGAGGAGTTCGACCTCTTTTAAACACCATTTGGTTTGATCGGAAATGATTGATCAAATGGATGCACATAGGCTAGTATACCTTGAAATGGGGTGCTAATCTAAATAGAACAAGTGCTCTACGACCTTGAAATGGGCTAGACAGTGTGGCAAATCGAGCGCTTGAAATGGCCTTGATACACGTTTGAATACTTAGTAGGATCACTAAGGGTCAATGATAAACATGCTATGATACAAGGCCCCCGAAACCGAATGCTTTCCTTAGATTTAAACACCACCTGCATTTACTTTCTTAGTATAAACTGCTTTATCAACTGCTGACGTTCCGGAAGACTTGCCAATCACGCATCAATCGCTGTAAGTCTTCTCCTTTATTTTCAGTATTTACTTTTATGTCATTTACTTTTCCACACTAAAAACCAAAACCAACCAAAAAAATCACTTAGTTATAAGCGCTAAAACCTCAATCAACCTAAAATCACGTTCCCCGCCTATACGATCCCTCAAAGAACAACTTATCCCCCCAATTCCCTTGGGTTCGACCCCTACTTACCACTTGCT
Source organism: Rhodiola kirilowii (assembly GCA_033675215.1). Taxonomy (NCBI): domain Eukaryota; kingdom Viridiplantae; phylum Streptophyta; class Magnoliopsida; order Saxifragales; family Crassulaceae; genus Rhodiola; species Rhodiola kirilowii. The sequence goes on along the minus strand of CM066195.1, from coordinate 43,739,705 downwards.
ACCCAGTAGTGAAGTCGCGAGTAGCGGACTTATAAATTTATTTATACATTTGCTCTGACGACAAGCATCTGTCAAATTGGCGCCGTTGCCGGGGAATTAGTTAATTAATTGGATAAGTTCTTTGAATCGATACTCGCTTCAAAACAACCATGTCTCGCGAAGGAAGCCACCATAACTACCAGGATGACGAAGAGATAAACCTGTACGACCGAAATGCAGCTGGTCCAGTACAACAACCCCCTAGATATCCACCACCCCCCAACCTCGACAAATGCCAAGACAAGAACCTGACTACGATAACTACTATGGGGATGTCAACTACCGTGCACCTACTATGGGAGAACTTAATGCCCCAAAATTCGAAACGCAGCCGTGGTGCATTTGCCAGGGCCCTGAACTAGAAAACATTGCCGTCGACATGTCCGTGGTCCACAATTTGCCAAGGTTCTCAGGAACTAATGGAGAATCTGCAACAACTCATCTCCAATGCTTACATGGCATTTGCCAAAATCTAAGGCCCAATCGAGTGAATATAGACGACTCCAAGTTGAAGGCGTTCTATTTTTCCCTCATTGACTTGGCAAACGACTGGTTCCTTTCATTGCCTTCCGGTAGCATCAGAACATGGGTTCAGATGCAAAGGAAGTTCCTGGACAAATACTGCCCAGCGACAAAAGCAATGCAAGTAAGAAGACAACTGCAGGACATAAGGCAGGGACTTAATGAAACCATGTACGACTACCTGGAAAAATTCAACCACCTGGAGAGAAGCTGCTGCACTCTTGGACTACCTGAGAAGCTCATCATCGAGTACCTAATTAATGGACTAACTGAGTTAGATAAAATGCTCCTGGATGCCTCAGCTGGAGGATCCATGATGAATCTATCATTAAGTGGCATAAGGGATCTCATCACCAACGTTGCTGAAAATGCCCGATTTAGAAAGGAGACCACTCGGCAAGATGAGTTCTTCCGAACAAAGAACGTAGTACAAGTCGAGACGTTAAACAACTCCATGCCAGAAGAGATGAGACAAATAAAGGAAATGATGATGCAATTATTACAAAAGCAGACAGTTCAAGTAAAACCTTGCGAGTTTTGTGGTTCTACGGACCACAAAACTGACGCATGTCCAACAGTACTAGTTGAGAACCCGGCAGAAATAAATATATTAGGAGGATACCAAGGACACAACAACAACAGTTATTCTCAAGAAGAAACACAACCAGCTGTCCCTCAACTAGCCCAGTCATTCTATCAACCTCTCCACCAACAGTACAACCAGGACGCGCCATCAACAGGACAGTACCAAGCAAGCTCGAGCAACCAACAAGAGGGACCAAACAAGTCACTTGAGGACATGTTAATGCAATTGTCAGGTACTGTGTAGCAGTTGAATATTACTATGCATCAAAACCAAGCCGAAACAAAGGACTTGAAGAATCACATCTCTCAACTCGCTGCCTCGGTGTCCGCACTCGCTAATGAGTCCGGCAGACTCCTTTCACAAACCATTCAAATCATGCAGGAAGATGTGAATGCCTTGACTCTTAGGAGTGGAAAAACGCTGGTCGGCAAACCTTTGGAGCAAGAGGAGGACAAAGACCCAAGGTTGCCCGGAGAAGAGCAAATGAGGCCCGAATCTCTCGAAACTCTAGAGGATGATGCGGCCGATAAAGACGACGACATATTTGAGGAAGAGCGGGACGTAACCGAAGAAGAAGAGAATACGTCCAAGGAACACAGGCCTGGCCCGGTGCCCAGAACCGAAACCCCTAAATTCAGCGCAACACTTCCATTTCCAGTACCGGCTTGCGTGCAAAAACAACATGTCATGGATGAGGACGTATTTGAGTTGTTCAGCAAGGTCGAAATCAACATCTCCCTTTTGGAAGCCATCAAGCAAATTCCTTGGTATGCCAAGTTTTTAAAGAAACTTTGCACCAACCGGAGGAGGAGTACTAGATACGATCAAGAGCTGATGAGTAGAAACGTGTCGGCCGTCATACAACGAAAAGTGCCCCCCAAATGTGGAGATCCAGGAACTTACACCATTCCATGCACAATTGGCAACATCAGGATCGAGAATTGCATGCTAGACCTTGGAGCATCAATCAATGTTCTTCCCTTCTCTATCTACTCATGTCTTAAGATTGGACCGCTCAAACCCACCGGTCTCACTATTCAACTAGCAGATCTGTCATGCAAACAACCGGAGGGCAAAATAGAAGACGTCCTGGTTCAAGTAGGCAAATTAGTGTTTCCAGCAGACTTCTACGTCTTAAAGATGGAAAATGGTGGACCTACAGATCATGCACCTATTCTTCTCGGCCGTCCATTTCTCAAAACATCAAAAATGAAGATAGACTGTGGAAGTGGAATGCTCTCAATGGAAGTAGAAGGAGAAGTCTTCAGCTTTGACATATTCCGAGCAATGAAGCACCCTATGGAATTCGAGGAAGTACACGCTCTCGATGCTTTGGACGACCTGGTCCAAGAAATTCAACCAGAACTAAGAGCAGATCCCTTAGAAGCCATACTCAATGGAACCGAAGGCTCATACGAATTAACCGAAGACTTACATGAAACGGTGGCCCACTTGACAATCTCGGAGCCTCTTACACCAGAATATGAAGTCAACGAGGTAAAATTATTCAAATCGAATACTTTTCTGCCCTCGGTGATGCAAGCCCTCAAAATAGAATTGAAGCCCCTGCCTGGACATCTGAAGTACGCCTTCCTAGGGGATAATGACACACTCCCAGTAATCATCAAGAGTGGCTTGGAAGCAGGCCAGGAACAAAGTTTGATAAAAGTACTGAAGCAACACAAGTTGGCTATTGGATGGACTCTGACCGACTTGAGGGGAGTCAGCCCGGCCGTATGCATGCACCGTATTCTACTTGAGGATGGAGCAAAGCCATCAAGAGAGCCTCAACGACGACTCAACCCAATCATGATGGAGATTGTCCAAAAGGAAATACAAAAGCTACTAGATGCGGACGTTATCTACCCCATATCAGATAGTCAATGGGCGAGTCCTGTCCACGTGGTGCCAAAGAAAAGTGGGATCACAGTCGAGGAAGATGCCGAAGGAAAAATGGTAACAACAAGGATCAAGAACGGCTGAAGAATGTGCATCGACTACAGGAAATTAAACGCCGTCACAAGGAAAGACCGTTTCCCCCTGCCATTCATCGATCAAATGCTAGACCGACTGGCAGGCAAGCCATATTTCTGCTTCTTGGACGGGTTCTCAGGATACAACCAGATCCCCATAGCACCTAAGGACCAAGAGAAGACTACATTCACCTGCCCATTCGGTACATTCACCTTCAGAAGAATGTCGTTTGGCCTATGCAATGCCCCGGGAACTTTTCAAAGGGTAGTAACCAGCATCTTTTCAGACATGATCGGGGAATTCATTGAAGTCTTCATGGACGACTTCACCATCTATGGCAATACATTCGACGCTTGCCTGGATAACTTGAGCACGGTTCTGGCACGATGTGTCTCAATGAACCTCGTGCTCAATTATGAGAAATGCCACTTCATGGTAACTCATGGAGTAGTCTTAGGGCACGTCGTCTCACAAGAAGGCATAGAGGTGGATAAATCAAAAATAAACCTGATCATGACTCTACCATACCCCTCCACTGTCCGAGACATCCAATCCTTCCTTGGGCATGCGGGATTCTACCGACGATTCATCAAGAACTTCTCTAAAAAGGCTTTGCCTCTATCCACTCTCCTCCAAAAAGAAGTTCCGTTTGAATTCACCAATACATGCAAGGATGCCTTTGATGAGCTCAAAAAGGACCTCACTAGCACACCCGTCATCCAAACTCCGGATTGGAAAAAACCATTTGAGATCATGTGCGACGCAAGCGACTTTGCTGTGGGAGCAGTTCTCGGCCAAAAGATTGACAAGAAAGCGGGTGTGATCTACTACGCCTCACGAACCTTAGATCCTGCCCAACGGAACTACTCCACCATCGAGAAGGAACTCCTGGCAGTAGTATTCGCTCTGGAAAAATTTAGATCCTATTTGCTTGGAGCAAAAGTGATAGTTTATTCTGACCATGCTGCCATCCGTTACCTAATGAAGAAAAAGGAGGCCAAGCCAAGGCTCATTCGGTGGATCTTGCTACTGCAAGAATTCGATGTGGAAGCAAGGGACAAAAAGGGGATCGAGAATACTGTGGCCGACCACCTAAGCAGGATTGTCCGAAAGGAAGAAGAAGGGCACATAACTGAGTCGTTTCCAGACGAGCATCTCTATGCAGTCTCAACCAAGGTGCCATGGTACGCCTCAATCGTCATCTACCTTGTAGGAGGTACATTTCCTCCTTCTTTTACTAAAGCACAATGCATGAAACTTAGACATGATGCTAAACAATACTTATGAGATGATCCTTATTTATGGAAAATAGGAGCAGATCAAATACTTAGGAGATGCATCCCCGATAATGAAATAGCTTCTGTTATTAGCTATTTTACTAACTGCTTTAATTGATTATTTTTAATTAATAAAATTAGATAATACATTTTCTATCATTGATATAGGAGTATTTAATTAGATCTGTTGGATTTGTTTGATATATGAACTACATCGGTTCTAAGTTCTCATTTTAAAAGGGTTGGTACTCGAAGCTTACCCTTAACTCATTATTTTTAATTTATACGACATAGTTGAATATAAAATTTCTAAAATCTTCAGTTTTAATCAATACAAGTTAAGCCAACAGGGGTGGTATCCTCTTGGCTAAAGAGTTCATTCTGAGATGGTTGGATCCTTATGCACTGACTTCGAGTCTCGGGGCCATCAATTTTCTTCTTTCCTTTTCATTTTCATTTTCTTATTTCTTGTCCCGCCTCGCGCGTGGATGCTTCTTACATCCCTCGTGGATGCCTTCCTGGTCACGCCTCGTGCGTGATGTGTTCTTCCTCCCCCGTGGAGGTGCTATTCGATCGGTAAAGGTATCCAAGGTGGTTTGAGCTGTCAAAGATGTGCCAATGATTTGGGTGGATGCGTGCAGATTCATGGTAAAGATATCGAACGAGGCCTGCACTTCAAAAGTGGAGAGATGTACCAGAAGCTTGCGGATCCGATCAAGATGACATGCTAAGAGCTACGGAGATCAATATATATGTACTAGATGATAAATCACATATGCATTGTAATGTTCCTAGTTGTTGTATCCACCCACTATAAAAAAATCAATATAAATTAAGTTAAATAAGTCAATTTTATTTGACAAAATAAGTGTATTTCATTTGATACAAGCTAAATTAAGTTAAATTCAGCTCAATTGAGTTATTATAAAATAACTTTGATCAAGATAAGTATCTAAACCAATGACAAAGGATCAATTATAAACCACAATTGAATATATTAACTATAAACCTCCTATTAATTTGACACGAGACACTCACAACCAATCACAATTCGGGACGCTTTTTGTACATAAAAATATATTAAAACAGGCTTATTTAAGAATAGATAACAGATGCAAGTGTATACACGTCCAAAAAAAGAACACTGTTAACGGTATATTGGACTTTAATGCTTCAAATCAGTGTTAGGAACAGACAAAAGATATGATCGAGACGAGGTCTACGTCGCTGCGTAGCTCACTCAAAGATCTACAACTCCTTAGTTCACACCAAGAGCAAAAAACGTCGTTTAAAAGGTTAAAACATGAGTCAAAATTGGCGCAGCTAAATAATTCGTAGCGGGTTACACTGATGTCTGACTTCCACTCGTGTTTCGACCTTGTAAAAAACATTGTCTGATCTCGATGTGAATTAGAGAGTTATAGGGTTTTGAGTTAGGTATGCAACGATATATAGTTCCCATCCACCGGATTTTGTATTTGCTCTCAGCACTGATTTGAAACAGTGAATGTTTAATCTGCAATTCTAGAGTAAATTCATTTTATTCATGACCAATATGAGCTAAGAACTCTTTATTTTGCTTTAATATCATTTCACAACACATTATATAAGCTTTATGAATACTTTTTATCTAAACATTTAGTCTTATGTCTGAACATTTAGCCTTAAGTCTGAACATTAATAAGAACTGAAGAGTTCGTAGCGGTACATACTGATGTCAAACTTCAACTCGTGTTTTGACCTTTTAAACGACCTTGTCTGCTCTCGGTATGAACTAGACAGTTGTGGGGCTTAGAATTATTTACGTAGTTCTATATAGCTCGCCTCCATCGGATTTTTCATTTGCTCCAAGCACTAATTTTAAACAGCATATGTCCAATATGTCATTGTGGTGTAAATTCAGTTCATTCGTGGCCAATATGAGCTAATGACTCTTTATTTTGCTTCAATATCATTTCACAACACATTTTATGAATACTTTTTAAGGCTGAACAATTAGTTTTCAGTCTGAACATTTTGGCGTAAGTCTGAACATTTATCCTGAATTCTAAACATTTAGCTTTAAGTCTTAACAGTACGAAATTTTGACTTTGACTCGTGTTTCTACCTTCTAAACGACCTCGTCTGCTCTACCATTAAGGATGTGACCTTGATAGGCGTCGTTTGACCTGCAAATTTATATTTATAATCTCCTTGCGAGAACCCTAGTAAAGTGGCAAGCAAGGGTCGAACCCTAGAGAGCTGGTGTTGGTGAAGTCGTTCTGTAAACAAAATTGATTGGGATTTGTGTAAGCAATTTTTTGAAAAGTGCACGAGAAAATAAAACGAGAGAGTAATTCAATCAGAGGAAGCATTCGGTCTAAGGTTTTCTATTGTATCTCGTTTATCATTGACTTCTAATAATCTAATTTTGTGTTCCTAAGTGTGGTTACTCCGTTTCAGGTTATAACCTAAGGTAAGGCCGTTTCAAGCACTTACTCCACAATCTACTCTGTTTCAGGTTATAGACTTCTAGTTTTAGCAAACCTAAATACTCCGTTTCAGGTTATATCAGGTTAACGTGCGACTACTTGTTCTAACGGTTTAGTATCAAACAAGCAGCAAAAATAAGGGCTGAATTGCTCGGCTAAGTTTTACCGTTTCAAGTCTCCACTTAGCTTCGCAATTCAAACCGAGATAAATAGCACAAAAACTAGTGGAACATAAAATAGCATTAAGCAAAGAATCTCAAAATTTCGTCACAATATATTGAACCCTAAACCGAATAACGAAATTAGCTACTCATAGTCATGACAAAAAACAGAAGTATTTTTTGAATGAAAGCAGCAGAAATTCTCTTCTCTTGTTGAAAGCTTAATCTCCTCTCGAGCCGTCTTGGATTTTGGGAATTCGCGATCTCTCAATGTTGCTGTCGAAAACCTAATTTATCAGAAAAAGTTTCTAATTTCGTTTTGGGCCAGATTTCCAAATCCCGGTTTGCTGACGTCAGCCGCGGACGATGCACATTTTAGCGCCGCGGACGATGAACACTTTAACGTCCGCGGATGATCCGATTAATCTTGCCTGCGTCCGCGACCCGGTCTGAGATGCATTTCTTCTTTTGCTCGTCAGTCTTGACTTTGGCTCTCGATTCGACTCCATGAACTCCATGTGTTGATTTTAGCACCGAAATATCTTTAAGCGCATATTCCTTCCAGAGCTTCCGAAACACCTGAGATGCAAACAACACTGAAAAGTAACTGTTCGTATCAAAAAGGTATCGAAACAGACGGGATTAGTTGATTCGACGAGTCGTATAAATACGACTCATCAGACCTCTAGCGATGTATTCGTCGTTTTCCCACTTGCTTCGTTGCCGAAAAGATGCCATGAGTCCATCATCTCCAACTTCAGGGCATGGTGTAGACAGTACAATACACCACTTTGAGATTCGTAAGTAGGAAGTGCATCTTCTTCCGCTAACGCCGGAAATTGGTGCCTTCAAACTGGTCCAGCTTTTGGAAGTTGTGAGTCATCTCATGTATGCACGCCATCGATTAATAGAATATCGATTTTATTTGTATTCCTAGGGTCGTCTTTTTCTTCTTAGTCAGCAGCAAGTGATAGCAGGGTATGATCGCGGCTTCTTTCTCTGATGAATATATATGTGTAGTACCTGAAACATATGCTATGTATGTGTTATCTTCTTCCTTGGTCTGTTTGAAGTAAATCCATAATTAAAAAAATTGATTGCCAATAAAAATTATACGTTTATTGGCTTAAAATTTTAGAAAAAGATACTAAAAAAATGGAGACTAAAGGGGTTGGAATCATCAAGTTTAAACTTAATGATCCTTTTATTGGCCGGTAAAAACAAGTCCCATTATTAATTCAGCACACTCGTTTACAATAATATTACTTCCCTTAATTCTCACACTAGGTACAATTGACGTGGCAGCCTTGGAGTTGCACGAGCCACCAATGGCGAAGCCATTAAAAACAGGCCGGAGTCTTCACACGCTTGCAATTGCGAATCCGCCGAAGCAGCTGGTAAACTCCAATCAAAAGCTTGTACAAGCCTTGCTAGTAGCATAACAGTCATGGATGTACCGAGTGTTCCAGCGGCACAAGCACGCCTCCCAACCCCAAAGCTGAGAAATCCAAGATCAGGGTCAGTTATGGTGCTTCGAAGTGCCGCACAGCTTTGTATATGTCGATCAGGGTTGAAAGTGAGAGCATCTTCCCAAACATTAGGGTTTCGGCCCAAGTCAAGTCTACTGATGAGTATGTGACTTCCTTTAGGTATTAAGTAGCCACCAACTGTTGCATCCTTGGTAGCATAATGAGGTGGGATGAATGGTTGGACAGGGTGCAGGCGAAATGACTCAATCAAGATTGCTTTTATGTATTTGAGTCGTGGGATGTCGGATTCTTCAACAAATCTCTCCTTGCCTACTACTGAGTCAAGCTCCTCGACGGCCTTGTGCATTATGCTTGGCTTGTTTAACATCTCCGCAAAAGACCATTCAACGGAGTTGGACGTGTTGTCGATTCCAGCTAATAGCAGTTCCTACCAGTTACAACACTAGAAGTTAATATATATGTAGTGTGGGAAGCACTCGTTTGAGACTGAGATCCAAAATCTCACCATTAGATCATGATGAATCTTTAAATCTGCATGTGACACACGTCTAAAAAGTAAAATCAAAGTTGGTGGTTTTCACTTTGCATTAAATATTGCATCTTAAAAATGCACATGAGACGCATTGTGACCGCCACAATAACTTTATGATGCATTTGGAAGGTGAGATTTGAGATCTCAAGGTCTCGGAGGGATCTCCTCTAGTAGTATAGTGTTAGTCTCAGTTAAAAACTAACACTTTGTCCACAAACTACATTTTGTCTTAAAATTTAGTAGGCAGCTAGCAGACTTACGTTGATTTGACCCTTAATTTCAGCCTCGGATAGTAATGGCGTTCCATCAGTATTCTTAAGGTTGATCATGATATCTAACATGTCCGATGCGTCGAGGTCTTTGGATGAGACTGATGACCCGCCACACCGCCATATGTTAATCCTTTCCTCAATGATAGGGTTTTGATACTTTTCAATAGTTTTGATAGCTTCTATAGCTTTCTTGTCTTTACCATCCACATCAAATATTCCTGATATAAGTGGAAAAAAGTCAGACATACCAAAAGAAAATAGATAAAACAATGCCTTCATAACACCATCAGTGTGTTCTTCGTCGGCTGGACTAGGACCCTTGTCAGGCATGGCTTCTCCAAAATATCTCCTATTGAAGATGAGCTTTTTTAATATACTTGTAGCGTAACATAAGCTAGTCTTCCTCAAGTCCACAATTCCATCAGGGAGGTTGTGGATATAAGCAATAACATTGTCAGCTTCTTCCACCCTCTTGTTAAGGAACCACTGATGCATGGCTGGGGAAAATAACTCGGCAGCCATCATCTTTCTCATTTTTGTCCATTGTTTTCCGCTTGGAGCACTTAGAGAGCCCATGTAATTGTGACTGAGAAGAGCCATTCCGGGGGACTTTGGTCGGGAAGCGAATAAAAAGTCTTTCTCTTTCAAGAACTCACTCGCAAATGTTTGACTTAGAACAGGAATGACATGAACATTTCCGATACGAATGCATAATATATCAGTGTTCAAATCCTTAGCGAGCCTTTTGATCCATTTGTATTTGTTCGGTTCTTTGAGCATCTGAGGGAGGCATCCAATGATCGGCCATGGAGACGGACCTGGTGGCAAAGGAATAATGCTTTTAGACTTCCCAGTGGAATAATATCTATACAAACAGTATGTAAAGAGGGCAATGGCTAGGATTGTTGCTACAGAAAACATGATCGATCGGTAACTCTCCTAGAGAATTATAAAAGATGATGTTTGTAGTGAGAGGCTCAAGCACTTGTGAATGATGCAAGCTAGCTAGCTATCTCACCGTTATATATACTAGTATAGTGAGTAGTCGCTCGGTTCAGAACGCCTTAAAATTTGAGAACTTGAGAATCCAAATGTCTCCCTTAGATTAAATCTACGTGTGACACATGTCCAAAAAACAAAATCAAACTTTGGTAGCTTTTTGACTTTGCATTAAATACAACTTTGAATATATATGCACATGAAACACGTGTCAGTGTCGCTACCAAAATGATTTGATGATACATCTTTCAAAGGTGAGATTTGGATCCAATAGATCTCGAGAAAAAAAATCTCATTTGAGTGCTCCTCCTAATATAAAAATGTAAAACTAACGCTCCCTCTGTTGCTTGTATTAAAACTCGAGAGAAAGATAAACTTTTACTGAAAATGAGTCTTTTTTTTATAATCATTGTATCGTTGTTTTATATATATGGAAAATGTCGTAAGAAATTTCATGCATAGAAAATGATCTTGTTTGGTGCATGATAAATAATTTAATGGTAAATTTCATACAAAATGACCATGTGTATAAAAAAAGACTTTGAAACGAAATAAACTTTCATGCATAGAAAATGATCTTGTTTGGTGCATGATAAATAATTTAATGGTAGATTTCATACAAAATGACCATTTGTATAAAAAAGGACTTTGAAACGAAATAAACTTTCATGCATAGAAAATGATCTTGTTTGGTGCATGATAAATAATTTAATGGTAGATTTCATACAAAATGACCATGTGTATAAAAAAGGACTTTGAAACGAAATAAACTTTCATGCATAGAAAATGATCTTGTTTGGTGCTTGATAAATAATTTAATGGTAGATTTCATACAAAATGACCATGTGTATAAAAAAGGACTTTGAAACGAAATAAACTTTCATGCATAGAAAATGATCTTGTTTGGTGCTTGATAAATAATTTAATGGTAGATTTCATACAAAATGACCATGTGTATAAAAAAAAGACTTTGAAACGAGATAAACTATCATGCATAGAAAATGATCTTGTTTGGTGCATGATAAATAATTTAATGGTAAATTTCATACAAAATGACCATGTGTCTAAAAAAAGACTTTGAAACGAGATAAACTATCAACTAATCGATAAAATAAAACAATTAAAAGTCACCTTGTGTAGAAACCATCAATTGATTACCCCGGAAGGTTATTGCAAGACAGTATGAGGCTTACGTACGACAAGGAGTCAAGTAGTAAAGTGGTTTTTCCATTAATTAGCAGCCCCAATGGATCGAAATGTGACAAAGTAGAAATCAATTACTTCATCTGGGCGGTGCATGCCATCAACTATCAAGTGGAAAATTTATTTAATTCATCAAACAGAGGACAAGCACTACAAATTTTTGCAAAATTTGCGTCTTCATGAATCTGATGGAAAATGGACGGAAAGTTGACGGAAAAATGTGAATTTCCGTCAACTTTCCGTCAACGATATAGATGGCGGAAATTTTCCCGACGGTAAAACTTTTCCGTCGACATTTCGTCATTGTATTCCGTCAACTTACCGTTGATATTCCGTCATAGTTCCGGTACGTATAATTCCGTCATCAATCCGTCAATTTTTCGATGTAAATTTCCGTCTACTTTCCCACAAAAATCCGACATGCATAATGTCCATCATCATTCCCTCTAAATTCCGTCACCAATTACTTTCCCTCATTATTCCCATAAGTTTCCGTCATCAATTATTTCCATCATTTTTCCCGCACATTTCCGTCATCAATGTAATTGTGTTAAATTTTGCATTACAATGGTCAAATATTTTTCCCGCGCATTTTTCCCGCACATTTCAAGAATTATTTTTATTAATTGCATTAAAATGGTCAAATATTTTTCCCGCACATTTTCAGAATTATTTTTATTAATTGCATTAAAATGGTCAAATATTTTTCCCGCACATTTCCGGAATTATTTTTATTAATTACATTACAATGGTTAAATATTATTTGCAAATATATGTTATTGAAAATATGTTACAGACAATGTAATAATTTTAAAGACAATAATTTTAGATATTACTAGCCCTTATTCATTCATTGTTATCAGAACACGCACATAAAATAAACCTAGTAGTTAACGAAAATTGATGGACAACCAAAAACACAAGCAGAGAAATCAACAGTTCAAAATTGATCGCCTATACTCCTGATCTTATCCCTCTTTTTCTTTACTTGATGGGAGATTCATCCTCTTCAAAGCAGAATATGAAGATTTGGAGTCTGGTGAAGAGTAGGAAGCGATGGTATAGACGGAGGAAGAATATGCTGCAACTATGGAGAAATTTTTTTGATAAGGCGAAGACGGAGGAAGTTGAAAAAAATGGAAAGGGTTTTCGGTGGGTGTTGTAAATTTGAGAAACATGTTGATTATATAGAGGTAGGGATTATTAAAGTTCAATTAAGACAGTGTTTGGCAACAGGCGATGTCTAAATTAGACTTAAGACAGCGCCTGTTTGGTTACAAGCGCTGTCTTATGTCTATTTTAGACAGCGCTTGTAACCAAACAAGCGCTGTCTTAAGTTCTATTTTAGACAGCGCCTGTTTGGTTACAAGCGTTGTATAAAATAGACATAAGACAGCGCTTGTAACCAAACAGGCGCTGTCTAAAATAGAACATTACACAGCGTTTGGTTACAAGCGCTGTCTAAAATAGAACATTACACAGCGTTTGGTTACAAGCGCTGTCTTATGTCTATTTTAGACAGCGTTTGTAACCAAACAGGCGCAGTCTTAAGTCCACTTAAGACAGCGCTTTTCCATAAAAGCGCTGTCTAATGGTCTGTTTTTAAAAATGATTAAAATGGTTGCGTCTTGCTTTAAAATGATTAAAAATGGTGGCAAATTAGGTTCCGTCAATATTCCATCAAATTTCCGTCATCGTCGACGGAAATGTGATGGAATATTGATGTAATTTATTAAATATTCAATGAAAGGTAACTAAAAATAAATACTACAAATTTATTTGTCGGATGACGGAATGAAGTGGGAAAAATAACGGAAATGCTTGGATGACGGAATCGAGGGGGAAATATAACGGTAAAAGAAATGACGGAATTTAGGGGGAAATGTCACGAAAATATTTCTGCCAATATTTCCGCTCATTGTCCATCAACTTTCCGTCAATAAAATGACGTCGATTTCCCGCATCAAATTTTGAGACGGAATATTGTTGACGGAATGTTGACGGAAATACAACGATATTTTTTTGTGACGGAATGTTAACGAAATTTTGCTGAAAAAATAACGGAACATTTTCCGTCTGCGTTTCTGGTGACGTTTTAGTGACGGAATTTTGAGACGGAAAAAATTGCAAAATTTGTAGTGAAGTTTCAATCCCCCAAAAAAAAAATATTGTGCATGGTTTCATCGTCCCGCTTCGTATGAAAATGTTTTTTCATTCCTTGTGGTTGTCATTGATGTTCCATTTAGTTCGTGACTGCGTTATTTCTTTTTCGTTAAGGTGTTATTCAATCGTTGTTGCTATAGCAAAGTTGGCCCGATGTGTGCTTCCAGTGCCAAAAAATGTGCCAAAGATTTTGAAACATTATTGTCTGTTCAAGACGAGATCCGGGTGGCCACCTTAGTAGATAATATCTGAAAGAAACAAAACACACACGCACGATATACTTTGCAGTTCGCCAACCAGCCTACTCTGGGGGACTTCCCACGCCTAAAGAGTAGCAAATCTTATTAAAAAGTTTAGATCTATAAATGGTCTTACACTTACACAACTCCCGTTTGTAACTGCCTAGCCTCTAACACTTTTCTCCTTAATTTGTGATCTCGGCTCCCCCTCGATCCCCCAAGTTCGAGACTCCCTCCAGAACCTTCCGTGCCTTCTCCCGAAGACAGACGCGTTCTCCCGAATGCGTAGCAACAAGTGGTGTGTGTGCAGCGTTCGTTGCACGGACAGGTCTGCTGCTTGATAATCTTCATTGATATTTGATGATAGTCTCCTGAATATCTTATCTCGATCTTCTTGTTAGCCGACTCAAATCTGCACATCTTCGATATTTAGAAATTTCCAATTTAGGACACTTCTGTTCTTCAGTTCTGTGCAGCATGCGTGTTCTAGTCTTCTGTTGAACAGCTCCTTGACATCTGCTTAAACACTCTGAAATCGTTTTGCCAAAACCCATGCAACATAGGAACAACAATCTCCCCTTGGCATTTTTTGGCAAAACCATCCCATCTAGCTCACTAGACTTCAGAGATCGTGAATCAACCTCAAATTATTCCCTCTTTTTGCCACAAAATAGACAAGGAGGGTTCAAACAATCTCCCTTGGTTCTGGAGTCTTCTCCTCAGCATCTGGAACAACAAATTGTTCCTCCATTCTAACCTTTGCTCTCTACCACACTTCAGCTTGTAAGTGTATATCTGTTCAATCCTGGCTGACAAGGCTCCGTTGGGATAGTCAATTATCAACACATACCCAGGGTGGATCTAAGTGTCTCGAGCTGAATGGTGTCTCAACAACTGTTCAACCACGGGTCGGTAAATAACTATTTTTTGATGATCTGGTTTCCTCCATCAGAGATTCTCCATTCTTGTTGAGCATTTGACAAGAGTCATGTGTAATTTTTACGTGGGAACTTCCATCACTGAAGCTTATATCCTTCGCCATCAATCCGTCAGCAAGAGTCGCAATCTTGAGCTCAGGTAGTCCCGGAACCTTCAATATCCCACAGCCGATCACCTTGCTCTCTTCTGTCATATGTGAGCAGTGCATCCACTATCGACGTATCGATGGCCTTTCTTTATGTTACTTGTTGAGTTTGATGCGATGAGGCGCACTTTCTCTTTTTGCTTCACTCTCCATTTGTGTGTCATCATTGGAGTAGTTCTCTGCTGTAACTTTCTGCGCACTGCCAGGAACTCGTGAAATCTCGGCTTGATGTGCCCCTTCTTGTGACAGTACAATCAGGTTCTTAAGTCTCTTCTCCATTCTCCGTTGGAACTCATCCTGTTGGTTAGAGGGTACCTGCTCATCTCTTTGGTCACCGGCTGTTCAGCTTTGGCAAACTCAATATTTCCTGAACTGCTCCCACAAGTCTCATTCTCTGGGACTTCAAAATTGTATCTAGGTCTTTTGATCCAGAGTTTAGCATCTTTACTAATCTCTTAAACTAATTCAGTTCATCTAGTACTACCGCGTGGTCGTCATTCTCCATCTCAATTTGTAATTTTAAGGACTTAACTTCTTCTAGAAGACATATCTCTCTTAGGCTCATGGCAGCATGTCTTTTCTTCCGTTCTTACATGTATCTAGCATGCATGTCTTTGTCTTTCTCCATCTACATCCTTAACGACAAGACAACTCTAAGAAGTTCTACCTTTTCTTCAATCAGGACATCGACTCTCTGCCTTAGCTTTTCCTTCTCATCCTTCATGCTTGTCACGTTGAAGCTAAGTCTGGTGGTCAGATATATCCCTTCCTCACACTTCTCATATAGAGTTGTATAATTTTTGATGATGCATTCATCTGTGATTTCTTCATCATCACTGCTGCTAGAGTGGTCAGCATATTGTTCTAGCATTGTCCCGGAACAAGTGTTGTTAGGTTCTTCACCTTTACGAGCAGTAGCGCTGGTGAATGCAACGAAGTTGTTCGAGTCATCCTCCTCTGAGTCACTGTTGCTCCGGCTAACAACATAAGCCTTCTTTTTGTTGGGAGTATTGGCACTATCCCAGCTTGAAAGTGGCCTAAACCTTTGCACTCCCTACACTGGATTGCTTTGCCTTTATCACCTTTGAATTCGTACTTGTTCTTTCCAGGCCCGTTTCTCCTCTTCGACTATGCGAGTTAGACGTGGATTACTGTTTTTAAGTAGGTCCTTGTTTATTCAACCTTTTAACAATCCTTTCAAGGTTTTTGGCCATTATAGTTAGCTGTTCAGACACGTCCTCGACGTCAGTCCACTCTTCTGTTAGATCAGCCATCAGTGCAACACATTTTACTCTCCTTCTTTGGAAATCATCTGGAAATTTCATCTCATATGTCCTTAGTGACCCCATGAGCTCGTCAAGCTTCATCGTGGCTATTTCTTGGATTTCCTCAATGGCAGTCAACTTCATAGCAAATTTATTGAATTGATTTGAACACAGGGATCATCGTAAACATTGATACTTCCAATGGGTTTCAAATTCTCTCTTCTTAAAATTTTCATTGTTTTTTCACGTTGATAGACACTTCTCTCTCCAGTATCAATTGTGCATATACATCACTTGTTTGTGCCCTGCAAAAAAATTTGGCCCATTTACAAAGCCCACTATTATTAATTTTACAGCTATATAAAATCATGGAATTATAATATGTGTAGATAGGGATGTGCATCCGGGTCGGACCGGACCGGACCGGACCGGATTTTGCCGGTCCGGGTCGGACCGGTGGACCGGATTTTTTTTGAAAATAAGACCGTGGACCGGACCGGACCGGATTCAGACGGTCCGGGTCGGACCGGTGGACCGGATTTTTCTGAAAATGTGGACCGTGGACCGGACCGGACCGGATATATCCGGGTCGGGTGTGGACCGTGGACCGGATTGGACCGGACCGGACCGGAAAATTATAAAAAAATTCGTATATTTCTACTGAAAAATGAAGAAAAAATGAAGAATTTTTTTTATGCAAGCCGGATGTGCTTAAAATTAATGATTCAATATGTTTCCATCTTCAATTTTGTGAATTTTAAAAAAATAAGGTTTCTTTTTGTATTTTATTTGGTATTTAAAAAATCAAAATTAAGTTACGGTCCAGACCGGACCGGACCGGACCGGACCGGACCGGACCGGAAAATATACCGGACCGGACCGGACCGACCCGGAACCCGGAATTTCAGAAATATGTGGACCGTGGACCGACCCGGAACCGGTCCGGTCTTGGACCGACCCGGAAAAAACCGGTCCGGTCCGGTCCGGTTTCCCGGTCCGGGTCAAATTTGCACATCCCTATGTGTAGATACCGGTTTGATAATTACACTTCTTTTGAGAGGAAGAATTTGTAATTATCGGAAATATAGCAGTTATGTACAACGCTATATATAGGTAGTGGTCCCCGGTCTTACGCACTTAACTTCAGTATCATTCTCTCTCGAAATCTTACTGGGAAGAGTTGTGCGGAAAGGCAGGAAGATCACTACAGCGATCAGTGTGAAGAATTCAGAGTACGTCATCAACGAAGGTTTGATCTTCTTATGTAATTTCTATGTGCTTGATTATCACGAATACGAATATTACGATCATGAGTATATAAAATTAATCTAACAGTGTCAGCTAGCCAATACTGGTGCTGATGATAATTCACAATGGTAGCTCAAAGAAGACGGTCCGTGCTGCCGGGTAGCGGCAAGTCATCAAGATTTAGAGGAGTCACCAAGTGTGAGTTCCTTTGCGATTAAACAGATAATGCTGTTGTAGCAGTATTTTTTTTTTTGATAAAGGTTGTAGCAGTGTTTTAAATATATATTTAAGTGATAAATATCTGTGTTTTATTGGTGCAGGCACAAAGTTGTATAAAAAAAATATGAAGCTCATTTATTTGACAAGTTCAGCAAGAAAGATGAATATGAAATGAGATGTAATTATGAATTTGCAAGTCATTAATTGTTGTTTAGTGTTATGGAATTTGACAATGAACATTTTTAATTATTTTTCACTTTAAATAAATGAACCAATATGACCTCTTATAATCTTTATTTGGTAAATTCTATTACATTATTCCCTAATTAATGTCGCTGATGTGCATATAAGTGGAAGTTGTAAAAGTTCATTTCTTGTGTTTGATCAAACGCCAAAGAGAATGAAGTGTCTAAGAATTTCATATTTCATTATTAGCTAATTTTAAATAGTTAAATTTATATAGGAAGACAAAAATGAACATAATGATTTATCTTGAATGACAGTATGCAAAATTAATCTCATTTAATTTGTATCTTATAGTGATAATTTATAAGTTCTCTTCTCTATCCGTTTTATTTACCAATCAATTTATCTCCGTTTCATTCGTCTTTAACGAAGATGAAGGATAGATTTTGCGAATGAAACGGCATTTAACAATGTGATGAAGAATATCGTGAACAAGATGTGTTTGTACTTTGGTCTTTCTAAGAGGAGGATCAACAATAATCTACCTTTTGACTCTTTGTATGACGTTTTAGATATTTCCAGCCTATATGAAACATATTATTACTGCACATTTTTTATGGAATAATTTCACTGATGATAAAACTGGTGGACACATTTTAAAACTTCGTAAAAGAATACATGATTTACAACTCAACAATAATGAAATAACTTTACAAATAATAATCAGTTTTACTTGACTAAAAAGTAAAAGATAATTACTGAAAATGAATTTAATTCTTTTATTTCTTTCATATGCTGATGCACTTTTCAAACTTCGATATTTGTCTGAATGGAGTTATAAAAGTGTATATATGCAAAAATCTCGCTCGAAACTACTATCACGATTTAAAAAAATAAAGTTAGTGGGACATGTGACCGTTTGTGTAGTTGAACGAATCAGTTGAGCACTGATCCTCTCGCTAGAAGTATATTTGGCTATTCCTAGTGTCTTATTATTTGATGGCTATGCATAATTTAGTCTTATATATATAGTTCATATGGGATCATCACAATCACCGATCAGTGGCTAGCCAGATTGATATCGTACATTGATAAGTTATATATTCTATCCATTTTGTGTATAAATCCCAACCTTAAGGTCTCGATCTATATTTATTTCATTCATATGAAACGAAGATATATAAAGTAGTTTGATATAGCATCGCAACTATAACGAGTAAACGAATTCAATGCAAGTCGGTTTTATAACGAACATCTGCATTTGCCGCTTTTCAGGTTTAGAAATGCTGCAGGTTCTTCCAGTACGGAGATCACATTTTATACACTTACAATGCACATAAATATGGCTCTCTGCTCTTCTCTTCTTTCAGGACACTGTTGTTTTTATTTTGTTTTCGATCTGTTTATATATGTATATATAAGGGTACCTCATTTCACATCATCCTAACTCTGAAATAATTTAATGAACCTGTGTTAGTACCTCAGTGGGTTGATGATGACAACACCAAGTTATTTAACTTCTATGTGAAGTGTGCAGGTTCAAGAACGTACGACATCATGTCAGGTACTGGAACCCACGGAGCGTGGTCAACAAGCTAAGTCAAAGAAGTAGACGTTGCAATCAGTTCGAGAAGATCGTGGAACAAGTACACACAAAGCGGTTGAGAGCATATCGCGAAGTACTGCAGCTCGTGGAGCTGAATGGACCGAGTCTTCGGTAGTTGCGAGATTTGCGGACTGGAACCCAGGGAGAAAATCTCGGCAACTGAAACCACGTGGAGAACACAAAGAGTGGAGTCACACCAGAATGTGAGAACATCATGGGAGATAACCGTTGAAGACAGAAGCACTTATAAACACATATCAAACCAAAGAGATATGTGCGTTCAAACATTAAGAAATCAAGTCTGCGCGAATTACGACATTGTCATCACTTGGAGTTCTGCAAATACTAAAGAGTTAGTGAGTTTGAGAGCTCGGCTGTTATAGCGGTGACGACAAGTCTGGATTGGACAAGCTCAGGTACTGGTACCTTCGGCACGCTTGTTCGGGAACTACAATATCGATCTAGGGTTGGTATTACAGTAAGTAGTTTCCAAATTGTTATCGTAGTAGCTGTAGCTATTGCATGTGTACAGAATAGTTGTATTTTGTACAGTCTACTTATCAATAAAAAGATATTTAGGCAAACTTGAAGTTTTTCCGCTGCACTGTATTACGTTCCAGAACCTGCAGGCTCAAACAAGGTTCCTTACAGTTTCTAGTTTAGTTCTAAAACTAATCAGCGATCCTAACATTTGGTATCAAAGCCGAAAGGTTCTAGATCTTGATTAGTTTGCAGGTATGTCAGGTGACTCCCTGTCGAATCCTCCGAAGCTTAAACCCGGCGAGTACGGAACCTGGGTTGTTAAGTTCGAAGCTCACGTGTTAGGCATAGATGGTGAAGTATGGCAAGTAATTGAGCAAGGTCGAAAGATCATTCCGGATCCAAACGATGCAACAAAAGAAAAACCAAGGGCCACATACACAAAGGATGACTTTAAGAGCATTGAGAAAACAGCTAAAGCAATGAAGGTACTTCATGCGGCTTTGGAACCAGGTGACATGCAGAAGGTTTCACACCTCAAATGCCCAAAGGAAATCTGGCTGACACTCAAGAGGATCTATGAGGGATCAGAAGACGTCAAGAAGAACCGAGTTCTTGCTGCTCAGACCGAGTTGTTCAACCTGAGGCAGGACAAGAACGAGACAGTTCATGAGTTTCACTCTCGTTTTCAAGGTTGCGTCTCAAACCTTGCAAACCTTGAAAAGAGATATGAACAGTGGGAGATCAATCACATGTTCCTTCGCGGATTGAGTCCAGAATGGAACGACATTGTGAGGACTATGCAAGCTTTGGCTCACACAAAACAGTTGACCTTGGAAGACCTGGTTGCTAAACTGGATAGCAACATGCTGCTGGATAAGGATCGAGAACCTCAGAAGGTTTCTCGACAGATCGCATTGGGCAGCAAGGGTGAAAAATCGAAGTACTCGAAGGACAAGGAGTCTACTGAAAAAGGAAAGGGAAAGTTCTCTTCAAAATCTGACGAAGAGTTAGCATTACTGACAAGGGCGCTCAGAGTTGCTAAAGAGAGACGTGGCGAGGTTCAGGAACCTCGTAGGTTTTCAAAACGCAGTCCGACCAAGAAGGGTGAATGCTTCTACTGCAAGAGGAAAGGACATTACCAGAAGGATTGCCATAAAAAGAAATCTGATGAGTCTCAGAAGGAGAACAAGTCCAAAGATGACGAGCCTAAGGACAAGAAGGCCATGTGCGCTTGGGGAGGAGCAGATGACTCTGCAGATGACAGTGACCTTGAACTGGAGCTCAAGTATCAGAACTCTGAAAAAGGCGATGTGTGTCTCATGGCTGCAGGAGGATCTTCTGACTCTGAGGTATCTCTTTCTTCTGTGAATTCAGTTTCTTCAAATACTAATTCACGTTCAGGGCTGTTAGATATCATTAGAAAATTGGTTGCTGTAAATGATGAGCTCAAAGACATCATTGCTGAGCAAGACGGCAAAGCTGGTAAAATGTTTGAGGAAAATCATCAGCAAGCAATCAGAATTCGGCAATTGGAGAAACAACTTGCCAGTGCTCAGAGACCTACTACTAAGACACAGGTTCAGGAACCTGTTAAGCAGAAGGTGGTAACTGCTCCCAAGGGAAAGAAGTCCAAAGCCGGACTTGGCTATGGTGAGGTGACAATACTGAAGCGACCTCAGAAGGCTGGAGAGCCACGTAGCACTCCTCAACCGAAAGTTGATCTTCATGATGATGCAAGAGTCTATGGGAAGGGATTTCAGATTTGGAACCGGTACACCAAAAATAAAGACTCGAAAGGCATCAACTTCAGTAAACAAAAGAGGAAAGTTGCTGAACGTGAGAAGACAAACTTCAAAGAGGAGAAGATATGTTACCATTGTGGTCAGATCGGACACTTGTGGAACAGATGTCCAGGAAGAAACCTACAAAACAAGGTTCAGAGACCTCATCAGACAGGCAGACAAACTTCCCTGAAGAAGGTTCTAAAACCTAGCACTAAGAAGAGGGTTTCAGAACCAAGAAAACCAAACAGAGGGAATCAAGTTCCCATTGCAAACACTAATTGTTTTTCTGATGTTCATACTAACTACAATTCATCCAGTTCTAATCATAGACCCAAGGCAGCTAAGCTGGTTTGGGTTCGTAAGAACTAATTTCATTCTTGCAGGAGAAGAGAGGAAAGCATCCATGGATGGTCGACCGTGGGTGCTCAGGGCACATGACCGGAAGTGTGAAATGGTTCTCTTCTCTTCAGCACCATTCCGGAGGTACTGTAACCTTTGCTAACAAGAGCAAATGTAAGGTCTTCGGAAAAGGTATGATCAAATTAAATAGAAAAATTAGTGTGGATAAGGTTAGTTTGGTTCATGGTGTGAAGTATGATTTGCTAAGTGTTCACCAGTTGTGTCTCAAAGGTAAAAACAAAGTTGTTTTTACAGATGACAGTTGTTATGTGAAGTGCATTGCAACGGGTAGAATCCTCCTTAAAGGTTTTGTTGAAGATGGTGTTTATCTCACTGATCTGAGTTTCAATCCGGAGGAGTACCTCTGCTTAGAATCAAGGACCGGGAACTCTGTTTTGTGGCACCGACGCCTAGGTCATGTCAATATGAGGTTGCTGAAGAAGTTGCACAAGCTTGAGTTGGTTCGTGGTTTACCCGAGGTATCAGAAGGTCTGGAACATGTGTGTGACGCATGCACAAGAGGAAAACAGACAAGAACCTCATTTCCAGTCAAGAACGTGGTCAGCACTACTCGACCTTTAGAGCTGGTACATATGGACCTTTGTGGACCCATGAGGACTACAACCAGGGGAGGTAACAAATACGTGTTTGTTTTAGTAGATGATTACTCTAGGTTTACCTGGGTTATTTTCATTGCTAACAAAACTAACGTTTTCTCTGAGTTTGAATATTGGGTAAAGGTTACCGAAAGGAACCACAGTCAGAAATTGGCAGGTATTAGAACCGACCATGGAACTGAGTTTGAGAACTCACAGTTCATCAGCTGGTGTATCAAACATGGAGTGCAGCACAACTTCTCAGCTCCTAGAACCCCTCAGCAAAACGGGGTTGTGGAACGCAAGAATCGCACCTTGCAGGACATGACGCGCACAATGCTTCTAGAAAGTGGTCTTCCTAAGAGCTTTTGGGGAGAAGCCATGAACGCAGCATGTCACGTTCTCAATAGAGCTTATCTAAGATCTATTTTGAACAAGACGCCATACGAGCTTCTTAAAGGTAGAAGGCCTAACATAGCACATCTTAGAGTTTTTGGCTGCAGGTGTTACATTCATGATAACGGGAAGAACCAGCTTGGCAAGTTCGACCCAAGGAGTGACGAGGGTGTGTTCGTGGGATATGCCTCAGATAGCAAGGCATACAAGGTCTACAACAAGAAGACTCAGAAAGTGGAAGAGAGTGTGCATGTGGTTTTCGATGAGGGAAACATGGCAGAAAAATCAGTGGAGGTTCCTGACCAACAGGACTCAGATGATGAGATCTTTGTGCTAACTCGTGCTAATCCGATCATTGATGAAGTCGGTGAGGTTGCAGAACCAGAGGTTGATCCAGAGGTTGTAGAACCAGAGAATGTCTTAGAGGAACCTGCTCAGAACGCAGATGGAATAATGAACGAGGAGTCTGATGATAACATTTCAGAACCTGAGGTGAACCAAGTACCTGATGGTGGTCAACATCCAGACGTGGAGAACGACCAGTTTGATCATGACGATGATCAAGTATCAGAAGGTGAAGGAATTCAGGAAGAAATGGGAGACGTCGTACCTTTGACTAGAGATCAAAGGTCCAGACGACCAAGTACCAGACTTGCAGATTACCATTGCTATGCAGCAGTTCAGGGGGAACAGACCCTCACAGCGTTTGTGTCCCTTGTGGAACCTAGCACGGTTCAGGAGGCATTGAAGGATCCAGATTGGGTTCAGGCCATGCACGAGGAACTTCACCAGTTTGAGAGAAACAAGGTGTGGAGACTAGTACCTCGGCCAAAGGACAGGAAGATCATTGGAACGAGATGGATCTTCAAGAACAAGAGGGATGAGAAAGGAGCTGTTGTTCGGAACAAGGCTCGGCTGGTAGTCAAAGGGTACAACCAGCAGGAAGGAATCGATTATGACGAGACCTTCGCACCAGTGGCACGGTTAGAAGCCATTAGACTTCTCATTGCCTACTCTGTTCAGTTTGGATTCAAGCTTCATCAGATGGACGTGAAGACGGCGTTCCTGAATGGAAACCTCAAGGAGGAGGTTTACGTTTCACAGACACCAGGGTTCGAGAACCAGCAACACAGCACCTGGGTTTATGTACTTGACAAGGCACTATACGGTCTTAAGCAGGCACCAAGGGCATGGTACGAGAGATTATCTGACTTTTTGGTAAAGCACGGATATGAACGTGGAACTGTGGATAAGACGTTGTTTCTACTCAGAACCAAGAATCATCTTCTTATAGTTCAAGTGTACGTTGACGACATAGTGTTTGGCTCAACCAGCAACACACTAGTCAAGGAGTTCCAGAACCTCATGGAAAGCGAATTTGAGATGAGCATGGTAGGAGAACTCACCTTCTTCTTGGGACTACAGATCCAGCAAGAAGCAGATGGGACTCAGATTCATCAGTAGAAGTACTTGAAAGAAGTTCTTCTGAAGTACGAGTTGAATGGTTCCAAAACCATCAGTACACCTAGCTCCCCAGCTGACTCGCTTTCAAAAGAGATGAACTCACCACCCACCGACCAAACTAAGTACAGGGGCATGATAGGTTCACTTCTGTACCTTACAACTTCTGGACCTGATATTATGTTCAGCGTGTGTCAATGTGCCAGGTATCAAGCTGATCCAAGGGAAGCTCACGTGAAGGCTGTCATACGGATCATGAGGTATCTGAATGGGACAAAGGACTTAGTGCTGTGGTACCCTAGGGACAAGTCCCTGGTACTGGAAGGCTTCTCGGACGCAGACTATGCAGGAGATCGAGCAGACAGGAAATCGACATCTGGGATGGCTCAATTTCTTGGCTCGTGCTTAGTCTCATGGGGGTCCAAAAAGCAAAATTCGGTAGCTCTCTCAACAACAGAGGCAGAGTATGTGGCTGCAGCAGCATGCTGCGCACAACTTCTGTGGTTACAGAACCAGCTAAGTGATTTCAGTCTAATCTTTGATAATATACCTATTTACTGTGATAACACAAGTGCAATCAGCGTAGCTAAAAATCCAACACATCATAGTAAAATGAAACACATTGAAATTAGACATCACTTTATTAGGGATTGTGTCGAAAAGGGCTTAGTCTCTATTGAGTTTTGTAGGACCGAGGACCAAGTAGCGGACATCTTTACCAAGGCCTTACACAGAGAGCCTTTTGAGAGGCTGAGGATAGCGCTTGGCCTGATCTCTACTAAATGAGGTACTCTTAACCTTTTTCTCAATGATTGGTTAGAATAAGGTTCCTGATCCTCCATTGTTGCCTAAAGTATTGGAACGTCACTAAAGTCTTTGTGTGATAACATGCTAGCATACTTTTACTTCTCAATTAAAGGTTGTGTGTTCTCTGCTTGTGCTTGGGATCTTTCATTCTTAAGCCTTTTGTACCTTCCGGATTTTGCACCCCACTAAACCCCATGAAGGAAGAGTACACAGCCACCTTAGCTCACACCTTGTCGAGGACGTCCAATGACCCTTTGTTAATGCTGGACTACTGCGACTAAAGGTACATATGTATTGTGTGACTATATTGAGTGCTTCGTTGTGATGTTTACAAATCTAATGACCCTTACGGTTAAGCCGATCCATCACAACACCCCTTGAGAAGGTTATGGCATGGTATTGGTACTGCATTCACTCAGTTTGGTTCCAGAACCAGTTCAGATATTGGGCTCAGATATGACCTGGAGTAAAGATCCTTAATTTGAAAATTGAAAGACTTGACACGTGGAAGATGAGAAGTTTTCATGATATTGATGAGTGCGTGAATCTGGGAGAAAACCCTAGCTTTCAAATCAGAGTTTTAGTACTCACTACTCATCAGTTCAACCTCAGCGTTCTCACAATTGGATGATGTTAAAATCATTGGAGGAGATGAGAGTCCAGAACCATTGAGCAGGACCTCAAACAAAAAGAAAGCTTCAGTGGTGAAGAGGAGGGAGTAACCACCTCAATCTGGAAAGAAGCAGAGGACTTCTTCAAAGAAAGGAAAGAAGGTGAAGGTTCCTGAACCTCCTGTTATGGCGACGGTTGAGAAACCCAAGATCGTTATGGATGAGTTTTGCATTGATGAAGAGTTTTTGGTGGTCAATCAGCTTGAAAAAGTGTATGACCTGGTAAAGTTCCAGAAGAGGATGATACTATGGAAGTCAGACTTGAGACTACCATGGATATCGATGCCAGACTCAATAAGCGTGAGAAAGGTGCTGCTGAGATCAAAGAGATGTTGGCAGATCTAAAATCTGAAGTTGGGAAGATGTCTACTAGTCAGTGGATGATTGAAGAAGAAGTCAGTGGACTTAAGAAGATTATTGAGGCAGGGATTGCTGATCTGAAGAGTAGGATGTCGGGAACAGGTTCCAGAACCTGATTGCGAGAATGCAAGTACCAGCACCGGCCATCTCCTTGCCCTATCCTTCAATCCCAACCACGTCATATCCCCTCCTTGAACTATGATCTCTGTTTTGATTCTGATCCATGCACTGCATTGAACATTGCTTTTAATTCTGAAGTTTAAGTTACTCTCATGATTATTTGCATGCTGACCTTTGCTGACTAACCTTACTTATGCTAACATTATTGGATTAGCTAACCTTATTTGATGATGCCAAAAGGGGGAAAGTGTTAGTAGCAACCCATTAAGGGGGAATTGGTCAGGTATCTGTTCCTCGACCTCGAGAAAGTCTTTCTGTTGTTTGACTGAGGGGGAACGTAGCAGTCGGGTTCTGAAACTTCCAATTGACTTTGAAGCTTTCGCTCAGGGTGTTTGTCATCATCAAAGGGGGAAATTGTTAGTACCTCAGTGGGTTGATGATGACAACACCAAGTTATTTAACTTCTATGTGAAGTGTGCAGGTTCAAGAACGTACGACATCATGTCAGGTACTGGAACCCACGGAGCGTGGTCAACAAGCTAAGTCAAAGAAGTAGACGTTGCAATCAGTTCGAGAAGATCGTGGAACAAGTACACACAAAGCGGTTGAGATCATATCGCGAAGTACTGCAGCTCGTGGAGCTGAATGGACCGAGTCTTCGGTAGTTGCGAGATTTGCGGACTGGAACCCAGGGAGAAAATCTCGGCAACTGAAACCACGTGGAGAACACAAAGAGTGGAGTCACACCAGAATGTGAGAACATCATGGGAGATAACCGTTGAAGACAGAAGCACTTATAAACACATATCAAACCAAAGAGATATGTGCGTTCAAACATTAAGAAATCAAGTCTGCGCGAATTACGACATTGTCATCACTTGGAGTTCTGCAAATACTAAAGAGTTAGTGAGTTTGAGAGCTCGGCTGTTATAGCGGTGACGACAAGTCTGGATTGGACAAGCTCAGGTACTGGTACCTTCGGCACGCTTGTTCGGGAACTACAATATCGATCTAGGGTTGGTATTACAGTAAGTAGTTTCCAAATTGTTATCGTAGTAGCTGTAGCTATTGCATGTGTACAGAATAGTTGTATTTTGTACAGTCTACTTATCAATAAAAAGATATTTAGGCAAACTTGAAGTTTTTCCGCTGCACTGTATTACGTTCCAGAACCTGCAGGCTCAAACTAGGTTCCTTACAGTTTCTAGTTTAGTTCTAAAACTAATCAGCGATCCTAACAACCTGCAACTTAATGAACTCGCGAATGTCAAGTTATATTATTACAACTTATGAACACAAAAAGCAATGTTTTATATATGTAGTGTATATACCACATTACCCTAACATCTGAAATATACACAAGCGTTTGAATCGGCATGTAACACTTTATTTGTCAATTGAAGCTTCCCTGCTGCTCAGATTCCGGCTTCAATTTCTGACGCCACACCAATTTTCTTAAAGAGAAAAAAAGCTCGCTGCTGCGCAATTCCTCCACCATTAATGTATTTGGCATCATATGTTACCAAGTCATGATATATATATGGATCGACCCATTATATGTGTGTTGCTGTTTTTTCTGATAAAAATGTGATATTTCAATCTTAATTACATTCACTAGCCCACAGCATTTTTGTTTAGCCCAATGGGTGGACAGCCCAATTTTACCAGCTTCTTCCTTCTATATAAATCATCTTTCAATGTCCTAAAAAACCCTAAAGAATAGAAAGAGATCAATGAGCCTACAGGCTGCTGCTGGGGAGATTCAGAATGATGGAGATTGGAGTCCAGATCTAGCTAGGAAGTTGCTGCAAGAGTACTGTGTAATCTCATCGATCGAGTCAATAATCTATCAGAAACTGGTAATTTCTGAACTCATCAATACGAATTGGTAATTTTGCATCTGGAGGATTATATTAGGGGTTTTGGTTCGAGATCTTCTTGGGCATTAATCTTTGTGTTTAGATGTTTGATATTATTTGCGATCTGGTCTGGGATAAAGTGAAGCCCTATATTCACCATCTTAGGCCTTTAGGGTTAGGGTTTGCACACCTCTAGGGTTTTCTCAGATTAATGCGATGTGTGTTATTAGGTTGGTGTTTGCCATCGATCTAGCTAGTCTGGGGTAAAGTGAAGCCGCCCAATAATATTCACCATCTTAGCCTTTAGGGCTAGGGTTTCCACCCATTTGGCGTTTCTCAGATTACTGCAATAATGTGTGTTATTATTCAATGTAGTTAAGCTTAGTTCATTAAAGTTGTTATATGTGGATAATTTATTGTCATATTTTCAGTTGCCATTGCTTCTTGCATCAGAGTTTAATTCCAACTGGCACATATTGCTGCGATGACGAAGGATACAAATCCAAGTAGGAAATTTACTCAGACTGCAATGCGGAGTGCGAAGGCCGCTCGTGGGAATGTAAAAGGCAGACATTCATCCATATCAAATTCAATTGACTCACCTCCATTGCCTACTTCAGCTTCTACCTCTCCTTGCTGTTTTTCCTCTCCGTCTTGCAAATGCTTCTATCAATTCTTATTATCCTCCTGCTTTTGTGTTTCTCTGACCCTTTAGCGGACCACATATAGCTTCATTATGTCCTGCCCCTACCCCGACATTTAATCGCTTTACGAGTCTTAATTTGTGTCCTCCTGGCCATGAGACAGATGATGTTCTGAATCCCGGCCTAATCCTTAACATGATTATCAGTCTCCTGCATTCCAATATTGTAGCAATCCGAGACCACTTCCACAGTCCATAGTACATAAATGAAAAGGAAGAGGAGCCATACAAAAAATGATTATCAGTTCTGCTAGTGGAAGGAACAAGGTGTTTGTATGAGGATCAACAATTTACCATTTGAAAATTTTTGTAACAAGTCTCTGATATGAAATGTAAAGTACTTTTATCCAATCCATCGATATATTCATGAGTTTTTACACCGAGTAATTTTTTTGATAAATATAATCAAAACACTTTTTCTTGATTATATATATCATTGAGCAAATACATTTGAATAGGTTTCTAACTGATTATAAGGAAATCAACTCATGTATAAATTCAAACTGTTCATTACGATTGTGAAAATTAGTAATCTTTCTTGGTCTCACAGACTCACACTCTTAAAGGGCACAACAACTATGATGATGGTGATGATGATATAGCTAGCTATAGCAAGCTAATGCATCAGCTTAACCTCCTCTCACTGCATATATAGAAATTTTCAGCTGCTACTAATTTGGACATTAATGTAGTTCATGAAATCTGCTCAATATTCTATATATACTAATTCACATTAAATTTCATGGGTATCTATCAACAGTTAAATATCCCACACACCGATAAGTTCTATTCCCTACTTTGCATCACATTATTGAGAATGAATATGGGAAGTCAATGTAAATTAGGGTTTCTAACAAACAACGGGCAACGGTATTTGACAGCAAACAATTTAATCCATCATATCCAAGAATCATGTGACCATTTAGGTGAGAAAGAAATCATACTGTCATATTTAAGGATAATGCCCACGTGTATAGTTCCAATCAAAGGAAGCTACATAAAAGGAGACAAGACGAACCACATCTCACCAAAGTCCTTTACACACACTTCATAAGAAGAGATATATTGATATTTGTCAAATTCTTTTTTGTGACAACATATTAACGAATGATCTACCAGGAGGGTATATCATTTAATTTATTAATTTGCTTATTATATCTCTGCAATTTCTAAGATCAAGATACTTGTATTCACTGGTCTGATTTTACTTTAAATTAACTTCGCATTACAGATATCAACTTTAGTTGGATATTTATGTCAATGGAAAACGGGCATTTGAGAGTTAATTACTAGCTATCATCAACATCAACATCAACATCGTCAACACATCAACATCATCATCATCATAAGATATAAACTTTACTCATGTGACATTTTGTTTGCTTTTCACTTGATTATGATCTTGCCAATTGTTCCTTGTATACTAGTAATACATTTGATGCAAACTTGCAAGAAACCAATTAATTAGCTGCAGTTTCATTAGTATAACATACTACGTACAATTTTGAAAAGTATATCATCAATGAAAATGTAATTTTATGTTATAGCCTTCTGCAAAATTTCTTTAAAATGATATCTATGCGTACTTTTTTTTGTTTTTTGCTAAATATGCGTACTTATTTGAATTACATAGTTTTCATTATTAATCTCTGCCCTTTCTCAACTTCTATTTTGTTTTTTTCTTTCCTTACTAAGTGTAACATCTGAAATTGCTCAATATATTGTTATTTGGCCCTTTTCATTTGGTGTTAACTTTTGTGAAAGGAAAAAAGAAAAAACAGAGATGGGGTCTTTAATTTCTTTCGCCCTTTTTGGATTTAGTCTTTCATTTCCTTCTATAGTGTTTGTTTAACCACATGATCTTGAGTAGGGCTCAACATATATAGCCCCTCTCAGGAGCCCACTTCAGGAACTATAAAAAACTTAGTTATGCCAAACCCTAACACAATTCACGCCTCTTTCTTGAAGTAAGCTAAGAATGCCCAAAGGTGCCGAGAAGGAAAGACCGTGCAAATTAAGACCTTCAGATGTTGGAGAGAAAAACCACACATTCAAATGTGAACTATCGAATCAATAAGCTATCAGAAATAATGGTAAGTCCTTTTACTCAGCAGTCCAATTGATTGAGATCATCATTTAAGGTTTAGAAATTTAATAATTTGTTTGAATTATACGGACAGAAAACTAGAGTAAGATCGAGGCTACACCATTGATTTTGAATTTTGATGTTTTTTCGGTGGATGACCTGCACTCAAAAATCATGATTGGGTTTTGGTTCGAGATCTTCTCGGGGGCATATTAACCTTTGTGTTTAGAGGTTGGTGTTTGCGATCTAGTCTGGGGTAATAAGTGAAGCCCTAGCCCTATATTCACCATCTTAGCCTTTAGGGGTTAGGGTTTCCACCCCTTTGGGGTTTCTCAGATTAATGCAATGTGTGGATAATTTATTGTCATGTTTTCAGTTGCTATTGCTTCTTGCGTCAGAGTTGTCAACTTAAATTCCAATAGGCACATACATACTGCTGCGCAATGACAAAGGATACAAACTAGAGGGGTTAATGACTAGGCCGGGGGATTCAGAACATCATCTGAAATGGGCAATGAAGGTGAGCCGACTGAATCTGATATGGATGAATGTCTGCCTTTTACATTCGCACTAGCGGCCTTTGCACTCCGCATCAGTCTTTTTCCTCAAGTGTTCATATTGCTCTCTCAATTTGGAGTTCCACTGATTCTTAACCTGATTATCAGTCCCCTGCATTCCAATAAATTATTCGAGACCACTTCCACAGTCCCTAGTGATGTTTGTATGAGGATCAACAATTTACCATTTGAAAGATTTTTGTAAGAAGTCTCTGATATGAAATGTAAAGTATATATATAATATATTCATAAGTTTTTACACTGAGTAATTTTATTGATAAATATAATCAAGACACATTTTTTTGATATTATATATATAAGAGTTTTATCATTTAGCAAATACAATGGAATATTTTTCTAATTGATTAAGGAAATCAACTCATGTATAAATTCAAACTATTCATTATGATCGTGAAAATTAGTAATCTCTCACTTTATTGGTCTCACACTCTTAAAGGGCATGATGTTGATGTTGATGTTGATGTTGATGATAGCTAGCTATATAGCAATCTACTGTATCAGCTTTATCTCCTCTCACTGCAATATTTAGCAAATTTCATCAGCTGCTACTAAGGCCCTGTTCTGTAGAGCTTAAATTTCATGTTTTTAAGTTAAATAAAGTTAAATAAAGTTAAGTTAAGTTAAATAAAGTTAAATAAAGTTAAGTTAAGTTAAATAAAATTAAATAAAATTTTTCAAATTTTAATTTTGTAGTTCAATATGATTACAAACTTAAATTAAACACCTTTATTCAAAAAAAATTATTTTTTTTAAGTTCAATAAAGTTAAATAAAGTTAAGTAAAGTTAAATAAAGTTAAATAAAGTTCAGTAAAGTTAAATTAAATTAAATAAAGTTAAATAAAGTTTTTTTCAGCTCTATCAAACAGAGCCTAATTTGGACTTTATGTACTTCATGGAATCTGCTCAATGTACAGACTAATTCACATCAAATTTCATTGGTCTATCGGCTGTTAAATAAATATCCCATACACTGATATAAGTTCTATATATTCTCTACTTTGCATCACATTATTCAGAATGAATAAGCAAAGTCAATGTAAATTAGGGTTTCTAACCAACAACGGGCAACGGCATTTGACAACAAACATGTTACGAATAATCTGCCAGTGTATATTTCATTTAGTTTATTAATTTGTTTATTATATGTCTCTGCGATTTCTAAGATCAAGATACTTGTGTTCACTATTCTAATTTTACTTTAAATTAACTTCATTACAGATATCAACTTTAGTTGTATATATATGTCAATGGAAAAAGGGCATTTAAGAGTTAAGATATAAACTTTACTCATGTGATAATTTGTTCTCTTTTCACTTGATTTTGTTCCCTTTATACTAATTAACACATTTGATGCAAACTTGCAAGCAACCAATTAATTAGCTGCAGTTCCATTATTATTATAACATACTTACAATTTTAAAAAGTACTTCCACCGTCCCATATTTTTCTTCCTCTTTGTGATTTTGCAGGTTTTAAGAAAAATAATATAGTAAGTTATTGTGAGTGTATTTGCAAGTACAATTTCATCATTGCAAGTGCAATCTGTGTGAAGATAAATGATTAAATAAGGTGGTTGTGAGTGGGTATTTATGGTAAGTTTTGGAAATGGGAAGAAAATTTTGGGACGCCCAAAAAGAAAAGTGAGAAGAAAAATATGGGACGGAGGGTATCATATATCAATGAAAATGTACTTTTATGTTATAGCCTTCTGCAAAATTTCCTAAAATGATATATATGAGTACTTATTTGAATTACATAGTTTTCATTATTAATATCTGCCCTTTCTCAACTTCTATTTTGTTTTTGTCTTTCCTAAAACTTGTAAGTATAACAAAATAATGTTGATATAGCTTGAGAGTCACTACAAATTTTGGGTCGATTTTACGACACATTTATGTACGATGAGGTAAGGCGTCGTACGAAATGTGCGACACATTTGACACGGTTATACGATACTTTAAAGATTTTGTCTCTTTCTATACGATACATTAACAACGAATGTACGGCGCCTTTACGTCACACTAAAAATATGTGTCGTATATGCGTCCACTACTACAGAACAGACCTTATGCAACGGTTCTGAGGACCATTATGCAACGGTTCCTCATCCGTTGCATAAGCTACCGTTGCATAATGTCATACTTTATGCAACGGTTCAATAAAAACCGTTGCATAATGTCATACTTTATGCAACGGTTCTAGCAACAAACCGTTGCATAATGTATGACCTTATGCAACGGTTTCTTGCTAGAACCGTTGCATAAAGTATGACATTATGCAACGGTTTTCCTTAAAACCGTGGCATAAAATGCGGAAAATTTTGATATATTTTGGTTGTTTTATAGCTCAAATTCACCTTAAAAATTAAACACAAATTGCAAACAAATGTAATTCCATGTTACTCATTTCCCAAACATCAAATACTTTCATTTCACTCAAAATACGATCATTCATTACATCATTCATACAACTTCACAAAACAATCAAATGTAAACACTACAATAATTTGTCTTGCCAAAATTAGATCATGTTCAAACAAATAGTCGTGCAAGTAGCCGACGATGTCATCTCGCACGTCTTGTATCTTTCTTCTTGAATATGTTAGACGCATGAGCATTCGATTTCAAGGAGTGAGCTGGAAAACAACGCAGGAGATGAAGACGAATTAGTACAAAAATTTTAGGTATAAACCTTATTCAAGTACTTACAATCATGTTCAACCCAACCTATCCGACGATGACTCAAGTCATGCATAAACAATAATCTTGTCACTTAACACTGGGGCTGTCATTTTTAAGAAACAAGTACAATACATAAACCTTTTAGAATGAAGCTAGCAGAAAAATAAAACAATCAGATCCAATTAATAAATTAAACAGTGACTAAATAACAATAACGCATCTTTTCTCACTTACAGCGTTGACTAATGAGTCATATGCTTCAGCTATTAAGACCGATATTTGTGCCCCCGAATCAAAAGTCACGCCATGTTCAGTTTGAACCTCCCAGCCAAAACAATGAGCACGGTTCCAGAAGTGATGTCGGCTCTGCAAAACAAAAAGAATCGTCCAAACATATCAAACAATACAATAGCTGCAGATCTAGACTGCTTCAGAAGCACACGCAACTTCAAATCAATTTACTCAATCTACATCGGCATCTCAAAATATGAGAATAGCCGGAATCGAACAAACACAATCTCGACGAAAATCAGAAAGACATATGCAATAATTTTTCACTATGATATTATGTCTTAGTGTATCACCAATAGCCCTTGCCAATGCAATTGAGACACCTTTGGACCCTGAAATTCAGAAAAAATCAATCAAACGAAGCAGAAGTAGTAAGAAGCATGATTGTTGTTGGAGAGTAGATAAAGAAAAGATGTAATAGTACTTGTGGCCATCGCAGGTAGGGCAAAGGCAAGGGTTGAAAGCAATAGGATCAAACAAGGGCGACAAGTGAATGGTGGAGTTGCATCTACACAGCTTGCATATGTAAAATCCAACTCCCTTACAAATCAAGCAACTCCGACCGACCTTTCTCTTTCAATCCAAACCACACCACACAATCAAAATCATCATAATGTTTAAATTCATAAAACAGATGAAATCGTTCGAGACCTGCTTGGCGTCGGACGCAGATTGAAGCAATTTGATTACGGCGGAAGACGCTACTGAGATGCTTACCAATCCGCCGACCATCATCGCCAGATCTACGACCATTCCCTCTCCCTACTCCTCTGCCTCGAAAAGCGCAGCGCCGAGCCTCTTAGTGCGATCGATTTAAGGCGGTCGAAGGCCAGGTCGAGGGAGAGTCGCGGCGTTGATGGAGATTGGAGAGTCGATTGCGTAGAGGGAGAGTCGCGACGCGAGCAGGTAGGCAGACGCGAGCAGCGGACTGACGAAATTTCAACTAAAACCTAAGTGTTTGTTCACTTTATGCAACGGTTTATTTACAACCGTTGCTTAATATTAACACATATGCATCGGTTAAATTGAACCGTTGCATAAGGTCATTATATGCAACGGTTCAATAAAAACCGTTGCATAATGTGTATCTTATGCAACGGTTTTTAAAAGAACCGTTGCATAAAGTAGAACCGTTGCATAATGTAATTTTTGAACCGTTGCATAATGTCCTGTCTGTAGTAGTGGTCGTATAACAGTAAAAACACTACGACGCATGTACGATGCCTTTATCACTAACAGTGCCTGCCGACACTCCTCCGATATTATCTCACCTTCTTTCCCAACCTCCACAATCGTATCCAATCTGTTCATCATCCTCTGCAACCCAAAAATGACATCCTTCAAGCTTATTAAGAGCATATACACCGGTTACAAATTCAGGACGTCCGACTGAGGATTTGAGGACGTCCTCAAAATAAATCGTGCAGCCGTTCGAGCAGAACGTCCCCTCCCCAGAACGTCCGCGAGGACGTGCTCTTTGAGAACGTTTGAGCGGACGTTCTCAAATTTGATTTTGAGTCTCGAGTTCCGTTTGGCTTTGACATTAGAAACCATAAACCCTCGCATCGGCTTCCGATCTGAAACCCTAAACCCGGGTCCCGATCGATTGCCCAGTCTGTCAACGAAGATGATGATGAACAGTCGTTCCGCGCGTTTTGTACGAGGCGATCGAACGGTCAGTGACGCAACGACGGCAGAAGAAGACGCAGCACAGCCGCAGACAATCCGATCTGCGCTCCTCGGTCGAACAGGTCAGTAGTTAATCTCATAATCTTTTACCAATTTCGAAATTGAATTTTATTGATAGTCGCTGCCGAATATTGTCGGCTTGGATCTGGTCTTAAATCTGCGGTTGTTCCTAGTGTTGGTATGATCGTTTATAGTGGCTGATAGTGAATGTAGTGAGGCGATTGGTTATTTGTGTTTAGGTCTTTGAAGGTTTTTTGTGTGATGGTTATTGATTACATGTTTCTGGTGTTTAATTTTGAACAATTAGATGACAAATTGAAGTAATGTTTGTCGTTATTTTATCAATGTTGATATAATGTTAGGAACTTAGAATATATTGAAAGAAAATTGTGCAATCAGAAACTGATGGAGATAGACGACTGTTTCTTTTCCAAGATATTGGCTGGAATTTTTATGCGAAAATTATCTGCAAGGTTATTTACTATCCATGTGTAATGTATTGAATAAGCTATTGGAGGATTACATTGCTAATCCTGTGCTGCCTCCTGAGTATGATTATCGAAATACATTTATGCGCAATGTGGTGAAGCCTATTTACGACACGATTAGGGCTGAGTTCGAGAGCAGCAAGAATGGGACTGTGCCACATAGTGGCTGGAGAAATTAAGATGATATTAATGAGTATTTTTGGAGCAAGAGGTGTTTTCAGGGGCTCAATTGGCCGATTGATGCGAGGAGTGATTTTTTTGTGACTTGGAGGAGGAGAAGAAAGACTGGGGCTGGGGAAGTTCCTCCTCAGCAGCTCATCGAAGTTATGGAGGCTGCAGCCCAAACTGGTGCCAATGTTTTCAGCCGTCTCATGTCAATGTAATTGTCTAGTTGTACTTGGACTGGGAGCTTTGGTATTGATGTGTTGCAATTTTGTCATTGTAGGTTGTGATGGAGGCTGTCAACAGGCCGAGGAATGTGGCTTACAAAGGCTTCACAGATTTGGTGACAGAGTAAGAACGTTTGCCTCGCCAGTGTCATCTTTTCGCGAGATGCGTAGAATTGATTTGTCGATCTTTTAGGTTTGGCTGTTACTAAAGGTTACTCAAATGACACATCAGTTTGAAGATCTCCGTGCTGTGGTTGCGGCACAGGCGCAGCAACTACATTATCTTCAGCATGGCAAGAGTACCACCCCCAGCGGATCATTTGATGATGACGAGGTGAGCTCAGATGAAGATTCTGATTAGAGTTCTGCTTCTACTGTCAAAACTTTTTTTGGTAGTTTCTACATCAGTGGAAACTTGGGGAAGTTTTTTTTTGGATGGTTTGTTGAATTACTTCCATTGTTATCGAGTTGTTCAAATGTTGTATACTCTATGTAAAATTTATTACCTGCAGGTTGTAAAATAGTTCTAATGTAAATTTTATTTGTAAAATGTTTTTATATATTTTGTCATTTTATTATAAAATAACATTATTTGTTAAATTTATGTATATATTATTTATAAAAAAATTTTATTTATATATAATTATATTTGAAGAATATGAATATTATATTTGTGACGCAGGTGTGTTTTACATTCGTCGCATATAGATTTACGACAGATGTACGATGTGACTAACGTATGTACGTTGTATTGGTGTCGTATAATATGTACGACAGTTGTACGACGTTTTTTTTCTTTTGACGCACCACTGTCGTATAGCTGTTGCACATTTGTAACGTAGGACTGTCGCACACATCTTGCAACGGCAGTTTGTGCGACACACTCAAAAATTATCGTATATATATCGTACATACGACGCATTTACGTTGCAATTCCCCTGTCGTAAAATCGACCCAAAATTTGTAGTGAGTGGTTCCTACTATATAAATCATCTTTGGCCCTCAAAAACCCTAAATAATAGAGAGATGTCAATGAACCTACAGGCTGCTGGCTAGAGAGAGAATGATGGATGTTGGCTTTCAGAGAACTACGAAGTTGGCTGCAATAGTCGCTCATCTCCATCGAATCAATCATCTATCAGAGAAATTGTGTTTGAGGCCGGATCATTGGGCGTATGGGCAGTAAATGCATGGTATGTGATACAAAACTCAATTTAGAACACTTTCAAGTCACTACAAATTTTACCAAATTTTCCGTCAAAATTTTCCGTCACTAAAACGTCACCAGAAACGCCGACAGAAAATGTTCCGTTATTTTTTCGGAAAAATTCTGTCAACATTCCGTCACAAAAAAAATATCGTTGTATTTCCGTCAACATTCCGTCAACAATATTCCGTCTCAAAATATGACGCGGAAAATCGACGGAATTTTATTGACGGAAAGTTGATGGACAATGAGCGGAAATATTGCCAAAAATATTTTCGTGACATTTCCCCCTAGATTCCGTCATTTCTTATACCGTTATATTTCCCCCTCAATTCCGTCATCCAAGCATTTCTGTTATTTTTCTCACTTCATTCCGTCATCCGACACATAAATTTGTAGTATTTATTTTTAGTTACATTTCATTGAATATTTAAAAAATTACATCAATATTCCATCACATTTCCGTCGATGATGACGGAAATTTGAAGGAATATTGACGCAACCATTTTTAATCATTTTTATAAACAGACAATTAGACGGCGCTTTTCCAAAAAAGCGCCTTTAAAAACAGACCATTAGACGGTGCTTTTCCAGAAAAGCGCCTTTAAAAACCAGACGCACCCATTTTTAATCATTTTTAAAAACAGACCATTAGACGGCGCTTTTTCAAAAAAGCGCCTTTAAAAACAGACAATTAGACAGCGTTTGGTTACAAGCGTTATCTTATGTCTATTCCAGACATCGCTTGTAACCAAACGCTGTCTGAAATAGATATAAGACAGCGCTTGTAACCAAACGCTGTCTAATTGTCTGTTTTTAAAGGCGCTTTTTTGAAAAAGCGCCGTCTAATGGTCTGTTTTTAAAGGCGCTTTTTTGAAAAAGCACCGTCTAATGGTCTGTTTTTAAAAATGATTAAATATGGTGAGCGAGATTGACGGAAAAATAACGGAATATTGATGGAAAAATGTTATTTAATTTTAGCGGGATTTCAGATGTTTGGACAAAAATTTCGTTTAACGCGGGATTTATGTTTTGAAAAATGTTAATTGAACTGCACGACTGCCACTCCTTTTAAGTATGTGCTACCTTCTCCACTTCTAGTGAGATTTAAGTTGGTTTAATTGCAAGCAGTGGTTCCTGTTCAAAATGCTTCTCGTTAGCTTTTGAGGTTGCTGCTAGGAGTAAGAAGGGATTATCTGACATGTTTTCAAGGCTGTTGCTAGGAGTAAGAAGATGTTATGTGCAGAGACTGAGATTCAGCAGGATGAGCATAAGAAGAAAATACTTCAGATGACCACACTCTCCAGTCCAGTCTACAGTCGTCTCACCGTCAAAAATTTGTTCAGCTGACCCGCCATTAGAATTATCTTGCTCAAACTGAGGAACATATGAATCTGTATTTTATTATCAGTACATTTATTATTACTCTAAAATATGTTGTGTATTTTAACTATCGTTCTGTATTTATTATTAATACATTTACTTTTGAGATCTGTCTTTTAAAATTAAAAATGCAATTCACATGCAAAAAAATAAAATTATAAATGCATTTACTATTAAAATGCCCCCAATTAATATTTATATTTGTAAAGACAATATTGGTGACGGAATTGTGTTGGAATAATGACAGAAAATTTGTTGACA
Organism: Rhodiola kirilowii; assembly: GCA_033675215.1. NCBI lineage: Eukaryota > Viridiplantae > Streptophyta > Magnoliopsida > Saxifragales > Crassulaceae > Rhodiola > Rhodiola kirilowii. The sequence goes on along the minus strand of CM066195.1, from coordinate 43,699,476 downwards.
GAATTTGGTGGGAATTGAGATGAAAAATATTGGTGAAGGAATTTTGTGGGAATACGGATGGAAAAATTGGTGACGGAATTTTGTGGGAATTTAGATGGAACATATGAGTGACGGAATTTTGTGGGAATAAGGACGAAAATATAGATGACGGAATTTTGTGAGAATTTACACGGAGAATAACTACGGAAAGAGGCCGGAAAATTGAGGGAATTTTGGGTGACGGAAATATGACGGAATAGTGATGTAAAATTGACGGAATACAATGACGAAATGTCGACGGAAACGTTTTACCGTCGGGAAAATTTCCGCCATCTTCGTCGTTGAAGGAAAGTTGACGGAAATTCACATTTTCAGTCAACTTTCCGTCCATTTTCCGTCATATTCATGAAGACGCAAATTTTGGAAAAATTTGTAGTGAGTGGGGATTGTTCAGGAAGACCTTAATAAAGCCAAAGTTTTAGCTGCCTACTTGTTTCTGAATATTGATCGAGAACAAGCGTTTAATCTCTGGCGCAAAGTTCCTGCTCAACACTACTTGAAGTTATAGCTTTTAGGCTTATTGGATATTTGGACGTTGAAAGAGCAATATATGTGGCACAAATAATGCTACCATACCATTATACTTTTACACAACGCGTCCTACAACTTGCAAAATCTAAGTGAAATATCATTCTCGTTGCTTTAGTGAAACAGTACTTCTCTTTGAGTAAATTTGGTGAATATTTATTCCTTGAAATGATTCAAGAAAATAAACTGGCCGATGGTATTGTCTTTGGCTGGCCCTTTGGTGAGAGCGGAGCAGTGCAGGCGGCTGGTCAGGGATGTCACTGATATGGAGATATGGCAGGCTGTGTGTAAAATCGGATCAGACAAAGCTCCCGGGTCCGATGGTTTTTCTTCAGGCTTTTTCAAGAAAAACTGGTCACTGATTGGTAATGAATTATGTTCGAGTATTCGGCATTGCTTAAGGCATAATGCCTTATCAGAGGGAATGAATTCGGCTTTCATTGCGCTGATTCCTAAAGTTGCCATCCCAGAGACGCCAGATCAGTTCCGCCCTATTTCTTGCTGCAATGTAGTTTACAAGATCATTTCTTCAGTTTTAGCGGGCAGACTGAGGGAGGTCCTCCCCTCCATAATCAACCAAGCCCAAGGAGCCTTTGTGGAGGAGAGATCGATTATCGGAAACATCTGTTTGGCTCAACAGATTCTTTCTGGGTATGGGAGGAAGAATATTAGTGAAAGAGTTGCTTGGAAGATTGATCTTAGCAAGGCTTATGACTCCGTTAGCTGGGAGTTTTTAGCTGATATGCTGCGGCTGTTGAACTTCCCTAGGAAATATATCTCCTGGATAGCTATGTGTGTTCAAACGGCAAAATATTCTATCAGAATCAACGGAGAGATGGTGGACTACTTTGAGGGGAAAAGAGGGCTCCGCCAAGGAGATCCTATACCGCCGTTTCTCTTTACCATCGTCATGGAATATTTATCGAGGGGGTTGCTTCTGTTATCTAAAAAGGAAGGCTTCTACTTCCATCCCAAGTGCCATAGAATGAAGCTCAACCATTTACTCTTCGCTGACGACCTATTCTTATTCAGCAGTGGAAGAAACAGTTCTTTTATTGCTTTAAAAACCACTGTGGATCACTTCTTAGCTGCCTCAGGTCTTTCGATTAACTCGGGGAAGAGCCAGATCTTTGTGGGAGGCATGGGAGAGGCCAAGAGGCGTTGGCTTGAAGCTACGTTGGAGACTAGACTGCATAATCTGCCGGTGAAGTATTTGGGGATTCCCTTGAATGCGAAACGCCTAAGAACTGCAGACTGTGTAGAGCTGCTAGACAAGATGACCAAGCGCCTCAACTCTTGGCATGGGAGGCTCCTGTCTAGAGCAGGGAGGGCTGTGTTGATTAACTCAGTCCTTCAAGAGATGGTGTTATACTGTGCTAGGGTGTTTATTCTCCCTAAGCAGGTTGTTAGTGCAGTTAATGCGATATGTGCAAACTTCCTGTGGAAGGGTGGTAGCTCCAGAAAAGGCGGGCACTTAGTTGCTTGGGATGTGGTCTGTCGGCCGAAGGGTGAAGGTGGGTTAGGCATCAAGAACCTAAAGACGTTTAATGACGCCTTGGTGCTGAGACAGCTTTGGGAGGTTCAAGAGAATAAACAGAATATGTGGGTGGATTGGCTTAAGGCTTATTGGACTAAGGGGAGGGAATGGTGGCTGGATAATGTGGATTCCAAAAGTTCTTGGATTATGCAAACGCTTTCTTATTACAAAAAGCTCAACAGATTGTGTATTGATTCTGGTGATGATGTTATGGCTGGGACTGATATTGTTAATAATTGCACTGTGAAAGCTACTTATGAGAAACTGAGGGGTCGGGGCAGTGTGGTTGATTGGGGGAATCTGGTGTGGAACAGGTTTAATGCGCCGAGGGATTCTGTCAACGCTTGGCTGGCTAGCCAGGACAGGTTACTGACTAAGGATAGAATTCTGAAAATGGGAGGCTCCGTGGATCCGAGATGTGTCCTCTGTGGGAAGGCTGATGAGTGTCGTGATCATCTTTTCTTCAGTTGCCCCATTGCTGCCGAATTATGGCAGAGAGCCCTGAATTTTGTTGGAGTGAGTAATGGCCCATCTCAATGGCACTTTCTTATCCCGTGGTTCAAAGGGAGGAGGAAAGATACATTACAAACAAGGTTCATCGCCGCGGCGGCCACTAGAACTATGTATATGATTTGGAGCATGAGGAACAAGAAGATTTTTGGAGATGAAGGAGTGAATGTGATTAGTAGTTGTAGGGAAATTGTAGGGGACCTCAAGATGAAATTGGGTGCAATTGATGTTAGGAAAGTTAGAGATATAGATCAACATTGGCTAGCTAGAATGGGCATGTTGCCTTGATTTTTCCAGCGCTGGGTTGAGCTGCTGTTTTTTGTTTTGAGCTCGTTGTGCCCCCTCGCTGTTTGCTGTGCAGGTCTCTTGTGTTGTTTTGTGTTGGGCTCGTCCCTTTTGAATGAATTTCACCATTTATTCAAAAAAAATAAACTGGACGAGGCAAATCAGTGTGGGCTGCATATATAGGGGAAAGGTCAATGTTGTGTCAACCCTCACTGACAAGTAGTCATCTACATACACTACAAATTTTGGGTCAAGTTTACGACATATTTATGTACGACGATGCAAGCCGTCGTACAAAATATTCTTTATTTACGACACATAAATAACGCACTTACGACATTTTTACGTCGCGCTAAAAGTATGTATGCCACATAGGTCGTACCACATTGAAAGAGCTACGACACGTCGCCTTTACGTTACACAGTACACACACTGCTCATTAACGAAAAACACATAAGCGAATTTCCCTTTTTCATTTCTCTCATTTCACTACACTGCTCTCCTCCTCTATCGCTGCATCGTCGTCCACTGTCGCCCGTCCATCGCGCGCTTTGCCGCCGGCCATGTCGATGTTACCTGCCGATGTGGTAAATCAACATGCTTGTAAACACGCGGTGCTTAATGGGGCTTGTAACCTCCGTGAGCTTTCTCTAGATTTGTGGTTTGTAGATCTGTTTTCATTGTCGGGGAGGCACCTGGGATCTTCCTGGGCTCAAAAGATTCTAACTTTTCGTGGTTTTGGTGCAAAATTGAGGTATTGCTCAAGCGGATTCGGTGTCGGTTTTGGTGAAAATGGTGGAGTATTTTGGGGTTTAGTGGGAGCATATGAACTAGGGATCCGCCAACGAGGCGACGAAATTGGTGGTAAATCCGTCGAAGGTCGATTTGTGTTGAAAATTGTAAGTGCAGGGGTTCGCTTTGGAAGTCCGATCTTCAATCGGTTGGCTGCGGCAAGGTTCGAACTTTGGTGGGTGGCCAATTTTCAGTCGAATTATCGATCGTCGTATGAAATTTTGTTGATTTTAGGGGGTTTATTTTTCTACTTTTCTGAGTGTGGAAGTGCACGGCTTCACTTTGGGGTTTAATCTTTTAATCTTTGTAAAATCAAGGTATGAAATGGTATTGTTTTTTTGGGATTGATGAGTGAATTTCTGCACTGAGCTAGGTTGTTTTCTAGAAATTTTTTTAGGTAGTTGTAATTGGTGGGACTGGGTTCGAATGAACTGGAGTTTTTGAGATTGATTCAGCAATTACTCATCAAAGGGGATGTCTGCTTTTGTTTGTTTTTCTGGTTCATACCGTTTTGATAACGGCAGGAACTCATGCATCTAAATTGTTATCCTTGACCTCAAAACGTACTGTTTTGATGGCTGCTGGATCCTCGCTTGTGATGTGAATCTTGATGAAATCCAAATGTGTTCTTGATTCGCAGAAAGGAATTGGTTGGACGGCGGCAGTCACTTGCTTATCTATAGCAGCGAAAATGGAGGAGACTGATACTCCATTCACAGTGAATTTGCAGGTTAGTTGTGTCTCAATGTACTTTTATTTAAGCTTTAGTAAGAATTCCTTGTTTATATGTATGCCAAGTTCATGGTTACAAATCATTTCTTTCCATATTTTTTGCTACTGGATTTTGTTGATCAGTTTATCTATATTTTTCCAGCTTTGTGTTAATATCATGCTGTTGTTCAGAGCACAAGTGATTTTCAACTACCATTGATATCCGGCAGTTGCTCTATTTGATATATTTTTCTTTTTGTCCCTTCTCATGCAAGCAGTGCCAAAGCCTTCCTAGAGGACAGTTCGCTGAAAAGGCATCGAGTCACAGTTACATTGTCTTCGCTCGAGACATGTTTGAGGTATTCTGTAATCTGTGTTCTGTATTCTAATCACTCTGAGTGGTATTTATGCTTGTAGATAGTGCCAGTATGTATGTGCCTTGTGGTTATTGTTTGTTTAGCATGAGACGGCTTGCATGTGTAGACTGAATTTATTGAGTTGACGGATTAACTTTTCATTCAATCTCCTTCTCAAACTTGTATGCACCGGAGCATTTGATCATCAATGTTGTAGATGCGGAGAAGTGGGAAGGTTTCATTGAAACTGCAGGTAGGACTTAGGAGTGAGTCAATCGATTTGCTGGATTTGGTGATTACTTTGTATCAGTTCATGCTTTTCATGTGTAGCTGCTACCTGTGATGATTTATGTTTACGGTGTTCGTTTTGTATTTTACGTTATGTTTACTTGACTAAGAATTGTATATATCCGGAATTACTTGGTTTCTAAGGTTTCTTTAATGGCACCCTCACAAATTTTGTATTTATGGGAGAATAGACACCTGAAAGTGTAGGAGACTATGCCAGCGGAACAAAGCATTTCTTTCCCATTTATGGATATGCAAGAAAGTGTAGGAGACTATGCCAGCAATACAAACCATGTCCTTCCTAGTTTTCTTCCTCTGTATTATGTAATATTCTTTTCAGTAAGATTGTTTTCTTCCCAGTTTTTTTGGGCAGTTTGTTGAATTAGTTCCAAATCGCTGGTATGTTCCTAAGCGTTGATGTTCAATGGTTGTAAACTTTATTAGCTGCAGCTGGAAATTTTATGTGCAAAATTTTCTCATATATTATGTCATTTTATTATAAAATAATATTATTTGTTAAATTTATTTATATATTATTATATTCAATGAATATAAATATTATTATTATATTTCTCACGTATGAGTGTCTTACAACCATCGCACATTTGAGACGTACGCTTGTTGTAAAGGTGTCGCAGAGAATGTACGACAGCAAGGAGACAGTTGTGCGATGTCCTAATTTTTTTGACGCAAAACCGTCGTATATCTCTTGCATATTTGTAACGCAAAGTCGTCGTACATTTTTGTGCTACGCAGTTTGTGCGACGCAGTGCTAATACGTCACACACCTGTCGCATTACGACTCTTTTACAACTGATTTGCGTTGAATTTTTGCTGTCGTAAACTTGTGCAAAAATTTGTAGTGGTTCAGGAAGACCTTAATAAAGCCAAAGTTTTAGCTGCCTACTTGTTTCTGATCATTGATCGAGAACAAGCGTTTAATCTCTGGCGCAAAGTTCCTGCTCAACACTACTTGAAGTTATAGCTTTTAGGCTTATTGGATATTTGGATGTTGAAAGAGCAATATATGTGGCACAAATAATGCTACCATACCATTATACTTTTACACAACGCGTCCTACAACTTGCAAAATCTAAGTGAAATATCATTCTCGTTGCTTTAGTGAAACAGTACTTCTCTTTGTAGTGATATACATCTCCATGTTATGCATTTTGTACACTGCTCGCCCGTTCCTGAAACTTCTGAATTGGAGAACTATGTGCCACCGAGCCGATATGGCGTATGATTCAACTAAGACGACATTATGGTCAAGATAAATGGTACTTTGGAATTTTTCCAATATGAAGACCCTATCTAGATGATTATTAGTGGATCCACAATTTACCATATATATGACAATTGACAATAATGTAATTCATGTATTATTAATTATAGTTTCAATTTATCAGTTAGATGAATGCTTTTGTCGCATTCTAATATTATGTGTATGATATCTTATCTATTCAAAATTATTGTGAATCTTTTTTTTTAATTATTGTGAATCTGGTGATGAATATATATATAAATGATGAGCCTCATGGTTTTGATGCCTAAGCATGCCATGGTTTTAATGTTTTCTAGTAATCTCTTTACAAATTATTCGACGTTGTCGTAAAATAGTAGCAAGTACGTACTGAGCACAAATAACAATCGGAAACCGTACGTTGTATCAGCTCCAACTTTTCATTGTATAGCCTATTTCAACTGCTACTATACTCTCTAAAATAATGTAAATATAGTTGGAGCGAAGCAAACAAGCAGAGACGGATACAGGGGGTCCTGGGACCCCTCTCGAATTTCAGTATAAATTTTTTTAAAAAAAATATAGTATTTTTCACAGGTCAAATTAGTAGTCCGAACCATCAATTTTTCGTTCGAATCGTCTCCTTTTGCATTTCCTTTTCGTTCAGATCAGTGTGAGAAGGTTTTTGTTGGATTTGAGTAAATTGCCTGCCAATTTAGGGTTCTTTCATGGAGAAGATGATGAATAGTAGTCCAATTTTTAAAATTTTCGCTTTGACCCTTGAAGTTTGAAACTTTACTAATATATGTTTAGTTTTAAAAAAAAATTTGCACTAAAACTTGTATACGCATTAGTTAATCTTGACTACCATTTATCAAAAAAAATTTTTTTATTGGTATTCATATTTGGGACCCCCTCCAATTAGCTCCTGGATCCGTCACTGCAAACAAGGTACAAAAATTGACAGCGTTTAATATTATAGCTATCCTCAATCGGAAAAAAAAATATATTATAGCTATCCAGTTTGTAAACAAAAATTGAGTGTTTTTTTTTTGAAATCACAAAAATTGAGTGTTAATTAAGGTCGATACATATTTAATGAAGATGAAGAATTTATTTTTATTTTTGATTGAGAAGATGAAGAAGTTTGATTTAGCAATGTCATAAAGAAAATGAATAAACCAAGTTCAACGTAAGTTGGTTATCTAACATAAACATATCTCGGCATTTGTGATTTTCAAGTCTATATGACGACCATGTCACTAATTCATCATTTCTCAGTTAAAGCTTCCTGCTGCAGTCCGTCCGCCATCTTAATTGAGATTTCAAAATTTTCATTACTCTCGGTATTGACCCCGGCTTGTTGCAGTGGAAGAAAGTATATAGTTAAAGTCATGTTATAAAGAGTCAAAAAAAAAATGTCAATGTTTGTGTCAGTCAGTGTTTGTGATAAAAATGAGATTATAGTTTCTTTCTCTCTTATAATAATCTCATTTTGTGACAGCAAGCCCACAACATTTTGTTTAGCCCAGCAACACGTGGAGAGCCCAAATGGTCCTATAGCTAGCTTGAGAGTTTATTCGTGCTATATATAAATCATCTTTTGGCCCTCAAAAACCCTAAAGAATAGAGAAGAGAGATGCCGATGAATCTACCTGGCTGCTGGGGAGAGAATGATCGAAGTTGGCGTTCAGAGAAGAACTACGAAGTTGGCTGCTGCAAGAGAGGACGTGTAGCTCATCCATCGAATCAATCAACTATCAGAAAAATGTTTTCGGGACGGATCATAGGGCATATATGGGTAGCAAATGGTCTGTCATACAAAACCCAATATAGAGAACACTGTCAAAAGACGTGTTGAAAACAAGCTGGCAGACCATCCTCCACCAGGAAGAATATCCGTCTAGAGAAGTTCATCTTATCTCTTATTTCTTCTGTGGCCCAACAACTTATCGCGACGATTCAAGCGAAGAGGAAGAGGAATAGGAGCTTGATGGTCTCAAGAAGAGGAGATTGATCGAGTTTTGGTTTAAGCTGTGTGCAGAAGCATGAAGTCAAGGAGGTTCAGTGGATCGACAATTTACCATATGACAATGTAATTCATGTACTAATTAATTATAATTTAAATATATCAATCAGATGAAAGCTTTTGTTGCATTCCTATTTAATATGTTATGTATGTGGCACTACGCCAATTGGTCGCTTATGTTACTGACCAAAAATAGCCGCGTAAGGACTTTTTCAGTCGCATAAGACATTATGCGACTGTAGTCAGTGACATAAGGCTTAGTCGCATAACGGATGCGACATAAGTGAACTTGCGACTGACTAATGTACATCAGTCGTATAACATATGTTAAGCGACAAACATACGTTAGCCGTGCAAGGAGGTACGTCAGTCGCGTTAGGATATATGAGTGTCAATTGCAGGCCACGAATTACTTTAAATGTCTGACGCCTAAGTTATTGTTGTACAATGTCAGTCGCTTTATGGTTTTTATTGGTAGTACAACTTGACGCGTAAGGCAAAGTTTTTGTTAGAATAAGTCGTGTAAGTATAGATAATGTGATTTTTCTGTCGCATAAGTTTTTATCACCATAGTATTGTACTAGTTTGCAGTCGTGTAAGAACAACGAAGCATTTTACAAATTCCCGTACATTCCGAAACCACCTGTTTTAGCAAATGGTCCAAATTGTTACACAATAATGCTAGAAACAGTTTTTCCAGCACCAAAAAGGATCACAAGTTCAACGAGCAACACAAAACATTACACAAAAGTTTTGTTTCAAATGTCAAGCATGCACGAAACTAGGAGACACCCATATCAAAGCTCGCACCATCAGAGACATTGCATCCATGCCCAGCAACCCCCACTCCCTGTCGGACCATTTCTTCAAGTGCCTTTAGCCGATGCTCAACCACAGCATCCCTTCTGACAGCCTCTTCTTTTGCCTTTAAGAGCTCTTCCTTCAGCATGTGGTTAGACGCACCGCCTCTAGGGCGAGGAGGCCTCCTTATATTACCACCTACACCGGACACTTGAGTCCCTTTCTTTTGCCCAACAACCTTATAGATAATTTCCAGTTGTTTGTCTGTTGGAAGGGCTTCATCATCAGCAATAACGCTGTCCGGGTCATCAGAATCATGGTCATGGTTATGGGTGAGCAACTTCACTTCGGCACACATTTGCTCCTATGTAAAATTAGAAAACAATTTATAAAAAGAACATCTGATGCGCAAAGAAACCAAATACTTAAATATAGTTATAAACTTTCATCTTCGTGAACAAATAACATGATATATATTAATAATATGATAAAACCAAGTAACATTAAAATTCATAACCAACACATAACATAAAACAAAATAGATAGTGACATTACTTGACACAAATCCATTTTCAGTGAAACACTTGAAATTAGTCCTACTATAAAATATGTGGCATTAACACTTTGAAATTGTACAACAGGATTGAGTAAGTTACCACTAAAGGACCGCTATCAGCCTCCTGTGAATAAACCTCCTCATACGCAGCAACATAGGGCGCTTTGTGTCCCTTTTCCAGATGCTTTAATGCTCGGATGCAGAATGGAGTTTTACCAGAATGATGGTTCATTTTTTTGAGCCTAGCACCTTTCATTCTTGCAGATATAGCCTAAATAACAGAGGAACAATTAGTAAGACAAAAAACAGTGAAGTTTTTTTTTTTAAAAGAGTAAAGGATAAGTTACAAAACATAACCTGCTGACCAGGCTCCTGAAAGTGCTGCACAAGCCATTTCCACTCTTCCTTTCTATGCATGAACTCCTTGGGGGTCTTCTCTCCATGGGCCAAATAGTGAGTGCGGCAATCTGATTTCCAGTCTTTATAGCGACTGTTGGCTGTCCTTGTTATAAACTCCCAGAGCAAAGTGTCATCCTTGGGTAGGAAGAAATGTGTCTACAAAAAAAACATTGAAGTGAACATGTAAGTATACACCCTCTGTAAATAAAGAGTTTGACAGTAATGCTTAATTAATCCTAAACTAATTAAACTCACGCTTAGGTAATTGCCGACTATGTCCCAGTGCTTGGGGTCCAGTTCGGTATATGTTGAGGCTACAATTGGCACTTTCTCCCGTACACAACACCCAATCTGATGAGTCACCATGCTGCGAATCTTCACACTAATAGGCCCATTAGCCTCTACAGTGCATTCCACTTTGATCCTGGTTCCGAGCCTGTGGACCAAGTCTGCTATCTTGGCGCCACACACCACACCACGGCGCTTTCGCTTCTTGCCCGGTTCACATTCATCAGCAGTTTCTGTGACATTTCAATCACAAACCAATATCAAAATACATACCAATATGAAACAATAACGGACTAATTCATCAAAACAGCAGAGCATAAAATGAAATTTTGAATCAAAAGGCATAATATTACCAGTGGCTTTGGACTGCTTGCAACGGATGCTCAAGGGTTCTTCAACCGGTTCATCAGTAGCCATTGCTTCAATGCCCTCACCATCAACAATAGCATGACAGCCTTCATCATCAGGGTCTTTATCAAGAGGGTCTTCATCAACATGGTGGTCTTCATCAACATGGACTTCGTCATCAGCAGGGTCTTCATCAGCAGGGTCTTCACCAACAGGGTCTTTATCTATGGCATTCGATTCATTGGCAGTAGATGCAGGGGAGGGTGTAAGGGATGGATATGGGGCGGAATGAGTTGAACGGGGCGGTAGGGACGCAGAACTAAGCGTACGGGTAGGGTATTTAGAAGTGACAGGGGGTGGAGCGATTTTAGGGTTGAAATCATGAGTGGGTGCTGGATTAGCAGTGGGTGGAGCGATCTCTGGTGGTATATTAACATCAGTGGTAGGTTTGTGTACTCGGAGCTTCGAGGAACATCTAGGGCTTCGACGGAGTTGGAGTTGGATGGATTTAGTTTTCTTCTTAGGAGTAGTGGACTCCATGCGTGGCGGATCAGTCGTTGCAGTCTCACTGTTAACATTTTGGCCTGCTTGAGGCACAGACGAAGTCTCAGCAGGTGTAGTGGCCTCCTTGCGCGGCGGTTTCTTCTCAGGTTTGGCAGCTTTCGTCTTCGTCACCACCTCCGTAAGGTTCATCGTCTTCATCACCGGTCCTCTCTTCGCTGCCGGCTCTGGCGTGTGTACCTTGGCCGGCTTCCTCTTAGCAGGCGAACGTAACTTCATTGGACGGTTGCTGCAGGCTTCGACGACATCCCCGAGGGTCTTCTTCTTCGGAGGCATGGACGCGCGGAGAGATTGATAGAAGATGGTAAAGTTGAGAGAGATGTGGCAGTATGTTTGGAATGAAAAGAAGATGGGTGAAAACCCAAAGTAAAATGAGACAATGTTGTTTACCTTCCGACACGTCGAACTTTGTAGGACACGTGTACGGATTTGATGCAGGTTATCCTTAGGCGACGGAGAAACTGTATCAGTAACATAAGGTTGTTACCTCAGCATTTGAAAAATATAGTTTTGCCCAAAAATTTTCACAAGTCCCGCCCAGGCAAATAATTTTCCCACCTAATACTGCAGATCTCATAAGTGACTGATTTGTATAAACTCAGTCGCCTAAGATCAAACAGATTCCTTCAAAATACAAAATACATCTGTCAATCCTTACACCACAAAACATAAAACATTCATAACTTATATACACATCCAAAATATACTGAAGCGCATTGACTAATCAGATAGATCATCCCCATACTCCTCATCATCAACTTCATCACTTCCCTCATGATCACTTTGGTATTCTTCTACCTCACTTTCTTCATCTTCTTGAAAATCACCTTCTTCGTCATCTTCATCCTCCACAACAGCATCATGATCAGTTTGTATGTCGAAGTCATAGTATCCTTCAGGAATTGTTCTTGGCAGCTCCAACCCATCGTCATATTCATCTTCATGATCAATATCATTGTACATGTATAATGTGGGTATGTTTGTTATATCATCTTCTTGGTACGCTTCATCTGGAACTTGTGTACTTTCATCATTCCGAGCTATGCAAGAACTGCTATAAGTACCTCTTTGAGCAACGACATTGACAACTTTCCAATTATCTCCGAATTTTGGATCTTCCACATAGAACACTTGTTGTGCATGTTTTGCAAGACAATAAGGAGCATCGTTATACCAAGTGGATGAAGTGTCAATCGAGATTATTCCATGATCCACCTAAATATTTCCCTCTACCGGATCGGTGTTAAACCACTTGCATTGGAAGATGATTACCGGTAGTCCTTCAGCATACTTAAGTTCGATGATCTTTTGAAGAACCCCGTAGTACTTAACGTTTCCTGAAAAGGTAATAAAATATCGGATTATTATAAACGAATGAAAAGCCGACAACATGTACGACTTAACATTTAGGAAAATTATATATAGTTTCTTACCGGCTAGAACCATAACTCCACTGTTTTGGGTCTTTAAACCTTGGTCTCTATCCCAAACAACAAATTTTAGGCCATTCACGATACAATGTGTGTAACAATAATGAAACTGTGGTTTGCAAGCAAGGATGTGAAGCTCTCTGGAATATGAGGCATCTCCTTCATTGCTTAATTCAACCATCTGTACATAAACAATTAATTCATTACGGATCTGTACATAGGTAAACGTAGCATTCAACAAATATTATTAACAAGTGCTTACCAAATCAAGCAAATGTGAATGGAAATCATCAATTCTTGAATCATTGTCACCATTAGGATTTGTACTATTGAAAATGTCAACATGTCTGTTAATATACTCTCTGGCCTCCTCACAATTCTCCATGACAGACCAGTGCATGACATCGATGGCATTGTTGTCGAACTGCATCCTTCTAAGGTAACCCATAGGCTTTATGACGTGTGAAACAACTGATATGTTCCAATAATCTTCCTCAACCTCCTCATGATCTGATTTGACCCCAATTTCCCCCATGTACAGTTTGCAATACATTACACATTCTTGGGCCACATACTGCTCAGCAATGCAACCTTCCGGAAACCGCGTGTTCCTCACGTACTTCTTGTATTGACCAAGCTGCCTGCAATAAAAATAAAGTACATTTAAATTAGTTTGATCACACACATAAATATATATATGTCTAAAATGTAAATAAATTACCTTTCCATGGGGTACATCCAATTATAGTGTACCGGGCCCTTAAGAAAAATCTGATCCGGTAAGTGGACCATGAGATGTACCATACTTGTGAAGAAAGACGGTGGAAAAATGCGCTCCAACTGACACAAAATGTGAACTATGTCGACCTTCAGTCGATGCAACTCTTCCTTTTCACACTCCCTGCAACAGAGTCTCCGAAACCAGTGCGACAGTGCTATAAGAGGGCTAATTACATTTGGGGGTAAATAAGGTCTAATACAAAACTGGCAACAACCGCTGTAACATAACGTGACAGTCATGTGTCTTCAAGCCTATAAACTTTTTGTCGTCCAGATTAATCTTACTCTTTAAGCTTCCTGCATATCCAGATGGATACTTAACATCTTTGATCAGTTCTAAGATCTCCAACTTCTCACTCGGAGTGACAGTGTAAGGTGCCTTACTCACCTTCTCTTTTCTCGAAGTCCCAGAGGTTGTTAGCTTAAACCACAACTTTCTTCTTACCCCTAGCTCTTCCAACCCTTTTCTTGCCTTTATATCATCCTTGGTCTTCCCTTCAAGTCCAAGAACCGTGCCAATTATATTATCAAAAACGTTCTTCTCAATATGCATCACATCAAGTGAGTATGGCTGAATCAATGTATGCCAATAAGGTAACTCGTAAAATGAAGACACATGTGTCCAACAAAGCTTCTCACTTGTAGCTCTTGCCTTAAACTGTGGATGTAAGCTCAAAGTGGGGTATTCATGACACATAAGCTGATGGAATACTTCAGGTCCCGATAGCAATTTTGGTGGATCCCTAGACTCAACCTTCCCATTAAATCTATTTGCTGCAAACCTCCAAGAATGATCTTTTGGTAGCCATCTTCGGTGTCCCTGATATGACATCCTTCCAAAAAGATGGGTGGCATCAATTTCATCTAGACATGAAGGACATGCTTTGTACCCTTTCGTCTTAAGGCCTCCCAACATCCCTAGACCTGGGAAGTCACTAATAGTCCACAAAACAGCTGCTTTCATAGTGAAGGATGACCCATCATGCCGGTCATAGGTACAAACACCTTGTTCCCATAACTCCTTCAACTCATCAATAAGAGGCCGCATAAAAACATTTAAGCACTTTCCAGGAGACTTCGGTCCCGAAATCAACATACTAAGTATGTTCATCTCCTTCTTCATACATATATGGGGTGGCAAATTGTAAGGAATAAGAACAATAGGCCATGTGCTGTGAGAGAGGCCCGATGCTCCAAAAGGATTAAAACCGTCAGTTGCTAATCCAAGTCTCACATTTCTAATCTCACTTGCAAATTCAGGATAGTCCTTGTCAAATGTTTTCCATGATTCCCCATCTGTAGGGTGTCGAATATACTCATCAACATTAACCTTTCTTACAGCGTGCCATCGCATTTGCCCTGCAGTGTGTGGTGTCATATACAAGCGCTGCAATCTTGGAGTCAAAGGGAAATACTTCACCGTCTTCTTTGGAACGTCGCTTCTACTACCACGCTGCGCGTATCTTGGCTCACCACAGACTGGGCAAATAACATGATCTTGAAACTCTTTGTAGTATAATATGCATCCATGCTCGCAAGCATGGATGGTCTCATAACCCAAACCAATGCTCTTCAAAACTTTTTTAACATCTTTATAAGAACCAGGGTAGATGTTATCGTGAGGAAGAATTTCTTTCGTGATTTTCAGCATTTTGTCAAACCCTTTGTCCGACAGTCGACTCTCCACTTTCATTTGCATTGCCCTCAGAATTGTTTCAAGAACATATTTCTCACAATTTCTGTAGAGAGGAGTCTGTGCTTCGCCTATAAGATTGTGATAGCTTTCATAAGCCCTCCAACTCTCTGAATCATCATCAACTGAATTCATATTCATATTATCATCCTCTTCATCCAAATGCCTAAAACGAAATTGATCTTCAATCATCTCTATGGTTGGGTTTGTTTGATCATGATGCATCGTCCCACCACTACTTGATTCTCCATGATTCTGATCTACAAGCCATTGTTGTCTCAAAGCAGTCGCTGAAAGTTCGTTACTCTGTTCACCATGTGATGTCCAAGTAGTGTAACCGTTCATAAACCCATAATTGATCAAATGCACAAACATCTCTTTTGATGGAATTCGTCCTCTAACCAACAAGCATCTTCTGCAAGGACATAAGTGGGTATTTTCTCCATTTTGTTTAGCAAAATCACAAAACTCAACAATCCCTTTAATGTACCGTTGATCACCCCTTTGTAACCTCATCCAACTTTTGTCCATGTTCAAAACCACCTTCATAAACAATAAACACAAAACATTAGTCACTGTGAATGCATCATCTCAAGCTCAAGCACGGCTGGGAGCTGTAGAGGAGGAACTTAAAATGATGGAATTTATATATTATGCCAAGCAAATACGAACTCATGAAATTACAAAAACTAATGCCAAACATAATAATCACTACCAAAAACGAACTCAAATTACAATTTCTGTGCATACCTGAATGTATTCGCCGGCTATGGAGCTCCAAAGGTGGTTTCAGCCGTGGGTGAGAAGAAGAACCAGAGAAAAGGAGTAAGAAAAAGTGGGTGATAAAGTTGTTCTTCGTTCATTTAATGCGGTTTACTTATGCGACACACTTTGCACATATCAGTCGCTTACAACACTAATTGCTGCACCTATCTTCTTTAATGCGGGTAAGGCACGGTCAACTCCCGTACAGTCAACGATTTTTCAAATTCGGATATCGTATGTGGTACTTATACGTCTTACATTGGTTCAGTTACATAAGATGGAGTCGTATAAGATCCTTTAAGTAACAGAGTTAGTCATGTGACATAAGATTGTGTCGTCTAAGATACGTTAAGTAACGGACTTAGTCAAGTGACTTAAGGTCCAGTCGCGTAAGTTCACTTATGTAACTAACTTATGTGTGCGATATAAGATATAGTCGTATTAAGTTTGTTGTGTCACAGACCTGTATTACTCAGTCACTTAAGGATACTTATGCGACTGGCTCTTATGTCACTGTCACAAAATATGTTACATAAGCGACCAATTGGCGTAGTGTGGTGTCTTATTTAATTTAAATTGTTGTGAATAATATGGTGAAGAAAATAAGTCAGCTTCATGGAATTGGTGATGATGCCCTTCTCTATCTAGATTCAAATATAATGCATCGAGTCATTGTTGATTGCCTTGTTCGAAAAGGATATTTGTTCAACAAAGGAGGTTCGAGTTCTCGCTTGTGAGTGTGGTTACAGGTGTTCCCACTTTGATACTGTGAAAAGCTAGTAGGCCGGTGTATAATTTGAGCAATTCTCACTCATTGTAATCTTTCAAAATGTTAACGAAATTACTCTATCGGGATAACGACTAGATCGGTTGTATATTTTTTTACGAAATGTCTCATATATTTGGAATCGAATCCGAGTTGTATTTTGAGAGGAGGTTCATACTTCTAACAAACAACGGTATTAACGTTTGTTAAAACTACGTATATCGGGCCTTTTTCTCTTTGGATGAAAATGTATATATACATATACATATATACAATCTCTCAATGTCAATGTATATACGCATTGTCTCATGCTAAAAGTACGTACATTCTTAATCAATATTATCTCTTCGTCGAACCAATATCATTATCATTTGAATTGATTTGAATATAGGGATCATCATAAACATTGATACTTCCAATGGTTTTCAAATTCTCTCTTCTTAAAATTTACATTGTTTACATCAAAAAAAAATTACATTGTTTTATCACGTTGATAGACACTTCTCTCTCCAATATCAATTGTGCATATACATCACTTTTTTGTGCCCTGCATAAAATTTTGGCCCATTTATAAAGCCCACTATTATTAATTTTACAGCTATATAAATCGAACTTCCTGCTGATCGAAACCCTAGATGTGCAATTCCATCCACAAGCACAATCCTATAAAAAAAATGATGAGAAATAGGCTGTGCCGTTTGAGGATTGACAACAGAAAACACCTTGATCCGACGACGAATACTTCAAGCATGGTACTTATCAATCGAATCAATAATCTATCGGGTAAGTTTTTTTTGTCTAATCAATAATCAATATTCGAATCAACAATAATCTATCAGATAAGCTAAACTTATTGATTCTTCTCTTATGTAGTTTGAAACTTTATTAAGATTAAGGAATCCTAATGAACAGATTTATTGCCTCATTAATTTCAAATGAGAACCATAGAACAAGTGAAGGAACACGGGCTTAGTGAGAACAAATTTGATAGAAAATTTGTCAGGAGAAGTGTAAGACAGTATTGGCACTTTAAATGAGTCTGTGTATCATTTTGGTTTTGGCTATTCTGAAATAAATTAGTTGACATATTGTTGTGTCGATAATCAATGGATTCAGGTTCTGGTTCTGATGTTGGGTTCGCTACCTGCTGAAAATGGTGGTGAAATCCAGAGGGCTAGTGGCGAGCAAGAACTTGTGTCAGCAAGCCAAGTACTGGTGCTGATATGATAATTCACAAAGGCAGCTCAAAGAAGACGGTCCGTGCGGTCGAGTAGCAGCAAGTCATGCATCAAGATTTAGAGGAGTCACTAAGTGAGTAATTCCTTTAATGAAACAGATAATGCTGTAATGTAGCAGTGTTTTAAATATTTAAGTGGTAAATTAAATATCTCTTTGTTTTTTGTTTTTGGTAAGTATCTCTTTGTTTTATTGGTGCAGGCACAAGTTGTATAAAATATGAAGCTCATTTATTTGACAAGTTCAGCAAGAAATCTCCGAAGGTCATGTTCCATGCTTTGCATTTCCGAGAGATTCATATACTGGCTTGAGTATATGATCGATAGGATCAACAATTTACCAGGTGTATGAAATGAGTAGAGATGTAATGAATTTGCTAATTCATTGTTTTAGTGTTATGGAATTTGTCAATGAATTTACATTGACAATAAATTTACATTGCCATTTAATGGTCCATGCCTCAATTGGTTTGCAATTAGTCTCAACTTTTGGCTCAAAAATTCCGAGCTGACATCACACCAATAAAAGTAACAGGATGTAACGGTATCCACCAATGACTCATACTAATCCATACCTATTGTACCCACAAAACGAATTAATGCATGACCGGTGCAAGTAGTTCGAATACACACAAAAAAACTAAAAAGCTATAAAAAAACTATAAAAAAACTATTTGCTGCCGAGCATGAAACTGGAACCATTACCAGAATCCAACTCATTGTTGGTCTTCACCTTGTGTGACTTTTCAAGTGATGTTTTTCCATCTTGATATATTTGCCGTTTAAAGCGGTTAGAAAAACTCCAGTTTTTTGGTCTCCAGAACGTGCCGTGTTTGAACTCATTATCATCTGAGTTGGAATGTCTATCTAATCTAAGATTTCTCTATATTCACCGTTGTCCACTCCGGAGTTTGCCAGAAGGTCTCAATAACTTGACGAGTTTGGAGACGCTTAACATTGGAGGTCTTCCCAATCTAACTTACATTCCAGTCGGGATCTTTCCTAGATTATCTTCGATGATGGAATTGAGTATCCGCAAATGTGTGTGCCTCGCATCTTTAACAGATGAGATCGGATGTCTCAAGGCACTACGATATCTTTGCATTGAGGACTGTGATGCTCTTACAACTTTGCCAACGGACTGTTTACAGTAGTTGAGCCATATTTGGAGGCTGGAAATACACAACTGTAAAGGACTTGAGAAAAGTAACTACACTGGATGGTTGTAATGCCTTCCTTCACTCTCCCGCTTGTCTATTGCCAGCTGCTTTGACCTTACATCCTTACTTGACACAATTGCTGAAATGAGTAAACTAGGTGAGTTGGAGATGAGTGGTTTTTCGGATCTGGAGATGCGATGTAAAAAAGACAACGGTCGAGATTGGAAGAAGATATCACATGTACCTAAAATCAAGATCAACTTCAGATATATACAGTACGTGGTCTTGTAGCTACTCATCTATAGTCCGATAAGATTTGAAAGGCCACGTTGGGAAAAAGAAAATAGTCGGATCAAAATTTAGAGAGAAGTCAAAGAACAGAAACAGAGAAAAAAAGGAGAAAAATTCAACAAAATCATTCTTGTATCTCTTTTGATTAAATTCTTGATGAATACTATGTAAGAATTGTGTTTTGACTTATCAAGAATTTTACCTATTATTAATGATTTTTTTTCCGTTCACCTAGTTTTTAAACCCTAGATCCGCTACTGATTGAATACAAGAAAATTAAATCTGAACTTGTAAGCTATAAACAGGTATGTACTTTACTTACGTACACGATTAATATAAAAGCCTCCCTATGGTTAAAAGATTGACATCCTCCAATTTAGGTTTGACCGATTTTCCAATTTGATCGGAATAATCTTTTCAGTTTCGGGACAGAAATCCCACTCATACCATTAATTTTAGGTTAAGAAGTATATTGTTGTCGATATTTTTTTAAAAATATATAATGTAATGACTTATATTCAATATCTCTTAATCCAATTATCTCCAATTAGACAGATTAGGTCACAGTTTCAGAAATTGTTCAATTGGGCAAAATCTTGAAAGAATTGAAAGTAATGAACACTTAGACTTTTTACAAGCTTCGGTTACCCTCCTGCTTGGACCCTCAGACCGGGGAGACTCGCCCAATGTTCCACTATAATCCCCAAAGAGTTTTGCACAATTTACAAGTTCATAAACCAAGCCAATAAGTCTAATGACCGGACCCTATTCTAATTGGAACTATAAACACGAATCAATAGAGTAGACTCGAACTTCCCTGAGTGAGAAGAACCAAGCGCCACCGCAGACGGCTGAAGTCAGTGGACCAGTCTCCTATCCAAACCGCAGTTGCGTCTTGCCCGATGGAAGATTTTTCGAACATCAATAACTATGTTCCGATGTGCACAGAGATGAACTGATTCCGTTTAGCAAGCTCTCGTAAACAATCGCTCCGAGAATCAATTCAATTTCGCTCTGGAATTTCAAAATCCGTTCTGTGCCCTAAGCCCCAAATTACCTGAGCTTATATTCGAATGTAGAAGAAGATCGAAATGACGGCGTATTGAACAAACCGAAATCGTCGTTCCCGCTCGTCCACACGACATCGTTCCATTAAGTTTGAGAACTCCCGCTAAGCCGAAAACGACACAGCTCGCTCCAACCCGTTTTAACAGCTTTTGCCTCCAAACCAAAATGACAGCGTTTTGGCTCTTCAGCAGCTTCTTCTCAAGCACATCCCCTACAGCTTCCTCTGATCAATTCAGCTCCATCTTCTGACCTTCAAGCTTGAACCTGCAAGCCTAGAAATCTATACATATTCCTCTAAGGGACATAGTCCTAATCTATGACTCAATGACTTGGTATACTAGCCTAAAGGAGATGCAAAAAGGAGGATTAAACCTCACATATAATTTGTCTGTTGTGCTTTTGTGATATAAAAGTCTGACTTATGAGAAGTCTGACTGTACATAAACAGAGACTAAAATGAGAAGTCTTTTGGTATCTCTCTGATGAAAAAACCACATACATAAGATAAGTACATAACACTACTACAAACAGGGGATTATGCATCGGTTTTCGAAGGGATTATGCATCGGTTTTGAACCGATGCATAATCCAGCGATGCATAAGGGTCGGACCTTATGCATCGGTTCAAATTAACCGATGCATAATGTCTGACTTTATGCATCGGTTCTGGCACAAAACCGATGCATAATCTCATACATTATGCATCGGTTTTGTGCCAGAACCGATGCATAATGTATGATTTTTTTTGCCATTTTTGGCCAGTAAATTACTCAAATTAATCTGAAAATTCGTAAATAAATTTCATAAATACAATTGCTCATATCCAAATTTTGAAATACATTTTATTCGGCCAAAAATAGAATATTTCATACATGATATCACTATTTAAGTACACCATTTATCTATACAACAAAAATTGCATATATTTTTTGTTCTAAATAATGGAGTCTTCTTTGACTTCACTACTTGACATATCCTTCTGCTTCTTCTTCTTCACCAAACCTTTCAGGAATCATAGCACAGAAAAGTGTTAGCTAAGTAGTCAATAACAGATCAGAGAAGTCAATAAAAGATGGCAAAAAGTAACACAGAAAAGTGTTAGCTAAGTAGTATAATAGCACATGGTATTTTGTAATCATAGCTAGCCAATCCTGAGAAGGAGCAAGAAACCAAACAGCTAGGTATATACTGAAGCTTAAAAGGTAAGTTATAAACAAATTTCACTCACTTGAGATAAATCTAATTTAATGTACCAAAATATATGAATCTAAGAGTTTTCAAGGAATCAAAAGATGATAAGAACAACAAAAGACGAGCACCTGATTTGCGGTGGTTTCAACGACAAGCTTCTGTGACTCTTTGTTATAGCCCAACCACTAAAAATTCAATAAAATATGTCAAGAGAAAACCATGTATAAAGAAAGCCAAATATCCACAAAAGCTGAGATGTTAAGTCAAAGTTGCTATAAAAAAAGCCAATCTCGAATATGCAATGCACATACCACCCATCCAGAGCCTTGTAGAGCAGCTCCTTCTGCTCATTTCTCCCTAGAAGTTCTACATTCAACAAATACAAATCAACCAAGGTTCTTAAATCTGCCAAAAGCAAAATGCACAAAACTTATTTAATCTCTGACTGTGTTATCAACCTGATAAAAGATGTATAGTTCGAATAGACATTTTTCCGCATCTCTTCCGCAGAGGCTTTCTTCAGTTCTTCAAGGTAAGAGCACAAATGCTTGATTTCCTGCCAACAGCACAAAATCAAACAGTATAAACCGAAATGAAAATCCACAAATTAATAATAAAGCCAAAAAAGCACCTCAACATCAGTTTTATTCATATGCTCACAACCTGTTTGACAAAATGCGTTCCTCCAACATAACATAAAACAACATCTCAATCTCAACTCCAAACCAAAAGAATACAATCAAACAATCCAATTCAACCTATCAAAAGTGAGGCGATAGAAACTGAATCTTATCGCTTAGAGTAACCTCCTTGATCTCCAGTTCGTTTGCATCCTTACTTGACGACACCAAAGGCCTTGCAAAAGCATCAATCCCTGCCTCAATCAATCACAACCAATCTGCATCAATCACAACCACCACGCTCTCTCTCACACAAACAATCTTACCTCAATGTCGAGCATTAAATAAAACAGTTCTATAAACACGAACCGTCCTCGACGAAGGCATTGCTACCGAGCCCGATCCCATCCAGCCTCTCAATGTAGCGTCACATAAGCCTGTGATGTTTCTGGTGATGGATCCGCATAATCTCGCACCTGATGACCGGCTCAAGCGCGCCGTAGTCGTATGAGAGGCCAGACAGCGCGACGGTGGTCACTCCACGGGACTGAGCCGCAACCCTAGGCCGAGCACTGCGCTCGGCCCTGCTGCCAATCCTCCCAGCAATTTCCTGGTCAGCATCGATCGAAAAGCCATCGGGAGTCGCTATCGAGTTCGGACGGAGAGAGCAGATGGAATTTGCGGCACACAATGAACCCTAGATGGCTACTTTTAATCTTAGGCTAAAGCACCGGTTTTGGTTTAACCGATGCATAATGTTGATCTTATGCATCGGTTCATAATAATCGATGCATAAGCTTGACATTATGCATCGGTTTTAATAGAACCGATGCATAATGTTGATCTTATGCATCGGTTTTAATAGAACCGATGCATAATGTTGATCTTATGCATCGGTTATAACCCGAACCGATGCGTAATGTCAAAAACGATGCATAAGCTCAAACACGGAACCGATGCATAATGTCCCGTCTGTAGTAGTGTAAAATTAAGATTGGTTCCTTAGTATCTCCAACACTTCAGTTGATTTTACTGACTTATTTCATTTTCGTCGTCGTCGAGCTCAACAAGCTGTGCCTTTGTTGCTCGGGTTTCAGCTGCTTTTTCCTGACAAAAAATCCCCATCTCATTGCAGCTTTGATCTTTAACCAACTCACGACATGTTTGGCAGGGCGGTTGCGATCTTCATCGTAGCTGCAGTTTGATGATGTAGATGGAGTTTGGTCGATTGTTGGAAAGGAGAATGCGTCGTCTTGAGGCATGCTGAAGTTTCCTCCTGAGGTGAAGGAATGTAGCATTTGCTGGATGTCTTCCTGCTCGAGCATTAAATTACTTTTCATGCGTATTTCTTCTTCTGAGAGAAAATCCTCATCCGCTCCAAATAGGTGTAACGTCACAATATTTCGTATCAAATACAAAATAATGTTTTACAAAGGATTTATACTTGAAAGCAGAAGTTGTGTTCGTAATCTCAAATGCTTCCTCTGATTCTACTGTATTGCTTGCTTCGGTCTACTCAGCTTGATGTGCGGGGATGAAGGCGTAGCGCCACGTGTCTTGCGTAGTGAGGGTCTTGATGACTTGATCTCACGTGCGTAGCGGAGTGAGGGTCGCGTGGACTTGGTCTCACGTGTCTGCGTTGCGGTTGGATGCTCTAGCAGAGGGCGCTGGGATGCTTGGGCAGACGGCACGTACTTGTCGGTTGCTGGCGGCTGATGCTGGATGCTTGGGTAGACGGCACGTACTTGTCGATTGATGGAGGCTGACGCTTCCTTTGAGAGCACTCTTCTTTGTGCTTTCTTCTCAAATTTCAGAGTGTTCTTCTTTGTGAAGTGAATGCTCTATTTATAGAGTTCACTAGTGGGCTTGAGATTGGGCCCGTGCTTGGGCTGAGTCTAGCTCATGGACCGGGCTTGTAGCTTTGATCCAAATATCCCTTGTGGGCCAGCCTAATAATCTTGATTTGGTCCTTAAACTTTTAGTGTCTACAAATTGCCCCCTCATGATCAAGTTGTGCGACACAATTTGAGTGTCTCAGCGCGACGTGATCGTGAGTGATTGACTTGAGAGTCTTGTGGATGTCGGACTTGTCGTAAGAGCTTCCACGTAATTTTTTTGAGTCACTATGTCGTTCTCCAACTTGACGGTTGACTTGAGATTTTTGTGAATGTCGAACTTGTCGTAAGAGCTTCCACGTAATTTTTTTGAGCCACCATGTTGTTCTCCAACTTGACGGTTGACTTGAGATTTTTGTGAATGTCGAACTTGTCGTAAGAACTTCCACATAATTTTTTTTTGCCATCATGTTGTTCTCCAACTTGACGGTTGACTTGAGATTTTTGTGAATGTCGAACTTGTCGTAAGAGCTTCCACATAATATTTTTTTCAACAATAGGCACGTTTCACTGTCCTCAGAACTTCATATAAAGCAAGAATAGACAAGCGTGGCTCGGAGTCAGAACTCTCCTTGACACTCCACGGAGTATATGATCGACACTCTATTTTTTTTTGTATAAGGATGTCTGATCTAGTCTTCCATGGAATCTAAATTTATTAAATAAATTTAGATATAAGCATGCCACGTCAGGCTAGGGCTTTGTGAAGAGTTCTGTGTTTTTTTTAGATATAAGAAAGAAACATTCTTCAATACTGCCAGAATCTCATTAGCAGCACTCAGCGGCTGCCCACCTAGCTGCTGTTGAATGATGTTAAGCACGCCGCCCTACTCTCTTTCGTTTTGGGCTAAGCTAAACTAAACAAATTGGGCTGTAACGACGTCGTCCATAGTTTGATACTCGTACGCAGTCCAAGTCCAACAAGCTTGACGAGGTTGTCCATCTATAAATAAAATACCACATGTTCTTGTCCAATGAACGTCCATATGGTCTGTGATTAGGGTTTTAAAATTGCGCTTTCCCAGACGTGGTGGGTAGACTTTTAGTCTTTCTTATTTCGTAACAACTCAACGTGCATGTCTTTTTTTTGTTTTTCCTTCTCTTCTTTTTCTATCTCCTTAATGATGTTTGACCAGCTGTTGATTTCTTTTGTGCCTATCGGCCATTATTCCTTAATGAATCAGTGAGTGTGAGTGTCGGTCGTTGTCATCAGCTCTGTCGGCCATTGCTTGATTTTTTTTACGACTGTATTGAGCAACGCGACTACATCTTATCTCACTGATTTTCTTTTCCTTTTTCATGACTAGGCCCTCTTTTATCTACAGTTGCTGATTTTACTGCTCTGACGTTGATGCGCTGTCGTTGACGGTACTTTGACTCGTCGCTGAGAGACTAACCCGCTATCATTCTTTGCGTAAAACTGCTATCCATTGGGGGTAGTTTCGCACTTTGAATTCATTGTGTCAAGAAAAATAAGCTTTTGAGGATTCTGTCACCAAGACTTACGAGTCTAAGGAGATTGGTTTTTAAGTGAGACCGTTTGCGACTCCTCCAATTTCCTGGGAATTCCTTACTTGTCTTAATTTCTTCGACATAGTCGTTTCATTTTGTGACGAACTCACGTTGCGATACAAGTCTCTACCAAAAGAAGGCAGGCGCAATGGTGCTCTTGCGGAAGCTCCCTACGCAGAAGTCAGCGATGTAGCTGCGCATGTTACCCACTTCCTTGCTAGCCTTCGAGATGTTGGCGATGACACCTCCATTCTTCAGGCGACCGTTGATGCGTATGTAAAGAGCGTTACCAAACTCCTTGTAGTCCAGCAGGGTATTGTTAGCAACTCCGCTCGTCATGCTTGTGAGATTTATGCGGTTGAGGGCAGTCTATGTTCTGCTCGAGTGACTTACAAGGGTGCTCCTCAAACTAGCAAGAGTTTAGAGAGACATGGAGAAGTAGTGGCGCAGGCAATAGAGGGAGCTGAAGCCAAATTACGAGCTTTGCACGATGAGGCAAAGAGCATAAGACACCAGCAAAGCCGACAAATGGAAGTAATTGCTGCGGCCGAGTAGAACGTTGGTGCACTTCAACGGAAGTTACCGTCAAACTACTTTGTTATTTTTTTTTTAATTTTTGAGACTGCACTTGATTTTTTTATCAAGCTACCTACGTACTTGCAAAGTCACGTGCGTGACACTTCGCAAGATCAAGTCAACGTGTAGTTCCTTTTTTTAGAGAGCACTCTTACGACAGAAGATTGGGCTGAGTCTAGCTCATGGGCTGAGTCTAAGGAGATGGGTTTTTAAGTGAGAGCGGTTGCGACTCCTCTAATTTCCTGGGAATTCCTTACTTGTCTTAATTTCTTCGACATAGTCGTTTCATTTTACAAATGTGCTTGGGCTGAGTCTAGCTCATGGACCGGGCTTGTAGCTTTGATCCAAATATCCCTTGTGGGCCAGCCTAATAATCTTGATTTGGTCCTTAAACTTTTAGTGTCTACAATAGGTTGAGTTATGATTGTACGGCTGTATGGAGGTATTGATTGGCTGGAAGCCCAGACGTACTGGATTGTTCTCGAGAATCGTGCACCGTCCCTTCATAATCGTTGCTACTCATGCTCTGACAAGGAATGACTACTGTTGCCGTCTTGCCGATTAGTAACTGATTATGCGGAAGGTACGATGCACTGCCATTCTGGTTGTGGGAGTTGAAATGGATATTGCCAGGATTTGTCGAGTAGACGTTAGCAAAATTATTATTGTACCTAGGAGCTGAGCACAGGGTAAAAGAAATATTCAGATGAGATATGGTAAATCGCTTCGTCTCAACTCGCTTCAAGATCTACGTTATGTTCCTTGATAGTAGTAACAAAATCTTTTTTCAAATAAACAGAAAATCATGATACGAAAAAGAACGGTCCCTAGCAACTAACTAATTTGAATTTTCAATCTCTCGAGAACAGTAAATATAGTCAAGTTATGTTGATAGTTACGAATATAGTATTTCTAGTTAAGTGTTGCTGTGGAAATTAAAGGATTTCAAGGGGTTGTTAGATGGTTGGAATTAGTTTTGTGTTTGAGAGGACAAAATAAAGAAATGATATGAAACGGGAAATGCAACAATAAAAGAAAGAAATTTTAAAAACCTACCGCCCACTCCCAAAGTTGAGTTTATTGGCACTACACCATTTTGCCTCTTTGGCGACTGACCTAAATGTGTCGCCTAAGTTTATTTTTAGTCGCCCAAAGACTTATGTGACTAACTGTGTGTCGCCTAGGGTCTGTAGCCCAAGCAATGTGGCCCAAGTATATAGGCGACTGAACCTAATAGCCTCTGTCGCTTAAGTATTTAGGCGACTGAACCTAATTTTCTCTGTCTCCTGGACCTTGGGCGACATATTCATATGTATGTGTCGTTCAAAGGGTTGGGCGACTGAATTAAGGTCAGTCACATAGGACTTTAAGTAACTTACTTTGGATGTCACATAAACATTTTAGAAAATTCATTTTTCTGATACATTTTTTCGAATCCAATTTTGATAGCTTATAAACATTTTTCAAAGATTCATAAACTAAAACATGAACCTGTTAAATTATAAACCAGCATAGTTGATAGCTTTCAAAAAGATACATCAAGCAAACATCAAAATACAAACTGAAAAGTTCATAGCAGTTGGCCATATTCTGAAAAGTTCCAAGCATGAGCTTCAAAATGATCACTAAACTTCAGTAAAATATATCAAGGTCGCCTCATACCACAGCTCGCTCCATCTGATATATTGTTACTTCCTGCCCCTCCTCGCACAAGATCTTCAAGCTCCCGCATTTTTTCTTCTAAGATGAGTATCCTCTCATCTTTTTTCACTGAATCCTCCTTGGCCCTAATCAGCTCTTCTCTTATTTGTGAAGTTTGGGCAGCCACTTTAGCTCCACCTCTAGGGCGTGGAGGCTTCCTAAAACATTTCCCAGCACCAGAAATTCGGGTCCCTTTTTTCTCCCCAACCGATTCACTTATGATAGCGAGTTGGATTTCCTCCGAGAGAGGTTCATCTAAGGAGCTTCCGCCTTCATCAAGAATAGTACGAACCTTATTTTCCATTTCCTCCTGCACAAAATTTAAAAGAACCTTTAAACTACAAACTAAGATAGGTATACAAGTACAAGATAAATCAATATGTATGCCACATAACAACCACTGCAGAATGGAAAACAAGGTACTTGCTTTGCATTATATCATATTAAGTTGGAAAAACATATTTACCACTGCATCACAAAGATTTATTCCACTTAACAACAATTATGCCAACCACTGCCAATAGTTTCCACTTAACAACAATTATGCCATCATTATGCCACTGCATCACAAAGATTTATTCATATGCCAAATTTATATGTACTATCACTTAACAACAAATAATGTGGCACCAAGCAACCAACAAATTTGTCAAACAAAACCAACAATACGAAAATTTAAGTAAAGCAACCCAAATACCATTATTTTGGCTGCAGCGGGTTCACCCGCGTACGCATCGCCATAACTTGCCACCTGAGGTGCCTTGTGTCCTTTGGCCAAATGTCTCTTAGCCCTACGAGCAAGTAGGATCTTCCCGGAGTGATGATTAATCTTCTTTGATCGAGCATAACTCATTCTTTGGGATAATTTCTGTTGGAATAAGTAAAAAAATCAGTGCTTCATTTAAAAAAATAAAATCAAATGAAAACCACAAATTACCTGATGTTCTGGGCTGTTGAAATGGGATACGAGCCACTTCCACTGATTACGACGATCAGTAAACTCTAAAGGGACTTCTTTACCGTATTTTTTCCAGTGGTCGCAACACTTGGACTTCCAGTCTTTGTATCTGTCTGCTGCAGCGCTTCCGATATAGTTCCACAGCCAATCAACATCCGGCGTAACCACAAAAAGAAGCTAGGAAAAAAAATGCAACAAGTCAATAATTAATAATATAAAGACTAAATGTAAATACATGAATAGAATTATAGTTAATGTATCAAGGACTTACAGAGAGATGGTTATAAACAATATTCCAAGTATCCTCATTATTAAGTTCTACATAGCTTGGTGCTACCATAGGTATCTTTTCACGCACACAGCTTCCAATTTCATGGATTAACAAATTATATTGATCTTCATTGTCAGGGCCTAAATGTTCAGTGCCACTCGAAATTTCAATTAGTTTGTCACCTGCCCTTTTGACGATGCCCGCTGTTTTCATACCGGTCACCAATCCACGCTTCTTTTTATTAGTATCATCTTCAATCTCTATACGAAAAATAACAACTAGTAAATTCTTAGCAGGTAAAGATAAGGAAAACAAAAAACAGGAGCTGAAAAACATCATCTCAAACAAAAATAATAATGACACAGAAGCTGAAAAACTACCTGATAGTTTCAATCCTTTGTAACGAATGCTCCTGGG
Source organism: Rhodiola kirilowii (assembly GCA_033675215.1). Classification (NCBI taxonomy): domain Eukaryota; kingdom Viridiplantae; phylum Streptophyta; class Magnoliopsida; order Saxifragales; family Crassulaceae; genus Rhodiola; species Rhodiola kirilowii. The sequence goes on along the minus strand of CM066195.1, from coordinate 43,669,876 downwards.
ATCTTCTGGGATAGGAAATTCATCATCAATATCCATTTCATTAGGATTGAAGTCGGCCTGGTCCTGACCTTCAGATATAGCTGCCTGGGAGTTTACTGAACTTAGCGGGGGTGGTGATGGTGGAGTGAGACGAGGTTCTATGTGGCTGCTGGATAAGGAGTGCGATGAATTTACAAGAGCCGGTGAAGCTGGCCTAATCGGTGAAGTTGTCCTAACTGGTGAAGCTGGCCTAACAGGAGCTGGAACCAGTGGAGCTAGACTAACAGGGACAGGGTCGACAGGGGCAGATGGTGGTGGATTTAGGGGTGGAGGGCAATTGACTACTCGCCTTGGAAGATGTTTATAGAGCCTAGGGCTATGGCGAACTGACCTAGCCGGTGGAGCAGCAACAGGTGAATGTGGCATAGTCGATGGAGCAGCAAGAGGTTCAATTACTGGATTTGATGCGGGTTGTGGAGCAGGCCGGCTTGAACAAACTAAAGGTGAAGCCGCTGGCTGGTCATGTAACGGATTTGGCGCGAGCTGTGTAGGAGGCCGGCTTTGACGAACTGTCGGTTTTGGTGCGGGTTGTGGAGGTTTGGGTAGGGTGGTGCTAGGCTTAGAAGGCCGTTTGACAGGACTAAGTGGCGGAGGACTATACCCTTTTGGTGGACGCCGACTCGCCGGAGAACGAAGCTTCATTGTGTTCTGGCTTGCTTTGTTGATATCTTGCAGTGTCTTCTTCTTCTGTGGAGCCATGGAGCAAGGATCGGAGATGAATAGACTCGACGATGGGGAGAGATCGAACAAAGGATGGGGAGAACGAAGACACTCGAGCGCAGATCGAGAAGAGGAAATTCGATTAGGTCACGAGATCTCGAGCGGCGGATGTATTTTCATTAGGTCAAAAGACTAGCAAAATTAGTAGCGGGCTGAGGCCCAATAATTTTTAATTTGGCGGGGGTGACGAAAAATACACTTAACCAAATTTTGCTGCTTCTTTCCCCAATTTGACCAATTTTACACTAAAATTAGATCAAATTAAAACATCAAGAATTCACCAATTCACCTGACAATCATACATTTTACCAAGCACTTTAAAGTAATTGAAAAACTTAATAGTTAATCTTCATCATCATCATCTTCATTCTTATCTTCCTCTTCATCCCCATCCTCATCCTCATCTTCATCCTCATCCTCATCCTCATCATCATAATCTTCTTCATTCGTGTCTTCATCTTCATTGTCATCTTCATCTTCATCAAATAATTCATTTTCTTCATGATCTTCTGTTTCATGATCTTCATACCTTTCTTCTAGGGGTTGATCATCTTCTTCATTTGCATCATCATCAAAATAATCAATGTGAATATCATCCATGAGAATATTGTAATTTGGGATATTTTCAGTTCTATCTTCTTGATATGCTTCATGTATTGGTAATATGTCTTGATCGAGCGGAAGTGATGTATCATTGTAAATTCCTCTTGGCGCCACCAAGTTAACAACTTTCCAACTATCGCCTGCTTTTGGATCGTCTAAGTAAAATACTTGTTGTGCAGTGGAAGCAAGACAGTAAGGCTTATCGTCATACCAACTTGTTGAAGTGTCTACTGAAAGTAATCCATGGTCAACCATTGTGCTCCCTCTCACCGAAGGATCCGTATTAAACCACTTGCATCTGAAGACAATAACAGACATTCTTTCTGCATATTTAAGTTCAACTACATTTTGCAGAATGCCATAAAACTTAACTCCATCTGTAAAGTAAAATAAATCAAATATGAGTACAATAAATCTACACAAAACTAATTTATTAAGGAGACACATTGACAAAAAAATATGTAAACGTGTACCTGCTACGACAAGTACTCCACTGTTTTGTGTTTTCAATTTGCGATCTCGTTCCCAAATCACAAATTTTATGCCATTTACATCACAATATCCTCTTTCATCCTCTCAACATCTACTTTATTCAACTCTCTGCAACATAGCTTTTGAAACCATTGAGATAGTGACACAAGAGTACTGACAACATTATACGGTAGATAAGGCCGAATAAAGACGGGAAGTAATCGTTGTAGCATCACATGACAGTCATGTGTCTTCAATCCATTAAATTTTTTGTCATCCAAGTTAATCTTACTTTTTAAGCTGCCGCCATAACCATGTGGATACTTGGCATCTTTCATCATCTCAAGTATTTCGATCTTATGTTCCGGTAACACGGTGTATGATGCTTGTGAAACTCTCTCTTTTCTTGAAGAGGAGCCTATGATTTTCTTCCATAGATGCTTACGAACTCCCTGCTTCTCTAAACCTTCTCGAGCCTTGACATCATCTTTAGTCTTTCCTTCAAGGCCAAGAATGGTGCCAATTATGTTATCGAAGACATTCTTCTCAATGTGCATTACATCCAGCGAATAGGGTTCACTAAATGTTTTCCAATAAGGCAACTCATAGAATATGGTTTTGTGGGACCAACAAAGCCTCTGCGTGTTACTTTTAGGCTTCAACAGTGGATGCAAACTAAGTGTCGGATATTCGTGCTTATCTATCTCCTCCAAAATTTCTAAACCTGATAGGGATCGCGGTGCATCCCTCCATTCAATATGACCGTTAAATTTTTTTTTTTGTTTCCTCCAGAGGTGAGTTTTTGGAAGCCACCTACGGTGCCCTTGATATGTCATTCTACTTGCTAAATATTTAGCATCAACGTCATCTAAGCATAAGGGACACGCTTTATACCCTTTTGTCTGTATGCCTCCCAACATCCCTAAGCCTGGAAAGTCGCTAATCGTCCATAATACGGCAGCTTTCATCATAAATGATGATCCATCATGACGATCATAAGTAGGAACCCCTGTATCCCACAAGATTTTGAGCTCATCAATCAACGGCCTCATGAAGACGTTCAAACATTTACCAGGAGACTTAGGACCAGATATAAGCATACTAAGTATGTTAAACTCCTTCTTCATGCACATAGAAGGTGAGAAATTGTACGGCATCACAATAATAGGCCAAGTGCTATGAGAAAGACCGGATACAACCTTTCTCACATAATTGGAATCTTGCTACCCTCAGTATTTGTGTACCTTGGCTCATTGCATACGGGACAACTTTGAAGAGCCATGAATTCTTTGTAGTACAAGATACAACCTTTCTCACATGCGTGTATTGTCTCATAACCTAAACCCAAGTTCTTCAAAACTTTTTTCACGTCTTGATAAGAATCAGGGTACTTGTTTTCTTTAGGAAGTGCTAATTTTGTGAGACGTAAAATGTCATTCAAACTCTTGTTTGACCACCGATTCTCCACTTTGGCTTGCATTGTCTTTAAAATTATCTCAAGCACCGTCAACTCACTACCAGTGTATATCGGAGTTTGGGCTTCCGCAACAAGATTTTGATACTTCTCATAAGCAACTTCTCCAAGGTGATCAAATTCAATGGCATCATTCATCACTTCGTCGCGAACGTAAGGAAATGTGTCATGTAGAATCTCCATAGTGGGATTAAAATGATCCGTCTGACTTTGTGAGCTACTTTCTCCCCTTCTATGCATTAAGTATTGTTGTCTCAACGCATACATTTCACGTCCATCACCAACTTCGCCGTGCGACGTCCATGTGGTGTATCCCCGCATCATACCATATTGAATTAAATGCATGTATATCTCGTCCAATGAAATTTTCCTTCTATGTAGATTACATCGCTGACATGGACATAGGTGCTTAGGATCAACGGAATTCCGCCTAACAAAATCAATGAAAATAGCAATTCCCTCGCTGTAACGAGCATCACATCTTTCCAAACTCATCCAACTTTTATCCATTTAAATCTGTAAGAAAAAACAATAATTAACTTAAGGTAACAAGAAGTTACAATAACAACAAATTGAGGTCATTTGACCTGCAAATTAGTTGAACAATACATTGATATCATGGGACTAAAAATATATACATATGAGTAATCATAATTTATATACAAAAATAAAACAAAAATTTATCAACAACAACAAACTTAACTTGTTATCTCCTCTAGAATATTTTTCAGTGATTTAGAATTCAACAAATTTATCAATTGTTCAATTTTTCAACCCAAAAAATTCAACTACAAATTTTTTCCATTTTTCAAATTAAATGGAACAACTTTAAAGTAGGACTTCCATTTTTCAAACTAAATGGAACAAAAAAAATTCAACTACAAACATAATCTACCATACCTGCTTCGATGTGTATTTGCAGTTTGAGGAGGAGCTCAAAATCGCCCAACAATGGAGAATAGAAATGGAGAACATGAAGAAATTAACAAAGCTCTCGCACTGAGTTACAAAAGGTGACTTTTACTTCATTAAAAGACAAACATCTTAGGCGACTAACATTCCCAATATCAGTCGCCTATATAACTGCTTCTAGAAACATCGTACAAATGTTGGTGTGCGGGTGGTGGGCCTTATTAATTGCCAGATTTATGAAATAAACTTTTCATACTTAAGTGACGCAGTAATATAGTAGCATATGATTCAGTCGCCTACGACCGCTTAAGCGACACACGTGGTCAGTGGCATGCGAGTAAGTCGCCTAAGACCTCTTAAGTGACACACTTTGGTCAGTCGCACAAGTGTATGTCGCCTGAGTATACTTAGGCGACACAGGTAGTAAATGTGTCGCGTAGAGCTTCTTGGGCGACATACATTTATACCACTGACGCAAAATCAGTCGCCTAAGCCGGAAAATGGTGTAGTGTGGAGGTTGCTGAGAGTAGTCCTGAGCCGGCAGATGTGCATAGTAACAGGATGTATCGGTATGCAATTAGTCTTCAAAGGTCATGTTCCATGCTTTGCATTTCCGAGAGATTCATATATTGGCTTGAGTATATCATCGATAGGATCAACAATTTACCAGGTGTATGAAATGAGTAGATGTAATGAATTTGCTAATTCATTGTTTCAGTGTTATGGAATTTGTCAATGAACATTTTTGGTGATTTTTTTCTCTCTAATTAAATCAACCAATATGACCTCTTATAATCTTTATTTCGTAAATTCTATTATATTATTCCATAAAAAAATTGATGAAATATTATTCCATAATTAAATGTAGCTGATGTGCATATAACTTATAAGTGGAAGTTGCAAAAGTTCATTCCTTATGTGTGATAAAACGTTCGCCAAAGAGAATGAATCAAGTGTCTGAAGATTTCATATTTCATTATTAGCTTTTTTTTTCTTGAAAGATTATTAGCTAATTTTAAATATTTAAATTTATATAGGAAGACAAAAATGAGCATATATAATGATTTATCTTGACTGACAGTATGCAAAATTAATCTCATTTAATTTGTACCTAGCTAGCTATATATAGTGATTAGGATTGAGGCGTGGCTTGGTGGAAGCACCCTCGCTTGGCACCGCAGGTGTTCAAGTTCGAATCCTATCTAACACTAACTCTAACATACTAATTCATGTATCAAGAAAAAAAAAGCTATATATATAGTGATTCGCAAGAATACTATATGAACTGATCAAACATGCCCTAAAGAAAAACTTACTCGAGACTCAAGCCCTAAAAGGTTGACCTACAGTTCATCATGCAAGTCATCATCATCTTCAGAGTCTTCAGAGCTCTTGCTTCCACCACTCCTCTCATAAACCTCTTTGATAACAGGATTGCAGACAGCTTCAACCTCCTTCAGCTTCTCCACATAATCATCCTTCTCTGCGCTCTGATTTTCATCCAACCACTCAAGAGCCTCCCTCAGCGCGCTCTCCATCTTCTCCTTGTCATCTAAATCAATCTTCTCAGCCAGTTTTCCCTCGTCGTTGATTGTGTTTTTCATGTTGTATATGTATGTTTCCAGCTGGTTTCGCGCATCGATTCTCTCTCTAACCTTCTTGTCCTCTTCCGCAAAGTCCTCCGCCTCTTTCACCATTCGCTCAATCTCTTCTTGGCTAAGACGACCCTTTTCGTTGCTGATGGTGATTGAGTGAGATTTCTTGGCTGCCTTGTCCTCCGCCTTCACACTTAGTATGCCGTTAGCGTCTATCTCGAAGGTGACCTCAATTTGTGGTGATCCCCTGCGGTTTTGAATCCAGTTAACTAAGCCCTGTGAACTACTCTACATTTTCATATGTGACAGTTTAAGCTCATTTGGCTTACCTTGGGGCTGGTGGAATTCCTGTCAAGTCAAATTGTCCGAGCTCATGGCAGTCCTTGGTCAAGCTTCTTTCACCTTCATAGACCTATTTAACCATTGACAACTAAGTTTAAGACAAACATAAAAATGCAAGCAAAACTAGCTGGTGATACCCTAAAAAACAAAAACCCTAAGATTGGTTTTGGGGTCAGGCTTTTTGATAATACCTTGATAGAAACAGTTGTCTGTTGGTCTTGGTAAGTTGAAAAAATCTGAGATCTCTTGGTAGGAATGGCAGTGTTTCTAGGAATCACTCTGGTCATAACTCCACCAACAGTCTCAATGCCCAAACTCAATGCTGTCTTGTCTATCACCAAAAGACCTGCAAACAGATATCAAAACAGATGTCAAGAACAATCTATATAAAGTACTCTTTTCATCAAATTTTTTCTCTCTAACCCCTTTAAAGTTTTTTTACCTTTGGTATCCTCACCGCCTTCACCGCTGAGAATGCCGCCTTGAACAGCCGCGCCGAAGGCAACAGCCTCATCCGGATTGACTCCCTTACACGGCTCCTTCCCTTTGAACATCTCTTTCAAGAGCTGCTGCACTTTAGGAATCCTAGTACTCCCACCAACAAGCACAATCTCATGAATCTCACTCATCTTAATCTGAGCATCCTCTAAGGCCTTTTTCACTGGTACAAGAGTCTTCCTAAACAAATCAATGTTCAGCTCTTCAAATCTAGCCCTTGTCAAGGTCTCAGAGAAATCAACCCCATCGAAAAGTGACTCTATCTCTAGCCGAACTTGATGCTGGCTGCTCAAGGCTCTCTTAGCCCTCTCAGCTTCCCTCCTGAGCTTCCCTAAAGCCTTGCTGTCCTTACTTATGTCTTTTCCATGCTTTCTCTTGATCAGCTTGATAAAGTAGTCCATAACCCGGTGATCGAAGTCCTCTCCTCCTAAATGAGTATCTCCGCTCGTTGCCAAAACCTCAAACACTCCGTTGTCAATAGCGAGCACACTCACATCAAACGTTCCACCACCCAAATCAAACACCAAAATGTTCTTCTCTCCATCACTCTTCTTGTCTAGCCCGTAAGCTATGGCTGCAGCAGTTGGCTCGTTTATTATTCGAGCCACATTGAGCCCAGCTATTGCTCCAGCATCCTTGGTCGCTTGCCTTTGAGCATCGTTGAAGTAAGCTGGAACAGTGATGACTGCATGCTTTATCTCTTTTCCTAGATAAGCCTCGGCTGTCTCCTTCATCTTTCCTAAAATCATAGCACTGATCTCCTCGGGGCTAAACACTTTGATCTCCCCATCCTTCATCTTCGCCTCGACGTAAGGCTTCCCGCCTTTGTTGACAACCTTGTACGGCAGAAATTTGATATCCTTCTGAACTTCCGGATCATCAAACCTGAACCAATCAGACCAACAAAATCCAAGTCAATTCGGAACACAAGCAAAATTGGGGTAAATAATAACAAAAAAAATAAACAAGTCGCTAACAGCATTCGCGCTCCTAAAATACTCAACTAGTTTGAAATTCCTCAAACTAAAAATACAAAAAGTAAATAAATAAAAAGCGGAAGTATTGAAGAGAACAATATATACTGACTTGCGGCCAATGAAGCGTTTAATGTCGAAGAAGGTCCGATCACCGTTCTGAGCGGCCTGGTTCTTGGCAGCCTCTCCGATCAAACGCTCAGAATCAGTAAAAGCCACCCAGGAAGGAGTGATACGATTCCCTTGATCGTTGGCGATTATCTCAACATGTCCATTCTTGAACACTCCAACACATGAATAAGTCGTTCCCAAATCGATCCCGATCACAGTCGACCCTAAATCCTTCTCTGGCGTTTCATCACCAGCTGCAGCCGATGCCGCTAGCAACGCTACTGCTACAAAAACTAGATTACACAAAATCAAGAACAAATAGTCAGACCTAGCAAACTGAATCGAACAATTAAACTTAATTTAAATACAACGGCTTCGGATATTTGATTATATATTACCTGAGAGGAAGATGATGTGAGACGGTGACTTGCTAATTCTGGCCATGGATATTGTTTTAATTGCTGGGCTGTGGCTTCGGTTCTTGGTAACAAGTTTGATTTGAGTGATATAGAGAGGAGAAGAGTTTATATATATTTATACTTTTTGTTATGGTGCATGACACGTCGATTAGCCAATAGGATTGCGCGTGTTCCGTAGCATGACGTCACTTTCTTTTCAATCAATGGACACGTCAACCAGCCAATAGGAGTGGGTGTGTTCCTTAGCATGACGTCACTTTCTTTTTATTTAAAACGAGTCAGATTCCTAATTTTAATTATTGAGAATTCATGGTTTTTTTGCTAAATAATTTAGTCAAACCAAATTAAAGAATAGGGAAAATTACAAAAAGACTACTCACAGGTGATTTCAAATCGCGATCTGGATTATTTCAATTTTCAATTTAGTATTTTTGGACTAAATTACAAACAATAAACAATTAACACCGTTTACAATTATTACAAATTATGTAGGGTTTCAAATGCAGTTGATTTCAAATCAATTGATTCCCAATCATCGGCCACGAGAAAATTCAATCCCATCCACAATTGGAAGACATGCCCTCGCCCTCGACACTAGATGAAAATCGACCGTTTCCGATTATCATCAAGCAGGTCAACAACTCCCTCTACTCCTCCTTCGCTCAAACCACGGCTACTGCATCACCCTTATCACCGGAGTTTCAATACAACTCGACGGCCTATGGTACATCCACGCCAGACTTGTCGAGTGAGGATGATGATGTTGAAGGCTCAAGCCATGAATCAACAGACTTTTCTGATATAGAATACAACCTTAATCGTGAGGATTTATTTTGTGATGATGTGATATTAATTGGGATGTTTCTACCGTCCTGTGTGATCAGATGAACAATTTAGCTTTGTTAAAGTTAGTCAAGAAAATTTTCTTAGTCACCGTCAAGTTATTTGCATACTTTTTGTCAAGAGGATAGGTGACGTAACTACTAGATAATATTAAATTAGATGGGGACTTTTTTTAAAAAATAACATTTGTAAACATAACTGTGTTAGTTTATTGTTTGCAATTTGGTCCAAAAATACTAAATTAAAAATTGAAATAGTCCAACCCGTGATTTGAAATCGTGCGACAGTCCAGATAATCTTTTTGAAATTTTCCCTAAAGAATAAGCAGACCAAATAGGGAATATAGTCCAAAAGGAAAAGTCTAACTCAGATCAAGAAAGGACTGTCTGATTTAATCATTATAACACTCTACTCTTCTAATCATATCCTTCAGGATTCGAATCCGCGACTTGAGAAATAGTTGCCACTGTTTGTTACCGGTACGCCTAGACGGCCTTTTACATTGATAACACTTCAAAATTATTGTTGTTTATTGATTTATAATTTTTGTTACATTTGATGTAAGCAAGAAAGTTCAGCATATTATTTGTTCATTAACTTTGACATGTAAATTGTACATTTATATACACACAAAGAACCATATAAATTCAATCTATATTGGCTTCGTCATTGTGAATGTTGATCAGAATGAGCTTTACTGATCAATGGCTTTACCGCCTTTTCCAAGTTTTGAAAGTCTTGCTTCAAAACCTCCACCTTCTGAATTATGTTTTCTGCTGAGGCTGCATCAGCAGCAGCAACCTTGGACAAGTTTTCAATCACCAAAGCTGTTTTCTGCAGCTTGCTATTCTCCGGAAGTGTCTCAGCCAGCTCCTCGGCCACCTTTTCCGTCACCACTGCAACCTTCTCCACCACTTTGGCCATCTTGTCCATCTCTTCCGCCACCACTTCCGCTTCTCCTAAATTTAACGAACAGTTATTGAATATTCTTAATATATACCCGATTTTACCGAATTATTATGAATTTATTCTTTTGATCTATTTTTCAAATAAAAACTTTTTTGAAAGAAAAAAAAAACAAGTAACTTGGTGCAGTAGTACAAACCTTCAATCTTTTGAATCCTTTCCCATCTTGTCTTCCAGAATGGTAGAACAACCGATGCAAAAAAACCTAGAATCCATGCACCCCAGCGACGAAAAATAGACTGCGGCGAAGGCGGTGGTGCACCAAGTGATATCTTGTTGCCATCATCATCAACTCTAATAATCTCATTTAGCCTAGTCAGGTACAAAGCAGAAAAAAGGTACTAATGGAATAATGAAATATAAAGCAATGAGCCAATTTTAAACTCTTACACAAAATTTGAGGGCTCTTTCGGAGCGAATCGAGCTGCTGTAATAAGCTGCAGTCCTTTGCGACTTGACGTATAGTAGTGATAGTTATTAGGAACACGGGTCAAGAAGCTGCTAGTCCCTTCAATTCTGTTACCAGAGGAGGCCTTGATCCTTCTAACAAACTCAAAAACATCCTTAAATCTCTTGGATGAAGCCATTGGAATTAGTCTCTGGAAAACCCATCTGATATATAGTTTTTGTCATTGACAAAACGTGAAGTGTGAAATTATTAGACAGGTTATTGCGTGAGGGACAGCAAACAAAAGTTGATTTCGTAAAGGGATAGACATTTAGGCCAAGAGAGTAGAGTGCTAATTTGCATTTGTGGTTAGTTAAAGCCAAGTGGGTTTTGTAAAAAAAGGATACATATTTCTCAAGCATCTGGCTTTGAAGGGATCTTTTGGTTACTTGTGATGCAAGTTATTGCTTTTAGTGGCTTTTAAGGAATTTGTTAAGTGTTTTCCTACATATATTGATAGACATTTAAATGTGTTACAAAGACAACCCTTTTCAGAAAAGGTCCTAGAATTATTTGAACTCTCTTCACACGCAATTGATCTACTAGAAAAAAAAGAGAAATGAGTGCACACGAGTCTCTAGCATTGCGTACCTTAGTTGAGGCTTGCTTCCTTTGTCCGCGACTTGATGCCAAACGACTTTGATGACCTTACCTTGACTCAGCTTGGTCACGTACTCTTGAATTTGTCTTCAGGATGTTTACAAGGATAACTGAGAGTCCACTGAAAGTGTTGGGTTGTGTAGTCTGATTAGATTATTAGGCTGATCCAATTTAGGAAGTTCATAATTTTGGTAATGAGGTTTAGGATTTCTATTTTCTAATCAGATAAATAGGGTTTAGATGGTTACCCTGTTTATACCCAACTTAATTATTGTAATTGTATCCAACATCATAGCGAATAAAACCCTGACTTGGTAGTGTCCCCAGACGTAGTCACGGTGTAGTGACGAACTGGGTATCAAAGTTTTGGTGTCCTCGCATCGTTCCATTTGTTTTTCTCTCAACATCGCTGCGTGCGCGATCCTAACAGAAAACTCAGTATTAAATTTTGTTGTTCATTTCCGAAAATTGAAGAAAAAGAGACACTATAGAGAATCCCACCGACTAAATAATGTGCATAGAGATACTTGAAAAGGATATTGTAGTGAGCTCATAACCACTGCTAGTGCTATTAGCTTGTGACTTTTAGGAAATGTTGGCTGCCCTTGGGTCCAAGATTGGTGACCTATCCTATTGCGGATGATGGAGGTAGTTGCAGATTCAACTTGCAAGTCAACACAAGTAACCATAACCAACCGCCCCCTCCAGCTCATATGTTGCCTCAAGCTGAGGCTAAAATCTTCCCCTTTTCTTCACTAGAGACGACACAACTTTGCAGTTGTCATGGCAAACCATTTTCCTGAACCCGGACGGAACAATGTGAGAGCACTCTGCAGTTCATTCTGCAATGCAACTGTAAATGACTCCGGCTTCTGTCCTGCACTGTGTTTGCCTGAATGCCCTGCTACCTGCCAATATGTACTTATACCTCCCACAGCAACCCCAAATCATAGCAAAATTTACACACTTGATCCGTTCTTTATCGCTACTTTTGCAAGTCTGGCTATCGGGTTCCTCGCAATATGCAGTTATGCAGTCTACTTGAAGTACTACTCCACGAGACGAAGACCAGGATCAAGATCTAGACAGGAAGTGGAGCTCTCGGGCCAGGTACATTGTGAGTCGATTAATTTGGGTGCTGTGACAGTTCAGAAATACAGGAAAGGCGAGGCTCTCTTCAGGGAAATGGAGTGTGCTGTGTGTTTGAATGAGTTTCAAGATGGCGAGGCTCTGAGGATCCTGCCAAATTGTAAGCACGCATTCCACATGTGTTGTGTTGATGTCTGGCTTGGATCGAACATAAGCTGCCCCATGTGTCGAGCCAGCATTGTGTCTTGTATTGCAATGGAACCTGCTTCAGAACATCATATTATTGATCCTGTATAATAAAGCAAGTTCATGTCACTCAACGGTACCATTGGCTCTGACTAGTGATTACACGATGTTTACAATTTCTAATGCTCATTCTATCATCTAGTTCCGGGCACGCAAAATTCCATACAAATAACCTATGTTGCACGGATACTCCAAAATAGTCACGTATCGTAATATCCGTGTCCGACACACGACACACTTGGGATACACGGATTCTTCGTATCCATTAAAAAAAATGTATCTCGATTTTTGGATACATTTATTTGAAATAACCACTCGACATCCCCAGCAAGACAAGAGACACAACACAACACCCGCAAGGAATATTTTACCTATCTTCGTGAACTGAGCACGTGAAACACCTTAAAAGCACATGAGTTAAAGTCACAAACCGCCAACAGAAACAATACCTAACAAAACATTTAATTTATGCCATAGACAATGATACGAAGCCACAGCCAGCTATCACAGTCATTTTACACAGATGTTGATCAGTTTCTAGCCTTCCTAAAAAAACAAGCAGTTGAGTAACTCCAAGCAGAATCTATTGAGTTCTTAATCAATTGGAACTAGAAAATGTTTGAACGCCAAGACCGTCATCTTCACTTGAGAAAGTTAAACAAGTTCAAATTTCAATTAATAGATACGATTCCATTCTGAACAATAACCTAAGAAATTCAAAAAAATGATAGACAATTAAATAGTAGACAGTTTTGAACCTAATACAAATTTCAGCACTTTTTCCCATGTGCTTCCAATACAGGCGCCGCTCAAAAATGTGAAATGAATGCTTCAACAGTTGAACTACAAAAATGATCAGACTAGCGAGGTCAAAACATTTCAATTTTCCTGACCCGTACGCAACTCTCCTACTACCAATTTTTTCATCAATCCCTTACACTAAAACACTTGTAAATTCAATCAAAAGCCCTGATAAATTTTTATAAAAAATGCTATGTAAAGCAATAAAGACGTAGAGCAAAGCTTACATCCGAAAAGAGCAGTATATGCTAACATGCTTCAATCCAGTTAGGCCTCAGCAAATGGCCCTAATGTCAAAAAAGCCCTAGGGCAATTCGGAGCCTGTTAGGGTCAAACCCGGCCCTAACCCGAGCAAAGTGTGAAGGATAATTAACTTATTATCAATGCCATATGGAGGAGATTGAAGACATTGATGATCTCGCAGCGCAGTATATTCTCATCATATATACTATAATTCCATAAAATGTACAAATATATTTACACTTCCATCCTGATGAGATATTATCTCTTTGTAATATTCACTTGTACACTAGTATAAATAACAATTACCTCCACCTCCTTAATCGTGGTGGTTTTTACACATTCTCATGGTATCAGAAGTTATTTTGGTTTAACAACCACGATCCTTATGGCCTCTGAATCATCCTCCCACCTTCTCCCGTTCAACACTCTCATCCACATGATCACCATCAAACTCTCCTCCTCCAATTATCTCCTTTGGAAAAGTCAACTTCTCCCCCTTCTTGAAAGTCAAGATCTATTATCCTATGTTGATGGAACTCTTGTCCCACCATCTAAGTTTGCAACAGCAGAATCCACTACATTGGATCCTGAATACTTGGCATTAGGCCTGGGCTCGGGTCGGTTCGGGCAGAATTTTTACAAAAAATCAAACCGAAACCTGAAAATTCGGTTCGGTTCGGGTTCGGGCTTTTTCAAAGCAAAAACCGACTAAAACCTGAAAATTCGGTTCGGTTCGGGTTCGGGTTTTTTCGGGCTTTTATTTTTCGGTCTTTTTCGGTTTTTTTTCGCGTTTTTTCGCGTTTTTTCGGGTTTTTTTCGGCATTCGGTTCGGTTCGGGCTTTCGGTCCCAGAAAAATTCAAAACCGAGACCGAACCGAATGTTGAGAATCGGTTCGGGTTTTTTTCGGTCCGGTTTTCAGTCCGATAAAAACCGACCTGTTCGGTCTTTTTTCGGTTCGGTTCGGTTTTTTTTTCGGTCTTCGGTTCTGGACGCCCACCCCTACTTGGCATGGAGAGCAGCCGACCAACGCCTACTGTGCCTCTTACTTTCGTCTCTAACTGAGGAAGCCATTGCTGTCGTTGTGGGTCTCTCCACGTCTCGCGATGTTTGGCTCGCCTTGGAGAACACATTCAGCCATCATTCAAAGGTCCGTGAATTACGCCTCAAGGATGACTTGCAGATGATGAAGCGTGGCACCAAATCTGTTACTGATTATGCACGTGAGTTCAAAACATTATGTGATCAACTTCACGCTATTGGACGGCCCGTTGATGATACCGATAAAGTGCATTGGTTCCTCCGATGACTCGGTGCTAATTTCTCTAGTTTCTCTACTGCTCAAATGGCCCTTACTCCTCTTCCATGTTTTACAGATTTAGTGTCTAAAGCAGAAAGCTTTGAGATGTTTCACCAGTCTCTTACGTCCCCAGACCTCACCTCGGCAGCATTCACAGCCACCACTCGTGGTCGCAGTAATTTCTCTACTTCTCGCGGTAACCCACGAGGTCGTTCTCACGGCAACAACTCTTCATATCGAGGTCGGACCCACTTTAATCAGGGACGTCGACAGCCACACTGTCAGATATGTCGCAAGGAGGGTCATTATGCTGACCGCTGAAATCAGCGCTACACCAAAAGTGATCCATCAGCTCACCTTGCTGAGGCATTTAATGCATCCTGCTCCATTTCCACATCCGAGCCTTCTGATTGGTTCCTGGATACCGGTGCTTCGGCCCATATGACTACTGATGCATCCAATTTGGATCATACCAAACGTTACACGGGTAAGGACTCAGTGATCGTAGGTGATGGTGCTTGCTTACCCATTACCCATTACCCATACCGGTACCCTTTCTCCTGTTCCAAACATCAATTTACTGAATGTATTGGTTGTTCCTCACCTCACTAAAAACCTCCTTTCTATTAGTAAATTAACAGCTGATTTTCCTCTCTCTGTTACATTTACTAATGACCTTTTTACAATCCAGGATCGTCACACAGGAAAGGTGGTGGCAACCGGTAAAAGAGAAGGCGGACTGTATGTGCTGGAACGTGCCCACTCTGCTTTTCTTTCTACTCTTAAACAAAAATCCTTACATGCCTCATTTGACTTATGGCATGCTCGCCTCGGTCATGTGAATCACTCTGTCATTTCTTTTTTGAATAAAAAGGGACATCTTTCTCTTACATCTTTATTACCTTCACCCTCATTATGCAGCACATGTCAGCTCGCTAAAAGCCATCGCTTGCCTTTTTCTAGAAGTGAGAATAGATCATCACATGTGTTAGAACTTATTCACTGTGACATTTGGGGTCCCTCTCCTGTCAAATCCAACTTGGGTTTTCTTTATTATGTCATCTTTATTGATGATTATTCCCGTTTTACTTGGCTTTATCCCATGAAATTGAAATCTGATTTCTTTCCCATCTTTCTTCAGTTTCAGAAATTTGTGGAAACTCAATTTTCTAGTCAAATCAAAATCTTTCAGAGTGATGAAGGTGGCGAATTCATTAGCACTTGCTTTAAAACTCACTTACGTGCTTCCGGCATCCACCATCAACTCTCTTGTCCGTATACCCCTGCTCAAAACGGTCGTGCCGAAAGAAAACATCGTCATGTGACTGAAACCGGTCTCGCCATTCTATTTCACTCTCACCTTTCTACTCGCTTCTGGGTTGACGCTTTCAGCACTGCAGTCTACATCATTAACCGGTTGCCCACTCCACTCCTTGACGGTAAATCACCTTTTGAACTTTTATATGACTACACACCACATTATGATAATTTTCACCCTTTTGGTTGTCGTGTTTATCCTTGCCTACGTGATTACATGCCTAACAAGCTTTCTCCTCGCAGCATTCCCTGCGTTTTCTTGGGTTACAGCCCTTCCCATAAAGGCTTTCGATGCCTTGATCTCACTACATCCAAAATTTACATTACTCGTCATGCTCAGTTTGATGAAACACACTTTCCTAACATGTCTGGCTCCCAAGCTCAGCCCCCAAATTCTCTTCAATTTTCAAATTTTTTGGAACCAAATATTCATCACGTTGATCCATCCCCCATCTCTTCTACCAACTCTGACCAACCACACACCTCTCGGGTCGCCGTGTAATATTTGCTCTGACCACCTCAGTACGTCTATGCAGGTCAATGATTCTTCTGCAGGTACCACTTTACCACTTCCGGAGACCTATGTTGAGTCCGTGCCAGCTGAGCATGAAGATGCTGAATCAGAAATTATTGAACCTGCAGCTGTTGAACCTATCACTGCTCAGCCTGCACCCATTTCCTCCTCTTCGGGCTCACATCCTATGCTCACACGAGCCAAAGCCGGAATTTTTAAAACTCGTCATCCTGCAAATCTTGGCATGGTGGACTCACCAGGACTATTACCTGCTCTTCTCACTTCCACTGAGCCAAAAGGTTTTAAATCAGCAGCTAAGAATCCTGCATGGCTCGCCGCAATGGATGAAGAAATACAAACATTGCACCAAACTGGTACTTGGATCTTGGTTCCTCGCCCTCAAAACACCAATATAGTGGGCTCTAAATGGACCTTTCGCACCAAATATTTACCTGATGGATCTATTAAGCGTCTAAAGTCTCGTCTAGTTGCTAAAGGTTATACCCAGATACATGGCCTTGACTACTATGACACCTTCAGTCCGGTTGTCAAAGCCGCCACTGTTCGTGTCGTCCTCTCTCTTGCAGTCTCTCATAAATGGCCTCTCCGAAAACTTGATGTCAAGAATGCGTTTCTCAATGGCACACTCAAGGAGCACATTTATATGGAGCAACCCCCAGGGTATATTGATCCTCGTTTTCCTACTCATGTCTGTCTACTGAAGAAAGCCATTTACGGCTTAAAACAGGCCCCGCGCGCTTGGTTTCAGCGATTTAGCTCATTTCTCCTTAAGCTTGGATTTTCTTGCAGTCGCGCGGATACCTCTCTATTTATTTTTCATCAACAGTCCAACCTCATATACTTACTTATATATGTTGATGACATAATTGTTACCGGAAACAACTCATCCATCATTGACGGGTTTACACAAAAGCTCCACTCTGAGTTTGCTATCAAAGATCTGGGCCCTCTCAGTTATTTCCTTGGGCTCGAAGCCTCTACCACTCACGACGGCTTATTTCTCAGCCAGATGAAATATGCTCGAGACATCCTCACTCGTGCTCAATTGCTTGATAGCAAACCTTTTCACACTCCGATGGTCGTTTCCCAATACTTAACTGTCGATGGCTTTCCTTTCTCAGACCCTACTCTTTATCGTTCTCTTGTTGGGGCCCTACAATACTTGACCATCACACGTCCCGACATTGCTCACGCTGTTAACTCTGTGAGTCAGTTTATGCATGCCCCTACTATTGATCATTTTCTTACCGTTAAGCGTATTCTACGCTATATTAAAGGTACCATCAATTTCGGCCTCACCTTTCGCGCATCCACTGTTCCCGCTAACCTAGTAGCCTATTCAGATGCTGATTGGGCCGGTTGCCCCGACACTCGCCGCTCCACGTCAGGTTACTCTATTTATTTGGGACATAACTTAGTCTCTTGGAGTGCAAAGAAACAACATACTGTATCACGCTCGAGCTGCGAATCTGAGTATCGTGCTCTAGCTGCAACTGCTGCTGAAGTACTTTGGATTATGCATCTCTTACGTGATCTCAAAGTCTCCATACCACAAACGCCGCTGCTATAATGTGACAATAAAAGTGCCATCTTCTTAAGTTCAAATCCGGGTTCACACAAAAGGTCCAAACATGTGGAACTTGACTATCATTTTCTTCGGGAACTTGTCATTGATGGACGACTTCGCACACAACATGTGCCCTCACACCTTCAAGTCGCTGACATCTTCACTAAAAGTCTCCCTCGCCATTTATTTGAACTTTTTCGCTCCAAGCTTCACATTTGCTCTAATTCGACGCTCAGCTTGCGAGGGGGTGTGAAGGATAATTAACTTATTATCAATGCCATATGGAGGAGATTGAAGACATTGATGATCTCGCAGTATATTCTCATCATATATACTATAATTCCATAAACTGTACAAATATATTTACACTTCCATCCTGATGAGATATTATCTCTTTGTAATATTCACTTGTACACTAGTATAAATAACAATTACCTTCACCTCCTTAATCGTGGTGGTTTTTACACATTCTCACAAAGGACCATATATCACCCGACCCCAAAAATTATTATTAGGGTGGGCCCTCAATTTCAACGCCCGGAGCTTATTTTGACCCGAAACACTACCACCC
This sequence comes from Rhodiola kirilowii, assembly GCA_033675215.1. Lineage (NCBI taxonomy): Eukaryota > Viridiplantae > Streptophyta > Magnoliopsida > Saxifragales > Crassulaceae > Rhodiola > Rhodiola kirilowii. The sequence continues at coordinate 43,651,194 of CM066195.1, read as the reverse complement.
GTTGGTGACTAGTAATATCCATATCCGAGCTTAATATGAATTTTAGGCATTAATGGGTCGTCCAAGAGTTATTCCAACTAGCACACAATGCAAATGTTGAATCCCGCACAAATGAAGAATGATGGAAGAACATAGGGTCAAGTTTTAAGTGCTTCTTATTTTCTTTTTGAACCTTCCTGCTCTCACTCATCCTTGTCCTTTTGACGCGAGTCAAGCCGAGGGTCGCTCGTTTATTTTCCCGGCTACTTGGACTAGAGATTGGACGATGAGTGCCACCATCCCACCTAACCGGATAAGTACCGCGGTGGCGGAGCAAAATTTTTTTTTATAGTATGAATCCACACTTAAAACATGACAATATGTTCAAAAAATGTATGGAATGTGCGGGGAACAAACATAAGCAAGGCACCGTGTTAGAGAACTCAAGTCACCAAAGAATATTCAAGGGGTCTAAGTTTTTCATGAAGATTTTTAAAAGTGTTTGCTAGCTTGATCCAAGGTGTTGCAACGAAAATACTTAGAAAGTTGGATAGACAAGGCATAGCAATGATATTGATTCTCAAGGATGCATGTTCAAAGGACTAGGTCGCTAAATGTGGTAAATAGGCTAGATGTGATTTATAGGGATATAGAATCGAAAATCATAAGCCTTTGAGGTTAAAACACTCTCATGTTGGGATAATGTGCAAGCGTCCATTTAAGATGATATGCATGGCATGTAAACATGTGAACTATGCACATCAAACCACTCCACACTTGATTCAAGCTTAGTCCCTAAGCGCAAAGAATGATAAAATAAAGGCGAAGGCGCATAGGAACTCCCCTCGTTTGTAGACCCGGTGATATAACCCATATGAGTGAGAAATAGCCTTTTGGTTGCAAATGTAGATATAAGAAGGTGTTTTAGACATGGTAAGAATATGTGAATGTATATCCTGCAGAGTGAACAATATAAATGGTAAAACACTTCCAATATCATATGAATGTAGCATACAACCAAGGGTAAAAGAGGATAAATATCATCAAAAAGGCACACATCATCAAAAATGCGCCAAAAGGCGACTTAACATCCAAAATATCATCCAATGCAACAAGTCAATAAAGAGAGTACACATGTGGAAAATGAAATGAAGCATGGAATCATGATGTAGCCTCATCGTCTCCGGGCCTAGCAGAATCAACGACTCCATCATCATCAGGCAGCGCCGTGGAGCCCGGGAATAGTGGGCTATCGTCGCGAGCGGAAGGCACACAAGGGACTGTATCTCCTGGGAGTGGTGTGCCCGCCTCCCCGAACATAGAAGCTGGCGACAAGGGCAAAGGGGAGGCGCCACGAGGAGCAGAGAACTCCGGGGCGAGGGGAGGGGCGAAGGGAGAGCTGGGGCCTCTGCCGAACGATAAAACCATGGATCTGAGCCACTCCCACTCCCGGCTGGCTCTAGCATCAGACTCTCGGACAAAGTCCTCGAGGTGAGTCAATCCACTCCTCAAGTCTGCCACGTCGGTCGTCAAGCCAGCAATATCGGATGTGACCCTCTACCTCCACTCCGCTGGGTCATCTATGACTGGAGGGGGATCTCTGCGTCGGGCTCTGCTGGCGGAAACTCCTCAACAACTGGTGGGAGGCCCTTATCTGCCTGTGCCTCGGGAACGTCTGCCTGAGGGGGAGGAGGAGGCGAGGCAGGAGGTGGGTACTTCCGATCGGAGAAGACGAAAACGGGGGTTGTGGCGGCTCAATCGACGAGCGGTTTGTGGCGGAGGAGTGGCGGAGCTAATGGGAAGAGAGCGGCGAAGCTTGGGGAAGTCGAGATCGGAGGGATTTTGATTTTAGGATTTAGGGTTTTCGGTCGAGAAGGAAAACGAAGGAGAATGGTTTGGGTTTTGGATATGAGAAACCCAGTCGATCGACTGGCAGGCGAGTCGATCGACTGCGGAAAGTGGGAAATGGGGGGCTCTGAAACTCTCCCCAGTCGATCGACTGGGAGAATGGGCATGGGCCAGTCGATCGACTGGAGCTAGACTTTAGCTTCAAAACTTTTCTGCTTTTCTTCGAAACCCAAACTCCACACTCAGAATTTTTACCCCACATCAAGAATAATTACCACTCAAAATATCACATAAAATCAACGAACTCTCACCCAAGAAATCACTAGCATGCAAACATGCGATTTCCAAACAAAACAAGCTAGGATTATGGACTCCACACTTAGAATGCCACAATCATCAAGAAAATTCATGCAAGCCTTATATCACGTCACACACACCTAATCATGCATTTTAGAATCATCCCAATCACCAAGCCACATGACAAGTTCACAAAATGCATGCCACACATATATGAAAGTTACTTGTGCATAGATAGACAACTCACAAACCGGGGTACCTCCCGTGAGGTGCCTAGTTTAACGTCTTGGCAAAGACCGAGCCGATCCTTTTCTTACTAAGAAACACACTTGAGGAGTCCTTAGCTAGGATCCCTCCTCAAGCGGATAGAGACTCTCTAAGGGTCGGTCAAATGGTAAGTCACATTTTTCTCATCCCGAACGCCTTCTCTATAATGCTTTAGCCTTTGCCCATTTGCCGTGAAGGTAGTCCCATCATTGTTGAGCAATTCTACGTGCCCATCCTCGTGAGGCTTGTGGACAATAAATGGACCACTCCACCGGCTTCTCAATTTTCCCGGGAATAACTTGAGCCTAGAATTAAAGAGCAAGACCTTCTCTCCCTTCTTGAATTCACGATGAAATATCCTCTTGTCGTGCCATTTCTTGGTCTTCTCTTTATAGATCCTAGCACTTTCGTAGGCTTCATTCCTTATCTCCTCCAACTCATGGAGTTGAAGAACCCTATGATCTCCCGCCGTTTGTAAGTCCATATTTAGCAATTTAATTGCCCACATCGCCTTGTATTCCAATTCAACCGGCAAATGGCATGGTTTCCCGAATATAAGACGATAGGGAGACATCCCAATAGGGGTTTTGAATGCCGTACGATAGGCCCATAAAGCGTCATCTAGCTTTGACGACCAATCCTTTCTCGAGTGATCAGTCGAGTTTTCGACTCATTAATGCCCGTTTTCACTATAGCCTTAGTTCGATTCCGACTACTATTTGATGTCATTTGATCCTCTTCTCGTGCGTTTCAGGTACAAAGCAAGATGTCTCAGTGTCAAGAGCCATTGGAAGAAAACTCGGGTCGGTGTTTTAGAGCAAAAAGTGGCAGTATTTGGTCTTCAGTCGATCGACTGGAAAGCTCCCCTGCTCCAGTCGATCGACTTAACAGACTAACAGGAGGTGCTGCAAATCGATCAGCGCCAGTCGACCGACTGACCCATTCAGTCGATCGACTTAATGGACTTTCAGGAGGAGCTGCAAATTGAGTTTCCTCAGTCGATCGACTGGGAGCCCACCATGTGCCAGTCGATCGACTGAGAACCTGCTTCCCAAGTGCCTTATCTCGCCCCAGTCGATCGACTGGGCCAACAGCCCAACCCCAGTTGATCGACTGGACCTGCTACAGTACCGAATCTTTTCCGAGGCTATAAATAGAAAGAGGCAAAGTTGACCTAATTTCTTGGAATTTTCTGGAGAAAAGACAAGGAAAAGTGATCCAAATCAAGGGTTTCATCATCATCAAATCAAGGAGGAATCAAGATCAAGGGAGTTCATTAGGACTAATCATCCTACTCTATTCCCTCTTATTTCTCTTAGATTTGTTTGTAAAAACCTACACATCATGTTGTCTTACATGATGTGTGAGTAGTCCCCCTTGTGTTTTGAGGGTTCTATGAACCTCCTTGGTACTCAATGATCATTGTATACACATTTGAATGGATTTATTGAAGTTGATTTCATTTTACTATGCTCTTCATGTTAGACATGTCTCTAAGTGTTTGATAAAATGCCCAAGTGACATGTTTATGTTAGAACTTTGATCTAAGTCTTGAGAGAGCTTAGGGATGGTTTTGATGTAGTAAAAATGGACTTAACCTACATTTATGAGAGTAAATGCATGGTCAGAGGTGAACTAGAACTTTGTGCATGTGCATTTATGAGGGTAAATGCATATAGGGGGTCAATACCCTTTAAGTAGTGAGATCCTATCTAAGATGGCTTTACTAGGATTAGACATGCATGGTTTGCCTAATTCATAGTCTAAGCTAGGTTCAAAACCTATCACCTCATAATTAATTGAACTCTAGTTTGCATGATCATTGGGAAATCGCCAAGGAGGGGATTATTCCCTCGAAACTCGCTTTTAATTGAATTTAATCCCTTAAAAACCATTTCATTCTTGTTTTGAATCATTGATAACTCAATCACACTTGAATTTTAGGAATTAGCCGAGTAAGAAAATTTGATAGAACTAGCGTGTAATCCATTTACTCCCTTGGGTTCGACACCGGTCTTACCGGTTGAATTACAAATTGTTTTTAACAAAGTGTACCTCAAAAATACTCAACGTCAAAATGGCGCCGTTGCCGGGGAGCAATAGCTAGATTACCCCTAGGAAAATCATTTAGTGCTCCGACTATTCCATGTTTTACTTTATTTTACTTGTTACTTGCATTTCTTGAACTTATTCACTACGCTTACTTGTTTTAATTGGCTTCTCTTATAGGTTCACTTCTTTTATGCCACCGAAGACCAAGAAACTTACTCAAATCGTGGATAGAGACTTGAACCAACCTATTAGAGAGCTAGTTAATCCTCATATCACAAGGAGTAAGACCAAAAAAGACAAAGGGCAAACCTCCAATACTCAAGGAGTCATGGCTGAAAACAACAACAATAGACCTCCTCCCCCACCACCACCTCACCATAGAAACCAAGACAACCTTCCTCTGCAATTGCCTCTAGCTAGAAGGGCCCTCAAGGACTATGCCATCCCTACGGCATATGGCTACCGTTCTCCCATCCAATTGCCTACCGTGGATAACCGGGATTTTGATTTGAAGACGTCCACATTCAAATGGTTCAATCTAACCAATTCTCGGGGAGGGACAATGAAGATCCGAATTCCCATTTGACGTCATTTTTTGAAGTTTGTGCTACGTTCAAGATCAATGGAATTTCGGAAGATGCTAAGCTACTTAGGCTTTTCCCCTTCTCCCTCACGGGAAGAGCAAGAGATTGGTTGAGGAGTCAAACTCCCGATAGCTTCACTACTTGGGAGGAGCTAGCCGTGGCCTTTCTAAATAAATACTTTCCTCCTTCCAAGACGGCGCATTATAGGAGCCAAATTACAAATTTTGTGCAAATGGATGGAGAGACGCTCTATGAAGCTTGGGAGCGATACAAAGAATATCAAAGGCTATGTCCTCACCACAATTTGGATGATCTTCTTCTATTCCACACCTTCTATCAAGGCGTGGACGGTAATTCTCGGCTTGCACTTGACACCGCTTCGGGCGGAGCTATAATGGACCTTGCACCACATGAAACCTTTGCGGTTATAGAGAAAATAACGAAGAATTATTTCATGTGGGGAAGCGAGAGAGGGAACCCTAGAAGAAGAAATGAGAGACACGAAGTGAAAGCGGTGAGCTCTAGCGATTATGATACTTTGAGGAAGGACTTTGATAATCTCTCGGATGAAGTCTTTAGGATGAAACACCCCGAAAAAGAGTCTTCAACGAGGCAAGGGTGTGACATTTGTGAGGTGTACGAACATGAAACCACTTCTTGCTCATTGGTTCAAAGGGACGTGCAAGGGCAAGGCTATGGAGAAGTCAATTTTGTGGGAGGAAACCAAGGAAGAGACTATGGAAATAGTGCCAATCAAGGGCAAAGCTCTCAAGCCAACTATACTACACCAAAGTTCTCTTTGAGATGGAGAAATCACCCCAATTTCTCCTACAAGACCACTAATCCTACTCGCCCCGACTTTGGATCCACACCTCCCGGATTCGGTCCTAAACCAACTCAATCAAATCAAGCTTTCCAACCTAGGAACCAATATCAAAGTCAAGGACCGACTTTGCTTCAAAGGAACCAAGGGCAACAATATCAAGCTCAAGCTCAAAGGCCCTATCAACAAGTTGAACCTCCTCCTCAACCCTCTAGCGAACTCTCCGGTATTGAGGCAATGTTTGCCAAGCTCTTAGCAAACCAAAATGAGATGAGGCCAGAATTGAATGAGGTTAAGCAACACAACAAAATGCTTGAAAGTCAAATTGCTCAACAAGCCAAGACATCTACAAGAGCACCGGGCAAGTTACCGGCTAGACCCGAGCAAGGGAATAGAGAACATTGCAATGCCGTGACCTTGAGAAACGGGAAAGAGCTAGAGGTAGAGGTGCCAAAGAAGAAGCGAGTTACCTTTGATCTTGGAGGCCAAGCTAGTGCCAATATCGAAGAATTGGAAGAAGAGATCCCTAGCCCTCAAGTTGAGAAAGGAATCGAGGTGGAAAAGGAGAAAGCCAAACCTAGAGTCTACACTCCTCCTATTCCATTCCCTCAAAGGCTAAAGAAGAAAACAAATGATAAGCAATTCTCCAAGTTCGCGGAGATGATGAGGAAGCTCTATGTGACAATGCCCTTCATCGAGGTAATAACTCAAGCTCCTTCATATGCTCGTTTTCTAAAAGACGTTATTACGTGCAGGAGGACAATCGAGGATGTCGATACGGTGTCCCTTAATGGCGAATGTAGTGCCATACTCCAACCTCGCATGCCCCCAAAGCTTGAGGATCCCGGTAGCTTTTCCATTTCATGCTTTATTAATGATATTAAGATCGAACGAGCTATGTGTGATTTGGGTGCAAGCATATCGTTGATGCCTTATTCCTTGTGTAAAAAGCTAAATATGGGTGAGCCTAAACCAACTAGCATGATTTTGAGGCTCGCGGACCGCTCCTCGAGATTTCCTAAGGGGGTTCTTAAGGATGTCCCGGTTAGAGTAGGGAATTTCTATATTCCGGGGGATTTCGTGGTGTTGGAGATGGAGGAGGACAATGAAATTCCCATTCTATTGGGAAGGCCCTTCCTCTACACCGCGGGGGCTATTTTTGATACAACTAAGGGTTCAATTACCATGAGGGTAGGAGATGAGGAGATTGAGTTTAATCTTGAAAAAGCACAACGAGGTCCTAATTCTACAATGACTTGTAATTATCTTGACCTAGTTGACACTTATGAATTGTATGATGTGCCTAACCTTCTCATGAATGCAATTGACCTTGACAATGAGCTCCCCGACATTGCCGATTGTTGGGCTATCTTGGAGGAAAATAATGAAGAAGGGGCTCTAAGCGACAAAGGTAAGGAGTTTTGTTCGGTAGAGCTTAAAGCTCTACCAACAAGCCTACGGTATGAGTTCTTAGGCCCAAATTCTAGCTTGCCTATCATTGTGAACTCTTCTTTGAATGATGTTGAAACTTCAAAATTGCTTGATGTGGTTAGAGAACATAAGGATGCTATTGGCTACTCTATTGATGATTTAAAGGGGATAAGTCCCAATTTATGCATGCATGAAATCAATTTAGAGAGCGATAGTATGCCATCTAGGGAGAGAGCTAGGAGACTAAATCCTATTGTTGGCGAGGTAGTGAAAAAGGAGGTTCTTAAATTGCTTGATGCGGGAATCATTTTCCCCGTTGCGGACTCTAAATGGGTGAGCCCCATTCATGTAGTGCCAAAAAAGGGGGGAATGACCGTAATTAAAAATGAGAAGAACGAATTGATTCCCACGAGAACCGTGACCGGTTGGCGTATGTGTGTGGACTATAGAAAACTCAACCAAGCCACTAAGAAAGATCACTTCCCACTTCCTTTTATTGATCAAATGTTGGAAAGATTAGCTAAGCATGACTATTTTTGCTATCTTGACGGATATAGTGGATTCTTCCAAATCCCTATTCATCCCCAAGATCAAGAGAAAACGACCTTTACTTGTCCCTATAGAACATTTGCCTATCGGCGAATGCCCTTTGGACTTTGTAATGCGCCCGGTACTTTTCAACGATGCATGATGGCTATTTTTTCGGAATTTATTGAAAAGATTATGGAAGTGTTTATGGATGACTTTTCCGTTTATGGTTCCTCTTTTGATGATTGTTTAGCCAATTTGGCTAAAGTGTTGAAAAGATGTATTGAGACGAACCTTGTACTAAATTGGGAAAAATGTCATTTTATGGTGCAGGAGGGGATAGTTCTCGGTCACTTGGTCTCAAGGAGAGGAATTGAGGTGGATAAAGCCAAAATTGAAGTTATGGAAAAATTGCCCCCTCCGAGGGATGTGAAAGGAATAAGGAGTTTTCTTGGTCATGCCGGATTTTATAGAAGGTTTATCAAAGACTTCTCGAAAATTGCAAAACCATTGACAAATCTTCTATGCAATGATACCAAATTCCATTTTTGACGAAGATTGCCTAGTAGCCTTCAAAAAATTGAAAGAGGCATTGATTTCGGCTCCTATTATTCAACCCCCGGGGTGGGATTTGCCCTTCGAGCTTATGTGCGATGCTAGTGACTATGCCATTGGGGCGGTTCTTGGGCAAAGGATAGATAAGAAGCTTCATGCCATCCACTACACGAGCAAGGTTCTAAATGGAGCTCAATTGAACTATTCTACCACCGAGAAGGAGCTCCTCGCTATTGTGTATGCTTTTGACAAGTTTTGCCCATACCTAGTGGCTTCCAAAGTTATAGTGTTCATGGATCACGCGGCTATCAAATATCTCTTAGCAAAGAAGGACTCTAAGCCAAGATTGATAAGATGGATTCTATTGCTCCAAGAATTCGATATAGAGATCAAAGATAAGAAGGGAGTAGAGAATGTGGTAGCCGACCACCTATCAAGGCTAGAGGAAAATGAAGAGATTGAGGTGGATACTAGACCGGTGAATGATTCATTTATTGGAGAGCAACTCATGAGAGTCGAGGCGGAGGCCCTTCCTTGGTACGCGGACTTCGTTAATTTCGTGGTTTGTGGGATTATCCCCCACGATATGAACCACCATCAAAGGAGGAAGTTCCTTTCCGAGACCAAGAGGTACTATTGGGATGAGCCCTACCTTTATAGGCTTTGCGCGGATGGTCTTTATAGAACTTGCGTGGCCGAAGAAGAGATGAGATAAATTCTTTACCATTGTCACTCTTCTCAATATGGAGGACATGGTAGTGGAGCAAAAACCGCGTCAAAGGTACTACAATGCGGCTTTTATTGGCCAACTCTCTTTGGCGATGCTTACGAATTCGTGAAGGCTTGCGACCAATGCCAAAGGACCGGTAATATTTCTAAAAGGCATGAAATGCCCCAACAAAGCATCCTCCCGGTCGAGATATTTGATGTATGGGGCATTGATTATATGGGTCATTTCCCTTCTTCATATGGGAACCAATACATATTGGTGGCGGCTGATTACGTTTCAAAATGGGTTGAGGCCGTCGCTTCCCCTACTTGTGATGCCAAGGTGGTCACGAAGCTATTCAAGAAAATCATCTTTCCAAGATTTGGGGTGCCAAGGACCGTCATAAGTGATGGTGGTTCGCATTTCAAGGAGAGGCATTTCGAGGCCTTGCTTCGCAAGTATGGAGTTAGTCACAAGGTTGCCACGCCATACCACCCACAAACTAGTGGGCAAGTGGAAATTTCAAATAGAGAAATCAAGGCAATCTTGGAGAAAACCGTGGGGAGCTCAAGGAAGGATTGGTCATCGAAGCTAGATGACGCTTTATGGGCCTATCGTACGGCATTCAAAACCCCTATTGGAATGTCCCCCTATCGCCTCATTTATGGGAAACCGTGCCACTTGCCGGTAGAATTGGAGTACAAGGCGATGTGGGCAATTAAAATGTTGAATATGGACTTGCAAACGGCGGGAGACCATAGGGTACTTCAACTCCATGAGTTGGAGGAGATAAGAAATGAGGCCTACGAAAGTGCTAGGATATATAAGGAGAAGACCAAGAAATGGCACAATAGAAGGATCTTTCGTCGTGAATTCAAAAAGGGAGACAAGGTCTTGCTCTTTAACTCTAGGCTCAAACTATTCCCGGGTAAATTGAGGAGCCGATGGAGTGGCCCATTTATTGTTTACAAGCCCTACGAAGATGGCCATGTTGAATTGCTAAATAATGATGGAACTACTTTCACGGCGAATGGGCAAAGGCTAAAGCACTATAGGGAAGGATTTCGTGACGAGCAAAATGTCACATTCCCCTTGACCGACCCATAGAGTGCCTTATTCCGCTTGAGGAGGGATCCTAGCTATGGACTCCTCAAGTGTGCTTCTTAGTGAGAAAAGGATCGGCTCGGTCTTTGCCAAGACGTTAAACTAGGCCCTCACGGGAGGTAGCCCGGTTTGTGAGTTGTCTACCTATGCACAAGTAACTTTCATATATGTGTAGCATGCTTTTGTGAACTTGTAATGTGGTTTGGTGATTTGGATAATTTCCTATGCATGATTAGGGGTGTGTGATGTGATATAGAGCTTGCATGAATTTTCTTGATGATGGTGAGATTTTAAGTGTGGAGTGGTGATCCTAGATTGTGTTGTTTGAAAATCGTATGTTTATGTGCTAGCGATTGATTAGGAGGGCGTACCTTGATTATATGTAATATTCTGAATGGTACATATTCTTGATTTTGAGTAAAAATTCTGAGTGTGGAGTCGGGATTCGTTGGAAAAAGAAAATATTTTTCAAGCAGAAATTCGGTTTCAGTCGATCGACTGGAGGCAAGCTTCAGACCAGTCGATCGACAAAACGTTGTTTCAGGAGCCCTTGTTTTTTGTGCGTTCTCAGTCGATCGACTGGGCTCCCAGTCGATCGACTGAACATCTCTTATCCAAACTTCATTTTCCTTCCTTCTTCTTCATTCGACCGAACCCACTAAAACCCTAAATTCGAATTTCCTCCTCCGATCCGAACCTCCGACCACCACCAATCCTCGCCATAGCCTCGCCATAGCCTCGCCTTGCCTCGCTGTTCCCTCCGCCATCAAACCGCTCTCAAAACGCCGCACCAAGCCGTCCAATTTCGAATTCCGATCGGAATCACTCACCCCCTCCGATCTCCTCCGTCCGCCGTCCGTTCCTCCCGATTCAACCACCAAATCACTCCTATTCCACCCGCCTACAAACCCCACCCATCAATTTCATTGTAAATCCCCTCCGGCGAAAACCCCCAAATTCGACCGAATCCGATCGGATTTCAGCCCTCAGTCGATCGACTGGGACTTCAGTTCCCAGCCAGTCGATCGACTCGATCACAGTTTAGTGCCTATTGTGAGTTTTTGCTCAGTTTGACTTGGCTTTCCATTCTCAGTGCATCATGGGTCGTGCCGGTACCTCGTCCAGTTCAAAAGCGAAGGGGAAGGGAGTCGCTCATGAGCCCTCGCTCGATGAGCAAATTGATGAGTACCACGAGTCCGAAGAGGATGATGCCCCCCTTGTTTCGTGCAAGAGGAGATTGTTGAGGGATTCTCTTACTGACCAGAGTTCGGGGTCAGACGAGGAGGTTGAGGCCGCGCCGGTTTCCGCGCCACCTCCAAAGAAGAAAAAGCCCCCACCGAGGAAACCGGCGCCGAAGAAGAAGGCGCCAGTGCCTGCTAGACCTAGTGCACTCCCGCGCCCTGCTGCTGCGCCTACCTCCATGGCCATTGTGCCGATTGTGCCTCAAGAGGAGCCTTATGAGGGATCGATGCCCATTCCGGTCCCGTTTCCATTCTCGGCTCCATTGGTGTTTAGGGACGAGAAGCACCGGGCTCATCATGCTACTATCACCACGAAGAGGAAGAAGGCCATCCCGACATTGTACCTAGACATGGATTTACTTCGTGGGATCGACGAAGTGGTAGCGACAGAGGTACAATCTCGGCTCACTACTCATGGTTTATCTTTTTTATTTTCTGATGATCCGGGCTCCTACCAGAGATTAGTTGAGGAGTTCTTGTGCTCGTTTGAGTCGGTTAAGGAGAGAGTGGGGGAGGATGGTACCTCAGTTTATTATTGGAAGTTTGCTTTGGGGGTAGAGATTTCCGGATCAGGGAGAGTACGATCCGAGAGTGGCTTGGCTTTCCACAGCCTGCGGCATCGCCCCGGGTATTCACTGAGCACGACCAGTCCAGACTTTGGAAGAGGATTTCCGGTAGGAATGAGTGGTTCGTATCTTCTTATAACTCTTCTGCGATCGTTGACCCGCTTTGGAAGATTATGCACCACGTCATTGCTATTGATTTTAATACGAGGACATAGAGGGGTAGGAAGGTTACCTTCCCAGATATGGACCTCATGGCTGCCATGGATCACGGGGAGGCCATTGATTGGCTAGTGGTACTTGCAAACCGGTTTGAGACCGTTGTGAAGCCGAGTACGAGGAACAAGAGCATGGGAGGTGGCTCCTTGATTACATTGATAGCCCGAAGGTGTAACTTCACCTTTGGCCACGAGGGTTGTGAGGCCCCTACTAGGAGCAGGCTTGACATGGATTTGATGAAGAATATGCATATGGTCAAGCGGGACGGTAAGACGTGGAGCAGTGACCCGTCGCCTCATGTGGAGGATCTTGTGACCGCCGCCGCTGCGCGGAGGAGAGCCTTCAAGCAACAGAACCCGCTCTATTGCCTTACCCACCTCACCCCCTCACCCGCTCCCTCGCCTCCTGCCTCTCCTCCCCCTCCAGCAGACATTCCCGAGGCAGATGAGGGCCTCCCTGCAGCTGATGAGGAGTTTCCCCCAGCAGAGCCCGCGGTCGATATTCCCCCTCCAGTCGTTGATGACTCAGCGGAGTGGAGGCAGAGAGTCACGTCAGATATTGCTAGTTTATCGACCGGCGTGGCAGACTTGAGGAGCGGATTGTCCCGGTTAGAGGACCTTGTTAGAGAGTCTGATACTAGAGCGCGTCGGGAGTGGGAGTGGCTCAGATCTGCAGTTCAGTCCTTCACCGGAGGCCCCAGCACTCCAGTTGCCCCTCCACTCGCTCCAGAGTTCTCAGCTCCACGTGGCGCCTCCCCTTTACCCACCACTCCAGCTTCCAGAGTCGGGGAGGTGGGATCGTGTCTCACAGGAGACACCGGTCCGCCAGATCATTCCTTTCGCGAGGGTAGCCTGCTATTCCCAGGCTCCACGCAGCCGCTTGAGGATGATGAAGTCGTTGATTCAGCTAGGAGGACCCCTCCGGGAGACGACGAGGCTACATCTTAGTCCATGCTTCATTTCTATTTCCACATGTGTATTTTCCTTATATGACTTGTTGCATTGGATGTTGATTTGGATGATAAGTCGTCTTTTGGCATTTTTGATGATGTATGCTATTTTGGTGATATCTATCCTTTCTTGCCTATTGGTTGTATGCTATATTCTTATGATGATATTGGAGGTGTTTACCATTTATATTGTTCACTCTACAGGATATACATTCACATATTCCTATCATGTCTAAAACACCCTCTTATATCTACACTTGCAACCAAAAGGCTATTTCTCACTCTTATGGATTATATCACCGGCACTACAAACGAGGGGAGTTCCTATGCGCCTTTGCCTTTATTTTATCATTCTTTGCGCTTAGGGACTAAGCTTGAATTAAGTGTGGAGTGGTTTGATGCGCATAGTCCACATGTTTGCATGCCATGCATATCATTTTAGATGGACGCTTGCACACTTGCACATTATCCCAACATAAGAGTGTTTTAACCTCAAAGGCTTATGATTTTCGATTCTAAATCCCTATAAATCACATCTAGCCTATTTACCACATCTAGCAACCTAGTCCTTTGAACATGCATTCTTGAGAATCAATATCATTGCTACGCCTTGTCTATCCAACTTTCTAAGTATTTTCGTTGCAACACCTTGGATCAAGCTAGCAAACACTTTTAAAAATCTTCATGAAAAACTTAGACCCCTTGAATATTCCTTGGTGACTTGAGTTCCCTAACACGGTGCCTTGCTTATGTTTGTTCCCCGCACATTCCATACACTTTTTGAACATATTGTCAAGTTTTAAGTGTGGAGTCGATCAAAAAAAAATATGCTCCGCCACCGCGATACTTATGCGGTTAGGTGGGATGGTGGCACGCATCGTCCAATCTCTAGTCCTAATAGCCGGGAAAATAGACGAGCGACCCTCGGCTTGACTCGCGTCAAAAGGACAATGATGAGTGAGAGCAGGAAGGTTCAAAAAGAAAATAAGAAGCACTTAAAACTTGACTCTATGTTCTTCCATCATTCTTCATTTGTGCGGGATTCAACATTTGCATTGTGTGCTAGTTGGAATAACTCTTGGACGACCCATGTGCTTGTACGGGAGTATTCATTTGGTTTATGACTTGTTGTTAAAGAACTCTAGTGTCGAACTCCACTTCCCTTATGGATTACGGCTTAAGCGCCTAAAACTTGGGAATGAGTTCCTTATCGCGAGCCCTTGGACTAGCCCTAGCTAGCATAGGTGAGCGGTTGACACTCTATTGTGCGAGCTACAACCTTGCCTCTATTGTGTTGCCTTGATAAATGAGTAGAATTTTGAATGAGACATTTCATAGTCCTAGTGTTGATAACCTTGAATGCATATCCTCAAAGGTACCCAAGGGGTTGAAAAAGTTCTTTTAATGATATTGTGATCATAGTTCTAGCTTGGGGTGTGGGATTGGTTTTGAAAATATCGTAGCCTTGGTTGAGCACTCTTGCATTCACTCTTATGGGATATGTGCATTTGGGATTTGTGAGTATTTCCCTTTCTGAAAACTCTCACGAGACTATAACTCGTCCACTAGGGTAGCCTAGGGGTTTAAAGGCTTAATGCATGCGCTAAATGCATTCGTAACGCCTACGAAAAGGAGCCAGTTAGATTGTACATACTTGTCATTTTTCTTTCAATAACATGTTTAGAAAGAATGATCGAGACCTTGTGAGATCTAGTGAGGCAAATAAACGAAAAACATAGCACCACTAGCATTTCGACATTTGCACTTCCTTGGCATATTTGCATACTTTGTTCGGGACGAGCAAAGCTTAAGTGTGGAGTGTTGATGAGTCGAGTTTTCGACTCATTAATGCCCGTTTTCACTATAGCCTTAGTTCGATTCCGACTACTATTTGATGTCATTTGATCCTCTTCTCGTGCGTTTCAGGTACAAAGCAAGATGTCTCAGTGTCAAGAGCCATTGGAAGAAAACTCGGGGAAAATCGGTGTTTTAGAGCAAAAAGTGGCAGTATTTGGTCTTCATTCGATCGACTTGAAAGCTCCCCTGCTCCAGTCGATCGACTTAACAGACTAACAGGAGGTGCTGCAAATCGATCAGCGCCAGTCGACCGACTGACCCATTCAGCCGATCGACTTAATGGACTTTCAGGAGGAGCTGCAAATTGAGTTTCCTCAGTCGATTGACTGGGAGCCCACCATGTGCCAGTCGATCGACTGAGAACCTGCTTCCCAAGCGCCTTATCTCGCCTCAGTCGATCGACTGGGCCAACAGCCCAACGCCAGTCGATCGACTGGACCTGCTACAGTGCCGAATCTTTTCCGAGGCTATAAATAGAAAGAGGCAAAGTTGACCTAATTTCTTGGAATTTTCTGGAGAAAAGACAAGGAAAAGTGATCCAAATCAAGGGTTTCATCATCATCAAATCAAGGAGGAATCAAGATCAAGTGAGTTCATTAGGACTAATCATCCTACTCTATTCCCTCTTATTTCTCTTAGATTTGTTTATAAAAACCTACACATCATGTTGTCTTACATGATGTGTGAGTAGTCCCCCTTGTGTTTTGAGGGTTCTATGAATCTCCTTGGTACTCAATGATCATTGTATACACATTTGAATGGATTTATTGAAGTTGATTTCATTTTACTATGCTCTTCATGTTAGACATGTCTCTAAGTGTTTGATAAAATGCCCAAGTGACATGTTTATGTTAGAACTTTGATCCAAGTCTTGAGAGAGCTTAGGGATGGTTTTGATGTAGTAAAAATGGACTTAACCTACATTTATGAGAGTAAATGCATGGTGAGAGGTGAACTAGAACTTTGTGCATGTGCATTTATGAGGGTAAATGCATATAGGGGGTCAATATCCTTTAAGTAGTGAGATCCTATCTAAGATGGCTTTACTAGGATTAGACATGCATGGTTTGCCTAATTCATAGTCTAAGCTAGGTTCAAAACCTATCAACTCATAATTAATTGAACTCTAGTTTGCATGATCATTGGGAAATCGCCAAGGAGGGGATTATTCCCTCGAAACTCGCTTTTAATTGAATTTAATCCCTTAAAAACCATTTCATTCTTGTTTTGAATCATTGATAACTCAATCACACTTGAATTTTAGGAATTAGCCGAGTAAGAAAATTTGATAGAACTAGCGTGTAATCCGTTTGCTCCCTTGGATTCGACACCGGTCTTACCGGTTGAATTACAAATTGTTTTTGACAAAGTGTACCTCAAAAATACTCAACGTCAAAATGGCGCCGTTGCCGGGGAGCAATAGCTAGATTACCCCTAGGAAAATCATTTAGTGCTCCGACTATTCTATGTTTTACTTTATTTTACTTGTTACTTGCATTTCTTGAACTTATTCACTACGCTTACTTTTTTTAATTGGCTTCTCTTGTAGGTTCACTTCTTTTATGCCACCGAAGACCAAGAAACTTACTCAAATCGTGGATAGAGACTTGAACCAACCTATTAGAGAGCTAGTTAATCCTCATATCACAAGGAGTTAGACCAACAAAGACAAAGGGCAAACCTCCAATACTCAAGGAGTCATGGCCGAAAACAACAACAATAGACCTCCTCCCCCACCACCACCTCACCATAGAAACCAAGACAACCTTCCTCCGCAATTGCCTCTAGCTAGAAGGGCCCTCAAGGACTATGCCATCCCTACGGCATATGGCTACCGTTCTCCCATCCAATTGCCTACCGTGGATAACCGGGATTTTGATTTGAAGACGTCCACCATTCAAATGGTTCAATCTAACCAATTCTCGGGGAGGGACAATGAAGATCCGAATTCCCATTTGACGTCGTTTCTTGAAGTTTGTGCTACGTTCAAGATCAATGGAATTTTGGAAGATGCTAAGCTACTTAGGCTTTTCCCCTTCTCCCTCACGGGAAGAGCAAGAGATTGGTTGAGGAGTCAAACTCCCGATAGCTTCACTACTTGGGAGGAGCTAGCCGTGGCCTTTCTAAATAAATACTTTCCTCCTTCCAAGACGGCGCATTATAGGAGCCAAATTACAAATTTTGTGCAAATGGATGGAGAGACGCTCTATGAAGCTTGGGAGCGATACAAAGAATATCAAAGGCTATGTCCTCACCACAATTTGGATGATCTTCTTCTATTCCACACCTTCTATCAAGGCGTGGACGGTAATTCTCGTCTTGCACTTGACACCGCTTCGGGCGGAGCTATAATGGACCTTGCACCACATGAAGCCTTTGAGGTTATAGAGAAAATAACGAAGAATTATTTCATGTGGGGAAGCGAGAGAGGGAACCCTAGAAGAAGAAATGAGAGACACGAAGTGAAAGCGGTGAGCTCTAGCGATTATGATACTTTGAGGAAGGACTTTGATAATCTCTCGGATGAAGTCTTTAGGATGAAACACCCCGTAAAAGAGTCTTCAACGAGGCAAGGGTGTGACATTTGTGAGGTGTACGAACATGAAACCACTTCTTGCTCATTGGTTCAAAGGGACGTGCAAGGGCAAGGCTATGGAGAAGTCAATTTTGTGGGAGGAAACCAAGGAAGGGACTATGGAAATAGTGCCAATCAAGGGCAAAGCTCTCAAGCCAACTATACTACACCAAAGTTCTCTTCGGGATGGAGAAATCACCCCAATTTCTCCTACAAGACCACTAATCCTACTCGCCCCGACTTTGGATCCACACCTCCCGGATTCGGTCCTAAACCAACTCAATCAAATCAAGCTTTCCAACCTAGGAACCAATATCAAAGTCAAGGACCGACTTTGCTTCAAAAGAACCAAGGGCAACAATATCAAGCTCAAGCTCAAAGGCCCTATCAACAAGTTGAACCTCCTCCTCAACCCTCTAGCGAACTCTCCGGTATTGAGGCAATGTTTGCCAAGCTCTTAGCAAACCAAAATGAGATGAGGCAAGAATTGAATGAGGTTAAGCAACACAACAAAATGCTTGAAAGTCAAATTGCTCAACAAGCCGAGACATCTACAAGAGCACCGGGCAAGTTACCGGCTAGACCCGAGCAAGGGAATAGAGAACATTGCAATGCCGTGACCTTGAGAAACGGGAAAGAGCTAGAGGTAGAGGTACCAAAGAAGAAGCGAGTTACCTTTGATCTTGGAGGCCAAGCTAGTGCCGATATCGAAGAATTGGAAGAAGAGATCCTTAGCCCTCAAGTTGAGGAAGGAATCGAGGTGGAAAAGGAGAAAGCCAAACCTAGAGTCTACACTCCTCCTATTCCATTCCCTCAAAGGCTAAAGAAGAAAACAAATGATAAGCAATTCTCTAATTTCGCGGAGATGATGAGGAAGCTCTATGTGACAATGCCCTTCACCGAGGTAATAACTCAAGCTCCTTCATATGCTCGTTTTCTAAAAGATGTTATTACGTGCCGGAGGACAATCGAGGATGTCGATACGGTGTCCCTCAATGGCGAATGTAGTGCCATACTCCAACCTCGCATGCCCCCAAAGCTTGAGGATCCCGGTAGCTTTTCCATTTCATGCTTTATTAATGATATTAAGATTGAACGAGCAATGTGTGATTTGGGTGCAAGCATATCGTTGATGCCTTATTCCTGATCTTAAACTTAACTGGTCTTAAATGATCTTAAATGAGCTTAACTTATCTTAACTGATATTAACTTATCTTAACTGATATTAACTTATCTTAACTGATAGTAACTTATCTTAACTGATATTAACTTATCTTAACTTAACTGAAACTTATATTGACTAATGAATAGTAATATTATGATGATGGTGAATAGTATGATGACGATGGTATGATGAATAGTAATATTATGATGATGATTAATAGTAAATTTATGATGATGGTGAATAGTAATATTTATGATGATGGTATGATGATGATGATGGTATGATGAATAGTAATTTTATGATGATGAATAGTAATATTATTATGATGAATAGTAATATTATGATGATGTTGATGATGATGAATAGTAATTTTATGTTGATGAATAGTAATATACTGATGATGATGGGGTGATGATGGTGATGAATAGTAATTTTATGATGATGAATAGTATGATGGTATGATGATGATGGTATGATGATGATGGTATGATGAATAGTATGATGGTATGATGATGGTGATGGTATGATGATGATGATGGTATGATGATGAATAGTATGAGGATGGTATGATGATGATAGTATGATGATGATGATGGTATGATGATGAATAGTGTGATGGTATGATGATGATGGTATGATGATGGTGAATAGTATGATGATGATGGTATGATGAATAGTATGATGGTATGATGAATAGTATGATGATGATGATGGTATGATGATGAATAGTGTGATGGTATGATGATGATGATGGTATGATGAATAGTATGATGGTATGATGATTGTGAATAGTATGATGATGATGATGGTATGATGATGATGATGAATAGTATGATGATGATGGTATGATAAATAGTATGGTGGTATGTTAAAAGTAACTTAACTTATCTTAACTGATCTTAACTTATCTTAACTGATATTAACTTATCTTAACTTATCTTAACTGATATTAACTTGTCTTAACTTACAAGTCAAAAAAACAAGTCAAAGTGGACATGGCCTAAATGCATGGTGAGAGGTGAACTAGAACTTTGTGCATGTGCATTTATGAGGGTAAATGCATATAGGGGGTCAATATCCTTTAAGTAGTGAGATCCTATCTAAGATGGCTTTACTAGGATTAGACATGCATGGTTTGCCTAATTCATAGTCTAAGCTAGGTTCAAAACCTATCAACTCATAATTAATTGAACTCTAGTTTGCATGATCATTGGGAAATCGCCAAGGAGGGGATTATTCCCTCGAAACTCGCTTTTAATTGAATTTAATCCCTTAAAAACCATTTCATTCTTGTTTTGAATCATTGATAACTCAATCACACTTGAATTTTAGGAATTAGCCGAGTAAGAAAATTTGATAGAACTAGCGTGTAATCCGTTTGCTCCCTTGAGTTCGACACCGGTCTTACCGGTTGAATTACAAATTGTTTTTGACAAAGTGTACCTCAAAAATACTCAACGTCATCAGCTTCCCACGGTTTTCTCCAAGATTGCCTTAATCTCTCGATTTGAAATCTCCACTTGCCCACTCGTTTGTGGGTGATAAGGTGTAGCAACCTTGTGGCTAACCCCATATTTCCGAAGTAAGGCTTCAAAATGCTTCTCCTTAAAATGAGAGCCGCCATCGCTAATGACGGTCCTAGGGACTCCAAATCTTGGGAAAATAATCTTCTTGAATAGCTTGGTGACCACTTTGGCATCGCAAGTAGGGGAAGCGACGGCCTCAACCCATTTGGAGACGTAGTCCACCGCGACCAATATATATTGGTTCCCGTATGAAGAAGGGAAAGGTCCCATATAGTCAATGCCCCATACGTCAAATATCTCGACCGGGAGGATGCTTTGTTGGGGCATTTCATGCCTCTTTGAGATGTTTCCCGTTCTTTGGCACTGATCACAAGCTTTCACGAATTCATAAGCATCGCCGAAGAGAGTAGGCCAATAAAAGCCGCTTTGTAGAACCTTCGATGCAGTCTTTGCTCCACTACCATGTCCTCCGTATTAGGAAGAGTGACAATGGTAAAGAATGTCCCTCATTTCTTCTTCGGCGACACAAGTTCTATATAAACCTTCCGCGCATAGCCTATACAAATGGGGCTCATCCCAATAGTATCTCTTCGTCTCGGATAAGAACTTCCTCTTTTGATGGTGGTTCATATCGTGAGGAATGATCCCACAAACCACGAAGTTTACGAAGTCTGCGTACCATGGGAGGGCTTCCGCCTCAACTCTCATGAGTTGCTCTCCAATAAATGAGTCATTCACGGGTCTAGTATCCTCTTCAATCTCTTCATTTTCCTCTAGCCTTGATAGGTGGTCGGCTACCACATTTTCCACCCCCTTTTTATCTTTGATCTCTATATCAAATTCTTGGAGCAATAGAATCCATCTTATCAATCTTGGCTTAGAGTCTTTCTTTGCTAAGAGGTACTTGATCGCCGCATGATCGGTGAATACTATAACCTTTGATGCCACTAGGTATGGACGAAACTTATCAAAAGCGTACACAACAGCAAGAAGTTCTTTCTCGGTAGTGGTATAATTCAATTGGGCCCCATTGAGAACTTTGCTTGTGTAGTGGATGGCATGAAGTTTCTTGTCCACCCTTTGTCCAAGGACCGCCCCAATAGCATAATCACTAGCGTAGCACATGAGCTCAAAGGGCAAATCCCACCTTGGAGGTTGAATAATTGGAGCCGAAATCAATGCCTCTTTCAATTTCTCGAAGGCCACCAAGCACTCTTCATCAAACCGAAACTTGGTGTCATTGCACAATAAGTTTGTTAAAGGTTTTGCAATCTTCGAGAAATCCTTAATGAATCTCCTATAAAACCCGGCATGACCGAGAAAACTCCTTATACCCTTGACATCCTTGGGAGGTGGCAATTTTTTCATGACCTCTATTTTAGCCTTGTCCACCTCAATTCCTCTTTTAGAGACCAAGTGACCAAGCACTATTCCTTCCTGCACCATAAAATGACATTTTTCCCAATTAAGAACAAGGTTCGTCTCAATACATCTTTTCAACACTTTAGCCAAATTAGCTAAGCAATCTTCAAAAGACGAACCATAAACAGAAAAGTCATCCATGAATACTTCCATAATCTTTTCAATAAATTCAGAAAATATAGCCATCATGCATCTTTGAAATGTACCCGGCGCATTACAAAGTCCAAAGGGCATTCGCCGGTAGGCAAATGTTCCATAGGGACATGTAAAGGTGGTTTTCTCTTGATCTTGTGGATGACTAGGAATTTGGAAAAATCCACTATATCCATCAAGATAGCAAAAATAATCATGCTTAGCTAATCTTTCCAACATTTGATCAATAAAAGGAAGTGGAAAGTGATCTTTCTTAGTGGCTTGATTTAGTTTTCTATAGTCCACACACATACGCCAACCGGTCACGGTTCTCGTGGGAATCAATTCATTCTTTTCATTTTTAATAACGGTCATTCCCCCCTTTTTAGGCACTACATGAATGGGGCTCACCCATTTGGGGTCCGCAACGGGGAAACTGATTCCCGCATCAAGCAATTTAAGAACTTCCTTTTTCACTACTTCACCAACAATAGGATTCAACCTCCTAGCTCTCTCCCTAGATGGCATACTATCACTCTCCAAATTGATTTCATGCATGCATAAATTGGGACTTATCCCCTTTAAATCATCAATAGAGTAGCCAATAGCATCCTTATGTTCCCTAACCACATCAAGCAATTTCGAAGTTTCAACATCATTCAAAGAAGCATTCACAATGATAGGCAAGCTAGAGTTTGGGCCTAAGAACTCATACCTTAGGCTTTTAGCTCTACCGAACAAGACTCCTTACCTTTGTCGCTTAGAGACCCTTCTTCACATTCTTCCTCCAAGATAGCCCAACAATCGGCAATGTCGGGAAGCTCATTATCAAGGTCAATTCCACTCATGTAAAGGTTAGGCACATCATACAATTCATATGTATCAACTAGGTCAAGATAATTACAAGTCATTGTAGAGTTAGGACCCCGTTGCTAGACTAGTTGCTAAAGGGTTTACTCAAAAAGAGGGAATTGATTTTAATGAAATCTTTGCTCCAGTTGTGAAATATAAAACTATGAGATTGTTGATTGCAATGGCTGCTGTGTATGATTGGGAAATAGAACAAATGGATGTCAAAACTGCTTTTTTACACGGTGACTTAGAGGAAACAATTTACATGAATCAGCCCATAGGCTTTATTGATAAAAATTCTCCTGATTCTGTGTGCTTGCTAAATAAATCAATTTATGGTCTTAAGCAATCACCTAGGCAGTGGAATAAGAAGTTTGATTCATGCATGTTAACTCTTGGTTTCACTAGAAGTAAATATGACACTTGCATGTATATGAAAGTGGGAAAATCTGACTGCCATATTTTTGTTCTGCTGTATGTGGATGATATCCTGTTAATGAGCCATTCAATCACTGCTATTTCTGATGTTAAGAATGAGTTAAAGAAACATTTTGATATGAAAGACTTTGGAAAGGCACAAAAGATATTGGGTGTAAAAATCATTAGAAACAGACATGATAGAAAAATCTGTTTGTCTCAAGTTGATTATGTTGCTAAGGTGTTAGATAAGTTTGCCATGACTGATTCTAAACCTTCTCCAGTCCCCTTAGGAGGGCACTTGGATATTTCTAGAGATGATTGCCCAATAACTGATTTTGAAAAACAGAAAATGGAAGATGTTCCTTATGATGTTGCGGTTGGTTCCTTAATGTATGCTATGCTGTGTACTAGACCTGATATTGCATTTGCTGTGAGTGTGCTAAGTAGATATATGTCTAATCCTGGTGAGAAACATTGGATTGCTATGAAATATTTGCTAAAGTACATGAAAGGCACAAATAAACTAGGACTGGTATATGCAGACTATGAAAAGGAACCTGAACTTAAAGGGTATGTGGATTCTGATTTTGCGAGTAATAAGGACACTAGAAAATCACTAACAAGCTTTTTCTTCACCTGGGGTGGCTGCTGTATTTCCTGGAAATCACAGCAGCAATCCATTGTGGCATTATCCTCAACAGAAGCTGAGTATATTGCTGCAACCGAAGCATGTAAAGAAGCCATTTGGCTTCAAGGTTTTCTAAAAGAAATCACTAGTAAAAGCTATGTAACCACACTGAATATAGATAGTCAAAGTGCTATATATTTATGCAAGGACCCTGTATATCATGAGAGGACTAAGCACATTGATGTGCGACTTCATTTCATTGTCCTCCTCCATTTCTAACACCACGAAATCCCCCGGAATATAGAAATTCCCTACTCTAACCGGGACATCCTTAAGAACTCCCTTAGGAAATCTTGAGGAGCGGTCCGCGAGCCTTAGAATCATGCTAGTTGGTTTTGGCTCACCCATATTTAGCTTTTTACACAAAGAATAAGGCATCAACGATATGCTTGCACCCAAATCACACATTGCTCGTTCAATCTTAATATCATTAATAAAGCATGAAATGGAAAAGGTACCGGGATCCTCAAGCTTTGGGGGCATGCGAGGTTGGAGTATGGCGCTACATTCACCATTGAGGGACACCGTATCGACATCCTCGATTGTTCTCCTGCACGTAATAACATCTTTTAGAAATCTAGCATAAGAAGGAGCTTGAGTCATTACCTCGGTGAAGGGCATTGTGACATAGAGCTTCCCATCTCGGCGAACTTGGAGAATTGCTTATCATTGCTCTTCTTCTTTAACCTTTGAGGAAATGGAATAGGAGGAGTGTATATTCTAGGTTCGTCTTTCTCCTTTTCCACTTCACTCTCTTTCTCAACTTGAGGGTTAGGAACCTCCTCATCCAACTCTTCAATTTCGGCACTAGCTTAGCCTCCAAGATCAAAAGTGACTCTCTTCTTCTTAGGTAGCTCAACTTCTAACTCTTTCCCGTTTCTCAAAGTCACCGCATTGCAATGCTCTCTATTAACTTGGTCGGGCCTAGCCGGTAGCTTCCCCGGTGCCTTTGTAGATGCCTCGGCTTGTTGAGCAATTTGAGTTTCTAGCATTTTGTTGTGGATTTCTAGCCTTTGATTTGATTGCTTAACCTCATTCAACTCTTGCCTCATCTCATTTTGGTTTGCTAAGAGCTTTGCAAACATTGCCTCAACACCGGATAGTTCACTAGAAGGTTGTGGAGGAGCTTCAACTTGTTGATAGGATCTTTGAGCTTGAGCTTGATATTGTTGCCCTTGGTTTCTTTGAAGCAAACTCGGTCCTTGACTTTGATAATGGTTCCTAGGTTGGAACCCTTGATTTGATTGAGTAGGCTTAGGACCGAATCCGGGAGGTGTGGATCCAAAGTCGGGGCGAGTGGGATTAGTGGTCTTGTAGGAGAAATTGGGGTGATTTCTCCATCTCGAAGAGAACTTTGGTGTAGTATAGTTGGCTTGAGAGCTTTGCCCTTGGTTTGCATTCCCTCCATAGTCTCTTCCTTGGTTTCCTCCCACAAAATTCACTTCCCCATAGCCTTGCACATCCCTTTGAACCAAAGGGTAAGAATTGGTTTCATGCTCATAGACCTCACAAATATCACACCCTTCCCTTGTCGAAGTTTCTTTCTCGGGGTGTTTTAGCTTGAAGACTTCATCCGAGAGATTATCAAAGTCCTTCCTCAAAGCATCATAATCGCTAGAGCTCACCGCTTTCACTTCGTGTCTCTCATTTCTTCTTCTAGGATTCCCTCTCTCGCTTCCCCACATGAAATAATTCTTCGTTATTGTCTCTATAACCGCAAAGGCTTCATGTGGTGCAAGGTCCATTATAGCTCCGCCCGAAGCGGTGTCAAGTGCAAGACGAGAATTACCGTCCACACCTTGATAGAAGGTGTGGAATAAAAGAAGATCATCCAAATTATGGTGAGGACACAGCCTTTGATATTCTTTGTATCGCTCCCAAGCTTCATAGAGCGTCTCTCCATCCATTTGCACAAAATTTGTAATTTGGCTCCTATAATGCGCCGTCTTGGAAGGAGGAAAGTATTTATTTAGAAAGGCCACGGCTAACTCCTCCCAAGTAGTGAAGCTATCGGGAGTTTGACTCCTCAACCAATCTCTTGCTCTTCCCGTGAGGGAGAAAGGGAAAAGCCTAAGTAGCTTAGCATCTTCCGAAATTCCATTGATCTTGAATGTAGCACAAACTTCGAGAAATGACGTCAAATGGGAATTTGGATCTTCATTGTCCCTCCCCGAGAATTGGTTAGATTGAACCATTTGAATGGTGGACGTCTTCAAATCAAAATCCCGGTTATCCACGGTAGGCAATTGGATGGGAGAACGGTAGCCATATGCCGTAGGGATGGCATAGTCCTTGAGGGCCCTTCTAGCTAGGGGCAATTGCGGAGGAAGGTTGTCTTGGTTTCTATGATTAGGTGGGGGTGGGGGAGGAGGTCTATTGTTGTTTTCGGCCATGACTCCTTGAGTATTGGAGGTTTGTCCTTTGTCTTTGGTCTTACTCCTTGTAACGGGAAGATTAACTAGCTCTCTAATAGGTTGGTTCAAGTCTCTATCCACTATTTGAGAAAGTTTCTTGGTCTTTGGTGGCATAAAAGAAGTGAACCTACAAGAGAAGCCAATTAAAACAAGTAAGCGTAGTGAAGTAGTTCAAGGATTGTAAGTAACAAGTAAAATAAAGTAAAACATGGAATAGTCGGAGCACTAAATGATTTTCCTAGGGGTAATCTAGCTATTGCTCTCCGGCAACGGCGCTATTTTGACGTGTGTATTTTTGGGATACGGTCAAAAACAATTTATAAACAACCGGTAAGACCGGTGTCGAACCCAAAGGAGCAAACGGATTACACGCTAGTTCTATCAAATTTTCTTACTCGGCTAATTCCTAAAATTCAAGCGTGATTGAGTTATCAATGATTCAAAACCAGAATGAAATGGTTTTTAAGGGATTAAATTCAATTAAAAGCGAGTTTCGAGGGATTAATCCCCTCCTTGGCAATTTCCCAATGATCATGCATACAAGAGTTCAATTAATTATGAGTTGATAGGTTTTAAACCTAGCTTAGACCAAAAGTAGACAAACCATGCATGTCTAATCCTAGTCAAGCCATCTTAGTTAGGATCTCACTAATTAAAGGGTATTGATCCACTATATAGCATTTACTCCCATAAATACTATATGCATAAAGTTATAGTTCACCTCTCACCATGCATTTACTCTCATAAATGTAGGTTAAGTTCAATTTTACTATATCCAAACCATCACTAAGCTTTCTCAAGACTTAGGTCAAAGTTCTAACACAAACATGTCACTTAGGCATTTTATCAAACACTTAGGGGCATGTCTAACATGAAGATCATAGTAAAATGAAATCAACAAATCTAAATAGATGTGTTTACAATGATCATTGAGTACCAAGGAGGTTCATAGAACCCTCAAAACACAAGGGGACTACTCACACATCATGTAAGACAACATGATGTGTGTGTTTTTAACAAAAATCTAAGAGAAAAGAAGAGGGAAAAGAGTAGGATTGATGATCCTAATAAACTCCCTTGATCTTCAATCCTCCTTGATTAGATGATGGTGAAACCCTTGATTTGGCTCACTTCCTTTTGTCTTTTCTCCAGAAAAATCCCAGATGCTAGGTCAAACTTGCCTCTTTCTATTTATAGCCTCGGGCAATTTTCGGTACTGTAGCAGGTCCAGTCGATCGACTGGCATTGGGCTGTTGGCCCAGTCGATCGACTGGAGGAAGATAAGGCGCTTGGAAGGCAGATTCTCAGTCGATCGACTGAGACGGGGTAGTCTCCCAGTCGATCAACTGCGGTAATGTAGGAAACAGGCCCTCCTGAGACTCCACTAAGTCGATCGACTGGAGTCCCAATCGATCGACTAAAGGCACGTTGCTTGCACGCTCAGCTGGAGAACTCGCCAGTCGATCGACTGGAGGGTCCAATCGATCGACTGCGGTAACTTGATTTGCAGCACCTTCTGAGAGTCTAGTGAGTCGATCGACTGGAGCAGGGGAGCTTCCCAGTCGATCGACTGGAGGCCAAATTCTGCCAACTTTTGCTCTAGACTCCAATTTTCTCCGAGTTTCCTTCTACGAGCTTTTGACACTGAGTCATCTTGATTCGCACCTGAAACGCATTAGAAGGGGATCAAATGACATCAAATAATCGTCGGAAACGAACTAAAGCTATAGTGAAAATGGGCATTAATGAGTCGAAAACTCAACTCATCGGCTGATATGATTCTGTTGGAACTATTAGAGAAACTCATCTATGTATATATATTTGTAGATCCTAACTTTTGTAGTTCAACCGATGTGGGAGTTTGATCCTGAAGGAAAAGGTTCGAACTTTGAAGACTTTGAGGAGGAAAGGCTTTAAATTAATTTATTTGAGCCCAGTTTATTTGCTGACCCTGAAGGAAAGGGTCTTCGTGCTCACTCTAAATCCCAGTTGGATGAAATTCTTGGACCTTCCGAGTGCACCTATGTTTCTTCTCTGAAGAACGAGTTAGTTGACTCCTATGTCCTTTCCGAGTCAAGTCTCTTTGTAAACCCTTACAAGGTGATCATCAAAACCTGTGGCCTGTGGGACTACCAAGCTGCTACTGTCTATCCATCCTATCCTCAAGTTAGCAGGCTCTATCAACCTCGAAGTGAAATCTGTTCGCTACACTCGTGGGAGCTTTATCTTTCCTGGTGCGCAATCTTATCCTCACCAGCACTTCTCCCAGGAGGTTGAAGTGCTAGATGGCTATGAGCACAGAGATGTGGAATAATGGGATAAATTAAGCTAGAGTCTACGGCTAAACTATGCGCAGATCAAACCCAAACAGAGTTCCTTACCATTTCCATCATATATCCCACATCGCTCGGGACTACGCACTTTTCAAAGTGAAGCTGTATAAAACTAAAACTTAGGTTAATTACGACATGAATAGTCATGTCTCTTATAATGAGCAACAGTAATTTTTTCTTGTTTCTCAATATCTTTCAGCTCACGCATCAAATCGATGTGAATGATGAATATATTAAATTTGGAAACTTGAATAAAAATTGTTTCTGTGATGCCAAGAAAATATGGCACAAGGGCTTCATTCGGGTCTAACCCGAGCCCGGAAAACCCGGAAGTTTTGCAGGCTTATTGCGCTATGGGCTGCTGTAAATTAGTTAGACCCGGCCCGACCCGACCCGAAATATTAGTTTGCTCGATCGGGTTAAGGTCTTTGAAAATGAGCCTCGGATTCACTTACCATCGGGTCGGGTCAGCCCGACCCGGCCCATTGCTGAGCTCTAAATCCAGTAAATAGGGATGATCGTGGGACGGGTTATGACGGGTTAGGTTCGTCCTTAACCCGACCCGAAACGACGACCGGGTCATTTAGGTCAACCCAAACCCGTCACTAAATATTGACCGGGTCACATTTGATAATCCGAACCCGTCGTAACGATAGACTTATAACATATCAAGTAGCTAAAAGCCTAAAACAAAATAATCTATGAAAAAAGAAAGTGAGCTTAAACATGTTAACTGCCCAACATTGTTGTAACAAAATGATGTGAAGCATATTGAAACAAAATTCAAGACAAAACGATAGACTTATGTATTGAAGTTAAATTATTTTATTCTATATTAATATAGTTATAGGACCGGGTCACCCGATGAGCAATCCGAACCCGACTTATTTAGGACCGGGTCACCCGAGGAGCAACCCGAACCCAACTTATTTAGTACCGGGTCGGGACGGGTCATGCTCACCCCTATGATTCAGTATGTATTAAACAAGCTGCATTTCATTAACTAAACTTCCCAATTCAGTCAGGCATTTCATCATATGCAACACCAAAACAAAGCAACTTGATTCAACGAAGCTAAATATTCATCCAAATAAAGCAAATCAAACCTCAGAGCTGGCGGCCAGCAGCGTCAGCCACAAACGGCAGATACGGAGTCCGACCCAGACACTGTAAACAAAGCAGAAAACAACAAACACGGCATTATGAATATCATATTATTTGAGCCTCATAGAAAGTATTAACTTCTTCACAGAATTTCTTTTGATTGTCTATTGATTTTTTTTAGTTATTCTAATGACTTTTGCAATAATCTCAAGTTCGATTCGGGTGTTTCGGGGACTCTTCCCGGCAAGTTCTTACAGAGACACCCAAAAACTTGTTCTTCTTTTTTCTTTCATTGAAAGAGTAGAACATATGGCTGATGGCACCAATTCAATTCTAGTCATGATCTAATACCCTCAATAAATTCTACTTTTGTCTTTGTGTAGGAATTTTCACAATGACTTGACTTTGTCCATCTTATATAATTCAGTTGAATTCTTCGCCACCTCCCCTTTTCACCATCTTGGGTTGTATCAATAATAATTTCATATATAAGTTGGTAGAGGAGCGTTCAAACGTGAATCCCTCTATTTTTGAGAACTTGAGAACCTAAATCTCACTTTTAAAAATGTATAATCGAGTGATTGTCCCATATGAATATTCAAAGTTGTCAAAGCCGCCAAGTTTGAGGTAGTAGGACATGTGTCACATGCAAATTTAAAAATGCATCTTGATCCAATGATCACATTTGGATTCTCAAATTCTTGAATTATAAGGATTCTCAACCGAACGATTCACTAAGTTGGTATACCCATTCAAGTATAATATTACTATCATCTTTATAATTCTAATTTGCGTTTAGACTTGTACCGGTAAAAATATCACAGTCGTAAGTACATGTCAGGTGTTCACGTGCAGGTTGTCAAATAAATCCTTACTCACCAGGATAAAAATGGCTAACGGTAAATAAATTTGATCCTTGAGTTATTATTTTTCTTCGCAGCTGAGAGTCTGATAGAAGACCCGAAAGTTGAGGTTGTCATCGTTGCAACCGAAGCATGGGAGAGATCAGTATTGGTATCATCAGTTGGCACGAGGTTCCAAGTCCCGATCATTTCCGTGTCAGAAAGTGTCAATATGCCTCCTTTGGCGTCCGTCCGGTGGCCTTTCTTGATCCAAATGTCAACCAATGGCATGGAGCAAGTGCAATGCATTGCAGCTATTGTAGCGAATTATCAATGGAGAAGAGTCAGTGTAATTTACGAGGATGCCATGTATGGCGGTGAATCTGGCCTGCTTGAACTACTCACCGAGGCTCTTCAAGGTGGTGGGTCCGAGATCGAGCACCGGTTAGTCCTTCCACCTTTCGGTTATATAACAAACCCGGAGGATTATGTCCAGCAGGAAATGGTGAAGTTGCAAGAAACTCAGTCCAGGGCTTTCATTGTTCTTCGATTGTCAGCGCCAATGGCAACTCACTTATTCAAACAGGCTAAAGATCTCGGACTCATGTGGAGGGACTCGGCTTGGGTCATAAGCAATGATCTCTCGAACTCGTTGGATTCATACAGCACTGATGCTATAGCTTCAATGGAAGGTGCTGTGGGGCTCAAGTCTCACTACCCGGGAAAAAGTACATCTTTTCTCAAGTTTGCGAGTAAGTTCAAGAGAAGATTCAGGCTGAAGTACTTAGACGAGGACAAGGCAGAACCCGGGATGTACGCGCTGAGAGCGTACGATGCAGTTAGCTTGCTAGTCAACTCGGTTACTCAAGCACCTGTTTCTGATCACACTTCAAAAACGATACTAGAAGGTGTTCTTTCAGCCAATTTCAGCGGCTTAAGTGGTGACATTAGCTTCGCCAACAGAGGGCTGTCCAGTCCATCAGTGTTCAGAATTGTGAACTTGATCGGAAAAAGCTACAAAGAGCTTGATTATTGGCGACCTGGAATTGGGTTCTCCGAAGGCCTTGATACTGAGAATATTAGCATTCCAAATGTGATTTCTGGACGTGTAAACAGGCCTGGTGGGTTAGTTGACAGGACACCAAAAGGATGGTCTATGCCCACAAAACAGAAGCCACTGCAGATCGGTGTACCGGGCAGGACTTCATTTGAAAAATTCGTGAAGATTATTTCTCAGGGAGAATCTGAGCAAAAATACGACGGCTTCTGCGTTGCTTTGTTTCAAGAAGTGGTAAAGATTCTGGAGCAGAACTACAGCATATACTACTCTTTCACTGCATACAATGGTACCTACGACGATTTGGTTGACCATGTCACAAACAAGGTAAGCCTGCCGGGCTGGCTTCGGTAAAATCTTTTCTGTGTCCTGCAAATTAGTTTCTTTAGAATATTGAAGTTCAGAATAATTTACTTTGTTTGAATCTTCCTTTTGTTCCAAACTTGACTGCAGACTTTTGACGCAATTGTGGGGGACGTCACAATATTGGCCAACCGATCGAAATACGTGTCTTTCACACAGCCTTATGCCGAGTCAGGACTGACTATGATTGTGCCTGTAAAAATCGAGGCCCAGACTTGGATGTTCATCAAGCCTTTCACGGGCAGCATGTGGATGGTGACCTGTGCAATTCTCATTTACACAATGTTCATAGTCTGGTTCTTGGAGCATCACTCGAATCCTGCGTTCCGTGGACCTTGGAAGAACCAGATTGGAACAGCAACTTGGTTCACATTCTCCACGCTCTTCTTCGCGCATAGTAAGCCAAAATAAAGTCAAGCTCAAGTCTTTCCGCAACTGTTCATGCACAAACCTTTAAAACTCATTTCGGGTATTTTTCTTTCCAGGGGAGCGGATTCACAGCAACTTTACGCGAGTAGTAGTCGTGATATGGCTCTTTGTCGTCCTGGTCCTGACCTCAAGCTACACTGCCAATCTCACATCAATGCTCACCGTGCCTAGGCTGAAGCCCAACTTGTCGAGCATCGAGACACTGAAACTTAATAACCTGAAAGTCGGGTGCGACGGAGACTCATTTGTAAACAAGTACTTGGAAGATGTGCTCGATTTCAAGCCAGAAAACATTGTGAAAATCGACACTCAGCATGAGTACCCCGCAGCTTTTAAGAGCGGGAAAATCTCCGCAGCATTCTTAGAGCTTCCTTATGAGAAAGTTTTTGTCGGCAAGTATTGCAAGGAATACACCGTCACCGCTCCCACATACCGATTCGGAGGCTTAGGCTTCGTAAGTATTCAACAAATAAATTCTCGCATCGTGCTTGCTTTTAAAATGACTAAATAGCTCACTCGACTATGTTGGCAGGTGTTCCAGAGAGGCTCTCCGATAGCTAGAGACGTATCACAAGCAATACTCGTTTTATCCGAGAATGGAAAACTGAAACAGCTCGAAGATGAATGGTTTGCTCCCCACTAAAGAATGCTCGTCGGACTCCAAAGTGCAGACTGACAGCCTTGGCCTGCAGAGCTTTTGGGGACTTTATGTCATTTCCTGCACAACTTCCACACTTTGCTTCATCGTCTTCCAACTCCGCTTGGTCCAGGACTATCAACGGCATGACAAGCAAGAGCAGCAAGGTAACTCAACCCCAGGCAACGACAGCATTTGGGACAGGACAGTAAAAATGGCTAGATATTTTGACAAAGGTGAGATCATCAAAATGACTGCTCCTGGAACCAATTTCGACCCACCACAGGACACGGATGATGACGTTTGGAGCACTTCCAGTTGGATACCTGTAGTAAGCCCAAATGAAACGCCGCTACATATCGGAACTCCTCCAATAGCAAATGTCGAAACACCGCTGAACCATGCCTCACTGCCCCGAGCAGTCATCGAGCTCCAAAATGTATAAAGCAAAGTCGCCAATATCGCGATTCGCGCACTCCCTGTAAAAATGTCACAATATAGTCCGAAATCGACATCAGAAGACATGTAATGTAACTATATCTGAAGTAAAATAGCTTATAACTTTATAAGAGGGAAATTTCTTACAAGCAGCAACTGGCGCAGAAACTAGTCACATTTTTCCAGGCTGCGCCAGAAATATCAAAAGTCTACCATTTATCGAAAAGCCACTTCCCACACTGCAACTATTACTCAAAATTGCCCAATTTATGATTGGGAAAAATTGAGCTACCAATTTTGTACCCAAAAACCCTAATTGATCGAAATCGCAAGTGTGCCTCGCACCTTTTTATCCGACCCTATCTCCTGAGATTTCACTCTCGGCTTCAAGACGCCATTCCGTCTTCACGCTGCTTTCACTGCTTCTCCTATTTCATCCCTTCTGAAAGATTTCATTTATCTTTTGTTTTTCCGTTGGAGTTGTTCATGCTTGCTGTAATTTGTATTACGATTTTTTTTAACCAAGCCTGTGAATTTGGGATTTCTCTATAATATACCCCTTTCAAAATTCAAATATCCAAAATATATGGCGCCCGAAATTCAATTATCCACAATACCTCATTTGAGTTAATATTAGTTCCTGAAGAATCGGTATGATATCATACATTTTTTATAATACCGGTTCATGAAGAATCGGTATGATATCATACATTTTTTATAATACCGGTTCATGAAAAATCGTAATGATGCATTTTTTACAATCCCGATTTCCCAGGAATCGAAATTTTCAAAAAAAAAAAGCAAATGTGTCACATTTCAACATATATCTATTGGTCCACGTAGGCCACAAAAAGAGCCACATAAGCAATTTTTATTCTTACCGGTTTCTCGTGTACCGGGATTGTAAAAAATGCATGATTTCGGTTCCTTGTGTACCGGAATTCTACAAAAAAAAAATGCATGATACCAATTTCATTATTTTATTTTATTTTATTTTAGAAATGTTTTGAATTTGACTTATATTTTTCCATCATTTTTTTATGATGGGTGAGTCATTATTATTTAGTAATATATTGATCTTCCAAGAAAATTAGGGATTTCAGAATTCGAATCCGTGATGTAAGGATGCAAGACAAATTCTTAACTATTTGATGTGTAAGTATTCATGACAGATCCATGACATTCTTAATTTTTTTCTTCATACTGGGCTAGTAGGGTTGGGCGTGGGACGGATTGAGACGGGTTTAGTTGGTCCCTAACTCGACCCGAAAACTGATGGGGTCACTTACTTGAATCCTAATCCGAGCCGAAACCGTGACCGAATGACCCCAACCCAACCCTAAATGATAACTATGTCACTTTTATGCACTTAAACTTAACCATATACTTTAGAAAATTGTATTTATGCAAATCACATGCAAAATATACGAAAGATTATGATATAGTTTCGTTTTTCGGTTGACAGTCACTAGCTAGTTTTAGTGTAACTTCTATTTTAAACATATATTAATGACAAAATAATTGATATGTTAGAGTTGAGTGTATATAGTTCGAAACTTCATGAAGACTAACTTATAAGAATTAACTAGTAAATTATACTTATGAATAAACAATTACACTTATGTATAAACAATTACACTACACCATTTTGCCTCTTTGGCGACTGAGTTCGTTGTTGTCGCATTAGGGTACGTCGTTCAAGCAAACTTAAGTGACATAGTTATTTGTTCAGTCGCATAAGAAGACTTAGGTGACACACCCCTATGTGACAAACCAAAGTCTGTCGCTTAAGATGTTATATGCGACTGACCTTTATGTGACAAACCTAAGTGTGTCCCTTAAAATGTTCTAGGCGACTGACTCTCATGTGACTAACCAAAGTCTGTCGCTTAAGGTGTTGTAGGCGAATAACCCTTATGTGACGAACCAAGCTGCAAATCGCCAATGAATCAGTAGAGTTTCACCAAAAGCTTCTCCAGTAGTATCATATTATAATTTGAGCCGCAGATAAAGTCTTAACTTCTTCACATACTTTCTTTTGATTGTTGTTAGTTACTTGATAAGTCGACTTATTAATAGTTATTTTTCACTATAGTTTTGGGTCGTTTCGATGTTATTTTGATGTCATTTGACCTCTATCTCTACGTTTCAGGTAGAAAACAAGTCTCCCTCAAGGTCAAAGCCTAAATACGAACACTCGGAGAAAAACGAAAGATTTAGGGCAAAAAGTGGACAAAAAGGACCCCAGCCGACCGGTTCGGAAGTTACCCTGAACCAACCGATCGGCTGGATGAAAAGGAAGACTTGAGACCAACCACTCACTTTGAGTCTGTCGGTTAAGAGTTCAACCGGTCGGCTGGAGAAGAGTTTCAGAATGCTTGCCGAAGCACATATTCAACCGGTCGATTGGACCCACCAGCTGACCGACTAGGAAAAGACTTACGAATGCTCATAACCGCTCACTTTGAGTCGGTCGGTTGGACATTTACACAGGAGAACTCTGGATATTAGTCACCAGTCGACCGGTTGGAAATTGGGCATCAGGCCAGCCGACCGGCTGGACTTGCTACTTCAGGAATTTTTCTACCCGAGGCTATAAATAGAAATAGGAGTTTTTGACCTAAGTGTGCTGGGTTTTTGGGGAGAAGAAGATCAGAAAAAGAGGTTCAACGAAGGTAAAAATATCACAGTCGTAACTACATGTCAGGTGTTCACCAGTGGCGGATCCAGGATCTTTTGTGACTGGAGTCGAAATAAAAATGATTTTTCAAAGATTGTCAAATTTGCTCATACAATATTTCGCACAGGTTCAGATCTTATAGTTATTAATGAAACTCGAAAAAATTATAAAATGACTAATGTCAATGAGTTGTAACGAAAAAAATCGATCTACTTGCATTTCATCAACCACATTCTCTTTTTTTACGATTGAATGCACCTCCATAGTCCCATATTTAGTAATTCCTGAGCTGTTTTTTTCTATATTGAGGGTCATCGAAATAACCAAGAATACTATTTCTGTGAAAATACCATTTATAGGTATTTCAATCGAGATATCGAAATCTGAATAGAGCATTGTTTCTTTGTTTCGTTCAGCATGAATCCCTATTTTATTGAAGAAAAGGGTGC
The DNA here is from genome assembly GCA_033675215.1 of Rhodiola kirilowii. NCBI lineage: Eukaryota > Viridiplantae > Streptophyta > Magnoliopsida > Saxifragales > Crassulaceae > Rhodiola > Rhodiola kirilowii. The sequence goes on along the minus strand of CM066195.1, from coordinate 43,614,662 downwards.
TTTCATTCAACAGGAAGAATAAGAAAGTACGAGGACACAAAAAACATACACTCAAACCTGCTACACTGCCACAGCCAACACAGGCAACACTAGAGCAAGAAACAACTGGACACAAGACATAACCTCAAAAATCTCCCTAGAACAAACAAAACATGGCAGAATGCTAATGAAAACAATCTGAAAAAGACTATTGTTTTTACGAAATTCAAGAGGGGTCCTGGAAATCGCCACTGGCTGATGGCACCAAATTCAATTCTAGTCATGATCCTAGTCCCTACTTAATAAATTCTACTTTCGTCTTTGTGTAGGAATTTTCAGAATGACTTCGACTTTGTCCATCTTATAATTCAGTTGACTTCGACTTTCATCTCATCTTGGGTTGTATCAATAATAATTTCATATATATATACGTATGGTATGCCTAATCAAGCATAATAACACTATCCGAGTCATTATAATTCTAACTTGTGTGACTCATACCGATAAAAATGTCATATTGACCTCAACTACACGTTAGGGGTTCACAATCACTAGACCACTAGTTTTTGTTAATAATTTCAAATTAATATCGAAGAATAAATACACAAATGGTATAAATAACTAGCCATGCAACTACCTTGATGCTCAAGTCATCCATCTCTTTGTAGGCAAGAGAGTTGACTGACAATAAGTCAACGAGAATAATACCACGTAGCGCGTATTTAGTTGTATAAAACCAGCCAGGATCAGAAAATTCTTCATAACAATATTTTACAAGAATGAAGCTGCTACTGCATACTTCTTCATCCATGAAGCTCTTCTTCATGTTCACCCTTTTAATCTCTCTCAGCAATCATCTAAAAGCCGTTAATATCGGTGTGATACTTGACCCCGATTCGCGCACAGGTAAGGAAGTCGGTATTGCAGTTGAGCTTGCAGCCGAAAACTATAACAATGATGTTGAGGTTTTCATCCATTTCCGCAACCTCAGCTCGAATGATCCCCTTCAAGCCCTGCACGCAGGTTGTCATATAAATCCATACTCAGCAGAATAAAATTGGCTTATGGTAGAGAATTTTTTGACGTTGAGTGTTGAGTTATTATTTTTCTTCGCAGCTGAGAGTCTGATAGAAGACGCGAAAGTTGAGGTTGTCATCGTTGCAACCGAAGCATGGGAGAGATCAGTATTGGTATCATCAGTTGGCACGAGGTTCCAAGTCCCGATCATTTCCGTGTCAGAAAGTGTAAATATGCCTCCTTTGGCGTCCGTCCGGTGGCCTTTCTTGATCCAAATGTCAACCAATGGCACGGAGCAAGTGAAATGCATTGCAGCTATTGTCGCGAATTATCAATGGAGAAGAGTCAGTGTAATTTACGAGGATGCCATGTACGGCGGTGAATCTGGCCTGCTTGAACTACTCACCGAGGCTCTTCAAGGTGTTGGCTCGGAGATCGAGCACCGGTTAGTCCTTCCACCTTTCAATTTTGTAACAAACCCGGAGGATTATGTCCAGCAGGAAATGGTGAAGTTGCAAGAAACTCAGTCCAGGGCTTTCATTGTTCTTCGATTGTCAGTGCCAATGGCAACTCACTTATTCAAACAGGCTAAAGATCTTGGACTCATGTGGAGAGACTTGGCTTGGGTCATGAGCAATGATCTCTCGAATTTGTTGGATTCATACAGCTCTGATGCTATAGCTTCAATGGAAGGTGCCGTGGGGCTCAAGTCTCACTACCCAGGAACAAGTACATCTTTTCTCAAGTTTGCGAGTAAGTTCAAGAGAAGATTGAGGCTGAAGTACTTAGACGAGGACAAGGCAGAACCCGGGATGTACGCGCTGAGAGCGTACGATGCAGTTAGCTTGGTAGTCAACTCGGTTACTCAAGCACCTGTTTCTGATAACACTTCGAAAACGATACTAGACGGTGTTCTTTCAGCCAATTTCAGCGGCTTAAGTGGTGACATTAGCTTCGCCAACAGAGGGCTGCCCAGCCCATTAGTGTTCAGAATTGTGAACCTGATCGGAAAAAGCTACAAAGAGCTTGATTATTGGCGACCTGGAATTGGGTTCTCCCAAGGCCTTGATACTGAAAATATTAGCGTTCCAAATGTGATTTCTGGAAGTGTAAACTGGCCTGGCGGGTTAGTTGATAGGATCCCAAAAGGATGGTCTATGCCCACAAAACAGAAGCCACTGCAGATCGGTGTACCGGGCAGGACTTCATTTGAGAAATTCGTGAAGGTTACTTCTCAGGGAACATCTGAGCCAACATACTACGGCTTCTGCATTGCTTTGTTTAAAGAAGTGGTAAGGATTCTGGAGCAGAACTACAGCATATACTACAATTTCACAGCGTACAACGGCACCTACGACGATTTGGTTGATCATGTCACAAACAAGGTAAGCCTGCCGAGCTGGCTTCGGTAAAATCATTTCCGTGTCCTGCAAATAAGTTTTTTAGAATATTAAAGTTCAGAATAATTTACTTTGTTTAAATCTTTCTTTTGGTCAAACTTGACTTCAGACTTTTGACGCAATTGTGGGGGACGTCACAATATTGGCCAACCGATCGAAATACGTGTCTTTCACACAGCCTTATGCCGAGTCAGGACTGACTATGATTGTGCCTGTAAAAATCGAGGCCCAGACTTGGATGTTCATCAAGCCTTTCACGGGCAGCATGTGGATGGTGACCTGTGCAATTCTCATTTACACAATGTTCATAGTCTGGTTCTTGGAGCATCACTCGAATCCTGCGTTCCGTGGACCTTGGAAAAACCAGATTGGAACAGCAACTTGGTTCACATTCTCCACGCTCTTCTTCACGCATAGTAAGCCAAAATAAAGTCAAGCTCAAGCCTTTCCGCAACTGTTCATGCACAAACCTTTCAAACTCATTTCGGGTATTTTTCTTTCCAGGGGAGCGGATTCATAGCAACTTTACACGAGTAGTAGTCGTGATATGGCTCTTTGTCGTCCTGGTCCTGACCTCAAGCTACACTGCCAATCTCACATCAATGCTCACCGTGCCTAGGCTGAAGCCCAATTTGTCGAGTATCGAGACGCTGAAACTTAATAACCTGAAAGTCGGGTGCGACGTAGACTCATTTGTAAAGAAGTACTTGGAAAATGTGCTCAAGTTCAAGCCAGAAAACATTGTGAAAATCGACACTCAGTATGAGTACCCCGCAGCTTTTAAGAGCGGGAATATCTCCGCAGCATTCTTAGAGCTTCCTTATGAGAAAGTTTTTGTCGGCAAGTATTGCAAGAAATATACCGTCACCGCTCCCACATACCGATTCGGAGGCTTAGGCTTCGTAAGTATTCAACAAATTAATTCTCGCATCGTGCTTGCTTTTAAAATGACTAAATAGCTCACTCGACTATGTTGGCAGGTGTTCCAGAGAGGCTCTCCGATAGCTAGAGACGTATCACAAGCAATACTCATTTTATCCGAGAATGGAAAACTGAACCAGCTTGAAGATGAATGGTTTGCTCCCACCAAAGAATGCTCATCGGACTCCAAAGCACAGACTGACAGCCTTGGCCTGCAGAGCTTTTGGGGACTTTATGTCATTTCCTGCGCAACTTCCACACTTTGCTTAATCGTCTTCCTACTCCGCTTTGTCCAGAAGTATCAACGACACGACAGGCAAGAGCAGCAAGGTAACTCAACCCCAGGCAACGACAGCGTTTGGGACAAGACAGTAAAAATGGCTAGATATTTTGACAAAGGTGAGATCATCAAAATGACTACTCCTGGAACCAACTTCGACCCACCACAGGAAACGGATGATGAGGTTTGGAGCACTTCAAGTTGGATACATGTAGGAAGCCCAAATGAAACGCCGCTACATATGGGAACTCCTCCAATAGCAGATGTCGAAACACCGCTGAACCACGCCTCACCACCCCGAGCAGTCATCGAGCTCCAAAATGTATAAAGCCAAGATCGCGCACTCCCTGTAAACATGTCACACATTGCAGTTCAGCAAAAGTATAAATAGTCCCAGTCACATTTATAGTCCGAAATCGACAAAATCAGAAGACATGTAATGTAACTATATCTGAAGTATAATAGTAGCTTATAAGAGGGGGGAAAATTTCTTACAAGCAGGCAGCAGCAATTAGCGCACCTCCTAGTCACATTTTTGATACTTGGCTGGCCTCGGCTCAAATCCATCTGATCAGGCTGCACCAGAAATATCAAAAGTCCAACATTTATGGAAAACCCTCCTCCCACACTGCACATATTACTCAAAATTTCCCAATTTGTGGTTAGAAAAATTGAGCTGCCAATTTTGTACCCAGAAGCCCTAATTGATCGAAATCGCAAGTGTGACATCACCTTTTTATCCGACACCATCTCCTAAGATTTCACTCTCGGCTTCAAGACGCCATTTCATCTTCACGCTGTTTCTCCTATTTCATCTCTTCTGAAAGATTTCATTTAACTTTTATTTTTTTTCCATTGGAGTTGTTCATGCTTGCTGTAATTTGTGTTACGATTTTTTCATAGCAAGCCTGTGCCCTTTGTTTTTATGACTTCGTGCAGAGGCCAGGACATGTATATTCTCATACAATTCTCAAACAATTTATATATATATATATATATATATATATTGAAAATTTTAATCAAACATGTATATTCGATCACTATTTTTAGGAGCTTAACCTTCGAATTTCATCTTGAAGCAAACATAAAAGTTATAGAACATTCAATTAGTTTTCTACCCATATAAAGATCATCTTAAACGGACACCGAATGACACCTCTATGATCTTTTGAAGGTTGGCTCGGACCCCCTCGATTTTGGCTAATTTCGATAACCATCCATCTTTGGTGACTGTTTTTATCAGCTTAACTGTCAAATTTCATCTTTAAGTAAACACGAAAGTTTTAGAGCATTCAATTAGATTTCTATACATATATGGATCATCTTCAATTGACACCGAATGACACCTCTATGAGCTTTAGAAAATTGACTCGAACCCCTCAATTTCGGCAAATTTCAATTAATTTCAATTGACACCTCTCCGAATTTCATCTTGAGTTACACATGAAAGTTATAGAACATTCAATTAGCTTTCAATCCATATATAGATCATCTTCAATGGACATTAGATGACACCTTTATGAGCTTCAGAAGGTTGGCTTATCATTAGCGGACCTTTTTGTTCGAAAAAAATCGCCGGATGATAGTAGACCTTTTTTTTGCCCGTTTCAACTTATATCATTGTTGTTAGAAAAGAAAAATTTAGTAACCCCTCAAATGAAGCTCTGGATCCGCAACTGACTTCGTGAGTTGTTGTTATTTCGTGGTTATTAATGGATGCATCATGCATGAAATTTTTTATTTTAGTTTATAAATGTTTTGCTTTTATATTTTTCCATCATTTGATTTTTTTTTTACTATATATTTTCCATAGATTGTGATGATGAGGATCCTTATTAGTTAGTAATTTATATTGAGGAAGATATCCATCTCACAATTCGAACCTCGTGATGTAAGAGGATAAATTCTCAAATAGAATTTTTTGGATATCATATTATTATTCATTATAAGAAATAAATTTTAAATAGATAAAATTTTATTACAAGTTGTGTATTTATAGATAAAATTTTAAAACAATAAAAAAAGATAAAATTTTTGAAATCATTTTTTTGAATTATTTTAAAATTGGACCGTACGTTACTTTGTTTTAGGGGTGATCGTGGGACGGATTAGGTTCATTCTTAACCTGACCCGAAACGATGATCGGGTCATTTAGGTCAACCTGAATCCCATATTAAATATTGATCGGGTCGCATTTGATAACCCGAACCCGTCGTAAATATGGACTTATAACATATGAATATGAAGAACTGATTTCGATATGAATCAACCGATAAGTGGGAGTGAGCATAAAACTGGGTAAACAATTCAAAAAGAAAACAAAGACATACATTGGGTAGGATACCAATGAAATTTGACAGCTTCCAATTGCTGTCGGTCAAGCCTCGGCAGTCGGCAATTTACATTCAGAAGGAAGGATGACATAAATACAAACTAGGGTTTAGGTTTATGTTTTTAACAGGTAAAGACAAGTTAATATAAGTTTAATTTCATTCTGACATAAACATTGAAGATGGGGAGTTGGTGTGCATAGGTTCGACTCTTTGTTTATACATTTTCTATTGAAATTAGTTTATTTTATTCTATATTCATATAGTTATAGGGACGGGTCGCCCGAGCAACAACCCGAACCCGACTTATTTAGTATCGGATCGGGTTCAATTTGATCCAAATTTCGTTCAGATTGGATCGAGTCATCGGGTCCTGCTCACCCCTACCAGTAAAATCCAAAATCTGAGTAGCATTTTGATTTCAAATACAGTATGATTTTGGTGATGGAGATTTGACCGCGTACCGGGGTACAGCCTTCTGCAGACTTCGGCGGAGTTGGGCCGATGCGTGCTCACACGGCCCACCATTTCTGGCTGGGATCCGGTCCACCAAGCGAAATTCATCCGTGTATGAGTTGGAGTCTGCCTCGTGATGAATAAGAAGTATCTCAAACGTTAAAAAAATAAAAACCTCATTGAGGCAATTTAGATTTTGAAATGAAAAGTATCTGATGCAAACCAAAAGTTGAACTGAATAGAAATGGGACTGTAATGAAATTACATAAGAGAATTTAGAAGATAGACAAAATGAGATTGAAATGAGGTTGAGATGAGAAGGCAGGATCTTAGACGAAGGAACAAGAATCGATTTCATAACATTTTGCTTGGTGTTTCTTTCTTACTCCATGAAATAGATAGAGACTTGTTACTAACTACCATGTCATGTATTAGACCACTACTTCATTCATTACTCTCTAGATGATGGACGTGTGCATGTAACAGTATCTTTTTATACACTACTTCAATTTTGGTACAGCAAGGGATGAAAGGTACCCATTGTTGATATAGATAGATAGATCTCATAGGTAAAATAAGTATCATAACAATTTGGACTTCATAAAAAATATCCAGAAAACAACTCTCAAATTATTGTGATTGAAGAAGAAGCATATGTACATGAAAATGAGTAATCAGGGATTCAAAATATTGGTGACGTCATCATCCCCATTTAAGGGATTTGTGTATATGAATAAACTTGCAGAAGCTCTTGGGTTGAAGCTTGGGATACTGACATCAGAAAGGATCAAAGAAATTTAGCCGACAAGGTAGTGAAAAATGTCACTCAATGAAATAATGCCTAGGACTTTGTTGTTTCCCTCTTCCACGACCACTAGCCTCCTAACTCCTGCAACCATCTTGAACATGAGTATTGCAAATTATGTCTTCCATAAAAGAGAGGTGGACAGCTACTTACCAGGATTTGCCAATTGTTCCATTACTTTGTGCAGAGAATCAGATTTCAGACATGTGTGGCATCTTGGACCCTTACGTTGTCGCACCTCTTCTGTCAATTGCAATGCCTGAAAGAACAAAGAGCTTGTAAGCTTGAGGCAGCGAAAGGCCTAAAATGCACGAGCTTCAATATGCAACGGATTAATATTAAGTCACGAGGCCATTCAGCTAGCTACCTCAGAGATCCTCATCCTAGCAGGGTCAATTTGTGCATAAACTTGATCCTTCGCAAATGCAGTGATATCACTGAAATAGATAAAGAACAATTATAAGAGGTACTAATTGATCAACTCAGTGACCTCTAGTATACAATGGTTCACAATTAATGTTAAGTTAGCAAGCTGAATACCTTCGGGAATATATGTTTAAGAGCGAGCCCATCCCATTGACTATCGGTATTGCACTAACTCCAGCTGCCAAAAATACAAATGACACAGCTTGATGACAATATCAAATGAAATTTGCCGAAGTACAATTTCAGCACCACCAGCTTGCGAATGGGTAAAGATGTCATAACCCATTAATCACTAAAAAATATAAGCGCTTTTATCAGCAGTTCATCCACTCCAACTATCTTTACTCATGGAAGGTGAAAATTAGGGCTTAAGCATCATCACAATTCACAGTACCTTTAATGAACAAGGACATGGCAGCACCAAGAAAATCATCTGGTCTCAGTGTTGTGATCTTCTCAGCTTTGGTAGCCCATGTACCCAGCTGAAGTTCACCAACTGGGCGCTTTATAATTGGCAAAGAAGCAGGGGAATGTCTGAAATGCCTGCATATACCTGAACAATTCATCGGTCAATCAAAAATCACGAGGAGTACAATTTATATAACTATGTGAACCTACATTTCAGTATTCCAGTGAGGGACGCGAGGTGTAGTAACTGAGGAAATGATTCATCAGGCACCGAAAAATGAAGGATGGGAACTGAAGCAATCTTGTTTAGTAAGACTTTTCGGCAAACATCTTGGAGAGAATCAAAGGGACCAGCCTACGGAACACATATACCAAGTATTCAAATACACGAGCACAGAGAAGTCAAAGGAGACAAATGAAAAACCAAAAAGTACGCTAAACATAAGCGACTGATGGTCAAATTTAGCTACAGATTTTATACTGGAAGATGACTATCTTCACGTCTATTGTAACTTGTAAGAGTAAGTTAGAATGAGATGTTGGACCCTTATTAATAAAATGGCTGGCCCCGTCCAGTTAAAAAAATGAGAGCTGTCTTACTTATCTCGAAGATGATTTATGAAGTATACATCTTATGATGAGTGTTCTGATAGTCTATGAACCCGTGAACAATCTATTGGCAGCTGTTAGATCATAACAGACTCATTACACGTAACACTTTCCTTCTCCATTACGAATCTCATGAGTTCTATGCCAACTATTGGTACCCTATCATGGCTTAATTTCAGCGACTCACTGAAAGTGAATAAGTGTTGAGGCATTGGCCTCACACGTTTTTGATGATTGACAAACCTGTTTAATGATTTGCTTGAGTTTCAGTTAGTCAGGAACTTACTGGAACAGTCGAGGACGTGATACTAGATTCAAGTACCTGTGGAAGTACCTGAGTAACCGAGAACCTGAGTAACGGTCAACGGTCAACGGAGCAGTTGAGGTCGAGTCAACAGAGAAGTTGAGGTCGGGTCAACGGAGCAGTTGAGGACATGAGTCAACTACGTGATGGAAAGATGGCACACCTCCACAACAGATCATGGGCTGACGGTTGGAAGCCATGATCTGTGGCAGTTCCTGACGATTACCGCAAAAGCCTATAAGAAGTCGGAAACTACCATTCAGGCGTGCGCGCATTCCTAGAATCTTTTGAGTGAGCTTTCCAGTGTGGGTGTACCCAGAGAGAATATCCAACGAGCTGTGCGAGGTGATATTCGAGCTGATCGAGGAGTCCTTAATCATTGGAGGAAAGCTGAGGAAGTGCCAAGACTACGTGACGTCGACGAGACGGTCAGGGAAGTAGTCAGATCTGCTTGTATAAGTCTAGGCGATTTATACTGAATAGGCAAAAGTTTTGTACCCATTGAGTGTACAGTTTAAATAGTAATAAAAGCTATTTAAGTTTATTCCGCTGCGTACTTAATTAGAGTAATTACCTGCATACTAAGTTAGGTTCCTAACAGGCCCGAACTTGGTTAAGTCTCTGACTATTTGAACTTAAGTCTTTGACTATCTAACCACGATCCTAACATTTGGTATCAAAGCCGCAAGGTTCTAGATTTTTGGTTAGAATTGCAGGCATGTCAGGAGATTCAATCTCAAATCCTCCAAAGCTTAAGCCGGGCGAGTATGAGACCTGGGCGACCAGATTTGAAGCCCACGTCATGGCGTATGACGGGGAGGTTTGGCAGATCATTGAGCAGGGTCAACAGTATGTCTACATGGAGGGAAGTGCAACAGAACTCAGGCCAAGAGTCATGTACACCACGGAGGACTACAAGAAACTCGAGAAGAATGCAAGGGCATTGCGGGTTCTTCACAACGCTCTGGAACCTGGAGATCTGAAGAAGGTCATTCAGTACAAGGATCCAAGCGACATCTGGGACTCTCTAAAGAAGATATATGAAGGATCGAAGGACGTGAAGAGGAACAGAATCTTGGCGGTTCAAACAGAATTCAATAAACTGAGGCAAGTGAAGAACGAGCCACTGCACGAGTACCACTCCAGATTCCAAGACTGTCTGGGGACACTCAACAACCTTGGGAGAAGGTACAAGAACTGGGAGATTACCCACAGGTTCATGCAGGGGTTGAGTCCAGAATGGGACGACATCTCAAGGACATTAGCTGCTTTGCCGAGCACCAAGGAGAGCTCATTGGAAGAACTTGTTGCTGCACTGGTCAGTAACAAAACCATTGATGATGTTAAAATGGAGAGTCGAGAACCTCAGAAGGCTGCTCGACAAGTTGCATTAGTTGGAGAAAATTCCAGATACCAGAAGTTCAAAGGAAAGGACTTCGGCAGAAACAAAGGAAAGGAATCTTCACGGACTGAGGAACGTGAAGTAATGTCGAAGGCTCACAGAGTTACTGATGACAAGAACTCAGGTCGAAAGTCCAGCAACAAAAACAACCAGAAGGACGTGGAATGTTTTTACTGCAAAAAAAAGGTCATTACAGGAAGGATTGCTATAAACTGAAAAATGATGAGGCTCGGGCTGAGCAGAATCAGAAGAAGGATGACAAAGGTAAGAAAGCCATGTTTGCCTGGGGAGACTCGGACGAAGACAACAACATGGGTGATCTGAGAAGAAATGTGTGTCTGATGGCTAAAGGAAGTACATCAGAATCAGAGACGTTGTCGTCCACCTCTTCATCTAAGAAGACGTACTCCAATGAATCAAATACAGATTGTAGTCCTAGTGATTCACATTCAGGTTACTACTCACGATCTCAGTGCATTGCAATGATCAAGAAACTGGTTCTCAAGGCTGAGGAACTGAATGGAATTGTGGCTGATCAAGACAAACAGATGAAGTCGATGTTTAAGGAAAACCATCAACTGTCCTTAAAAGTCAGGAGACTAGAGAAGGCAGAAGGTAAAAGGGTTATTGGCTCAGATGATCAGTTCTATGACTCTCCGAAAGGAAAGGAGAAGCAGAAGTCGAAGACCAAGTCAGGTCTCGGATATGGGAAAGTGACCATTGCTAAACCTGTGCACAGACAGATTCAACAGAGTCCTACTCCCAAACTGAAGGTTGATTTAGATGACAGCAAAACCTATGGAAAGGGGTTTCACATCTGGGAGAAACTCAATCGGAAGAAAAGTCCTATTCCAATTGACTTCGGGAAACAGAAAAAGAAGGTCTCTGAGTCAAAGGACATAGACTTCAGGAAGCAAAAGGTCTGCTTCTACTGTGGGAAGGAGGGACACAGTCAGAGAAACTATAAAGGATGGAAAAACACTTCCAAGAAGTCTTCAGGGAAGTCAAGCTCCGAGTCTGGAATTTCCTCAGGAGTCAAGAGCAGAAGGAAACCTGGAGCTGGGAATGACTCGTCAAGTTCCAGAGTGGTTAAGGATGTATCTCACTCACTGGCAGTTTCAAAAATTCATGTTTCTAATATTAATACTTCATCTCAACCCAAAAAGGCTAAGCTTGTTTGGGTTCCTAAAACCTGATTGTTTATGTGCAGGTCGAGAGAGGAATAAGTTCATGGCTTATTGATAGTGCATGCTCAGGTCATATGACTGGGAAGATGAACCAGTTCTCCTCTCTACGACATCATTCTGGTGGCTCCATTACTTTCGGAAATGAGAGTAAGTGTCAGGTCATCGGATCAGGTAAGGTACAATTATCAAGTAAGGTAAGTGTTGATAATGTCAGTTTTGTTCATGGGTTGAAGTTTAATCTGTTTAGTGTTTCACAGTTGTGCCGTGGAGGTAAAAACAAGGTGGTTTTTACAGCTGATGATTGCTCTATTGAGTGTGTCTCCACAGGTCAGGTTCTTCTACGTGGGAGATGTGCTGACAGAGTTTATTTTGTGGATTCGTCATTTGATCCAGAAGAATACTTGTGTTTGTCGTCCAGAGCTGATGAAACCGAGATGTGGCATCGTCGGTTGGGACACGTAAACTTCAGATTGTTGAAAAGGTTGCAGAATCAGAACTTAGTAATTGGATTACCAAAGATCAGTGAGGTGCCTGATCAGGTCTGCAGTGCTTGCACGCAAGGAAAGCAGTCTAGAGGATCCTTCCACTCAAAGAATGCAATCAGTACGTCAAGAACATTTGACTTAGTACACATGGATTTATGTGGACCGATGAGAGTTCAGTCACGTCAAGGTAATCGATATGTGTACGTGTTAGTTGATGATTATTCTAGATATACGTGGGTGATCTTTATCAGGTCAAAGGATGAAGTCTTTGATTGCTTCAAGACGTGGGTGAAACTCGCTGAAAGAAAATTCAGTCTCAAGGTGAAGAGTATCAGATCGGATCATGGTACTGAGTTCGAGAATGGACAGTTTACAGAGTTCTGCAGTGATCAAGGAATCGATCACAATTTCTCAGCGCCGAGGACTCCACAGCAAAATGGGGTAGTTGAGAGGAAGAATCGAACTCTGGAGGACATGACCAGAACGATGTTGATAGAAAGCAGATTGGCAAGAAGTTTCTGGGCAGAGGCAATGAATTCAGCCTGCTACGTCCTCAACCGTTGTTATCTGAGGCCTACTCTCAATAAAACTCCGTACGAGTTGCTGAATGGTCGGACACCTAACATCTCGCATCTTCGAGTTTTTGGCAGTAAGTGCTACGTCCTCAATAACGGGAAAAATCAGCTAGGGAAGTTTGATCCAAGAAGTGATGAAGGAATTTTCGTAGGATATGCCCTGCATAGTAAGGCCTACAAAGTATTCAATAAGAGGACCAAGCTGATTGAGGAAAGCGTACATGTCATCTTCGATGAGGAATCCATGGGAAAAGATTCTGGACATGTTCCTGATGTTCAAGTTGCTGATAATGATGAAGGATTTGAGCTAATTCGTCCGAGGGATGATCCAACAGCAGATGTTCCAGAGAATCTGGAAATACCTGGACAAGATGTTCCAGAGAATCTGGAAATACCTGGACAAGATAATGTACAAGTTCCTGAGATAGCGGAACCAGCGCAGGAAGCTGAAGGAAACGAACAAGTTCCTGAAGTAGCTGAAGTTCATGATGAACCTGAAGATATCCAAGACACTCAGGAGGTCACTGAGTTGAGGAGAAGTACTCGGATTAGGCAGCCAAGTGTCACTCTTCGTGATTATGTTTGCTATGCAGCAGTTCAGGGGGAAACCGTCATGAATGCCTTCGTGTCGTTGATTGAGCCGAAGACAATCCAAGAAGGACTGAAAGACCCAGATTGGATTCAAGCAATGCAAGATGAGTTGCATCAGTTTGAGAGGAATAAGGTTTGGAGACTTGTTCCTAGGCCAGAAAAACGTAAGGTCATTGGCACCCGTTGGATCCTGAAGAACAAGCTGAATCCCAAGGGAGAAGTGGTTAGGAACAAGGCCAGACTTGTGGTGAAAGGATATTCACAGCAGGAAGGCATTGACTATGAAGAGACCTTCGCGCCTGTGGCAAGACTAGAGGCTATCAGGTTGTTGATAGCGTACTCAGTGCAGCTTGGTTTTAAGCTTCATCAAATGGATGTTAAAACGGCGTTTCTGAACGGATATCTCACGGAGGAAATATTCGTGGAACAACCTCCGGGATTTGAGGATCCAGATCGTCAGGACTGGGTGTATGTCCTTGACAAGGCCGTCTATGGTTTAAAACAAGCACCAAGGGCGTGGTACGAGCGCCTGTCGGAATATCTGCTGGCTCACGGATATGAGCGAGGTAAGGTAGATAAGACTTTATTTGTCTTGAGGACTAATAAACACCTACTTATTGTGCAGGTATATGTGGACGACATAGTCTTCGGATCCACAAGTGACGAGCTTGTGAAGTCTTTCACAAAACTCATGGAGAACGAGTTCGAAATGAGCATGGTAGGGGAGCTGACTTTCTTTCTTGGTATTCAAGTTAGGCAGCTGGAGAATGGTATGGAGATTTCACAACAGAAGTACCTGAGTGAAGTCGTGAAGAAGTACGGGTTGGGATGTTCCAAGCATGTGAACACTCCGAGTTCTCCGAACGAGTCCCTGGTGAAGGATGATGGATCACCGAAGTCAGATGCAACGATCTATCGAGGGATGATAGGTTCGTTACTTTATTTGACTGCCTCAAGACCTGACATCATGTTTAGTGTCTGTCAGTGTGCTAGGTTCCAGGCCGAACCAAGAGAGTCGCACGTCAAGGCAGTGAAGCGGATTCTCAGATACCTGAAGGGTACCGAGAAGTTAGTCTTGTGGTATCCTAGGGTGAAGTCCCTCAAGTTGGAAGGATTCACAGACGCAGACTTCGCAGGAGATAGGACTGACCGGAAATCCACGTCTGGGATGGCTCAGTTCCTCGGATCCTGCTTGGTTTCTTGGGGGTCGAAGAAACAGAATTCTGTGGCTCTGTCTACTGCAGAGGCAGAATATATTGCGGCAGCAGCGTGTTGCACTCAGATCCTTTGGCTCCGTAATCAGCTAAGTGACTTCAACTTACACTTTGATCAAGTTCAAATTTTTTGTGATAATACTAGTGCCATTAGTATTGCAAAAAACCCTGTTCAACACGGTAAATCTAAGCACATAGAAATTAAACATCATTTTCTTAGAGACTGTGTAGAAAAAGAACTAGTCACTATTAACTTCTGCAGAAGTGAAGATCAGGTAGCTGATATATTTACCAAGTCCTTGCACAAGGATGCATTTGAGAAGCTAAGGATGGAACTTGGATTGATGAGTCCTCAGTGAGGTACTTCGAACTTTCTCTCAATGATTGACTATACGATAGAGGTTATTAACATGCATGTTGGTCACTTACATGAGTGAATTTTTGAAGTCCCTGAGCAGCGAATTATGTGTGTGCTATGACTTAATTGATAAATTTGATATAGTACATGCATGTTTGAACATATTTTTCTTGATGCCTTACATAACTTCCGGATTTTGTTGCCATTTGCCCCGTGAAGGAAGTTGTGAAACCACCTGTCCTAAAATAGACCATATGTATTTGATAACATATTCAATACACCTGCTGAACGTGATTGATTACATATATATGTGTGATTGAGTGATTGAACTGTGGTGATTTTATTTTCAAAACCCTTATGGTAAGCCGACCCACCACAGTGTCCCTTGTGTCAAATCCATAGTCAAGGAACTGATCTGGCATTCTCTCAGTCAAGATTGAAAGTCTCTGTGACTAAAGAACTCTCCGAGGTATCTGATAGATGAAGGAAGTGGGTGACAGCAGTTATGAGATAAGACAGTTCAGAACTTTATGCCTTGGAAGTCGGACAGTTTTCACACAGATACGTGGATAAGAAGTTATTACAGATTTCAACGGGATTCTGTTTTTAAAGGAGATTTGAAGTCCGTCCGTCTCTCACCACTCTCTACTGCGAAAAGGAAACCCTAAATTCAAAATCTGCAAAACCCTTAAGTCGGCGAAAATCACAGCTCAAGCTTGGAATGGCATCCAACTCAAACACCTGCAACATGTCTGACAATGGAATGGAGACCTTCACTATTCTAGGAGTTCGATATACGGTTCCGAAAGATGTGGCCGAACTGCTGAAACCAAGTAAGTCGCACCTCACCGTCTCAATCTACAACCCTAAAACTGTAAGATTTAGTGAATATTGTGCTGGGATATGGAGTATTGGGGAAAGGGATATAGTGGATGTCTCTGAATTTGTTGGTGATGTGGAAGATGATGTTGTGATAGAAGAGGTAAAGGAGGGTGGATGCATGTGTGGTCCCGGTCTGGTTGGTGCAGAAGAAGCGGAAGTTGAAATCATAGAGGCTGTCCCAATGAGGAACCCAGAAGGGGTTGAAGAATCAGGCGATTCCGAATACTGGAACAATGAAATAGATGCATTTGAACCCTCAGTTGGCGAGGAAATATCCTCTGGAACGCAAATACTGGACAAGCTGGTGGCATTGGGCAAGATTGCCAAGTTCAACAGGTCTGAAGGATCTGATGATATGGACTGTGAGATAGTTCAACCAACACAAGCAATTTCCAAAAGGAAGAAGAAGGAACTGCCAATGAGAATCCAACCAACCAGAGATACTGGTAAAAGAAAACAAATTGTTAAGGAGGAATTGGTTTCTGCAAAGTCTGTCAAAAGGCCAAGGAGGTCCAAGTCAGGAAAAGAAATTCTGCAGGAAGTGGAATGTTCAGAGGAGTTTCTGAATAGGGAAGGCCTCACTGAGGTACTGGAGCTATTGAAGATGCAAGGTTGGGAGAACCTGTGTGCGTCTAAGGACTTCGTATGTCCTGAAGTGGTAGAAGACTTCTATAAAGACTTGAAGATGAGTAATGAACCTGTGCCTACCTTGGAGGTGAACTTCAGGGGGAATGAATTCACATTGTCTAGCATTGAGCTGGCAGATCTGCTGGGGTTAAAGCATGAAGGCTTTGACTACTTCTGCAAGTCTAGTGTCTGGCCAAAGGAAGTGGCTGATAAAAAGGAGTTGGTAGAGAAAATATGCAACCTGAAGACTGTTCAGAAGAAAACAGGTATAAGCACTCAGTGCATGGATCCGAATGTTAAGATCCTTCACAAAATTCTGGTGAGCAATTTTCTGCAAAGGGGAGTGAAGCCCTCATATGTGCAGCATCAAGATCTTCTGCTACTGGATAAGCTGCTGAACAGGGAGAAAATAAATCTGCCAAAGATGATAATTCATCAAATTGATCATCTCAAGAATCTGACCCAGATTGGGTATTCCAGAGTGATTAAAAGGGTCCTTCTGAAACACAACTTGTATGAAGTCAGTTCTGCAGTGGAAGAGCAGATTGTCAAGGAGTTTGACCCTGAAGTCTTTAGGAAGATGCATTTGGTCAAAGACGATGTGGAAGGATGGATCAAGGCTCCTGTTCAAGAACCCAAGCCAAAAGCCAAACCAGTTCTGCAGCAGATTGAAGAAGAGGATGAGGATGAGACTGAAGATTATAGCCATAAGAAGTGGAATCTTCTGGAGAAAGGGATTTTGGATATGAGAAGAGACCTGAGGGCTCTAACAGCAGAAGTCAGGGAAATGAAGGATGCAATGATCGAAGTGCAGGATGCACTTTTAGTTCTTGCTGAAAGGACATGAAGTTTTTCAGTTCCAGGGGTGATCTCTTTCTGACTATGAGAATGCTGAGATCAGTTCCAACTATAGGATTTCCCAATCCTTGTTTCCCAAACCTTCATATTTCCCTTTCTTTTTTAGTGATAAAACTTGTGTTCAAACTGCGTGTTATGACTATCGTTTTTATCCTTGAAGTGTTATGCTTGACATTATGAATTGCTCTGAATTACAAATACTTACTCATGTTTTTGACTCCTGTGCTTGTTGATTAACTCTTCTTTGATGATGTCAAAAGGGGGAAGGGTAGAAATATCAACTGAGGGGGAACTCAATCTGAGGTTCCTGAGTAGAAATGCCTGTGTAGGAATCTGTTTTGATAGGATGTTTATTAAGTTTCTGAGTGTGCAGGAACTTAGGGGGAATATGTTCCCAACGAGAATAAGTTCTCAATTGATGCGGGTGCATGTCTAACATCTATTAAGTACGGTTTTGGTATTTCTCTCTCAATGGGTTGTCATCATCAAAAAGGGGGAAATTGTTGAGGCATTGGCCTCACACGTTTTTGATGATTGACAAACCTGTTTAATGATTTGCTTGAGTTTCAGTTAGTCAGGAACTTACTGGAACAGTCGAGGACGTGATACTAGATTCAAGTACCTGTGAAAGTACCTGAGTAACCGAGAACCTGAGTAACGGTCAACGGTCAACGGAGCAGTTGAGGTCGAGTCAACAGAGAAGTTGAGGTCGGGTCAACGGAGCAGTTGAGGACATGAGTCAACTACGTGATGGAAAGATGGCACACCTCCATGGCACACCTCCACAACAGATCATGGGCTGACGGTTGGAAGCCATGATCTGTGGCAGTTCCTGACGGTTACCGCAAAAGCATATAAGAAGTCGGAAACTACCATTCAGGCGTGCGCGCATTCCTAGAATCTTTTGAGTGAGCTTTCCAGTGTGGGTGTACCCAGAGAGAATATCCAGCGAGCTGTGCGAGGTGATATTCGAGCTGATCGAGGAGTCCTTGATCATTGGAGGAAAGCTGAGGAAGTGCCAAGACTACGTGACGTCGACGAGACGATCAGGGAAGTAGTCAGATCTGCTTGTATAAGTCTTGGCGATTTATACTGAATAGGCAAAAGTTTTGTACCCATTGAGTGTACAGTTTAAATAGTAATAAAAGCTATTTAAGTTTATTCCGCTGCGTACTTAATTAGAGTAATTACCTGCATACTAAGTTAGGTTCCTAACAGTCCCGAACTTGGTTAAGTCTCTGACTATTTGAACTTAAGTCTTTGACTATCTAACCACGATCCTAACAATAAGTGACCACAATTGGGCCTCACTACCTCTCAAAATTGGGGGCTCAACTGAGCATCCCCAAGGTGTGCATATATAAATATACATGGATTAACTTTAGAAAATTTAAACTTCGACTTCTGAAAGTTCAGTACAATATATATAATTACCAAAATGTGTACTCACATAGACAAGGGGTCTTGCAGACTGTTTCTCAATGCCATCAACCGTCCCGATATGCTGTGATTTCATCTTTTTCCAATATGCAATGGTATGTGTCTCATGTTCATCAGGGGACATACTTGATCCCCAGTTTTGAAGCTACATTAAGACGCAATTATATTTCCTCAATGTAACTTCGATCAATCAGACATCGAGTGCATAAAAGACGCAACTACACAAATCAGAAAGATGGAGCCGTCCATCATAGCGAGAAATAGCAAGTGTTCCAACAATTAGTTAAACAACTTTAATTACCCACTGGTTTTACTCTACCTCTTTTAATATCATGATGAAATCCATAGCAGTTACAATTCCGATAAAGTGGCCTGCATCAAAATCCCAAAGAGGAGCCACAGAGATGCCCTGAAAATATTTATAGAAGAATCTTTTGAGTTCCTCAACTTCTTAGTTAGATATACATGAAGGATCTCTACAAGCAGGACAAAGATGAAAATCCGCGAAACAAAAAAAATTCCGAAAAAACAACAGTTAACCATGTGCAAAAGAGGTATTCGTCCGAGACGAAAACCAATGTCGCTCATAATCATATGTTGCAAAAAAGTAAATGTTGTATACTTTTGGAACATAGACTTTGAAACTTGCATAACTAGCACAACTGGCAGTATACCTCTCTTAGCCATGGTAGAAAATTTCCTATACTATTTCTCAAGTCCTTCATGATACGCATTAGTTTCAGAGAAGGAAAAGAAGCTGTATACTCAAATAGTTTACGCATGTGTTGCTTAATTGTCAACCTGATTAAATTGGTTTCATTCTTTTCCATTTATGTTAAACATCGAATAAAGCAATCAGCAGAGATGATAGCAGACCTGTTCATACAGAATGTTGAATGCTTGCTTCACAGGAAGATTAGCGTCCAAAGCAACAACCTGAACATGAAAAAAAAATTATCAATGAAAGTAATGAACTTCTCCGCCAATAAGCTCATGAGTGGAGCACATTATTCAAACCTTTCC
The DNA here is from genome assembly GCA_033675215.1 of Rhodiola kirilowii. Lineage (NCBI taxonomy): Eukaryota > Viridiplantae > Streptophyta > Magnoliopsida > Saxifragales > Crassulaceae > Rhodiola > Rhodiola kirilowii. The sequence goes on along the minus strand of CM066195.1, from coordinate 43,595,085 downwards.
AGAGTCTGGAAGTAAATCATATGCCATATGAGTAGACAAGTAAATTGATAACTGTCGTCGCGAAATTATTAACTCCTCATCCTCATCCACTGCCATTCTTGGAATCACCAATTCGGCCTCCCCCATCCTTTCAACAATACGACAGCTTGTAACGGTTCACCTGACAATTGATAACAATAACACTGAAACAAATATTTATATCAAAAAAGTTCCGACATAGTTTGCAGTAACTAGCTGAAACAATTCATCAACTAATTAAATTAACTGCACAATTAAAATTTTAACATATGAGGATCAAACAAACAATGTAGCAAAAGGTCAGATTTCTCACCAGATGATCAACTTGCAGAAACGAGTAAATGACTAAATCCAACCGATCGTCTACTCCTCTACTTCAACAATCGTCGGTCAACGAACAGGACTCCCCTAATCTACACTAAACTCGAAACTCACACAACAACTCCGCTGAACAAATCGAAAATTGCACAGCGCCTGCAACAATCTCGATCTAAACAACAATTCGAAAATGCGGGTTTTAGGACGGCAAAACAGTCAATCGGCGTGGATCGGCATGCGCGAGCGAATGCTCTGACGACGTTGAAGAGCGAGATTTTCTGGAGAGGGAAATCCGGAGGAGAGAAGTTGACAATTGGTATTTGTTTGTGGTTGGATCGTTGGTTCAATCAATCCAATTCCAGCAGCGAAAACAAAAGAGCAGAGAAAAAAAAATGGAAGAGAGAGAAAGAAGATAAGCATTATAATTGTGATGACGTGGAAATTGAAATCCTTTATGTTTATCTAGTTTATTTTATTAATAACTTATTAATGATATATGTACACTTAAATTGGAAAAAGATTTGACCTAAAGGTTAAATTAATTTTTAACAAAAAATGAACTAGTATTCTTTTCTACTTTATCCCTTATCTCATACGAGTAAAATTCAAGAAATACACGCGTGTGAACTCTGAATATTCATTTTTATGATGTCACATCTTGCTAATCCATCATAACTAATGTCAATAAACACTAGCTTGACAGAACAAGTCGTGTATTTAAAAATAGTTTATATTATAAATCAATTTTTATATAAACGGCATGCTAATGAAATTTAAATAAAAATGTCTATAACAAAAATAATTTATCCAAAGAATGACAAATTCCACTTTACATTTTGTAAAACAATATCTTAACGAATGTTGCATAAGACAATTTTCCAATTTTTATGCAGGGGTTAAGATCCATCGGAAAAAAAATGTAGGGGTTAAGATCCCGTGAATAGGGTAAATTACATGACAAATAAGAAATAATCTCATTTCTACATCCTAATATATTTATGGCTCAGATTAAATCAGATTTCTACCATAATTTGTATTTAATTAAAGATTAATTAGGAGCTTAATGGTAAATTAGGAATATAAAATATCAAAATCTTACCCAAAATCCCTAAACCCACTCCCGAAAATCTCTCAAAACGCTAATTGACGAACACATTCTCCAATTTGATTGCGAAATTATTCTCCAGAATGCTACGTATTATTCTCCAATTTGATTGCGAAATTATTCTTCAAAACATTCTCCAGCTTTATGTTCTTAGGGTTGAGATCTGGTGAATGTTACCAGTTTTAAACAGAATGCTACGTATTTTATCGAGAAAGCTACGAATTTTAACCAGAAAGCTACGTATCTTAACTAGAAAGCTACGTATTTTAAACTAGAAAGCTACATTTATTGATTTTCAGCAAATATAGCGTTCAAGTTTGGTTTGCAGAGAAGCACCCTAACGAACATATCCTGCAATTTCGAATTTTTATTCAACGAAAGATCAAAACTGTCATGTTATTCCCAAAACCTTAATTGAGTTAATGACTAATCGTAGCCGCGATCAAAAATAAGAGAAATACTTAAAATGAAAAAGTACAAAAAAAAATTGAGGTAGAAACAGAGTATTGTGTGTGAGACAGTAAATAGTTGAAATGAATGAGAAATTGGGTGTAAACACAGGGAAGAAAGAGGTGGTGGGCGGTGGCGACGATGAGAGGAAGGAGAAGAAGATGTTCACCAATGTCCGATGCTGAATTCAACACTTCTCCGGTGCGGCGTTCACCACTTCATCTTGCTGAATTTCAAGATTGCAGCAATAAGGATTTTCAACGCCAAAATTAGAATTACTAATATGCCCTTAATACCTTGTAAAACATTTATTTAGATTTAAATAAATATGATTTATTACGGCCATTGATAATGAGATCATAATGTTAATATTAATTCTCATTTCTCATAAAATCTAATACTTCTTATTTGATCTTAACTCTTTTTATGTATATTTAATATTTTCTCCTATTCATAGAGTTAATTTAAAAAAATGTGGACATTTTTATCATTTTATTAATTATATGTGTGTTTAGTATTTATATTATTTTCTTGATTTATAGTTTATATTTACTATAATTTAAAAAAATGACAAAGAGGAGTACAAACTACCACATATTGACAAATCACGGTCAGAACTATAGAAAATGACAATTAAGGGGCAATTTTAAAATCTTTTATTTGGCATATAATAATTAACTGGTATATAAAAATTAGGAAATCAATTGATTGTCATTTTCTATAGTTATGATATGATCGAGATTTGTCAATAAGTGATAGTTTCTCTTTATCATTTTCCCTAAAAAAAAATTTTAAGAGGAAAATAAAGTTTCATATTTAGTTTACCGTGAAAAATATTAACAAAATAAAAGGAACAATACAAACATGTCTTTATCGAACAAGGGTGCGACTACTGGTAGATTCCAACCTTGCATTCACAAGGTTGTGGGTTCAAGTCCCACCCATGCCATTTTTCTTCCACAATTTATGTGGATTTTCCTAGCGAATGACTCAAGTACAAATCGTGGATAGTACCCTTTGTGTGGTCTGTGCTTCAAATGGTCTATAAATAGATATGTTCCCTAGACATGATGTATATGTGATGTATTCATAGATATGTTCGATGTAAAACAACAATAAAAACGTATCTTTGGACTTTTTAATGAGAAAAGGCTTTCCCATCTATTTTCCATTACATTTTATTTTCATCATATTTTTCATGATCGAGAGGGTTAATATCTGTTAGCGACTCTTGATATCTAGTCCTTTGATGTACTAGTCCTTTGGTATCTTGTCTCTCTATATCTCATCCCATGTACTGTATATATAGACTGCTTAGCCTCTTATCAATATGAACATTCTATTTCTCTTTTTCTAACATGGTATTTAGAGCATACCATTTTTTTTCTTGATCTAATCTTTGTTGATTGATTTCATCTTGATGGTGATGTGCAGGGGCTCATCATTTGACCCTAGGGTCAAAATGCTCATAGGGTAACACTGACCCTATCCTTACCCTGCCCGGTCTTCTACCATATATGTACCCTGTCTTGTAAGCCTTAGGCAGAGTAAGGGTCATAGAAAAAAAATTATACTCTACCCTTCTACCCTATTATCCTACCATGTCCTACTCTATCTTACCTTACCATTTTCATATTATGATTTTTTTCTTTAAAATATACTTAAATTTGCACTACTTGACCCTACCTTAATCGACCCGACCCTACCCTACCCTAATTTATCCTAATATTACCCTGCACATGGGTACCCTACGAGTTTAGAAAAAGTGCTCTATCCTGTCTTTTCCCCTAATTTAAAATATGCCTCTTTTAGGTGAACATTGTAGTGCCTTGATGGTTGAGTTTCTTGTTAAGTTTCGGGTTCAATTCTCGGCAAGTGCACTTTGTTCCTTCGGTTACCACCATTTGCTTCTGTTTTGCCTACCCTTCTCATGTGCGCACAGGTGTGTCGTTTTGACTTTGATTGCGATAGTGGAGTTCTGAAGCTGCGAGATACATTGCTAAAGTCTGATCTGGAATTATGTCTCTTTGAGAAAACTTGTATACAAAATTACAATTTTAGTTCTGCAGCAAGAATATGACAAATCAGAGTTAGTTTGATCAATGTGAAATATAACTAAATGAAGGAACAATGCTGAAGGTTATAAAGATCTTGGAGGCTTTTCCAGCAATGCAGATAGATAAACTTCATCTTCAGACTTTGGCGAAATGACCCATTTATGTTTCTTGTAGCTGAACTGCAGAAACATGTACATATAATCATTTAAATCCTTCCTGCTACAGAAAAAACGGTCGATCCACAACAAGCCTCCGGGTCGCAAGACACGATCCCAATCATACAAAATGAAGTCCATCAGCTGCAGGTCAATCCAGCCGTCCATGAACCCAGTTGTGTGAATCAAATCCAGTGTGTTATCGAAGAATGGGAGACGCTGGTTCAGCGTGATGTATAAAGGTAATAAGCCTCTGAGAGCGATCATTTCGCTAAAAGGTGCCCCGAGGTTGAGAGAAGTTGATATGATTGTAACATTTTGTTCCCTCATTCTGGCAGCAAATGTCCCGGTCCCAACTCCAAAATCTAGTCCTACGCGTATCTCCCCAGGCTTTGTGTCGATAACGTCTTTAATGAGAAAATCAACGGTAAGCGAACTGTTTCCTACCCATTTGAGCTTTTCTTTCTCCATCTCAAAACAGCTTGTGCATTTCGTATACCCTCTTTTGGGATTTTTGCTTGACAAGCACTCGAAGTTCCTGCATGCGTAATTGCTCCATCTCACGTTTCTTCCATCAGGAATCCGCCATAAGGATTCGTTGATTGCATATGGCTTTTGGTACAGCTTCGAGGCCCTTGTCAAACATCTTCGGCGTGGCAAAGGATCGCAGCCATTAATCATAAGTTTCTGCGCCAAATTCCAATCATCGTTGCAATAAGCCCCAACGTCATAATCCATATACTCTTCCAATTCCTTCTTCATAAGAACGCACGTATGCCCAATTGTATTATAAATCCCATCACTCCCGTAAATATTTCTCTTCCCAACTCTGTTCCTTTTCGTAGTAATGTATTTCCTAATCTCCTCCACGATAAAATAATTTATAAGAGGATCCTCTTTCACTATCGAGTTCTTAGTTTCTTCTGCGTTCGGTAATCTTATTTGTCTGAGCGCAATGTGGGCACTGTAAAGAGGCCGAAGCACCTCGATTTCCAAAAAATTCTTGTGCTCCAGCATTGTAATATTCGCCGTTGACAAAACATCCTTGTTTTTCTCTATTTTATGAACCGCTGACTCGAGCTTCTCCTGCAGCTGATCTAACTTTTCTAGCACTTCCCCAAAACGTTCCGACAGTGCCATCATATCCAACCCATCATGTACGTGTGTTGGTCCATAAAAATGGCGACAAATGTCATCATGATGCAAGAAAAATCCGGCTGAATAAAATCTGAAGAGGCTCATTAGGCTTACTGCGATGACTAGGAATCCTAACACCACTTGTAGCCAAGCCAGAAGTCTACCCGGTCTACATTTTCTGGAGCACAAACACACCATTTTCGACTTACTTTTCCTCTCAGATTCCTCGTCTAACCACCAGCGTTGTCTCTCGCTCTACTTTATAAGTTTGCATCAACCTGATCAAGATAAGAATTAACTTCATACATAAACTAAATAAAGTCTTTAAACAGCTAGTACAGAAATTCTCCTGCGGCAAACCATAAGCCTAATATCTCGAGACAAACTTGATTCCCATTTGGCCAACATTATTATCATCACTTTCAAAATTGCTAGTATACTTGATCTATGACTCTAATTCCTTGTTGCTTCGATCGAAATCAATCATATGCTTGATTTGATCACTCTCACTTTCTCCGAGAATTAAGAGCAACCTAAATGTAAAGTTCTCAATTTGGTCATTTAAGAATCAGCACCTCCACAATTGACCAAAAATATACCAAAAAATTTAAAATATAAACAACCAATGAGATGAATATATCAGGAAATAATTTAAAGCTACAATATATTAACACTACCACAAATGCTCACATCTACAAGCTAAGCTCGATTTCATCACTCTCACTTCCTCCTAAAGTTAGGATCAAATTAGGTGCCAGGTTCTCAATTTGACAATTTAAGATTCAGCAGCACCTCCACAATAAAAATCAGCCATATATATATATATATATATATATATATATATATATATATATATATAAATATTAAAAAACAACAAATGAGATGATCCTGGAAAATGAACCTGATGAACCAATAAAACACAGAATGGCTCTTTCTCGAAATTCTGGAATCTGAAGTTTCTTCTCCAGCTAAACATTTGAAGCTCGTGAGAAGAATTTGTGGAGTGGAGATACGGTTGCTTAAAGTTGTAACCTTTATGGAACTTTTGAGCTGTGATTGTGTAAATCTGAAACTGTTTGACTATTGGCGTTGGCGCAGGAGGAGCTGCAAGTAGCAATTAACAACTCGAGCTCCGATCCAGATAATGAATTGAAAATTTTAGCATGGGTTGAAAACTCCATTGTGCAGGCAACAACGCGTTGACCGATTGGAACAACCTGCGTGACCTTACGACCGTTAAAGTCGCAACAAGCAAGCCCAAGCCCCATTTTTATGTTTTCATTCAGACCTCTAAAGTTATGTTTAATGATACAGTACACCCCTCATGTTTCTTTCGACATACAATACAATAAATTTTAGCCAGTACATAGCCTAATCATAATCACCATTCACCTATCAACCGCAATCGTGGATCGAAATCAGTAGACTAGAGACTAACCAGATTTTCGAGTTAAAGTGAGGCTGAGCATAAATGGCGGCTCAGAGTTGCTTGCATCACTTGAAATTGGTTGCGCAATTCTCCGGCGACGGCGGAGAGGGATCCCGGCGTCCTTCGGAACAATTCGCGCCGTTAGCTTCGGCGTTTCGGCGGAGGCTGTTGGTGGGAGTAGGGACGGCGTCCTTGGTGGCGCTCGGAGCTGATTTTTGTGGATGTACGAGTTTTTTACTCGGTTTGGCGCCGGAGGCAGGTCGAAGTCTGAAGCTGGATGTGCTTTATCCGATTGGAGGGTACAGACGGTGCGTCGACGCAACCGACGGCTTTGGTATTTATCAAATTTATATTTTTATTCATATTAAATTTATCACAATCATCTATTTCCTATTTATTTTGATTTATAGAAAAAATACTTTTTGTAATTTTTTTTTTCAGAATAATATTTTGTGAAATGCAGAGTTTGTGTATCCTGCAAAATGGGTGGGAGACCAGACATTGTTGTACAGGGCAGTTGGCAGAGCAGAGATGGAGAGGTCTCTAGATCCTCCTTCAATAAGCGACCCATTGCTTAGAAACAGGAGGCGGAGAAATCTGAATGAGCCGGTGGTGGCGTTTGGTCCGCCAGGGTCGACCGGCGAGCTCAATGTCAGTGTCATTGTATCCCCTGTTCCGCTTGATTTCTCGTAAGTTATCTGGTATTTCAGGATTAGCATCTAACAGTACGTAAAGATCACGGTAAGAGGGGGTTTGACCATTACTATTCCGCCGCAGAATCGAAGCATTCGGAGGTCCCAGGGAAGTGGGTGAAGCTATAGTTCGGACCATTACAGGCAAACGAGCTGGAGTGACAGGAACTTTAATAGAATCAACCCTGCGAGAAGATGCAATGAACTATGTGAAATATTACCTGCTGGAGTTCAAAGTAGAGAGTTCGACATTCAGGCGACACAATGTGGCTGTCTGCTGTGTTCGACAAGGGAAACTATTCACTCTGAATGCACAAGCACCAGAGTCTGCTTGGCTGGATGTGAGAAGAGACCTGTATAGCATTGCCAATTCATTCTCCCTCACAACTTGAGGAACTGAAATATACAGAAACTGAATTCGGATCTTGCATTTCTTCCTGCAAAATTGGAAGCTATCATTTTGTTGAAAACAGCGGCATAGAAGATTGAATTTTAAAACAACACAACTTCCTCAAAGCATAATTAATCATTTCATGGGCCGTAGGAATGTTGCAAGTTAAGATTGCATGATTGTTAAGTGCATTCATTTCAAGTGCCTCAGAGGCACATTCGGCTTCTTTAGTTGACGATATGTAGGAAAAGCGAGGTCAAGAGAATGTTCAAGGGCATGCCACACGCTGCCTGTGTTTGGTCACATTCTCCAGGTTATCGGCAACCATTTTAGTTAAATTGACGTCTTCGGGTCCAATATAAGAGCTGAATCTGCAAAAATACACAGCCAACAAACATAAGAGCTGAATCTGCAAAAATACACAGCCAACAAACGAGTTTGATAAACTGTGGGAGGTAAAATGGAGGACTTTCAGTGAACTGCATTTCAAGTAACGCTCTTGACCTGAAGATAAATCTTTGATAGTTTTGTTTTCTGAGAAAATGTGCTGACGTCATTAAAAGATGAAAACATATTTGTCACAGTTTAGTAAGCATATTTCTGAGGGTCCATTTACTGCCGACGAAAAGAAAGTGCATGGCATGAAAAGAATGAGCTGAGTCAAAGAAGTGTTATTTATATCCACGAGTCCTGTCGTTATTCATACCCATAACCATAAGTGCTTGCTTCGAATGTCAACATCAACAACATTAATTAACTCTTTAGAACATAAACTATAATAACCTATTAGACCAGTTATTAATGATGACACCATGGAACTAATTCAAAAAAATTAGAGACTCGAGTTTTAATATGCGAACCCATCACTTACTTTGGATCAAGAACCAGCTTCTGAATTTCTTTAATAGCACAGCTTGCAGCATATAGAGATATCTTACCCACCTGCAAGGGGTATCATCTGGTAAGTCAACATGTGTCGATGAATGTATATGTGAAGTAGCAATAACAGGAAAACGGAACTTAGAGAAATATTAATGTGCTTTCAGATGAAAAAATGAAAGCTAAATCGGATGAGGCGCACTGAAACAGATAGAGCAGATGCTACACATACCTCTAACATTTTCGACTTCGCTTCATGATCATCCGGAAGGCAGCGAATTTCCTCAGCCATTTTCGCAGCTTCTCCCAAGCTTTCCGGGGAGAGAAAATCAAGAGATAACTGAACTGTCGACTGAAGGGAACATCATAAAACCAGTTAGTTTACATGGACTATGGAGTGAACATGGCTCAAACAACAACCATCACACTGTTATGGATTGCTGTTGATACCATTCTGTATTTACAGTACATGTGCTAGACTGCTACAAGCGTTACACATGTAAATTATTTGCAACATCCACTCAACATAAGCATTACAAACAGCCACTGCGCCTGCTAATATAACATTTAAATGACTACTCTTATTCAGGCAAAACATTTGCGGGGCATAGCAGAGGCTATTAGTAGAAAAACAAAATAGCTAGCAAATATGCAAAACCCATTTCATGATGAACGTAGGTACACTGCATTAAGTGCTTCACAAGTTCAACCTAATGAACTGAAATGTTTGTTTCGACCATTGCGTCAATTTGAGTAATGACTTATTAGCAGTACTCACCTGTACATTCCTTAATTGGAACGGGCATCCTGCAGGAATAAATACAGCTTGCCCGATATGCTGCTCAAATGACCAAGGTTCAACTCCTGCAATATATAAAAAGTCAAACATTGACATGAGTTGTATGTGCAATAAAGACCCAACTGAATAAAAAATGCAAGGCAGCTGAATGGAGAAGTGCGATAATCATGCTAATATCACTCATTTTTGCACTGAGACTCAATTGGATTGTCGCCATGCTGAAAATAAATAATAAACAAAAAACCACTAGTCATCTTCTAGGTCCCAACTCTATCATTTCAGGAATATTGACAGACTGAAGGAACTAGTAAAGCTAAGCTATCACTACAGAACTATATGATATGCGTAAAATGCGAACGAAAAGGCAGTTGGTGGTGCTATTCAAACAAACTCAATTACATTTACAGACAGAAGGAACTAGTAAAGCTAAGCTATCATCACATGATTGTATGATATCTTTAAAATACTAACGAACATGCAGTTGGTTGTGCTATTCAAACAAACTCATTTATGCTTACCAAATTGTTCCTTCAGTAATCTTTTATGCTGCTCATTCAAATATACCTCTTCACCATAGAGAGGATTCACCTGACCGATATCACAATCCAAATTACAAATGCAATATATTTATAACCACATTGAGTGAAAGCAAAGGCGAGGAGTAGTACATAGTCAACTTCTTCTGCAACTTTGAAGTTCATTTTTAAGAACTCGTGCAACTTTTGTACATCCTGACGACGGAAGATGTCCCAAACAGCTCCTGGACCCGTCCATTTTAGATCTCCATTGCAAACTCCTGAAAGTTCTGGATCGTTACTGTCATCATTGCTAGGACATGGAATCATTTGCTGTTCTCTCAAAGTCTCGTCCTTAATGTCTCCGGTATTTGCATACATCAAACTGTTTGGGTTTCCATCATTTGACGGTGCAAGAGGACATTCCTCGATGGATGTTGTTGTTTTAGGAGTTTCAGAATACTCATTAGCATCGGAAATCTTTGAGATTTCCGATCGCAAGGCACATTGTTTCACGTTAGAGTGAACCAATATGAACACCTACACATAAAAAATGCTCATCCAATCAATTCAATCTACAAAATACAGTGTACTTCTGATAATGGTAACTTTAGTGGGAAATTAAATAAATTAGATACATGTTGCACGTGCTCAAGTGAAAACCACGGTACCACACAATTCACAAAATACAAGATGGGAGCATAAAACAACAGGTAAACAAAGTTGAAAATAAGGAATAGGAGATTATTTTACCTTGTCATTTATGCTGAAACTGAGTTTTGTTACAGAATCACCTTCGGCAAGTTTCTCATTTGCGCCGTATGATATTAGAACCTTAAACCCGGCATCATTTTGTAGGGAATACTGTGGCAATTTTGCAGTTACATTAAGAAGTCCCCATTTAGGATGGATATACTCGAGAAAAGGTAATCTGCTGATGATCTCTGGGTTCTGGTATGATAAAAACTCTTCAAAGATACTAGGCGCAATGCCGACTATCCACTTCATAATCTGCGGCTTGCCATTTTCTTGAATCATTCCTTCAGAGTATCCCTTGATGAACTGATCAACTTCAATTTCAACCTGCCATTGTCCCAACACAACAATAAGATTGCTTTAAAGGCAAAGGAACATTAAATAAAACAAGATTATGGTAATCAAGCATGCGTGCGAGTATCTTTCTGTTCTCTCTCTCTCTCTCTCTTGTAACTTCTTTATCGAACACATTGTATGTCAGAGGAAAAAGGAATTGCAGCAGAAGATTAAAAATATTCTAAGAGTTAAAAGTACTTTAGTCAGTATAATTTGCCATCATCACAGTTCTTAACTCTTGCAACATACCTTAGACCCGTCCCAGCAATCAATGGCCTTCACTTGCATGTTCTCATCTAATTTTTCGTTGGTCATCTCAAGGATATATCTGCAGATATTCACAGGATCCCAGCCTGAGATGGAGTTATTGCAAGCCTGTTTAATTATTACCGGATGACCCCTGAGCCAATACTTCCTAAATATATTAATCCCCATAGTCTCTGTATCTTCAAAAGAAGGTGAATATAAGAAATTGTCATCGCTATCTTCTCTTGTTGCAGCTTTTAAATATGCAGGGTCACTTGCTTCTTTGTTGTCGAGATTATCAACATCTATAACCTTACACCCAGTAACAATTTCCTCAGCATTCTTAACCAACTTCGCAACCCAGTTCATCTTGAATGTCCGGCATAGAACTAAAGATGGGACCCCAGAGCACTCCCTTAGGGGGCATGGAATACTGCCATCACAGTTTGCTTTCCATTTATGGAATTTACCAACAAATATGTTAGTTTTTATAGGGGGCTCTGCCATGCCTTCTCTATCCTGTCTCACGGCTGATGCTTTACGGAGATCTTTACAACAATTAAGGCATAAATCATATGAGCAGTTTTCACAATCCCGGTAGTAGTCGATAATAGGTGTCCTACAGAAATTGCTGTAAAAAAGAACCCAATACATCAAAAATTTCAGTATTCAGTTCATGATACCACTGACAAGCATATATATGTAGCTGAATGATAGTGATTATAATTAAGCCCTTTCATTTGGAGATCTTTTGTATACCATGGGACCAGAATTTATGAAACAATTTACATTAAATGTATCAGCTTTTTACGAGCCTATAGTGGGTCTCCGGTTCAACCAAACCAGAGTTGGTATCCAGTCTCTCCATCAGGTTTTCGTAACTGTAAACTGTATAGCACTCAATTGACGTAAATCTCTTAGCTCTCTATATTTATACCAATACTACAGAACACAGTCACACCAAGTGAACGACATAAAACCAAAAATTACCAGCACATCTGCTCATCGGCACTCAACTTCGTCCTTGCAAGATTTACATCAGTTTCTGAGGTGGGAAAAAGGAGACGCAGTAAACAAGTCAAACTCAAATGGCTAATCAAGTATTTATTCAGCCTACATGAAAAGTTGACGGCTGGAAGCAACTGGAGAAATAATAGCATCGTACCATAAAGCCTTTTCTCCAGATCTACTTCATAAGTCTGCTGGTTATGAATCTTCTTAATTACTGGAAGTACAGAAGACAGCAAACTATAGAGGTATTCCAGTTTTTCTTGGGCCGGTATCTTGCAAATCCGTGCCTGTGGCAGAGACCATATGATCTTTAAATTTCCAACTATGTTTCCTATTTTCCACATGCCATTGAAGATCATAATACATGATAAATCAATGAATTTATCTTTAGTACCTTTATAAATCTCTCTGTGCGTCTGCACGTGTCACATACACAAGAACCACGGCAAGCTGGACAAGCTTTCTGAATTTCTTTAAGGGGGATGTCTGAATACCTTCATTATGAAATCCAGTCACTTTACATTACTAGGAACATAAATGATGATGACAGTATACCAGGAAATGAAACTCACCATGTAGAGATGCAACTACCACAGTAACCTCTCCTATTGCATCTGAGGCACCACAGTATTTTATCATTTCTTTGGCACTGATGGCAAGGTTGCTCATCAATTTCTTCAGAGGATTCCGTGCTGCCATCAGAATATTCCTGTAACACAAAGAAATTCGCTGATTAACTCATTTGACGCAAAACCAACCTGGGGAAAACAGAAGAAAAGATGAAAATTTTGTGTATGATCTAGCGACAAGCAGTGGTAACAAAGACAAGCATTTATCAAGAACAACGTCGTAATGCATAAGATCGTGGATGATGGCACCATCTAATACTTTTTATATCTAGTGAACATTCTCATCCTCTAGAGCTCTCAAGATCCTTATAGCAGGAAGTTGGCATTAAGTAGTAATTAAAATCATTAAGTTTCTTTTGAGGGGGTAAAAGGATGATGTCAACGAAGTACAACAAGCATCAGGATAAGAGCACTCAATAAAAACTAGCAAAAGGCACATAAATAAAATATAAATGAAAATCACATACCTCCATCCCATCTGAATCGTTGTTATTTCTTGACTTGTTCGTATGTTCGTCCATGGCAACGCGAGACAGGTCACCATAAGAAGGCATTTGATTATCTGCAGACTTTGAAAACTCTGCTTCATTATCCCCCCTTAGAGAATCTCTAAAACTCCCTCCAGGAGATGATTCAGGTGAATAAGAAGTTTCTCTGTTCTGTATTTTCCCTTTGAAATTTTTCTTTGGACGAGACAACGCATATTCTTCAAGTGTTTCATCTTCATTTGCCTCATCCATGTCATCATTTCTGTTATCCAGGTAAACATCACTTTCATGCACTTTTCTTCTCTTTCCTTTCTTTAGACTAGCTCTAAGTGCAGAATTTGCAGCCCTCTTCTTAGCTTGAATATAGTGTTTCTCGCACACAGTTTTGTCCGGCATCGACATTGCAGTACATCGCCATTGTTTCCCATCAGATCTCTTACAACGCAAGTCGTCAGGAATCCCCACTCCGCCATCTCCATTCCCAGATGATGAATAATTATTATCCATCACAACCTTAATCTAGCACACTAAACAAACACACCTGCAGTCCGCCCAACACACATTACACACTTGCCACTCTTCTCACCACCATTAGAAAAAGAAAATTCCTAATTGATCAAACACATATATTCAACATATTTTTCATCTACAAATATTCAGATGATTCAGGAAAGAAACGTAAATAGAATCAATCAGCCAACCATAAAAATTGGAGGCCGATCATCATCCGGAAACTCAACTCAATTCATAAACAGCAGCCAGACTCAACCACAAAAATAATCCACAGTACTAATCACTCCAAAACAAACACAAAAATCAGTGGTGACAAGCTCTTAATCCTAGCTAAATTCACACATAAAACTATAACCAAAATTAAAAACACGGAACTGAAGCGCACCTCGACTTAGGGTTTGCTCGACCACTCCGCCGCGTCAGTCCGCAGTCGAAACTCAACTTGTCACGAGCCGCGACTGTGCCGATTGTACAGCGTTGATGGACTCTCCCCCACTCTGTGATTCAACAATTTTATTAATTTTCTGTGTAAATTGATATTTCCCTGACACAAAATACTTCCTCCAGATCAAATATACCTTTTCACATACAGTGATACAGCTTTATTTAGTTTCCTTGTTTAAATTAATGTTGACACTCCACGAAACACTTCCTCCAATTTTTATTTATATATACAATTCTGTTAAGGAAAATAAAAAAGAGGGGTACAAATTTAGGGGCTGTTTGATTGAGCTTAAATTTATGTTATGTTAATTTAATTTATGTTATGTTATGTTAATTTATGTTAATTTATGTTATGTTATGTTAATTTATGTTAATTTATGTTATGTTATGTTAATTTATGTTAATTTATGTTAATTTATGTTAATTTATGTTATGTTAATTTATTTTATTTTATTTTAGTTTATACCAACCTAACATTACATTATCATCATACCATCATCATGTCATCACCATCATCATGATCATCATGTCATCACCATCATCATCATGTCATCACCATCAACATCATCACCATCAACATCATCATCATCATCATCATCATCATCATCATGTCAATATGGTGATCATCATGATGATGAATAGTAATGAATAGTAATATGGTGAATAGTAATATGATGAATAGTAATATGATGATCATGAATATGGTGAATAGTAATATGGTGATCATGATGGTGATGAATAGTAATATGATGAATAGTAATATGATGAATAGTAATATGATGATCATGAATATGGTGAATAGTAATATAGTGATCATGATGGTGATGAATAGTAATATGATGAATAGTAATATGGTGAATAGTAATATGGTGATCATGAATATGGTGAATAGTAATATGGTGATCATGATGGTGATGAATAGTAATATGATGAATAGTAATATGGTGAATAGTAATATGATGATCATGAATATGGTGAATAGTAATATGGTGATCATGATGGTGATGAATAGTAATACGATGAATAGTAATATGATGATCATGAATATGGTGAATAGTAATATGGTGATCATGATGGTGATGAATAGTAATATGATAAATAGTAATATGCTGATGATGATGGTGACACGATCATCATCACATTACTATTCACCATCATTATCATATTACTATTCACCATCATCATCATATTACTATTCATCATCATCATATTACTATTCACCATCATCATCATATTACTATTTACCATCATCATCATATTACTATTCATCATCATCATATTACTATTCACCATCATCATCACATTACTATTCACCATCATCATCATATTACTATTCATCATCATATTACTATTCACCATCATCATCATATTACTATTCACCATCATCATCACATGATGATGATGATGATGATGACATGATGATGATGGTGGTGGTAATATGATGATGATATGCTGATGGTGGTAATTTATGTTATGTTAATTTATGTTATGTTATGTTATGTTAATTTATGTTAATTTATGTTAATTTATGTTATGTTATGTTAATTTATGTTAATTTATGTTATGTTATGTTAATTTATGTTAATTTATGTTATGTGGTGTTAAAATGGTTTATATAATACAAATTTAAAGCCAACAAAACAGGGCCTTATTGACAAATCATTATTTAAAATGAAAGACATTTCAAAATTAAATACATTTCAAAACATTTTAATTCATTTAAAAAATTTAAAATGAAATATCACTCCATGTTAACTAAACGAATGAATTTAAAAAAAATTGCCTTTAATTGTGAAACTAATAATTAAAATATTTTAAAATTAATCTTAATTATCAACTTTTATAGTTTCAAACCATAATTTTATAGATTTTTATACCACTCTTTGTCATTTTCCTTCTATTAATTTTCTTCTTTCCATTGATATTGACATGACACAAAAAAAAATACTTCCTTCAGATCGATCAGTGCCCTAGTAAAAGAACGACGTCGTTGCGATCAAACGGCATCGTTCATCGATCTGGCGAGTGGCGGAAACAAGGATTCCCTGGCGAAAGCGAGTATGCCTAAGACTAAGCATTAAATATAAATAAATATAAATAAATTCAGATTTTGGGGTGAATTTCGTCATAATCCTCTGCGGCGAGATCTGAATCGGAGGAGATCGAAACGGAAAGAAGAACGGAGCAAAACGGAATGGCGATGGCGCGAGCGAGCTCGTCTCTCTCGTATCCGGATAAGTTCTACGCGGCGGCTGCGTATGCCGGAATTGATGGATCAGCCTCACCGACCGATGGACTCAGCTCCAAGTTTTCCAACGATGTTGCTCTTATTCTGTACGCTTTGTATCAACAGGTTGTTCGCATTCCGATCAGTGTTTCATATTGTTTCATTTCCGTAGCTGCATTAATTTTCGGGGATTTAAGCTCTTTTTTTTGTAGTTGATGAGTTTTAAAATCATTTTGTTATCTGTTTATTAAGGTGTGCATGTGTGTTGAGGATGGATGTGGTTTTGTGGAAATGTTAGTCGTGATTTACTTCTGGATTGATTGTGGTAATGTTTGTTGAGAAGACTCTAAGAAATGTGCTGATTGGGAAATTTATAGAGCCAAAGTGTGACTTTCAGTATGCTGTTTCAAGATCTATATAATTTAGCTTACCTACTCCGTCAAGGTTCTTAGACCTTTCGTCAATTCAGTCTTGTAATGGTGCTCACTACAGCAATTGATAGCTTTTGAAAGAACACTTTCATTCCCTGTGTAAGCTTGTACGTGTTCCTCCCCTCTGATAGTTCATTTTCTGTTGTGATTTCAGGCCAAAATTGGGCCATGCAATACACCAAAACCTCGAGCTTGGAATCCAGTAGAACATAGTAAATGGTCAAGGTTTGTTTGTTTTTATGTCTATGTATACAACTTATTGACTAAATGCATTTTTAGTTTCAAGTCTTTCCAAACAGTTTCCCAGATCAAAGAAACATTCTTCAATGAAGCTCCATCATCTTGCATTGTTGTTTGTCGTAATATTTACATGAAGATGTTTCATCTATTGACAGTTGGAATGAACTTGGAAAAATGGCCCCCACCGAAGCAATGCGCCTCTTTGTGAAAATATTGGAGGTGAATCAAAAGTATTTTAATGTTATCCTTTAGTTTTTTTGTCGGCAATTCAGTCATTTAAGGACTACATACTAATTCGTGCAGGAGGAAGTTCCAGGGTGGTACTCGAGAACAACTGATACTGATGCAAGCCCTGATAATGATGTGCAAGTGAACGTGAGTTCATTAAAAATTTATGCATTAGTGAATCAGTACTTAAGGTTCTTAAGTTAGCCTCCAAAAAAAGATTAGCCACGTTGTTTCTGAAAAGTTCTCATGCATCAATCGTCCTCCTTCGTGTTTACATGCACTAGAACAAGTATCCAGATTCTTCAGAGATCAGAATTACACTTGAGTAATGCAGCTATAACACAATAATATAAGTTGACTGTTGACTGGTAAACTGATATCGTTTTCTCGAAGTCCCTAAGCACCACTAATGTAGTGGAAAACTGTATTGTTGCTGTGTGCCTTCATAGAATTTAGTTTTCTGCAATATATAAAATTAGTTCTGAGTTTGAACGTTGAACCTACTCATACAAATTTTCTGAGGTATAGAACTCCACAGAATACTTTTACTAGTGTACTATGGTTCAATACGTCTTGCTGGCATACACCCACACACCACCTTTAGGATCATATGTATAATTTGACAGGTTTGCTGCTACAGTGTAATTTTGTAATCATTATTTCTGACTCATTTCTATTTGCATCATTCATCTTAATCCCATGGGCTCAGCAGAAAAAGTGAATCGCTATGTTATTACAAGTTAAATGTCAACTAATCTAGCAGTAGAGTAATGTAGTTCATTTCCTTCAGAGTAATGTAATTCAGTTGCATGAGTTTGTCTTTTTATATTGTCTAGTCTAAAGTACGTCTTCTTGCTTTGATCATAGCATAATTCAATTACTGAACCTGGTGCTGAGAATGGGAATGGTATTCCCGAGACAAAGGCTGTTTCCAGTGAATATGGTAATCAATTAGAAACACAGGATAAAGATGTGGTGTCAGAGGGTCTTGGTTCAGTCGGTGCCTATGATCAATGGATTACTCCGTCAATATCTGGACCACGCCCTAGAAGTCGGTATGAGGTTTAGTCACTCCCACTATACATTCATAATTACATAACCACCTTTTTCTTTTTGCTGAGTCATCTTCGTTTTCTTTTTTACCATGTAAAATTAGCATGGAGCAGCAGTTGTTCAAGACAAAATGTATATATTTGGCGGGAATCATAATGGCCGCTACTTAAATGATCTTCAGGTTTGCCTTTTTTATATATATATATTGAACTTGTTGCTTTACATTTGCGTAAAAATAAACTAAATTCATTTGTATTGAATGAATTTCTGAGGTAATTTCTTTTGCTCGTGTTGCACTTGCAAATTTATGTACAATAGTCAAACTTTTGCTAGTCAGGGGACTAAATATGTAGCCACATTATTGGAACTAAAATGAAATATGTAAACTAATGGTTATTTAAGCAGACTCATCTGATGACATGACTATCACGACGTCTTTTAATATATACATAAATAGTGTAGTAGTTGAAGCCACACATTAAACATGCAGGTTCTTGATTTGAGAAGTTGGACATGGTCTAAGGTAGAAGTTAAGAGTACAGTTGACTCGTCAGATCCATCATCATCCCCAGCACCAGTACCTCCGTGTGCTGGTCACTCCTTGGTCAGGTTCTTTTTCATAAGCTTGCATATACTTTGTGCTGCCCGCCTGCCAGTGCCTAATCTAACATCCATATATTAGTCCATCATCTAATAATATGTTTTCTTTATAGATTCATTGGGAAAATAAGCTGCTTTCAGTTGCTGGACACACTAAAGATCCCTCTGAATCTATTCAAGGTGTGTAATCCATTTTATGATAAGCATATTTAAGACTGAGAAACCTTCTGCAAGTATTAGGCTTAGAACTCATTGAAACATCATGATGCTGGAGGATAGTCATTGAAACGTCATGATTTAAGGTAGAACATACTAGGGAAAAAAGTAGAACATACTAGAAAGTACTGATTGAAACATCTGACACTATGGAAGATTCATCTCATATAAAACTTGCAGACTCTCTTGTAGTAACTGAATTTGTACCGTAGGGTCGGACTTTAATATCCAGGCCGAGATGTATAACATCAACAGATATTTCCATGAAAGAAACTCACTGATGAAATATTGTTCCATGAAAGGTTGTTGACTTTTATGTTCCCCTAATAGTTACTTGGTGTATAGAGATGCTTTCTGCAACTAAGGCAGAGATCATCTCTCAGTGCTTTAAGATATATGCTTACACAAATTTCCCTATAGCATTTTTGGTGCCCAAAGATAAAACTAAAGTAGTGTTAGGCGTCAAATGTTACTATGGTTTATCATTTGTTCCGTCTTTTATCTTTTCAGTAAAGGTGTTTGATCTTCAAACCTTGACATGGTCAACCCTGAAGACATATGGGAAGGCACCGGTATTATTGTTTTTCCTTCTCTCTTTTTTGATGATCTTGGCTGTTTATATGCACTTGTCAGCAAGAACATATCAAGCCAAACAATAACTTTTGAGTTTATAGATAGAATGTTGCATTGGTGTTTTGTGAGTTAGGTAGCAGCTGGCTCATTTTAGTTTTGTCCAGGTTTGTTTGTCTGGGTTGGGGCCATCTTGTTTTTGCTGCAGCTTGTGCTTAGTTGTGTGTTCCAGTTTTGGTTAGTCATTAGTGTTCTTCCACAGTCCTTTTTTAATGAATTCACATTTTCTTCAGACAAAAAAAAACATATCAAGCCATTAAGAACCACTATATACTGCTTTCCATTTCCTGTATTCTGCACCTTTAATATATACATCTCTAGGTTCTCTAGCATTTACTCATTGTTCATGCAATAACATAGTCCTGTAGTCGAGTTTTTGGGGACTTCTCTGGTCAGTCCTTAACTGGGACTCAGTTTGTTTTCTGACCATCGGTCTCCTATATAAGACACCTAGTTTTTCTATCTGAAGAACTAATAATGATATATACACTGGCATAGTGGATTACTAACCTGTCATGTAAGCTAGTATGCGTATATATGCTGCCAGCTTCTTTGCTTGATCTATGGACAACTGCTTTAACGATGATATTTGTCATGTCTTAAATGCAATAGGTTTCTCGTGGAGGTCAATCTGTGACACTGGTTGGTACAACCTTGGTAATTTTTGGCGGGGAAGATGCAAAGAGAACATTATTGAATGATCTCCACATTCTTGATTTAGAAACAATGACTTGGGACGACATGGAAGCAATGTAAGATGACTTTATTAATTTTCGGTACTGGATAGCAACCAACACAGCTATTGCTGCACCCTCCATTTCCTATATTTACTAAATTTAAACATGTTTTTTTAAAGTACATATCTTACTTTCATGTGGAATATATTAATTTGTTTATGGAAGGTGTGGATGCTATCTCAGCTAATTATTTTTAATTTGGTATTAAAAAGCATTTCAGAGCCATGTTTAGCGGACTATGTGATCTTACATGCTATTTTTTATTGTTCCATAGTGGTGTCCCTCCTTCTCCAAGATCTGGTCATGCTGCTGCTGTACATGCTGAGCGTTACCTTCTTATCTTTGGTGGTGGCTCACATGCTACTTGTTTTAATGATCTCCATGTGCTTGACTTGCAAAGTGTAAGAATAATAATCTTATTCAGAATTATGCATACAGAAAATTGAGTTATTTATCATTAAATTATATAACATGCTTATTACATGATCGCATTTATCTAATTCTTAGATGGAGTGGTCAAGACCCAAACAACAAGGAGAGATTCCTACTCCCAGGGCTGGGCATGCAGGAGTCACAATAGGAGAAAACTGGTTTATTGCTGGTGGTGGTAACAACACGAGTGGTGAGCTTTCTTATGTTTACCGGCCTTTCTTTCAGAATGGCCTCGCCAGTTGTGTTCCCAGTGCTGTTTTTGTACTTTTCTTAAGATATTTGTACTTGCATCACAGGAATTTCGGAAACAGTTGTCTTAAATATGTCAACACTAGTTTGGTCAGTCGTGACCAATGTTCAAGGACGTGTTCCAGTTGCCAGTGAGGTATTGTTTTGATAAATGAGACTTATGACTTGAAAATGATACAATTGGTTTAACCTGTTTCATGTATACTTGATTATAATGTTTAAATAACTTGTAGGTTTTGGTTGAACTTTTCAAACATATCAAAGAAGCTTAAAATGCTTCTTTTTTCTGGTGGGGCTTACTTACCTGCCAAAAGTGGACGTTACGATTTTCTGAGAATTGTTGAAAAGGAATGTCAAAATGCCACTGTGTAAACCTGAAAAGTAGCTATTCTGATGTCATTCCAGTAGATGCATGTATATAGTAGTAGTTAATAACAGCATCTAGTAGTCTCCCTCTCCTGTAAGTATGAATATATCATCTTGTGTCATAGAATGGTAACATCTTACTCGAGTGAAACAGAAAACTGGTTTATGGTGGAAACTGGAAAGCAGAAACCTGAAAAACTGCAACACAATAAAAATGTTCATGGTTGATGTTTGTAGATTCTGCCTTTGAAATACTAAAGTCTGAACCATCCATTAGCTAAGATATATTATAAATACTCCTTGCATCATATTTTTTGTCACCAGAATTCAGATATTCAATGGACTTCTTCTAATTCGTGAACTGCTTGGTTCAGGGCTTGAGCCTGGTAGTGAGCTCCTATAATGGTGAGGAGATACTGGTAGCTTTTGGGGGATACAACGGACGTTACAGCAATGAGGTTCAGCGCAATCCAAGTAGCTGTCTCAGCATGCCCAAACCCTTATTTTCCTGACTTTCAACTGTTTTCTTGCTTTTAGGTCCATCTCTTAAAGACAAGCCTGAAGTCTACCATGCCATCAAAAGTGATAGAGGGCTCCTTGCTGGACAGTAATTCGGGAGTTCACAATGCTTCTAACAGTGTGAAAGATGTAGTTTCTGAACCAGGAGCAGACCAAGAAGGAAAAATTCGAGAGATTTCTGTTGACAATGATTCATCAACCAAAGCCATGGTAATTAAATGCTAACATATATGGTTTACGTTCTCCATGTAACTGAATAGTGACTAATATATTTGCGCCAAGTATATATCTCCTTGTGGACTTATATTATTTAAATCTGAAAATGATTTGTTTATTATCTTCACTTATTCCTTTCAAATTCAACATCAAATCTTCAATGAACAAATTTTCTGAAATTCATTAGCTGGCTGTGCAGAAATCTAAAGTTGATGAATCTGGGGGGAATCTTCTGCTTTCTCTCAAAAAAGAGAAACAAGAGTTAGAAACCTTGCTTGGCAATGAGAAGTCACAGACTACACAACTGAAGCAAGAGTTAGCTGATGCTGAGGCTCGTAATGCAGATCTTTACAAGGTAATCATGCATAATTGAAATGTAGAAGGGTCATAGACATGTGATTGTTTTTCTTTAAAGAACCAATATATATATGGGAAAGAAATTTGAAAATTCTCGGTATATATATATATCATGTCCCTTTGATGTTTAGTTATCGTAGTTCAGTTCTTTGATTACTATGTGGACGACAACAGAAATGTCTGCATCAGCTGCTGTTTTAATAGTAGAAGATATAATAATATCAATTCTTTACTGCCAAATAATATTATATGCATGCATCCTTATTTGCGCTGCAGGAGCTCCAATCTGTGCGTGGCCAACTTGGTTCTGAACAGTCAAGATGCTTTAAGCTTGAGGTAAACAATGTTGCCTGATCAGATTCTTTTGTTATACAAGGCCCATATCTAAGGATGTCTTGTAATGCACAGGTGGAAGTTGCTGAGCTAAGATCAAAACTACAAACAATGGAATCATTGCAAAAGGAGCTTGAGCTTCTTCAAAGACAAAAAGCCGCTTCTGAGCAGGCCGCCATGAATGCAAAACAAAAACAGAGTTCAGGAGTATGGGGCTGGATTGCTGGATCACCACCCCCAAACCAAACAGATGGTTACTGAGCATCCTAACAGTTTCATTGCGCATCTCTGCACAATTGGTGTTACCCATTCAATATTCCTGCCCTATATTTATAAGCCAACAAGTTACAGTACAAGACAGAAGAGAATCCCATTACGGTTTCCTAAGTCCATGTATAATTTCCATAATATAGTTTATACAAACCTTGTTGTCTCAATTTTCAGGAATCAGCATATGTACTTACTTTCAGTGGTTTGAATTGCACAATCTATCTGTTATTGACGACGAATACTGATTTTGAACAAGTTGTCTCCTACCTGGTGTATGTAACCTCACCTTATTTTTTTCAGCTAGTATGGTTTTTGTTTATTCTCTTTGTTGCTTTTAATTTTATTCATTTGTCTCATGATTTGAACTCCTCAATCCGCATCTTAAAGGTTACGATTTTATACGCTATTTTTATCAGAGGATTAAGAGCATGTATAACGGTAAAAACGAAAGAGGAGCTGGACCTCACCTCCTCTTCTCTTACTGCTACACTACACATGCTTTAAGCTTATTCCTCTTCTTCGTCTTCCACACACATTTTGTAAAATCTTTCCAAATAAAGGATGAAGCATATCCTCATACTTATACCATAGAAATAATTTCATCGCCCACCGAAATCAGATAACACCTAGAAGCTGCTACAACTTCTTCTTTTTTCAATCGAAGTCTGACACCTGACCTGAGGGACCATATTGAAAAAGATCTATAAAATGTGGGGTCGTGTTATAATTACCTATAAACTTGAGGAGTAGATCTGCTATTCCAAATAATTATCGGGACCTACCTTGAGCGACGCTGGGCTAGAAGAACGACAGAGGGACGCAACTGCGGAACACTCGATAACAAATCGGAACAGAAATGGAGATTAGGGCTTCTGAATCTGCGGCGACGAGCGAAGCTCCAATATTTGAAGACACTCGTCCGTGCGATGATCGGATGGATGATGACGCAACTATCGGCGGCGAGGATGTCCGGGAGGTGCTCAAACCCTCCAGCAGCGGTGAGCAGGACGAGGTCATGAAAGACGTCGATTTCATGGTTCCTGATGCTGGAGCTGAGGGAGGTATGGATGTGGATCTGGTCGCCGATGGGGAGGATTGTGGCGAGGAGGTGAGAAACGGTGGTGTAGTAGGTGATTTGCCGTCTAGGGTTTCTGAGGGCAAAGATTTGGAGCGATTGAATAATCAGAGTAGCGGTGTTGTTGATGATGATGATGATCCGGTGGAGGTGTCGGTGTCGGTGTCTGGAAGTGATGTCAGGGATGAGGATAGTGAGGGAGAGGGTGTAGATCGGTCAGTGAGTCGATATGATTCGTTGTTGAATAAGTTTGATAATTACGCGTCAGGGGGTGGCTTAAGCTCTTCTAGGGCCTCCACTTTTGGATTCAGAATAGGTGATTTGGTGTGGGGCAAAGTAAAGTCCCACCCCTGGTGGCCTGGGCACATTTTTAATGAAGCTTTTGCTTCGTCTTCTGTTCGTAGGACGCGTAGAGAGGGACATATATTAGTTGCTTTTTTTGGTGACAGCAGCTATGGTTGGTTCGACCCTGCTGAACTCGTGCCATTTGATGAGCACTTTGCAGAGAAGTCTAGGCAGACAAGTGCAAAGTCATTTGTAAAGGCAGTGGAGGAGGCTGTTGATGAGGCTTGCAGAAGGCGCTCTATTGCCCTTTTTTGTAAATGTAGGAACCCACAAAACTTACGGCCAGCAAACGAAGAAGGATATTTTGCAGTTGATCTTGGTGATCACGATTATGTGGCAGTTTATCCTCAAACACTCATTGATCAATCGAGGGATAGATTCCAGCCAATGGAAACCGTTAGATTCATTTCTCAACTGGCAATGAGGCCTCTTAATAGTGATCAGAAAAGCCTTGACCTATCCAAAAACAAGGCTGTAGCTATGGCATTACGTAAAGCTATGTTTGAAGAGTTTGATGATACATATTCCGAGGCGTTTGGTCATCCGGCTGAACGTCCCATTCGTGCACCAAAGAACTTAGCTGATGATTCAGTGAGGGTGCAAGCACAAGGTAGTAAACTCGTAATCAATACAAGTTCAGTGTTCAAGAAATTGTTTTCGGATTATATATTTTGGACTATATGGGAATTATCTTTTGGTATTTTCCTGGTGTCAAATTTGTTTCAATGGTTTGCTTGAGAAGTTCAATGTGCTTATGAATTTATTATCATCAGTGCATTTTTGTGTTTGTTGATTTTATAATAATGCAAAATTTCTCAATATTAATGTGGTAACTAAATTATTTGCTTACTGTACTCAGCCCAGTTGAGTGGCCCCTTGGTAATTGCGGAAGCTTTGCGTGGTAAGAAGAACTCCACGAAGTCCGTGAAAGCGAAAGTGAAGGATAAATCAAAGAAGGACAGGTATCTCTTGAAGCGTAGAGATGAGAGTGACAGCTCAAAAGAAACTCAGGTTCACAATAGGCAGTTAGATTCATCTGCCCCTCTAACTTATGTGGAGGGAGAATCGCAATTGGCATCTGGAGATTATGTGTTGCAGAGGAGATCTCCGACGACCCCAATGAAGACTCATCTTCAGTCTATCGAAAACATGGAATCCTTGGAGCAAACTAATATTAAGGCATCTATTAAGAATGAGAATGATACCCTGAGTGAAATGAAGACCTCTGGTCCATCTCATGAAGAAATCAAGAGCAATAGCAGTTTCCAAACCGTGGCTGAGCCGGCAACTTATTTGGAACATAATGGGAGCGCTCATGCTGTTCAGTATGTGGAAGATATGAATAAAGCACAAAAGAATTTGAGAATTGTGGAAGCATCACAAAGCATGCAACCTGCTAATACTGCATCTCATCGTGAAACCAAAGGCCTTGGATCAAGCAAAAAAGTGGTAATTAAGAAGCTTAAAGCACCTAAACGTTCTATAGGTGAAGTTGATTCTGACAAGGCTATCCAAGAAGAAAAGACGATTAAGAAGACGAAAAGAAAGATAGAGACGGTGGAGGGTCATCCAAAGAAGAGAGTGGCTACTGGAAAAGCAGACCCTTTAAATCCTCTTGTCGACGGAAATGTAATGGAGGAAGCAACGACGTTCTTACCTGGTGCAGCTTTGAATCTACCGCTAGATGCATCAGCAAATCCTGATCTTAAGTTTCAAGATGTACTTTCTGATTTAAAGATATTTGCACTGGATCCTTTTTATGGTGCTGAAAGAAATAGTCTTGTGGTGGCGAAGCAAATATTTTTGAAATTCAGGTCCTTGGTCTACCAGAAAAGCCTATTGTTGGCTCCTAAGGGAGAGTCGGATTCTCCGAACGCAGGAGGTAGCAAGTCTGCAACAAGTGGTACTCTTCCTGATATTGTTAAAGACAAGCCGATCAAGAAACCTTCCAGGCCTCTTGGTAGGCCAGATGACCCCACAAAAGGTGGACGAAAACGCCCCCCATCAGATCGCCAGGAAGAGATTGCATCAAAGAAGTCAAAGAAAATAAATGATATTCGGTCATTAGCTAATGAGAAAAAGGTAGTCCCTAAAATTGTAGAACCCGAACGGAAGGAGAAGGAAACATCTATCTTGGGGAAACCCAAGATGAGCAAGCATGTCCCTCCTCCCAGGAGAGTTCAGCCTCCCCCAAGGGTACCGGAGCCAACCATGTTGGTTTTGAAGTTTCCTCAAGGAACAAATATGCCTACTGTTGCAGCACTTAAAGCACGGTTCGCTAGATTTGGCCCATTGGACTTGGAGAGTATGAGAGTTTTCTGGCAATCCTCAACATGCCGTGTCGTTTTCCGCTACAAAGCTGATGCCCAAAAAGCTTATGAGTTTGCAGTTTCTAATACATCGCTGTTTGGTAGTGGGAACCTAAGATGCCAGCTTAGGGAGGTTGGAGTCCCCGAGCCAGAAACCAGAGAAGAAACAAAAGAGGAAGCTTACCCAGAGCTTCCACGGTATGAGCCACCGCTACCACCCTCTTCGCAGCTGAAGTCTATCTTGAAAAAGTCATCTGGTGACGAGACAGGGCAGGCACCAGCGCATAACAGGGCAAGTGCACGCGTGAAGTTTGTATTGGACGGGGAAGAAAGTAGCAGAGGAGGAGAAGAAGCATCAATGATGGGTAGCAGGAACTTTGTGAACGGTAACAACATTGCTAGTTTTGGTGATTATTCACGTCCACCTACTTCTACTAATACTGTTGCTGTTGCTGTTGCTATGGATTATAATAGTAGAAATATGCAAAAGGCCATTCCATTATCATCATCATCTTTGCCTCCTCAACATCAGTTTACTTTATCAGCTCCCCAACTAGTGCACCGTACCGAAGCACCCAAAATCCCCTACCACCACAGTAATTATGGTGCCATGCTGGCCAGCTCCAGCACTGCCACTGGTTCAGGCACAGGGTCGGTTGATATATCTCAGCAGATGATAAGCATGCTGACCAGGTGCAATGAAGTTGTGACCAACATCAAGGCACACCTAGGCTATGTACCTTACCATTCCCTCTGATGCAAGTCAATGTCTGAGTCAAAGGGTCTCTCACATGTGGAGAGGAGATGGCCACTGCTAACTAAGAAGCCAGAGCAGAGCAGAGCAGACCGAGCAATGGCAGCTCTAAAATGGTGGCTGATTTTGTGGGAGAAAGAGAGGGCACTGTGACAACCGTTGAACTGCGTTTGTGGTTGTTTACTTGTTGAGCTGTTTTCTTTATTTGGGTTTTTTGTAACACATTACTGCACTGCTATTCTCTGATGTTTGGCGACTCTGTTATATGTTTTGATCATAAAAAACAATAGCAAGTCTTCATGCATAGTAAGTAGTCTTAGCATTATATACTCGGAAATAATCCTGCTCCCAATTGCATCCGAAAGGGTATTAGGGATGTGTTTTTTTCAATTAAATTCTTGACTTTAGTCCTTATAACTTAAATGAAATGTGTGATGAAATAAGTTAAGTTTAATTCAAATAAATATGTTGACTTATAATTCGGTTTAGTTTCTCTAAAAGCTACTTCTCTCACTTCGAAAAAACTCTCTCGAAGAACTCGAAAACTCGGAGAGCGACACAGGAGCTCCGTCTTCGTCTTCTGCCCAGTCCACCGGCGGGGGCCGGCTGTCGGTGGCAGGGCTATCTTTTTGGCCGGTTCTCCATGGCTACGGCCTCTTCCCTCAACTTCTGCTCCGTCTCGGCTGTCCCTGTTCTCCTCCGTCCGGCAGCCATAGGCTCTGCGTCGCTGCTGGTTCGGTTCGGTTGCGACTTCGTGGTGGCTTGATGCCGGCGTGGTGGTGCTTTGAGGAGTGGGTGTGGCTGGCAGGCAGCCTTGAGATGTGGCTGATTCTCCCTTGGTTCCAGAGAACTTGGGTAGATGATGGATGACTGAGGTGCTGAACCAGAGCTGAGAATGGTGGTCAGGCCTACACAGAATGACCAAATGACGATGCACTCACCCACTGCGAGCCAGGAGACGCCTTCAGGAAAGAGTAAGGACCCAGGGGCCTTCACGGTTACCTGTGGTATCGGTAAGACCCAAATACCTCACTGTTTAATAGATTTGGGTGCCGCTATCAATGTTATGCCTTACTCATTATATTGCTCGCTTGGTCTTGGACCATTGAAGCCGCCCAGGCTGTCTATTGAATTAGGGGATAGACAGCCTTGAGGTGTTTTTGCACAGGTACCGACGACAGCCTGCTCAAAATTTTGAACAGGCTGTCGTCGGTACCTGTGCAAAAACCGTGAAGGCTGAGCAGGCTGTCGTCGGTGCCTGCACAGATACCTCACTGTTTAATAGACAGCCTTGAGGTGTTTTTGCACAGGTACCGACGACAGCCTGCTCAAAATTTTGAACAGGCTGTCGTCGGTACCTGTGCAAAAACAATTTATATTTTCCTTGTCCTGAACTGTGGGTTAGCACAATGGCAAGCAAGGGTCGAACCCAAGGGAGCTAGATAGCTACTACTTTGTTCTGTAATGGAGAAAAACAAGAAACTGAGATGAGAGTAAAGGTTAGTGAAACAATTGTAAATTCGAAAATATGCTAAGGTGTAAATATCAGAGAGAAGTATTCAGATTAGGGTTTTATTCAATTGTGACTTGTTTTATCATAGACTTCTAAATATCTAACTCGTGTTTTAAGTGTGGTTGTCCCGACAAAAGTGACTTCCCAAGTAACCCGACAAAGGTGTTACGCCACGACCTAATTCCCCTAGGTTTAATTAACCCGACAAGAGTGTTAATTGCCCTAGTCGTACTACCTATCTAAATGACAAAGTATTAGATAGATGATTAATGTAGAAATATGCGCAACTAGATTTCACGACAAAGTATACGTCTAGTCTAACAATATTTCATGGAATTCATATACGAGAATTAGTAAAACATAGAATATAGCATTAAAATCCAAGTCTCAAAAACGTAGTCACAATTATCAACCCTAACCCGAATAATCGGATTAGTTACACATGATCAAGGAGAAACAATGCATGAATGAAAGGAAAATAAGAACTTCACTAATGACCGAGATTAGGGCTTGAACACGGCGGCGCAAGGAGGAAGGCACGGTGGAGCAAGGGCGGACGAGTGGGGAAGAGAGGGAGCTCGAGTGAGTGTGTGAAGGATGATTATTGTGGCTGGTATGCTCCTCTATATATAGGGTTTGAGAAACCCTAAAGTTCCCAAAATAAGCCAAGAGATAACTATGGAAATATTTCCATAATAATCTTGCTTTATCTTCAAGCTATCTCTTTGCTTGGGACTTTAGCCACCTTAAACCTTCTTGAATATTCCGAAACCCTAGATGTAAGTTGCCCTAAATATGACATTGGGCTGGACGAAATTTGGGCTTTGAACTCGGTCAAACTCGGTCAAACTCGGATGCAACTCGGTCAACTCGGCTGGTACTCGGATGCTCGGGCTGATCGGACTGGGTACTTTGGGGCCGATTTGACTCGCCTTCGGAAACTCTTCTGGCCGGTCTCTTGAGCTGGAGCACTAGCTGGACATGTATACTTGATGTCCAAACCTTGAAATCACCCCATTGTGTGGACGGATTAGGCCGGAGCGGCTCTCAAAGTTGGCATCTCAGCCAGCCGGAAAAACAGGCCCTGAATTTGGCTAAGTCCTGAAATCTGCGCTGATCGGACTCATGGATTCTTGATTGGACCTTCCAAACGACCTCGGATGCTCTCGGTGTGAACTGGAGAGTTGTAGGGAATTGAGTCACCTACGCAACGGCATGTGTCTCGTATTTTTCTGATCATCGGTGCATTCCCAGTCGTCCGGTGAAGCTCCAAAGGTCAATCTGCCAATGTGATGTTTTTGGCATAAAATGCCGTCTTTTATGCACGTTTCCTCCTAGAGCTTCCAAATCACCTGAAATACAAAACAACACTAAAAAGTAACTGTTCGCATAATAAAGTGAATGAAATGGTGGGATTTAATGACTCGACGAGTCGTATAAATACGGCTCATCACTGGTCGAGTTCCCGGTGGGGAGTTGGGGAGGGTGCTTTTGATATGTACATATGGGGTCGTGGGTTGCAGTGGCTTTGCTGGGTTGTCCGCCGGCGGTGGTTTTGGGGTTTGGCAGCGGCCTGCTGTCGTTGTCGCGGTGGATGTCCTCTGGATGTTTGTCGCTTCGGGGATGGCGGTCGGTTTGGCTGGCGGGTGTGGAGGGTGTTGTTTGCTTGGATTGGCTCGGCTGGGTGATGGCGCCGGCTCAGTCGGAGGTTGCGTCGGTGGGCGGTTGTGCAGTGGAGCGTTGTGGCTCGACTTGGATTTTTTAGTGTTAAGTAGATTAGTTTAGATTCGTTAGGTTAGTTTTCGTTTTAGTTGTCGTTGAATAAGTGACTATTCTCAGCCGGTTTTCGGATTGAGTGGGTGGATCATTCTCGGCCGTTCGCGGACTGAGTTATAGTCGCATTAGTTGTCCTAGTTGCCCTTTTCCCTCGGCTCTGGCCAAGGGATGTTAGTGGCTTTGAGGACATTTCTGACGAGGATGTGTTGGCCATTTTAGGCCTGTGCGTTCACCTGAGTATACTAAATCGAGTTATTGAGTTGTCGATGTCCGAATTCTGTACACTTTTCCCATCAAAAAAAATATGTTGACTTATAATTCAAGAGTAAAGATCAGGTACAAATCATATTTTTGGTGCAAAATATAAAGTTCGTCAAAATTGGATTATAATTCTAAAAGTAAGACATAATTCGTCAAGAATATTTTATAAATCATCACCAATAAATTACCCATATTACGAGTTGGTATAACTCATCACCAATATTTTATAACTCATTCGTCCAAATGACTAAATTAAGGGTTGTCATTAATTTGTATTTTTTACAAAGTATGCCCTTTGCACAAGATTCTTAATTTATAAGCCAAATCAAATAGTTATACATAACAAAACAAAACAAAATTGACCAAGAAATGTTATTACATGAGCACTTTGTCACTCGTGTACAATCACTAAACCTTGGAGCGCGGGCCACACAAGACACCATCCGAATTGATATTTGAATAGTCCACATTGAAGCACATGTCATAAGACACCTCTACCTTTACACGCATCATGCAAGTAACACTTGTAGAACACAACACGTTCAAGCGTAAGCGGGACGAAAGTACCCCTCCACAAAATTGTGATGAGGAAAATGTCACGATGTGATTTGAACACTTACCTTGCAATAAGTATTCTATCAACTCAACCACCACATTGTTAGCAGATATCATCCCAAATTAATTAGTACAACTAATGAACCCAAATAATTTATTTACTTTATATTAGCCAAATCAAACAGTTATATATATATAAACAAAAACAAAATATGATCAGGAATTTCTTACTACTTTTTAAGTGAGATGATGTCAACCAAAATTAATTATTACCAATAATGAGCCTTAATAATTTATTGACTCTCTCTTTATTTAATTAATACGAAATATGAAAAATCACTTTCTTGGTCCATCAGGCAAAGAATCCAAATATGAACATAAGAGCCTCTTGTTGCTTCATCACCATATGTCTCCACATCAATCTCTCATCATTTTAGCCTGAGCTTGCTGAGAGATCAACAATGGAGTGGCATCCTCCATATCCTCCTCCTCCGTACATTGACCGTTCAGTGTATCCTCCTCCTGCGCCCTACAATGACCGTTTATTGTATCCTCCTCCGACGTCGTCCCCTCGATATAATGATTCCGGTCTGTATCCTCCAGCTCCTCCTCTTCTGTGGCCGCCTCGTGAGTATAATGAAAATGCTGGTCTGTATCCTCCTCCTCTGTGGCCACCTCAGTTTAATGAAAATGCTTGTGTGTATCCTCCACGGCCTCCATCGCCTCGGTACTACGATACCGGTTTGTATCCTCCGCTTCAGCCTCATTCACCGCCACGTCAGGACAATGTTGGTCTATATCCTCCTCAGCCAGCACACCAATACAACAATGTTGGTGCAGGTGCTAATTATTATGCTTATCATCCTCTACCATCTGATCAGAATAATGCAATGTATTATCGGCCACCATCAGATAATAATTCTCCGCCTCTAGTGTAGTTTATCCTCAGCAACGGCCACCAGTACCGCCTCTAGGTTATCCTCATGCTGCTGCACCATCAGCGCCGCCACTCGGGTATCCTCAGGCTGCTGCACCATCAGCGCCGCCACTCGGGTATCCTCATGTTGCTGCACCATCAGCTCCACAGCCAGAGAAGAAATCCAAAAAGAAGAAGAATTGAAAAAGAGCTCAAGAAGAAGAAGAAGAAAAAGAGTGGCAGGAGGATGGATCATGGTTCTGATGATGATGGGTCGTCTGCAGATTCTCCCTGATGATGCATACGCAGAAGTCATGAATGCGAATGATACACGAAAATTTATCTTGGCCATGATGATGGACGCAGAGAATATGATTATGTATGAATATGTTGTTTTATATTATTGGTGAATGGTTGGTTTATTTTTTTTTTTTTTTGAATCTCGAATAAATGATATATACTGGGGGTGATTAATTATCGAAAATGTTAGGTGTGTCAGTATCAGTATCCTTTTTTTTTGTATAGACTTAAATCAATCCGTTCATTTATCAAACAAAAAAAAAATCAATCCGTCCAGCTCTAAAATTCTCTTTAAAGGTGTGATCTTTCTAGAAATAGGTGTGTAACTAATAGTTGAAGAGGGCGTGTCTTCGAGACTAATATTAACTAAATTCACCACTAAAACTGAACTTGTCGCGTTAGATGAGTGTGACCAAAAAAAAATCAATTGAACCGTTCAGAAATTTCATATGGAGTACATTCCTTATTACACAAGACTTTTACTTGTTTCAGTTATATTTTTATTTGTGATAAATAATTAATCGTCAATTCAATATTAAAAATAGATTGATGCCAAATCAATATTATTCACATTCCAATCCAAGAGTAAAGATTAAGTGTAAATCATCTCTTTTTGGTGCAAATAGTAAAATTCATCAAAAGTGCATTATAATTCGTCGCTGAAAAATTAAAAATACAACATAATTCAATAATTTATAACGCATCGCTGAAAAATCATTCATATGATGAGATTTAATTTTATTCGTCCAAGTGACCAAATCAAATACTACCATTGATTTGTATATTTTACAAAAAAAAATATCCTTTTTAGTACCAAAAAAAAACTAAAAAGTCGTCCTAATATTATATCGGAAATATAATGGTACGTACCAATATGTATGAATGTGGGTGGCCACTTAGGCCCTGTTCAATTGAACTTATATTTTCGATTTATAAGTCACTATAAGTTAATATCAGTTAAGATCATTCACTATAAGTTAATATCAGTTAAGATCATTTAAGTTAAGTTTCAGTTAACTTGGGTCATAACATCATACTATTCATCATCATACTATCATACTATTCATCTTACCATCATCATCATCATACCATCACACTATTCATCATCATCATACCATCATACTATTCATCATACCATAACCATCATCATCATACTTTTCATCATACCATCATCATCATACTATTCATCATACCATCACACTATTCATCATCATACCATCATCATCACACTATTCATCATACCATCATCATCATCACACTATTCATGCTATTCATCATCATCATACTATCATACTATTCATCATCATCATCATCACAACCATACTATTCATCATACCATCATCATCATATTATCATACTATTCATCATACCATCACCATCATACTATTCATCATCATAAAATTACTATTCATCATCATCATCACCCCCATCATCATCAGTATATTACTATTCATCATCATAAAATTACTATTCATCATCATCATAAAATTACTATTCATCATCAGCATCACAACCATCACCATCATCAGTATATTACTATTCATCATCATAAAATTACTATTCATCACCATCATCACCCCCATCATCATCATCAGTATATTACTATTCATCATCATAAAATTACTATTCATCATCATAAAAATACTATTCATCATCGTCATCACTACCATCATCATCATCATAATAGTACTATTCATCATCATCACAACCATCACCATAATATTACTATTCATCATCATCATAATATTACTATTCATCATCATCATCACAACCATCATCATCATAATATTACTATTCATCGATCCACATAAGTTTCAGTTAAGTTAATATAAGTTAATATCAGTTAAGATCATTCACTATAAGTTAATATCAGTTAAGATCATTCACTATAAGTTAATATCAGTTAAGATCATTCACTATAAGTTAATATCAGTTAAGATCAACTAAGTTAAGTCAAATATAAGTCAAAATGGACAGACCCTTAGAGTCCTAGGTACCTTTTCTTCTTTAAGACTTTTTCCAAAGCGTTTACCTTGTCATATGGGTACCTAATCGCGTACTGCACGTCTGAAAAAGACATTTCGTGTTTTTGAGTGACCTAGCTGAAAAATTCTAACATAAGTTGACGGTGGAGTGCTTATCAAAAAAAAAAAGTTGGCGGTGGAGTGGATGGGCAGATGATTTGCGTTTTGACAGAGTCTTACGTTCGATTCCGGTTATACATTTACGAGGAATTTGGTCGAGTCTTTCACTTTGTAATGGAGTGGTGATACTGTGTTATCATGGTTTGCAGGTTATTGAATTGATCATTTGGAATAAAATCTTTTTGTTTAAATAAAAACATGAACATATGGTCATTTTGCAGAAAGAGTTGGGGTTTAACGGTCATAGTTTTGGAAGAACTCAACCCCTCCTCCCCTCGGCGCATTTTATGGCGTGAGTTTAAGATTTTCACATTCATTGACCTATCATAATAGAAATTAATTTTCTTTAAAGAAAAACATATATATGATCATTTTAAATTCTTTTTGCGAGAATCAAATTGAGGTGGCAAGGCCTAAAATAATTCGCTAGTTGCTATAAATAACCCTAGAAAAATGAAGTCAACCATATTAAGCTATGGCTTCAAGAACCATTCAGCTTCTCTGAAAGCTCTGTTATGACTAATTATAAACTTAGTACAGCTGAATAATTCTAACTTCCTGCAGCACGACATAACCAACTTGA
Source organism: Rhodiola kirilowii (assembly GCA_033675215.1). Taxonomy (NCBI): domain Eukaryota; kingdom Viridiplantae; phylum Streptophyta; class Magnoliopsida; order Saxifragales; family Crassulaceae; genus Rhodiola; species Rhodiola kirilowii. The sequence goes on along the minus strand of CM066195.1, from coordinate 43,559,082 downwards.
AGCCTTGATAAATAAGACCCCATCCGGTTACTTGCGAGTCAATCAATCAAAATGGCGTCTTGCAACTTGGAAATCAGTGTTCTCTCCGCCTCCGATCTCAAGGAGCTGAACACCATTGGTAAAATGGATCCCTATGTAACAGTTTCTTTATCCAATGATCCGAATTCAAAGCAGAAGACCGAGGTGGATACGGATGGCGGGAAGAACCCGAAATGGAAAGGTAAGTCAATGAAATTTGTTGTCAATGAAGACATGTCAAAGAATCAAAACTTGACGTTGGTGTTTAAAATCATGGCGGAGAAGCCGTTTGGCGATAAGGAGGTCGGAGAGGTCCGTGTTCCGGTTAACGAGGTTTTGGAAGCCGCGAAGAATTCGAATGTCCAATTGAAGTCTTTAAGCTATAGCGTGACTACGCCTTCAGGTAAGCCTAAAGGGACTTTGAATTTTTCAAGCAAGATTGTCAAAAATGTTACCGTTGATAATTTTGGACCTAAGAATATTTGTGAGCCGATGTCGGCCGGGCCTAGTTACGGTCCCGGACCAAGCTCTTATCCTGCTCAGCAACCTCATTACGGAGGTGCTCCAGGGTACCCTCCTCCGCAACAGGACTACCCGCCTCAGCAAGGGTATGGGTATCCTCCTGCTGGAGCCCCACCACCGGGGTCGCAACAAGGCTATCCACCTCAGCAAGGATACGGATATGGAGTCCCGCCACCAGGGTCGCAACAAGGTTATCCACCTCAGCAAGGATACGGATATCCTGCTGGCCATGGAGTCCCACCACCAGGGTCGCAACAAGGCTATCCATCTCAGCAAGGGTACGGAGCCCCGCCATCGGGCTCACAACAGGGCTATCCACTTCACCAAGGATACGGTTACCCTGCTGGAGCCCCACCACCAGGGCCATACGCGTACCCTCCAGTTTCAGGGTACGCAAAGGCCTCAGCTTCAGCACAGAAAAAGAAGTCGAAAGTCAAAAAAGGAGGATTTGGATTAGGAGCTATTGCGGCAATTGGTGCTGGGGTTTTGGGAGGGATGGTGCTTGGTGATGTGGTTTCGGATATCGGTGGTGCAGTGGGAGATTTTGAATATGGATCTGCGTATGATGATGCTGTTGGTGCGTACGAGGATACTGCTGGTGCCGGTTATGATGCTGCTGTTGGTGCGTACGAGGATACTGTTGGTGCCGGGTATGGCGCTGTTCCTGTTCCTGTTCCTTTTGTCGCTCCTCCTTCTTATGCTGGTATTGTTGATCTCGCTCCTGGTTAATGCTGTTTTGTTTCGCTCTCTCCCAGTCCTCGGTTCCTGTGCTCTTGTTTTTACTCTTGCAGTTCCATCAATAAACGTTTCTTGTTTTCAAATTCTTAGTTTAGTTAGAGTATATTAGTTTCGTTGAATAAGTGACTATTCTCAGCCGATTTTCGGACTGAGTGAGTTGATCGTTCTCAGCCGTTTGGGAACTGAGTTATAGTCGCATTAGTTGTCCTAGTTGCCATTTTCCCCCGGCTCTGGTCAGGGATGTTAGTGGCTTTGAGGACGTTTCTGACGAGGATGGGTTAACCATTTTAGGCCTGTGCGTTCACCAGAGTATACGTACTGAATCGAATCATTGAGTCGTTCATGTCCGAATTCTGTACACCTTTCCCATAAAAAAAAAAATAAACGTTTCTTTACCTTGTTCAAAAAAAATAAAAATAAACGTTTCTTCACATTTTTGTTCTCATCGTTGGTAAACATCATTTACATCTTCCAAATAGTAATTAGATAACATTTGTGTATTTTTGTATTGATTAAAAGAAAAGAGTACAGACGCAAATCATAAATTTAGTATAAACTATAAAATTTGTCAACAATAATTTATAATTTATAACTGAAAATCATCCATAAAACCCATAAAAAAAAAGAAAATCATCCATAAAACATGATTTAATATCAGTTCAAATAATTAAATCAAAATTAATTTGTATTATTTTATTAAAAAAAATGCTGTTTGGACCAAATCTTTTTTCTTGAATAAAATATATAAATGATGACGTAAGGGACAACTGATGTTGCAAATATAATAGGAAAAAATTTAGAAATCATTTATTTTCTATTTCTTTTCAAAATAGAATTAAAATAAGAAAACCAATAACATCAAAACAAAGCATCAGCATCTACGTAATATTCCAGTTTCAATGATTCCCCGTCACACTTTATCAACAAAAAATTAATTCCCCGTCACACGTTTCGACCGCGTCCATTGCGTGTCCACCTTCTCGAACCGTCCGTTACCTTCTGATATTAACCCGGCTTAAATCCTAAACCGCCTCGGTCCGATCGACAAAACCCGACCTTCCTTCCTCCTTCCTTCGTCCCCTAAAAAATCGAATCGTTTTCTTAAATCACAAGCCATAACCGACTCGGTCCGACCGACTATGCGACCATCCTATAAATAGCCGCTTCTCTGTAAATAGCTGCGTATATCTTCTTCATCTCATTATCGTCATCTCCTCAATCTTCCCTCGATTAAATCGTTTCAATTCCGATCGCAATCTCCAAGTCGATATCTCGATTGGTGTTGTGCTAATCGTTTATCGATCTTGTTTGGTGATTTTCGGTGTTAATTTTGGGTAGGATTTGTGAATTTTTCAATCAAGAAACCCTAGAATGGAGTGTCGCAATCTTGAGATCTTCGTCCACTCGGCCACCGATCTGAAGGAGCTGAATCTGATTGGGAAGATGGATCCGTACGTATCCGTTACGCTCTCGGGAGATCCGAATTCGAAGCAGAAGACGGAAGTCGATACGGACGGCGGAAAAAACCCTAAGTGGAAAGGGAAGCCGATGAAGTTCGTCATCAACGAGGATCTGGCGAAGAGCAGCAACGTGACGCTCGTGTTCAAGATCATGGCGGAGAAGCCGTTCGGCGATAAGGATGTCGGTGAGGTTTACGTTCCTGTTAAGGATCTGTTGGAGGACAACAGCGCCGAGAAGGCGGAGAAGTCGCTCAGCTACAGCGTGAAAACGCCTTCGGGTAAGTCGAAAGGAACGCTGAATTTTTCATACAAGCTTGGTGAGAAGTTCACGGTTGAGAATAACGCGGCTGCGGCTGGGAAGCATGTTGACGAGCCTGTGATGGCGTATCCGCCAACCATGGCGGCCGGGTCAAGCTCCGACGCTCCCGGGTCGGGTTATCCTCCTCCGCCTCAGTACGGGCCGGGTCCGGGTGGTTACCAGCAGCAAGCCGGGTATGGATATCCACCACCAGCACAGGGGTATCCACATGCACAAGGATATCCACCAGCAGGCTACGCGCCGCCGCAGCCAGGATATGGGTATCCCGGAGCTCCGCCGCCGCAGCCAGGATATGGATATCCTGGGTATCCTCCAGCGGCGGGGTACGGTGGGTATCCGGGTGCTCCACCGCCGCAAATGGTGAAGCCGCAAAAGAAGAAGAGCGGTATGGGGGGAATGGGAATGGGACTGGGGATCGGAGCAGGGTTGTTGGGTGGACTGCTGATTGGGGATATGGTGTCGGATGTGGGTGATATGGGTGGTGGTTTTGACGATGCTGGCTTTGACTTCTGATCATGAAATTTCCGCCATTGTATTTTTCTTTTTCTTTTTTATAATTTGGAGTTGTGGTTTGAAGAGTTTGGATCTTGTTTGTAAATAGTGGTGATAACAATAATGCCTCCTACTATAATGAAATGATATCAAATTCTAATATGACTGAATCCCTACATGAATCTTGTTGACATTGTACATTTTATGGCCTTCAGAATTTCTTGTTGACATGAATCACTGGATTTAGTTTTGCATAAAACAGTTAAGATTCAATAGCTCAAATAGTTTGAATTTAATTTTTTTTTTATGGGTGCTAGTTGGAGCTTATTAGTATCTGTTAGATGTTAGGATGAGGATTTGAAATTTTGAACCTTAACTGCTTCGCAAGCGCAGGAGGAGTGCCACTGACCCACTCCAAAAAAAGAAAAAGAATAAAGAATTTAACTATCTGGATTTGGTAAGGTAAGTACAGCTTCCACAAGTTTGCTCATGTGAATCAATGATGCCCAAATGGCCCAAATTGAATGTACAACTTTCAAAGCTGGAAGAAGCCTTACAGTATGAGCAGTGAGCAGTGAGCAGTGAGCAGTGAGCAGTGAGCAGTGAGCAGTCAACAGTCATTTAGGTTGCTGTAACAAAATGCAAGTCTGATTTTGGTAATATGAGTGAAACCAGGTGTGTCAAACATCTGGTGAAATCTCATAAATCTGGGATCGCCTCCTCAGCTACTACGTTCAATAACACAGAGCAATCCTTAGTCCTCCTGACGGTAACAGTTGCTGGTTGACCTATTGTGTCTTCCAATAAACTCGCAATCTGCAAGTTTCGAGAGAAGTCTGTTGAGTTTTTTGGCTACTGAAGTCATCATATAGAAAGGGTTGATGAAAACCATAGCCAGCATTCCAATTTCCCCACACGAGAAGTGTCAAGAAAAAACTTTACTAGAGGATTGGAGGGTTAAGGAATCAAAACACACAACTAGAGGAGGACACGGAAGAGGCAATAGAAACAGCTGATTTATTTCAAGTTACCTCACTTGAATTTCTGACATCCTGGCCATTAATTTCTGTAATAACATCCCCTGGACAGAAACCAGCAACATCTGCCGGAGATCTTGGAATAACCTGCAATTGCGCGCAAGTAGGATGATACAGAATTTGAAATTTGGCATAAACTTCTCTAGGCATGAAAAGGAATACTGTCAAATGCTACCAATTGTATGCTTTTTCAAGCAACCATTTATCTACTTTGTGTTTCGAAGTAAATTGAAAAATCATTTGTGAGTTACATATATAAAAATCTTTGAAAACACATTTGTGAGTTACACACAAAAATCTTCGAATTTTTTACGGGCAAGGCATTGCACAATTATTTAAGTCAGGGCGGATTGAGCTGGAGGACCCTACAAACATGCCACTGCCACAATGTGGTGTGTGTCGAAATTCTATGGGGTGTGTCAAGATTCTACAATGTGGACACAAGGCTAGGGCAAATGAGATCTTTGAGAAATCATACCACTGCCACAAGGGCACCTCCCTTGACATTAGGGAACATATCATCTTTTTCTCTTAGCTGGGCAACAATCATCTCGCTGAGATCAATCATTTTCAACCCAAGCCATGGTCGGACAACTTTCCTACAAAACAAATTTATAATGACATTTAAATTCCAAATGTACAGTGCAAAAAGATGGAAGAAAGCATTTATATGAAAAAAGATGATTATTACCCATGTTTCTTAAAGTGCTCAATTATTTTGGTTACGGAATCGATTGGCACAGCAAAACTGTATCCACTTGCAGTATGTATACTCATTATATGTACCCCCACAACTTCTCCATCAAGATTAACAAGAGGACCACCAGAGTTGCCCTAAAAGAAAAATTATGATAAATGAGCTGTGAGAACATTTTTTTCAGGTGTCAACAATGCAACTGTATTAGAGTGAGCATGGAAACATTAGGCATAATTTCAGAATTACTTTTGCAATGATCTATAGAAGAAAGAAAATAAATAACAGAATATTGTTAGATAGGCTAGTGTACCTTGTTAGTTGCGCAATCTGTCTGTATGTACTCTCTTGGCATACCTCCAAGGCCAATGTCACTACTTTTGCGGTCAAGACAGCTATTCAATGAGATCAAATAAGGTTTGGATTTCAACGATAGCAAGTAACTTGCACTCTTGCAGCCAGTATAAATGTCAAGTCATTTGATCGAAGAGAAATGCTACGTGTAGTTTATTTCAGCATTAAATGTGTGTTAAATAGCTGTGTTTTCTCTATAACAAAGAAATTACTAGTCCAAGTTTTTCCGGTATTATTACTTTACATGATTAAAAAAAAGAGTCAGTCAGCCAGTCATATAGAACAAGTGTTGATGGGTTCACTCTAATATTTTGATGGAGAATAAGATTAGTATTAACAAAATAGGTGACTCATCATCATCATTATTTCAGAAGACACTTAGGTTTGGTCGATGATTTTCTAATTACTCGAGAAAAGAAGGGACAGATCTCAATGACCAGGCTTTAGCATTTAATGTTGAATGCAAGGAAACATCGAGTACCTGACTATACCGGCAGTAACTGTATTGTGGAGTGACAAAGGACAGCCAATAGTGACTACCGGATCCCCTGGACGGAGTTTACGTGAAGATCCTAGCTTTGCTACTGGTAGCGGGCTATTTGAATTTATTTTGACAATACCAATATCGGAGTGTGCATCTGCATTAACTATACTTCCAACAAATGTCCGGCCATCTGGTAGGGTTACATCAACCTGTAGGAGCCATCAATTCAGGGTAAATCTAGACAAGTCGTTTAAGAATACTAAATCCTACTTCTGGGACCGAATAGATAGTCATTTCCAATATATGTTATCTGCCTCCTATTCAACACCTGATTCTTCAAACATCTGAACACATAGTTTAGGCTGTGATGACATTTTACAGCGAAAACTGCAAGTTATGTGAATCTTACACAGCCATCCATCTGATTACAGTAAATGAGGAACAGTGCTGGAAACAAACTCTCACAAAACCAACCACATCTAGTTTTCTCTATCAGGTCAATAATATGTATTAACTGTATTGCTCAGAAAAGTCCCAAGTGTATATGTTCCATTTCAAGTGTTTTTGGAGCACATCTAAAGGATGAGAGAGAGAGACACGTTTAAATAGTCCAGGGAACCCTATATGAACACTTCAAAGATTCCTACCGTGCAGTACACATGGGTAACTTGACCTGACATACTTGGAGTGTCTATTAGGGCAAGTAATGAATAAACACATGTAAAGGCAGATCATCTAATCAATGAACAATAGCATAAGTTTTACATTAAAAACATCAGCCACTGCTAACCTTTCCAGCAGAAGTATTTCGCCGTCCATGAGCATCCAGCAGCAGATGAGCACAAGTTAAAATAGTTCCATCTGCATCGATAATAGTCCCGGATCCTGAACTAGCCCCTGAACTCTTCCCATCAGACCCTATAATGTTATAGTTCAATACAAACTATGAGTAAAAGAAAACATTAAAAGTTCAGTTGTGAGAACAATATGAAAATATAATCTACATGGGATGTTTATGATGACTACGGCAGGAGCAACCATCGCAGCTGCTGTGACTATGGATTTTTTCAAGCCATCTCCAGATTCAGAACTGTGACTAGAATCAACCGGTGAAACAAAATTGACCCTTTCAATCCCAGAAATGGGACACACATTTCCTACAATCATCAACACGACTTTAAGCATCTCATACAAAACAATTATAAGACTGGTCACAAGAGTTAAAAGTCAAATACAACAAATAGTTGCGCACCATACGCTGAGAGAAGCAAAAGCCCTGATGAAGCAGTGGCCATAATTTCATCATGCGGAAACGGGAATGACCATGATAAGTGGCATCTCATTGTACCAGGAACCGTATTTTCTGCCAAAAAAAACATGGGAAGATACAAAGTAAGGAAAATATAATTTGGGGAAAAACTGAAAAGTATGTTACATACACACACCCCGTCAACAAGAACTTCACAAACTTGAAAGTTCCAAATGAACTACCTCATCAAAAGTGAAATCTGAAATATAGCCATCCTACATTAACAGTTTATTCTTGGATTGCAATTTAATAGGTCACATTTGAATCTTAACAATGACAAGATACAATGTGCAAATCAGTGATACTCAATACATAGACTAGAAAGACAAAAAAAAACTGATTAATTTGGATTGGATTGGATTAATTTCAGCAAATAATTCCAGGAACTGAGAATACTTATTTTTGTTTTAGTGTGGTGCTATTGTCTCACTTATAGATTATTTAAAATCACACAATTTTCGTATTCTAGATTGATTCTTTATAATAATAAAAATGGATTCATATTTGCAACAGAGTAATTTTGTGTACTGCATTGAAGTACAACACTACAGAAACACGGAATCAAAACTAGATTAACCGACCAGGATCATTGCCGGAGTTGAAGCAGTATATGAATCCAGAGCCTGAAGCTGAAGCAGCAGCAGCAGTAATAGCTGCAAAGCGATATCCATGACGAATCGTCCGCTGAAAAATTAGGTTAGGAACTCAAAATAAGAAGACCGTAAATTAACAAGAATGAGAATCGAATCGAATCGAATCGAACTGATGAAGGAAAAAATAAAAATATCTCACCAGAGACAGAGAGTGACCGATCATAATTGCTGGTGAGTGGTGACGACACCGTTCAGTCTTTCACTCTTCTCGTTCTCTTCGTCAACAACAACTCAACGGAGACAGGTTCTTTTTTTTTTTTTTTCTTTTTTTTGATGATAGACAGGTTCTTTTTTTTTTTGGATAAAGGACAGGTTCATATTTAAATAGAAGTTTTTGATTAAAATGATTTTATATTTCCATGAGTACCAGAGGGCCCACGCGCAACTATTTTCCTACTAGTAATTCATATGAAAATGTTGAAGATGAGGATTAATGTTCTTCATATTAACATTTGAACAACTGCCATCTCAATCAAATACAGATGGTAGCTCCTGTATTATGCAATATGCACTACTATTGTTTGAGTTCTCTACTTGTAGGAGGATATAGATGTCATGCCTGGGCAATTACAGTTCAGTTCTCTGCTCACTGAACAGCTAGCATCATCAGTAAAATGAATGAAAAAAGTAGAGTTTTGGCAGACAGCCATTTAGCCAGATCAAGAGACTGATCACATATGAGTGCTTCAAGCATCTGGTGCATTAGAGGCTTTAGCCCTGTTGGCCTTGGTCTTTTTCGGGGTTCGAGACTTGGTGGCAGTGGTAGTCTTTGTAGAAGACCTAGTTGCAGTGGTAGTGGTTTCCGTAGACTTAGTGGCGGCTCTAGTCTTTTTGGGGGTCTTTCTTGCTGCCTTCTTGGGTGGTGACTTCCTTGGTCGTGGTGTTGGCGCTGCACCGTCATCTCCGTCTCCTGGTCCGTCTTTCTTTTTTCGCAGCAAGACTGGGTTGATGTTAGGAATAACTCCAGAATGAGCAATGGTGACATCTTTAAACAGCTTGCTGAGGTCATCATCATACCTCACAGATAGCATGATGTGCCTAGGATTTATCCTCTTCTTGGTGTTGTCTCTTGCAGCATTCCCAGCCAATTCCAGAACCTGATTTTTTTTTTTTTGAAATAATGATGTGTTACAATTTTGAAACTGAATATTATTAATCTACAGAGCCAAAATTCACAATGTTGTACGTAGATCAACTCCTGATATCATAATAACATCATAATTCACAATCCAATATAAGATCACCAAACTGATGCATTATTATGCAAACACCTAACCATCAGTTGTGGATACCAAGTTATCATACAGATCTTCCAATAAATATTTTTACCTAAATCTCAAAACTCAAGCATCCTTTAAGCATCAAAATTCAGGGTCTGAACTTGAAATTGAACACATATTCCACAAACTAGATTTAAGTGCTTATATAAAAATCTAAGCATATAATAAGATCAACATTAATTAGATCATCAAAACTCAATGCCAGAATCTCAAACGCAAACCAGCACAGACGTCACAGCCCAGAATTGTGCACTGTACATCAAAGTCCAACACCATAAAGCAATTACAACCATAACTCGATTATAAGCATCATCTAACGATTCTAACATATAAACACTCTACACCCAACACTGCACAAGAGACTCAAATCAAACACCTACAACTCGATCTCAGTTTCAGAACCTAAAATGTCAAAGTCTCAAAGCATCGCCAGGTTTAAGCACAATCCGAATTTCATCCAGTATCTTCAACAATCTGAAACGATCAACCTTACATGCAATCTTTACTACTCGATTTTAAGCACAACGTGTTTCTTAACACCAAAACTGCACATCAGAACCTCCGATCAAGCACCGACTACACTCTCTACGTCATATCCAAATTTAAAAGAACCTCAAAATCAAAGCATCACAGTCAATACTTCAATCGAAAATTCGACACCAAATCCTCTAAATCAAATGTCGTCAACAATCTGAACAGTGAACGCCATATATTCACGTAACACATACTCAAATTCAAACAGGATCGTACCTCAGCAGCCAAATACTCAAGAACGGAAGCCAAGTAAACAGGAGCTGTTCTGCCTACTCTGTCGCTGTACCTTCCTTTCTTCAAATACCTTCCAAGCCTTCCGACCGGGAAAACAAGTCCGGCCCTGAGAGATTTCCTTATGGCTTCCTTCCTAGCGGGTCTACCGACAACCATACTCATCGTTTCTGAAGATGCGATCGGAGGATGCGGAAGATTGTAGAACGAATGAACTTGAGCGCGCTAAAGATGGAAAATGACGGACGTTTGAAGCCGAGACGCTTTTTATACTCGGTTGGACAAACGCCGATGGCGTGAACTTCATGTACAATAGGATAGCCGCCACGTCATCGATTTAGATATTCCGTTACAACAAACTTGTTTCTAAAATGGGGCTTACATTGCCAAGCCCAAATCTTTTTTCCCGCCCATTTCGTTACAGGCTTACGTGTACAGCTCATAATTATTTTAAAATTTTAAATTATCATTTTTTTATAAAAGTAACCGGATCGTGACTTGATTAACCACTCCTATAACTTAATTTAGTTTCTAGGGATTCAATTTAAATATTAAACTATGTAATTCGAGATTGAAAAAAGAAAGACCGGTAATTTAACTTCAATATTTCAATGATTAGAAACTTAACACGAAGATTGTCAGGTAGAAAACATGAAATTGGCACCATGGAAGTTGAAGATAATGTTTAAATCGGACAGAACAATGTGAAAGTGAAGTACATTGACTTGAAAAAAAATTAGAAACATCCAAGCATCTAAATGTTCATCAGGCGGCGGCAGCAATGACGAAGCAGAAGATCTATGCAGCAGAACGCTTATTACTGATGGGTCTCCGCTTTCTTCTTCTGCCAGAGCCTGTCCAGGCCACTATCAGCATCTCCCTGCAAAGTACATTTTAATGTAAATTGAATGTGTATCGACAGCGAATTTTAATTCCGCCATATCTTCTATTGTGTAGAAGCAGAAACAACAATTTTAACTAAACAGGCGTTGTTGATTTCAAAAGCAACAGCAATTTATATAGGTCAGGAGCATGCGTTAATAATCCAACATAGGTGCATAAGTAACATAAAAGGCAAAACAATAATCGACATTTATCAGTTAAAAAAGGATTCTGAATAGGCAGTGAAGTTCCAATTCAGCGCATAACTCAGTAGTCATCCGTCAATATCTAGAATTACTAACGCGTAAATATTAGTAACTCTCTTCCAATTCAAGTAAATATCTTTGAGTATGTAAAGCAAGCCTATTACTAACTGTAATGCACAGAAGCAATTAGCGCAGCGATAAAGAAAATCACAATCATGATATCAGATACAGTCAAATACTGTTGTGTTTCAAGCACAGTTTGAACTATAGTTTAAGCATAAATTCATAAACGCTACAACAAGAACAAAAACATAAATCATGATAATGCAAAAAGTACCTGCGCGCGAACATAGCCACATAAGGCAAAGGTTGAAAACTGGTTATTGTAGATACCATTAGCATCCAAATGCCCAATGTTTATCTGCACAGAGGCATGATCCTTTGAAGTGATAAGCCTGTTAGTAGCCGAGCTGCATCAAAACAAAATAATTAATTAACACACAAAGTCAAACTAATTTCAATCTACAAACTTCAATAGTTTTCATTCCGAAAATTATATTAAATAAATCAGCAGCTCACTCACCACTTCCTGGGGATGTAAAGATCAACGTTTTGTCCTTCTTCGTTCTGCATCTTCGCAAATCAGATAAACACCACACACAAAAACCCTAGATTCCAATCTCCTGAAAAAAGTACAGAAAAAAAATACCAAATCAGAACCACGAAAAAAAATTTGGTTACAGTCGAGCTTAAGCAGGTATTCAGTCATACAGCGGATTGATCATCAAGAGATTTACCTGGAAGAGTTTGCGAAGCGGAACGTGAAGATGAAAACTCGACGATGTCCTGCTTGCAGTTAAACCCTAATCATCGAAAATGATTTGGGCCAACATTTTGTTCAGGCCCAATATGGATAGGAACCAAGTTTCAAAACGGCCCATCAGGGGGCAGACAGTTTCGGCCTGATTATTAACTGCCGTAACATTCAATCAATATTTTTTACGGGTCAGTTCGGGCCGGATTTTTGTGAAAATCGACCCGAAATCCAAAAATTCGGTTCGGGTCGGGTTCGGTCTTTTTAAAATTGAAAATCGACCAAAAACCGATTTTTCGGGTTTCGGGTCGGTTCGGTCCTTTTCGGGTTTTTTCGGTCCTTTTCGATTCGGTCCTTTTCGGGCTTTTTCCTGTAAATCGACAGAAAACACATATTTTGTATTCTGTGATTTTTGTCTACGTTTTTGTACCTGCTACAGTCCATAATACAATATCAAACACAAACACAGGTTACAACTCAAATACTCAATCACCAAGAGATGTTCAAACTTGAAATATTTTACACACACGTTATAGTTTATACTTTATAGATGCCACTAAAAATTTGCATATTGATCATGCTTTTGGACTCATGATGGTTGGTTATCTCAAGTTTGCGCAACAATGAAAGTGGTCATTGAAGTTGGAGTTGGACTGCTCATTATGCGACAAGCTCCTGCAAAAAATAGATACACCCTGATCAAACCTAAGAAGAAACTCCCATATCAATTATCACACAATCACAGATTGTGCATATCACAGTGCATAATGCTTAATGCATATCAATATCACAGTGCATACTGCATAATGCATATCAATATCAATAATGCATATCAATATCACACAATCACAGATTTGCATATCACACAATCACAGATTCACAGTGCATATCACAGTGCATAATGCATATCAATATCATCATTTGGAAAGAAACTCCCATATCAAATATCATCATTTGGAAAAAACAAGGATTCAAATTCCCATGTGTAACAGTTCACACTTCATAGTGCATAATTGCATATCACAGTGCATATCTCAATTCTCAAGCATATCATCATTTGGAAAGAAACTCCCATTAAAGTGCATATCTCAAAAATGTATGGATTCAATTTCAACTTACCAAATATCAAATATCAACAAGGATTCAATTATCAAGTTAGCCAAATTTAGAAATAAGTACCTTAGGTCCTTAACCCCTTATAATTAATTTTTTGCTCCCTTGATTCCCCTTCTTCAAGGTTGTGGTACTGGTAACTTTACCTTTTCCCTTATCAACTTGAGACACTTTAGTTGATTTTGAGGTAGAAGGCATCTCTTGATTCTCTCCATTATCTTCTTGATCAACTGTAGCATTATCTTCTTCCCTTGCTTGTTCTATCATTAAACAAGATAACAAGTTAACAACCAAAATCAAACTCAAATATAAACAAAATTCAGATAACAAGTTAATTACCTTCCTCCAAAGCTTCATAAAACTCAATGTCCTCAACAGTTGGAATGTATTGAAGGTTATGGATACTTTCAGACCGTATCCAGTTTTGGTAGCAGATTAATGCTTCCACAGTTTTAGGAGATAGAGAGCTCCGAAATGGATCAATGACCCTTCTGCTGTTGCTAAATGAAGACTCGCTTGCTACTGTACTCACTTGAATTGTCATAATATCTTTGATAAGAGCAGCAAGGCCAGGATACTTGTCACCATTTGTCTTCCATCATTCCAATATGTCATAATCTGAAGGGTTTACAGCCTTCACAATCGGGTCTAGAAGATACCTGTCCACTTCATGTCCTACAACTCCCTCATCAGAGTCTTCCAATTCTCTCTCCCAATCTTCTTCCATGTCCTTCATAATTCCAGTAGGCTCTATAGTCCTCTTCTTAGATGAGGATTTGTTCCCTTGGCTATCTCCACTCCGAGATTTTGTTACCTTGGAGGATGCCTCAACAATCATAGAGTTGTAAGCATCACAAAGCTGAATCAGAAGATCTTTAAGCTCAGCTGACTTCTTTCTAATATCATCAATCTCCATCTTCAGCCATTTCTTGCATGTAGATTCGAAGTTTCTGAGCTTGTACCTTGGGTTTAACACCAAGGCAATCAACAAAAGCTAATTGCAGTCCTCTAAGGTGGCAAAGTATTTCTCATACTTCCTCTTCATACTTACTGCCATATCCATTAAAATCATTTCAGTCTTCGACCCGATGCTCATTCCCTCTTGAGGAAATAGTCCATCAATCTCAGCTCTGATACACACAATATCATGAAAAGCTTTCTACGATGTTGGTTTGGTTGAGGCGCTGATCCTCATTGTCACATCGTAGAATATCTTCAGAAACCTCACAAAAGTTTCAGCCTTCTCCCAATCATGTGTAACCGGTGGTCCTACTCTTTTCCCCTTCCCTTTCTTCCTTGCCTGAGTTCCCTCTGCTGCAATACTTTTACTTGCATCACCAGTCAAATTCACGTCTCCCAACCCAAGCACCAAGTCTTCTTCGAATTCAAGGTCTTCATCCTCCTCAAAGTAACCCCTGTACTTCGTGCCTTCTTCCCTTGCCAATCTATCAAAAGCCTTTCTGAGTTCTAATGTAGTTGATAGCATTAGATAAGTGGAGTTCCACCTTGTTGGCACATCGAGGATGCACACCTTCTTACACTCCATCTTCTCTTTCTCCATACACTTTTTGAACTGCTGAAGTCTAGCCCCACTGCTCCTCACATATCTCACGGCATTCCTAATTGAACCAACTGAATTTCCCATTATCAATAGGCCAGCTCGGACAATGAGATTCAGAGTGTGTGCAAAGCACTTGATATGCAAATAAATCCCACCAACCAAAGGTGATATCTCCCACCCTAACATCCTCTCCCTGATGTAATCAATCGCCACTTTGTTGGCGCTAGCATTATCAACTGAAATGGTCAACACTCTATCCACACCCCATTCTAGCAAACAATCCTCCAACAAACACCCTATGCTTTCTCCACGATGGTTAGGAATCACCTTAAAACTAAGAATCCTCTTCTGCATTTTCCAAGCTGAATCAACGAAATGGGCAGTCACCACCATGTAGTTGATGTTCTGCACCGATGTCCAAGTATCGGTGGTCAAGCACAAGCAATGACCCTTAAGCTCTTTCGTCAGCTTCACCTTTTCAGCAGCATACATCTTCAAAAACTGCTTGCAAATCACCCCCCTCGAAGGTACATGCCAATCAGGCACAGCATACCTAAAAAAAATTTCAGTCCAATTCAGTCCAACAACATATAAATTATAAACATGTTCAGTCCAACCATAAAAAGTTAAAAACAATTCATACAAGCTCACACTTCATCAATGTGACAATATACCTGCAAAAATATCTAAACCCTTCTTTCTCGATGAAGCTAAACGGAAGTTCATCCATGAATATCATCTTCACAGCTGCTTCTCTACACCCTTGATCACTCCACTTAACAGTCACTAACTCTTTAGCCCCACTACGGTCAGTAGAAGTGAGTTTTTGCTGCCCATCATTTATCTTCACTCTCCCTGGATACTTCTTGCAAACATTATCGATATGTCGCTGTAGAGTACTAGTCCCATTCCCATACGTATTGCAAGCGAAATCCGTAGCACAGTAGTTACACTTAGCTCTAACCACTTCATGAGTTTGCACCCTCTTACCATTCTTCATCTCATATACTGGCTTTTTAATCTTCTTGAAGTGCCCCCAAACCCACAATCTTCCGTCAGGCTTTTCAGCAGCTTCTGGCGCTTCAGCAGGTTCACCAAGTTGTTCAGCTTCTTCAAATTGTTCAGCTTCACCAATGTTCTGCAGTGCTATTGAAGAAGAACGCTTTCTTTTAATTCCAGAGCCTCCGGTTGCGGTACTATCGACTGTCAGAACATTTTTTGAAGCATTCGCACCCAAATTTGAATCCGAATCTGAATTGGAGCTCGAAAATTGTGATGCATCCATCTCTGCACAATATACAAATCATTGAATGAACAAATGGATTCAAAACAATCAAAATGGTTCGAATTCACTGAATTCACTGAATTCAATTCATGACTGAGACCGGAGTTTAATAAATGGAATTCACCGAATTCAATTCGAATTACCTTAAAGGCTTGAATTTGAAGGCTTGAAGGCTTGAACTTGGATCCGAAGACGACCACCACGCCTTCGCTCGGGTCGGAGAAAGTAGGCGACGCCTGGAATCGGGTCGCTGAACGAAAATACGATGAACGAAGGAAGCAGGCGACGCTCGGATCGGGATCGCGAGACCGCGAGAGAGCTCTGGACCTCTGGTGTGGTGTCTGGTTGCCGCTGAACGAAAATGCGAAATGAAGTGAGGCGAGAGCGAGAGTGCGACACACTCGAATTAGGGTTTTTTTATTATTGACCAATCATATGCTGACAAGTGGCAATACATTATGCATTCGGGTCGGTTCGGGCTTTCGGGCCAAACCCGGGACCGAACCGAATTTCACCATTTTGGTCGGGTTTTTTTCGGTTCGGTTTTCGGTCCGATGAGAACCGACTCGTTTTCGGGTTTTTTTCGGTTCGGTTCGGTTCGATCTTCGGTTTTTCAGGTCTGGACGCCCAGGCCTAATTTGAGGTATCGAATAGTCTTTCAAATTTATGGGCAAATAATTACAATTTTTGAATTGTGGAAAAAAAAAAGAAGAGATTTATAAATATTCGAACATCCACCATTATAATTATATAGTAGTTAAACTTATTTATTTTTGTGATATTCAATTTGGAGTCGGGCAGGATACAAATACCCTTTCCTTTTAGGACATGGTAAAGGTAAGGTAGGGTCAATTTTATTTGATCCGACGACTAGCATGCGGACAAGCTAAGATAGTTTTTTATATTCGGTGGATAATCCAAGAACATGGTCATATTATGGTAAGGTACATTCGAGTGGGGTCGGGTAGAGCCGGTACGGAGGGTTCAAGTCTAATTCGAAGTAAGAATTCAAAATATGATTAAAAATAGGGCAGCCTAATTACATCTACCATCAATCCATCCATCCTGCTCACAAGTAGGGTCGGTAATGGGCAGGGTAAGATCATTTTTCATTGACCCTATGAACAGGGTAAGGGCAGGGTAGAGCAATTTTTCTAAGCCCGTAGGGTACCCATGGGCAGAGTAATATTAGGGTAGGGTCAGGTAAGGATAGGGTCAAGTAAGACAAATTTAAGCATATTTTGAAGAAGAAAAATTCATAATATGAATGAAAATAGTAGGGTAAGACATGGTATGATAGGGTAGGAGGACAGGGTATGATGTTAGGGTAGAAGGGCAGGATAGGGCCTATTTTTTCATGATCCTTACCCTGTTTTAGGGTAGAAGGGCAGGGTACGTTAGGGTACGAGGATATGGCAGGGCAGTGTACGGATCGGACAGGATAAGGGTGGCCCTAAGGGCATTTTGACCTTAGGGTCAAATGCCTACCCATACTCACAAGTCATACGTATATACCTTCCAAACTAAACACATGTAGGGAAAAGTATAAAATGGGGTCTGAACTACCAGTCATTTCCAACATGAGGTCCGAACTATTACATTTTTTATAATGTGGGCGAACTATCAAATAAATTTCCAAAATGGGTATTCCGTCCAACGGTGTTAACTTCAGCACCTTGAATTGGGCAAAGATCCAATTTAAACTTCAAACTCTATTTACAGTCGTCCAGAACAAAATCACCAAGAATCATACAAAATAAAAAAAAACCAAGGAAATCTTATCAAAAAAAAACAAGTAGGAAACTATTATTATTATTATTAATCAAAATCACCAAAAATTAGTCCCAGAAATAGACAGATGGATAGATCATAGATCACATTGAACACGATAGATTAAACCTAACCCTAAATTAAGGACGACCCAGATGAAGATCAGTAGACGGGTCATCGGGAATCCGATCAAGCTATCACCTTTCATCATCCAAACGTTCATCTTCTCATAGAACGAATTGAAAGCAGCGACAACGACAGATGCACTTCGTCCTTCCACAATCTCGCCTTCGGCTTCACCTTCCAACCCGATGATGACGACGTGGACGACGATATAGGAGAAGCGGAAGGGGGAGGGAGACGAAGAGGACGATGGGGCTTGGAGAGAGGCCAGATGTAGAGCAAGTGGAGACGACGGAATCCGCCTAAAGCGAGCACAATCGATCGCTGCTGGTTCCCGTCGGCGTCCGTGGGGAAGAGGGTGCTGCTTTAGATGCAGAAGGCGACTGCGTGATTGAGGATTTGATAATCAAGACGATTAGGAACAACGCAAAAGCGATGCTGAACGAATTGATTGATTGCGACTTGAAGAGGATTGATAATGAATGTAATTTTTGGCCGTCTCGAAGATCTGGAACTAGGGTTTCGGGGATATGGATAAAGGAGGAGGCAGATTAAATGACTTTGTTATATTATCATTACATTTTTTTTGAAGGTTTGTTATATCATTATCATTACATATTAACTAATGAAAAAGTTAAATTATTATTAGTTATGGGATTACTTTAGATTTATTTAAATGCGAGATTTTTCTTGATTTAAATGATTGGTTCAATTTTTGATTTCAATCTCAAATGATTTGGTTCGGTTTGATTGAAATTAAAAGTTAACTGAACACTAACAGTGTTAATGAAATTGTTAACACGTTAGACGGAATACCTATTTTGGAAATTTGTTGATAGTTTGCTTCCATTATGAAAAATTTAATAATTCGGATCTCATATTGGAAATGAATGGTAATTCTTGCCTAATAAAACAGAACATATTCTGAAAAAAGCATGATAGAATCTTTTTTGATGACCTTAATCTTCCCTAATACTTAATAGGCAAGATACGTATAAGCAGTGGCGGATCCACATGGTGGGGAGGGGTGGCAATTGCCCCGAGTCGATTTTCCGATTTTTCTTTAATATTAGACTAATGTGATGTATTTTTGAACGATTTTTACATTTTGCCCCTAGTCATTTTGATTATATGCTCCCTCTAGTATGAAAATAAATTGTTGGTTCTGCCCCGATCCGAAAATATTTATCTCACCCCTGGTCCAAAAAATTCCTAAATCCGCCCCTGCGTATAAGGGTAGATACAAGATAATATTTATCTCACCCCTGGTCGGATTGAATAAGGGTAACTTTATATGCGCATTTTGACCAACCAACTGAAATGGTGAGGCATATAGTGAATGAATATAAACAAGTGAGGCATATAGTGAATGAATATAAACAAGCAATTGCATGATGTCGACTTTCAATGTCTTTACTAGCGAATAACGCAAACCATAGAGCATTTCTCTTCTTCGCATCTAAATCATATCATCTTCAAATGGTACAGATTCCATATTTTTTCTCTTCAAATACCTAACGACACATCAAACATGAACCACAATCTACTAGTAACTACTAACCATGCCAATAACCAACCTTCTCGCCCTCTCCATTGCCCTGACGAGCCTCGTTTCAGTTGTGACCTCATCCGACGATGATGATGACGACGACTACGACTACAACAGGATCACCTGGACAACCAACCGCACAGCTTTCTCCTCATCGCGTCAAGCCATCATAGATGAGTGCGGGGCTCATGAGGATTCATTTAAATTCGAATCAGAGAGCAATCGCCGCATCCTTGGCACCTCCCAATGTATAAGCTATGGAGCTATGAATAGGAATCGAGTCCCCGGTAATCAACATGGTGCTTCTTACTGTAACTCCACGCATGGAGCTGAGGCCAACACCTATAGGCGCGGCTGTAGCGCTATTAATCGTAGTAAACGTACATGTCGTTAATCCATATTGTGGTCTGTCTGATTTTTATGCGAAAATATAATTTGAACAATAAAACTTCTATGAGAAAACTTCTATCCTCTTGTTTTTTTCTTCTTCCCTTTACATAAATGTTGTGCGTTCTAGATGTTAATTAGTTAGTAAATGTCGTGGTTTATTCGATACTTGTCCAACAATAAATAAAGAAATACATTTCTTGAGATACAGCGTATTAATTCAAATAAAAAGCAGTTTGGTTTTCACTTTGTTTTGGAGATTTATTAGTGATAAAAAATTTGTTGGATTTGTTGCAATGACAGATCATCATAGAAAGTATTTCTGATCACTGAACGCATCGATTTTTTATTTTCATTTTGTTTTTCCTTTCCAAGTGGTAAAAGAGAATAGCATTTTCTATTACAAACTTATCGTTTCTAAAAGAAAAAGGTGGAGAAGCAAAGAAAAAATGCGTCTGCGAAAAGAGGAGCGTTATACCAATAGAGAATTTCACTAGGAGAAAATTCAATGAAGAAAGATGCCTCTATGCTTTATTTGGGTTGGGATCATATTCTACCAGTAGATGAGCGTTCACATGAGAACTTTTTTTTTCGAGAACTTTTTTTTTCGAGAACTTTGAGATTGAACCATTTTGTTATGTAGTTTCGTCTTCGTTATGCACATTTGAAAATACATCAATTTTTGCGTAAGTGCAGTTTTCGAAAACTTAAAATGCATCTAGACTAAATGCATGCTCGAAACTGCATAATGAAGGAATGAAGTTAGTGTGACACGTGTCACCTCCACATTCAAATATGCAACTTGGTGCAATAGTGAGATTTAAAATCTCACATTCTCAAATTTTTAAGAATTCTTAACCAAGCGATGCCTTCTACTTATATATGTGGGAAAAAAACTATGTGACGTTATTTACAGAAAAATTAGAACCAATACGAAATAAAGCTAGTTGATTTGATAGTGGGGTTCTTCAATATTTACGTTAACAAGTCAAGCCCAATAAGCCCAACAACCTTCAAAAGCCTTCAGGAGTAATCCAACAAGCCCAAAAGTTCCCGATTTACCAGAATACCCTCCTTCTTCATTTTATGATCGTTCCGAAACCCTAGCTCTGAATCCTTGTGACAAATACTCTGCCGCCAGCTTCGGTGTCTGTGGATCGCCGAAATTCATAATTGCGTTCAGCAATGGCATCAGTGGAGAGCAAGGTCGTCGTGCCAGAGTCCGTGCTCAAGAAGCAGAAGAGGAATGAGGAGTGGGCGTTGGCGAAGAAGGAGGCGCTAGAGAAGCAGAAGATTCACAATTCTGAGAACCGGAAAATCATCTTCAAGCGTGCTGAGTCGTATGCCAAGGAATACTCCGAGCAGGTCATTCAATTTAGTGAAACTAAACTGTCAATCGTGTTTTACCGAAACTCTGAATCGGCGCTGAGTTTTTTTTTGTGTGCTTTAGGAGAAGGAGCTGATCAGTCTGAAAAGAGAAGCCAAGCTTAAGGGAGGATTCTATGTGAACCCTGAGGCCAAGCTCATTTTCATCATCCGTATTCGCGGGTCAGCTTACTGCTAAATTAGATAAATATTTAGTTGATTACAGTATGTGATGTGTGAGCTCAGTATTTAGATGTTTGAATCATGTGCATTTATGTATCCGTGTATAGGCAGAAAAAAAACTTTGATATAGTTTTGTTTTGTCAGTGCTTCTATTCCCAGTGAGAAATGGTTTAGTTGAAATACACTAGAGAGGTTCCAAAAAAAGCTTGTGGATCTTTAAATTTAAACCGTATTGTCATTTTATTTTCATGTATGAGTGAGCTTTGCTTACTCGCAGCTTGTCATTGTGAACTGGGATTTTGATTTGGTTAGATTTTTTTATATCATAAATAGTAACCTGCAATGGAAGTTGTTTATTGATTTTTGATGTATTTAAGCCCTTAAGTTGTATCTACTTTTGTTGTGTAGTATTAATGCAATGCACCCCAAGACAAAGAAGATCTTGCAGCTTCTTCGTCTAAGACAGGTCAGCCACATTTATTTTAAAATGGTGTTTCTTTGTTTATAAGTAAGCATCATTTTCTTGTTTGGTTCTGCAATATCCCTTCGGTTAACTGCTTCACTCTGACGTTTTGCTTTCCCGGATGTAGATCTTCAACGGTGTGTTCCTCAAGGTGAACAAAGCAACCATGAACATGCTACAAAGGGTGGAGCCATATGTTACTTACGGGTAAGAACATGCATCTGATAATGCTGTTAAGAATATTATTCTAATTGGGTGCTGTCTCATTTATGCTTCAATATAGTGCCAAAGATTGTAGGATTTGGATTGCGTGTTTTTAGTAGGCTGCTAACATCAGCTTCGTACTGGTTCTAATGCTATTGATTGCAAGCTGAGCTTCTTTGTAAACATATTTAACCTCTCCTGTTGAACTCAGTCGATGAGACAGTAGATTGCATGTTTGTTTGTCGCTATCAGTTTCAACAATATAGTTTCTGTATATCTATAGGTACCCAAACTTGAAAAGTGTCAAGGAGCTGATTTACAAGAGGGGTCATGGAAAATTGAACAAGCAGCGCATTGCCCTGACTGATAACTCTATTGTGGAGCAGGTACCGTTTCTCTTTTTAGCCCATACTCTATTTGTTTCCATTTTCCAGTTTACCTACATCTTCCGCGAAGAAATTGCTGAGTATTCACCTTTGGGTTCTTTGTAGGCTCTCGGAAAGTACGGGATTATCTGCACTGAGGATCTCATCCATGAAATCATGACGGTCGGGCCACATTTCAAGCAAGCTAACAACTTCTTATGGCCATTTAAGCTTAGTGCCCCGTCTCGTGGTCTAAAGAAAAAGAGAAACCACTACGTGGAGGGCGGTGATGCTGGGAACCGTGAAGATAAAATCAACGAACTCATCAGGAGGATGAATTAGAGCATGACATACTTTTCAGTTATCGAAAATCCAATGCAAGATCAGCTTTCCTTTGCTTCTGGTTTTAGACAATTTTTGTTTAGATCAAGTTTTCTAATATTTGGAATTTTCCATGTGATGAATGTTTTATTAATTTTTATCTGGCTAAAATATGAATATTGTTTTCGCCAGTTTGAGGAGTTGTTTCTAATATCATGCATAAGTATTCTAGTGTAACTTGACTTGTCGCTCTCTTTTTATAGATGAAAACGACGGAGTTTTTTTTATCTCAATTCTGGGAAGCTAAGCCTAATTTCGCTACTCCGGTCCGAATTCGGCTTTTTATGAATCCAAATTCAAATTTCGAAACCCTAGTCGTCATCTTCATTTAAGCATCCTGCAATCGAATAATCGATTTCGCTGCTGCAGCTGTCGGTATTTGGTAAAAAAAAAATGAGCAAGGGAGGAGCGGCAGCAACAAAGGGCGGGAAGAAGAAGGCAGTGATGTACGTCATCGACTGTGCAAAGCCGGTGGGGGATAAGATCATGGACATTGCGTCACTGGAGAAGTTTCTTCAGGAGAGGATCAAGGTTGGAGGTAAGCCCGGTGCTTTGGGTGATACAATCTCACTGTTACGCGTTAGAAGAGCAAAATCACTGTCACCGCTGACGCTACATTTTCCAAGAGGTGAGCTTGCAATTACATTATGGTTGTTGGAAAATGTTACTTACGAGATGCCTAGTTTAAGTGATGATGATGGAATATACTTAACTTAGGATTTGCTGAGACTGATTTTATGGAGTCACTTTTGTTTAGCTGGCAACTTTGGGGAGGTGATCATGTGTTTGCTGTTTACCATTACGTTACAGTTGTTGGAAAATCTTAGTTACGAGATCCCCAGGTTAAGCGATAATGATCTAATATTGGCTGAGATTGCATTTTTAGAGTAATTATTTTTAGCTGGCAACTTTGTGGAGGTGATCATGTGTTTGCTATTTACGAATTTTCCATATAGCCTGAATTTCACCCTGCTATATTTCTGGTTTGATTGTCTTTCTGCGATGTGCTTTAGTTGCTATTGCTCTATGTTTGCTGTATTAGTTGTCGTTCAGTTTAGGGAAGTTTGCCTTCGATGGTAGCATCCAGTCTCTTGTATATGAGGATAACAAGCTTTGTGAACAATGATCTCTACTATCCCCTCTTTTAACTGCATCTGCTGTTGTAGTGCTTATGTATTTCTGATTTCGAAAGTTACGCTTTTGTTTTTTTATGGACTTGACAGTTAGACTTGATTTTGAATATTTTGGAAGCTTCTCCACTGTCATGTTTTTAGACTATGATAGAGCTTGTTTCATTTGACATTCAAGGTAACCCGAAATGTATGGACCCTTTGAAATTCGTTGATCCACTGAGACTTGCTTATACAATTACGAAAGCCATATGTTTTCTTACAATCCTTTGTTTCATTGTTTTACACCATTTAGACTGCCTGTAATACCCGACAATTTAGCTAAACACTTTTCCCTCTTTGAATTTTTGTATGTCTGTGATAATTTTTCACCTTTGATCACAGTACTATATGAAACTTCTTATCACTTCAGGGTTCAGAAGCGACATTGATGTCATGCCGATGCTTTTGTGATTTTCAGGTATCTCAAGTACCTAAAACTAAGAAATACCTCAAGAAGCACAATGTGCCTGACTGGCTTAGAGTAATTGCTTCAAACATGGACCGCAATATTTTATGAGTTGAGATACTTCAACATTGCTGAGAATGAGGGAGAGGAGGAATCTTTTGCTGCTATTATCCTCTTCCTCTCTTTTTCAGATCCAAGTTGCTTAACGTTAGAAATCAATTCAGAAATAAAGTTTATCATAAATAAAAAAATACTTAAAACTTTTATATCAGTTCACCAACGTTACTATGATTATCATTTCAGTTTAACATCTATTCTGTTCAACATAGTTGACTTACAACATCAATTTTATACCTCATCAGAATATTACAATTGCAATTTGAGTAAAACATGAATCAATGTAAAAACTAATAATTTCAAAGAATTGAGTAAAACACGAGATATTTAATGGAAGAAATGATCTTAAAATGTAATCCAATAACATTGGAGCTCATCTCCATTAACAAAATCAGGAGAAGGCTCAAGCAGAGAGGATAATCAATCGCTTTACGCAAAGATAAAATCTCGGATATCACTTGTATGAAATCAGAGAAGAACTATTTGCGATGAATAAAATCAAAACAAAATTCATAAAAACAAAGCCAATGAAATCATCTTCTTAACCTGACGCTGAAACTCAAAGTCACGAGCACGCAAATCTCATCGATCGTTCAACTTATTAAACCCTAATTTGCAAGATTGGGATATATAGATTATAGACGGTGAACCTACTGGGCCTTTACTAGTTGCAACAGCCCATTTTCAAATATCACTCGGCCCAACAAGGCGTGTGGTCTGTATTTATTATTTAGGGAAAATGACAAAGGGATACGAACTATTATTCATTGATAAATTAATGATAATTAATGATAATTTTAAAATATTTTAATTTTCAATTTTACAATTAATATTAAGATGATTTTTTCAATTATTCGTTTAGTTAACTAATTTAATTGACGAAGTAATATTTCATCAATTAAGTGTTATATGTGAATCAAAATATTTTGAAATTATCTTTAATTATTAATTTATATAATTAAATACTTAATTTATCAATTAGATAGTTCATATCCTTTTTATCATTTTCCCTATTATTTAAATTGTTAATATTATTTAACGGTTTATAATACTTACATTTCTCGGGTTTAGAGGCTCCACCATGATAGTGATACATTCAGCCAATAGTCAAAGTTTGGTCAACAATGCAGTTAACTACATGCTTCTCTCTCACAACCACTTTTCACGCATTGTTCATCAAACCAGCTGTGTACTGCACACCAAGCTGCGGCAGCCACCTCTTGGCGCCGAGAAAGTAATCGGCGGTGTACTTGATGGCCAGCTTCTTGTCAATCTTCTTAATCCCCTTCCATTTCACCCGATCGTTGGTCGACGCGCCAGGTCCGCTGTTCTGATACTCACCGTACAAGCAGTTTTCGGTGTTGATGTCGCCGGCCCAAGGAGACCATCCTTCAGGCGCAATCAAGTCGTCGATGAACGTTTCCATGATGATCGTGCGGGAATAGGCTTTCCATGGACGGCCGAGGTACGATTTAAAGTCGGATTTCACGGATTCGAGTTCGGGATCGGCTATGATTCTCGAGCCTTGGATGATGATTCCGGATGGCTGACGACGTTCTTTACGGCCTTGAGCAGTTACGGCGTTGAATTGGTTGTCGTTCGGCTTTCGGACCATGAAGGTGCAGTTCTGGAAGAGGACTGGTGAGTCGCCAAAAACGAAGTCGATTGTGCCGGTTACGATGCAGTCGCGGTAGTATTGACGCTTGGTGTGTGTGTAGAGTGTGTCTTGGTAGCCGTCCATTTGGCAGTTTTGGAAGACGGAGAAATCGGATTGGACTCGGAGGGCTACGGCTTGGTGCTTCTCTGGTCCTGCGCTGTTTTCAAACCCTATGTTTTTTGCCATGAAGAAATCTCCCAGAACAACTGCAGATCAGGTTCAATTACGTTTGTTAGATTTCATTTCTATATAATTAATTTAATTATTACTATGAAATTGAATTGTGCTATTTGAAGTTTTAAGGAGATAGTTGTTGATTTAGGGATACTTACTAACTGTGGCGGTTTTGCTAGTGGGCACGCCATCTGCGTAGTTCAAGCTCCCTGTGATTTTTGTTTTAGTAGGTCCATCTCCATACAAGAAAACATTTGTATGGCTGCTGTTGAAAACAACTTGCTCGGTGTAGACGCCTTCCTTAACATAGATCGCATAGGTCGTATTGCTTTTCTTGGGTATATGGGGAACTGCTTCGCTGAGGGTTTTGTAATCGCCCGATCCATCCTTGGCAATAACCACGTTAGGCTTAAGAAAAAGTGGGTTTGTCGACAATAGTTGTCTTCGGCCTTGATCAAACCAAACTGGGTACTCGTTATGTCCCACTACGGGCAAGTCGTAAGCACTCATCAAACGGCGGGATGTGAGTCCAGGAATGTGGAGGCTTGCGAAGACACCGGAAAGCTGAGTAACCATGGCAAGAGCGTTGCTGGTCAACTGGGATGAGGCATTCAATGCATCCCTCATTTTTCCTTCGGCGGTGCCGGTTGTGTTCTCAAACCCATCTAGGCATGTTTCTTGGTATGTGATGGCAGCGCTCAGCCAGACTTTCAAGTCGGCTAAGATGTCATCAATTTTGGAAGCATCTAATGCTCCCATCCTGTGAAAGGAAGCCTTGATGTCATTGATGGAGTATACCATCATTTCATGACAATTTTCCAAGGCAGCACTCGTTCTTGGGTCCTTCTCAAGTTCGCGGAGGGTGTCAGACTTCCTTGCCGCTTCTCTAATGTGTTGGATGGTGACATTGAAAGCGATTTTGATGAGCTCTTTCGGATCAGTTGTGTTTCCTGCATATGGCTTTAGGCTCTCTTCACAGATTTGCTTGTGGTCCGTAGTTTGACACAATGCGGTGACGGCTTTTGAGGAGGATGTAGCCTCTGTGTGAGTAGTTTTTTCTGGGGCGCCGTGATAGCTCTGATGGACCCCAATAGTGACTGCCACCACCATGGCTATCAAAATGATAGAGGAGATGCTAATGATAGCAATCCTCTTCTTCTTCTTCTCATTATCATAGTTCGACATTGTAATGCTTCCACTTAGATACCTTATCTAGAAGCCTTTCAAGAAGAAGAAGAGGCGATTAAGGTGTCTTTTTCCTTCTCTCCTTGGAGCTTCCTCCTGGAGTTGTATTATTGACGAGATTAAACAGAACAAGAGGCATATATAAACAAGTATGAATATGCGGTTCAGAAATCAGATTATTAGTTATGAAACTAGAGGTCTGGAGGGAAAAGTGAGTCAAATGACACTAAAGTTTTGTTGTCACGCTCTAAAATACTAGAGATTATTAGAGATTTCCGGAGCCTCCTATTTTTCAAGTTTGGGATGCTTCGAAATCCAGAATACAGTTTCTATTTTTGGGTAATCTGCTGATACTCAATACTATTGGGAGTAGGCAGGGGGGAAGTTAAGTTAAACGTACTGATTTGGAAGTAAAAAAAAATATATCGGGCATCTATAAGTCCGACTGATAGTATTTATTAGTTTTCCATGCAGGCATGGATTGTCAAATTGAAGCTTGAGAAATAATGAGATTGTTATATAGAAATACTAATAGCAAGGGTTTAACAATTCGATTTAATTTATTTAACTAATCAAATTCCCTTTTTTTAATTGTTTTATATTGATTTCAGCTTGCCGAATTCAGCTAGTCAAACCTGCTGAGAAATGTCATATGCATTCTTGGCTACCTTGGAAGGCCATATGCATCGTGAACAAACAAGGGACTGGGTCTATCCATCAGTGAGAATTCCTACAGCAGTGGAACTACTACTCTATCCATCGTCAGACAAGTAAGTTTACTGACTAAATTTCAAAGTTGCACTTTCATGTATTGTAGGTATTGCATGAGTCTGAAAAATATTAATCTTTTCGTGGGGTGAAATGATGACAATTGTAAATGTTGCCCACACTCGAGCTGTAATTAACCAGCACTGCTGAGGGTGGCAGATTGGTGGCAGTTCAGCACTGCTGAGACCAGTTTTGTTTTTCTGGCCACAGATGGGGTATGCATTTACATGACTATAAGTTTACTGATGTGTTTTTTTACTATTTTCTTTTGCTGGCATATGTGTTCATGAGATGTCTGGTTAGTATCAAGATAACTGATTACCAGCTACAACACTGCCTTTACAGATATGGGATGTAATGTCCAAACTAAAGAAGCCGTACAGATTGTTTCCTCAACTCCAACAGAGTGGACTCGCTTTAATGTCAGGTTAGATGATAAGATCATATGTTCTTACTTAAAAGTCACCCAAAGTTGAGGTATATATTGATGCTTCATAACATTTTGAATGGAAGCAGTGTACAAATGGCTACAAAGACACCCATTTGATAAAATCAGGAGTTCAAAAAACTCACTTAATACCTTGTTTAGAATCATTTAACTTAATGAATATCTAAGGCTTGATTTATAGTGGGCCGGTCATGTTCGAGATATGGGTAGTTTTTCGATTCTAGTTGGGCCTTTCGCTCTCTTGACATGTATAAATATGATGTGTCTGCTACAACCTCTAGGGCATAAACCTAAGTGTACAACATAGCGCCGCTGCAAGGTCTTCACGAAGCAATCGGGAGAGGAGAGGAGAGGAGATATGAAGAAGAGAAAAAAAAGCATTGAAGATGATGAGATTGGTAAATCATTGGAAGTATCGAATCAATAATCTACCAGATATTGGGTAAGTTGATGTGAAGCGATAGTTACATTTATCTTTTAATTTATTATGCTCTCCATGTTCAATTGGTATTAAATACTGAATTATTTTACCCGCAAAGTATATCTTAGCTCATTGTCATCGAGAGAACACCCTCATTATGAAACTTGACGAACTCCATTTTCTAGGTACATCACTCTTGGAGCCTTGATGATGTATGGTGCACCCGGACAAGAAATTGGAGAACGAAGGCATCAGATGCTCTACCACCACGGGCACCACAAAGGGCTGGTTGTTGAAAGGCATGACATCATCTTAAATATGGCCGACTCGACTGCACATATCAGTAGTATTCATACCATTTCAGCTGCATGAGGACTTGGATCATGGAAAACAATAGCTGATGAACATACATGATGTGTAAACAGTACTTCTGAGAAGATTGTCATGGTTCTTGAGTGGAACTGTATTAGTAGTATAAGGGTGGTATACATTGGTCTTGTGAATTTTGCCTCAAATTGACACGGATTTTTCAATGTGTACAGTACATATAAGTCAATAAAAGAATTGACATTTATAATTTGAACCACTTAATTCTTGCAGGTTTAAATTATCCAATTAATAAGGTATATATTGTAACTTATTAGTTGAGCAATAGAAACTATTGTTACTTATTACTTATCAAATATATGTAATAGAAGATTGCCCATTAGACCAGACGATCCACTAAAATTCTGCTGTTTTTTAATTTCATTCTTTGTGACCAAACCATAACAAATTGGGTGTCTATTAATAGAGCTAGAAAACAAAACAAATTTATTGATATATTTTTTTTTTGCAAAAGTTCAATTTTTATTTTCTCATTTAAAGCTTGTATATAATACTTGAAACAAAATTGTTTATATTATTAAATATACAATATCCAATAACACAATACCAATGTGGCAACTTTGTCAGTAACAACCGTTTGTGAATTCACTCGTCCCATGCCCAGATCTGATGACCGAACATGCTACAATCCCATTATTAAGGACATAGAAGATAAAATTGGATCAACAATCTTTAAAAATTTTGAGCTATCAAGGATGCCCATAAGCATGACAACAGGGCCGGCTCAAGAACTTTGGGCCTCAAGCAAAATAAATTAGTGGATATTCTTATAAGCAATTAGATTGGATATCATATAAAATGGGGCATTTTGAGATTAATATGAGGCCTAATTTATTACTAAAAATGACCCTTTTTATTTATGGGAAAATGGGCCTTTTTTACACTAAATTTTTTTAAATATGAAGTGGGGCCTAAAGCCACCGCTTCACTTGCTCCCCATTGAGCCGGCACTGCATGACAACCAACACTTGCCATTTTGAACGCAACAGACGGAACATAAAGAATTTTTGCACTAAAGAGCATCCCACCATGATAAAAAATATATACGTATTATTTTCCTCTCATCTATTTTATCTCTCATCTTGTCATACCTCATGATTATTTTGATCAAGTGTACCCCACTCATGATCAAATAAAAAGTTCATCATCATTCTCTCTCATCACTACATAGATTGTAGCTCATAAATATTAAAATTAGTAAAAATATATCAAAGCGTATCTGTTTTATAGAGCTCAAAAAATTATGAATATTGATATTTATTTTTAAAAAATTTACCTTGTAATTTAGAAGATATATTCGTTGTAAAATCGAAATAAAAACTGAACAGTTTCTTACGCAGAACACGTGTCGCGTTGTGATTGGTTCACGGCTCATGATCAAATTCATTTTTTGATCATGAGATGATCTTTTTTACACTTTGTGATCATGAGATGATCAAAACTATAATAAAAAAAGATCATGATGAGGATGCATATTTTTTTTATCATCTCTCATGACACTTTTCTATGATAAAAAAAATCATAATGGAGAATGCTCAACGAACAAAAAAAAAGGTATAAATTGCGGGAAAGAAAGGTCCACTAATATCATCAACATCTTTTATTTTTGTTGATATGAATATCATCAACATCTTTAAACACGACTTTGCCTGCGTTTAACCCCTGTCCTCATATTGCCAGGGGCACTGCCACGTGTCCTCTTGCTGGCTGCAGGATCACCAGCACCCCTCTCGAATCCACCACTCGCGTTGAAGCCGAACATATCATCCCCAGATATTATATCCTTTGAACATCCTTTGCAGATCCTCGAAGCTCTCGTGAAAATTTGCTTCGTGAAAATTTGTTTTGGATTGAAAAGAAAATCGATAAAAAATAATAATAATAAAACATCATATTTGGTAGGGGTGGGCAAAAACCGCTCTGCATGTAAAAACCGCCCGCTCCGCACCGCAAAAGCGTGTTCGGTTACCGCACCGCTTTTGGAAAAAACCAATTTGTCAAAAACCGCACCGCAACCAAATAAAGCGGTGCGGAAACGGTTATTTATCTTAAACAACCCGGTTTAAACCGCACCGCACCGCATATATAATTAATTATTAAATAATTAAATAATCAAAATTAATACGTTTAAAAAACAAATCATATAATTTCAAGCGCAACCCCATGCCCAAAACACAAAATTTAATTAAATTTTTGTTGGCTCTTATGTTTAGGGTTTGATTTGTACATTTTTTTTGTCATTTGAATGTTTCAGCATTGTTTATAACATCCGATTTTAATGTTTGAAGCTTTGTTGTTGTAGGTAAACAAGTCAAATAATTGTAGCAGAAGCATATAAGTTTTAAACTTTTGTAATGTGGTTTTTAAACCAAATCGCACCGCACCGCACGCATATTTGATTTTTACTTTTGTAATGCGGTTTGCGGTTTGAAAAATTTCTAAATCAGATTATGCGGTGCGATTGCGGATTTACCCTTAAACCGCACCAACCCGCACCGCGCCCACCCCTATTATTTGGTCTTTCGATATTGTATACGATTACCAACTATAAGTTTAAGTTTATTACGATCTTGAGATCAGTTTTTGAGCCGTCGGATCTGGCCCAACCAATGACGCCATATACACTACGTCATTTACCTGCTATTCGATTTTTATGATTTAAGGTGATTTTAAATTATTTAAAAAAGAATTACGAGATAAAGGAATGCATTACAAAAATTTGATTAAACTAGGTCAAGTGAAGAATGATTCTTATAGAATTATTCAAAGAATTATAAATTTTTTATTAGTGAAATTTTATACTTGTTACAACGGATGGGGCTACTTGTGGGGGTTTTTTCCCCACTTACAAACTGCTATAAGCAATAGCTAAAATGTGATAAATAAATAAATAGATAAAAACCAGCAAATAATACATGAATGAGGAGACTCCTGTAAATCCTGAGTTTTGTGGTGTCTCCTAGAAATAGAATGTAAAATTAGATAAAGAGCCTACTTGTCGGCTTTCATGACTCGCCTTTGACTGATGAGAATGCGGCGGCACATTACAACGCCCTGAGTTTGCACCATGCAGTTTTTGGACTTCCGTTGCGTGGAAGAAACGATGAAAGAAACGCCAAGTCTGATTCGTTGATAGCAGCACTGAAGGTTCCACTGAATTGGCGCAACGGGAGGGCATTTGAGAGCAAATAAGGTGTTTCAGTCTGAAAAGGGTACTCATCTGATATCTGATGATCATCCGCGATCCAGCAGTCTCTAGTGGAAGGACTTGCTAGGAAATTATTGACTTGCGGCGGATCAAATATAGTTTGGTTGAGTATTGGATCTTCCATTTGGTCAACCATTTCAATGCAATTTGATGATGATGATGACACAAATGGAGCAAGCTCGTGGCCTTGTTGGTCTGAAAATCAAAGTGTGATTAAAAATCCTTCCACATAGATTGGCGACCAAATTACAATTAAAAGTTAAAACTGACTGAGATAAACACATATCAAATACCTGAATATGCGATTGGAATGTCAAGACACTGCAGAAGGCTTGGATCCGGTGATGGCTCAGACTGCAGATTTCCATCAACCGGTACTTGATTGATGCCATTGTTAGAAATGTATCCTTCTAGATCATCAGCCACTTGCTGAAAACAGTGCAAGAGAGAAGATGTTCTTGAATGTGGCCTATCATCGAACACGCCAACTCCAAGATTCTGATTCAGGGAACAGGCCACCTTTGGAGGCAGGTTTTGGTCCTCCTGGTGTCCTTTATCAAGACATGCAGTAGCATGTTTAATGATTGTGTCCATAATCCTATTTGAGTTGCCACACCTAAGTGTCTGCAAATATTTAAGAGAAACACCAAGTACCAATATAGCTCTCAATCAGATAGTTAAAACAAAGTGAGCCTAAATGAACAAAATTACATTTTCATCAGTTATCAACATATTACCTGTTTTACTAATAATGGGTTGGCATCAAGCACCTGAAGAAATTTCCCAATGGTTGTAATTCCGATCGATTCCAATCGTTTATGATATTTTCCATTCTTTCTGATCATCTTCAGACGCCACACTTCGTCATATATGGATGGACATACGTGCTTCATACAAGCTACATCAAAAAAGTCCAGTGAGTTGGTCTCTTCAGACTATATCACTTGTGCAGAAACAGGATGGAAACCGAGAGCCATGGTCCAGTTTCAAAACTCTTAACACCAGTGCACCATAAAAATTAAACAGCAACTCTACTAAGAAACTAGAATTGGAACCTCAGCAACTTGAAATTCAAATATGCAGGCTATGGTTTGGTTTCTCAAAATCAAAATCATATCCTCACTTTTCAAATGAAAGCAAATAAGAAACAAAAGCACAAGAGCCAACTTTTTGCAGGTTAGCTAACAATATATGAGCCCAAAGAGAAACTAAAAATTTAAAGCATACCCTCCCCACGACGATCCTTAACCTTGAAGGCACCACTTACTGCCTCCCTGACTCTGAATCCTTTAGAACTGCTTTGCAACACTCTAACTCCCAATCTAAATTGTGCACTTCTAGTCCATCTCGAGTTGTCCGTAATGCAGACATCTCTAAGGAAGCCAACACCATCTTTCAAGAGGATATGTATTTCCCCAATCATCAATGGTTTTTTACCTTCTCTTGCACGAACAATATGAGAATCAAAATACTTTTCTCCAGGGTCACTCTGTGGACCAACATCAAAATCACCATCGAGGACGACAATTTCAAGTTTTAATGAAGACATGGGGGCAGCTGTAACTATATTTTTGCTGTCAACATCAACAATTTCCACTTGTAATGGAGCGCCATCCTCGCCTACTATTTTGTTGCCTGTAAAAAAAATCGGTGGCAGTTGTTTGACAAAACGCAACATCCAGCTTCTTCCTGCCTCATCGTGATTCCTAGAAGAGACACACCTGGCAGAGAAACATTGTAAGTCATGGTAAGACAAGATCACTAGAAAGTATTTGGGTAGTTACACTTACACTATGTCCAACAAAGGAGCATGAGTCTGGTTTTCTAGTCATGGTGAAATAATAATTGAAAATGAAATCAAGCAGAGCAATCACGTACAGAATTGTCTTAATAAATAAAATAAGA
Organism: Rhodiola kirilowii; assembly: GCA_033675215.1. NCBI lineage: Eukaryota > Viridiplantae > Streptophyta > Magnoliopsida > Saxifragales > Crassulaceae > Rhodiola > Rhodiola kirilowii. Next base: position 43,524,458 of record CM066195.1, on the reverse strand, counting down.
AAGAGAGAAGAAGCATTCAGTGGAAAGTGCTTACACTCAGCAAAGTAACAAATACAGAAGGCCATGAAATGACATTACTATCTACAAATGTAACTAACGTACAAAATTTATCAGAGTTATTTCCTTCAACCTCATTGGAGATGAAACACAATCCTCAATCAATGCCAAACAATGGTCTTATGTCTACCCCACACTTTGGTAAAACATACTAACCTTTGTAGTGGGAACAGCACATGAAAGGATTTTTCCACTGCTTCCCGCACCTGATGAATAAGATACGGGGACAATGAACAATGAAGTTGCAGATTCAACTAGTAGTAGTGGACCACCATTCATGTACTTAGTCCCAACTCCCAAATATTCAATCTTTACAATGAATAGGATGCGTTTCTGAAATATGCTATCAGATTCACTCATATGCTTACTACACCCAGAGGCAACGGCCGCTGCAACATATGGTATATCAACTGATGTTGTGCCTATTTGTCTATACTCTAACAGGCACAGAAACAATACTCTGTGTTCGAATAATATAATACTCCTAGTGCCTACCTAATTGTACACTTAAGTAATTGTACAACATCAAAAAACTATCATGCTTAACTAAATGCAGACATATGCACCCAATATGGTTACAGGCATGCTATTTTAAGTCCTAAGGAAAACCTTAGAAACCAGACTCACACCCATCAGAATTGACAGTTAAATTCACATTCATTCAAAAATACGTTAAATCAAACAAAACTAATTGCTTAACTTACTGTTATTTGAAAGAACGGTTCGAATACTGACTGAATCTCCTCCTGTGTGAAACTACACAGTTCAGTAAGACTGCATGTCAAGAAAAATAAGCAATTAGAATGACGAAAATGGACATCTATTCCTCAAGCCCCAATTAATAATGAACAGCCATGGTTTTCACAAACCTTAAGCGTCGCCTTGACGATTCGGGCTCATCATTCCCCCGCTCCTTCGTAAGTCGCTTCAGCACCATCAACGTCTAAAAACTGATCAAGTAGATGAACTGGGCAGTTATGATTATGAGTTCCCACCAAGCACTATTTATAGCAAAAAAGAACAAAGTTTACCACAAATATATATAAAAAAATGACATAAGGAAGATACACAGAAGCTTCATCCATACACAACACCTCAAATGTCAACACACATGCTCCTAAAAAGAACTAACAACCCCAATTCAACTAAAAATCTCCTAGTCTGAAGCTTTTTAATACACTTCCATGCCCCACCCAAACTGATTAAAAAACTATTGAATCCTAAAGAATCTAAAGACTAAATTGTTCAATCTGACTCAACCTAGTAGAACCGCGTAGAGATGAAACAAATCACTGCATACAAGATTATTCAAGATATTTTATATATTTTATATGAATTCAACGCTCCAAAATGAGCTGAGCAATTGCATGTATGGAAAATTGGAAATTGTACTTCCAAGCAACGCGTAAAGGCATAAATCATTATCAACAACGAAAGCGACATAGATCTGGCACGATACTGTAATCTGTTTACATCAAACTGACTAGACTTCACTGGTACACGTATCCAACATTTGAATTCCACATTCCTCTTCTTTTGCCGTCTATTTGGCTTTCTTGCCGTGCTTGAATCGGATTGAACGTTGACTTGAGGATGTTGAAGATTGGTGATGTATGAAGATCGTGGAACTGAGGGGTCGGAAGGATCGTGGAAATTGGGGTGGAAGTTCGGTTGTGCTGAGAGTGTCGCCATCGGAAGGGCGCGAGACCGCGAGTGGTAGTTAGGGTTTTCGTGGTCGCGAATAATTTTCACAACGAATTGCACAAAGAAATATTTGATGAAATAAATAAAAAAAGGAAGAATATTTATTTATGGCTTCAGTTTGCTCAAAATTGTTTATCATGAAAAATTTGAAGGATGGGAAGAAAATTTCATACAAAATAATTTGTTGTTTATTTCATGTAAAATTATACTAATAAAATAGAAAATGTAATTTTAAATTTCATAATGCAGCTTTCCATGAAGAATTAATTATGTTATTTTATTGTTTCTAATTACTAGAGACTAGAGTATACAAAAATTATGAGGTTGAATATTTCAAAGCTGATTTTCTCTTGAACTTGAACAACAAGAAATTAAATTTCACATCCAACTTTATTGGTGATGTGTTGATAATAGCTTTGGTCTTTTGTGAGCCGTTCTTTTACATACCTGACTTCTATGTATATTGGTGTTGTATTTTCATAGTCATCATCATGTATTTTTCTTACTTTTCGAATACTGTAAGATTGCTTTTCTGATACTAATCTCAGCTGAAATTATTTTTAACTTCTTTATATATGTTATCATCCATCAACTTTCGTGCATTATGAGCGCACCACGTGGCAAATAGTAAAACCCACTACTTTCGTAGTGTGAACACAAATGACGGCTCGTGCCACGTGACTTCGCCACGTGCCTCCGATCAAGTACATCAACGACTCAAATCGTGCCTCACCTGCCTCATTCTACCACCCTGATGTCGCCGAACGCTCCCTTGCACTTTATCAACGACAACAACAAAAATTCCACACCAAACGAAAAATAATATATATTGTTGTGTAAAGTCAAATTAAGAAAAAAACGACGACGTCTGGCGATCGAGAAGCGCGAGCCGAGCGGAGAAGAGCTGCGAGACCGAACGACCGAGCCCCTTTCAGAAAACCGTACGGCGAGGCCTCTCAGACGGATCGGGTTGCTGCAGATTTCTAGGGTTTTACGGGCCGGGTTGGGCCCACCTAATCAACATTGAAAAGCTCGAAACATAGAGGAGAGAATAGCGTGGCAGTTTTTGCGGAGGGATCGAGAGAGTAAGTGAGCTTCGGCTCTTCATTTTGAGTTACGTTGTGAATTAATTCATTTGTTGATTTTTAGGTTTTTTGGTGTTTGATGAATGAGTGTGGTTGAGCTTTTGAATTTGATGAGTTTTGTGGTGTGTGTACTGGACTACTGTTTGATTCCTTGGAACTTTATGAAAGGAAAAAAAATATATAAAAGGTAAAAGAAGCAATTGGACTACAGCTACTGTTTTTGTGGGCTGAAAACAGTTTTTATATTGAAGTGTATAGTTAGGATGAATGTTGGAAGTTATAGTAATTTGATGCCTTCTAAGTGGAATTTAGGGTTTAGATTTTAGCAGGAAATTAGGGGTTGGAGGGGGGGATGGGGTGTATTTCTTGCACTAGTGTAGTGTGTTGCCACTGACCCTTATTTCGTCTATGTATCTGTGTGTGTGGCAAATTCAAAGAGTAACTCTATCTCGTGAATGTGTCAGTTGTATCATCGGTCCCCTCAGGGAAACCTGATTGACAGTTGACACGCCTGCTCTATTTAAGTAATGCTACGTCAGACTGGTAGTGTCAGGCAACATAAGATTACCAAATTAGATGAAGTGACGAGCATGGGGGCTTATTTGTATCAGAATCGTGCCAATATATTAGGAAGCTCAAAAAAGAAAAAGGTATGTATCATCAAATGCTTAACACACAATGTGAATTAAAAGCTTCAGCTGATGGATATTCACAAGTGGCCCAGTTGTTACATATATAATGTCAGTGATTTCATTCTTTATATGTGAATAATTTCTGAAGATTTTATGCCCTGAAATGCACAAAGTTTCTCCAATTCATTCTTTTCTGACATGGATATTACACCAGGTGCTAACGGTGGCTAGTATGGGTATGGATGAACATGCTCTGAAGCTCTGCAAAGATGACGATAAAGCACGAGGAGACTGGACAGTTACCATCCATGGGTTTTCAGATTTATCCCACACTCCTCCAATAGTATTCTTGTACCTCCTGAAAGAATGCTATCTATGTGGTAATTTTTTGTTCTGCCTTATCCTCTCCATGTGTTAACTTCACTTATTTATAAATAGAAAATCTCTTCATCAAATTTTTATGATTCTCCCTAGAATCAAGTGCTGCGTAACCCTAATTTAGAATTAACATGCCCATTTGTTAATTACACCGAGGTAGTGTGTCATCCGATCAGTGTCAAATCAGTAACAACTGGATATTATTGGCGCGTATCTCTTTCTTCTTCTAGGTTACAATTGTCGCTTGTGACCTGCAAGGCGATTTTTAGGCACCTGTAAAACACCACACTGCACGGCTATTGGCCAGTTTTCGATATTATGGACATGCGCATAAACTACAACATTTATTTGTGTTGCAAGCTCTATGTCCCTCTGATATGGGTTCTATCTCACCTCACTCATACTGCCTACGAAAATTGGTGAAATAGAAATGAGGACAGATAAAATTGGATGTACCGCGACCTTTTGGTATAGAGCAGTCCATAATTGTTAATCTCAGTGAAATTAAGTATATAATATTTACTCCCTTACTACTAAAGTTTTATCAGCATGTCAAGGTGCTCAGTTAATCTGCCCTTTTTCATTTGCAATTATAAACTCGTTATATACAGGCACTGGCCCCTAAAGAAATTGAGAGCTTTATCGATCCAACTATTGTTTATCTTATATGTCTATCACATTCTGTATTTTCTTAATTTTCCATTAAGTGATTTGAATCTACAGGCACATGGAAAGCATCAAAAAAGTTTCGAGCTCTTCAACAACAAGTCCACCAGGCTTTACAGAATTCACCACAACCTGGGCCAGCTACGTTTATTGCGCACTGCCTTTATTTATTGCCTCTATATGAATCATATGCTGAAGGATTTGGTCACTTGATAGTGTCTTCCCTTCGTCGTCAACTAAAAACAGGAACTAGCAAAGCTGATTTACAAAGTGCAAAAGTTTATGCTGCTCAGTTATTTATTCATATCGTAAATGGACATATCATTTATGATGAGAAGATAGCTGTGAAGCTAGTGGAAGCGTTTGACATCCAGTTAACAGATATAGAGGAAGTCATAGGGGACACAGAAGTGATAGGTTCTGGGCATTGTGACTCTGCTAGGGCTTTTCTTGAACACTATGTCTTTCGGTTGCTAGAGTCACAGTCATATTTGATTGTCGTCTCTTTATTAGAACACTTCTCTCTTCGAGAATCCAGTGAATCTTTTCTCATAAAGTTGATTGAAGAAAAAGAATTTAAGGCAGCAGATAAGTGGGCAACGTTTATCGGGAAACCAATGCTATGCTTGCTTGTCAAGGAATATGTAGCATTGAACTTAATGAGGAATGCTTATGAGATTCTGAAGAAAAACAATCTTCGGGAGGAATTTCCAGATGTGTATCATAAATGTAAAGAGAGGTATTGCAATGCATTTTTCTATCGTGGCCTTTGTGTTTATTTTTGTTTATATATATATAGAGGAGCGTTCAAATGAGGCAGGCCTCATTAGAATGAGGCAAGTGAGGCACGATCTCAGCCAACCACGTGTCCCACTCACAAAAGCAGTGTGAACGCGTTTTGGGTGAGTGGGACACGTGGTTTCGCCACGTGCGTTTGACGGCTGCGATGGACGGCCGAGATCGTGCCTCACTGCCTCATTCTACCAACCCTGCCTCAACCGAGTGCTCCCCTATATATATAAATATATATCAAAATATATACTTATTTTTGGGTGAAAATTGAAGAACCGAGTGTCTAAACTGAATTTCAGCTCGCTAAAAAAGCTAGCGGAAAAGGGATGCTGGGACGTGGCAGAGGCAAAAACAAACAATAACAGACAGCTGATTGAATATTTGGTCTGCTCTTTTATAAACTGAATTGCAATAATTTTTTGCATTTCTGTTTTATGAATATTTGTTTTGATAACTTCAGACCATAGAATGAATTCACTGTTCCCTTGCAAAGTGACTCACTGTGCCACTTTTAAGCTTTGTATTTTCATAATAGGTATATCTTGCAATGGAAGCTGGATATGAAGAGAAGGTTAATGAACTTTGTGATAAATACTCTCTCGAAGGATTTGTCAAAACCGTTGGTACAACATATCTTCCTATTTAGACCACTAAAAATGTTCTTTTGAAGTTCCTGAAGAAGTGCCTGATATAAAAGCTCTATTCATGTGCCTTGTGAACACTTTTTATAGTAGCCAGAGATCATAAGTTTCATGTCTTTTTTGGGTACAGATTTTGCATGTTGGGAATTATAGATGAACAAATTCATTTGAAATAAAAAAACATGAAATATGGTCTGTTGAAATTGTACAAGATAAAATATTGATTGTATGCAGCTCCCGAAACCTGCTCCCTGCAAAGTCAGTATTTGCATCTTAGTGAACTGTTAAGTGATGATGTAACATGGGTGGATGAAGTTAATGCGTTGCTTGATACAACGGACCACATTGAAGGCTGCAAAGTTGTGGGCCTTGATTGCGAATGGAAACCTAATCATGCAAAAGGCAGCAAACCCAATAAGGTAACCACTTCAAGATTTTCCCTCGGGTTTTCTTATCTCTTTCTGGGAACTTTTTCTGTAGTGTTTTCATCCATAGTTCTTTGTTGAACCTTTGACCTTTGTTCTAAAATACGCGACTTCAAATAAGTACTTTTAAAATAAATAAGTACTTTTAAAATAACGTCTGACGTCATTATGCGGATGATGTGTCACATTAAATTTGCGAAAAACATGAAATGATGGTTACATAATGTAGATGCGTCTCTCAGGAAACAAGGATTCTTGAAAGTGAAATGCATAAGCAAATGTATGCCTTGATTCATTAAAAATGTCTATAGCCAGGGAGTCCTATTTAAGTTGAGTCTTAAGAAAGCCAATACTCTTAAAACATCTAAGTTGAGTGCTTGTAGTTTTTTGTTGTTGTCATTCTGCTTTGCCTTTCGTAATTCTTATTTCCATTTGCCATAAAGATGAATGTTTGCTTCATTCAGGTTTCAATTATGCAAATCGCCTCAGAAAAGAAGGTTTTCATCTTAGACCTGATAAAACTGTACGATGATGTGCCTGATACGCTAGACAAATGCCTTATTCGCATTTTACATTCTCCGAGAATTCTAAAGCTGGGTATGTTATAAATAATTTTGAGGAACTCACATCAGTATTTCTAGAGTTAAAGAAGTCTTACATTTGTATTAGTCCGTTTGCATGTAGTAGTTTTCTATTTCATTTTCAAAATCAACTATTGGCATGCTAATTTCAACTTCTTTTACAGTTGGTGTGGTAGCTATGCAAATATGTACGCATTAGGTTGCACAGATACTGGAACATAGATGAGAAATGGTTACAGCTCTGAAACAACAATTTGAGAGATTGAGTTGTTAATAGTATTGTGTAATTGTCTATTAGATTAATATGTTTTGTTAGATGGGATAAAGCAATAAATGGAGGTGTTTTTAGAATCAGAATACAGGTGTTTCGTAAAGTATCTGGTTTATCTATTCTCAAAAAGGGGAAACCGTAACTTTTAAGGCATTTCCATGCATCATAGTATATTCTACTCCACTCATTTTATTGTTGGATATGATTTATTTAAGTTATGTATACTTGACAAGTCCCCAGGAGTGGCTCATAAAGCGGGCTTGTGATTGCCGGACGAGGTGATGTTATTTCTTTAGTTCTCTAGCATGCCTAATGCACTATGATTACTGCAGGGTATAATTTTCAGTGTGATATAAAGCAGCTGGCTTCCTCATACAGAACCTTGAAGTGTTTTAGGCACTATGAAATGCTCTTAGATATCCAGAATATATTCAAAGAAACGCGAGGAGGTCTGTCAGGGCTCACAAAGGTGCAGCACTCTTCTGTCAGCTGCATACTTTCTCTACTCCACTAAAATTTTCTAATTAATATCACCTCTTATTTTGGCATCTCATTCTATCCCTTCTGGTAGAAAATACTCGGAGTTGGTTTGAACAAGACAAGACGTAACAGTAACTGGGAGCAACGACCTTTGACTCCAAATCAAGTGCGTATTTTAAAATTTTGTTACTGTTGTATCTGTTCACCGGTTTGATGGCCTGACAAGTCATTGTACTCCATTTACCATTTAGTTTTGGGGGTAGACTATGTATCATGTACCATCCAGTCATTGTATGGAAACTATGTTGCTGATACTCGTGTTTTGGATGTAGTTTATCAGTCAAGTCATAATATTTTCTACACTTACAATGCTCTAGATTCTTGGCTAGTTTGCTTGACTTCACTGGCAAAACTGATGCATAATGTGCTAGTTTAAGTATACAGACCGGTATATCTGCTGTTTTACACCCACCGATGCATGATATATGTATTATGTGAACCGTGTGTAATATAAGTTGAACCATTTCTTCCAAAAGAAGAAGAAGAAAATCGTTTAATGATGTATTTACCTACCGATGGATCGTATATGTGCAGCTAGAATATGCTGCTCTGGATGCTGTGGTGCTCATCCACATTTTCAGCCATATCCGAGATCATTCTCACCCTACGGCAAATGGAAGTGCCAAACTGGGATGGAAGTCTTACATCGTAAGTACAAAGTGGAATTGTAGGCATGTTCCTCCTGAAGTTATATTCCTCCAGCATCATTTTTCACAATATATAATTTCCATTATACACAACTAATCATCTGTTTTGACATTTTCTTCTTCTGCAATCCAAACTTACAGATTCCTAGCATAGACAATGCAAAGTCCAAAAAAGACCAATGACAGAAAATAAAGACTGAAATAGCACTCGAAAAATCAGAAAAAGACTTTAGTTGACTTGCACAAGCACTCTCTCACTCTTTAAATACATCATTTGCACACCAAAACCCCTCTGGTAAACCTTCTACCTGTGAATAATTTCCACTCTTGTCCTGGTTTCGTTTGCATCATTTGTATGCATTGTCAACATTTCTCATTCAATGCCCATCACAGTCAATATAAACGCCCAAAATTGGCAATGGTGGTCATTTGTGTTTTCCAATTGATGCCTGATTTCAGCTGTACTGTATTTATGCAGAAAGCGTTCCATTGTCAAGGTAGCCTTAAATTAGACAAGGTCAGGAGAAGAAATTCTTTACTAAGTTCTGACTATTTTTATACACTTTTTTTTTTGTTACTTAGCAGCAATAACTACCATAATTTCGTGGTTTTTTCTCCTGCCAGCGTAGATCACAACTGTGTCCTACAGACACAAAAACTATCTGACCCAGTTTCGTCGTCCCCTCCATCCATATTATCTCAAAGGATCAAAAGAACAATAGAAAGGGACCAGGAACAGCAGTGTACCAAAATTGTGCTTAGGATCGTTTGATTATTGCAGCTCTTTGTCTGAAAATTTGGAACAGCAGTGTTTCATACAACAATTCAAATTCATTTAGATTGTTACAAATGATATCATAGTCGTATTTTGAAGGCAAAAATGCTTCAAAAGTTACCTAAGTCATTAAGGCCGAGTTAATAGCTGAAAAAAGATGAGTCTATAGATCAATAACTATTCCTAGTAACTCACAAACTGATTGAGCATTCTCGAATGTCAATCATACTCATCCAAATTCATTATTATCTTAATGTTTTAGCTATCTTTTGCCAGCTACATTCACATGTGTCAGAATAATTAAAATACAATAAAATAATTCAAAGACATTTTCTTATATATATACGAATAAATAAATAAAATATTCGTTTTATGTCACTACTTCTTAAGAATTTCTAGTCAACATGGCGGTGTCCTGTTGGTCAAAGAGTTGTTATAATCGGATCTCGAGTTTAGGTTTTTTTTTTGGTGATGGCACGAATTTCTTTCTTAAAAAGAATTCTGAGTTATATAAATAATGGGAAGTTTACAATTGATTCTCGCATGTTTTTGATATGGCAATTTTAGATCATATTCCACTTAAACACAAAACAACAGCAAACCAAAAAAACAGACCCACCAACCCGATCCAGCCCGGCAGCTGCTTCGTGATCATCCTGTCTTGTCACTCTCCTTTGATCATTCGTCAATTTGATTAAACAAATTTGGGGAAAAAATTCCTGATTTGACTGTTCATTTGAAATAATTAAAAATGTTGTCTATGCTCGAGCTACTAAACGCTTCCTCAACTGTTCCACTTTTCTCTCTCTATCCATCCCTCTCTTTCTTTTCTTCATCTGCTACTGCTTCATCCTTTCTCTGTTGTCACTCTCTCTCTCGCTCTCTTCCTCTAATTCCTCCATCTCCGCATTCTGACCATTTTGTATTTTTCTCTCAGATTTCACCAAAATCCCAACCCCATTTGCCTTTCCTCCATGCCCAGATTGACTAAAGCCCTAAATTTTTTCTGTCTCAGTAGAAAGTTCAGATCTTGCTTCTGTCAATTCACTTGGCGCCACTACTGCTGAGATCCGACACTGTTTCAGACCTTTCTTTTCTCTTCCTTTGAATCTTTGTCTGTAAATTTTTCAAGGTCAGATTTATTTCCTTTTTTAAAAAAAATTTATTTGTTTGAAATGTGAAATTAGCCCTAGAAAAAAAGATTCAATTTGTGCATTTTAGGTCATTTGTGGCTTACAAATGTGATTCTTTGATGTTCGGATTTACTGGTGTTTAGTGATTCTTGTTGTTGATTTGTATCTTGCTTTTATGATGTTTGTTGAAATGTGTGTTGTTTATGGATTTCTCCGGATCAATTTGTAATCATTCAGTGTGTGATTACTGAAGGGGAGGATTATAATGAATACCGAAATGGAAGTGGAGAAGAAAAGCTCAAAAGGAGGATTTCTAAGTTTCTTCGATTGGGGTGGGAAGTCGAGGAAAAAACTGTTTCCGAACAACAATGGTGGTGAACAAGGTACACTGTTTATTCTCCTAATTTTGTTGAGGTAGTGTTGATTAATGTTCGTTTTTAGTATTATTTGTGATTCGGGGTCTGAAAAGGCAGCGTTATGATCAGATGGAAGTAAGAACGGGAAGGGAAGTGTTAATGAGGATTTCTCAAGATTACGCGTGGTTGGTTTTATTCACTTGGATTTTTTTTTTACTTTTTTTTGTTAAAAGTTGTTTTTGTTGTGTTTGCTTATACGGAAGTTGTGGCACGCGATTTGAGTTTCCAGGTAGAATATGATCAGAATGGGGCGAATTTGGCTAGTAAAGGAAATGGTGAGTTCAACTGCGCTTCATCGATGAGCAGTGATGATGGTTACAGGACAGGAGCTCCTAGCGTAGTTGCTAGATTAATGGGACTGGATACAATGCCGAATGTGAATGTTATTGTTAACGAGCCTTGTCCCGCTCAAAACATGGAGTCTCGTTCTTTTAGGAATGGAAGTGTTCAAGGGAGTAGTTTGAACTCCCGTATGGAAATTTTCAACATGAACTACGAGAACTTTTCTTATAATAGAGATGGCATTTCCAGGCCTCCTGTGATGATGACTCCACAGAAGATGCCTGGCCGACCTATTGAGAGATTTCAGACTGAAACGTTGCCTCCACGGTCTGCCAAAACGATTCCAATCACTCACCATAAGCTCCTGTCTCCTATTAAGAGTCCTGGGTTCATCCCGTCAAAGAATGCTGCTTATATAATGGAGGCAGCTTCAAGAATAATTGACCCGAATCCGCGGGCGGCCATTAATGGCAGGATGCCATCGCAAGCATCTTCATCTGTTCCGTTAAGAATACGTGACCTGAAAGAGAGGATGGAAGCTTCTCAGAAGAGCTTGAGACTTCAGAAGCCCAGAGAAAATGTCACCAGAAGTAATGTTAACCGTAAGGAAGCCAAAACCCTGAATGGTTCGGTAGATATGCCGAAGATGAAGGCTCCTATAAACTCAGGAAGAAGTAGTTCTGATAGTTACAGAGGTAAGGGAAAGGTAGGACCACGCACAGAAGTAGTAAAATCTGACGTCCCGAGTAGAGAAGGGCCTGTTTCCTATAGTGCCAAGAACTCTACTAGCCACAAAGTTTTTAACGAGGCTCTGTCAAAGCAGGCAGCAAAGAGAAGCCAGCAAGGTATCCAGCGAAGTGAGCAGCAGAGAGTTGCTACAGTTAGGACATCTAGTGTACTCCGGCAAAATAACCAGAAACAAAATGATACACAAAGTGGGGATAGTTCGGCCTCAAGCAGCTCAGTTTCCACGCAGCTGGCCAAAAAATATATACCAGCAAGTGGCATTACGAGGATCAACAAGACTGCACGAAAGTCTGCTACGGATGATCAAACGAGATATAGGAAGGAGGTAACTATCACGGATACTGGGAAGCAAAATCCAACGACCAAAGGAATGAAACCCCGACAGCAGAAGAAATTAAAAAACGGGGCTAACCATTCTGTTGACGTAATATCTGATACGGTGTTGGTCAGTAAAGATGGAAAATCGATACAGTGTAACGCTGTGATTGACGGCAGCAGTAGTTGGGCCTCGGGCAGTAATAAAGATGGGATGGATGTTATATCATTTACCTTTTCATCCCCTATAAAGAAGCCCGTGTCGAAATCTGAAGACGCGGAACGAGTTATGGGAGGTAGTCAGCCAACCGGCCAGGGTTCCCATAATTCAAATAACACTAAGATGCTGACCTTATCGCCTCAGAGATTTAATGGAATCGGTGCCGATGCTTTGGGCATTCTTCTAGAACAAAAGCTCAAGGAGTTAACTTGTAGAATTGATTCTTCGTCTGGCCCCTTTAACGAATCGCATGAGACATGTTTCCAGGATTCAGTTCCTTCACCAAATGTGGTCAGGACCTCATCTGAAGGATGCAACAATACTTCCCAATTTTGTATAGTCAGTGAAAATTCAGATTCCGTCACTGAACCTGAATGCACCAGTGATGATTTGTTTCCGGCTGTAAACAAGAGAGCACTGGTAAATCTTCTTCCTGACATAAATTTTTGTATAGTCGATTTTTACTTATAGTCATATTCATTGGTAAATCAAGTTATCAATTTTCATCATTCTTCAGGAGATTGAAGTCTGCTACAGTGTCAATAAAAAGAACGACTCTAGCAAGAAATTTGGTCCTCGGTATATCTCAGTCTCATATGCTGAAGATGTACCTTCGAATGAAGGCTGTTGCTCATCCAGTGAAAATAGTTGCAGCTTGAAAGGTAAAGTTCTCATATTTTTCCGGCATATGTTTTCTTTCTCCTTGGTCTCTATCGCACACGCAAATGCTAAATATCCCTTGTATCGCTAACACAAAAGCGCATGTCATTTTTTAAAAAAAGCAGCTCCTATCTTAAATTTTTGGACGCAAATTTTCTTAGAAATAGAATAGTTTCTACTGTCAAATGCATTGTCTGCCAAAAATGTTAAAATTGCAAAGTGACAAGAAGTATAGATGGTAAATTCTCTGTGCATAATTCTATGGTAAAAAAATTTCTTGTAAAAAACACGAGGTTTTTACGTAACTGGATAAGTAAGAATTTATGTATTTTACAGACAAAGGGTGTTCAGAGTTCACGTCCTTTGAGGTTACCAATACAATATCTGCAGAAAGCTATAGCCAGGGTGAACACGAGGCTGACTCACTGGAAACGTCAAACGGGAAGCTTGCCACTCAATACAGCTTTTTAATTAGCTCTCCACAATGCGGCTGGGAATCAGATTATGTAAGGGATGCAGTTGGTCAAGCGGAGATGAGGGTCAACAATTATTTGCTTAGTCAAGTTGACAATGTCATGGACTCTAATCTTTACGACCAGTTAGAAAATCAACGAAGCTGGTCAGATTCAGAAGCCTACTCAGACAGTAGTGGCAGCAAGCTTGAACGGAAGCTGCTGTTTGACTGCATATCTGAACTTACGAATCATAAATGCCAACAGCTCACAACTGGATGCTGCAGAGCTTGGTCCAAGTGGGCAACTTTGTCTGTTCAGCCCGAGTGTTTTTCCCAGGAGCTGTACCGGGAGATATCTAGTTTGAAAAACATGGAAGAGCTGATGGTGGACGAGGTGGTGGACAAGGATATGAGTTCGGGACAAGGGAGATGGGTGAGCTTTGAAATGGAGGTGTCCGAAGAGTGTGCAGAAATGGAGGGCATGCTACTCTCCTCTCTGGTGGATGAACTGGTAGCTGACTTGTTAAAATAACTCACTACTGATATGAACCAAGAACACTCATCGACAGCACAAAGCTTCTCAATTCCTAGAACAGACGCTTGATTCTCATTATCCATGAAGTGGAAATAACTGAGCCTGCGAGCGATTCACAGCCAGCTTGAAATAGATGTTCGATTACGAATCAACTGGATTCTTATTTTCCGACAATATGGGACAGACAGATGTGTCTGAATGGTGAATATGGATTCGAGTTTGAAATATGAAGTGGGGGCTCAATTGACATAAATGAAAGAAGAAAGAAAGACATGGCCATGAATGTGAGTTGTGGCTGCTGCACTGAAACTGCAGACACGTTCGTAGAGATAATGCTCACTCAGCAGTGAGTCACAAGTTGCTCGAGGGCTAGTTAGGACTACTGGCTAGTGTTAGTTAATGAAGTCAGATAAAGAGCATAATTAACTTAACTGTCAAACAACACAACATACCCATGTCTCCTGAGTCTTCTTTGAATCTTGATGTAACTTGAAAGAGGAGCTGCTAGAAGCTGTTTCTTCTGCTGCTAGCTAACATGCATCCTGTAGAGCATAAAACAGACATAAAAAAACATTTGGTACCCTATGTTTTGTTATGTCTCATCAAATATTTTACTTCCTATTTATACAAGTTTTTTCATTTGAATCACTCTTCATTAAAGAAATAATTTATAAGATTAAAATAAATGTGCAAAACATAAATTCATCAATGGTCTTTTCAATTGTTTTTGTGGTTTGAAATTTGAATTACATCGAATTTACTGTTATATTACTGGAGCATTTAATCCACTTCGCCTTGAATTCACATAAATGCCAAGTAAATTGATTTTGATGCTAAATTTTATTCAAGTTAAATGCAATGAACAAAAGTTATGTTACTTCGAGTATAAAAGTACAATATTTATAAAATTTAAGTAGTTTAAAAAAATTGATATTAAGTTTTAAAATATATTATGAAAACAATATGTGGAGTTATTTTTATTAGTTGTGAAGTTTTTTTTTTTTTTGAAAGGTTATTAGTTGTGAAGTTGGAAAATACTCTTCCTTTTTAAACATAATTTTTTTTCCCGATATATAACATCTCTTTCGAATTCTGCATAAATTTAGGAAAATTACAAATACGACTTTTCGAAACTTTATTCTCAATTCCATCAACAACAAAAAAAAAAACTTTGTTCTCAATTTTATTAGTGATTCATTTTTTATATTTATGATTTTTTTCTGAATATTTACGTATATAAATAAGGAAAAGTCAAGTTGAGGAGCATACCAGATTAACAGAATCAGTAATCACCACCCTTTCATCTTCATCCATCTCTCTCTTCGTCATTCTCACATTTTCACTCCACCATTTTTTTTTTCAGCAACCAACAACAAAATGGATTCCAAACCTCTCCACGCCGCCGTCAACGGCGGCTCCACCGCTGTCACTCCGGACGGAGTCATACCCAACACTTACTACGACCACAGCGCTCACTCCAGCCCCGGCCGCACTCCCGCTCCTGCTCCTCCCATCGACTACTTCTATAGCGCTCCATCAAGTCCCATGCACTTTCTCAAATCATCATCTTCCTACTCTTCTCCTATACCTGCTTCTTCTTCTTGCTCCGTAACTGTGTCTGACCGGAGCTCGTTCGAGTTTGATTTCGGCATCTCTGGTTCGCGCGACAAGGTTGACGTCCAACATTCATCGTCGATGAGCTCGGCGGACGAGCTGTTTCTAAATGGAAAGATCCGGCCGATGAATCTTTCCAGCCATTTGCAACTGCCGCAGAATTTGGCGCCGCTGATCGATGTCGAGGAGGACGAAAACGGTGAAGATTTGAAAATTGAGGTTGTTAGAGGGAGAGATTTTAAGAAGATGAGGGACAGGTCGCTGAGGCGAAAGGCTCGATCGCTGTCGCCGCTCAGAACGGATTGGCGGCACAACAACGACGATGATCATCAGAATGAAGAGAAGCAGGAAAACCAAAAGATCGACGACGGCACGAAAATCCATCATCCGTCATCATCATCGTCCTCCTCAATGTCGTCATCATCTTCTTCCTGCAGCAGGAGCTCGAAGCGGTGGGTGTTCCTGAGAGATTTCATGAGAAGCAAAAGCGACGGGAGCACCACCGGCAGCCGTGGCCACGGCGGAAGATTCTGGTCCTTTTCTCATCACAAATCCGTCTCGAAAACCACGACCTCTCCACAAATTCCGAAGCCAGAGAACTTACCGAAGCCGAAACCGAAAGAGGAATTTTCACAAACAGGTGGTGTGCGTAACGAGGGTGGAAGAAGGTCGAGGAACGCGATCGGGAAGCAGAGATCAGCGCACGAGGCTCATTACGCTGCAAAAAGAGCTGAGGATGAGGAGATGAGGAGGAAGACGTTTTTGCCTTACAAGCAAGGCTTGTTTGATTGCTTAGGCTTCAATTCCAAAAGCTATGGCGCCATGAATGCCTTCACCAAAAACCTCAGCTCCGTTTCTTCAAGGTAATTTTTACAACAAAAAAAAAATTAAAACTTTTAGAATCAAATTTTAATGTTTTGTATAAGTTCATTTTCATTTTCATTTTCATCAATCTCAATCTTAAACTCTTTTATTTATTGAAAAAAATGTGTGCTACAAATTTGATTTGGGTCCAGTGCAAAATAGAAAAAAATGGAGAAGACTGATTAGCTAGGATTCGTAACAAAGTGACTGTTTGACAAAGGTGTGGAGTGGATTTGGGTTTGGATTTTCATGGGTGTGGGGTATACCAGAACCCAAGTGTTGCTGAGAAGCTGGAATAAATTATGAATTTAAGGACACTGTCCCATCCTACTAATGTTTGGGACAGTTCAATCCAGTCTGGCTCAACTCCAATGTTTGTAATGTTCATATCAAATCCTCATATAGTCATAGTTTTCTGGCTCAAGTCAACTAGTCAATGGATGTTACGTTCATTAACAACAAATCCTCGTAGTCATAGTTTTCGATCTTAAATATTCTCAAAATTCGATATTGGAAATAAAATGTATATAAATTAGTATAAAAATCATTAAATTTAATAACAGATAATATGAAATGAGCCGATAATCCAAATTATGCTTTCTGAAATTTCCTATAAAAAAATTATTAAATTGTACTTGCCCATTAGTGAAGAAAAGACGGTATAAGAATGTATCTTTTTATTTGGAGCTGGTCCATGGATGAGGGAGAGGGGTCCTCTCAAATAATTTAGTGGTTGCAAGGGATGTGTCAAGTCATGTAGTAACAACCATTTAAAAAAAAATTGCAAGAGTCCAATACACGTTACATTGATAATGAAATAAATCTCAACTGTGCATGTCCATTATTTTCCCATACCATTGAAATCATCAATTTGAGGCATTTTGTTTGATCTCTTGATGAATCGTATTTATACGACTCTCTCTCCATACAGTAGTTGTTCAAAATTTGATGCTACTCCTTACCATGCCGATTATCAATCATATTTTAGATTGATATAGTTTGTGTACTAAATAACGAAACAACAAGAAAAGGCCAGGGCAAAATAGAACATACTAGTACTTGAGTATGTTTCCAAATGGAAACTTCCACATCAATGTATGATGTTGGAGATATATGACATCCTATTTTTTTTTTTTAAGTTTAAGTTTCACAATGATATTGATAATTGATGCTGCTGTCATGAATTTAAAACATTCCCTGTTATTACTACAAGTATACGTTGCATATGTAGTAGTTATTGCATACACGAGCTTGCAATGACCCTCTCTGCAACGGTCGTTGTGGATTCAGTTGAGATCCGTAGCTATTCATTTAACTGCTGCCATCACTAAAAATGACGTCACCTTTTTTTATTATTATGAATCTTAGTTTTTCTTCTTAAAACATCAAACATTTATTCGGCCTCAAAAAAAAAATCAAACATTTAATCAAAAATATAGTGATAAGGTCAGTGGTGACATCACCTACAACGACGTCGGTCTGTTTTAAATCTTAGTCTTTTGTTGTCGTTTCGGTGCGCTTCATAAGACAGAGAAATTAAAAGTCAAACACAAATAAAATTAAGGGGGTGTTGGGAGAATCGAACTCCCGACCTCTCGCACCCGAAGCGAGAATCATACCACTAGACCAAACACCCAGACCACTTGACCAGTAGGATTAATAATTTATATAATTTAAGCACCACAAGGGGATCGTTGTTTACGCTTTATGGTACTTTTATTTTACTTGTGCGGATCGTCGCGATTGGTGAATTCGTCGTCAAACCGGAGCATGAACCCTAGAGCTCTCGCATCCTGAAACTAGCGAGCGAGTTGTTGAATCAAGCAAAAATGGCTCAACCTGGAAGCAGCGTAAGTTTCTACTTATGTTTAATTTCGAAATTCATTTTTTCTTTTTTCATAAATTTTATGTAGATTGTGGTTTGGCATGTGAAAAGGGTACTGGCGGAGTTGATAACACGTTCAGGAGAAAATTTGACAAAGAGGAGTATCTGGAACGAGCTCGCCAGCGCGAGCGTGAGGTTAGGAACTCTAGTTTTGCTTTTCATTTTGTTAGTATTTAATTTGGTTTTTTTATTTTCTCATAATTTCTTGTAAGATCTGATATAGATTAAAATTTCTGAAAATAGGAAAAAGAAGGTGGCTCCAAATCAAAATGTGAGTATTTGAATCTCGCTATCAGCTTGTACGAGCTTTGTTTTTTTCATCAAATTTGAAGCACGATTGTATGAAGAGTTATATAGGTTTAGGAATAAGTCCTAGCAATTGATGAATCGGCGATGTGTGCAGCTAGAGGTCCAGTTGTGCAGAGAAAGCCTCTGAAGCATAGAGATTTCGAGGTCAATCTTGAGTCTCGCCTTGGGAAAACTCAGGTAAACTGGTTTTTTTGTTTGTTCTCCATCTCATCATGGTTAATTTCTGTAGGGTTTGGTTTCCTTTAACTATTAAAGAGTTTCTATGTGCGCAGCCTCTTGATTGCTTTGCCATACTGTTATTGTTCTTGTATTAGTAGACATGATATTCTCACGCATTTAGATCGTTTAAGATTTGGGAGCATGTCTGATATTGTTCTTGTATGCTTTGATTCATATGTTTTTCGTTTGATGTGGTTGCTTACCGTATCATTATTGCAGGTTGTGACTCCAGTAGCACCTCTAAGCCAACAGGTATGATGTGATTTTTAGCTTTTTCTTTTGATAGTAAATAAAAGCCTATGTTACTCTCCATCGAAATGAGTACATTAGACCTTATCATTGTGTGTTGATAAAGTTATGGAGCGACTAACGACTAGTAGATGGATCGATGAATCTTTTATTGTAGGCTGGATATTACTGCTCTGTTTGTGAATGTGTGGTGAAAGATTCTGCCAACTACCTGGATCATATCAATGGAAAAAAACGTATGTTACTCTCCATCGAAATGTCTACATTAGACCTTCCGAATTCTACCGTCATTTACATTTTATACAATGCATATGGTGCGTTTTATCAGATCAAAGAGCATTGGGTATGTCTATGAGAGTGGAGCGGGCATCTCTTGAACAGGTAATAATTGTAATATATGCAATATTCAGACAAAGAAGCAGCTGATTGTTACGTATTTCTGGGCTATAATACACTATCTATTACTTGAAGGTTTCCTATATCCCATATTTATGGGGCATCATCTTCAAAATATTGTTTAGAAGTTGTGTTAGGATAAGTCCTTCAGGACCTATCATTACGTTGACCTGTAACTGGTGACGTTACGAGCTTTGATTTTAATGGGGCATCATCTTCAAAATATTGTTTAGAAGTTGTGTTAGGATAAGTCCTCTGAAAAATAATAATATATGCGAGCTTTGATTTTAATGTGTGACGTAATCATATTCTTGACTGTCCAGGTTCAGGAGAGATTTGAATCTCTCAAGAAGAGGAAAATTCCAGGCACATTTACTGAGGAAGGTACTCACATACTTACACTTTTGTGGTGATCACTTCTGTTATCTCTTCATAGGATGTGAATGGTTTGATGCTATGCAAAGTGCTGATGAATCATGTCTTTGTCTTACACTCAGATCTTGATGAGCGTGTTTTGAAACAACAGCTCGAAGAGGAGGAACGTAAGCGTCAACGGCGTGAGAAAAAGAAAGAAAAGAAGGTCAGTAACTTAGAAAAAGGTGCAATTTGATGCCTGTGATAATAACTAGTTTCAAAAGAATCATCAATACATTAGACCTAACTCATGATTTGATCAGGGATCCATTTGAACCATAACATTCAATACTTAATTGCTTTGCCTTGTTGCCTGACGACACTATTGGTTCATTTATATTCTGAACTGAGGTTTACCTCATCGTTTGATGAAGGAAATGGAGAAGGCACGAGAGGAAGAATTCGTGGATCCTGATGTTGCGGCCATGATGGGATTTGGTGGTTTTGGCGGATCCAAAAAGTAACTCGTGCCGTACTGACTGTAAATCTAAAGGAGTTTCACACCAATCAATGCTACCCAATTGAAGTTAACTCTACACTGTAGGGACCCGAGTGAGCGGAAAGAGAGCAGAGTAGTTTTGATCTTCCATTTCCATCAGGCTGACCACTGTTCCTTTCACTTATATGTTGTTTCAAAGATTCATTGATTGTACATTTTATCTCCCAAATCTAACATATAAAAACTGTAATACTGATGTTTCATTTCAATTAATGTTGTCTTTGAGACTCAGCTTTTAAACATTCATACTGATGGCACAAGCATTATCTAACAAATGTATCTCCTTGATTATAGAAATGAACTTGAGCAGCTGATTCAATTTCTCCCACCAAACCAGCCAACTTCCAGTATTGCTTTCTGAAGGTCAGTCAGTGTCTTATACATGCATGAACTTTACTTCATTTTGTAGAGATCAGAGAACTCATTTATTAGTTTGCAAGCACAAACTGGATTAGTATAAATGGCTATACACTTGATTTTAGTACTCTGTTTGATAAGCTACTGTTGAGATTTATCGCGTCTTGTTTGGTCGTATGCAGTAATTACAGCAAGTCTTTTTCACCTTCTTTTGTGATTGATTCCACTTTTTTTTAAACTGATGATGCTTGTAATTGCGTCCATATGTAACTTCAAAGTAACCGGCGATTAATATTTATGAATCCACCTGTTACACGAAGTTCCCTGTAAGTTATTATCTTTCACGGAGAGTTTATATATGTGCATATTTTATTTATTCTGTACTTGCCACTGCTAATTCCTCGCCATTACCATACATTAGTTTATTTGATTTTTCAGTCTGTGTAGATTTGTATCAATGGAGAACAACCAAAGCTGCCCTGTATCCGATTCCAGCAGTATGCAGCTGGAGAAGACCACTTGTCCTGAATCAGGCTCCAGTGCCCAGCCAGTGAAGACAACTGCTCCTCCTTCGAACACTGAGCAAATAATTTCAGAGGCCAAAGTGGGCGACTCTGCTCCTTCAAAGGAAGAACATGTCATTCCAGTGGACAACAACCTGGTTGAGTCCGCCAAGCCAGGTGAGGAGGTCAAGGAAGTCGTAGATGAGCCTGTGAAAGTCGAAGGCGGGGCTAACTGAAAGTTGAAACTGCTGACAAGCCAAATGGATCTACGCGTAGTCTCTTAGGTACTTACTAATAAATAATGCTCTTTGCGCGTGTTTCGTATCTTTTTTTGTAATGAAGCACTGCGAATTTATTCCTGGTTAACAAATAACAATAATAATAAAATTGAGTTTTTGACGCTCATTTTATTTATCTTATTCAACCTTGTATGAACAATACATATTGTTTCATAAATTGTGTATTTAGACATGACAACAGTCATCATTTGAGCAAAAACCAACAAACGAGAATCGCTAACATAAGAACAATGAAGCTAACTGAGCTCTGAAGTTTGTTTGAGTCATTTATTTCTCTTCCAATGTAATCCCCAACGTTGAAAATTCCTGGATCCCATCGATAAGTTAGGAAATTCACATTGTATGTATAAATTGTCGCTAACTGAAAAATATGAAGCTCAAATTGAACTTTTTTTACCTCTTTGGGTAGTGTAGCTGCAACCAGCACGTAGAGCGTTTCTGACATCTGGAACTGTGGCTCTATTTAAGAAAAAGAAGCTTGAGAACATGTCGTCGATACAATTGAGAAGAGATTGAGTCTCTCTGAGGCATGGCCCATGGCAATAGTCATCTGTTGCGTAACTTGGAATGTTAACGTAGCCACTTTGATCTAACCTGTACTCTTCGCCACATCTTTTGTACTGAAAAGAAAAAAATTAAAAGTTCTTCGTTAAAGAGAATCACAAAAAAATTCTAGTTTTTTTTTATCTTCTGAGGAAAAAAAAACTATACATTCTTCGATAGACACATCGTCGCTGAATAACTTAAATGACAGTACAAATTTATTGTTGAAACAGTAAAAGGCCCTGGAAGCAGCTGCAACTGGGTTTTGTTGCCCATATGCTGAAATCAAGTTGGAAAAACGAAGTCATGTTAACTGAACTCAAAAAGCTTCATTGTAAAGAAGAAATAATCACGGAGAATCGACAATGAAGTACCTAAGCGGCAGCAAGAAGTGGCGAAGTAGAGCAAAGTGAGGGACAAGAACTTCAGAGACATTGAGATTGAGACAGCCATTTAAGGTATCAGATTGGTAATCTGTAAGATGGATGTAGGAGAGAGTATTTATACAGATAGAGTTTGAATTGTGGGGATAGTTTGGTTAAGATGGTATTGACTAAAGACACCTATAACAGCATGACGTCGACGAACAATGGAAGTCTGTCAGCGCGAGAATTGAGCTGAGCTCCTTGGGATGTTTTATAGTCATTTGACTTGGGCATTGCATTTTGCAGATGTGAACTTGTTATATCTGGTAGTTGTGTTTATTGCAACAACTTTAGAAAAGATAAGAAGATGTCTACAGTTTGGTGTTGCTTCTCAGTTCAAAATGTCTTCTTGGCTTTTTATAAGGGACAGTTCAGAAGAGATTTTTCATGACATTTGTTGCATTTTTATTTTATTTTTATGATTATTTATTTGTACATGGTTACCAAAGAGAAAGAAGCTTGAATACTCAAAGCAATATTATATAATGGATGACAAAATGTGTTTAAAGATTCCCAACAATCAAATCCTATTTCATACCAACAAAAAAGCAAGAACAGGTCTGAGACATTGTTCAACACTTCAACATACTGACTTGGAAATAAGACATCATCAGCAGAAGCTTGATACTTGATTTGTGATCCCATGCTATTTGATGTACTGTGAGACCCACTTGAACCCATCGCCGTAACCCATCTTCCTGACAATGCTACACATGAAAACCTCTAGAGGACGGACGTTCGAATCTGCTAGATTTACCTTCCCCTTGCCGGTTGTGAAATTGGTCAGGCCAAGGTGGTATCGCAGCTCATCCTCTGAAGCAGCATAGGGGATATCAATCTTGTTGCCCAAGATGAGGAATGGTACGGTGGCTAATGATTCATCAGAGAGGAGTGCATCCAATTCTTTTTTTGACTCAGCAAATCTCTCTTTGTCGTATGCATCCACTAGGTAGACAACTGCATCCACCTTCAACCAAAATGGGTCAT
The DNA here is from genome assembly GCA_033675215.1 of Rhodiola kirilowii. Lineage (NCBI taxonomy): Eukaryota > Viridiplantae > Streptophyta > Magnoliopsida > Saxifragales > Crassulaceae > Rhodiola > Rhodiola kirilowii. The sequence continues at coordinate 43,500,939 of CM066195.1, read as the reverse complement.
GTTAATTTTATAATACCCAAGTATAAAACACTCAAATACGGAAAGTGAACTGAACCAGAAATGACAGTTAGACATTATAATCAGTGATGAAATAAAAAACTTGTTAGACATTATAATACAAACATATCAGAGGAGCTCTATCAACCATTTTTCATTTACAATCAAAGGATTGTTAATTATTTATGCCACAAAGATGAACAACAAGGAAGCTTTTAAATTGCATGTGTGGTGAGGTACTATTATCAAACACCTTATCGAACAAAAGGTGCCATCAGCGAACTCCCATGATTAATTTTGGCCCTCCATGAATCAAATAAACACCAGTAAGTTTACATGGTATTATGAAGGCCAATATCCAACCTATCCATACTTTCTTGATCAGATTCAGAACACTAAAAATGTTTGAAGAATCACTCATGCACGAGGCAAAATGTAAAAAAAACATTATTTAGGGAAATCCAATAAGCACCTTAGCGTAGTAATCTTTCCAAACCCTGCGGGCAATTTGATGCCCTCCCAAATCAAACGCCTTGAACTTGATTTTTCCAATACTGAGCTCCTCCGAAGTAGGGTACTGCGTCGGCTGATGCTGTACTAGCCTCTGCCACATTACAATACAACACACAAAAATCAAATCACTTCACTTCACTTCTCTTCATCAATATTTAAAAATACATGTTCATCAATTCCAACTCATATCTCAAACACAACATAAATCATTAAATCTCAATTCCGTAAAAATTACATAAAACGCACACAGATCGAAATTCTGACAGAAAATCTAAACAATTCAACCGATCGAATTCCACGATCGCAGAAAAATTCAATAAAAAAAATTAAATCAATCGGACCTCGTCTTTCAACATGTGAAGAAGAGTGGTCTTTCCAGCATTATCGAGGCCAAGGAACAAGATCTTAGCCTCCTTCTGCCAGAGCCCTAACGAAGCGAGAACGCCATAAAACCAATCGACCAAAAACATCTTCTAAACGACGCGCAGATCTACCGATCCACAGCCCGAATCTCAACGGCGGTGATTCGATTCCGGAGAAGAAACGAAGTCGTCAGATTCTGGGAATCTACGAGAGATGAAAGTACAGATCGGTCGATGTGTGGTGATCTGCAAATCGCGAGTTGCTGTTGTTGGCGTAGTTTGATGACGCATTCGTATGTCGTTTTATAGTCAGAGGTCTGCGTTTCGTGAACTGGAGTTACACGAAGGGTGAGTTGTTGGCAGCGCTGAGCTGGCGGTGTTTGAATGGCTGGAAATTACAGCTCAGCAGAGGCGAAACAAACTTTGGGCTGGGCCGGTAACAGCTCACAACTGAGCCTTCGCGACTTGGTACCGACCGAAACGACGGCGTTTGATGACAAGCTGGGGGGTTTTGACCAGATTGAAAACTTCATCTCACTTCATGGTACTGAATGTTTGTGTTTCATTCTTTCGATTAATGTTTTTTGATCTCGATAATCAATTTTATTTTATTGAGTCTCTTCTTAAATTATTAATCAAATTTTCAATATGAACAACTTTTTTTTTCCGATGGAACAGAGGCAAATACAGACAACAACATATATGAAAAAGAACAACAACTTCGAAAGGACAACCAAGAAACACAGAAAACATGACAGCGTGATCCGTGTTAAGCTAAATCATCCCTCAGCTATTGAACCGTCTTCACATACGAGGAACGCCAAGATAGCCAAAAAGAACAACCTTTGACACAACACTAATTTTATTTTATTGATTCAAGACAACAAACTATCTCATGCTAATGTTGAGGCGGAGAGCGTCGTCAGTGCCTTTCCTTCTTTTTTTTCTTCTTGTTTCGCCGGGCATCTCGCCTGCTTTTGGCCTCCCTCTCTGGCGGTGGCGCTGCTGTTGAGGCGGAGAGCGTCGTCAGTGCCTTTTGTTCTGCTTCCTGGGCCATTTCGGTTGGCTTTCCGGGCTGGTGATGGTCTTCCGGCGGTTTTGTTCCTGCGTTCTGCTGCAGTGGCGTGGGTTGATGGAGGGAGGTGTTGCCCGGATCTGTGGTTCGGAGGACGGACGGTGTCAGCTGCTGTCTGGTAGTGGTTGTGCACCGGATGGTGGTGGGTCGACGGACAAGGGGTGGACGGTGGCTGCGCTGAGGCGGTGGTGACTGGTGGGGCTTTGGTGGCTTGACAGGAGTGGTGACCGGTGGATATTTTGGTTAGCTGGCGTTTTTGCGGCTTAACGCCTCTTTTTGAGTTTATCTTGTCACCCTGACGGTGTGACCTTCTCGTCGCTATTTACTTTTGTCGTTTGTTTGTTTTTAGTTTTAGTTTTCTGTTTTAGGTAGTTAGTTTTAGGCGATTTCGCCTGAGATGGGATGTGGCAGGGCTTTTCTGAGTTAGATGGATGGCCCGGACCTCGTAATGCGGTTTATCTCGAAGAACTCTACCGCGGTTCATGGCCTTGTGTGCCTGATTTATAGAAATTGTGGTCGGATCTTCTGTCGAGATCAGAAGCTGGTGGTTGTGCCACTTTGTCTATTTGACCACCGTGGTGTGTTATGAATTTGGGACCTTCCTAGGTGAAGACTTTGCAACAATTGCTGGATGGCCAAGCTTCTAGTTCGGATTACGCTGTCTCGTTTCCTGAATTTAGTTGTTGTCCGGTTGGTTTTTGTTGTTTTTTCTTCATTATTGTGTTGTGACCTGTTCTGTACTGCTTTGTTCCATAAAAAAAACTATCTCATGCTACAATTACAAATGATTGTTTTCGCATGACTTGCAGATTAGGTTTATGATTACTAAAAATCTATTTTACTATCTGCAACTCTAACTTTCACAAATGCATTTGTAGAGTTTTCATTGAATTCCTAATTTACAAAAATTATCAATCCCATCATTGCTGCTGTTGTGATCAGAATTTGTGTTCCATGAGAAACCTGTTTTTACCAGTAGTCTCCGCAGGAGCAGACTCCATCACTGAAATGATGAAACCTATTAGAATCCCTTACTGTAATCTTTCTCTTTTCAATCTTTGAGATGGCTTTGATGGCAGTGTGGCAATCTACACAGGCTCTTAGATTCTTCATGATCAATATCGGCATGCCTTCCGGCGTGCTGATCAGAGCAAAGGCAATGGCTAATCTTTCACTGTGATATTTCAAAGATTCTGCTCTTAAAATTTCATCTTCCTTGTGAAGAGCACAACTTGTGTCTGGCTCGTATCCGTCCTTGTTCATTTGATCTGTTAGGACGTCAATCTTTGCTCTAATTTTATCGATTAGGGCGTGCGTCCTGTCATTTGCTGAGAATGTGTGAACCTGGTGGTTTATCTCCACCCAGCTGTAAGCTGGTACTTTTTTAATTCTTCGATCCCTCATCGCTTTCTTCACCTTGCCAACATTGTCCCATTGCCCTGCCTCGGCGTAGATGTTGGACATGTTGACATAAGCAGCACCGTCTCTGAGCTCCATGCTGAAAAGATTAGTTGCTGCAACTTCGGCAAGACGTTGATTCTTATGAATTCTGCATGAGTTCAGAATTGCTGTCCACAGGATCTCATCGGCTTCAAATGGCATATCTTTCATTAGTTTCTCCGCTTCATCGAAACGCCCACTTCTGCACAAGATATCAACCATAGAAGCATAGTGATCTCGCCTTGCCTCGACTTTGTAAATCTTCGACATTGAATTGAAGTATTCGAAGCCTTTTTCAACTAGCCCTCTATGGCTGCAGGCTGTCAGAACACTGAGAAGACTCACCGAGTCTGGCTTGATGCCAGACTGCACCATGTCTTCGAAGAGCTTTATAGTCATGTCACCTTCACCATTCTGAGCATAGGCTGAGATCAATGCGTTCCAAGACACTGTATTTCTTGTGGGCATTTCTCGAAACACGCTGACAGCATCTTTCAGGGATCCACATTTAGCGTACATGTCTAGAAGAGCACTTCCAGAGAATACATTCCGCATAAATCCTGCTCTTATTATGAATGAATGAAATTGTTTACCCAATGACGGCAAAGCTAGGTTTGCAGAAGCTTTTAAGAGGCTGGCAAATGTCGCTTGGTCAGCGCTCACATGGCCTCGTTGCATCTCTATGAACATCCTCAACCCTTCTTCAGGCAATCCTTTTTGAACATAGCCCGAAATCATGGCTGTCCATGGGACTGAACTTCTATCAGCCAGACCCATAAATATCGTCTCAGCTTCCTTGAACCTCCCACATTTGGCGTACATGTCAACCAACGCATTTCCCACCTGAATTTCCATATCAGCAGTTGTCAAAACGGCCTGCGTATGAATTTCCCTTCCCAGTTGCAAATCCGCCTTTTTAGCAGCAATGCTTAGCATAGTTGAAAAAGGAAACTGTTTCCGCTCAAAACTAGTACGCTGCAGCTTTTTAAATAAACTTAAAGACTCATCGTAATAGCCATCCCAAGCATAACTAGATATCAGTACATTGTAAGAAATGCCATCTACCTCCGGCATTTTGTCGAATATCTTCTTCACATTCTCTGCACAGTCGCCTTTTGAGTAAAAATCAAGCAAGGCATTTGCCACGAACACATTCCAAACATGATTTGTCTTGGTGACAAAAGAATGAACTTGCTGCCCGAAAGCCATGTCATCGAGCCCAATTCCTGCACACAAAATCGCTGCAAAACTGAACTCCGACGGCCTTAATCCCAACTTGAGCATTTCTATGAAAAGTTTCACCGCTTGTACATTCAATCCCTCTTTACAGTGCCCAGTGATTAATGCGTTAAAACTGACCGAGTCTCTTTCAGGTATTTCATCAAACACCTGAAATGCTAATTTCAACATGGAAACTTTGCAGTAAGAATCAACTAAGCTGTTCGAGACGTACAGAGTTGAACAAAATCCCAACCTGACTACAAGGCTATGCAACTGAACAACATAGTTTGAATGCTGCGGGCCGGACAAGAGAGTGACAAAGGTAACATGATCAGGGTCGGTTCCCCATCTAAGCATCTCAACCAACAACTGAAATGCTTCATTGAATTGGCTACTCTGGTGGCAATAGCCAGCCATCAAAATGGTCCAAGTGACAGCAGTGCGATCAACCATGCGGTAGAACAAGTCCTTAGCTGCGGAAAGGTTGCCAGATTTAATGTATCCAGAAATCATCAAGTTGCTGGAGAAGGTGTTTTTGTTAGGCATTTGATCAAACAGGTGGCGTGCATCATCGAAATGTCCTCTTCTGAGGAGTCCATTGAGCTGGAAATTAGAGCGGCACGTATCTGGGTCGAAGCACGTTTTAACTATTGAGGCGTCGACGGCATTTACGGCAACGGCGAGGGAACGTGTTTGTAGAATGGATTGAGAAGAAAATGTTTTCAGCGCATAAGGTTTTATTGCCATATATATAAAAGAACAAGAAAATAGAAAATAACAAATCATTAAGGCTTGGTTTATCATACAACAAATGGCAGGCAACACTTTTGATTTTATTTTTAAAAAAAAATTAAATTCTACTATGATAAGCAAGGAATGGACATGTCCAAACTCATGTCGGTGCATCTAGAAACTCATGTCCAAATTCGAATAGTCGACTTATTGATCATTCGAACAAGACTATAACCGCTAGACCACTCTCCCCATGATGCCGCAAGACTTTTGATTGGCTCATCCGAAATATCAAAACATTTAACATCAAAATTTGGATAGTTTGAAAGAATCAACCACCATAAGTAATTTGTCTTTCATCTTCCCCCATCTTCTCTCGTTAGCCCCAGTTGTCAAGGTGTAGAATTTACCATTTCCAATAGTGATGACACTCAAGGCATGACGTGTATAGTTGGGTGCTTGAGCAACAAACTCAAATGTGTAGTAAGGCCTCCCATCAATTTCATGCTCTTTTGCTTCAATCAGCTTTGTTTTCTGTGTCGGAGGAGCCAATACTTTCTTTATTAAAGCTTCAGCTACCTGTTTCGGAGGACCAAGTTCTCGAACTTGTTGCTTAGTAGTTGGGAAAACAGTGACGCTAACACTTTCTAATGGCTCAATGACATCCTTGAATACCTTGTCCTGACCGTCGATAGCAATTTCCTGCCATCCAAAAGGATAAAGAAACTCGTAGCCATCCTTTTGGTCAAGAACTGGAAGAAATCCCTTCTTGTTGGACTCTGCAGCAAAAGATGATGGAGACAAAATGGATACCCAGGAGGAGATAACAACGGCACCTATTTGAAGCACGTTGCGCCTACCAGTTGTTGTTGGAAGAAGCAGCTGAGACTTGACATTGAAGGAAATGTTTCGCGTACAGAGAAGCGATGATGGACTTCGCTTGTGTAGTCGTTCTAACTGAGGTAGAGAGTTGAGCAAGGAGGAGGAGCGGTGCAGCGTGGCCGACATTGTCTGACTTTGTGTGATCCGCCCCCTGCAGCGGTCGAGTTCTTTTTTTGATGGTGTTGGAAGAGAGGGGGATAGGCTTATCTTCTTTCTAATGAAAATGGATGATGACCATGACCTCCTCCTCCTCTTATCCATTTGATTTAATCTTGCATGTAAAAAGTAAAATCTGTGGGGTAAATTAAAAATATCAGTAGGGGCATATTGTCCACTCAAAACAAAGATCGTCATTTTTTCTAACTTTACAACATCATTTTTTTTATCCAAAATATAGAAAAATGGGTCTCGAATAATAGAGATCAAAAAATTAAGTTTATTGGTATCATTTAAAAAAATATTTTGCTTTATTTATTTTATTTTATGACTGTTATAAATTTTGAAATTAAATTTGTATAAGCTACACATCAATTCTTGGTTGCCTTTTGACACGCGTCATTTTGTGGGAGAAGAATACCGTTCGTGATTTCGATCTAGGGGTGTAAATGAACCGATACACTCGTGAGCTAGGGGTGGGCTCGGGTCGGTTCGGGCCGGTTTTTTGTCAAAACCGAACCGAAACCCGAAAATTCGGTTCGGTTCGGTTTCGGTCCTACTCAAAATGAAAACCGAGCAAAACCCGAAAATTCGGGTTTCGGTTCGGTTCGGTCCCATTCGGTCCCATTCGGTCCTATTCGGTTCGGGTTTTTCGGTTCGGGTTTTCGGGCTTTTCGGGTCGGGTCGGGTCGGTTTGGGTCGGGTCGGTTCGGGTCTGTAACTCAACAGAAAATACAAATTTTGACTACGTTTTGGTACCTGCTAGCTGCTACAGTCTATACAGTCCATGATACAATATCAAACACAAAGTCACAAACACAGATTACAAGTTACAACTCAACTCAAATACTAAAGTTTGGACTTATGGTGGACGCGGCGACGATGATTGGCTATCTCTTCTCAAGTTTGCGCAACAATGAAAGTGGTCATTGAAGTTGGAGTTGGACTGCTCATTACGCGACAAGCTCCTGAAAAAATTAGATACACCATGATCAAAATTCAAATCTAAGAAGAAAACAAAATAGAAGATGCTAAAAAGAATGGATAAGACTATAAGAGTAAACACTAAACACAAAACAAACATCTCATGACTCAGTGTGAATGCATATCATGCCACTGTGAATGCATATCATCATTTCATAGTGCATAGTGCATAGCTACTGCATAATATTTGCCAGATGCTAAAAAGAATGGATAAGAGTAAGACTCACAAGTCACAACTCAGTACTCGCACTGCACACTGCACAATATGAATGTGTATATCACAAATATGGATATCAATATATCATCATTTGGAAAGATATGGATTCAATTTATATATCACAGATTCACATTTCACAGTGCATACGAAAGTGTATAATGCATATGCATATCATCATTTCATTCATTTGGAAAGAACAAGGATTCACAAGTTCACATAGCATATGCCATATAACATAACTGCATATCACAGTGCATATCTCAAGCATATCATTCATTTGGAAGGATTCAATTATCAAATATCAAATATCAACAAGGATTCAATTATCAAGTTAGCCAAATTTAGAAATAAGTACCTTATGTCCTTAACCCCTTATGAATAAATCTTTGCTCCCTTGATTCCCCTTCTTCAAGGTTGTGGTACTTGTAACTTTACCTTTCCCTTTATCAACTTGAGAAACTTTAGTTGATTTTGAGGTAGAAGGCATCTCTTGATTCTCTTCATTCTCTTGTTGATCAACTGTACCATTATCTTCTTCCCTTGCTTGTTCTATCATTAAACAAGATAACAAGTTAACAACCAAAATCAAAATCAAACTCAAATATAAACAAAATTCAGATAACAAGTTAATTACCTTCCTCCAAAGCTTCATAAAACTCAATGTCCTCAACAGTTGGAATGTATTGAAGGTTATGGATACTTTCAGACCGTATCCAGTTTTGGTAGCAGATTAATGCTTCCACAGTTTTGGGAGATAGAGAGCTCCGAAATGGATCAATGACCCTTCTGCTGGTGCTAAATGAAGACTCGCTTGCTACTGTACTCACTTGAATTGCCATAATATCTTTGGTAAGAGCAGCAAGGCTAGGATACTTGTCACCATTTGTCTTCCACCATTCCAATATGTCATAATCTAAAGGGTTTACAGCCTTCACAATTGGGTCTAGAAGATACCTGTCCACTTCATGTCCTACAACTCCCTCATCAGAGTCTTCCAATTCTCTCTCCCAATCTTCTTCCATGTCCTTCATAATTCCAGTAGGCTCTATAGTCCTCTTCTTAGATGAGGATTTGTTCCCTTGGCTATCTCCACTCCGAGATTTTGTTACCTTGGAGGATGCCTCAACAATCATGGAGTTGTAAGCATCACAAAGCTTAATCAGAAGATCTTTAAGCTCAGCTGACTTCTTTTTAATATCATCAATCTCCATCTTCAGCCATTTCTTGCATGTAGATTCGAAGTTTCTGAGCATGTACCTTGGGTTTAACACCAAGGCAATCAACAAAAGCTGATTGCAGTCCTCTAAGGTGGCAAAGTATTTCTCATACTTTCTCTTCATACTTACTGCCATATCCATTAAAATCATTTCAGTCTCCGACCCGGTGCTCATTCCCTCCTGAGGAAATAGTCCATCAATCTCAGCTCTGATTGCCACAATATCATGAAAAGCTTTCCACGATGTTGGTTTGGTTGAGGCACTGATCCTCATTGTCACATCGTAGAATATCTTCAGAAATCTCACAAAAGTTTCAGCCTTCTCCCAATCATGTGTAACCGGTGGTCCTACTCTTTTCCCTTTCCTTTTCTTCCTTGCCTGAGTTCCCTCTGCTGCATTACTTGCATCACCAGTCAAATTCACATCTCCCAACCCAAGCACCAAGTCTTCTTCGAATTCAAGGTCTTCATCTTCCTCAAAATAACCCCTGTACTTCGTGCCTTCTTCCCTTGCCAATCTATCAAAAGCCTTTCTGAGTTCTAATGCAGTTGATAGCATTAGATAGGTGGAGTTCCACCTTGTTGGCACATCGAGGATGCACACCTTCTTACATTCCACCTTCTCTTTCTCCATACACTTTTTGAACTGCTGAAGTCTAGCCCCACTACTCACATATCTCACGGCATTCCTAATTGAACCAACTGAATTTCCCATTATCAAAAGGCCAGCTCGGACAATGAGATTCAGAGTGTGTGCAAAGCACTTGATATGCAAATACATCCCACCAACCAAAGGTGATATCTCCCACCCTAACATCCTCTCCCTGATGTAATCAATCGCCACTTTGTTGGCGCTAGCATTATCAACTGAAATGGTCAACACTCTATCCACTCCCCATTCTAGCAAACAATCCTCCAACAAACACCCTATGCTTTCTCCCCGATGGTTAGGAATCACCTTAAAACTTAGAATCCTCTTCTGCATTTTCCAAGCTGAATCAACAAAATGGGCAGTCACCACCATGTAGTTGATGTTCTGCACCGATGTCCAAGTATCAGTGGTCAAGCACAAGCAATGACCCTTAAGCTCTTTCGTCAGCTTCGCCTTTTCAGCAGCATACATCTTCAAAAACTGCTTGCAAATCACCCTCCTCGAAGGTACATGCCAATCAGGCACAGCATACCTGAAAAAACAACATATAAATTATAAACATGTTCAGTCCAAGCATTAAAAGTTAAAAACAATTCATACAAGCTCACACTTCATCAATATGACAATATACCTGCAAAAATATCTAAACCCTTCTTTCTCGATGAAGCTAAACGGAAGTTCATCCATGACTATCATCTTCACAGCTGCTTCTCTACACCCTTGTTCACTCCACTTAACAGTCACCAACTTTTTAGCCCCACTACGTCCAGTAGAAGTGAGTTTTTGCTGCCCATCATTTATCTTCACTCTCCCTGGATACTTCTTGCAAACATGATCGATATGTCGAAGTAGAGAACTCGTCCCATTCCCATACGTATTGCAAGCGAAATCCGTATCACAGTAGTTACACTTAGCTCGAACGGCTTCATGAGTTTGCAGCTTCTTACCATTCTTCATCTTATATACTGGCTTTTTTATCTTCTTGAAGTGCGCCCAAACCCACGATCTTCCAGCAGGCTTTTCAGCAGCTTCTGGCGCTTCAGCTTCTTCACCAAGTTGTTCAGCTTCACCACCCTTCTGCAATGCTACTGAAGAAGAACGCTTCCTCTTAATTCCAGAGCCTCCGGTTGTGGTAGAATCGACTGTCAGAATATTTTTTGAAACATCCGCACCCAAATTTGAATCCGAATCTGAATTGGAGCTCGAAAATTGTGATGCATCCATCTCTGCACAATATACAAATCGAAATCATCGAATGAACAAATGGATTCAACAAATGGATTCAAAGCAATCAAAATGGTTCGAACACGCAATCTCACTGAACTAAAGGATTTGAAATCACTGAATTGTGAATTCACTGAATTCAATTCACGACCGAGCTCACCGAATTGATGGCATTCACCGAATTCAATTCGAATTACCTTAAAGGAGATGACCAACACGCCTTCGCTCGGGTCGGAGAAAGCATGCGACGCCTGGGATCGGGTCGGAGAAACGGAGATGCCTGGGCTCGGGTCGGCGACGCCTGAGAGAGCTTCGGTCGACGAATTGGAGGCCTCGGAGCTCTGGTGTGGTCTGGACGTCTGGTTGCGACTTGCCGTTGAACGAGAGTGCGAGAGCGAAAACGAGAGTACGAGAGGGAGAGCGAGAGACGAGAGTCGACTGTGAGACGAATTAGGATTAGGGTTTTTTTTATTAACCAATCCACTGCTGACAAGTGGCAAGTCTGTATGCATTCGGGTCGGTTCGGTCCTTCGGGCCAGGAGATTTGCAAACCCGGGACCGAACCGAAATTCAATATTCGGGTCGGGTTTTTTTCGGTCCAATGAGAACCGATTTTTTCGGGCTTTTTCGGTTCGGTTCGGTTCGGGCTTCGGTTTTTCGGGTCTGGACGCCCAGGCCTATCGTGAGCTGCTCGTGAACATACTCGGTCAAAGCTCGGCTCGAAGTTAAACGAGCCGAGCACGAGCATAACTTTTAGGCTCGTTTAATAAACGAGCCGAGTACGAGCCGAATGGTGCTCGGCTCGTGTATGTTCGTGAACAACTCGTTTAGATGCTCGATAATTACTCGGTTAAAACTCGTTTATGACTCGATTATTACTCGAATTATTAGTCGAAACACCATCTCTCAAACACCAATCCTTCATTCCAAAAAATGCCAGAAAGCAATCTACTCAAAAAAGAGTTGGGGTGTCTTAAGTCCCACATTGCTCACACAATAGTGAAGAATTGAATTTTTCGAATAAAAGAAAACTTACCAGTTGAGTCACGAGTTGGGTTTACTTGAAGACCGGGCAATGAATGTTTATATTGAGTTTGAGCTCCTTAGACTTTCCAAATGTTTGAGTTGAGTTCGAATTCATTAAAATTTTAATTCGAGTATTCAACGGCTCGTTTAAAGCTCCATTGAAGCTCGTTAAATACTCGTTTGAACTCATAAAAAGCTCGGTTTAAGCTCGTTAACTATAGATTATTATATTAAATTAATTAAATTAAAATGCTCGTTTAAAGCTCGAGCTCGGCTCGAACTCTGGAAAAATTAAACGAGCCGAGCACGAGCACATATTTTTAATGCTCGAAAATACTCGGCTCGAACTCGAACTCGTCAAATTTTAAACGAGCCGAGCACGAACAACCTGATACTCGGCTCGGCTCGGCTCGTTTACACCCCTATTTGGATCGTCCCATAGACATAGTAAATGTTCACGACCGTTCATCTCACGAACCAGCTATTAAGCCGAAAAAAATAAAAGATTGCATGTATAATTTTTCTTTTTCACCCTTATTAAGGATGGCCTAATAGCACCGAAAGTTAAAGATTGTTAGTCCAATCTTTAATTTTTCTTTTTTAATAAGATAAATGATAAAAGATTGTGAGAACAATGGTTGTGGGTTTGGAGCATGGCACGACCCTGCTCACGATCAGATTTTGCTTTGATGTGTCGCATGGCAATTGTTGATTGGTTATAAATAATTATTATTATAATAAGAAATGTAAAATAAGGTAGGAATTTTTTTTGGAGATAAGTGAATGATCTTTATTTTTAAGATCATCACCAAGTAGAGACCGAGCCACGTCAGGGGCTTCTTTCTTGGGCACTTGCCGAAGTTGAATTACAACCCAGAATGATAGAGATATGGATATGTGACAACTGGAACCAAGGACAAATCATTTAGGGTTGTTCTTTTGAGTTTTATTGAACTTGAACTTTATTATACTGAACTTAATTAAACTGTATTGAGTTTAATTTAACTATACTGAACTTAATTAAACTGTATCGAGTTTAATTTAACTGTACTTAACTTAATTAAACTGTATCGAGTTTAATTTAACTGTACTGAACTTAATTAAACTGTATCGAGTTTAATTTAACTGTACTGAACTTAATTCAACTGTATCGAATTTAATTTTATTGAAATTGACATATATATATATATATGTATTTTTTCAGTATATTTTAGATATATTTTTATGATTATATTTTAGAAAATATAAAATATAGTATTATGTAATAAAGTATTGCACATGAGTCATGCCTCAAATGTTAGATGGGCGCCAAAATGATATAATTACAGCTACCTTCACTTTGCACAACTTCATTCGTATGCTTAATTTTTCAATACACATTTTATCTAATGAGATCGTGCTGGGAAAAGCTGATTTAAATTTATTTGATAAACAGCAAAAAGAGCAGATGAATCAAGTACGCAACATAATAGCGTTTCAAATTATTGAGGATTGTCCAGATGATGTAGTGGAAATGAACATGGAGGAAGATGACGATATGTAAATGTTTCCATTGGTACTGCACATGAATGTCATTGTACGTTTCTATGTAAAATATATATTGTATTCATATGTTTATTTACATATGTTCTTTAAATTCATATCAAGTGCAAAAAAGTTTACTTCCATTTTAAAACGAATGCAATAGTTTTCGAAGAGGTGTGTACACAAACTTGAAAAACCGTTAGATCATATATATCTTACAGTTTTCCAAAAATTATTTTAAAAATAAATTAAATGTTTTAAATAATAGGGTTGGAAACTATAAAAACTAAATTGACTAGAAAAAATTATATTAATTTTTTAACTTAAATTAATTTAAAGTATATTTAACTGTACTGAACTTAATTAAATTGTATTGAATTTAATTTAACTGTACTGAACTTAATTAAACTGTATCGAGTTTAATTTAACTGTACTGAACTTAATTAAACTGTATCGAGTTAATTTAACTGTATTGAGCTTAATTAAACTGTATCGAGTTTAATTTAACTGTACTGAACTTAATAAAACTGTATCGAAGTGCAAAAGAACATCCCCTTAACGAGAATTCAACTTACCAAATGAACTAGCTAAACAATCCAACCTATTCCAGCAAAAAAAAACAATCCAACCTAACATACTTTGCTTTATAGAAAACCCATTTTTTATGTAGTGGGTCTTTTTTTACTTTTATTTATTATTTGTTGATATTCAATTTGATTAGCACTGCTCAAAAAAAATTTGCGTCAGATGAGGATTTTTACTTCAGCTCACGTTAAGTTTTATATCTAATTTTTTATAATATTATTGTTCTTTTGATACTGACATATTAACTTTAAGATTCTGGCTCCGTCCTGTCACCTAGTAATAATACCACTTTGTGATCTGACAAAATGTAAAGTAATCTGATCCTGAACTTGTCTCCTATTAAGATCATGTACACCAATGACAAAAAAAAAAAAGTTAGTCATCCCTATCACGTTCTTTTTCATCGTTCATCCATCTTTTTTTATCACTTTCTCTTTCATCCTCACAATTGTTATCATGTCATGACTATTTTGATCATATGTATCCCATAACCAAAAAGTTCATCATCATTTTCCCATATGCTTTTTTAATTGCTCATATACTTCTTTAAAATCTACGAATACATAATTACTAAATAGGTAAACAATTAAACCAAAGCCACCAAATAATTAAATTTAATTTTACTGTCCATCTCTTGTGAAAATGACACAAGAGTAACAACTCAGCTTTAAGCAAGAGGAGTAGAGGACTTGTGGAATCAAGCCAAGATAAGAGAGCTCATTGTGTGATTAATGACAGGTAACACCTATAGGAAAATAAAACACAGGTAATCAACTTCAGGTTGATAGAATGCCCAATAATTTATTTATTCTATGTCGAAACAGATGCATTTTCAGACAGTTGATACTATTTTGCTTGCAACAGAATGCTGAAGTTATTCTGCCATTTGAAGAAAATGACTCACTCAGGTTGCCATTCATCATGCACCAGAGTTTGTGTCCTCAAATACATAACTTTGACATCTGTTAATACAAAAAAGACTATTTATCTGTGCTCCTGTTCTGCCTTCATGCTTCCAATCACCATTACAGTTCATCCTGAAACCACAACTTTAGTTAGAAGATTGTGTAAACCATAACCAGATAAGAAAATAAAGAAGCATATTTACTCACATGATCTTTATCATCCTTTTTGTTGGTTATTAATTCTTCAGCATCGGACTTTTCATCAGTATGTTCAGCGGATTTGTCTACATCAGTTTCATCCTCCACCTGCCATGAATAAAGATCTTATTAAGACTGTTTGACATTCAGTCATAGACTCATAGGTAGCTTTGATTCGGACTATGTTCTCAAGCTGCTTACATCAGAATCCGCCGAACTCTCTTCTTCTTTCTGTTGTATCAAAAACGTGGAGCAGGTTACAAGTATGACAGTAGATTACTTGGCCTCTGCGTTATATAGGGCATTATTGAAGTAGTTCTTGAAGAATAACTTATACCTTCTCTGTGTTCAACTTCTCTGCCTCTTCAAATTCTGCCCTCTCAGCCTGTACATCATCAATTTATAACATATTAAAAGGTGTTTCCTAAATCATTTCATAAATTCTTTGTCTGTTTGCTGGCCGAAGCATAGGCTCTGTTACTGCACAGGGACTGGTTTAATTCTTTCGCTATTGTGTAGTTTTTCTGACATTTTGGCCGGCAAGCTCAACTTATGCATAGTGCAGTTCGAACTTTTGTATAGCTACAGCTAATTTTGAGAATGAATGTGATAATTTTCCAGAAAAGAAAAGGTGTTGCATTAGAAGAAACCGAACTTGGAGAATATATGAGAACAGTTTACAGGACAAAAAAAAACTTACATCCTTGTGTTTTCCCCAAGTTTCTTCTGCAAATTTCTTTGCATATTCAGGATCATCAGTTATCAAGATGTTGTCAAACAGGGACCCAGATTTCACCTGTAAAAAAGAAATGGTTTCATATATCAATTCAAAGAATGTGGACAAGTCAATGCTGATTAGTTTAGAAATATATTTACCTGCCACAGTTCAATGCCAACATACTTCAGGTTGGGGTAAACATAAAGATCAGGGTCATCCTTGAATTCTGCATGAGGATCAAGCAATCAAATTCGTAAGTATCGAGCTCGAAAACATCCATATATGGCATAAACTCAGTTTAAAACAAACTCCTACCAGGGTTGTCAATCAATGGTGCCTTCCACTTCCCCTTGTAGTTGGGATTTTTGATTTGCTGTGAGACAGAGACAGTTTTTTTTTTTTTTTGAGCAAGAGACAGAGACAGTTTAAAAACACTGACAATGTTGCGTTTGACAACGCCTGCAAAGACTGTATAGAAGTGTATGTACCTTTGGTCTCCATGGTCCCTTGTACTCGGGGTTTGTAATGTTTTGTGGTTTCCATTCCCCATTTTCCTCTTCATCCCAATCATCAGGCTGGGTATTCATAATACAATGCCAAATCAATACTATTTTCTGACCATATTTATGTTCTACATGTGCATGGAGATACGAAGTGAAGGGACTGGATCACAAAATACCTTTTCATCATCAGGATCTGGTATTTCGATTGGGATGTCATCATATCCCTTCAGAATAATGAAGCGTGTAATCAGCATTCAGCATAAGGCAACTGCCACTCACAAAATCAAAACTTCAAAAAAAAAAATACGAGAGTACCTCTGGCTTCTTGTCCTCAGGATCATCAATGTATGCTTTGTCATCCCAGTCTTCAGGCTGTGTTTAGAGAGGTCAAGATAAATAACACAAAATAAACAATCTCACCAAAGGAATGACGACCTTAGGAGTCACAAATGAAAGAATACATGTCCTACCTTATTGGCCTCGGGATCCTTGATTTTCCTAGAGGGAAGCATATCCCAGTGTTTGTAAAGACTTCCCTTTTGAATCAGGTTATTGTCAACAAGAATGTTATATGTAGCATTGGGTCGAAGAATAAATGTGTAAACATGAGTCAACTGGTCGGTCTCTGCAATCACATCTTTCTTATTCGAGTGGTTTGTCCCATTGTAATGCAAAATAGCGTGTACTTTCTTGGTTTGGCCGCATATATCTGGTCCAAACATGATGCTGCCACAAATAAACCCACATCAGCAAAGACTGAGCAATAACAAATCAAAAGAACTGCTACTGCTCATATCTCGTTCCCTAACACAAGAAACCTGTAAGGAGTGTGACCACCAAAATCCTTTTGATCAATGTCTCCACTCAGCAACTTCAAGTAGCCACCGCCACAGTCTAGCGTTTGTTCATGCTTGATGGAGAACTGGAAAACCAGCGTCTTATCTTTGTTGCTGAATTCAGGAAATTCAGCCGATATGGCGTAAAATTTCATGTCCTCACCAGTTTGAATACCTGCAATAATTTTCACAACAACACTTAAAATCTCACTCACAAATGCATCCAATTTAATAGGGCATAAATCATCAAACAATTTACCATATAAGCACTGTATTTAATAGTTACCTTTGTTGTCCGGATTTCCATTCCATTTTCCAGCAGTGTAGTTCCACTTTCCCGAAACATTCTCAGCCTTTTTCCAGTCCGATATCACCCATCGTTTCTCCCAACCCTCTGCAACTCACAATAAATAAATAAAACTCAAAAAATAATAAAAATAAAAATCACAAATGCCAGACTAAATTCAAACACACAGAGGCAGTATGATTTTAGAATGACGAAAAATCGAAACCAGTGATCTTCTAGAATGACGAAAATGTGGGAGATCGTGCGATCGGGACGTACGGCAGTAAATTGGAGGAATACGAAAGATGAAAACGGGAGGAGGTGAAAATTGAAATTGAAACGTACCGTCGTCGAATCGCTCCTCAAAGAAGACCGTAGCGGAAGAGACTGAGTAGACTGAAACGACCGTCAGAGTGAGGAGCAGAGAAGCTGCAGCTCGATTCGCCATTTTGAGTTGATCGCGACTGTAAGAAGTTGCAGAGGGCATTTTATAGACGGGTGGAGGGAACTGGAAGGAAGGGATTTTGACCAAGGGTCCACGTAGATCCAAGATGACGTAAACGTTTGAGAGAATGACACGTGGATGAGAGTTTGTCATGGGTTGACGTGGATAGATGTGATTGGATTAAAACTTTTTTTTCACACCTTAGTTTTTGTAATTTCCTAAAACGCCTTTCTATGTGCCCTCTTTAAAAGTGCTTTCAAAATGTCGGATTACAAAGTAAAGTTATTATTCCAGAATAGTGTTTGACCACATGGTTATAAGAAAGTATTCAAGTAGTCTTTAAATTATGAATGAATCAATTTTCTTTTTTGTTGGGATAAATTATTTCAATTTTTTTTGATGGAAGGGATAAATTATTTAAATTGAACATCAGAATAGTGTCATATGATTTCAAGTCTCGTTTCCAAATAAATTTGTAACATCAGAAACAAAAATTGTATGCTACAAAGCGAGTTAAGAAGGTGATGGTACTTGTCTTGTTACCACAAGCCTAAGGAATATAATTTTAGTCGTGACATTTTTAGAATGAACGAATTGGAGAGTTTTTTTTATTGTGAACGAATTTGAGAGTTGTATGATATTTATATTTAGAAAAATAAAAAACATAAATTAATGTCTCGAACTACTACTAAAATGTGGTTTTCCCTAACACTAATTCTGAAATCAACAACTCAAGGAAAAATGAAAAACCTTTTTTCAAAAAAAAAAAATGAATGAAAAATGAAAAACTAGCCATAATCTAGATGTAGTGTGACATTTTACAAATTTCTTTTTCTAAAATGTAGCATGTAATGGATTCTTTTGTTACTTTCAAAAGTTAATTTATACCATTGTACTTTTTGTATACCACATTAGTCGGTATTTAAATTTTTTTAAATATATATATATATATTTTTTATTTATCATAAAGGGGGCTCATAACTTTTATTTCTGAAAACAAATGGTGAGTGATGATTTACTTTCAAAATGACAGTTACTTTCAAAAATATTAATAATTGTACTGTAATATTATTTTGAGTTAAAAATATATCAATTCAATTAATCTTTAAATATACCTGAAGGAACTGAAATTATTGGGTGATCTCTATCCCCACTTCAGACAGAGGATGCAACTGATAGACAAACATGACCATTATTGAAAGTTTCATAATGTAAAATACTTACTGGAGTAGTATCAAATCCTCAGAATTCTCTCAATAGTTCCATAACAAATCACTAACCTGTTCTCCTAAAATATCTCGCAGGCGTCAATTTCCCCTTCCAAATTGGGAACAATGTTCGCCTGTGGGCCGATGTTATGTAGCCAGCTAAATACTGTCAATTTTCTGTTCATAGCTAACTAAACAGCTGAGAACACTTCTATTAGCTGCTGATTGACGCGCAAAAGAAACTGTCTCGAGTAATTTGAAATATGGCGAGTCCAGATTCCAGACGCCATGCCACAAAAATAGGAAACGGCCGGTGGATGCAGGCAGTATGTAAGTGTTGTGCCAAATATTTAAGCAGCGGACTCGAGAGCATTGCTTGCCCACAGAGGCAAAGGAGCATGGAACATGATCGGAATACCAGTAACAGGGTGCTCCAGCGACAAGCTTTCTGCATGAAGCTCGTGGGCCTCATAAGTCACTCCTTTCCAGTCATGCACGCCCTCATATTTCACATCCCCTCTGATAGGAATACCAAGGTACTGACAATGCAGTCGAATCTGATGCGTTCTTCCACTTTGAGGACTAGCTCTTATCAAAATCTCATCACTCCTTATATCATTATCCACTGAAGACTTCTCTTCAACCACTAAACACTTCTCTTCATCTTTCCTTGATTCATTCACACACCCCTTTCCATTAACTGACAAAACCTGAAATGAAGTTTCCATGTCACGAACAACCGATCCACCAGGCAACGACCTTCCCACATCAGATACGGAATACACACGCCAAGCACCAAACTTTGATCTACCATGCCCCGACCTAACCGTAACAGTCTCCCATCCCGGCGCTACACCAACACATAGAGCAATGTAGGTCTTCTTCACCTTGTGCTCAGTAAACGCCTTCACCAGCTTCGCAGCAACCTTATTGGACTTGGTAATAATCATTGCACCACTCGTATCCCTATCAAGCCGATTCGCAAGATGGAGCTCCCACACTCGCTTCCCTATACAATCACCACAAATTTCACATCAACCAACAATACCACTACTCACAAGTCACAATCGCATCCTACTGCAACCTATAATTTTTTTCCTAACTCAAATGGAGAATATTTTTCACACTCATGCTGATTCGAAAGATGGAGCTCCCATAACCGCTTCCCTACACAATCACCATGCGTTTTACATCAAACAACAATACCACTACTCAAAATTGCATAGTACAGCTACCTATAAGTTTTTTCCTAACTCAAATGCAGAATACTTGTCACTCTCAAATTGATTGATTTCATCTTTTTTAAATGCTGTCACGCAATCTGACAAAAACAATCAAACCAAGCTAAAATCAATTATCTTGCAAATCAAGGAAGAGACTCAAATCAAACCTTCACCAATTTCGTCGATCTCAGAAACGCCAGCGGAACGAACCGATTCATCAAGAACATCAGGCACAGATGCCAACACACGTTCGCAGTAAACTCCCTGCGGCTTATTGACAACAATAAGCCACTCGTCTTCAAACACTACATCGCTTCTGCTCAATTTAAACAAACTCGACGCCGCAGTGGCCGTCATAGCTCTGCTAAGCTCTACGCTTTTTGATTTCGCCGGTAGCGGCGGCGAGAGCGGTTTCGGGAAATTTTCCAACATCGTCGGATCAGTTGTCGGCTTGGACATGCGCGCTGAAGCTGAATGGACGAAGATTGACCGGAGAGATGTCGGATTGCTGGGACAGAGGAAAGCGAGGTGCGGAGATGGAGGAGATCGGAGGAGCATCGCCGACGCCGATTAGGGTTTTTCTAGGGCTAGGAATTCCAGCAAGAGCCAAACAGGCCTTTGGCGCAGCTATCAGCTAACGGCGCCGTTGCACGTGCTTCACCATTATTTTATGTAGGGGGTGGGAAAAACATATTCGAATTTAAAAATCGCCCGCACCGCACCGCAAAAGTGTGTTCGTTAACCGTAAAAGTGTGTAAGTTAACCGCACCACTTTTGGGAAAAACCAGTTTGTTAAAAACCACGCGCAACCAAATAAAGCGGTGCGGAAACGGTTCTTTATCTCAGACCAAACGTTTTATACCGTACCACACCGCATATATAATTAAATAATTCAAAATTATTACATATAAAATCAAAAACAAAAAATAATTTCAAGTGCAATGAGTCAGTTTATGAATCTAAGAAAACATAAGGATGTTGTTGAGATTAACGATAAAGTAGACAAGTACTTCAATGAACCATCGGAAGACACTTCAAACAAGAATTTCAAACTTTTAGATTGGTGGAAGGAAAATCCATCAAGTTATCCTATTCTATCTAAAATTTCCAAGGACATATTTGCAGTTCCAACTTCTACAGTTACTTCAGAATCAGCTTTTAGTCTTGGATCAAAGGTGGTGGATCCATTTAGAGCTACATTAACTCCTACGATGGTTGAGGGTTGGTTTGTCTAAATGATTGGCTTAGGGGTGGATCATTTTCCATGTATAAAGAGCTTACGAAAACACTAGAACTCTATGCGGAGCTTGAAAAATTAGAATCAGAAACAGGTTCAAGAAAGCCATGAATGATCAGGTATTATTTCTATGTATACAAGTTCATGTTTTTTTATCATGTCATAGTGTTTGACTTTATGTGTGTGAGTCATGTAATTAAGGTACGTGGTGATTCATTTGGGTCGGGCACAGTCCAGTGTCAGGGGTTCCTTTTTTTAATGTGAACTTTCAAACGATTTTTAAACCAAATCACACCGCACCAAATAAAGTGGTGCGGTGTATATTTGGTTTTAACTTTTCTAATGCGGTTTGCGGTTTAAAAATTTTACAAACCAGTTAATGTAGTGCGGTTGCGAATTTATCCTTAAACCGCACCAAATCGCACCGCGCCCACCCCTAATTTTATGTGTGAAATCCTTTATATACATTTTGTAAATATTTACTTGTAATGGTTAAGTATACAAAATAGGGCAAATTACAAAACATTGCCTGTACTAACGCCTCATTTCAAATCAAGTATCAAACGTTTCTAATATCCAATTTAGTGATTTTTCTTATCAATTTGCATATATTTTGTTTCCAAATTCGAATTTTTGAGAAATTTTAAGGTCGAAAATTTATGAATTCGATTATAGGATTAGAGTAAGGATCCGGTGCAAAGTTAATTTTTTGGTACAAAATACAAACTAATCATAGCCATTGATCTTGTGATTTGAATGGATGAGATTAAATCTTGATTTTTTGGTGTTTTTCTTGGTGACGAATTATAAAATGAAACTGACGAACTATGTCGTCTTTTCATTTTTCGGCTCAAAAAGTGACGAACTATAAAATAATTTTGACGAACTATAAAATAAACTGGCGAATTATAAAATGACTTTGACGAATTTTACATTTTGTACCAAAATTTAACTTTGTACCTGATCTTAACCCTATAGGATTAACTTAATTGGGTCAAATTTATTTGTATTGTGGTTGATAATATTATTAATATTAATAGTATGAAACATGTGCAAATTGATGCAAATATCACTAAATTAAAAATTATAAAAGTCCGGTACTTGATTTGAAATGAAGTGATAGTCCAAATAATATTTTTGTAATTTACCCTATAAAATAATAGTGAATGATGGGTCGACGGTCGAGTGACAACAACAGCAGAGATCCAAAGACCAAACAACAATGAAGCAACGAGGAAAAGTTGATTTGGGACTAATTTTGTGAACGAAATACGTGATGAACGGCTCGGCTCGGGTATCATGTGGTAAGTTGAAGTTATATTGTTGGATATGACGACCGAAGAGCATCTCCCACCATGATTTTTTGAGTGATAAGAAAAAGTCATGGGAGATGATAAAAAAATATGGATCCCCATCATGACTATTAATCATAGGAAAGGTCATGTGATGATCAAATTGAAAAAAAAGATCATCTCATGATCAAAAATGAGATTTGGTCATGAACCGTGAACTAACTGCAGCGCGACACGTGTCATGTATATGTACAATTTCAGTTTATATTTTGATTTTGCAACGAATATATCTTATAAATTACAAAGTTAAAAACTCAAAATAATTATAATATTCATAATTTGTTGAGATCTATAAAACGAGATAGACTTTGATCCTCCTTCCGATCATCGGGATGAAAGGTGGAGCGGACAATTCGGTCATGATCTGAGCAACTAGCAGGATCATAGGCGCGTTTCAATTTAGCGCCTTCACATATCATATACAATAGTACTTTTTGAAAAACGGTTGATCCATTCAACGCTTTCGGATAAATCTAAAACATCGTGGTAAATCAGGAATAACTTTATGATCAGATGCCATTTTGAAAAATATTTACATGTAACATTGATTAATGAACGTGGTATTACATGCCAATCCATTACCGTTCTCCAAGTAACAATTCAAGTGACTGTTTTGACGTTGTTTATAGTTTTTCCCGGTTTTTTCTTGTTTTTGCTTTTGTTTATATTTGGCTGTATTTGTTGCAAAAGTTGCTTTCTGTCTACGGCGGTACGGTCACCTTCCTGGGCGTGAGGCTAAGTGGAGCAGTTCAATATTCCCAGCTAGTTGACTTGTCTAGCTTTTAAGTCCTCCTTTATGCCTTTTATGAAGTTCAGGTGACGTGTTTCCCTTGGCAGTAAGCTGATATATGAAGAACACATGTGTAGCCTTTTCCAATCATGAAGGCCAGAGCTTAAGCGAAGAATGCAGACAAATTTCTGTCTATGTTGGGGCCTCGCATGCATGGAGCTTTTCAGGACACAGCTGGGGAGTTTTTAGTCTTGTTTGTTTATTTTTAGTTGTCGACCAAAAATTGATTTTGTTGTCGGATGTTTCTTTGTTGATTGTTTGTCTTGTCTTTCGTCAGTCATTGTATAACTATGTTAGTTGCGTTGTTTCCTGTTGTGTTTAGGTTAGTTGTATTTTCCCCATATGGTTGCTCCTTGTCTTTTATCAACATAAAAAAATTCAAGTGGAGAGTGACTATGCATTTGATTATAGAAATGAAAACTGAAGCACGAGTCCATGGTTGGGGTATAACATTAAATTTGTTTGCATTTTGTAGTGCCAATGACGAGTTCAAAAACTTATTTAACCGGGACACCAAACCTAACAAGGTTTTAAATAAATGTATAAAACGACATTCATGTAAATTGCTGTTATTGTTAACTTAGGTAATTTATAATTATATTGTGAAAGAGACAATAGTTGAATTGATTTGAACTCTTAAGAGGCGAAATGTTCGATTCTTCATGTAAACTCACCATAAAAGGAATAAAATTTATAATTAGATTTACTCCTAACTTTATTGAATTTAAATTATACTAGCTGAAATGCCAGATTTTAAAATAATTCATTATAATCAACTTGAGTTAATATTTTTTATTTGATTATTACTTAGTTTTTCTATCATAACGACCTTTGCATTGCACAACTTATTTTTCAAAATTGAAAGTATGAGAAATATTGGATTTTAAATAAATTTATATAGTTTAAATGACATATTAAACTTAATTTTAATCTACTTGGCTAAAACTAATTTAACGCCACTTAATTTATATTAACTTAGACCAATACTAATAAACTTAACTCAACTCAACTCATCTTAATAACTTAACTTAAATTAATACGAATGAACTTAACTTTACCTAATTGATATTAACTCAAGTGCAATATAATCATCTTAATATAAGTCCCAAAAAACATATATTTAGTCATGCTCTTTTTTATTGGATCCGCTCATTCTTTTTTTTTCTTCGAAATAAGCTGTGAATAACAAAGACAACGGCGAACCGAGGTCTTAAAGCTGGAACAAGTTAACCAGCTGGGAACATTACAGACAAAACAAATAAAAACGGGAATAAACGGGAGTCCGCAGCTCCACTTCGCCTTGGCATAGTACGTCTTCCCGTCATTCACAGTTGGAAAAAGCAAGATCCCAATGAGAAGCATCAACGCTACGTCCGCCTGCCGAACCGACCGGTATTACCCGCCAACACTAAAAAAACTGGCTTAAGCAAAAACCGAAAGAAAACAACCTAAACAACTACTGAAAATAGTAAAACCGGGCTCCAAAGAGACCCGAACAGTAAAACCGACCTCCAAAGAGAACCGAACAGGACCGGCAGCCACCCAACTGCACCAGATGACCTCCACCAGCCCCGCCCGAAAACACCGCCAACCAGTCCTATTTACACCGCCAGTCGCCAACACCAGCCGCCCCACGATGCCGTCCAGCGCACCGCCACCACGACGCCACCTCAAGCCACTGGATCTGAACCGACTAGCCCAAAAGAAACCCAAAATCAACAGCTTCTACCACCCGCTTCCACCCACCCACCCAGCTCCGAACTGACCCACCAGATCTGGCCAGCAGGAGAACGCCGACGAGATCGGCATGGAGGAGGGAGACAGACGGCGCCGAAGCCCGACAACGAACGTTGTCGCCGACAAACCCTAGCCTTCGCCTGAAACCCTAGCTACTCCGCCCTTTGAACCGCCTAAAAACCAGAGAGTTATCTCTCTTTGTAAAGCGATAACGGACCCATTTGGATCCGCTCATTCCTAGCACAAAATGTGCAGTCTGCAGTACAAAATGTGCAGTCTGTAGTACAAAATGTGCGGTCTGCAAAATGTGCAGACTGCAGTACAAAATGTGCAGTCTGCAGTACAAAATGTACAGTCAGCAATCTGCAGTACATGTAGTATATGTGCAGTCTACAGTACAAAATGTAATAATATTCAGATGACAACATTCTGAGACATATTCCTCAATGCTTACTTTTATTCCACACTAATCCAAAAGGTGAGATCAAGTTGCGACTTAAAAAAAAAAGAAAAAAGTTGCGACTTTATAAAGTGATATTTAAAATCTATAAAAGGGAAAAACAATGTTCACCTTTTATTTCCCATTCAACTGTAGAGCAGTTAGATCCACATATAACCCCCATTTTAAGATACAAAAAGTGATTTATCCTTTATGATCCTGTTTTGCAAAGGCAATTTAAAATGTCAATATCATTGTTGTGAATTTGCCACTATTAAATGTGACTTTATTAAAAATTCCACTTTTTTTTTAAAAGATTACCAAAGGTAACCTTGATGGTATATGCTCATAGCCTGCAAACAGGCTCAATCGGGTGAGATCGGCCCATCACAGACCGACAGACTCCATCGATTGTAAAGAATTTCACATCTAACGTGTTTAGAGAGAATCGAACTCGAGACCTTGTCCAGTCGAATGCCCCCACGCCACTCGGTCATCCCCTTTGAGGATAAAAAAAAATAATTCCACTCTTGATGGTTATATGATGAATTTTCTATTTTATACTTTATAATGTAAGAATAATTCATATATGATTTACCGAAAAAAGGTATAACGAATAAAGTGTATTTAGGCGTGGGCAAAAATAACAGTTAAAGTGCATCATCAAAGTTTGAAGAAAAATAGTTGAAGTGCATTAACGTTCATATGATGTGTCATTATATATTTCTGAAAATCTTACCAATTTTACCAACTCCACAACTCAACGAGCTTTGTGTAATGGATCAACTCATCTAATGGCTTAACATGTATTTAGAAGAATTTAATCAAGACTATAACCGTTAGATCACTAGAAGAAAATATTCAATTTATATATAAATTAGTTATTCCAATGCATTTTGTAATTCATATCATAAATATAAAATCACAAATAACAAAAAGCTCTCCTAGTCTGTGATAACTCTTTCAAATCAATAAAAAAAGTCAGGAGCAACGCAACCAAATGCTGTTAATCCCAAAATGATATTATTTTAATTAAAATAATGTTGTTTTGTAACATTTTGATCAAAACAACATTTTTACGACATTCACTACATTTTTATTGCCGTTGCACCAAATCAAACTTACTGATATTGATTGTGCACCTCACAGCCTCACCAAATTGATTAATGACGGACCTCGATTGAACACTCTTTAATACAACCATGCATAAATATTTCCATAAAACGGAAAGAAAAAAAAGGATAGAAATATTGAAAAATCAGAAAAATATATATTTTTTTAATGAAAACTCCGCTGGGTAAAACTCACACGTGACGTAAGTGATGAAAATGGTTAGTAGAATCTGACGAGTTGTTCCAGCTGGCGTCCCGCACGTCACGCATCCCACCGTTCGATTTCAAGCTGTTTTCAAAATCTGGGTAAAATGTTTTTTTACATCGAAATTCAGAAAATATTCACACACACGCCAAATTTAGAAACCAAAGGCTGCTGCTATCATCGTTCTCGGTCGTTTTCTGGTAGTTAATATAATTCGGTGGAAGAGTTTGATAAGGCATGCATTAGCGCACAGTTTGAGTAATTTGTTAAGGAAGAAGCGCTTCAGTTAGCGCGCAGCAATGGCGGACGTTGTTGGAAGTCGTTACCAGGGATGTCCTGGATGTAAAATTGAGGCGATGAAGGAGAGGAAGACTGGGATTCCGTTTTTGCATTTAGGGTTTGTGTGGATTGTAGTTCTCGCTTCGTGTAAGTTGATCGATTGGCTAATTTTTTATAATATCTATCTCTTGTTTGATGAATTTACTCACCGACAGAATGGAGTTGAGTGTTTTATAAATTGTTGTTGAAGTTTTGGTGGTGTGTATTGATGTGTTAGGTTTTGTGTAAGATTGTGTTTATTTATCATTAGTTGATGATTGAAGATGTACAATGTTGTTGTTCCATTGTTGGTAGAGTGGCTGCCAACATAGGCTACAATGATTAATTTTGTCTGTATAGAAGCAGCCAGTGTTTGTTTATTTATTTATTCAACCTTTCGTTCCCTAATTATTTTTAAACTTAAACTGAGTTCCGACATTTAAGAATTTAGCGGGTAACCACTTTTTTTAGTATGTGAAAGTTAAGGAAGCTCTCAGTTGTACATGATCCGAATCATATCTTTTTCATTTTTTTTGATGCATTTCGTTATGTGTGCGCTTTGTTTCGAGTGTGTTTGCGGTGAAACTTTAATTGAAGTATATGCTGAAATTCCTTATTGATCTCGTATTTGGTGCTATGTGTTAAAATATCTAGTGGTCCGAGATGAGGAATCCCTTTGAAATCTTTGAGAATATTGTGTACCTGCTCGTTTTCTAGTAGTATTTTCAGCTTCAAAGGTGGTCTCTTATTCTTCTTGGTTTTTATTTTGCAGCTCTGCCAATATCATCACTTTTCCCATTCCTCTATTTTATGGTACGTTCTCATAACTGTTTAGCACTTAACATAGTGTCAAGTACTTCACATTGAAATCCTCAATTTGGTCTTTACTCTTATGATATATGTTGGAAATATTATAAGTTACATGTTGGTATGTGTTCACGTGGCAAAGGATATAAAGTATCAAATCAAACAAGGGATCTTTTCAATTATCACTGTGAAATTCAAAATCTGCTCTGTTTCTTACTTGTATCCCTGCACATTGTGCTCTTGAAGCACTGCAAGCTAGGAGTATATCATGATGCTGATTTGTTCATTAAACACTTACTACAATTGAAATTTTCCTTGTACTCGTGCATATTTGAGAAATATCACAGCTAATATTGTAAGTCGAACGGCCAAATTTTGTGCTACAATATTTGTTCTTCAAAATAGTCACTTAGCTCCCTGAATAAACTGTACAAGGTTTTGAGCATTGACTTGCTCTAGTTGTCTGTAACTCTGTATGATGATCTGAGAGACCACCCCATAGTCATAACTCATAACAACCCTAAATATTGCTGTAGTGTTAACCATATGTATATGCCAGAGCCAAGCTATGTGCTCTGCTCTATTTATATGTAAGTGTGACCTAGTATTGACAGAATCAATATTGTACAGATCAAGGATTTACACATTGCTAAAAAGCAGGAAGGTATTGGCCTCTATGCTGGTTTTGTAGGTGGGCATTCTCTTGTACACTTCATGCTTACAGGGTGTCAATCCTAATTTTTTGATAGCTCTGTTGCGTGTTAGTTTTTCTCTTACAACATCTGAATATTTGTGTGTGTGTGTGTAGGATCTTCGTATTTTGTTGGGAGGGCGTTAACTTCCATTCCCTGGGGTGTGGTAGCTGATCGATATGGCCGCAAACCTGTATTGTTATGTGGCACGATTTCTGTGTAAGGAATATGATAACGCTTGCATATTTTGGACTTCGGCATATGTAGTGTATGCTTCAACTTTATTTTGGCGACAAGGAATGACAACTGATCACTTTTATTTTACGGTTATGTTTGTAGGGTTGTTTTCAACACCCTATTTGGTTTCAGCAATAACTTTTGGATGGCTATTGTCACTAGGTTTTTTCTTGGCAGTTTGAGTGGTGTACTTGGTCCGACAAAGGTCTATCTCAGTGAATCATTTTCATTTTCGAGTTTCTGTTCCTTAACATCAATCTCTTCCCGTGAAATACATTTGAACACTTGATGGATTAACTTTCCCAAGTTCTGCTTGAATATTGGCATTGCCCTATCTGTGGATTTGACATACCGAAGATTTACTGTTACTGCTTTACAGGCCTATGTGATGGAAGTTTGTCGAAAAGAACATCAAGCGCTGGGAATGTCAGTTGTAAGTCTGATTAACTGGTATACATAAATGTTTGTTTTCTTCATGATGTATCCAATATCATAATTACTTCATACATTCCAGATCAGCACCTCTTGGGGCCTTGGACTGGTCATTGGACCAGCTCTTGGAGGTTTTCTAGCTCAGGTATGCAACACAAAGTTTACATTTCGGCATATAATATAAAAGGAAAAAATCAGAACCTGCCAGATTGATAATTACACTATAATGCATCTCTTGTACACTTAAAGCAGAATGCACGGTTTCAGTAACAGTAAGTGTCGTCCCTCCACATTTTTTAACTATGGTTCATTTCTTGGTGTAGCCTGCTGACAAATTCCCAAGTATAGTTTCAAAAAGATCTCTTCTAGGAAGGTACACGTGCTGCTCAGGACCTCCAGTTGTAGCTAACCATGTCACCAATGAAACTTATCTGATTTATCCAAGTTCCTATATTTGTTCAAACTTGTAGGTATCCTTATGCATTACCATGCCTTGTAATATCGATCATCTCTCTTGCTACATCTATTGCTTGCTATTGGTTGCCGGTGAGAATCTTCTTAATCACCCATCTCAGCATATTTCAGATTGTAACGAGTTGAAAATTTTCTTCCAAGGATGAACATTGCCGAAAGACATGTTCTTCAATCTGTGTAAAATACAGCTTGCGTATAAACAGTTTATTCCCCGTATGCAGATCACTCTACGATTCAATGTTACACATGGAAGTAACTTTGAGAACTTGTCGTGCCAAAAGTAGACTCTTTTAAAATGATTGTAATAATTTTTCCATGCATTCTGAATGTTTTGCAGGAAAGTTTGCACAATCATCCTGAAAAGAAAACGTCGACAAGGCTAAAAAACACTACTCAGGAAGCCTCACTCGAGGATGCTGATCTGTCCATAGGTACCAACAATACATCAGACGAGATGGAAAACTCAGAAGACAGTGGCCAGACCTCTCAGAAAAGTTTACTGAAGAATTGGCCGTTGATGTCTGCCATCCTGGTCTACTGTGTTTTCACGCTTCATGACACAGCTTATTCAGAGGTACCCACTTTGT
This sequence comes from Rhodiola kirilowii, assembly GCA_033675215.1. Lineage (NCBI taxonomy): Eukaryota > Viridiplantae > Streptophyta > Magnoliopsida > Saxifragales > Crassulaceae > Rhodiola > Rhodiola kirilowii. Next base: position 43,470,392 of record CM066195.1, on the reverse strand, counting down.
TTTGGATTTAATGAAAGGCACATCTATAAGTTTATATTATCGCCATTTCTTGTAAGTTAATACTTCTCTTCTCAGATATTCTCCCTGTGGGCTACTAGTCCAAGGGCCTTGGGAGGATTAAGCTTAAGTACATCAAATGTTGGTGTAGTTCTTTCTATAACAGGTACACGATTTCAATGCAGCTACAAGGCACCAGATATGTTATCTTTTTTTATTTTATTTATCTTAATCGATATTCTTCATAAAAATTGCCATTTTTCTAGGATACTGCATAAATTTAGAGAATCATGAAGCACTTACATACTTAGTTTCTTTCCCGCGATTTTATCAAGAATTTAAGCACAAGTGTCAATACTTTCAGCCGTCTTTCAAATGTTCAGGTGCTGGTCTTCTGGTATTCCAGCTGCTTTTGTACCCATATGTCGACAAAATCCTCGGGCCCTTGAGTGTATCTCGCATCGGGGCAGTATGTTAATATAAAATTTTCAAATCTCTATGCTTCTGAAATATTTTCTAGTATACTATATTTGGGACTGCTGTTGGTGATGCATGTTGTATTCTTTTGAAGGTCCTGAGCATACTGTTGCTGGTAACTTATCCTATGATCGCTCTGCTACGTGGCATTAAGCTCATTGCGACGCTCACATGTGCATCCACCATTAAGAATGTTCTAAGCGTGAGTTCATATCATACTCAACCTATATACCATTCGTGTGCCATTCTTGTTACAGACTGTTGTGACTTTTTTTTTCTCTTCAGATTTCAATTGCCACCGGATTGTCGATTATGCAAAATAGAGCAGTGGTAAACTGATAAAATCTTCCCTCTCTTCTCGTATATCAGTAGTCTCACGGCTAATCCTCCCATTTGTATGTTTAACTAACGGGTCACTGTTGTGGCTGCAGCCTCAACACCAAAGAGGAGCTGCAAATGGAATTTCAGTGGCTGCTATGTCCTGTTTCAAAGCAGCCGGTCCTGCCCTTGGTGGCATTGTGTAAGTTTTTTCGCCTTATTCCCTTCTAGATGTCAAATCATCAGGCTCAATATGCAGGCCTGCTTAAATTGAAAAAAACATATCCAGTCAAAGCTTAATTTTGAAAATAAATAATATCTGGCTAAATGTGTATCTCTGACTATTCTTAATTTGCACGGACAGGATATCCTGGGCTGAATCTCGCCATGGTGCTTCATTCCTTCCAGGTAACATTGCCATTTTCGATCATTCAGCAGTTGTTCATGTGTTTTATTGGTTGACACTATTCTGTTTCCTTTTTTTGTTTGTGTTGTGTTTGCAGGTTCACAGATGATTTTCTTCGTATTAATTGTGATCGAGTTCTTGGGGTTTGTGTTGACGTTCAAACCATTTTTAGTTCCTCCTAAAGAGACCTGATCCTTTGGAATTTTGTGTTTCTTCCTTCCCTGTATAAAAAAAATATAAACCCATAAGTTATAGTATTTTCAGTGCAAAATATATATAACTTATGATATCCATCGTTAATAATAAAAAAACCTCACCACGTGTAATAATTCTTATTTACAATGATCAAATAAAAGTTCATTTTCCTTATCAAAAAAAATAAAAGTTCATTTTCAGTCACCATACTTGACTTTTTTAAATCATTTTTTGAATTTCCACATTAATTATCTTCTCTACTCTCTATAAATAATTAAATGTTAAACCGCGTTGCTTTGATTATTCGTTTCTTCATCTTCACTTCCTTCCCGTTGAAAATCCATTTTTACCAATTCCACAATTCTCGTTGTGACTGCTGCTCGGAGATGTTGGATTACCAAAAGCGGAGGATCCAGTTCATCGGATTCGTCGTCGGAGTCGTCGTCCTCAGTATCACAGGTAATCAATTTCCGCCTCCGTGAATATATTTTTTTTAATCTCCGTCCAATTCGGCTAGTGTTTACAACTTTGACTCGAATTGCTGAGTTGCTTGATGATTAGTTTTAGGCAGCTGTGAATATGTAGGTAGTGCTAGACTGCTGGTATGAGGCCGCTTTGTAATTAGGTATTTTTGGCATATTTGATTGTATTGTGTATGCATGAGGAGGTTAAGAGAACAGTGATTATTGAAATTATTGAAGTAGATTGTACAAGTGAGCAAGGATTATGTGATACTAGTCCTAGATTTCATGTAGTCATGTTACATTTCTTTCTTTCTTTCTTTTTTTGGAAAAAGAATGAAAGTGGGAGAGTTATTTAGAAAGACCTCTATGATTTCCACCTCACATGATTAAATACGCACCATGTGTAATGATGTCGTTATTTACACATACTGCGTGACGATTCTTCATTCGTCCGGTGCAAAAGATAGGAAAATGGCACTGTTAAAAAGAGATATCAATAGTGCAGATGGACTGACTGATCATAGTTTACATAAAATAGATACTAGTTTGGCAGGCAGTAAATTTTGTAAAAATATTTGTTCAGATGAGCTTCCGCCTGCTTTTGTTTCGTATTCTTTTGAAACTTTAGGCCTATTATCCACTGTCAAACCAGTTGTCTATCTGTTAGATATTTTCTGCCTCATGATCCATCATGATTCCTCTAGTTTTTGCACTCTATCATTATATATCATGATTCTTGTAGTTTTTACATGCTTATCATTCAAATTGATGTTGCAAGGCAGAATTGCTTGCTTTGCATTGACACACTCGTACCTTTTACTCCATCTAAACTAAAGAAAATGTACAAGAATGTGCAACTCTAACTTTCGTTCCTTTTTCTTCCGACTTGTTGAAAACAAAGTCATCCCCACACTGAATCAAGGCAAATTTTGTTGGAACTTCATCAATTTCAACCAGTCTTTTTATTTTGATTAAAAAGTGGTCTCAGTAGTTGATTCACAAACTTATCTTTGACAAGTTCGCTCTAAATCTTTGTGTTACACTTTGCAGCGGAGAAATGTCGGCAACTGGTAGGAGAAGAAGCCTCCTCTCAGAGCGGGCAGTTTACAATCTTAAACTGCTTTGACATGGGTTCTGGAAGTGTAGCTTGTGGAGTGAAGGAAGGTATAAAACTCTACTTCTATAACATAAGATCCGCTCATGTCGAGATGGCAAGGAATAAAGCAATTGAGGTCGCACTTGTTGATGCAACGACTCAAGGGCTAGCACCCAATTTAGCTGCTAAATATGCTAAAAAAGAAGGTGAAAAGGCGGCGAAGCTCGTAACCCGCAAAGCCAAGAGAATCGTTGGCCCCATCATCTCTTCTGGGTGGGATTTCTTTGAAGCTGTTTACTATGGTGGAACCATTGCTGAAGGTTCTCTCAGGGGTGTAGGCACACTGTTTGGTGCCTATGGTGGAGGTTTTCTGGGAGAACAACAGCTAGGAAGGGTTGGTTACCTTGTTGGAAGTCACTTAGGCAGTTGGGTTGGTGGTAGGATTGGACTAATGGTATACGATGTGGTGAATGGAGTTCACTTCCTACTTCAGTTTTCGACTTCTACAGAGAGTTCTGAAGATTCAGTTCCATACGAGTCCTCTACTTTAGAGAGCTCTGAAGATTCAGTTTCGGACGAGTCACCTACTTTTGAGAGCTCTGAAGATTATTCAGCGACATATGAGTCCCCTACTTCTGATGGCTCTGAGGATTCAGTTTCATATGAGTCTTCTACTTCTGATAGCTATGAAACAATTTCATACGAGTCTCCTAGTTCTGAGAGCTCTGAAGAGTCTGAAGGTGCATATATTTGGTGAAAGAATTAGGTGAGTTTACTGTAAAATAACGTATTCATTACACCCCTCAACTTATAGGTTCAGTTCAATTTATGCAGATGTATGAATATAATATTTTCCCCGAGTATTTGCCATGCTCTAATGCTAATTATTTTCCTCTCTTTTATTATCATCATCTTATTACTTCTGTCAGGCAGAAGCTAGGCGCATAGATGATGCAGTTCGTGATTGTTAGCCAACTTCATTTGCTTACTACTACTAGTTAGTCTAGACTCTAGACTAATATTTGGGCCAGACTTAAAAATTCATCCAATTTGTCCTGGGACAACCTATTAAGACTGTCATTCTTTGACTAGGACCAACCTACTGTATTAGCCCATTTGAGATTCAGAATTATACTGTGAAGTATAGTTTCTATCATTAGGTATAAAGAAGGAAACTTTTACCAGCATGTTGGTTTAATACTGATATTCCTTAGTTATTTGGAGTTATCATTCAAATCACTGTCGCATGAGTCTTTTGGTTTATATTCCAAATTTTAGCTTTCAGCTGATGTCTATTATTCTTTCTTGACTAAGTAGCAGCTAGCAGGAGCAACACGAAAGTTTGCCTTGCGTGAAAGACTAAGTCACGCATTTGAAAGAGTATCATTCTTCATATCATTATCATCATCAGGGGGTCGTGTGGTAGCCACACACCACCCTGTTGCTTCCTGTATTAATATGCTGTGGACATATATTCTGGGCATCGATGCTTTCAACTTGTTCCGATAACGAAATTATTTGGAACTCAAATTTTTGGCAGCATTTGATCTGATCCCACCTCTTAGCTCCCTTGAAAGCCGTTCTTTCATCTCTAGTCAGTCTCTCCTTCCATCTCTCTTGATGGAGAACACATTAACCTTTTCTTCTTCCCAGCTGGTTCCTTGCAAAAAGAAAACACAGACATTTTCTTTGATTATTTATTCTTACATGACCCCTGCGTACTTGTTGACTTATTTAGCAACTATGACTTTTAATTATATTGCTAATTAGCTCTAAAAACCGACACACACTGATCATATAACATAGTAAAGGTCCATAATTGTTAGGTTTTGAATGCATCTTTTGCATAATGAGGTATATGGGAGGGCTCGGTTGAGAACTCCTAAAAATTCGAGAACCTGAGACCTTAAATCTTACCATCGGATCAAGTTAGACCCGACAATTAAACCCTAAACCCTCCAACCCGTCCATTAACCGTCCTATTAAACCCATCCATTAGCCCGCCCTTTTAATAAAAGGGTTAGAAAACCCTTGTCCATTAAGAACCCTTTTATAAGAGGGTTCAAGGATTTTTACCCGGATAACCTTCCAACCCTTTAACAACCCTTTAACTAATATTATACGGAGTAGTAAAAAATATAAAAAATAAAACACGAACTTCGTATCGGTCTCTCCCGTGTCGTTTGATTCGATTCATCTCGTCTTTGTTCGATTCAAACTTGGCGCCGTTGATGCTCATTAATCAAATTCATATTCAGATTCCATTTATTGATAATTATAATCATAACCGAGTCATATTCAAAATTCGTATTATTGATAACCAAAATCAATTGCATATTAATATTCACGACACCGTATAACAACTCATGTGACATTTTCAATTTTTATTCAAACCTGTTGATTCATTAATAATTACTTATTTTTATAAGCCATTCATTTACACATTTGAGTTGACTGTGCTTAATTCTAATTTCCAAATGGCATATATTCAACTTAAATTATAATTTTAATTTACAAATAAAAGTAAATAGTTTTATTAATGGCATTAATAAAATTTCATTATTTTTCACTAATTTTATTTGACTGTTTGGTTCGGAATCCATGAATATGTATATACAAGTTTTTACAAACAAATAAAAGATATAGAACATATCGGATTTCAAATTTATTTAATTTTCCATTTAATGGGTTAAAAATGCTTAAATAGGTTAAAATGGTTACAAGGGTTTAAAATGACTAAAATAGTTAAAAGGGTTCTTAAAGGGTTGAAGGGTTTGACCCTTGAACCCTCTACCCATTAAGAACCCGTCCATTGAATCCTTTAAGTTAAAGGGTACTTAAAGGGTTCAACCCTTGTCCATTAAGAACCCGTCCACTAACCCGCCCGCCTTATTTGCCACCTCTAGATCAAGTTGCATCTTTGAATGTGGAGGTGACAAGTGTTCCACTCACTTTTTTTTCTTTCATTGTGCAGTTTCGAGCATTATTTTTGCCTAGATGCATTTTCAAGTTTCGGAAAGTGCACTTAGGCAATAACGAAAATGCATAAAGAAGGTTCTCAAGATTCTCGAAAAAAGAAGGGTTCTCATTTGAGCGCTTCTCATGAGGTATTTAATCATATATAGAAAGCTCCACACAGAAAAATGGAGCTATAAATGTGCTCATAACACATTATTGATCATTGCATTTATTAGAAAAGTTGGCCACATTATGTCTATGCATTAAATATTATATAGAATAGAATCACATTATTTACATGTTTTGCTATTTTTGCTCAGATTTGATCTACGTTGTTTAAAAAAAGAAGAAGATGATGAGTGTTGGAATAAATGATGGAGAGGATAATAGGAGAAAATTTTAGGGCAAAAGGTAAATAAAAAAAGGTCTAAACAAGGGGATAAGCAGCACTAAAAGACTGCATAGTTGAACAACGAACAGCTAATTAAAACTTTGACAAACAGTAGATGTAGTGACAGTAGCAGTGGACACCACTGAAGCTTCATTTTTTTGATCAACATAACTTTGTGCCTGCTCTGAAAGTTTTAGCCATTCATGAGGTTGTCTACTTTCCTAAAACTGAATGGTGTGAGTTCAATTCTACACAATCTGAAGGATCTAAAGGCACCAATTTGAGAGCAGTAGGACGCCATTAAAAACTATTAGGTTTCAGTGCATAGCATTTTTTGTATGGTTTCTATGGCGGTATACCAAGAGTGGCTATAAGAGTGCCTAGACAATCTGCTTTTCTGTCTTTGCGCATTTAATAAAAACAACTTTACAAAAGAAAATCAACGCATAACTTACCTTCAAATAATTCAGTGGTTGTTGCATGAGAAATGGCTCTTTGAACAACTAACAGCTTCCTCCATGCCTCATTTGCTTGTGCATATGGGGGGCCACCTCCTCCTTGTCTTGTTTCCTCTTCACTTATAATCATAACATGTTTAATAAACAATCAAATAAAATTGTGAAGTCTACTGAATCTGGATACTAATATGATTAGCCTATCCTAACTGTAGAGAACAAATTTATGACATTACATTTATTTCTGGTAATGGATGCATTTTCGAATTCACGATGAAGAGCTACAGTCATATTCCTTGTTAGTTTGTTTCTTTTGCTAAGTAATAAAAAGGAGATGAAGTGGAAAGTGATATGAATCAAATACCTAAAAAAAGATAGTTAACTGATGATACCATGTAATAACAAATTTAAACAAAAGAAACCAAAGAATATGCCTTTAGAAAAGCTTTCCCACCATGGATAGCTACTTAATTTATCAGCATATCGGTACCTGCTATTGACATTTTCTAGTATTATAGCATTTAAGGCTATAATTTGGTCAGTTTTTATCAGTTTGTTCAATAAGGATAAGCAAACATGAGCGGTCGATACATGTATATATAAATATAATTACCTTGAGGTCATCATTTCTCCTGTTTTTGTTGGTTTTTCAGGGTAAAGGAAATCAGATTCCTGGCTATGGAAAAAGTCCGTCTTGATCACTCAATTCTATGATTGGTGATTGCTGCATGGGTCATGCGGAAACACGATTAGCTCATAAAACAATAGAATATTGATGATCAACAGTTATGAAAAACTTATCTGGTCTCGGAAGAATACAAAGATTTATGCAAACAAACAAGCATTTCAAATGGAAAAATAAGGACGGAAAATGACAAGGAACAAATGAATGCGTGAAATGTACAAATCAGGAGAATCAATCAATCTAATGGCTGATCCTTTGTCTTTTTTTAACTCTACTCATATCCTGATAGAACAGAAAGTTACTTATAATATAACAAGTAAGATAGCTGATTTTCTGATGCATCAGAAAAATCAGAGTGGAGATAACTTGCATCATATAATAAGAACATGCTTGTCTAACTTAACTTCAACAACCAACATGAAGTGTTGTTCTATTACTGAGCCAACAGCGATTAAAATTTAAAACTTGCAAGTAAAAAACTACCGGTGCATCACACAATTAATTATTTCATATAAAAATCTGATACCCTTGCCCCTATTGGCAATAGTTCAAATAAGAGTATTGACCAGAACATGACGGCAACAGATATCACTGCGATGACGGTGATGTATATGAAAAGAATCAAATGCAGGACTACAGGTAGGAAGATTTCAAGTTATGATAGTGTGAAACCAAAATAAGCAAAGAATCTGTTATCTTTTAACTTATTTCTTTTGATAAAAAAATCTGATATCTTTTAACTTTGATATTTCATCCTTAGCATCCATTCCATACAAGCATAATACTGCTAAGGATGTGTTTATCAAAAAAAAAAAAAAATACTGCTAAGGATGTTGTCATTATCTAAAAGTGCAACTGTAAGTATAAAGATCAGATAAATATTATATTCACTCTTCTCATTCACTTTTTTAATGTATTCCTCCTATGTTGCATTAAGAACCAAGAAAAGATTAACAGTGTCCTAAAAAGGATTCTATGTCGATTTAAACCTCTGATTAATGTTTTCAACAGATTCTAATGTCCTTTAAAGCTCCATTAACGTCTATATTCACAAATCCAAAAGAAGGCCAAACCCATGCCTTCCAGAAGTGGCTCCCACAAGTGCCCATAAATACACCAACCCAATTTGGAGTTGTCCCATAAACATAAGAGGTCTTCAGTTTTGTATCTGAGAGTTTTCTTGATCTTTTCCCCCTCAAAAAACTTAAGAACCTCTACTAACCTCATATTTTCGACATGGGTTGCCAGGAAGATCTTGTGTCGAATGTGTCTGAGATTTACGAGAAACTCTCGCGTCTGGAAAGCCTCAAGCCTTCTAAAGAGGTGAACATGATCTTCACAAACCTTGTTGAAATGTGTGTCCCACCTAGTCCCATTGAAGTCACCAAGCTACCAAAGCAGGTGCAGGAAATGAGGTCTAAGCTGATCAGAATCTGTGGAGAAGCAGAGGGGCTTATGGAGAGTCATTACTCATCCATATTGGGATCATTTGAATCCCCGCTTGTTCACCTAGACCTGTTTCCATATCACACAAACTACATCAAACTTGGCCAACTTGAGTTTAACATCCTAAGCCAACATTACTCTCGTGTTCCTACTCAAATTGCCTTTGTGGGTTCAGGTCCTCTGCCGCTTACTTCTGTAGTTTTGGCTTCTAAGCACCTCACCAACACCACTTTCCATAACTATGACATTGATGAATCAGCCAATTCATTAGCCAGTAGCTTGGTCTCGTCCGATGCAGACCTATCCAAAAGGATGGTTTTCCATACGGCAGATATAATGAATGTAACAGATGCCTTGAAGGAGTATGATGTTGTTTTCTTGGCTGCCTTAGTGGGTATGGACAAGGAGGCAAAGATCAAAGTGATAGATCACTTGGCTAAGCATATGGCCCCTGGTGCAATTTTGATGCTGAGGAGTGCTCATGGTGCCAGAGCTTTCCTGTACCCAGTTATTGACCCTTGTGATCTTCGTGGATTCGAAGTTTTATCCATATACCATCCAACTGATGAGGTGATCAACTCAGTAGTCATAGCAAGAAAGACAGCAATGTCAACTCACACGCATGATCAAGGTCGTGGAGGAATATTCATGCCCTGCAAATGCTCAAAGGTCCAACCATTTAACCATGGTAATATGATTGAAGATTGGACTGTTGAAGATTTAATCTGATTGATGCTGAATTTCTGCTGATCTGCCTAAGTGCCTCTTCCATCATTGTCTCTATTGCTTGTATCGTCCCTATTGCCTTTCTTTTCTTCATCTTTCATCATTGTATTGTATGCAAGATGAGTCTTGTTTTCTTCTGGTCTCCTTGCAGCCTGAATTTGCTGAAATAAAAAAAAAGGTCCAGGTTACAACATTGAATTCCATAAATCCCTTTATTTTCTTTCAAGTTTCTTCCATCACTGGTTATCTTTGAAATCATCATTTCTCTGAATGTCACAGTCACCCAAAATCATTTTAAAATATTAATTTATGAACTTGTAGTCATTAGTGTCAGATTGCAAGTCACTTAAAAAATCATATGCATGTTGGATGTAGCAGTTGCAGTTCTATCTTCCATGGTTCAGTGTCTTCATAATCATATGGCAAGTAAATGCATGCCTCAATCAAGTTGCCATTTGCCAAAACACGTGTGAGGTGGGCAATCCTTTACGGGCTAATTTTTTTTTGCAGATAATGATCTTTTGTTGACAAAAAAATGATTGAATAAATACAAACTCAGATGAACCCATTTGCTATCCATAAATGAATCCCATCCTCAGCATTTCATCTTAGGCTATGTATTGTCTCAGCATGTGTGATAGGTCCAAATGCCACACAAAAAATCATGCTAAAGATATCGTCTAGCGCGTACAACTTGTGACCCGGAATCACTATCCCTATCAATGTTAACAACATCAACAGCGTAGATAAAAGTCAAAGATATGAGCATCATTTTCATGGTAAATGGATGTTATTTAAACCAAAGACATACAAGAAGCATCAGCAGCAAGTACCACTTGCAAGAAAATCCAATCATTATCAATTTGCATAGAAGATGGCTGGAATCGAGTTCTAAGAGCACTAACCTGTTACAGTAGCTTGGCCCGATAAATTCTGAAAGGTATATATAGGTAATCTGACCCTTGGTTATATCAATAAAACTCCAACATGCAACATATTTTGATACTTTGGCCCCTTCACTGATGTCCGGATTCCAACTACAAGTGATTATTCACCCTTATGTATGGCATTAGTCAGCGACTTCAGGACCATCAAAGTCCTGAAATTGGTCAAGCCAGTATATAACAATTAACCGATCTACATATGTTAGTACAAGTTTGAGTGACCTCCAACCAGCTACAAATCCAATCTGTGAAATTTAAATTAACCAGCAGAAATTGAGATAGACAAAATGTAGTACAGCTAACAGCATAAGCATAACATATACTGCGGATTTGACATCGATCATCATCATCATTCAGATGCGCTCAATGCTTTGATTAATGCAGCTCTAAACAGTGTTTTTTGTTGTTGTTGAAAAAAACTGAGTCTAGGGCTTAGTGCGGACCCGAACAACAGCAGAGATGGGATTTTTCATGATTCTGTGATTTATTATTACGATGTAAGCCCTAGAAATGCAGGTATTGATAACGAAACGAATCAGAAACATCCGATCAACCGATTGAAATCCTTACGTCAACGCTCACGCTCTTCCGTCTTCTCCGGAGCTGCGATGTTGATCTCGCTCCAGATTTTCCTCCGTTATCTTTTCCCACTTTATCATTTGAAATCAATTTGTATATATTGTTTTCTTTTTGAAATTATTTTTTTATTAATTAAAAATTCATAAAGACGGATAGATTTATAGCTTGGATTGTTTCCAACTGAAATATGAGATCAAGCTCCCCAAAATGTCTCTAGTACCATTAAAGAAACAGGACCCTAGCCGTCCGGAAAACCGGTTCAAGTTTACAGCAAATTCCTGCCACCACACTTAGGAATGTCACCATTGCAAATCAGCCTCCGCGACAATATTTGGGACGCAGGGTATCGAGTCTTTCAGCATATTCCATAGTAGTAGCGTTGCCGCTAAAAACATTATTCCATACGTTGGCCATTTCTGTTGAAATTGTGAATATAAGCGAGTCAATACATGCCATAACCAAATGAATTTGATGAGCTGTAAAAAAACATTGATAATATCAGGCATTTAGAGGAAAAGATATGACAATTAGCGCAAGGGCAATCTATTGAACATTTTCATTCTTCTATATAGAAGGCCATGACAATGAATAGAGGGATTGCTTCACATTCAAATCTGTTTCTTACCTGTTCTATCTGCATTTGAAAGACATAGTACTACCATATCAAATCTTGAGACCTTGGTTAAATTTTCCAAATATTGGACAGTAAGTTCCATTTCCTCGCTGAAAACAAATGTATAAAGTAGGGTATGAGCAGGGATGTAAATGTAAAGTATCACAAATAAGATTATGAATATATTGCAAATGAAGGTTTATCTCACTTAAAAATTGTGGCGAGACACTTAATTATCTCCACAAGCATTGTTGATGTCAAAGCATTTTTGAAAAGCTGTGGTAATGCACTAGGTGAGGTAGCCTGCATTGGTATATGCCACAAATGAGAATGAAAGAAGCAGTTACACAATTGAACCTTAATGGATCAAGGGTAAAATTAATGACGAAAATCCCATGAAGCGTTTCTATATCAGAGACCCATATGTTGGTTATCAAGTGAAGGATCTACGCACTTTTGAAGGAAGCAAGTCAGCATTTCATGCATCAGGGACATTTTAAAAAGTGACATTGCAAAAAACTTAATTTGTAGTGAATGAACCATGAGACAAGGATAAGAGAGGTCAAACGAATCATCACTGACGAACAACTCATACCTTTAATAATCGAGCTTGCAGAGCATGATCCCCAGAGAATCCTCGCCAAGTAGCCTCAAACTGATAGGCTGAAGTAGGCGATGTGATATTTTGTGCAGCTTCATTGATTGCTTGAGAAGCTGCTCGAGCGGCAAGCTCCTGCACCGACGGCTTTTGTTCAAGCATACCAGATTTGCGGTTCCTCTGCATCAGCATTCAGAGAGTAGTAAGGAAGAATAAGACCAACATTAACTGAATAAGGAAATTTAGAGCAGCGATTTCAAACATGTGCACCTTAATTAAGTCTTCCTTCTGAGCAGAATCAAGTGTTGCCTTACGAGAATTAACTGGGGGTGAACTGAGTTCCTGAAGCCGTACAGCTGTCTGCTTGTTCTTTTCAGCTCCTTGAGTAGTTCTATGTAATGCTCCAGCTGTTCGTTCAAGGAGATCCTACCAGATTTGGATGAGGTTATTTATACACTTCCTTCACAGCAACGAGTAAAATTCTCATTTGATAACTTTTAAGTACCTTCTCATACATACTCTTGGCTTCTGAGTACTGCTTTTTGACCTCTTGATTATTGGGCTCCAGCTTCAAAGCAAAATCAGCATCTGAAATTAGTTGGTTAAGATTTCAAATTAGGCACTTGACTCGCAACAAAGAAAATCTTTCAGGGTTCAATGGCATACCCTCCATGGATTCCTTAAATCTTTTGAGTTCTTTTCTAGCGGTTGAACGTCGTGAATAAGCTTTTATATATCGATCATCTAAGTTCAACGCCTCGGTACAGTCATCTTCAGCTTCTTGGAACCTATCTAACATTGTAAACAACGATTAGAATGAATAAAGACACTGAGAGATTTAAGGTTTGCAAATGAGGTTTTGTATGTAAATATAATCACAGATCGAAAACAAACATTCAAAGAATGTATGAGTACTGCATATCATAAATGAGATTTTGGTCATAGTCACCTTATCACTCAAGAGAAACATGAGAAATGGGCAAAATAATAGATTCTACTATCAAGTCCTAACTAGCGCAAAAATGAAATACAACAGCCAGCTCCACAAAACTTGCCTTCTTATTTTCAGGTATGCCATTGCTCTATTGGCATATGCTACAGCAGTGGGTGAAAGTCCAATGCTTCGGGAATAGCAATCAATGGCCTCCTTATACTTCTTTTGTTTGAAATACTCATTGCCCTGAAATATGTAGATCGATTAGACAATATCAGATCACGAAAGCAAAAAAGTAAATTTATACAACAGTGGATATCTTTCATAACAAATAACACTCTACAATTATACATAGCACTAGCATATTTTCTTCCCTACAAATAAAATATATTTTTTCTTTACTTGAGAAAAACACTTCTTACCTGTTCTTTCTCAGATGCAGCAGTTGGAGTGTCATCATCAATCGACATACTACTTGGTAAGCTGCTAAATGCATCATAGTTTTTCAGGTACGAATACTGTCCAGGTCTATTGTTTACATGGTCCACTTTGGGAACAGTTCCTGCTACTTTCCTATTGGTTCCAACTCCCGCCATCTTTTGCGAGGATGACACCTTAAGCAGGCCACAAATATGACATATACTCAACATACATGAATATTAATGGTGTCTTGGCAGTTACTGGGTTCAAAATAAGAGAAAGCCCTTGGAAATAAGTCTAATACAGCAATTATACTCGCTTAAAAAACTATGATTCCAAGCAACTAAAAAGGTACATCTACATCGTCTCATCAATTCTTATCTCACGCAACGGAAAGCTGATTACTGAATAGATTTTTGTAGTAAAATGTGAAAACCAAACTGATTATAACTTATAAGACTCCTATTGAAGTGAGAAATGTATCACATCGAGTAAATGAAATCTTAACATTCAACAACACGGCCTTCACGGCGGAGGCTTTGAAACCTGACTCTTAATGTTCAAGACAGCCTAGGCCTATAAGCTGGAAACAGAATGTCATTGACTTGAGAAACATACTGATGTTCCCTCGTCAGCTTGTGGTCTCATCTTTTTGTCATTTTCCTTAAGCCCTAAGTCCCAATCCTGCAAACCATTCAAAAATCCCTCGAAACCCTGGAAAAATAGCAAAGATGAAAACAATACTAAAATCAAACGAACGTGAAATCACTCTTGCAAAACCTAGCCACGAACAATCAGCATCGGAAAAATCGCCAAGTAAAATTTCACACAATTTTTCTATATAAAAACAATAAAATTTATGGCAGTCGTATTAGACATACCAGAGCTTGATCGCGTTCGTGCTTCGATGGAGTTCTCGCCATTCTGCAACAAAAAAAGGCAGTGAGAGAGAGAGAGAGTCCGAAGATGACGAGCCGCTCAATTACGTCATGCTCCTCGGTGTACCTAGCCAGGTGCAACAGCTCAAAACTACGACGTTTAACTTGTTTAAGCCCAACCTAATAGAGAATTGCTATGTGTTGAAAGTTTATTTGGAATTTGTCATAATTTCAATACAAATAGCTAACATTAGTGGTATGTGTTGGAATGTGTTTTAAAAGGTGTGAAGAAAATGGAGGTGTGACTCAATTTGAGTGTGAAGAACATTTCAAAATAAGTTGATAAAAATTGGATTAAAATGCGAGAGGTATAGAATCAAAGGTGGAATTGCCAAAATCGAAGTTAAATCGAATGATTAATTGATGCTCAAAGTAGGACCAAAATCCATGTTCAAGTGATGATGGTAGGAATGGATGTGTGTATTGGTTTCATATGGGTGAAACCTTATATCCCACATTGGAACATTATGAGGATGATTATATGTTTATATATAATCATGATTTCTTACATGGTAAGATAATTAGAAAAGGTCTCTCATAACTCCTAAGCGCCTGCCCAAGGGTGCAAATCATCGACTCGACGACGTCGGATTTGGCCTAACTTGTGTGCGGACACGAATGGTGCTCGATTTCTCAGCAGGTTGCGTGGTTTAGTTTTGCAAATTCAATTTCGGTATTTAGCAGTAAACCAAGTCAAGAACGACTTGTTCTTCACATGATTCGGTTTCTTTTTGGGAACTGTTCTTCTCCCACGATTTTATCAACTGTTGGTCAACGAGTCAGTTAGACATCATGAAAGTGGAAACTGATGCGTCATGGGGCAGTTCAATGAAGTTTGCTACTCCTATAAATTGCAGTCTGCGCTTCAATTCTAAATACTTCGGAAAAACACAAATTCTCCTCCTCGTTTTATTCTTCCGTACTGATAGCCAAAGGCCAGGAAAGGTTCGATCGATAAAGCTTGTGCTGAGTTGTTGCCGAGAATCATTTTATCTTGGGAAGCATACTGCTAACGAGTCCCAGCACAGGACGACAATCTTTCTTTAAGGAAAGCGTCAAACGTGACTCGATCCAACTACAGTTTACAATTAATTTTTCTAGTGAATCTGTATTGCTGCTGTATCTGTATTACTATTGTATCTGTGCAGTAACTTTAGTAGTGAAGTTTGCCTGTTATATTCATTATTTGGTGATTATTGTCAACAATCTTAAAGCAAGATTTGTTTGTTTCATTCGATTAAGTTACTAACAGATATGTCTTTCAGTGTAGACAAGAATGAATTCTGAAAACAATCAGTCAGTGAACATGAAGGGCTTGCAGAACCCTCCTCCTGCTGTTGCTGCTGAGTCAGCCGCCACAACCCCACCTGTGATGATGGCTATGACTGGGAATGGACCTGCGGATCTAGGTCTAAATGGTGTGGTGGCACTAGTGCCTGCTGCAGTTATGGATGCTGAAAAGCCAGAAATGTTCAATGGACAAAACTTTAATACTTGTCAGCCGAAGAAGCACTTTTATCTGACCCAACTAGGGTTTGCTCGGTATCTGACCGAGGACACACCTAGGGTCGTTGAGGATGAGTCTGATCATCAAGTACTCATGGCATACAATGCCTGGAAAGATGCCAAATATCTGTGTTGAAAATATGTGCTGAACAGTCTGAATGACGTGTTGTACAAGGTGTACTGCACCAAAGGCTCGGCTAAGGAGCTTTGGGAGTCACTTGCTCGAAAGTACCAAACAGAGAATGTGGGCTCCAAGAAGTATATTGTGGGGCGCTTCCTCGAATTCCAGATGCTGGATTCAAAGACTGTGACCAGTTAAGTGCAAGACCTGCAGCTGATTATGCATGAGATGAATGCTGAAGGAATGAAGGTAAATGAACCATTCCAAGTTACTGCAGTGATTGAGAAGCTGCGTTTGGGGTAGAAGGACTTCAAGAATTACCTTAAGCACAAGCGAAAGGAAATGTCTATGGAGGACCTGGTGATTCGCCTCAAGAATGAAGAGGATAATAGACTCTCTGATAAGAGGATAAAGCTCCTTTCCGAGAGGGCCAACACTGTGAAGCATGGTGGTAGCTCTAAAGGGAAGAAACCCTTCCGTAAACTTGGAAAGGTGGGGCTATCAAGAAGAAGGTGCAGCCAAAGTTCACTGTCAAGTGCTTCAATTGTGACAAAGAGGGTCATAGAGCTGCTAACTGTAAGAAGCCACAGAAAAAGAAGAAAAGGGTGAATGTCGCCGAGGTCGATGAAGATATTTTAGTGGCGGTGATCTCTCAGCTGAATCTGGCGGATTCTAATCCCAAGGAATGGTGGCTGGATACTGGAGCGACCCGCCATATCTGTTCTGACAAGAATGCCTTCTTGGTGCTGAAACTAACTAAAGCAGGAGAGAAGGTGTACATGGGCAACTTGACCACCTCAGAAGTCAAGGGCAAAGGAAGTGTGATGCTGAAGATGACTTCAGACAAGGAATTGAAGCTGACTAATGTCTCATATGTGTCTGACATTAGGAAGAACTTGATATCTGGAGCTTTGCTAGATGGGCATGGTTTTAAGATGGTGTTTGAGTCTTTGAAAGTCGTTCTTTCAAAGAACGAACTGTATGTGGAACATGGTTATGTGAAAGATGACATGTGGAAACTTAATGTAATTGTCATTAAGTCTATTAATAAAGAAAGTTATTCTGCTTACTTGCTTGAATCTTCAAATTTATGGCATGGTAGATTAGGTCATGTGAATTATGACTCAATAAGGAATCTAAAGAAATTGGATTGTATACCAAAACTTCAATTCGATTCCGAACACAAGTGTGAATTTTGCGTTGAAGCAAAATTAACAAGAACATCCATTCATAGTGTTGAAAGAGATACTGAGCCCCTTGACTTAATACATATTGATCTATGTGATTTGAAATTCATGCCAACAAGAGGTGGAAATAAATATTTTGTAACTTTCATAGATGATAGTTCAAAATATTGTTCAATATACTTGCTAAAGAGCAAGGATGAAGTAATAGAGAAAT
Organism: Rhodiola kirilowii; assembly: GCA_033675215.1. Taxonomy (NCBI): domain Eukaryota; kingdom Viridiplantae; phylum Streptophyta; class Magnoliopsida; order Saxifragales; family Crassulaceae; genus Rhodiola; species Rhodiola kirilowii. Next base: position 43,452,724 of record CM066195.1, on the reverse strand, counting down.
TTGCCATGTATAAGTTGGAAGTACAAAACCAACTAAATAAAAAGATCAAAAGGTTACTGATGGACCATAATTATACGAATAAAAAACACAGTTAAACCCACTAAATTAGACTGTTTGTCTATTTAACTTTTGCTTGTTAGTTCCGATATTTATCTACAGGGTATTTTGGAGTCTAGAGAGAATACACGCTAAGGAGAGGATTTTACGCTGAAAATATATTACGAGTCAGTCCAAGGTCACGATCAGACGCTGAATGAAGAAATCTCAAGATCCTGACATGGAATCACTCAATACAAATCCAACCGAGGAACAACCAAAGTCAGTCCGGGGCCAAAATAGACTGATAGTTTTGTGAAAACATCACAAAACTCACACAAAACTCATCCTTATCCTCCATGACCGGCGGCTTTGGGGAGGAAGTGACCAAAGCCACCAAGCTCTCCTCCATGGTGACCTCCAACCGGCGGCTTTTGGCAAGCCATGGATGGCTTGCCATGTGGTTTCATCTTAGCCCTCCATTCCCCTCTCCTTTGGCTATAAATACATGCCTCCATCTCATTTGTAACACGTCCCAAAATCATAAACACTTCTCTCTCTAAAAAGTTTGGCATTTGTAAGTTTGGTTTTTAATATATAATACTCCTGTTGGTTCTTGAGTATTATAGTTCGGTCTTGATGACTCCTGTCGGTTCTTGAGTACTCAAGCTTTTCTTTATTCTCGAGTACTTTTGTCGGTTCTTGAAGTACTCACCCCTTTCCCTTACTTACTGTCTTTCAAAAACCGTAAGTACTTAGCTGTGGTATCTACCTCTATGGATATTCGTAGCTAAACTCTTCATTTGGTTGAAGGGGTGTACTTGTATCATAAAATGTTTTAGGCCATATTTTAGTGCCTCTTCTTTGTATTCAAAACTTGTTCTATGTGCCATATATTAGGTTAGAACTTCCAAGGTTGAGTGGATGCTTGGAATGGCAAAGCTCTTCCGTGGGGTTCATAAACATACTTGGATAAGTGGATGCTTGGAATGGCAAAGCTTATCTGAGGAGTTTGACCTCTCTAAAACACCATTTGGTTGGTCGGGAATGACTGGTCAAATGGATGCACACAGGCTAATATACCTTGGAATGGGGGTATTAGTCTAAGTAGAACAAGTGCTCTACGACCTTGGAATGGGCTAGACAGTGTGGCAAATCGAGTGCTTGGAATGGCCTTGATACACGTTTGAATACTTAGAAGGATCACTAAAGGTCAATGATAAACAGGCTATGATACAAGGCCCCCGAAACCGAATGCTTTCCTTAGATTAAAACACCACCTGCATTTACTTTCTTAGTATAAACTGCTCTATCAACTGCTCACCTTCCGGAGGACTTGCCAATCACGCATCACCCGTTGTAAGTCTTCTACTTTTATTTTCAGTATTTACTTTTCTGTCATTTACTTTTTTGCACAAAAAACCAAAAACAACCAAAAAAACACTTACTTTTCCGCACTAAAATCTCAATCAACCTAAAATACGCTTCCGTCCTATACAATCCCTCAAAGAACGACTATCCCCCTAATTCCCTTGGGTTCGACCCCTATTTACCACTTGCTACCCAGTAGTAAGGTCACGAGTAGCGGAATATAAATTTGCTTTTGCACAGAGAACACCGCACCTTAACGACGTGCGGTGGGCTCCGTCAAAACTGGCGCCGTTGCCGGGGAATTAGCAAATGGATAGTTGTTCTTTTTTATATTATACATAATTTGCCATGTCTTTATACTACGACATAGAACCTTGGAAAAATGGGGGTAGCAACCTTATGTTTGAAATGATTAGACGTCTCCCCCAATTCGGAGGTGCTCTTGGAAAAGATCCCGTAAGGCATACACAAACGTTCCACTCCATATGCAACCACATGAGGCCTAAATATGAATCGCTAGAGGAATTTAAACTCACATGTTTTAAATTTTCTTTAACTGTCTCGGCATTAAAATGGTATTACTCATGTGCTGAGTATGAAAGTGATTATGGGGGTCTACAAACCAAATTCCTTGAGAAGTTTTGCCCTCCATCTCTCCGACTTGAAACCCGCGAGAAGATTCTCAATCTTGAGCAATTCCGGGACGAAACATTGGACGATTACTTGGCGTACCTTGACTCCATTGTGGCGAGCTGCCCGCACCATGGATTCTCCAGAATCAATCTTATCCAAAGGTTTCTCGGTGGAATGATGCCACTTGAGCGGAAAAGACTTAACGATGCAGCGAGAGGCTCGATCATGAAGTTAACCATGTCTCAAACCTGGCGACTCATAGACAATTTGTCAGAGAGCACAAAACAAGGGCCAATACACCAAACTGAAGATAAGGTACCGACGATGGAAGTGGACTCAGTACAAAACAAGCCCGACACCACACCCATTACGAGCTTGCCCGCAACAAAGCCGAGAGAAGACATCAGTACGAGGGCAGTAATGGACGTGGAGGCAGCTCTAAAGGAGCTAATATTAGAGCCCACAGAGCCAACTGAGGATGAAAACTCGTAAATAACCGAAGAAGAATCGGCCAAATCAGGCCCAATCCTCATTGCCAAACCAGTCGAGCCACTTGAACCGGTCCTCATCACCAATCTGCCCGAAGAAGTCCCGACTCTACTTGAGGAGCCAAGAGAAGTCCCGGACTTCACTGCCAAATCAGCCGAAACATGCCCGATCCTCACTATCGAAGCACCTGAGGCAGGCCTGGTCCTCATTACCAAAATGCCCGAGACAGACCTGGCCCTTGTGGTGGAAGTCCCCCAACTTAACCCCTTGTTCTCTAAGCATATTACGGCCTCCGAAGATGATGTGGTCCATGATGATACTGTGCTAGGCGAGTTGGAGACAAAACATGAGCTAGAAGAGCCAAAGATGGAGCACTCACTCGCCACGAGCCCAGAAAACCCACTCGTTCTAAAAGGGCCAATCATCTCTGCCACAAAGAAGAGGGTTAGCATGGGAGCATGCTTGAGGTCGCTTGGCAAAAGTCTGAACTTCCAAAACTGCAAAGATGCCAACTGGCCATACATGAAGAAGCGGCAAAGGCATGGCCCCAAAGAATGGAAACCCGGAAGGAGAAGCAAGAGAGCTCGACTCGATGGACCAACAGCTATGGTCAAGGAAGCCTCAACTTCTCGGAGCTATGAAAAGAAGAACCTGCCAAACTAATGGAGAACCAAACCGAGCCCATCACTCCACAAGTTCTTTGAGCGGGATAAAAGAGCTGCCAAAAAGAAATTTGACTTCACTCACCCATGGGATCCAAACCAGTGATCCAGGAATGAGGTACTGTCGAGCCAACGACGTTAAACAAAGGCACTGGTCGGGAGGTAACCCGACACCTATCTTACTTTCTGTCTTTTATTTTTCTGCCATTTAGTTTTTTCCGTAAGTCGCTCTCACCCACTTGGTGCATAGAAGAAATGACTATTCAGGAATCGGACTTGGGTGCAACATTAAGCCAGCCAGGCCTACGCCAAGAGTTCAAGGCCCCAGCCGAACTCCCTCGATTATCCAGCCTCATGCCATGTCGTTCACTCGACACTTTAAAGGGAGTTCCGTTCTTCCCTTTTCCTTAACGTCATTTCCTTCTCGTACAATATCTGCTTGCATGGCTTTTGAACTTAGTTGTGCTGAAAGGCACGCCTTCGTTCAAAAGTGTGGGGTGAGAACCACCTTTGTAAATAAATAACATGTTTTCTTTTTTCCTTGGTTTTATCTTTTTAAAAATATGAACTTAAGAATGTGAAAAAGATAGATCATAATTATTCATTAACCTTGTGAAAATTCAACTATTTAAAAACTTAGAATGTAACTTCTCATTTGTCCCTTTGTGCTGAGATAAACTAGGGATGTGGAGTTGACATAAACTGCCCTAGAGAGGCTTGGCAAGCAATCGAAGGACTGAATTTCGCTATATGGTTTTCGAAGTCAGTGGATGCTGCACTTCGGGTTTCAGTGAAGATTGAAGTCATCTCCGCCATGCAGTGTTTATGCAAAAAGAAAAAAGGCGAGGACGGGAATCAGACCGTCCTATCTCTATTCAAAGTAGCCGAGAAAATAGATGAGCGACCCTCATCTTGACCCGCGCGAAACGGCAAGGATGAGAGGAGCGGGGAGGTATTTCCATATGCTCGCGGGCGACGATTGGACCTCCCAAAAAAGGCTTGAGAAAATGGACTAGCAAGCCACAAAAAGGCAAAAGCTTAAAGAAGCAAATCAAGAGGCCAAAGGCCTAAAATTGTGAAGGTTTTAACCGAACAAAAAGTGAAGTACTCAAAGAGTCAAATCAAAGGCCAAAGGCCGATTCACTACAAAAAGATGTCCCTCGCCAAAAGAAAATCAAAGACCAAACCTTTGAAACCCGAACCGAATCACGTGCTAGAGAAAGCTACAAGGAAACCATATAGTGCGAGACGGTCCCGAGGTTGCTGTCCAGGCGCCTGAAAAGGGCTATCTCCCGAAACATCCAAAATAATTTGCATCTCAGCACGGAGGTACAAGTATCAAGTTTCTTCTATTTATTTACACAGTTCAATTTGGTAATAAGTAAGTAATGCATGAATTAGGATAAATCTAGTCCCACAGTCTAACTTTCATATTTTAAAAGCTTACTTAGTGCCGCCCTTTAATAGCATTGTTCGGGACGAACAACTAAAAGTGTGGGGTGATCTGATGGACCATAATTATACGAATCAAAAACACAGTTAAACCCACTAAATTAGACTGTTTGTCTATTTAACTTTTGCTTGTTAGTTCCGATATTTATCTACATGGTATTTTGGAGTCTAGAGAGAATACACGCTAAGGAGAGGATTTTACGCTGAAAATATATTACGAGTCAGTCCAAGGTCACGATCAGACGCTGAATGAAGAAATCTCAAGATCCTGACATGGAATCACTCAATACAAATCCAACCGAGGAACAACCAAAGTCAGTCCGGGGCCGAAATAGACTGATAGTTTTGTGAAAACATCACAAAACTCACACAAAACTCATCCTTATCCTCCATGACCGGCGGCTTTGGGGAGGAAGTGACCAAAGCCACCAAGCTCTCCTCCATGGTGACCTCCAACCGGCGGCTTTTGGCAAGCCATGGATGGCTTGCCATGTGGTTTCATCTTAGCCCTCCATTCCCCTCTCCTTTGGCTATAAATACATGCCTCCATCTCATTTGTAACACGTCCCAAAATCATAAACACTTCTCTCTCTAAAAAGTTTGGCATTTGTAAGTTTGGTTTTTAATATATAATACTCCTATTGGTTCTTGAGTATTATAGTTCGGTCTTGAGGACTCCTGTCGGTTCTTGAGTACTCAAGCTTTTCTTTATTCTCGAGTACTCTTGTCGGTTCTTGAAGTACTCACCCCTTCCCCTTACTTACTGTATTTCAAAAACCGTAAGTACTTAGCTGTGGTATCCACCTCTATGGATATTCGTAGCTAAACTCTTCATTCGGTTGAAGGGGTGTACTTGTATCATAAAATGTTTTAGGCCATATTTTAGTGCCTCTTCTTTGTATTCAAAACTTGTTCTATGTGCCATATATTAGGTTAGAACTTCCAAGGTTGAGTGGATGCTTGGAATGGCAAAACTCTTCCATGGGGTTCATAAACATACTTGGATAAGTGGATGCTTGGAATGGCAAAGCTTATCTGAGGAGTTTGACCTCTCTAAAACACCATTTGGTTGGTCGGGAATGACTGGTCAAATGGATGCACACAGGCTAATATACCTTGGAATGGGGTATTAGTCTAAGTAGAACAAGTGCTCTACGACCTTGGAATGGGCTAGACAGTGTGGCAAATCGAGTGCTTGGAATGGCCTTGATACACGTTTGAATACTTAGAAGGATCACTAAAGGTCAATGATAAACAGGCTATGATACAAGGCCCCCGAAACCGAATGCTTTCCTTAGATTAAAACACCACCTGCATTTACTTTCTTAGTATAAACTGCTCTATCAACTGCTCACCTTCCGGAGGACTTGCCAATCACGCATCACCCGCTGTAAGTCTTCTACTTTTATTTTCAGTATTTACTTTTCTGTCATTTACTTTTTCGCACAAAAAACCAAAAACAACCAAAAAAACACTTACTTTTCCGCACTAAAATCTCAATCAACCTAAAATATGCTTCCGTCCTATACAATCCCTCAAAGAACGACTATCCCCCTAATTCCCTTGGGTTCGACCCCTACTTACCACTTGCTACCCAGTAGTAAGGTCACGAGGTGCGGAATATAAATTTGCTTTTGTACAGAGAACACCGCACCTTAACGACAGTGCGGTGGGCTCCGTCAGTTACGGAGTGATCGTGGTGGTGAATATGTTAAACCGTTTGGGGCACTGTGTGCACAAACAAGAATCATACATGAAGTAACTCCGTTTATTCACCTCAACCCAGTCGAATGGAATAACTGAACGTAAGAATCGCACTATCAAAGAAATGATGAATTCGATGTTGCTTAGTTCAGGATTACCTCAAGAAATGAGGGGGAGGCCGTGTTGTCGGCTAATTATCTTCTGAATCGGATACCCCATAAGAAGAAAGAAAAATCTCCTTATGAATTATTTAAAGGGAGAAAACCTTCTTACACACACTTACGAGTGTGGGGGTGTTTAGCTAAAGTGATAGCTCCCGGTCCTAAGAGAATGAAAATAGGACCAAAAACAACTGACTGTGTGTTTATCAGATATGCACGAAACAGTACTGCATATAGATTTCTTATATATGAGTCGAAAAATCGTGAGATACACAAGGACACCATTATGGAGTCTAAAACTGCTTCGTTCTATGAATAAGTGTTTCCTTATAAATCTGAGGAAATGAGACCCAGTTCACTTTATGAAATAAATGAGGAACTCACTGAAATGTCTCAACAACGAGAAGAAGTATTCGAGGAGAATACAACTTAGAGGAACCTAGACGAAGCAAAAGAGCTAGGGTTGAAAATTCATTTGGGCCTGATTTTTTAACCTTTATGGTTGAGGTAGGACCTCGTACATATGATGAGGCAACAAGCTCTGTAGAAGGTCCTCTATGGAAATAAGCCATAAAAAGTGAATTAGACTCCATTATGCAAAACCATACTTGGGAGATGGTAGTTAGTTGATCTTCCTCAGGGATGCAAACCACTTGATTCCAAGTGGATTTTCACTAAGAAAATTAAAGTAGACGGTACTATTGAAAAGTACAAAGCGAGACTTGTAATCAAAGGGTGTAGACAAAAGGAAGGTCTAGACTACTTTGATACATTCTCACCTGTAACAAGGATCACTTCCATTAGAATGATAATTGCAATTGCAGCATTGCGTAATTTAGAAATTGATCGGTTATAATTTAGTGTAAATATTCAATAAGAATATCAAATACTTATGCTAATCACGGTTAATCAAAACAATTTGTATTGACATGGGAAACCCAAGGTCGTACCCAAAAGATAGGTGATTAAACTAATAGTGCTAAAGATTAAATCTAGAATGTTTATGGTTTGGGGGGGGGGGGGGTTTGTTCTCGAAAGAGGTTGATAGCAATGATTTACTATCCAAAAGGGAGATTTTAGCAATGAACAAGTAAACAATCAATCAAAGATGACTAGGGATTACTTCCCCACCTAGACAATTATCGTGACAATGATATTGGATGTCAATTATGAATTTGCATGCACATGAGTAGAATTTAGCCATGTAACATTCACACTAAGTTCAACTCGCGCTACAACTTAGGATAAAGAGGTCACACCTCGCATAGAACCTCACACTCGCGCTCTATTGGTCCTATAGAACATGCGTTTCTAGTCTCACACTCGCGCTCTATTGACTAGATAAACACATTCTTGTTAAAATCAAGCCATTCTCATTAGAATTCAAGTATCGCCGTGTAACACAAAAACTCTAATGCTTCTTCATTCATTTCATTAAAGTCATGTTGATCAACGTGAGCTACATCAAACATGAGATTAAGCTAAGTTCCCATTGAGGACATTTCACAAACACCTTGTGGGCAACTCTAAACATTTAGTTCAAATGAAGAAGATTCATGCACAAACTCATTCAATATTAACATCCATGGTATTTACATCATCACAAACATGTCTAGGGGATCCATAATCCCCAATCAAGGTCATTACTCACTCATAGTGAGTTTACAAACAAAAGCAATGACAAAAGTAGAAAAACCCATATGAGATGTAGAGTTTAGAGCTTCTAAACCAATGGAGAATCAATAGTTATGGAGAATCTCAATGATTGGTCTTCTTCTTCAACAATCCACCTTGAAGTTCGTGCAAAATTCTTCTCAAAACTCGGTGTCGGTGCCTTGGAAATCGTGCCAAAATTCTCCCCAAAAAGTCACACTAAAAACCCTAAAATTTCTGGGTTTTATAACATTCCCGATTTATGCGATCGCATTCCAAGTTTTGTGCGATCGCATAGTCTCCGATGGTCGTCATTTCGTGCGATCGCATAGAATACTTGTGCGTCTGGTCCATGTTATGCGATCGCATATAATGTCTTATGCGATCGCACAACTTCTAGTAACTGGTCTTTGCGATCGTGGTCTTCTGAATGCGCGATCGCACAAGGATTTATGCGACTGTCCTAGCTTGTGCGAGCGCATGAAATTCTCTATGCGATCGCATAACTGCCCATAACTGGCTTGATTCGACTTTGACTTCTGGGTGTGCGATCGCACAACAATTCATGCGACTGGTCCGATCTATGCGATCGCGTGAATTCCCTTGTGCGATCGCACAGCTGTTGGGGAGTTTGCGCTCCGACTCCTATTTTGCTCATTTTAGCTCCAGAATGCTCGGTTTTGCTCCAAAATCAACGCTAACTTGCGTTCTCAGCTTAAGCTCTGTAATTGGCCTGATATGAACCACAAAGCGTCAAATAGCAAGGGAAATCGTGATAAAATGAATGAAACTATAAGCATAGAGGTTGCCTAAAATGCATATATTTTAGAGCTATCAGAAATTTATCAAACGGATGTGAAGACTGCCTTCTTAAATGGAGACCTTGAGGAAGAAATATATATGGAACAACCTGAGGGTTGTAAAGTGCCAGGCTTAGAGAGAAAAGTTTGTAAACTTGTCAAGTCTCTCTATGGTCTGAAACAAGCACCAAAACAGTGGTATGAGTAATTTGACAAGGCAATGTTATCAAACGGATTCATAATCAACGAGTGTGACAAATGTATATACATCAAGACCACTAAGCACGGATATGTGATTTTGTGTTTATATGTCGATGACATACTCATCGTAGGGAGCGATAAAAACTTGGTCAAATTCACTAAGATCATATTAAACTCGAAGTTTGATATGAAAGATATGGGACGAGCTGATGTAATTTTAGGGATTAAAATTACAAGAACGGCAGATAAATTTGTGTTGAGCCAATCACACTACGTTGATAAAATTTTGGACAACTTTGGAAAAGAAAGCTTAGGAGTGTGTAGAACTACTATCAAAGTAAATTAATACTTGTCTAAAAACAAAGGAGAAAGCATCTCTCAAGTAGAGTACTCAAGAGTAATAGGCATTCTAATGTACTTAATGAATTATACTAGACCTGATATTGCATATACAGTGAGTAGGCTTGCAAGATACACGAGTAATCTAGGAACAGAACACTGGCATGCAATCGTAAGAATACTAAAGTATTTACGATTTACTCGCAATTACGGTCTACATTATACCAGATATCATGAAGTCATTGAAGGATTCGCTAACGCAAGCTGGATATTTGATTTACAAGACTCAAAGGCCACAAGTGGATATGTGTTCACTTTGAGAGGTGCAGCCGTGTCTTGGAAACCCTCTAAACAAACACTAATAACTCGATCCACGATAGAAGCTGTGTTCATGGCATTAGATAAATGTAGCGAAGAAGCAGAGTGGTTAAGAAACTTTGTAGAGGATATTCCTGAATGGAAAATTCCCGTGCCACCAATATGTGTGTATTGTGATAATCAATCGACAATTGGTAGAGCACAGAATGTCATGTATAATGGTAAGTCTAGACACATACGTCGTAGACATACCACCATTAGACAACTTCTCTCATCCGGAGTCATAAGCATCGACTACGTGAGGTCCAAAGATAATATAGCGGATCCGTTAACCAAAGGGTTAAATAGGGACCAAGTAGAGAAGACGACAAATGGAATGGGACTGAAGCCTTTTGATTGCTAATATTAAAATACATGCTTATGCCCATTTTGGAAATAAAGTTGAGGCAACGGAAAACCCTACCATGATGACTGGAGATCCCAAGAACTTGGTTCAAAGGGACCACCTAACTGCTAAGACTATGAGGTCACTGTAAGGGTAACACCCAAGACCTATTCCCTAATAAAATAGTGACTCCCGTACGAGGCTGATGGACCAAAGTTATACGAGTCAGAAACACAGTAAAACCCCCTTAATTAGACTGTTTGTCTATCTAACTTCTACGTGTTAGTCCCGATATATTTCCACAGGGCATTTTAGAGACTGAAGTGAAAACACGCTAAGGAGAGGATTTTATGCTGAAAAGATAACAAGAGTCAATCCAAGGTCAAGATCATATGCCGACTGAAGAAATATCAAGGATCCTGACGTTGAATTGACCATAACAAATTAATTAGAAGAATCAGGAGTGGAGTCAAGACAGCCCGGGGAAGAAACACATTTACAGTTTTGTGAAAAGACTGCACAAAACTGTACAAACTCACACATTGGGCAAGGATGACCAACCACTTGATGAAGTGGTGGCCAAGGGAAGAGCTCCTCCCCCTTGGGCCACCGCCTACCGGTGGCTCTTGGTGGTGGTGACCGGCGGCTTTTGGAGCTCCTCCACATGTCACCACCACCTTCCTCCTCCTCCACCACTCCTCTTCCTCCACATGTGGCCATCTCCTCCCTCCATTTTCTCCTCCAATCAAAATGCAACACTTGCCACCCATCTCCACCACCCATCTCCTCCCCTTTGGGCTATAAAAGGAGGAGCTCCTCCTCCTCATTTCACACACCAAAATCCAATTTCACTTCTCTCTCTAGAAGTTGTAATATTTGTAACGTTGTAATTTTGCTTTGGAAATAAAGGAAAGCTCCCTTGGCGCTTCAACGGTTGTAAGTATTATTTTTAGTATTTATTTAACTGTTGTCTTTAATTCCTTAGTATAATGTTTAGCGTGATGAATAGTAGCTAAACTTATAGTTCGGTCTAAGGGGCGCACTTGTATTATAAAATGTTTTAGACTATTAACTTAGTGTATAGTCTTAGTATTCAAAACTTGTTCTATGTGCCATATATAGTCAGAGTTTCCAAGGTTGAGTGGATGCTGTAACAAGCAAAGCTCTTCTGTGGGAATTCGTGATCATACTCAGGTAGTGGAAGCTGTAACAAGCAAAGCTATCTGAGGAGTTCGACTCATCCTAAACCCCATCTGGTCAAGCGTAACTGTGAGATCAGGTGGATGCACCCAGGCTAGCATACCTTAGGGTATTGGCGCTAGACTGAAATAGAATAGGAGTTGCTTTAAAACGGTGTTGCAAGTCTTGAGCTGTAACTAGCCTCGATTCACCGTTTGAATACTTAGATGATTCACTAATGGTCAATGATAAACAGGATATAATACAAGTCCCCTGAAACCGAACATTTCTCTTTAATTATAAACTGTACTTTACTTTCCAGTATTAAAATCAACCAACCAACCAATCAATCAATCAAAATAGCTGGTAGCTTTAAAACCAACCAACCGACCTTAAACACGCTCCCACGCTGCGTAATCCCCCCGAAGAACAATTATTCCCCTAGTTCCCTTGGGTTCGACCCCTACTTACCAAGTACTACCCAGTAGTATAGTTGCGAGTAGCGGACTATTATAAATTTATTTGCACAATCGCATTGACGATGAGCGGTTCTGTCAAATTGGCGCCGTTGCCGGGGAACTAGTCATCGGATAACTGTTCTTTAAACCGTTACGCGCTTCAAAAACAAACCATGTCTCGCGAAGAAAGTCACCATGACTACCAGGATGACGAAGAAATAAACCTGTACGATCAAAATGATGAGGTACCGTTTCCATTCGTCGACGATCCGGAACAACTCATCAGGAACAGAAGAGCTCGTGATAGGGAAGCAGTCAGAAGAAACCAAGAATTACCCGAGGACCGAAATGCAGCTGGTCCAGTACAACCTCCTATCCATCCCCCACGACCACAACCTCCTATCCATCCCCCACGACCACAACCTCAACCTCGATACATGCCAAGAAGAGAACCCGCTTTCGACGACTACTACGAAGACAACTACTACCGTGAACCAACTATGGGCGAGTTAAATGCCCCTAATTTCGAGACACAGCCGTGGTGCATCTATGAGAGCCCTGAATTAGAAAATATAACCATCAACGCATCAGTGGCACACAGCCTGCCAAAATTCTCAGGATCTCAAGGAGAATCTGCCGCAACTCACCTCCAACGCCTACATGGCATTTGCCAGAATCTAAAGCCCAATCGAGTGAATATGGACGACTTCAAGTTAAAAGCGTTCTATTTTTCCCTCATAGACTCGGCAAGCGACTGGTTCCTTTCATTGCCTTCCGGAAGCATCAGAACATGGGCTCAGATGCAGAAGAAATTCTTAGACAAGTACTACCCGGCTGGAAGAGCAATACAAGTAAGGAAGCAACTACAGGAAATCAAACAAGGTCCCAATGAAACCATGTACGATTACCTGGAAAAGTTAAATCACCTAGAAAGGAGCTGCTGTACCCTTGGACTGCCCGAGAAAATCGTCATCGAGTACCTTATTGATGGATTAAGACCATTAGACAAAATGCTCTTGGATGCCTCAGCGGGAGGGTCCATGATGAATCTATCATTAAGTGGCATCAGAAATCTCATCGCCAACGTTGCTGAAAATGCTCGATTTAGAGAAGAGACCACTCGCCAAGTTGAATTCTCTCGATCAAAAAGGGTAGCACAAACCGAGGCATCAGTAAACTCCATAACTGAAGAGATGAAACAGTTAAAGGAGATGATGATTGAGATCATACGTAGAAAGCCAGTTACGGTAAAACCTTGCGAGTTCTGTGGTTCTACAGACCACAAAACGGACGCATGCCCAACATTGATAGAAGAAGAACCGGCTGACGTAAATACAGTGGGAGGATATCAAGGATACAACAACGACAGAGCTGGACAAAATAGACAGTACGGTCAAACATCAAACCCAGGCTGGCGTAACAACAACAGCTATCTTCAGAAGGAGACACAACCAGTTGTCCCTCAACTAGCTCAGTCATACTACCAACCCCCCCACCGGCAGTATAACCAGAACGCTCAATCGGCAAACCAATATCAACAAAAAGGACCAAATCAGTACCAAGCCGGCCCGAGCAATCAGCAGGAACCAAGCAAATCGCTCAACGACACGATGAAGGAGCTCGCGGGAAACATTAATCAGTTGGGAACTTCGCTACACAAGTACCAGGCAAAAACTGACGGGGCAATCTCAGAATTGACCAAACAAATGTCCCAGCTCGCCACCGCAATGTCTACACTCACTACTGAACCTGGCAGACTTCCTTCACAGACCGTTCAAAATCCAAAGGCAAATATAAGCATGATAAAGAGGTCAAGCATGAAGGCTACACTAGGAGAAGTAGCACGATCCCCAACTTACAAACTCACGAACAATCACTTCAACCGCAGACGTCGGCCTGATTGGAATCAAGAGGAAGATCGTCCCAATCATGGCAAAACATGGTTTACACATGCCGACAATGGACGATATGCATTCACCGTCTGCATAACACCACCGCCTATTATACACACCGACGTACCAGCATCAGGATGGGACGATGACAACAACTTAAGGCCAAGGAATAGGCAGACTGGTCAAAGAATAGAAAGAGCCCTCGTTTCAGACCATGAGTCACAACCGGAAAGAGATAAAGACCCAGGAGCCTTTACAATCACTTGCGGTATCGGTGAAACCCAGATCCACATATGCTTAGTCGATCTTGGGGCTGCTGTCAACGCCATGCCTTCCTCCTTGTATTACTTACTAGGACTAGGTCCGTTGAAACCTCCCCGGTCAAATATTGAGCTAGGAGATAAGTCATGCATCCGTCCGGTTGGAGAACTGGAAGATGTAATACTCCATGTGGGAGAGCTCGTCGTTGCTGCAGACTTCTATGTAATACCAACAGAAGAAACCAGCAAAGACGATCCTCCGAAAATAATATTGGGACGACCATTCCTCTACGCCACTAAAGCAAGAATCGATGTGGGCAAGGGGTCATTATCACTTAAGTTCGGCGGCAAAATTGCACACTTCTACATTAATAAGAGCCGCCCGGACACGAAGAAACCGCCAGACATAACGCCTATCTCAGATCACGGTGCACAGTTTTCTGACCTGTCATTAGGGACCAAAAAAGTATCAAGACCAGCAGCTATGGTCAAAGGTCTTCCGCCTTCTCAGAAACATTGGAAAGAGAAAACACCAAAACCATGGAGCTCTTACTCCAGCAAGAAGTCAGGAAGAAGCAACACTGGAACGGTGGCGAAGTTTGACCTCAGCCACCCATGGGACCCAAACCAATGAACCACAAACGAGGTATCGTCGAGCCAACGACGTTAAACAAGTGCACTGGTCGGGAGGTAACCCGACACTATCTTACTTTTCTGCACTTTAATTTCTGTCATTTAAATTCAGTATTTAGTTTTAAGCTTGCATGACTTTTGAACTAAGGCTCGCCTTCGTTCAAAAGTGGGGGGGTGAGAACCACCTGTGTACATAAATAACATGCAGCTGTTTTTCTTTTTTAGTAATAGTATCTTTTTGAAAATATGAACTTAAGAATGTGAAAAAGATAAATCATAATTCATGCATTAACCTTGTGAAAATTCAACTGTTTAAAAACTTAGAATGTAACTTTCCATTTGTCCTTTATGTTGAGATAACTAGGGATGTGGAGTTGATATAAACTGCCCTAAAGAGGCTTGGCAAGCAATCAAAGGATCAGATCAAACTATATGGTTTTCGAAGTCAGTGGAGGCTGCACTTCAGGTTTTCAGTGAATAATTGAAGTCAACTCCGCCAAGAAGCATCTATGCAAAGGCGAGGACGGGAATCAGACCGTCCTCTCTCTAGTCAAAATAGACGAGAAAATAGATGAGCGACCCTCATCTTGACCCGCGCAAAACGACAAAGACAAGAGGAGCGGGGAGGTATTTCCATAGGCTTGCGGGCGATGATTGGACCTCCCAAAAAGGCTTGAGAAAATGGACTAGCAGTCACAAAAAGGCGAAAAGCTCAATGAAGCAAATCAAGAGGCCAAAGGCCCAAAATTGTGAAGGTTTTAACCGAACAAAAAGTGAAGAACTCAAAAAGTCAAATCAAAGGCCAAAGGCCGATTCACTACAACAAAAAAGCAGTCCCTCGCCAAAGAAGAAAATCAAAAAGGCTCAACTCACTGAAACCCGAATCGAATCATGTGCTAGAGAAAGCTACAAGAAAACCATATAGTAAGAGACGATCCCGAGGTTGCAGTCCAGGAGCCTAAAAAGGGCTATCTCCCGAGACATCCAATATAATTTGCATCTCAGCACGGAGGTACAAGTATTAAGTTTCTTCTATTTATTTACACAGTTTAATTTGGTAATAAGTAAGCAATGCATGAATTAGGATAGATCGAGTACCACAGTCCAATTTTCATATTCCAAAGCCAAACTTAGAACTTACGCCCTTTAATAGCATTGTTCGGGACGAACAACTAAAAGTGGGGGGTAATCTGATGGACCAAAGTTATACGAGTCAGAAACACAGTAAAACCCCCTTAATTAGACTGTTTGTCTATCTAACTTCTACGTGTTAGTCCCGATATATTTCCACAGGGCATTTTAGAGACTGAAGTGAAAACACGCTAAGGAGAGGATTTTATGCTGAAAAGATAACAAGAGTCAATCCAAGGTCAAGATCATATGCCGACTGAAGAAATATCAAGGATCCTGACGTTGAATTGACCATAACAAATTAATTAGAAGAATCAGGAGTGGAGTCAAGACAGCCCGGGGAAGAAACACATTTACAGTTTTGTGAAAAGACTGCACAAAACTGTACAAACTCACACATTGGGCAAGGATGACCGGCCACTTGATGAAGTGGTGGCCAAGGGAAGAGCTCCTCCCCCTTGGGCCACGGCCTACCGGCGGCTCTTGGTGGTGGTGACCGGCGGCTTTTGGAGCTCCTCCACATGTCACCACCACCTTCCTCCTCCTCCACCACTCCTCTTCCTCCACATGTGGCCATCTCCTCCCTCCATTTTCTCCTCCAATCAAAATGCAACACTTGCCACCCATCTCCACCACCCATCTCCTCCCCTTTGGGCTATAAAAGGAGGAGCTCCTCCTCCTCATTTCACACACCAAAATCCAATTTCACTTCTCTCTCTAGAAGTTGTAATATTTGTAACGTTGTAATTTTGCTTTGGAAATAAAGGAAAGCTCCCTTGGCGCTTCAACGGTTGTAAGTATTATTTTTAGTATTTATTTAACTGTTGTCTTTAATTCCTTAGTATAATGTTTAGCGCGATGAATAGTAGCTAAACTTGTAGTTCGGTCTAAGGGGCGCACTTGTATTATAAAATGTTTTAGACTATTAACTTAGTGTATAGTCTTAGTATTCAAAACTTGTTCTATGTGCCATATATAGTCAGAGTTTCCAAGGTTGAGTGGATGCTGTAACAAGCAAAGCTCTTCTGTGGGAATTCGTGATCATACTCAGGTAGTGGAAGCTGTAACAAGCAAAGCTATCTGAGGAGTTCGACTCATCCTAAACCCCATCTGGTCGAGCGTAACTGTGAGATCAGGTGGATGCACCCAGGCTAGCATACCTTAGGGTATTGGCGCTAGACTGAAATAGAACAGGAGTTGCTTTAAACCGGTGTTGCAAGTCTTGAGCTGTAACTAGCCTCGATTCACCGTTTGAATACTTAGATGATTCACTAATGGTCAATGATAAACAGGATATAATACAAGTCCCATGAAACCGAACATTTCTCTTTAATTATAAACTGTACTTTACTTTCCAGTATTAAAATCAACCAACCAACCAATCAATCAATCAAAATAGCTGGTAGCTTTAAAACCAACCAACCGACCTTAAACACGCTCCCACGCTGCGTAATCCCCCCGAAGAACAATTATTCCCCTAGTTCCCTTGGGTTCGACCCCTACTTACCAAGTACTACCCAGTAGTATAGTTGCGAGTAGCGGACTATTATAAATTTATTTGCACAATCGCTTTGACGACGAGCGGTTCTGTCAGAGGCTAAGCTTGAAGCTTTTAATGATTCTAGTAATTTGAATAGTGAGATTCAAATGGGTAACACAGGTTTACTTTAAGAAAGAATCATCTATGTGAGAGAGAAGTGGGGCCGCTTCAAAAGAGAATTCAAAGGACTTAATTCTCTAGAAACTCTTGCAGAACCAAGAACGTGGTGTCATGACCAAAATGAACCCACCAGTGAGAACCAAGAATGGTCAGGAAGATATCAGTGGGAGACATGACTTTCGTTTACATTATAAGACGATCAATTCAAGGACAATCACGTCTACTGAATAGTTAGTAAAGAGAACATGTTTTCTCAAGGGAAGGTTGAAGGGCGTTGCCTACCTATCCTATGTAGATATCAACCGTAAAAGCTATCACCACATTGAGTCGAGTCATGATTATCGATTTTGATTGTTTTATCATTTTCACCACTCGATTTTCTTCATGTGGGGGATTGTTGGAATGAGTTTTAAAAGGTGTGAAGAAAATGGAGGTGCGCCTCAATTTGAGACCTAATTTGAGTGTGGAGAACACCTCAAAATCAGTTGATAAAAATCGGATTACAATACCTTGCAATGGGAGGTATAGAATCAAAGGTGGAATTGCTAAAATCGAAGTTAAATTGAATGAGTAATTGTTGCTCAAAGTAGGACCAAAATCCATGTTCAAGTGATGATGGTAGGAATGGATGGGTGGATTGGTTTCATATGGGTGAAACCTTATATCCCACATTGGAACATTATGAGGATGATTATATGTTTATATATAATCATGATTTCTTACATGGTAAGATAATATGCAAAGGTCTCTCATAACTCCTACGCGCCCGCCCGTGGGGTGCAAATCATCGGCTCGATGACGAACTGTTATTTTTCACCTCTAAATAGTATCAATGAAGAGAGGATCAATTGTAGTCAAAACATTTATATTAACCGGTAAAGTACCGGGTCGAACCAAGAGGAACAAGCCAAGCACATGCACTATTTTAGATCGTGTTTCCGTTCGGCTACTCTAAACCAAAAATGTATAAAAGAGTGCATATTCTAAATCCTATGTGGCGAGTAATTAGGGATAAAAGTTAAGTAAGAGGTGTTTCGAGGGGTTACTCCCCTCCTTAGCAAATTCCCAATGATCACATACACGATATTCAAATATTTCATGGTAGTCAAATAATTTAGAACCTTCTTAGCTCGAACCTTACTGATGGACCATAATTATACGAATCAAATACACAGTAAAACCCACCAAATTAGATTGTTTGTCTATCTAACTTCTACTTGTTAGTGCCGATATATTTCTACAGGGTATTTTGGCGCTTAGAGAGAAAACACGCTAAGGAGAGGATTTTACGCTGAAAAGATATTACGAGTCATTCCAAGGTCAAGATCAGACGCTGAACGAAGAAATCACAAGATCCTGACATTGAATTATTCAATTCAAATTTAACCGAGGAACAACCAAAGTCAGACCGGAGCAAAATTGGATTGATAGTTTTGTGAAAAGACTGCACAAAACTGTCAAAACTCATCCATGGACCAAGGTGACCGGCAACCTTGCTTGGAGGTGGCCAAGGGAGGAAGCCTCCCCTCCATGGTGACCGGCCACCAGTGGCTTTCCACCCCCCCAACCGGCGGATTTCTCCTCCCCCATGTGGCGCCTCCTCCTTGCTCCTCCTCCTCCTCCCTTGGATCAAAACCACATGCCACCATCTCCACCCTCCATTCCTCCTCCCTTTGGCTATAAAAGGAGCCATCCTCCTCCTCATTTGTATCATCCAAAAATCAACATTTCACTTCTCTCTCTAAGTTTGTGTTACTTTGTAAGTTTGGTTTATGAAATAATACTCTTGTTGGTTCTTGAGTATTATAACGGTTTGAAATTATAATACTCATGTCGATTCTTCAGTATTATAATACTGTAGAGAATACTCCTGTTGGTTCTTGAGTATTCAGTAGGAATTGGGAATGCTCCTGTTGGTTCTTGAGTATTCCACCCCCTCTCCTCTTACTTTTTTTAAAAACCCCCGAGTATTTAGCTATGGTATCCACCTCTATGGATATTCGTAGCTAAACTCTTTATTCGGTTAAAGGGGTGTACTTGTATTGTAAAATGTTTTAGACCCTGCACCTAGTGCATCTTTGTGTTCAAAACTTGTTCTATGTGCCATATATAGTCAGAATTTCCAAGGTTGAGTGGAAGCTGTAACAAGCAAAGCTCTTCCGTGGGAATTCGTGAACATACTCGGTAAGTGGAAGCTGTAACAAGCAAAACTTATCTGAGGAGTTTGACTTATCTTAAAAACCATTTTGGGAAATCGTAACAGAAGATCAAATGGATGCACATAAGGCTAAGATACTTTGAAAGGAGGAATTAGTCTTAAGTAGAACAAGTGTTTTAAACGATGTTGCAAGTCTTGCACTTAGAAATGGCCTCGATTCATCTTTGAACACTTAGTATGATCATTAGCGGTCAATGATAAACAACTATGATACAAGGCCCCTGAAACCGAATGTTTTCCTTGAATTACAAAACCCCCCTGTATTTACTTTTATAAATTGCTCGATCATCTGCAATCACCAACCGCTCATCTACCGGAGGACTCGCACATCACGCATCACCCACTGTAAGTCTTTCTTTTTACTTTTCAGTATTTATTTTCTGTAAATTACTTTTCCGCACTCAAAACCAAAAACAACCAAAAAAGTCACTTAGTCATAACCGCTAAAATCTCAATCAAACCTAAAAAACGCTCCCATCCTGTACAAATCCCACAAAGAACAACGTATCCTCCTAATTCCCTTGGGTTCGACCCCTACTTACCACTTGCTACCCAGTAGTGTAGTTGCGAGCAGCGGAAAATATAAATTTATTTGCACAGAGAACATTGCACCGTAACGACAGTGCAGTGGGCTCCGTCACTTACTCATTCAAAGATATTGGTTCATTCCATTGCATTGGCATCCTATGGTTGACAGATAAATGCAATGAACATACGCACTAGTTCATTTCCTACCCACACATTGCAGAAAACCTACCTTAGACTAAGATAGACCAATTCTCATGTGAATCTAATCTTAGCCAAGCTCTCTTATAGCTCAAACCTCACTCTCTCAAGGTAATTGGTTCATTCCATAGCACTATTATTCTCGGAATCTCTTCCTAAGGTAATAAATACTATGAACTCGAGGACTAGTTAACAACAATTGCATACACTAGATAGGATCACATTCTCTATTATCCAAACTAGATTCAACATGTTACTTAGGCATTTCCTCAAACACTTAGTAGCATGTCATATATGAAGTGCATAGAGAACATGAATTTGACACCATTAGATGGGATAAATTGATGATTCGCTTAATGACTAAGTCCAATAAATTTAACATTCAATCCTTAGTCAAGCATCCATATCCTAAGGTTCACTTACATGATTCAAGATATACCCTTGGACTGACCGAGAAACTCATCATCGAGTACCTAATTAATGGACTAACTAAGATAGACAAGATGTTCCTGGATGCCTCAGCTGGAGGATCCATGATGAATCTATTATTAAATGGCATAAGGAATCCCATCACCAACGTTGCTGAAAATGCTCGATTTAGAGAGGAGACTACTCGTCAAGATGAATTCTTCCAAACAAAAAACGTCTCACAAGCCGATGCATCAGTAAACTCCATGACAGAAGAGATGAGACAAATGAAGGAAATGGTGATGCAGCTCTTACAAAAGCAAACAGTTCAAGTAAGACCTTGCGAGTTCTGTGGTTCTACGGACCACAAAACTGACACATGCCCGAGCCATCATCCAGGACCAGACAAGTCTCTTGAGGACATGATGACACAATTATCAAGTACTGTGCAGCTGTTAAGCACTACTATGCATAAAAACCAAGCCGAGACAAAGGGAGAATTATCGGACTTGAAGAATCACGTCTCCCAACTCGCTGCCTCAGTGTCCGCATTTGCTAATGAATCAGGCAGACTCCTTTCACGAACCATTCAAATACAGGAAGATGTGAATGCCCTGACTCTTAGGAGTGGAAAAACGCTTGTCGGTAAACCTTTGGAGAATGAGGAGGACAAAGACCCAAGGTTGCGCGGAGAAGAGCAAATGAGGCCCGAATCTCTCGAAACCCTAGAGGATGATGCGACCGATAAAGACGACGACATATTTGAAGAAGTGATGAGTCGTATTTATACGATTCGTCGAATCAACTAATCCCGTTTATTTCGACACTTTTATATGCGAACATTTACTTTTTAGTATGGTTTTGCATTTCAGGTGTTTCGGAAGCTCTAGGAGGAAACGCGCATAAAAGATGGCTTTTCATGCCAAAAACATCAAAGTTTCAGATTAGACCTTTGGACCTTTGATGGAGCGCTGACAATGAACCGCTAATCAGAAAAATACGAATCATACGCCGTTGCGAAGCTAACTCAATTCCCTAAAACTCTCTAGTTCACACCGAGAGCATCCGAGGTCGTTTAGATGGTCAAATCAAGAGCCGAAGTCGGGATACAGTGCAGATCGCGTTTTGCCTTAACGTTAGCAGCAACGCTAATGCTAAAGGAAAAAGCGCCGATAATGCTAAAGGAAAACGCGGTCGCTGATGTCAGCAACGCGTTTGATGACGTCAGCAAGTCCGAAACTTGGAAATTGAGCCCAAAAACAGACTTGGAAACCCTGTGTTTTTCTATAAATAAGATCTTTGGGTTAGGGTTTCCATCATCTCATAATATCATTATTCTACGAAGACCTAGACGGCTCTGGGAGAGAAGACGAAGCTTTCGACGAGAGAGAAGATTTTTCTACTTTTAATTATGCGTCTTTTCATGATTATGTGTAGCTAAACCCTTAATTCAGTTTAGGGTTTCGCATATTGTGACGCTAGTTTTGAGACTCTATTCTTAATGCTATTTCATATTTTACTAGTTCTTGTGCTTATCTCATGAATTAACTTGTTAGATTAAGTGGAAGCTTTGTCGCAAAGCTTAATTGAGTAGTTAATTCTTACCGTTAATATCTACTGGAAACTTTGTCGTAAAGGTAGGTCGTAACACCTAGGCTAAATAATACCTTTGTCGGATTATTAAGTTTAGGAAAGAACTAGAAGTCTAACACCTTTGTCGGGTTAGGTTGTGGTGTATCACCTTTGTCGGGATACTTAGGGTTGTTACCTTTGTCGGAATGACCACACTTAGAAACATGAAATTAGATCATTAGCAGTCAATGATAAACATGTCACAATAGAAACCCTAGACTGAGTTTTCTCTCTGATTGAATCTTCGTCATTATTTCCTTGCTATTTTCTCTTTTGCACTTGCTCACAATTACTCACAAACCCCAATTGCTTTATTTACAGAACAACAAGTAACCTCACCAGCTCCCTTGGGTTCGACCCTTGCTTGCCACTTTACTAGTTGCGTGCAGGGAAAATTATAAATATAAATTTGCAGGTCAAACGACGCCTGTCAAATTTTGGCGCCGTTGCCGGGGAGCTGCGCTTCGGTGAAGTTGTTCTTTTTCTTTATTAATTTTTCCGTTCTTTTTTTATTTAGTTTTGCTTTATGGTGCACCATGTATTCTTATTATAGTACAGAGCCTTGGAACTATGAGGAGTTTTCCCCACCATCCTTCCAACTTGAAGTCCGCGAGAAGATCATCAACCTCAAGCAGTCCCGGGACGAAACATTGGACGAGTACTTGTCGTACTTCGATTCCATTGTGACGAGCTGCCCGCACCATGGATTCACAAACCTCTATCTTCTTCAAAGGTTTCTCGGTGGAATGATGTCACATGAGTGGAATTAGCTTAATGATGCGGCGGGAGGCTCGGTGAATAACTTAGATATGGACGATCTTTGGCACTTGATAGATGATTTGGCCGAGAGGTCAAAAGAAAATCAGGCCAAGCAGCTCGAAGAACTGGCCAACATGGTGCACCAAATCCAGGCCGAAGCCGAGGAATCATGGGCAATAGTAGAGGCGGCTCAAAAAGAAGCTGCATACCGGATCAATGAGATGCTCAACATGAAGCCAAGGGTCAGCAAGGAGGAGCCTAGATCAAGTTACACCGAGCCAACAGAGGATAAGGACCCATGGATGACTGAAGAAAAGCTCAATTCAGATTACCTCGGGCATTTAGAAGGAAACGGCCCACTGGCACCTGAAGAAGAGCCGGCCGAGCCACTCGAATCAGACCTCATTACCGAGCTGCCCGAGACAGTTCCGGTGCTCGCTGCCGAAATGCCCGAGATCGTGCCTGACATTATACGCAACACCTCCATCACAACCACAGCGTCGCAGACAGTGCCTAATCCGGAAGAGCACATCAGCACATTGGCCATGATAGACGAACCAGAGGTAGAAAACAGAGAAGAGGTGGCGAATTCAGAGGGGATTGATGGACCATAATTATACGAATAAAAAACACAGTTAAACCCACCAAATTAGACTGTTTGTCTATTTAACTTCTGCTTGTTAGTCCCGATATATTTCTACAGGGTATTTTTGCACTTAGAGAGAAAACACGCTAAGGAGGAGTTTTTAAGCGAAAAATGAAGAACGAGTCATTCCAGGTCACGACCATGCTACACTCAAAATCAGCCTTAACATCCTTCATAGAACCGACTTGGAATCACTCAAATATTCTAGAACCGTCGGCAAATGGACAAGAACGCAAGGCAAAAGCACCGAGCCCGGTAAAGGCCAAACAAGGGCAATTTCATCGGATTTGGGATTTCGACCATGTTCCAAGCAGAATTTGGCTTAGGTTCCTTCTTGAGATCATCTTAGAATGACGTTTTCATTCAAAATACACTCTCCAAAATCCAAGAAGGTCCGGCCAAAGCTCCGGTCAGATTCCGGTCAACCGATGGCTTTTGTGAAGATCACAAGGATCTAGATCCTTCCTCCACCACACCCTCCTCCTCACATGGGCGGCTAGAAGAGGAGGAGCCTCCTCCTCACATGGGCGGCTAACTTGCCCACCACTCCTCCATGGATCTAGATCCTTCTTCCTTCCCCTCCTCCTCCCTTGGATGAAAACCAAGTGCCACCATCTCCACCCTCCATCCTCCTCCCCTTTGGCTATAAAAGGAGCTTCTCCTCCTCACTTGTAAAAACAGACCTCATATCCATACTTGTATACACTTTAGAGAGAGAGAGGGCTTAACCCTCCTCTCTTCATTTTCAATAAAATTGTTCTTCGCTTTGGAAATAAAGGATAGCTCCCTTGGCGCTTCAACGGTTGTAAGTAATTCTTAGTATTTATTCAACTGTTTTATTTCCTTAGTTATAATGTTTAGCGCGATGAATAGTAGCTAAACTAGTAGTTCGGTATAAGTGGCGCACTTGTATTATAAATGTTTTAGATCTTACTCTTAGTACACCTTTGTATTCAAAACTTGTTCTATGTGCCATATATAGTCAGAGTTTCCAAGGTTGAGTGCCTGACAAGCAAAAAGCTCTTCCGTGGGAATTCGTGAACATACTCGGTAAGTGGAAGCTGTAACAAGCAAAACTTATCGAGGAGTTCGGCTTATCTAAAACACCACTTGGTCAATAACGTAACTGGGAGATCAAGTGGATGCACTTACAGCTAAGATACTTCGAAAGGAGGAATTAGTTTTGCTTAGAACAAGTGTTTTAAATGATGTTGCAAGTCTTGCGTTAGAAATAACCTAGATTCATCTTTGAATACTTAGCATGATCATGTCTTGCGCTAGAAATAGCCTCAATTCATCTTTGACACTTGGTATGATCATTAGCGGTCGATGATAAACAATTATAATACATGGCCCCTAAAACCGAATCATTTCCTTATAGTCCATTATCAACTGCTGTAATTTACTTTCAGTTCCCAAAACACTCAAACCCAACCCCCAACTGTATTTACTTTCGTGACAATCCCGTAAAAACAACTAATCCACACTGACTCCTTTGGGTTCGACCCCTACTTACCACTTGCTACCCAGTAGTGTAGTCGCGAGTAGCAGACTATAAATTTATTTGCACAAATCGCTTTGACGACGAGCGGTTCTGTCAGGGATCGCGGATGATGTGCATATTAACGTCATCCGCGGACAGCTAACATACACAGAACCCGCGGAGATAACATTCGAAGAACCCGCGGAGGAACAGCTGGCCACGGACGAAGTACATGTTGTAGCCGCGGATGAAGAAGACTTTATCGATCCGCGGATGGAACACTTAAAGTGTTCTTCACCCGCGATCTGGTCTGATATGAATTCGAAAACTGATCCTTCTTTATTGTTTTCTGTACAGGTAAGAGCTCCAAAAGAGCATATGATTAACCAGAATGAGCTAGATGGCGAGGTGGAGGTGAAGCATGAGCCAGAGAAGCCAACGAGGGAGCACTCACTCGCTACGAGTCAAGGAGCACCGCCTGAAAAGTGTAAGAACCCAGGTGTCTTGACAGTCACCCGTGATGTCGGTAAAACCCTCATACACCACTGTTTAATCGATTTGGGTGCTAATATTAATGCCATGCCATACTCTTTATCGTGCTCTTTGAAATTGGGACCATTGAAATTCCCTAAACTATTGGTAGAGTTAGAAAATACATCACGTGTTCGTCCTGTTAGTTTACCTGAGGATCTAACGCTCCATGTTGGAGATATTGCTGTTCCTGTAGACTCATATATTTTGCAGATTGGAGATGCTAGAGATAATGATCATCGATCACTTATTCAGGGACGACCACTCCTCTCTGCCAAAAAGACGAAGATTGACATGGGAACATGCCTAAAGTCGCTTGTGTTTGACGGCAAGATACTTAACTTCCAAATTGACGAAGATGCCAACCGTTCATACATGAAGAAGCAACCGAGACATGGCATGTTTGAATGGAAACCAGGATGGAGAAACACTAGAGCACGACTCGATGGACCTGTAACTAAAATCAAGGTATCCTCGCCAACTCGGAAGGATGTAAAGGCAAACCCACCTGATCGATGGAGAGCAGACATGAACACACCATCACATAATGATTTTGGGTAGGTTGAAGGAATAGCTGAGGCGAAATTTGACCTCACAGGTCCATGGGATCCTAACTTGTGATTCCTAAAGAGGTAACGTCGAGCCAACGACGTAAAACAAAGGCGCTCGCAGGGAGGCAGCCCGGCAAATTTTTTGCTTTCTCATTTTATTTCATTTTTCTTTTTATTTGAGTCTTGAGTCATATGTCTTCACATTGTCGTCTGGGAAAGAGGAACATTTTTATGCAGGAAACAGGTGCAACTCAGAGCAGGTCGCGGACCACGTGCACATTATCCTCCGCGGATGGAGTTAAGTTTAAGTGTTGACCGCGCGGTTAAAATGGGCGTGATCCGCGGTTGACCATGGTTGACCGGCATTGACTGACTCGTTTGACCGGAATTCTCATCTTCACACGACGAAACGAGGGGAGTACCTGTTCACTTTAATCTCTTCCTTTTCCATTTGTTGCATGCATAGCTGTGTCTTTGAATTTCAGTCGTGCCGTGAGGACACGTCAGTTCAAAAGTGTGGGGTGGGAGAGTCAGTTTGTTGTGTCAGCACGTTTAATTTTTGCACCTGCATAGTGTCAGCACGTTTCCCTTTAAAAAAAATTGTAAGTATGAAATTTCTCTCTATTTCCTAGATTTGCAGGATTGGATGTTGATAATGTGAAATAGATAGAGCCGATTACATGCATGCCTCTTGTGAAATTTGAATTGTGCAATAACATGTGAACTTAACCCTTTACGTGCCTTTGAAAGTTGAGATAAACAGGGATGTGGAGTTGATAGAAACGTCCTAGAGAGACTTGACAAAGCGCTCAAGGACCGGATTCGAACTATATGGTTATGTGGATTTCGTGGAGGTTAGCACTTCGAGGCGACATGGTTACGAGTCTGCTCCGCCACTGCGGTAGTTTTGCGGTTGGTCGGGACGGGAATACATCACACCGTCCAAACTCTAGTCCAAGTAGCCGGGAAAATAGTCAAGCGACCCTTGGCTTGACTCGCGTCAAAAGGACAATGATGAGTGAGAGCAAGTAGGTTCGAGCAATCACAATCCGCAACACAAGGAAACAAATTCGATCAATTGTGAAATCTTACTCCGCAATAAAGTGAAGTGTCCCATTGATACATCAAACCGAGTCACTACAAGCTGTCCGAAAAGTACTCAAACACCTTGAAGCTCGAATCAATCACGTGCAAGAAGAAGCAATGAAGCGTAACCATGTAGCAAGAGTTCGGAACCAAGAGTGCGGTTCATGGGTCTAAAAAGGACTATCTCCCGAGACATCCGAATTGATTTGCATCTCGACCCAAAGGTAACACGTATCATTACTTTCATGTTTGAGCACAAGACTTTTAGTAACGAGTATGCATGGAAAGGTGAAGTCTAGACTAGCGACTCATATTCATGTAGCATTATTCAGGACGTCGAAGAAATTGTGGTGTTACATTTATTTTCCTTCTATGACTTTGTTCTTGTTCGGGACGAACAAGTTTAAGTGTGGGGTGGTTTGATGAGTCGTATTTATACGATTCGTCGAATCAACTAATCCCGTTTATTTCGACACTTTTATATGCGAACATTTACTTTTTAGTATGGTTTTGCATTTCAGGTGTTTCGGAAGCTCTAGGAGGAAACGCGCATAAAAGATGGCTTTTCATGCCAAAAACATCAAAGTTTCAGATTAGACCTTTGGACCTTTGACGGAGCGCTGGCAATGAACCGCTGATCAGTAAAATACGAGTCATACGCCGTTGCGAAGCTAACTCAATTCCCTACAACTCTCTAGTTCACACCGAGAGCCTCCGAGGTCGTTTAGATGGTCAAATCAAGAGCCGAAGTCGGGATAATGCTAAAGGAAAAAGCGCCGATAATGCTAAAGGAAAATGCGGTCGCTGATGTCAGCAACGCGTTTGATGACGTCAGCAAGTCCGAAACTTGGAAATTGAGCCCAAAAACAGACTTGGAAACCCTGTGTTTTTCTATAAATAAGATCTTTGGGTTAGGGTTTCCATCATCTCATAATCTCATTATTCTACGAAGACCTAGACGGCTCTGGGAGAGAAGACGAAGCTTTCGACGAGAGAGAAGATTTTTCTACTTTTAATTATGCGTCTTTTCATGATTATGTGTAGCTAAACCCTTAATTCAGTTTAGGGTTTCGCATATTGTGACGCTAGTTTTGAGACTCTATTCTTAATGCTATTTCATATTTTACTAGTTCTTGTGCTTATCTCATGAATTAACTTGTTAGATTAAGTGGAAGCTTTGTCGCAAAGCTTAATTGAGCAGTTAATTCTTACCGTTAATATCTACTGGAAACTTTGTCGTAAAGGTAGGTCGTAACACCTAGGCTAAATAATACATTTGTCGGATTATTAAGTTTAGGAAAGAACTAGAAGTCTAACACCTTTGTCGGGTTAGGTTGTGGTGTATCACCTTTGTCGGGATACTTAGGGTTGTTACCTTTGTCGGAATGACCACACTTAGAAACATGAAATTAGATCATTAGCAGTCAATGATAAACATGTCACAATAGAAACC
Organism: Rhodiola kirilowii; assembly: GCA_033675215.1. Classification (NCBI taxonomy): domain Eukaryota; kingdom Viridiplantae; phylum Streptophyta; class Magnoliopsida; order Saxifragales; family Crassulaceae; genus Rhodiola; species Rhodiola kirilowii. The sequence continues at coordinate 43,423,814 of CM066195.1, read as the reverse complement.
CTAGACTGAGTTTTCTCTCTGATTGAATCTTCGTCATTATTTCCTTGCTATTTTCTCTTTTGCACTTGCTCACAATTACTCACAAACCCCAATTGCTTTATTTACAGAACAACAAGTAACCTCACCAGCTCCCTTGGGTTCGACCCTTGCTTGCCACTTTACTAGTTGCGTGCAGGGAAAATTATAAATATAAATTTGCAGGTCAAACGACGCCTGTTTAATTTTGGCACCGTTGCCGGGGAGCTGCGCTTCGGTGAAGTTGTTCTTTTTCTTTATTTATTTTTCCGTTCTTTTTTTATTTAGTTTTGCTTTATGGTGCACCATGTCTTCTTATTATAGTACAGAGCCTTGGAACTATGAGGAGTTTTCCCCACCATCCTTCCAACTTGAAGTCCGCGAGAAGATCATCAACCTCAAGCAATCCCGGGATGAAACATTGGACGAGTACTTGTCGTACTTCGATTCCATTGTGACGAGCTGCCCGCACCATGGATTCACAAACCTCTATCTTCTTCAAAGGTTTCTCGGTGGAATGATGCCACATGAGTGGAATTGGCTTAATGATGCGGCGGGAGGCTCGGTGAATAACTTAGATATGGACGATCTTTGGCACTTGATAGATGATTTGGCCGAGAGGTCAACAGAAAATCAGGCCAAGCAGCTCGAAGAACTGGCCAACACGGTGCACCAAATCCAGGCCGAAGCCGAGGAATCATGGGCAATAGTAGAGGCGGCTCAAAAAGAAGCTGCATACCGGATCAATGAGATGATCAACATGAAGCCAAGGGTCAGCAAGGAGGAGCCTAGATCAAGTGACACCGAGCCAACAGAGGATAAGGACCCATGGATGACTGAAGAAAAGCTCAATTCAGATTACCTCGGGCATTTAGAAGGAAACGGCCCACTGGCGCTTGAAGAAAAGCCGGCCGAGCCACTCGAATCGGACCTCATTACCGAGCTGCCCGAGACAGTTCCGGTGCTCGCTGCCGAAATGCCCGAGATCGTGCCTGACATCATATGCAACACCTCCATCACAACCACAGCGTCGCAGACAGTGCCTAATCCGGAAGAGAACATCAGCACATTGGCCATGATAGACGAACCAGAGGTAGAAAACAGAGAAGAGGTGGCGAATTCAGAGGGGATCGCGGATGATGTGCATATTAACGTCATCCGCGGACAGCTAACATACACAGAACCCGCGGAGATAACATTCGAAGAACCCGCGGAGGAACAGCTGGCCGCGGACAAAGTACATGTTGTAGCCGCGGATGAAGAAGACTTTATCGATCCGCGGATGGAACACTTAAAGTGTTCTTCACCCGCGATCTGGTCTGATATGAATTCGAAAACTGATCTTTATTGTTTTCTGTGCAGGTAAGAGCTCTGAAAGAGCATATGATCAACCAGAATGAGCTAGATGGCGAGTTGGAGGTGAAGCATGAGCCAGAGAAGCCAACGAGGGAGCACTCACTCGCTACGAGTCAAGGAGCACCGCCTGAAAAGTGTAAGAACCCAGGTGTCTTGACAGTCACCCGTGATGTCGGTAAAACCCTCATACACCACTGTTTAATCGATTTGGGTGCTAATATTAATGCCATGCCATACTCTTTATCGTGCTATTTGAAATTGGGACCATTGAAATTCCCTAAACTATTGGTAGAGTTAGAAAATACATCACGTGTTCGTCCTGTTAGTTTACCTGAGGATCTAACGCTCCATGTTGGAGATATTGCTGTTCCTGTAGACTCATATATTTTGCAGATTAGAGATGCTAGAGATAATGATCATCGATCACTTATTCCGGGACGACCACTCCTCTCTGCCACAAAGACGAAGATTGACATGGGAACATGCCTAAAGTCGCTTGTGTTTGACGGCAAGATACTTAACTTCCAAATTGACGAAGATGCCAACCGTTCATACATGAAGAAGCGACCGAGACATGGCATGTTTGAATGGAAACCAGGATGGAGAAACACTAGAGCACGACTCGATGGACCTGTAACTAAAATCAAGGTATCCTCGCCAACTCGGAAGGATGTAAAGGCGAACCCGCCTGATCGATGGAGAGCAGACATGAACACACCATCACATAATCATTTTGGGTAGGTTGAAGGAATAGATGAGGCGAAATTTTACCTCACACGTCCATGGGATCCTAACTTGTGATTCCTAAAGAGCTAACGTCGAGCCGACAACGTAAAACAAAGGCGCTCGCAGGGAGGCAGCCCGGAAAATTTTTTGCTTTCTCATTTTATTTCGTTTTTCTTTTTATTTGAGTCTTGAGTCATATGTCTTCACATTGTCGTCTGGGAAAGAGGAACATTTTTATGCAGGAAACAGGTGCAACTCAGAGCAGGTCGCGGACCACGTGCACATTATCCTCCGCGGATGGAGTTAAGTTTAAGTGTTGACCGCGGGGTTAAAATGGGCGTGATCCGCGGTTGACCATGGTTGACCGGCGTTGACTGACTCGTTTGACCGGAATTCTCATCTTCACACGACGAAACGAGGGGAGTACTTGTTCACTTTAATCTCTTCCTTTTCCATTTGTTGCATGCATAGCTGTGTCTTTGAATTTCAGTCGTGCCGTGAGGACACGTCAGTTCAAAAGTGTGGGGTGGGAGAGTCAGTTTGTTGTGTCAGCACGTTTAATTTTTGCACCTGCATAGTATCAGCACGTTTCCCTTTAAAAAAATTGGAAGTATGAAATTTCTCTCTATTTCCTAGATTTGCAGTATTGGATGTTGATAATGTGAAATAGATGGAGCCGATTACATGCATGCCTCTTGTGAAATTTGAATTGTGCAATAACATGTGAACTTAACCCTTTACGTGCCTTTGAAAGTTGAGATAAACAGGGATGTGGAGTTGATAGAAACGTCCTAGAGAGACTTGACAAAGCGCTCAAGGACCGGATTCGAACTATATGGTTATGTGGATTTCGTGGAGGCTAGCACTTCGAGGCGACATGGTTACGAGTCTGCTCCGCCACTGCGGTAGTTTTGCGGTTGGTCGGGATGGGAATACATCACACCGTCCAAACTCTAGTCCAAGTAGCCGGGAAAATAGTCAAGCGACCCTTGGCTTGACTCGCGTCAAAAGGACAATGATGAGTGAGAGCAAGTAGGTTCGAGCAATCACAATCCGCAACACAAGGAAACAAATTCGATCAATTGTGAAATCTTACTCCGCAATAAAGTGAAGTGTCCCATTGATACATCAAACCGAGTCACTACAAGCTGTCCGAAAAGTACTCAAACACCTTGAAGCTCGAATCAATCACGTGCAAGAAGAAGCAATGAAGCGTAACCATGTAGCAAGAGTTCGGAACCAAGAGTGCGGTTCATGGGTCTAAAAAGGACTATCTCCCGAGACATCCGAATTGATTTGCATCTCGACCCAAAGGTAACACGTATCATTACTTTCATGTTTGAGCACAAGACTTTTAGTAACGAGTATGCATGGAAAGGTGAAGTCTAGACTAACGACTCATATTCATGTAGCATTATTCAGGACGTCGAAGAAATTGTGGTGTTACATTTATTTTCCTTCTATGACTTTGTTCTTGTTCGGGACGAACAAGTTTAAGTGTGTGGTGGTTTGATGAGTCGTATTTATACGATTCGTCGAATCAACTAATCCCGTTTATTTCGACACTTTTATATGCGAACATTTACTTTTTAGTATGGTTTTGCATTTCTGGTGTTTCGGAAGCGCTAGGAGGAAACGCGCATAAAAGATGGCTTTTCATGCCAAAAACATCAAAGTTTCAGATTAGACCTTTGGACCTTTGACGGAGCGCTGGCAATGAACCGCTGATCAAAAAAATACGAGTCATACGCCGTTGCGAAGCTAACTCAATTCCCTACAACTCTCTAGTTCACACCAAGAGCCTCCGAGGTCGTTTAGATGGTCAAATTAAGAGCCGAAGTCGGGATACAGTGCAGATCGCGTTTTTCCTTAACGTTAGCAGCAACGCTAATGCTAAAGGAAAAAGCGCCGATAATGCTAAAGGAAAACGCGGTCGCTGATGTCAGCAACGCGTTTGATGATGTCAGCAAGTCCGAAACTTGGAAATTGAGCCCAAAAACAGACTTGGAAACCCTGTGTTTTTCTATAAATAAGATCTTTGGGTTAGGGTTTCCATCATCTCATAATCTCATTATTCTACGAAGACCTAGACGGCTCTGGGAGAGAAGACGAAGCTTTCGACGAGAGAGAAGATTTTTCTACTTTTAATTATGCGTCTTTTCATGATTATGTGTAGCTAAACCCTTAATTCAGTTTAGGGTTTCGCATATTGTGACGCTAGTTTTGAGAGTCTATTCTTAATGCTATTTCATATTTTACTAGTTCTTGTGCTTATCTCATGAATTAACTTGTTAGATTAAGTGGAAGCTTTGTCGCAAAGCTTAATTGAGCAGTTAATTCTTACCGTTAATATCTACTGGAAACTTTGTCGTAAAGGTAGGTCATAACACCTAGGCTAAATAATACCTTTGTCGGATTATTAAGTTTAGGAAAGAACTAGATGTCTAACATCTTTGTCGGGTTAGGTTGTGGTGTATCACCTTTGTCGGGATACTTAGGGTTGTTACCTTTGTCGGAATGACCACACTTAGAAACATGAAATTAGATCATTAGCAGTCAATGATAAACATGTCACAATAGAAACCCTAGACTGAGTTTTCTCTCTGATTGAATCTTCGTCATTATTTCCTTGCTATTTTCTCTTTTGCATTTGCTCACAATTACTCACAAACCCCAATTGCTTTATTTACAAAACAACAAGTAACCTCACCAGCTCCCTTGGGTTTGACCCTTGCTTGCCACTTTACTAGTTGCGTGCAGGGAAAATTATAAATATAAATTTGCAGGTCAAACGACGCCTGTCAAGAAGAACGGGATATAACCGAAGAAGAAAAGAATACGTCCAAGGAACACAGGCCTGGCCCAGTACCCAGAACCGAAACCCCTAAAATCAGCGTAACACTCCCATTTCCAGCACCTGCTCGCGTGAAAAAACAACATGTCATGGATGAGGACGTATTTGAGTTGTTCAGCAAAGTCGAAATCAACATCCTCTTTTGGAAGCCATCAAGCAAATTCCTCGGTATGCCAAGTTTTTAAAAGAACTTTGCACTAACCGGAGGAGGAGTACTAGAGACGATCAAGAGCTGATGAGTAAAAACGTGTCGGCTGTCATACAACGAAAAGTGCCCCCCAAATGTGGAGATCCAGGAACTTACACCGTTCCATGCACAATTGGCAACATCAAGATCGAGAACTGCATGCTAGACCTTGGAGCATCAATCAACGTCCTTCCCTTCTCTATCTACTCATGTCTAAAGATTGGACCACTCAAACCCACCGGTCTCACTATTCAACTAGCAGATCGGTCATGCAGCGAACCCGAGCTGGCGTAACAACAACTATCCTCAAAAGGAAGCACAACCAGCTGTCCCTCAACTAGCTCAGTCATACTACCAACCCCCCCCCACCGATAGTATAACCAGAACGCTCCTTCGGCAGGACAATATCAGCAAAGAGGACCAAATCAGTACCAAACCGGCCCGAACAATCAGCAAGAACCAAGCAAGTCGCTCGATGACACGATGAAGGAGCTCGCAGGAAACATTAATCAATTGGGTACTTCGCTACACCAATACCAGGCAAAAATAGACGGGGCAATTTCAGAACTAACCAAACAAATGTCCTAGCTCGCCACGGCAATGTCAACACTCACTAATGAACCTGGCAGACTCCATTCACAAACCATCCAAAACCTAAAGGCGAATCTTAGCATGATAAAAAGGTCAAACGAAAAGGCGACGCTAGGAGAAGTTGCACGATCCCCAACTTACAAACTTACGAACAAGCACTTCGCCCGGAGGCGTCGTCCTGATTGGAATCAAGAGGAAGACCGACCCAATGATGACAAAACATGGGTTACACATGCTGACAATGGACGGTACGCATTCACCGTTTGTATAACACCACCACCGATCATACACTCTGACATACCAGCATCTGGATGGGATGACAGTAACAATTTAAGGTGGGACTCCCCAACTAATATTTATGCTTCGAAGCAAAATATTAAGGGATCCGATTATACAAATCCTAAGCCAAGGAACGGGCAGAATGGCCCGACAATAGAAAGAGCTCTCACTTCAAATCACGAGCCACAACCGGAAAGAGATAAAGACCCAGGGGCCTTCACAGTCACCTGCAGTATTGGTGAAGCACAGATTCATAAGTGCTTAGTCGATCTTGGAGCTGCTGTCAACGCCATGCCCTCCTCCTTATATTACTTATTAGGACTTGGTCCATTAAAACCACCCAGGTCAAATATCGAGCTAGGAGATAAATCGTGCATCCGTCCGATTGGAGTGCTAGAAGATGTAATACTCCATGTGGGAGAGCTCGTCGTTGCTGCAGACTTCTATGTGATACAAACGGAAGTGACCAGCAAAGATGACCCTCCAACAATAATTTTGGGACGACCATTCCTCTACGCTACTAAAGCAAGGATCGATGTGGGCAAGGGCTCATTATTGCTTAAGTTCGGCGGCAAAATCGCACATTTCTACATTGATAATGGCCGCACGGATACAAAGAAACCGCCAGACATTATACCTATCTCAGATCACGGTACACAGATTTCTGACCTGCCAAAGGAGACTGAAAGAGTAACAAGACCAGCAGCTATGGTCAAAGGTCCCTCGCCTTCTCAGAGACGTTGGAAGGAGAAATCACTAGAACAACGGAAACTGGACCCAAGCACATCATCTCGCAAGAAATCGGGAAAAGGCAAGGCAAAAACCAACACAGGAACAGTGGCGAAATACGACCTAAGCCACCCATGGGACCCCAACCAGTGATCCAGGAATAAGGTACTGTCGAGCCAACGACGTTAAACAAGTGCACTGGTCGGGAGGTAACCCGACACTATCTTACTTTCTGTCTTTTTATTTTCTGTCTTTTAGTTTTTATCAATAAGTCGCTCTCACCCACTTGGTGCATAGAATGATTTGACTATTTAGGAATGGGTTTTTGGAGCACGATTGGATCAGCCAGGCAGCTTCCGTGAATTTACCGGGCCTGCGCTGAGAGTTCAAGGCCCCAACCGAACTCCCTCGATTATCCAGCCTCATGCCATGTCATTCGACACAAAAAGGGAGTTCTGATCTTACCTTTCCTTAATATCATTTCCTTCTCGTAATTGTCTGCTTGCATGGCTTTTGAACTAAGTAGTGCTGAAAGGCACGCCTTCATTCAAAAGTGTGGGGTGAGATCCGCATGTGTACATAAATAAATAACATGTTTTTTCTTTTTCTTTTTCTTTTTTAATATTATCTTTTTGAAAATATGAACTTAAGAATGTGAAAAAGATAGATCTAAAATTCATGCATTTACCTTGTGAAAATTCAACTGTCTAAAAACTTAGAACGTAACTTCTCATTTGTCCCTTTGTGCTGAGATAAACTAGGGATGTGGAGTTGATAGAAATGCCCTAGAGAGGCTTGGCAAGCAATCGAAGGGTCGAATCAAACTATATGGTTTTCGAAGTGAGTGGAGGCTGCACTTCGGGTTTCAGTGAAGATTGAAGTCATCTCCGCCATGCAGTGTTTATGCAAAAAGAAAAAAAGGCGAGGATGGGAATCAGACCGTCCTCTCTCTAGTCAAAGTAGCCGAGAAAAATAGATGAGCGACCCTCATCTTGACCCGCGCGAAACGACAAGGATGAGAGGAGCGGGGAGGTATTTACATAGGCTTGCGGGCGATGATTGGACCTCCCAAAAAGGCTTGAGAAAATGGACTAGCAAGTCACAAAGATGCAAAAAGCTCAAAGAAGCAAATCAAGAGGCCAAAGGCCCAAAATTGTGAAGGTTTTAACCGAACAAAAAGTGAAGTACTCAAAGAGTCAAATCAAAAGCCAAAGGTCGATTCACTACAAAAGCAGTCCCTCGCCAAAAGAAAATCAAAGTACTTAAACCATTGAAACCCGAACCGAATCGCGTGCTAGAGAAAGCTACAAGGAAACCATATAGTGCGAGACGGTCCCGAGGTTGCAGTCCAGGAGCCTAAAAAGGGCTATCTCCCGAAACATCCAGAATAATTTGCATCACAGCACGGAGGTACAAGTATCAAGTTTCTTCTATTTATTTATACAGTTCAATTTGGTAATAAGTAAGTAATGCATGAATTAGGATAAATCTAGTACCACAGTCTAATTTTCATATTTCAACAAACTTACTTAGTGTGCCGCCCTTTAATAGCATTGTTCGGGACAAACAACTAAAAGTGTGGGGTAATCTGATGGACCATAATTATACGAATCAAATACACAGTAAAACCCACCAAATTAGACTGTTTGTCTATCAAACTTCTACTTGTTAGTCCCGATATATTTCTACAGGGTATTTTGGCGCTTAGAGAGAAAACACGCTAAGGAGAGGATTTTACGCTGAAAAGATATTACGAGTCATTCCAAGTTCAAGATCAGACGCTGAACGAAGAAATCTCAAGATCCTGACATTGAATTACTCAATTCAAATTTAACTGAGGAACAACCAAAGTCAGACCGGAGCAAAATTGGATTGATAGTTTTGTGAAAAGACTGCACAAAACTGTCAAAACTCATCCATGGACCAAGGTGATTGGCAACCTTACTTGGAGGTGGCCAAGGGAGGAAGCCTCCCCTCCATGGTGACCGGCCACCAGTGGCTTTCCACCCCCCAACCGGCGGCTTTCTCCTCCCCCATGTGGCGCCTCCTCCTTGCTCCTCCTCCTCCTCCCTTGGATCAAAACCACATGCCACCATCTCCACCCTCCATTCCTCCTCCCTTTGGCTATAAAAGGAGCCATCCTCCTCCTCATTTGTATCATCCAAAAATCAACATTTCACTTCTCTCTCTAAGTTTGTGTTACTTTGTAAGTTTGGTTTATGAAATAATACTCTTGTTGGTTCTTGAGTATTATAACGGTTTGAAATTATAATACTCCTGTCGGTTCTTCAGTATTATAATACTGTAGAGAATACTCCTGTTGGTTCTTGAGTATTCAGTAGGAATTGGGAATACTCCTATTGGTTCTTGAGTATTCCACCCCCTCTCCTCTTACTGTTTTCAAAAACCCCCGAGTATTTAGCTATGGTATCCACCTCTATGGATATTTGTAGCTAAACTCTTTATTCGGTTAAAGGGGTGTACTTGTATTGTAAAATGTTTTAGACCCTGCACCTAGTGCATCTTTGTGTTCAAAACTTGTTCTATGTGCCATATATAGTCAGAATTTCCAAGGTTGAGTGGAAGCTGTAACAAGCAAAGCTCTTCAGTGGGAATTCGTGAACATACTCGGTAAGTGGAAGCTGTAACAAGCAAAACTTATCTGAGGAGTTCGACTTATCTTAAAAACCATTTTGGGAAATCGTAACAGAAGATCAAATGGATGCACATAAGGCTAAGATACTTTGAAAGGAGGAATTAGTCTTAAGTAGAACAAGTGTTTTAAACGATGTTGCAAGTCTAGCGCATAGAAATGGCCTCGATTCATCTTTGAACACTTAGTATGATCATTAGCGGTCAATGATAAACAACTATGATACAAGGCCCCTGAAACCGAATGTTTTCCTTGAATTACAAAACCCCCCTGTATTTACTTTTATAAATTGCTCGATCATCTGCAATCACCAACCGCTCATCTACCGAAGGACTCGCAAATCACGCATCACCCACTGTAAGTCTTTCTTTTTACTTTGCACTATTTATTTTCTGTAAATTACTTTTCCGCACTCAAAACTAGAAACAACAAAAAAAATCACTTAGTCATAACCGCTAAAATCTCAATCAAACCTAAAAAATGCTCCCATCCTGTACAAATCCCACAAAGAACAACGTATCCTCCTAATTCCCTTGGGTTCGACCCCTACTTACCACTTGCTACCCAGTAGTGTAGTTGCGAGTAGCGGAAAATATAAATTTATTTGCACAGAGAACATTGCACCTTAACGACAGTGCAGTGGGCTCCGTCACTTACTCATTCAAAGATATTGGTTAATTCCATTGCATTGGCATCCTATTGTTGAGAGATAAATGCAATGAACATACGCACTAGTTCACTTCCTACCCATGCATTGTGGAAAACTTACCTTAGACTAAGATAGACCAATTCTCATGTGAATCTAATCTTAGCCAAGCTCTCTTATAGCTCAAACCTCACTCTCTCGAGGTAATTGGTTCATTCCATAGCACTATTATTCTCGGAATCTCTTCCTAAGGTAATAAATACTATGAACTCGAGGACTAGTTAACAACAAATGCATACACTAGATAGGATCACATTATCTATTATCCAAACTAGATTCAACATGTTACTTAGGCATTTCCTCAAACACTTAGTAGCATGTCATATATGAAGTGCATAGAGAACATGAATTTGACACCATTAGATGGGATAAATTGATGATTCGCTTAATGACTAAGTCCAATAAATTTAACATTCAATCCTTAGTCAAGCATCCATATCCTAAGGTTCACTTACATGATTCAAGATATAGATCATTTTCTCCATCCCAGAACTATCTCTAAGGGTTTCCAAGTCCTAGGTTTAAGTTTTAGTCCAACTTGTCACTTAGGCATTTTATCAAACACCTAGAGTGCATATCATTCATAACACAAGAGAAAATGAAATCAACAATCATTCATATGAATATCAATGTATATATGTGATCAAAGAGTACCAAGGAGAGTCATAAGACCCTCAAAACACAAGATCCACTACTCACACATCATGTAAGACAACATGGTGTGAGTATGGTTTAATGGCAACACAAAGTAGAATGGAAGAGATGTAGAGGAAGGAGGATGGTTAATCCTTGAACTCCTTTTTATCTTCACTTCTCCTTGGTTGGATGATGATTGATGACCTTGGATGAGCCTCTTTTGTAATCTTTTTCTCCCCAAAAACCTCCACACTTGGTCCAAAACCTTTGCTTTCTATTTATAGCCTCGGGGGAAATTTCTGGTACTGTAGCAGAACTCAGCCGAACGGCTGAATCTGGGCTGAAATCCAGCCGGTCGGCTCAAGTTGGCCGTGGGCATGGCTCCTCCAATCTTTATTCAGTCAGCCGACCGGCTGGCACTTCCCAGGCATTTTTGGTCTTGGCGTTAACTAGAAAATTGTAGCCCTTTGAGTTATCTTTCCAACAAGCTTTGAATCAATCAATTCGGACACCGTATGCGCCCTGAGAGTCTAGAACAAGCCGCAAAGGTCAATCTGCTCGGTTTTGTTCGAAACTTCATATTTTGCTCCGAAACTTCGATTTTTCCCCGAGTTTTCGTATTTTGGCTTCGACCTTGGGGGAAACTTGTTTTCTACCTGAAATGTAGAGTTAGAGGTCAAATGACATCAAAATAATGTCGGAAACGACCTAAAACTAAAGTGAAATATGACCATTAATCAGTCAAAAACTCGACTGATCAACACTCCACACTTAAGTTTTGTTCGTCCCGAACAAAGTATGAGAATATGTCAAGGTCATGCAAATGTCAAAATGCTAGTGGTGCTATGTTTTTCGTATATTTGCCTCACTAGATTTCACAAAGTCTCGATCATTATTCCTAAACATGTTATTGAAAGGTAAATGACAAGTATGTACAATCTAACTAGCTCCTTTTCGTAGGCGTTATGAATGCATTTAGCGTATGCATTAAGCCTTTAAACCCCTTTGCTACCCTAGTGGACGAGTTATAGTCTCGTGAGAGTTTTCAGAAAACGGAATACTCACAAATCCCAAATGCACATATCCCATGAGAATGAATTCAAGAGTGCTTAACCGAGACGAGGATTTCTCAAAACCAATCCCTCACCCCCAAACTAGGACTACCATCACAATATCATCAAAAGAACTTTTGAACAATTTGAGTACCCATGAGGTTGTGCATTCAAGATCATCAATACTAGAGCTATCAATTGTCTCATCCAAATTTCCACTCATTTTCAAAGCACTACAATGAAGTCATAGTTTAGTTTGCACAAAAGAGTGTCAACCGCTCGCCTATGCTAGCTAGGGCTAGTCCATTGGCTCGCGACACGAAACTCATTCCAAAGTTTTAGGCGCTTAAGCCATAATCCATAAGGGAAGAGGAGTTTGACACTAGAGTTCTTATAAACCAAGTATAGACCAAATGATAGTTCCCGTGCAAGCACAAGGGTCGTCCAAGAGTTAATCTCACTAGCACACAATACAAATGATGCACCCGCGCAAATGTAGAATGATGGAAGAACATAAAGTCAAGTTTTAAGTGCTTCTTATTTTCTTTTTCAAATGGCTTTTGGCCTACAAATGCTTTCGAGGGGGAACTTTTCTTCATAACCCCCGACATTGTATATTTCAGAGCAAAACTTCTCGTGTACTTTGAGAAAGTTTTTAGTTGGGGCTTTGCCCTCTTTGACCATGAAAATGAAGCTTTTTTTGTTGGGGCCTATTTTTTGCCCTCTTTTGTTTTTGACTCCACACTTAAAACTTGACAATATGTTCAAGGCATGTATGGAATGCGCGGGAAACAATCAAGAGCATGACACTAAATTAGAAAACTCAAGTCACCAAGGAGCAAACAAAAGGTCTAACTTTTTTGTGAATTTTGTAAAAGTGCTTGCTAAAACTTAATCCAAGGTATTTCAACGAAAATACTTAGAAAATTAGATAGACAAGAGATAGCAATGATATTGATTCACAAGAATGCAGATTCAAGGAACTAGGTCGGTTCTAGGTTCTAGATCCAATAAATGTGACATATAGGCTAGATGTGATTTATAGAGATTTAGAATCAATAGTCACAAGCCTTTGTGGTTAAAAACACTATCATGTTAGGGATAAGGTACATGAATACAAGTGCTCATTCAAACATGGTAGGCATGACACGAAATGAGTGAACTATGCGACTACCCCACCCACACTTAAAATGTAGCTTAGTCCCTAAGCGCAAACAATGAAGAAAATGAGATAAAGGCGAATAGAAACTCCCCTCGTTTGTAGATGTGCCCCATCAATAGAAAAGACGCCATTGTGCTAAACGTGATTATACATGATGCAAATAACTCCCTTGATGACAAGAAAAAAACATGAGAGGTTAAAAGTAACAAGTGACATGCAAGGTCATGCAACGCAAGTATGAGCAAGAGAGCTTCATAAGTCAGATGGTAACATCATGGCATAAGTTACATAGAATTAAAACAAGGAAAGTAATCTACATCCTCCATCATGTGCACAAGGTGTCTTAAGTGCCAAGAAAATATGAAACTAGAGTCATAGCATGATATAACAAAATAATTCCACTCTAGTCAACTCCAAGAAGACATATGAACACTAAGGGGAGACATCATCATACATTGACAATTCAAGGGAAAAGTGGAGGGGATTGGCAATGTGAAGTGGAATTGGAGTGAGTAGACCTCACTCCACACTTAAAATTTGACCCACTTATCATACATTCCACATTCCATATTTAGAGCCTAAGGCTACTCAAAATCATGCCAAACATTTAAATATGAAGAACGAGAATGAAACAACTTACAAACCGGGTTACCTCACACGAGGGCCTAGTTTTTTCCGTCTTGGCAAAGACGTAGCAAAGCGCCCCAAAGAATCACATGTTGAGAAGTCCTTTGCTAGGATCCATTGTCAAGGGGCCTTGGATTTGGTCGTATCAATCCACCTTCAAATCCCATTTGAATTTCTTCCCATCAAGTCTACAATGGACTTTCCTTTGGGATTTTGATCCCTTCAAGTATGAAGATCCCTTTATAACTAAGGGGTCATGGGAGCTTTTTCCAAATAATCTCTCAAAATAGGGTAAGAAGCTCCAAAACTTGTCTCGAGACTTCATAATGAAGAAAAGGTCTTCAAAATTTGTCTCGAACTTGATGGGCACACCCTCCGTAAGTTTTTCTATTATTTCCTTGGGTGCCCATCCCTCAATATCCCTCTCTAGATCTTTGTCTTCTTGCGTGCGAGAATGCCCTTTAGCTTGGTCCATGTAAACCTCAACAAAGCCTTTATACCCTTCAAATCCTTTTAGTTCTATATGCTCTTACTCTATCTTTTCCTCATCAAGAAATTGGGATCCACAGTTAGGCTCTTTTACACCGGGAGGGAGGAAGTCTTCTTCATCAATAAAAGGTATTTCCTGTATGTAAGAGGCATCATCATTGAAGAATTCCTCATCGGAGAGCAGAGGCGTTGATGGAATGGTGAACTCTTGTGTATTATCATTTGAATGATCTTGAGATGTGCTAGTAGTGAAGGGTGCTTCACTTTCGCATGACATCTCGTCCACGTTACAAGATTCACCATCCCATAGCCAAGCTTCGGTGTCGGCTCTCCAAAATTCATCCTCCATTTCTTGTTCCCATTCTTCCCTTGAGGCATTAGGATCAAGGACTTCTTTTGCGAGAAGTTCTTGCTTCTTTTTCTCTTGACGCTCAAGGAGTGTAGCAATTTTAGATTCAAACTTAGAGGGTTTACTTGAAGGATGAGAAGGTTGAGGGTATGGAGGGTAGGAGTCTTCAACTTCAAAACATCGGCTATCCCCATTCGAATTACAAAAAACTAGTTTGATAGCCAAGTTCTGGGAAATAGGACTATGGTTGCTCCCCCTCTTGGTAGTATTCTCCATTAGAAAAGACTTGTTGGTTGTAGTTATCCATCCTCGCAAGACAAGATATACGAAGTTAGTAAGGGATATGTGCAGAAAAAGAAAATATACAAGTATGAGAAAAAAAGAAAAATATTCACAAGAATAGTCGGAACTTTCACACAATCTAATCTAGGGATGTGCTAACTAGTTGCTCCCTGGCAACGGCGCCATTTGACGAACTGTTCTTTTTCACCTCTAAATAGTATCAATGAAGAGATAATCGAATGTAGTCAAAACATATATATTAACCGGTAAAGTATCGGGTCGAACCAAGAGGAGCAAGCCAAGCACATGCACTATTTTAGATCGTGTTTCCGTTCGGCTATTTTAAACCAAAAATGTATAAAAGAGTGTATATTCTAAATCCTATGTGGCGAGTAATTAGGAATAAAAGTTAAGTAAGAGGTATTTCGAGGGGTTACTCCCCTCCTTGGCAAATTCTCAATGATCACATACACGATATTCAAACATTTCATGGTAGTCAAATAGTTTAGAACCTTCTTAGCTCGAACCTCACTCATTCAAAGATATTGGTTCATTCCATTGCATTGGCATCCTATGGTTAAGAGATAAATGCAATGAACATACGCACTAGTTCACTTCCTACCCATGCATTGCGGAAAACCTAGCTTAGACTAAGATAGACCAATTCTCATGTGAATCTAATCTTAGCCAAGCTCTCTTATAGCTCGAACCTCACTCTCTCGAAGTAATTGGTTCATTCCATAGCACTATTATTCTCGGAATCTCTTCCTAAGGTAATAAATACTATGAACTCGAGGACTAGTTAACAACAAATGCATACACTAGATAGGATCACATTCTCTATTATCCAAACTAGATTCAACATGTTACTTAGGCATTTCCTCAAACACTTAGTAGCATGTCATATATGAATTGCATAGAGAACATGAATTTGACACCATTAGATGGGATAAATTGATGATTCGCTTAATGACTAACTCCAATAAATTAAACATTCAATCCTTAGTCAAGCATCCATATCCTAAGGTTCACTTACATGATTCAAGATATAGATCATTTTCTCCATCCCAGAACTATCCCCAAGGGTTTCCAAGTCCTAGGTTTAAGTTTTAGTCCAACTTGTCACTTAGGCATTTTATCAAACACCTAGAGTGCATAGCATTCATAACACAAGAGAAAATGAAATCAACAATCATCCATATGAATATCAATGTATATATGTGATCAAAGAGTACCAATGAGAGTCATAAGACCCTCAAAACATAAGATCCACTACTCACACATCATGTAAGACAACATGGTGTGAGTATGGTTTAATGGCAACACAAAGTAAAATGCAAAAGATGTAGAGGAAGGAGGATGGTTAATCCTTGAACTCCCTTTTATCTTCACTTCTCCTTGGTTGTATGATGATTGATGACCTTGGATGAGCCTCTTTTTCACTCTTTTTCTCCCCAAAAACCTCCACACTTGGTCCAAAACCTTTGCTTTCTATTTATAGCCTCGGTGGGAAATTTTGGTACTGTAGCAGAACTCAGCCGACCGGCTAAATCTGGGCTGAAATCCAGCCGGTCGGCTCAAGTTGGCCGTGGGCATGGCTCCTCTAATCTTTATTCAGCCGGTCGACTGGCTGATTTCAACCGATCGGCTGGTACTTCCTAAGCATTTGGGGATCTTCCCATCCGAATTTGGCCTTGGCGTCAACTAGAAAGTTGTAGCTCTTTGAGTCATCTTTCCAACAAGCTTTGAATCAACCAATTCGGACACCGTATGCGCCCTAGGAGTCTAGAACAAGCCGCAAAGGTCAATCTGGTCGATTTTGTTCGAAACTTCATATTTTGCATCGAAACTTCGATTTCCCCCAAATTTTTGTATTTTGGCTTCGACCTTGGGGGAAACTTGTTTTCTACCTGAAATGTAGAGTTAGAGGTCAAATGACATCAAAATAATGTCAAAAACGACCCAAAACTAAAGTGAAATATGACCATTAATCAGTCGAAAACTCGGCTGATCACTCGACGACGTCGAATTTTTCTTGACTTGTGTGCAGACACGAATGGTGCTCGATTTCTCAACGAATTGCGCGGTTCGATTTTGAAAATTTCAATTTCGGTTTTTTGCAGTAAACCAAGTCAAGAACGACTTGGTCTTCACATGATTCGATTTCCTTTAAGGAACTGTTCTTCTCCCACAATCTTATCGACTGTTGGTCAAAGAGTCAGTTAGACATCATGGGAAAGTGGAAACTGATGCATCATGGGGCAGTTTCAATGGAGTTTTCTTCTCTTATAAATTGCAGTATGTACTTCAGTTCTAAGTACTCCGGAAAAACACAAACTCTCCTCCTCGTTTTATTCTTCGGTATCAGTGCGTCGATGTTGATAGCCGAAGGTTAGGAAAGGTTCGATCGACAAAGCTTGTGCTAAGTTGTTGCCGATGATCGTTTTATCTTGGGAAGCATATTGCCAACGAGTCCCAGCACAGAGCGACAATCTTGCTTTAAGAAAGCATCGAACGTGACTCGATCCAACTACGGTTTGCAATTAATTTTTCCAGTGAATCTGATGCTGACTGAAAGTTTGTGATACAGGCAGAAAAAGTGAAAAACTTAATGCTTTTCACACTCCAAGGTGGAGGTCATAACAACGTTGTTCGGCTAAAACAGCAAATGCCACTCCGGCTTGTAAAACAAGGCTAATCGAGGAGGAGATAGATTTAGGCCGATGAGAGATTTTACACCAAGACCTGAAGATAATAAAAGTCCGAGGCTCAATGCACCTCCATCCAGGCATCTATGGGTCGGAAATTTGTCACTAAATATTGATGAAAGAACCTTGGCTGATCAGTTTTACAATTTTTGGGAACTTGACAGTGTAGCTTTTCAATCTGGCCGTAGCAATGCATTTGTTAACTTCAAGAGGGAAGAAGAAGCCGTTGCTGCAATGAGAGCACTCCAAGGCTTTCCCGTAGGCGGGATGGTCCTTAAAATTGAGTTCACAAAGGCAGTTAGTATTGATCAATATTTCCAAATGATAACACAATTTTACTACTGTTTTCATATGCACTTCACGTACCTGATTCTTCTATTTTAAGATAGGAGCCATCTTTCAATCGGAGATCTCTGACAGGAATAATTCATCAAAAATTAAAAGATAAAAAAAAAGTTGCAGGGCAGCTGAACTTATTTCATCTCTGTTCACAAGCAGAGTGCCCGAAGTCAAAAGTGTAAGTCGTCACTGCTCATCCATGTTTACAGGTTGCTCCGCTTATTTCAAGCAAACTCTCGAATCAGTTACTAAGTGGTCTGGAATAAAATGACCATTAACCATAGGCATTGATGACAACCAAAATGTACCCAGATAAATATAAATAAGATCAGCAGGGTTAACATGTACAGAAGAGCAAATGAAAATCGGAAGCCCTCATATTTATTATAAATGAACATTTTATTTCATGATATGTAGTTTTGGAGTCCAACGAGCCGCCAGGCTACGACAAAAGCATATCTCAAATCTCCGTTCTTTTGGAACAATCATTGGGCTTCAATGTGTAAAACTACAAAACAAATAAGTCACTACATAGTTTAGAAGGACACCCAAAAGCCATGCCTAAATTCAGCAGAAGAAAAAGGACTAAATTCAACCAACAGTTGTGCATCAGAAAATCCAAACCATCTAAAAGTAGCTTTGAGGTTATACAACAGATGGTTTGGATCGATTAGATGTTAGCAAAATACAATAAACTATCAGACGGAAGTTAATAGTTATTTTTAAGTTATTTTCCATTTGATGTTCAGAGTAGCAGCGGAAGTAAAACGTGCAGGTAAGTAATGACTGAAAATACTACACACACAATATATAGTGGAAACCCTATCAAAACTATGATAGAGTAAAAACCACTACCTTTCAGTTTCCACTGAAAGGATTTTCGAAATCAGATTATTCCTTTTATTCCCGATATGCTTGTAGGGTTTACAAACTAGATCACACAGATTCTATTTGATGACCTCTACTCAACCGGACAGAATAATCGATTTCAAGCTTCAAACCTTCGTGTGTTTGTGCGCCTTCAGCTTCGTGCACTTCTCAGTCCGTCGTTCTACCCAAGAGAACTCCACGCCTCAGTGCGTGCAATGCTGGCGGTGCTGCTCCTCTTCTTATGCAAGAGTTGAATCTCCAAAAGGTAGCAGCAGTTCTTCTCTCTAGAAATCCGCCGCACAGCATCCACAAGACATCTTCTCAAACCCTAGCTCTTTATATAGAGTTTGTTATGTCTTGACAACTGGGCCCAATGACCTGGGCCAGCCCAACTGTCCAAACCCTAATGGACTTCAGTCTGAATAAGACAAGATTCCATCTTGAATCTTTCTTTAATTCATTTCTCCATTAAATGGAACTTGCCACAACTGATAACCATCCTATGGCAATTCGATCTTTGATCAATCAGATGGATTTCTGCACACTTAGATAAAACATTAGCTAAGTGTTTGTGATCATCAAAACCTAAGGGTTCCAACAAATTCCCCCTTTTTGATGATGACAAACACTTCTTCAATAAAACAGAAATCCATCACAGGTAATTCAAATCATCATTTACTATCAGATAGATTCTTTTCAGTCAGTTTCTGTTAGACAGACACTTCTACGAATTCACAACAGTTCCCCCTTAAATGGGCATTAGATTTGAATTTAAGTTGTGACTTCCCCCTCAAGTGGTGCACTCATGTTATCTTCCCCCTTTTGGCATCATTAAAAAGGTCGCAAGTTAATATACCCAGGTAATGGAAGAAAACTGCATACTTCATTTACTAAAAGGCAAAAGACCCCTTAGGGAACACACATAACAAGCAGAAAATTCAAATACTGTCATGCAGTCACAGAGCATGACAACGAAGGAATTTTGCAAAAGAAAATGGCAGATGTGGGTGAGGATAGCAAGGAAGGGGCAACCATGAGACAGACCCTGGGCTAATCTTTCACCAATAACCTCAACTGTTCAACCAGTTCAGTGCTCACGTATCTCAGCTGACGGTTCAGCTCCATTATCTCCTTCTTAATCTGAGGTCCTTCACCCGGTCTCAAGAAGCAACTTTGCTCCTCAGGTCCTTCACACAGTCAACCTCTGATCCCTTCAGCACCTTATCTGCCATGGATTCCAGACTAGTCCCTTTTTCAGCCTCAAACTTCCCGTTGATATTATCAAAGGTCACCATATCAAGAGCCGTAGATATTACACTCTCTACTTCTGGCTGATAGACGCCAAGATGGCTCAAAAATTTCTTCACAAATCCAGGGAGGTAATCCATGCTTATTACTCGCAGCGTTTCATATACTGTAAAATCTGCTTGGGAAGGCTGATAGGCTCTTTGGCTCTTAACTTGTCAATCAGGAGGAAATCCTGAAAGTTGACAATTCCACCAGCTGGTGTGTGGCCAGAAACTCCCTATCGATTGCCAATTCCGCCACCACGGATCTCCTTTCCAGATAGCCTCTGCAAAGCCTCAATCACGTCGGGCGACCCCTCATCTGGATGCAACGGATGCTTGTTCCAGAGGATCAACCTCCTGAGGTGCAGCTGGCTGTGGGGTGGTTATCCGGGCATTCGACCATCGCATGGCTTCATCAAACGTCCAGCCAATATTGTCAACGGCTTCATACCAGGAATAGTAGACATAACATTCTCCACTTCTGGCTGATGGATGCCAAAGATCCGCCTTTGCTTCTCTTCTTTATACTGTGAGAAGCCCTAGAATTCCTTTTTCAATTTGAATTTTAATCGGCATCCTAGAATCTCGCAGGATTTAATTTTTTAATTTCCAAAAGAACCTGCACATTTGAGTCTCTTTCCAGATTCAGATTTAGGCAATAACCAAACCGCCTCGTGCAGCTCCCAAATTTGAATTCGCTCCACAGTTATCTACCACATGTCCATCTGTAGGTATTAAGTGTTGCGGACAGTTCACGTACCAACACTTTGTTGTTTTTCCACGCCATAAAGACAACATCAGCACCCATCATGATGACGACCGAGCTGCAGACGCAGTTCTTGGTTTTCTCCATACATGTCAGTTTAATCGCCATAAATCTAGCACTTAGAATTTCTGTTCGTGCTGGCAGCCAATAATCCTCCAAACGGCACTTCAATCTTGAAAATTTGAATTTAGATACGCCGAATCAATTTGTAGATAAACTTCTCTCCAATTTCAAAAAGTAATTGCCAACTGCCTCGTAACCCTCCCCCCATTTTAGTGGATTACTTCCACGTGTCCAGCTGGGAGAAGGATGCTTCAATTGCTTTAACTACAGCCCTTTAGCTTGTTCATCTTTCCATGTGATTGCACCAACGGCTGTAACAGTCCTTAAGACAGTCTGCTCTGCAGTTTCTTTTCTTGCTGTGCAGTCCACTCACATTTACTGCATTTATCTGATGTACAGCTGTCACCCATTTGTTCTTCAAACGCTACTCATCACTAACCACAGATTGAACCAGCCACGTCCATGATTGAACCAGTCTGAATCGGTTTAAGAATAGCCCCGGTTTTGTCTCATGGTTTTCACGAGGGTTGTGGTGCTTTAGGTTTACCCAAGAGGTACAATAAAAACACCACTCGTTTACGAAGCAAACAATTCACCAAGTCTAATCAAAGCAATATCATGCGGTGTGGAGATAGCAAAAGAAATTATGTGATGTTTCATAATCAAAGGGCTAAACAATCAACAATCAGTCTCCACACATTATAGGCTTGGGTTGGTCTTAGAGTACTTCCTTGGCATGTAATGAGGGTTCAAATAGGAAGTCTCTTTTGGGCTACAAAGAATTATGTGCCATGCTCAGGTTCTGCTGTCCAATAATCTTATTTATCAAGCATGCAGGGTGAACACATAGAGAAACTTTCACACAGTTTTCGATTTCATAAGTAGCAACTCCATACCATGGAAATTTAGCATGCGATCTAGTCTAGCCAATCATTGGAGAAATCTAACATGGAATACAGACTAGGTAAGGGATGTCATACCTAATTCAAGTCTTAGCTTCTCATAGGGCTCCCTGTGCAGTGCTTTCGTAAAGATGTCTGCGATCTGCTCCTCAGTTCTGCAGTATTCCATGGCTATGGTGCCTTTTTCTACACAGTCACGCAGAAAATGATATCTAATTTCTATGTGTTTAGTACGTGAAAACTGCACTGGATTTTTAGAAATATTTATGGCACTGGTGTTATCACATAGAATAGAAACACATTCAAGATGAACACCAAAATCACTTAGCTGTTGTTTCATCCATGGCAGTTGTGCACAGCAAGCAGCAGCTGCGATATTCTCAGCCTCAGCGGTAGATAAGGCAATGGAAGACTGCTTCTTGGACCCCATGATATCAGGCATGGTTCAAGGAGTTGTGCCATCCCTGACGTAGACTTTCTGTCTGTCTTGCAGCTGGCATAATTAGCATCTGTGAAGGCACCAGACAGGTTTGTTCCTTTCGAACTGGTGCATCTCTTCTTGCATGGCATTGACCCATTCTGGGTCTTTAAGTGCTTCTGCTACAATTTTCGGTTCTGCAAGAGAAACAAAAGATGCAAATCCACAGAAATGACATAAACTATCAAGATCTACCTATTCCTGAGAGATGTAGCACTGGTAATTCTCCAGTCTGGCCGGTGGATGAACCACTTGTCCATAACGTGTGGTTCTGAGTTCCCCCTCAGGGTTAGCAGGGGTAGGGTCATCATTGTCATATCCATCTGGTGGATCAGCTATCTCACCATCTTCTACCTGATGGTTTTGTTGGGCTTTGTCTACGAGCTGGATATCCATATGAGGTACGTCAGAAGTAGGTACTGATGGAGGTTACCATTCAGGGTCTGACTCGTCCACCAACTGGAGCTCTCCAACATCTAGCATAGCCGTAGTTGAGGAGTCTTGTATTAGGTGACCAGCCATCACCGTCTCATCGAATCTTACATGCACGCTTTCCTCAACTTGCTCTAGCCTCAGGTTGTAGACTTTGTAAGCCTTGCTATAACTTAGGTAAGCCAGCTACCAATTCCATCTGATGGAGTTTGTGCAGCAGCCTCATACTTGCATGACTAAACCTCTTATGCCATAAGATGGAGGCTTCTGCAACACTTGACAGACACAGTTCTTCCTCAAGGACAAAATTTGGATCAACGGTGCAGATTTCATTCACACGGATTCCTTTTAGAACTGTCTTACCTGTCTCATTGCATCTTACCAAGCAATCATTAGAGTTGAATATGACATGATTTTTACCATTTAAGCATAACTGAGATACGCTTAGCAGATTGTATCTCAAATTTTCAACTAGGCTTACCTCCTTGATTCGGATGGTTTCCGAAATCCTTACCTCTCCTATAGCTATCACCTTTCCTTCGCTTTTATTTCCAAAGATTATGCTTTCTCCGGAGTGTTTTTGGAGCGAGTCGAACCATCCTAGATTCCCTGTCATATGCTTTATGAAGCTACTATCTAAATACCAGGGACGGGACCTCACTCCTTCCTGCAAGAAAGGGATTAGTTTTTGCGGACCCAGATAAGCTTGGGCTTACTGGGTTTAGGAACAAATCTAGCAGCTGGAACATAATAAGATTGATAATAAACATCATGGTTAGTTATGTCAATCTTTCTCCTGGGTGTGCTCCTTGATCTACCACAGATTGCTGGATCATAGTGAGGGCGAAAGTGATCGACTCTGCCTTTCTTTCTATATGGATTGACTTTCTTCCGATAGCGTGCTTCCAGCCACTTACAGTTCCTTTCATCAATCTCCCTCAGTTTTGGGCATTTGGTTCTGTAGTGTCCAAATTGTCCACAATGCCAGCATGATCTGTGACATGGAAGATCAACATACTTGCTTCCGCCAGGTGGTGTGGATATCGTCCTCTTTCTCACCTCGAAGTCGATCTTTGAAGATCTACGACTCAGATTCATCTTTTGCCATATTTCACAGGCTTTCTTTGCCTTGTAAGGGACAGAATCCTTATCATGGATATGAAGTCCTTCCTGTGGACAAGCTTCCCTTCTAGTCTGTCTGATGGTCTGAGGCC
Organism: Rhodiola kirilowii; assembly: GCA_033675215.1. Classification (NCBI taxonomy): domain Eukaryota; kingdom Viridiplantae; phylum Streptophyta; class Magnoliopsida; order Saxifragales; family Crassulaceae; genus Rhodiola; species Rhodiola kirilowii. Next base: position 43,400,060 of record CM066195.1, on the reverse strand, counting down.
TTCTATTCTGCCGAGAGGTTTCACCTGGTTCCATCACAACACCTTTTTCTTTAGCACCTTTCTCCTGTTCGAATCCAAGACCTGGTCTAACAAACCTTTTCTTGTAATCCTTCTTTTCTTCTTCGACTTTCTTAGCTTGCAATTCTTTAAGCCACTCTTCTTTCAATGCTTCCTCCTCGTGTCTGAAGTTTTCCACTATTTGAAGCAGCTCCTCATTATTTCGTCTGAGGTTCATCAACTCATCGTTCAGCCTTTCAACCTCTGTGTTGAAGTCAACCGTCTCAGTATTTTCTATCCTCAAGTGTTTCAGCTCGTCACTTAGCTTGCTAATCTGTCTGTCTCTTCCATCACAGGTACGACATTTGCAGACATGCTCTGCCATTTCCTTCTCAAGGCGCATGGCTTTGGTTGACCATAGATGGTTTTCTTCTAAGTCGTCGTGATGCTCCTGTTGCATATTAGACACTCTATTCTCCAGATTTTGAATCTTCTCGAGGAGCTTGGTTATTGTTTCTGCAAAGTCAGATTCAGTAAAAACTTCATCAATCAAGGAGTCAGTATCTGTTACCTCGTTTGACGTGGAATGAGCCATCAGACAGGGCTCTTTAGAACATTTTCCATCATTGCTGTCCTCTTCGGAATCTCCCCAAGCTGTAAACATAGCATGAGCTGGCTTGGGGACGGATGCTTCTCCATTCTGGACGGGTGGCTCTCCTTTCTTTCTGCTGTAGCAGTTTTTTGACAGATGCCCCTTCTTTTGGCAGTGGTGACATGTTCTGTCTTCTTTTTCTCCTCGGTTTCCCCCGTTTTCACTTGACGTAGCACCTTTGTTTCCTCTGTAGGAGTTGCCACGACTTCCTCCTGATGGACCTCTACTGAAGTTTTGTCCTTTGCCAAAGTTGGCCATTTCCAGGGCTTTTGTGAGTAGAGCTATATCATCATCCTCTTTTGGTGACTTATTTCCGTGTGCTAGATCGAGAGCCTTTTCTACCTTCAAGGCTATGGCATGGGATTTGTCCGACTGTCTCCTAGCCATCTTTCTTTCCGTGATTCCGGCTTGGCTCTGAAGGTTGGCAACTAGTTCCTCGAGTGTAATGTCCTTGATCCCCTTTTGAGCCTGCAGTGCTAAGGTCACGTGGTCCCACTTTGAGTTCAAAGCTTGCATGAACTGGTGAGTGATTTTCCATTCCGGGAGCTTCTCATTCAAGTAATCTAACTGTCCAATGATGACTTGGAATCGGGTGAAGAAATCTTCAAGGGATTCATCGTCCTTCTGCATAACAGATTCATAGTCCTTTACAACAGCTAGAATCCTATTTCTTTTGATATCTTCGTTTCCTCCATGTAGTCTGACCAATCCATCATACATATCCTTCGCGGTTTTGTGCATCGCCACTTTAATCTGATCTCCGGGAGAAAGGGCCATATATAGGACTTTCTTTGCTCTAGCATTCTTTTCAAGCTTCTTGTAGTCCTCATCTGTGTATTTATCCTTAGTTTTCTCCACTGGTTTTTCAGGATCTGAAGTGTCAAGTGGGATGGTGAGCGGACCCGTTTCAAATATGCTCAAGAGTTGTCCATCTAACAAGCAGACATGGGCCTCAAACTGGTCTTGCCACCAGTCGAACTGTCCGGCCTTCAGCAGCGGCGGTTTCCAAAAAGAGTCACTGATAGACGACATACTTAGCCTGCAATGCTAACACACAAATCTAGAACGCTCGGCTCTGATACCACGTGTTGGATCGATTAGATGTTAGCAAAATACAATAAACTATCAGACGGAAGTTAATAGTTATTTTTAAGTTATTTTCCATTTGATGTTCAGAGTAGCAGCGGAAGTAAAACGTGCAGGTAAGTAATGACTGAAAATACTACACACACAATATATAGTGGAAACCCTATCAAAACTATGATAGAGTAAAAACCACTACCTTTCAGTTTCCACTGAAAGGATTTTCGAAATCAGATTATTCCTTTTATTCCCGATATGCTTGTAGGGTTTACAAACTAGATCACACAGATTCTATTTGATGACCTCTACTCAACCGGACAGAATAATCGATTTCAAGCTTCAAACCTTCGTGTGTTTGTGCGCCTTCAGCTTCGTGCACTTCTCAGTCCGTCGTTCTACCCAAGAGAACTCCACGCCTCAGTGCGTGCAATGCTGGCGGTGCTGCTCCTCTTCTTATGCAAGAGTTGAATCTCCAAAAGGTAGCAGCAGTTCTTCTCTCTAGAAATCCGCCGCACAGCATCCACAAGACATCTTCTCAAACCCTAGCTCTTTATATAGAGTTTGTTATGTCTTGACAACTGGGCCCAATGACCTGGGCCAGCCCAACTGTCCAAACCCTAATGGACTTCAGTCTGAATAAGACAAGATTCCATCTTGAATCTTTCTTTAATTCATTTCTCCATTAAATGGAACTTGCCACAACTGATAACCATCCTATGGCAATTCGATCTTTGATCAATCAGATGGATTTCTGCACACTTAGATAAAACATTAGCTAAGTGTTTGTGATCATCAAAACCTAAGGGTTCCAACACTGGGGCATTCGAATTTGGGGAAATTGTGCGCACTGGCTGGGGCATTCACGGGTTTGGGCGACTGGGGAACATGATAGTGCGCACGTACGGTCGGAGGAATCGAGGGATTACGAGAATGTGTTCCGACGGATTCGAGGGTATTTTATTTAATAATTTTATGGTAAAACCAGTGTTGTTTGTTTCTATCTGAAATTGACTTTCGTGTTGCTATTTTGGGCCTTCTTGTGAACTTGGTTGAGAAGGACAGTAGAAATTGGTAATCAGTACTATATATATCTACTTGACAAATGACTTCTTTCATTTATTGTTGTTATGCATTCATTTTGTTCATTCACATGCTAATAGCAGTTGGCTGCCACAAACATTTGTGTTCCAGCCTCAAATGAGATGGGAGAGGCAGCTACAGCCTACAAAGGACGTTGTTCCATCTTCTTGGCCAACCACAAATGACATGGGTCAGTATTATAACGGCTTATCTAAATCATTTTATCCAATTTTATTTTTGACTTGCCATGTATTCTAAGCTGTCATGACTTACTTGGATTTGTTGTGTTTTGCTAGAATGATGAAGCAACACTCATTCAAGGAGAAAAATAAGCAAAGAAAATGATCATAAAAGCTTACTCTGCATTGCTTCTTCCTTTCCTGATCTCAACGAACTGGTACCGGATTTCAACTTGGTTTTGCTTTATTTGCAATTCTACTCGAGTAATTTTCTCCGGTTGTTTTTTTCTCGATATATTAAAGTGACCTTAAAAAGATCATTGGGCCTAACCCCAAAAGACAGATTTTTTCTAGTGGACTGATTTCACCACAAAACCTCTAAAAAAATTGTAGCTTTCTCTCCTCTCTTCTCTAGGTTATCACTCGACTAAACACTTTCACTACTTTTCTTCACCCGACATTTTTCTCTATCCTTGGACAGTAAAAAGATACGCGCCTATATGGCAGCATTTTAACGCCTAATAATAATTTGGCTGTTCTCGTGCAACAAGTCTTGATCAACATGAGTTGGCTGCAATAAGATATTGACTAGTTGCAAGCTTCGGATGCTGGGATGTGGTTGTTCTCTCTAATAGCTAGCAAACATCAACCTACTTTTACTATCTCAGGTTAGACACAAATGGATCTTCCTTAACTCATCTTCATCAATTGGGAAAGTACTATCGGTGGAGGCGATGAGGTCGAAGGTGGTGGAGATGATTCCCAGGGTGATATATAGGAACCTCGGAAGAGACAAAACCGGAGGAATATGAGGATGTGTTTGACATTGCAGTGCAGGGGATTTTGAAGAGTGGATGTGAATAAGAGGAATGTTTGTGGTTGAGATTTTGGTAGCCAATGGGAGAGCGGGGGGTAATATCCTCATGAAGATAGACATGGCCAAAGCTTACGATAGGGTCTCCTGGATTTTCTTCCGGGCGATGCGGGCTCTTGGGTTTAGGAGCTCTTGTGGGATGGCTCGTTCTTTGGTCATTTCAAGTCTTACCGCGGAGTTCGGCAAGGAGAACCCCTCTCCCCTAGATTGTTTATTCTCTCCATGGAGGTCTTCAGTAAATTGCTTCAGCAACACATGCAGTCGGGTAGAATTCAGCCCTATTTTATTAAGGTTGGGGCGCTCCAAATCCACCACATCCTCTACGCTGATGACCTTCTCCTCTTTACCAATGGCAGTAAGACCTTCGTGGAAAGGCTCATGCACCTCATGGACACCTTCTGCTTGTGGTCCGGATAACAACTCAACTCCAGTAAAAGCCACATTTTCTTTTGCAGCTCTTTTAATGAGACCTGCTGGCGCACCTTGCTTCAACTCACAGGTTTCTTGAAAGGTACTTTCTCAACTAAGTATCTTGGGGCGCCCTTATTCCCAGGTTGCATCAAGATCTCTTACTTCCAAGACATGAAAGATTGTGTTCGCGCCCGTGAACAGGCTGTCGTCGTACCTGTGCAAAAACAATTTATATTTTTCCTCGCTCTTGGCTGCGGGTTAGTACAGTGGTGAGTAAGGGTCGAACCCTAGGGAGCTAGATGGTTACTACTTCGTTCTGTAATAGAGAAAAAACAAGAAACTAATGTGAAAGTAAAGGTTAGTGTAATAATCGAAAATTGCAAGGGATTTATCAATCAAAGAAATATTCAGGTTAGGGTATTATTCAATTGTGACTTGGTTTTATCATTGATTTCTAAATATCATGTTTCTAATTCTTTTAAACCTAATAATTCAATACTCCATTCCAAGATATATCGAATTAGTGCACTACTTGTTAATAGCTCTCTAGTGTCAACAAATAGCAAATAGGGGAGTTGAATTGATCAGTTAAGCTTTGCTATTCCAAGCTTCCACTTAACCTCACAATTCAATTCAAACAATGAGCACAAAAGATTTAATCGAATAACGAAACAAGCATTAAGATTCAAATCTCAAAAACATAAGTCACAATTATTTAACCCTAACCCGAATATGGGTTTTAGTTACACATAGTCATAAGGAAATAATGCAGGGAAATAAAAGGAAAATAACAACTTCACTGATGACCGAGTAAACAATGGAGCAAGGCACGACTGAATGAGTGGATGGACTGGTGAGCAAGGGCGACGCAACAATGGTGGCGGGCAGAGGAGAGGAGTCGAATGAGAACTGTGTGATGAGATTTCTCTGTGATTTTCTGATGATTAGAAGACTGCGGGATCTCTTATATTTATAGGGTTTGAGAAACCCTAACTTGGTGATAAAGCTACGAAACCCTAGCATCGCATGCAACTTGGGCCGGCTGCTGGACTTTGGACGTGCGAATGGATGAGATGAGGCTCGGCTGGCCGGACGGATGGAGCTTGGATGGCCAGGCGCATGCCCGCTCGGATGGCCGGGCGCATGCCCGCTCGGATGCCCGGATGAAACAGCGCTGAGCGCTCGGAGGTCCGGACTGGGTCTTCGGCTGGGACGCGCATGCCTGCTCGGATGGCCGGGCGCATGGCCGGGCGCATGGCTCGGACAGCCGATCGGATGCCTGCCTTTTCTCAGACGTGGCCTGCTTCTCTTCGGCCATCTTTTGATTTCATCGGGCCATTCTTCATTCTTCTCGGCCATTCTCCATTTTAAGTGCATATAAACCGGCCATAAACTCCTTGTGATGTTTTTGGCTCCAAAAGCCGTCTTTTGAATGCGATTCCTCTTAGAGCGTCCAAATTACCTGAAATGCGAAACAACACTAAGAAGTAACTGTTTGCATATAAAAGTACTGGAATTGGTGGGATTTGATGACTCGATGAGTCGTATAAATACGGCTCATCAAACCACCCCACACTTAAACTTGTTCGTCCCGAACAAGAACTAGGTCATAAGAGGAAATAAGTGAAGTACGAACATCACAAAGCTTCGGTCATCCTAGACGTGCTACATGGACATGAATTGATTACTCTAGATCTCGCCTGTTATGCATGCTTGCTACTAATGTCTTTGTGCGAAAAACATGGGGTTAATGATACGTGTTACCTTTGAAGCCGAGATGCAAACCAATTCGGATGTCTCGGGAGATAGCCCTTTTCAGACCCATGAACCCTCATTCTCGGACTCGAACTCGCTGCTATATGGTTATGCTTTGCCGCTTTTTCTTGCACGTGATTGATTCGAGCTTCAAAGTGTTGAGTGTTTTTCGGTCAGCTATAGTGTCTGATTTTGATGTATCAGTGGTACTCTTCACTTGTTTCGGTGTAAACCTTCACAATGATGATGGATTTGAACTTTTGTAGTGCGGATTGTGACTTGCTCGAACCGTGATTTCTTCTCCTTTTGACGCGAGTCAAGACGAGGGTTGCTCGTCTATTTTCCCGGTTACTCGGATTAGAAACCTTCCTGCTCTCACTCATCATCGTCCTTTTGACACGGGTCAAGTCAAGGGTCGCTTGCCTATTTTCTCGGCTACTTGGACTAGAGCTTGGACGGTGTGAAGTTTTCCCGTCCCGACCAACCGCAAGGGTGCCGCAGTGGCGGAGCAGACTCGTACTATGTCGTCTCGAAGTGCTAGCCTCCACGAGCTCTACATAACCATACATCCTGAGTTCGGTCTTTGAATGATCTGTCAAGTCTCTCTAGGGCGTTTCTATCAACTCCACATCCCTGTTTATCTCAACTAACAAAGGCACGTAAAGATTTTAAGATCACATGTTAGTCGCACAAATCAAGTTTCATCAAAGACATGCATGTAAAATCGGCTATATCTATTTCACCAAATCATTATCCACTACTGCAAGTCTAGGAAATAGTGAAGTATCATGTACAAAAAATTTTAAAATTGACCCAAAACGTGCTGACTCTGTGCAGGGTGCAGGAAATAAACGTGCTGACTCAATACTGACTCTCCCACCCCACACTTTTGAAATAAGCCGTGTCCTCACGGTACGACTTAAATCAAGACTCACAATGCATGCAAACAATAGATAAGGAAAGGAAGAGGGTAGAACAATACTCCCATGGGATGTAGACGGTAGTCGGCTGAACTCGGATCTGAGGGCTCTCCCGGCGGACTAAAATGCGTAGCTCCGCAAGCAAAGTGCGTAACTCGCAAAGGGAATTTCCGGCCGACTAAGTCCAATCCCTACAAAATGAAACCAAATCCTTTCCAAGGTACAATGTGACAATTAAAGACTCATAAATAAACATAGTAAATAAACAAACTGAAATGTAAAGACGTGCAAACCATGCAGGACTGCCTTCCTGCGAGCGCCTTTGTTTAACGTCGTTGGCTCGACAGTACCTCTTGTAGGATCACAAGTTAGGGTCCCATGGGCGTGTGAGGTCATACTTCTTCCCTGGCTCTCCTTCTGTTCATCCATAGTGCTCCTCAAGCTGTCCACTCGGCACTGCCTTCCAATGATCAGGCGGATTTGCCTTCACATCCTTCCGAGCTGGCGAGGCCACCCTTATCATAGTCACTGGTCCATCGAGTCGGGCTCTAGTGCTTCTCCATCCTGGTTTCCATCCAAACGTGCCATGTCTCGGTCTCTTCCACATGTATGGATGGTCAGAACCCCTGTCAACATGGTAGTTTGATTTCGTTCCAGCAAGCATAGGCGACAACCTTTTTGTTCCAACATAATTCTTGGTCCTTGTGTCTGAGATGACCGGTTGTCCCAGAATGAGTGTAAGAGGGCTGTGAGCACTGGCATCTCCCGTCTGCAAAATATAAGAATCAATATCGCGGGTGAGAATGCCTGGGTCCTTACCGGAGTCAATGCTTCCCGCGGACGTCTCCTGTTCAACCACCGCGGACGTCCCTTGATTTACTGGTAATTCTTCATACGTCCGTGCATAAATTGTAGAGGCGTCCGCGCCCTTTACTGAGGTAGAACCTTCAATGGATGTGACCTTGATTTCCTCGGTTGCCTTGATAGTGATGACCGGTTCTGCCTCGGGTAGATCTGTAATGAGGTCTGAGCATGTCTCGGGCAGCTTGATAATGAGGTCTGACTCGAGTGGCCCGGTCGGCTCTTCCTGAGGTGCCAGCGGGATGTCTTCTTCCAAACATTCGGGGTAGTCCCACTGGAGCTCTTCTTCCTTCAACCATTGGTCCTCATCTTCTGCCGGTTCTATGGGCTCCAAGATAGGTTCTATTAGAGCCTCTGCCATGTCCTCCTCTGTTTTTGTACCGACATCTTCTTCCTGCTTTCTCATCAACTCGGACACGATCTGATTCAAGTCGAACAATGTTCCTGATAACTCGGCCAAGTCTCTCTTGTTTTCGGCCCGAGATTGCTCCACTATGTTGGCCAACTGTTGGATGCTAGCTGTCAACTCTTTCTCTTTGTCCTCTAGTGCCTCGGTCTGATCTTGTATTGGTCTTGATCTCTCGGCCAAATCGTCTATCAAGTCCCAAATAGCACTTATGGTCATGTCATAGACCGAGCATCCTGCCTCCTCAGTGAGCCAACTCCACTCATGTGGTAACATCCCGGCGAGAAACACTTGAAGAAGAAATAAGTCTGTGAATCCATGGTGCGGGCAGCTTATCACAAGGGAATCAAAGTACCGTAAGTACTCATCCAAAGTTTCATCCCGGGATTTCTCAAGGTGCATGATCATTTCTCGGACTTCTTGTCGGGAGGGTGGTGGATAGTACTCCCCATAATTCCACGGCTCACTTCCGTAGTAGGAAGTCATGTCGAATCTGCAAGTGAATCAGAAAAACGTGCAAGCTAGCATGGCACCGAATATCAAGCATATACTAACAACAAAGGGTCCCCAGGAAATTGGAGGGGTCACAGCGGTCCCACTTAAAACCCAATTTCCTTAGACTCGTAAGTCTTGGTGACAGGACCCTCTGAGAGCTAGAAAATGAAATCGAAAGAAATTGAAAACAAAAATCGAACAGTTGGGGTTTTTGAATTATTGAAATCACCGAATAGCAAATTTCAAAATAAGCAAGAAAGAAAAATAAACGAAAAAGAAAAGAAGAACAAATTTCACCGTGCGTAGCTCCCCGGCAACGGCGCCATTTTGAACAGGCTGTCGTCGTACCTGTGCAAAAACAATTTATATTTTTCCTCGCTCTTGGCTGCGGGTTAGTACAGTGGTGAGTAAGGGTCGAACCCTAGGGAGCTAGATGGTTACTACTTCGTTCTGTATTAGAGAAAAAACAAGAAACTAATGTGAAAGTAAAGGTTAGTGTAATAATCGAAAATTGCAAGGGATTTATCAATCAAAGAAATATTCAGGTTAGGGTATTATTCAATTGTGACTTGGTTTTATCATTGATTTCTAAATATCATGTTTCTAATTCTTTTAAACCTAATAATTCAATACTCCATTCCAAGATATATCGAATTAGTGCACTACTTGTTAATAGCTCTCTAGTGTCAACAAATAGCAAATAGGGGAGTTGAATTGATCAGTTAAGCTTTGCTATTCCAAGCTTCCACTTAACCTCACAATTCAATTCAAACAATGAGCACAAAAGATTTAATCGAATAACGAAACAAGCATTAAGATTCAAATCTCAAAAACATAAGTCACAATTATTTAACCCTAACCCGAATATGGGTTTTAGTTACACATAGTCATAAGGAAATAATGCAGGGAAATAAAAGGAAAATAACAACTTCACTGATGACCGAGTAAACAATGGAGCAAGGCACGGCTGAATGAGTGGATGGACTGGCGAGCAAGGGCGACGCAACAATGGTGGCGGGCAGAGGAGAGGAGTCGAATGAGAACTGTGTGATGAGATTTCTCTGTGATTTTCTGATGATTTGAAGACTGCGGGATCTCTTGTATTTATAGGGTTTAAGAAACCCTAACTTGGTGATAAAGCTACGAAACCCTAGCATCGCATGCAACTTGGGCCGGCTGCTGGACTTTGGACGTGCGAATGGATGAGATGAGGCTCGGCTGGCCGGACGGATGGAGCTCGGATGGCCAGGCGCATGCCCGCTCGGATGGCCGGGCGCATGCCCGCTCGGATGCCCGGATGAAACAGCGCTGAGCGCTCGGAGGTCCGGACTGGGTCTTCGGCTGGGACGCGCATGCCTGCTCGGATGGCCGGGTGCATGGCCGGGCGCATGGCCGGGCGCATGGCTCGGACAGCCGATCGGATGCCTGCCTTTTCTCGGACGTGGCCTGCTTCTCTTCGGCCATCTTTTGATTTCCTCGGGCCATTCTTCATTCTTCTCGGCCATTCTCCATTTTAAGTGCATATAAACCGGCCATAAACTCCTTGTGATGTTTTTGGCTCCAAAAGCCGTCTTTTGAATGCGATTCCTCTTAGAGCGTCCAAATTACCTGAAATGCGAAACAACACTAAGAAGTAACTGTTTGCATATAAAAGTACTGGAATTGGTGGGATTTGATGACTCGATGAGTCGTATAAATACGGCTCATCAGCCCGCATCTCAGGGTGAATGTCTAACATGCTTTCCATGGGAGGAAAGCGCATTATTGTTGAGGCTGTCCTCAACTCCATGATGATCTATATCTTGGCTACCCTCCCCACCCCTCTCACGGTTACCCAAAGGATCAGCAGCCTCCTCGCTAGCTTCCTATGGAATAATGCCACTTCTTATAGTAGACACTGGGTTGGTTGACGTGGCGTTTGCATGCCCTGCCATGCATGTGATTTAGAGATTGCTCTCCTGGATCACATCCAAACCACCCAACAGTGCAAGCTCGCCTCGTTGTTTGGACTCGTCCTCCCTTTGGGGTCGCTTCGTTGGATCCAGATACCGTGAAGACCAGGCAGGCTCCCATATTTAGAATTCCCTTCGGAAGACTGCCCAACGTCCGGTGCATGGCCTCTTGGGAGATCGGGCGAGGTGATATCTCTATCCGGGATTTCTGCTGGCCTTTCATGATACTTCCTCCGCCGGACTTGAAGAACATCCTTATCTGCCTTGTAGTTGATAACTCCCATGATCGTCAACGGCTGCTGGCTATCCTCCCGCCTCACGGTAAGAGTTTGTTTCGAGATATATCCTTCTCCGACGCCCCGGACCGGGTCCGCTGGCTTGGTAACACTTCTGGAGAGTTCTATACTAGGGCTGTCTGCATGCAACTCACCACCCCTTCCCCGCTTGATGGCCCTCTCTCTAAGGCTTGGCATCTCTGGCTCCCCCCAAAAATTAGCACTTTCCTTTGGCGCCTAAAGCGTGGGGCTGTGGCCACGGACGATAGAGTTCAATCTTGCGATTTCGCCCTTCCCTCGCGTTGTGTGTCTTGCTCCTACACGGAACAGGAAACTGCCGTGCATCTCTTTCTCTTGGGGCAAGCAGCCAAAGATGTGTGGAACAAAGGCCATGCTTTTCTTGACGCCCGAGTTCCTCGCAACTTCAAACAACTCTGGGCCTTTTGGTTTTGCTGTAGTCTCAAGACATTCGCTGATGCTCTCCGCATTATTTGGGCCGCTTGCAGTCTTTGGGAGCTTTGGAAACGTCGAAACCACATCCTGCACAATCAGGCACCCTACAATCATATCTCAAAGGTCATGCATTGGATTCAGACCCTTGCCCCCTCATCAATCTTCCACACCGCCCGTCTTTGGCTAGCAACACCATGCTTTTGGCCCTGCACATCAAACAACCTTACACCCATGTCTGCTCCTAGAAGACCTGGGTCCCAGACCCACATGGCCTCTCTCTGCGGGGCTTGGACTACTGATGCGGATGGCCCTCGCGGCGGATTTGTACTTCGGGACCCCTCAGGGGCTACGCTTTGGTATCGGAGGATACAAGCCTCTGTTTGAACTGATGCCATCTGCATGGCACTCTCCCGAGTTTCGCACCTGGAGTTTAAAGTCAATGCCATCCAGTCTGACCACCCGTACATCTCTTCGATCATCAAATAGAAGCATGGCCGTTTCAATCAAACCCTGCCTCTCTTGTTGCATGGTATACACCTCCATCGGGTCTGCTCTGCTGCTAACCAACATGCCGCCATCATTGCCCATGCCTCCAACATTGATTTTGATGATGATTTCTACCTGCCCTTGCCTCGCCCTGACCAGTGATCGCTTGGCCCTCTCCTCCCCTTGCATGGGTTGTTGTACTCGCAGATAGGCCCCCCTTGTCTGCCTCCCGTGCATCCGGTTGTGCTTGCTCTTTTCCAGGGCTTTTTCCTTGTCTTCTCTTTTAGTCTGTTCGGTGTTTTAGAGGCTAGGATTTCTAGCCCTTGGCACCTGAGGAATCACCCTTGTAGGCTCGGTTCAGGCTGTTTGAACCCCTCTATCAATAAAGCTACTAAGTATTTTTATAAAAAAAAGAATTTGGTAGTCTAGTTTATTTCATGCATAAGGTAATGAAATTTGAACCCGAGTTACCCAAAAGTAGAAATTCACATGGACAAAACAGATGAACAACATCGCTTAGAGTGGACCTGCTTTGTGTATTGGGCCAAGCTTCAGCGGCCCATATTCGGTCTAAGCGTGAATCCAGCTCAGTTCTTGGCGCGACGTGTGGATAGCTTTAGCAGAATAAAAAAAGAAGAAAGTCGAGCGGGACTCTGGAAATTGTGATACGCAAAACCTTGTTGGGTGCCGTTGAGACTGCAACCATGGTAGAAGGGCTGCAGCGTAGACCTGGCAAAATTATCCACCTATCGTTATCTGTCCAGTAACCATCCATGAAAATTCATCCGCTATCCATCCATTTAATTAATGGACTGAATCAATCAATATCCCTTAGTAAATAGATTACATGGTTTGATCCATTAATCCATTAATGATCCGTGAACATATGCTTTGCTTCTGCTGATATATATTGGAAATCAGGATTAACAGAGTGACTGCTCTGCTCTAGTGAACATATGAAATTGGAGGGCATGTTTGCTTTGCTTCCTTTTATTTTATTGTACTGCGTTTCTATGTTTATTTAACTACTAATATAAAAATGATAGATAATATTCTTAAAGGGAGCGGATCATGTATAAATTTGATTTTATGTACAAATTTAGGGGAGAAATTCCAATTTTCTCAAAATTAGAATTTGGCTTTCATTTTTACTCTATCATTTAAATTGGTTCCTTTTTACTCACCTTTTCTAAGCTTAGCTTAAGACGTCGCCATTGACAACGACGGCTCAAGTTTCGTGTCTTTTTTTTCATGTACGAAAAAAGTAATCTAATTTTATTTTAATTTCTTTTCATTTCAAGACTCATCAGTTTAAATTCATTACAACGTGATCTTGTATGTTTAGAAATACTCAATTAAATTTTTTTAATATAAAATAATTTGTGTTTATACATGTCAAAGAACGAATACACATGAGAGGTTGATCTTTATCCATCACACCATTCATAATTTTTTTACCCACATTTAAAGTAAACGAGTTAAATGAGAAAATGAACTAATTGGTTAACTGGATCAAATGGATTTATCGTTAATCCGTCAACCGTTAGTGATCTGCCCGTTTAATCCATTAACACAAATGGATTAGATTCGTTTAATTCGCTAACCGTTTCATCCGACCATTAACCCATCCGTCCGTATATTTTGGCACCTCAACGTTGTATCGGGATAGACAAGTTGGACTCGAAGGCTGCCAGAGATTCATAGTGATTGAGTTTCGTCTGAGATCCATGGAGTATCCAGCTTTGCTGGTGAACTGGTGCGTCTTTATCTTTTAGTTTTACTCGATTCCGATTTGATCTTGAATGAATTAGGGTTGGTAATCTATGAATTAGGGTTGGTAATCTTGGAAACTAGTTAGTGTGCTTACCTCAAATGGTATGGATTTTCTTTTCTTTGTTTCATAATTGGGGGCAGAATCTTGGAAGTGAAAATTATAACTTTGTTGGTTTCATCGTTTCCTTCTGTCGCTTGTCTAATTTAGACCGAGTTTGGTCATTGAATTGTGATGGTTGGAACTGAGGATTATGTTGACACATTTGATCCAAAGTTTCAAGGAAAGTGAAAATATTCTGGGCATGTTACCGAAATTTCAAGTTCTGGATGAGTTTTAAAATTCATAGCTAATTTTGTTTTTGATCAAATTGTAGTTAGGTTTGAGCCAAGTGCTATCAAATTCACCTTTGACAAAAATCTAATATGGCCTTGGACTTGGCTGTTTAAGGCTATGAGATTGATTGTTGCTAACAGTTTTGAAACCTAATGTGGCTTGTACTTTGTCTATTAAGGCTATTCTGTAAGAAATGGTTTACTCGGGATAAATAGTAGCCTAAATTTACAGGATAGATATGAATAGATATTGTATAAATAGAGGGTTCTCTTGTTTATCCATGTCTTGTCGTGGTCATTTGATGTGCGCACTAACACATGTTTCTTTTTTGTTTTGGTTTTCAGTATCTGCCAATCCTCTAGATGATTGTAAATCCTCAACTCTTGACTCGACCTCCTGGACATCCTTTATTATATCGTCCAGGATTGATGCCTTGTCACCCTGAAAAAAATTATGTAAAGGTACAATCTTCAGAAACTTGAAAAAAATTACTGTGATAGACTTGAATCAACAATTCTTCTCTTTGACTGATGTTAGTGATAGAATTGCCCATACTTTGTGATCAAAGTTTGAATCAACAATTCTGAAAAATAAAGCGTTCCACAAAACAAAATTGCTTTGTAAATTCTCTCTTTTCGTACTCGGAGGAGCAATTACTGTAGAACAATTGTAATTTCCTGTGTTTTTTTATCTTCATAATAAGTCTCTGCAATTTTTCCTTTTTTTCTTGAGCACTACCATGACAGTGAGGTTGTATTTTTAATTCGTTTTTTTCCTGTATTTCCTCGGAGGCTAAGATGTACTATGACCTTTTCCTTATTGTTCCTTGTTGATCATAGGTTGACAATAGGCACGTGTAACGTCGCTGGAAGGCTTCCCGATGAAGATGTCAAGATTGATGATTGGCTCTGTATAAAAGAGCCAGCAGACATATGTTCTTGGGTGAGTCCATCTTCCTGTACTTGAGGGTTTAATTATTCCCTTTGATTCTGAAGATGGTCAATGTTCTAATCTTCCTGCTCCCAATTTAGTTCAGTTACATTGTTTGATGTGGCAGTTTTCAAGAGGTTGTCCCGTTAAATGCTGGGAATGTTCTTGGGTCAGAGGATAACAGGCCATCCCAAGATGGGAGGCAATCATTCCTAGAATCCTCAACCAAACATCAGAGTCCAAAACCAAACACAAATGTTATTTAAAACCTCGTCTTGGTCCTAGAAATTTAGTCCTAGAAATTTTGCGCTGGATATTTTGGAGTAAAAGCAGTACATGGGGGACACTGAGGGTGGACTGATGATTCACTATATTTTAGTCATAGAAATTTTGCTCTGTATATTGTGGAGTAAAAGCAGTACATGGGGACACTGAGGGTCTTGGTCCACTGCAGAGGCGGGAGCAGCCCAGATTGGAATCATCAAAATATTTGTCTGATGTTTTGGACAGATTCTCCCAGGAGGATGATCCCTTCAATATGCCATGCCAGAGATGGAACCTGCCATTGCAACAGCAAAAGAGTGTACTAACTGTATCAATAAGCATCGCTCTTTTTCAATCACGCCTGTGTTTTGTTTGTTCACATTTGACTTCTGGACAAAAATGATGGGGTTGAACAAAGCCGCAACTCTGATGTGCATAAGATCATACGCCGCACTCAGTTCTCTTCTCTATTTGATGCTGATCAACCACAAACAATTCAATGTCATGAGTAAGTGCTACTATCCTGATTCCTTGTGTCATTAGTGGGTATAGCGATTTTGTTTGATGAAGCATTTAATCCATTCATATTATTTGTAAGGGCGATGGCGGAAGACATTGATCCTGCCTTATGATGAAAATGCTTTGAATGCTTTTGATAAACGATATTAGTGGGCATAAGGAGCATTTGATACATTTTCATTATTTGTAAAGGTGATGGCGGAAGACATTGATCCTGCTTTATAACAAAAATGCTCTAAATGCTTTAACAAAAATATTAGTTGGCTAAGAGATTTTGTTTGTTTGAGCATTTGTTACTTTTAAATTATATGTAAGGGCAATGGCGGAAGACATTGATCTTGCCTTATGATGAAAATGCTTTAAATGCTTTTTAAAAACAATATAAGTAGGGCATAAAGACTTTGTTTGATAGAGCATTTGATACATGTTCATTATTTGTAAGGGCGATGGCGGAAGACATTGATCTTGCCTTATGATGAAAATGCTTTGAATGCTTTTGAAAAATGATTTTAGTGGGCATAAAGACTTTGTTTGTTAGATCATTTGATAAATTTTCATTATTTGTAAAGGTGATTGTGGAACACATTGATCCTGCCTTACGATGAAAATGCTTTGAATGCTTTTGAGAAACGATATTAGTGAGCATATGTAATATTTGTTACATTTTCATTATTTGTAAGGGCGATGGCGGAAGACATTGATCCTGCTTTTTGAAGAAAATGCTTTGAATGCTTTTGAAAAAAATGATATTAATTGGACTAGAGATTTTGTTTGTTAGAAGCATTTAATACATTTTCATTATACGCAAGGGCAATGGAGGAAGACATTTACCCTGTATTATGATGGAAATGTGTTGAACTCTTTTGAAAGACGATATTAGTGGTCATATTTACTTTGTTTGATCAAGCATGTGGTACATTTTCATTTGTAACGGCGATGGCGGAAGACATTGATCCTACCTTATGATGAAAATGCATTAAACGCTTCTAAAAAACGATATTAGTGGGCATATGGATTTTGTTTTATGAAGCATTTAATGAATTTTCATTATTTGTAAGTGTAATAACTAGATATTTTCGAATGTCAAATTAATAAAAGAAAATTAAATTTTTTTTAGTGATGAATTAAAATAGAATTTGGAAACAGAAAGATGATGGGATTATATTTGGTCAATCATCAATAAATTACTTAATTCATCCTCTTCATCTTCTATCGTTTCTCTTCCTTAAAAATACGAAGTAACTCAAATAGCCATTCATATCTATGAAACGACAAAAAAAGATCAAGTCTTCATCCGTTCGTTAGAGAAGAAGAAAAAGAAGAAGTTATTAAGGTTGTGAAGGTGTAGTGTAGTGTATACTTTTATTTGGAGTTGATTTATGGTATTATGTGCAATGAGGTTGAGTTGTATAGTGTTAATTTCAGTGGATAGATATGAGAAAGATAAGCTTTTTGAATCGGCGAAGAAACTCAATCCGTTTATGTATGCATTCATCCCTATTGGTGTGTGGTTATTATTGTTTGTTAAAAATCAGATCTGTTGTCCGACTTTCAGGTGGCTGTAACTTTTATTTTTGGTGTTTAGTTGGATCATTCAAAGTTCTATCATGTTCTACTCAAAAATATCTTTTAAACGATATAAAATACACATGTTGATTCTATTTGAATTGATCTGAAACTGAATTCTAAGTTGAGTATTAGAATCTGCCTTTTTGTTTTGGACAGATCTGGTGACTGATTTTAAATTCGCTATAACTTTTGTTTTAGATATTCAAAGGAAGTTTTTCTTGATTTGGTGTTATTCTGCTCGAAATAAGCTATTCGACCATATAATATTATGATTCAACCCGAGCTAATCTAAAATTAATTTTGAAGTTGAGTATTGAAAACTATTTTCTGATTCTGGACAGTTCTGTCGACCTATTTTCAAATGCAAATAACATCTGTTTCTGTTATGCGAATTGAGTGTTTCAAAATTGTATGTTGTTCTAGACAAAAATTTCCAACCGTGTATGACTCGTAATTTGATTTAATCTGAGCTGATCTGAAATTGGTTTCAAAGTTGAGTTTCGAAAACATGTTGTAAAAATCTGGCAGATCTGTCAAACAATTTTTCAAACTCAAATATCTTATGTTTTACTTATTCGATTTAAGTGTTATCTGACTCTTAGATTATCTACATGAAACAAGCTGTCTAGCACTGTTTAACACATAAATTGATTCAAGCTGAGTTGCTAGGAAATTGCATTGGAAGTTGATGTTATATGTTGTTTTGTGATTGTGGTCAGTTCTGATGGCGTGTTTTAAAGTTGGCATAACTTATGTTTTAAGTGTTCTAATTGACTGTTTTAAAATCCCATGGTGTTGTACTCGAATAAATCTTTCTAACAATATGTAGAATGTATTTTTATTCTCAATGAGTAAATCAGAAAATAATTTTGAAGTCAAGAAATCGAATCTGAATTTTTGGACTCTAATGTGTTGATATTGGTGTGATGAACTTGAATGGTTGTGGCGTGATATTCAAAAGTGGGCTTTAGAAGTATGAGAGTTTAAGTATGTTTTTCTTATGATGATTAGGTGATTCTTAACTTGGTTTCAGTGCGATATAAATTTTATTGGAGGTTATGTGATGCGGATTCGGGGTAAGTAATATGGACCTGTCTAGTTATTTTCAAAATCTTATTTTTATGGCATGCCTGTTATTCTTCAAAACTTGTTTTCCTAAATGAATTTGGATCATGAGTGCGACTTCTTCTGAAACTGTTTCATCTCGGTAAGAGGATTTTTAATGTCTTGATATTTTACAACCCGACCTGTCTCGTCATTTAACTTTACAATTTATCCGGTCTTGAAATTTTACAACTCACTCTGTCTTTAAATTTTATAACTCAACCTGTCTCGTCATTTTATTTTATAATCCATCCTGCCTCGAAATTTTACTACTCATAATGTCTCTTAATATCCCAACTGTTCATGGTACAAGTCCAATCTATCTGCACTTCTGAAGGCTCACAATCGGATCATGATTCATGTTGCCCCGTCATAGGTCAAAGTATGGTATCCTGTCCCCACTATAGGGCAAAGAATAGCGCTCCTGTTGCCCCGCCATAGGGCAAAGTATGGTATCTTGTTGCCTAGTCGTAGGGCCAAATACGACGATAGTGTCCCGGGACCCATGTTTGCATGATTGATTGTGTAGACATCCTGTCTGTTAAGCCTGAATTCATTCTGCTTGGTCATACCTTTGATGTCACACGTTTTGAAAATATTTCTTGGACTCGCTATTCTGGTACAATCGTTCGCTTCGTCGCTTATTTTCACTTATGTTAATACTGGTTTATTTAAAATGATTCTGACACTCATGGTTCGGTTAGTTGAGTCTGTATTACTTACACGAGCCGTGGACTCATGTTTTCCATGTTTATATTTTTTCAGATATTGCTGGATGATTTGTGGGGGAAATAAGTGAGACTCGCGCTAGTAAAGAGTATCAATAAAAAGTGCTTTTGGAGACTTAGACGTTTTGGTTACTTGATTACTAAATAACATGTTGCATTCGATTTGTTAATGGATTACATGTAATATACGTGATGTTTCTTTTGAAATTTAATTTATGTATTAATTAGCTAGAGGCTTCGTACGTTCCATCTGTGGTTTAGGGACATGCAGCCAGTGTGACGCCGTTTTGGAGTTAAAATTTTTTTTGAGGCGTTACATTTAATGGTATGAGAGCAATAAGTTCCATTCTTGCATATGTTAATAAGAAAGCATAGATTTTAAGTACATAAAATATTGCGCGAGAGTGGGGTAGACTATAAGAACTATATTTTGGGAATTTTCTTTTGCACACGATTATGATTCTTTTGCGTGAACTTTAACTTCTTGTGAATGTAATGAAACTTGACTATTGAGGTTCTCTATGAGCTTTTGGAGGTTATCGCCTTAATTATACATGCCAAGTCCTTGTTTGCCCAATGTATGCTATTGAACATGTTTTTGGAGTATAAATATTATTTGTACCTAGTTATTTGTACTTTTGTTTTACTTTTAAAGTGAAAATCTTGATTTTAGGAATGTCCTTATTTTAATTTTAAAAATTAAGATTTATTTCGGGAGTTGAAAAATATATCAGTGTGTGACAATTCGCTTGTCGTCAGAGCAAATTGTACAAATAAATTTATAAAGTCCGCTACTCGCGACTACTGGGTAGAAGTGGTAAGTAGGGGTCGAACCCAAGGGAATTAGGGGGATACGTTGTTCTTTTACTAACAGGGATGTGTTTTAGGATGATTGAGATTTTAGCGCGAGTAATTAAACTACTGTTTTTGGTTTTTTGTGCGGAAAAGTAAATACAGAAATTAAATACTGAAAGTAAATACTGAAAGTAAAGAGATAAGGGTTAGAAGACTTACAGTGGGTGATGCGTGATTGCGATTCCTCCGGTTGTTGAGCGGTTGATGGTTGTGGTTGATCGGGACAGTTATACTAGGAAAGTAAATACAGGGGGTTTTTGTGATTGAAAGAAAGTATTCGGTTTCAGGTACTCTTGTATTATAACATGTATATAATAAACCGTTAGTAACTTTTCTAAGTATTCAAAGATGAATCGAGGCCCTTTCGTAGCGCAAGACTTGCAACATCGTTTAAAGCAACCCTTGTTCTACTTCAGACTAATTCCTCCTTTCGAAGTATCTTAGCCTTCTGTGCATCCACCTGATCTCACAGTTACGATTGACCAAGTGGTGTTTTAGATAAGTCGAACTCCTCAGATAAGCTTTGCCCTTTCGTAGCATCCACTTACCCGAGTATGTTCACGAACCCCACGGAAGAGTTTTGCCCTTTCGTAGCATCCACTCAACCTTGGAAATTCTGACTATAAATGGCACATAGAACAAGTTTTGAATACAAAGAAATGAAACTAAAAGATATTACAACATTATATAATACAAGAAAATACCTTCCACCGAATGAAGAGTTTAGCTACGAATATCCATAGAGGTGGATACCATAGCTAAATACTCGGGGGTTTTTGAAAACAGTAAGAGGGAAAGGGGTGGAATACTCAAGAACCAACAGGAGTATTCCCAATTTCCTACTGAATACTCAAGAACCAACATGAGTATTCTCTATAGTATAATACTCAAGAACAAACAGGAGTATTATTTCATAAACCGAACAAACTTACAAAGTGACCAAACTTAGAGAGATAAGTGTTTTTTGTATGGATTGATGATACAAATGGGAGGAGGGGTGCTTGTATTTATAGGCCAAGGGAGGAGGAATGGAGGGTGGAGATGGAGGCATGTGGAGGAGCATCCAAGGGTGGAGATGGAGGAGCTTGTGGAGGAGACAAGTGGCACAAGGGGAGGAGCCTCCCAAAAGCCGCCGGTTGCCGGTCCAAAGGGGAGGAAGAGGAGGTGGCTTGGCCACCCTTTGCCAAAGCCACCGGTCATCCCATGGAGGAGGAGGGGGAAGCCACCCAATGACTCATCCATTTCACCCAAGCCACCGGTCACCAATGCACATGGATGAATTTTGACGGTTTTGTACTGTCTTTACAAAACTATCAGTCCAATTTCACTCCAGGCTGTCTTTGATAATTCCTCATTTGGATTTAATTTGAGTAATTCATCGTCAGGATCTTGAGATTTCTTCATTCAGTGCTTGATCTTGACCTTCAATTGACTCTTGATATCTTTTCAGCATAAAATCCTCTCCTTAGCGTGTTTCACTTTTATCTCTCAATTGCCCTGTGGAAATATTTCGGGACTAACACGTATAAGTTAGATAGACAAATAGTCTAATTTGGTGGGTTTAACTGTATTTATGATGCATACAATTATGGTCCATCAGTGTGCAACAAATATTTAACCGTCCATTTGTACTTCGTGGATCATGTGCTTGGTGTTATACTTGTTACTCTATTGTATTGATCTTATTTTTGTATGAACCCTGACTTTGATGGATCACTCACTTAGGTTTGTATGACAAAAAAATCGTTTGGCGTGATTATGATATTAACTTTAGAGAGTGAAATTTGATTGTTTACTATACGTCTTGTTAATCGATCACTTGTAGCTATGGTGTTGTATGTGATTGACCTTCTTTCAATTACTTCTAATGCTATGTGATTTTTAATCATTTGTCAGGTTGCTTGTGTTATTTGAATTATCCGTTTGAGTCAACTGTTGTAGTAAGTTGTTGATAATCGTTATTAATGACAAGTACACTTATCTGACGAGTAATTATAAGGTATTTTGTAAAGAATGTCATTGTAGGAAAGAATTAGATGTGATTACACAAATTGTACCTTGGAGTGCATTATTAAGTACAAAAGAAAAATCAATTGCTAGTATTTTATTTTAATTAGGCAAGGTTTATGTTTTTGAATTTAGAAGGACATCGTCGGAAGTTTGCTGAGGTTTTTAGTTAATAGCTTTCTCATTTATGCAATAACATATAATGATAGTGTGTTGATTAAATTGCAGATATGAAACAAGTTTCTTTAGTTTAATGAATAGTTGATCTTTGCCTATAGTAAGTATCTTGATGATGAAATTATAACGTGACTTTATAGATGGACTCTTGAGAAGTGATTATTTGTTTAAAAATAAATAAATCTCCATACATATTCATTCGGTTGATCAACTATTTGGAGTTATGAAGTTTCGAGAACATTTTCCCATTCAGGTTAGTAGATTTTAATTTTAAAGTTTAAGAATTTTTCAAGGTCGGCTTTTTTTCGATGGAAGAGAAGGCAATACAAATAGGACACTACAACACATATAAAGAAGAAACAACAACACAGGACTGAACACTAATGGAACACAGAAAACGTAACAGCGCAATCCGTGTTAAGCGATTCCATCCTCCAGCTGTTGAAACATCTTTACATTTGAGAGGTCCAAAGTTCATATCACGCCAACGGTGGCCAAACGGATGAAGCCAAGCTTCAAAGATTTCACTAAAGCCTGATCGGTCAAGTTATTGACCTATTATTCACCTCATTCGATGCTGGATTAGATTTGTTTCCCGGGCATTTTGTTATCATTTAATCTCTTTTCCTAGTGTTTCAGGTTTGAATTACACGATTACTCGATATGGACCTGATTACACGAAAAGATGAAGAAAATCAGTCTAAACAGCAAAATCTACCCCAGACCCCGTGACAACTCCATCATCACGGGCCAAAGCATTCATCACGGGACCTCGCCGTAGCCGTGCAAGTCCATAAGCCCGTGACGAAGTCTGTGTCACGGGCCAATGCCTCTGTCACGGGACTCAGCCGTAGCGGTGCATCCGTGACAGCCCGTGACGGATCGGCTGTCACGGGACTTACTCGAACTCAATTTTGGAAATTACGGGATTAATGAGGAAATTTTGGGGAATTAATCTATAAATAGAGGGGCTCGACCAGAACTGAAGGTTGTTGACACTTTGGAGAAAAACCCTAACTTGGGAGAGAAGACAGAGCTTTCAGCGTGAGGATCGTCGAGCTACACCGCGTCTTTACGGTTTACTCGTTTCTTTCTTCCCTTATACACTGTTTTTGGTTTACTACCATGAATAGAGAGTAGTCTTCTCTATTCCGGGATCCTACGGATCCCGTGCTATGTAACCCTAACTCTCATGTGATCAATTAAAGTTATTATTTATGCGATTTGAATATTCAATTTCATTGTGTGCTTAATTTTATCGTTCTATGCATGTATTTACATCAAAGGGTATGTTTGCATTGATAGAACGTATTTAGGTTATATGCCGAAAGGTGGATGGGCCCTAGGGATTAACCGGATTTGCATGAAATTGATGTTAGGTCATGTTTACATGATTTAATAGGAAAACCTTTAATTTAATAAATCGAAATCGTTGATAATCCGTGGATGGGCGGCGTTCAACAATTGAGATTAATCTAGACAATGATCCGTGGATGGGCGGCTTGTCTAGTGTTATTTCGGTTATATTCCATATTCGATAGCATAAATATTTAACTTGCCATGATTGCATGATTAGTGGGGTTAGCACGGGTGAAGTACGGATTTTGGGATTCTTTCTCTGATTAAGAACAACCATTTATTTTCTGCTATTTAAATTCAGCAATTTTCGTGACAACAAACCGTGTTTTTACACTTGTTAATTCGGAATAGCTAAATAGGTCACACCGTTTGCTAGTACTCACACGCATTGCTCCTAGGATCGACCCTTGGCTTACCAAGGATTATAAATATTGTTTGACTGCAATTTGACCCCTAAAACTAATACTTTGACAACTATAAAGGGTTAAAAATACGCTTGTCAAAATGGCGCCCCTAAAACAACTCTTCCTCTGATTGATCCAGCAGCTCCAGTCATTCGTCCATACGACGATAGGCGTTATCCAAGGTTTTCTGATCCGGCTGCATTAGCTTTATACAAGCGCTTGACAATCAAGAAATTCGGTAAGCCCACTCTACTCCCCTGCCTTATCGATTTGCCTACGTTTACCGGATTGATGGCAACAGTGCGCCCTCTATTTGATGAGTCGGGATTAGGAATTCTATTTACGAATCAGAGGTCTACAAATAAAACTGCTTTATATGAATTAGTGGCTTCGTTTCGTGCTATTGGCCCATCAGGGGCAACGACACATTGGTCATTTAGGCTGATGGATACTGATTTTACTATGGATAGAGCCGAT
This sequence comes from Rhodiola kirilowii, assembly GCA_033675215.1. NCBI lineage: Eukaryota > Viridiplantae > Streptophyta > Magnoliopsida > Saxifragales > Crassulaceae > Rhodiola > Rhodiola kirilowii. The sequence goes on along the minus strand of CM066195.1, from coordinate 43,375,681 downwards.
ATTTGTCGTATTTTAGAGTTTCCATTAGAGGGCATTGTACCTTATTTCTCGGACTCCGAAAAAACTGAATTCTGGAAGTATATATCAGAGATTGATGTTGTGTATTTGCCCACTCATCCCGCCACTTGCATTAAGCTCCCAGAGTGGAAGGTTGCGCACCACCTAGTGGCTATGGCAGTGAATGTTCGAAATGAAGGTGGCACAGTGATCAATGAGAAAGACATGGATATTCTGATCGCCATGAGTCGTGGCCTTAGGGTGGATTTCTTTGAGATTCTCACTACTCGCTTTAAGGAATGGGCGAGTTTCGATGGGAAGAAGCCTAACAAGGCTGTCAGCGGTGGTCTCTACATCGCTCTGCTAGCCGAGAGCCTCGGTTTTTATTTCAGCGGCTGTTTTAACGTCGATGACTGGAAGCTCAATATCTCGAAATTGCTTCAGTGCTCTATGATTACGAAGGAGCGTACATGGTTCCACAGGCCGGATATCCCTGAGGAAGGTGTTAAGGGGCGGCGCTTAGAGACTAGGAATAGGCGTCTGGGGACCGCGCCTGCAGCACATGTGCCTGAGGACGCTGATATGGCAGATGCCCAGCAGCCCCCAGTTTTTGAGGACCAGTTCCCTCCAGCTCCCGACCACTCCACCTTCCCTCCTGCGCCTCCCCCTTTTGCTGACCAGCCTCAGTCGACACTTGAGGAGCGACTCGCACGCCTAGAGACTTCCCATCATGAGATGCGGGAAGAGCAGAGGGAAATGCTGAGCTATCAGCGCCAGGTTTTGGCGAGCCTCGCCTCTTCCCACAATCAGCTCAGAGACGAGTTCAGAGATTTCAGATATCAGGCCAGCAGGGCACAGCAGTGGTCGCAGGACGCCCGGACCTCTTTCTACAGGCAGCAGGGATTCACAGACTATCCACCTCCACCATCCTTCATGTCCTCAGCCCCTGACCCTTTCGAGGCTGATTTCACCATGGCAGTCGACCTCAGCCCTCCTCGTAGTACACCTGCTCATGCTGACGCCGGGGAAGGCCCCTCTCGCACAGTAGACTCTGCCGCTTGCACAGATTCAGAGGGCAGTGATTCCGCCGATGATGCTTCTCAGGATTCAGAGGGCAGCCAAGAATTCTGATTTTGACTCGGATACTGCTCATGCTCTTTATTTTGCCGATGTTTCTTTTTGCCTTATTGTCAGCGTTTCTGCATTTCATGTTCCTCATTTGTACGCTGACTTTTGGATATTATTCACTGCCTTCTTATTATGCGATGTTTGAGTTATTCCATTATTGTTGTTCATCTCTACTCACATCGTTTATTCTTCATTCGTTTCGCGGTTATCGATGCTAATCTATTACTTGTGCAGCTCTATATTCTTTTTCGTACATCTACTAGCTCACAGGTCGTATTTCACTCACCAGCCATCGTTTAATCTCTATGGATTTCGCGCCATCACGCACGAGTGAAGTTCCTATGCCCTTTATTATCGTTCCTCTATATTTTTCGCTTAGGGACTAAGCTCGATTTTAAGTGTGGAGTGGGTAGCGCATAGTCACCTGCATTGCATATCATATTCACTCATTGTACATGCTCAACTGTCTATGTATTGCGATTGAAATCCTCGTTTTCTACGATACTCCTTGACTGATTGACATTCTTTTGGATTTGAAGTCTAGGACTTGAAATAGTTTTACTCGTATGTGTATTCTCTTGAGTCAGTATCATTGCTAACTTTTGCCTATCACATGTTCTACGTAATTCTTGAAACATGTTTAAGACTTGATATTAGTAAGGCACCGTTTCAAAATTTCAAAAGCCTAAAATTGCATATCTTTTTCTAGGTGACCTTAGTACTAGTATATGATTCTCTACCCTCGTCGTGATTTGCATGCACCCGCCTTTACTCATATACTATGTCGAGCTTTAAGTGAGGAGTTAGACAATTGACCTTCAAGTTTTCCCCTCAAAAGCAAAGTTCTAAATTCTGGAAATTGGGTGAAACATTGGCCCCGAACATAGTTGTTTATGAAAGAAAAAGCCAGTTAAAAAAAAAATTATATATTTATATATGCTTTTGTTGATTCTGCGAAAGCAGAAAATACCAAGGACCCGGTGAGAAAAGTCACCCCTGGTATATGGAAAACACTCTTGAAACAATTTCTGCTCCCTTCTGCTTGACGTAGTGTAATCCCACCTTTTCATTGCGTGCAAATCATAGCATATCTTGAGAATTCATATACTACAGTCTAAGGGACGATCCTCGTGCTTGCACTGAAATTTCCTATGCAATCTTTCGTGCTATTTTTCAGAAAAATCATTAAGCCAGGCTCCTCTTCTCTTACGGGTCATTGCCTAGTCCTTGGCACTTGAGAATGAGCTTTGCGCCAAGAGCCCGTGGACTATCCCTAGATAGCATAGGTGAATGGCGAGGATGTTTTGTGCAACTATACTCGTTCTTATCTCATTAATATGGAACTATTTAGGACTTGTGATGAGGCATTCGTTAGCCGTGTGTACTGACCGCTTGAATGCATAACTCTTGTAATCTATGATTGTCTGAAAGCTTTGATGAAGATGTTTGGCTTGAAGTTGAGGTAACACAATGAATCCGAGGTATGACATGACTTTACTATGACTCGTTGAGCATCATTTCATGCATACACGTTAGTTAGTTGTATAGGGGATTTGTAGGTAGTCCCATTCCTGAAAACCTTCACGAGACTATACTCGTCCTACTAGGGCAGCCTATAGGTTTAAAGGCTTGATGCATACGCTAAATGCATTCGTGTCCTCTACGACAGTGAGTTATCTTTTTGGTTTCTGTTTTAGTTAGGGTTGATCGCATGTCACTTGAGTAGGTAGTTCAAATCCTCTTTAGCTGGTTGAGCCTCATATAGACTTGCATTTTTCTACCTCTTGTTCTAACTTTGTTCGGGACGAACAAATCCTAAGTGTGGAGTGTTTTGATCGGTCAAGTTATTGACCTATTATTCACCTCATTCGATGCTGGATTAGATTTGTTTCCCGGGCATTTTGTTATCATTTAATCTCTTTTCCTAGTGTTTCAGGTTTGAATTACACGATTACTCGATATGGACCTGATTACACGAAAAGATGAAGAAAATCAGTCTAAACAGCAAAATCTACCCCAGACCCCGTGACAACTCCATCATCACGGGCCAAAGCATTCATCACGGGACCTCGCCGTAGCCGTGCAAGTCCATAAGCCCGTGACGAAGTCTGTGTCACGGGCCAATGCCTCTGTCACGGGACTCAGCCGTAGCGGTGCATCCGTGACAGCCCGTGACAGCCCGTGACGGATCGGCTGTCACGGGACTTACTCGAACTCAATTTTGGAAATTACGGGATTAATGAGGAAATTTTGGGGAATTAATCTATAAATAGAGGGGCTCGACCAGAACTGAAGGTTGTTGACACTTTGGAGAAAAACCCTAACTTGGGAGAGAAGACAGAGCTTTCAGCGTGAGGATCGTCGAGCTACACCGCGTCTTTACGGTTTACTCGTTTCTTTCTTCCCTTATACACTGTTTTTGGTTTACTACCATGAATAGAGAGTAGTCTTCTCTATTCCGGGATCCTACGGATCCCGTGCTATGTAACCCTAACTCTCATGTGATCAATTAAAGTTATTATTTATGCGATTTGAATATTCAATTTCATTGTGTGCTTAATTTTATCGTTCTATGCATGTATTTACATCAAAGGGTATGTTTGCATTGATAGAACGTATTTAGGTTATATGCCGAAAGGTGGATGGGCCCTAGGGATTAACCGGATTTGCATGAAATTGATGTTAGGTCATGTTTACATGATTTAATAGAAAAACCTTTAATTTAATAAATCGAAATCGTTGATAATCCGTGGATGGGCGGCGTTCAACGATTGAGATTAATCTAGACAATGATCCGTGGATGGGCGGCTTGTCTAGTGTTATTTCGGTTATATTCCATATTCGATAGCATAAATATTTAACTTGCCATGATTGCATGATTAGTGGGGTTAGCACGGGTGAAGTACGGATTTTGGGATTCTTTCTCTGATTAAGAACAACCATTTATTTTCTGCTATTTAAATTCAGCAATTTTCGTGACAACAAACCGTGTTTTTACACTTGTTAATTCGGAATAGCTAAATAGGTCACACCGTTTGCTAGTACTCACACGCATTGCTCCTAGGATCGACCCTTGGCTTACCAAGGATTATAAATATTGTTTGACTGCAATTTGACCCCTAAAACTAATACTTTGACAACTATAAAGGGTTAAAAATACGCTTGTCAAAGCCCCAGCCACATTTTTATAAAAGTTCGGCATTTATAGCCCGCCATTCCACCCTGCAGCCGACACGAAGGCGATACACTACGCCGTACCATCCTGCAATCCAAATGAACCCAGGTACTAAACCTCCGGAAATGGAGGAGGAAGAAAAAGGAAATTCCAACCTAACCCGACACGGAAAGGAAACCCTGCTAACAGGTAGGAAATAGCCACACAAAAAGGAAGACTACAGGAAAGGAAAATTAACATCAAACAACCGGACAAAACCGGCCAAAAGGAAACAACCTCCGCCCCCGGCCAGCCAAAATCCAACACCATAGGCATCTCACGCCACCCACAACCCCCAGCTGCAACCTAAAATCCTCCTGAACCGCCAAGCGACACCACCGCAGCAGGCCGACGGACGGAAAAGAGGGATAAGGTGGAGGCTGAAGCAACCAGGAGAGCTATGGCGAGGAAAGGGCGAAAAGCCGATGGAGGAGGCTGGACAAAAAGGGAGGAATGTGTGAGGGACGGCTGAGAAAACAAAGAGGAAGATGAACAGTAGATCTGGAACTTTCGGGAGAGAGAAAGAGCTTCAATGTGAGATATTATTCTCAAGGTCGGCTTTTGAACATGATATGTATGTAATAAGTTATGCATGATGCATCTGAGTCTATGTATGTGCTTATAACCTTCAGGTTTGGCTGAATAATGTATTTTGGTCATCTTGTGATAAGTTTGTGGAGTTCGTTATTGATGTCATACACTTTGGGAGATGCGTTTGAATTTATGAACACCTGAGATTGTCTGGGTTGGTCTGAGTAAAAAAAGAACTTAAAAAGTGCATATATATGAGTGAAATTTGAACATTCGTAATTTGTAGCACATTGCTTATAAAGGTTAAAAACTTATAGACCCTAATAAGTAGAGTAATGGAAATGTCTTGCATTTATATCTTTATGTGCTAGAATGATATTATAAGAAATTTTTCGGGAGGATTTGAGTATACTTCCATATTAGTATGAGTAACACATAAGCCGGTTAGTTAAAAAACACAAGGTGAATATGGTTTTGGAAGTTAAAGGAGTGTTTGTCATATCGTAGCTATCTTAAATATTAAATTTGTGACTGATACTTATTATTTAAAGACGTCTGAGTTACATCTTGATAGTTTTATTGTTTACACTTAGAGTCTACAGAATTCTCAAGAAGGAAATTATTTGACTGCAATTTGGAGTTAGCAATGATTGTTGTTGGTGTTTTGCACTTATTTTTGGTGGTATTATTTTGTATGACCGACTGCAAGAATTTTCACGTTTAATTAAATAGTAAAAGTTGTTAAATTGAGGAGTTTGACAGGAGAGCTATCGTGTGGCTAGACTAGTTGTATAAGTATTAATTTTAGTCACATGTCATTTTTGGTGAAGCAAGAGATTGATACTTTGAGGTGTAAATATGATTCTAGTTTTCATCTTCGAGCACTAATTACGATAGTATGGTTGAATGCATAAGATTAATCAAGTCTAGGTAAATCATTGATTTTAAGTTAGAGTAGCGCAGTGGAAGCGTGGTTGGCGAAATTACCTTTCATGTTTACAAGTGTGAATCTTTCTAATTAGAATATGATTGTCTACCCTTGATGATGAATTTTTAAGTAATGACATTTTTATTTAACTTATGATAATGGTAAATTAAAACCTACATTATGACAATAATAGGATATGCCAAAATTTGCATTATAGAAACTCGAAGTATATCTCTAGTATTTGAGAAAGTTTATGTAAGACATTGAAAACTCACTTGATTTTTTAATATGATTCTTGCATCATGTTGAGCGATGGTTTACTCATAGCCATTGTGTTTATTCAAAAGACTTAGATGGCACGTTATGGAGCGTTGTGTAAGAAAATATCATTTACATGTTAGATGAATACGCATGAAGTATAGTTATTAAGGTTGGATATTTTCAGTACACAGTGGAAAAACAAATGATGGTGGGTAAAGGGAAAACCTATGTTTCGAAGTTAGATTATTTATTTTACATGTGAGTTTCCTAAGGAAATTATGAATTGTGCATTTGTGATGAGCTAGCCTGTGTTTCCTTGGAACTCTTGAAATTTGGAGATGTTGCTTTGTTAAATGATGTTTGCTTCTTTAATTGATGCTTTGCTTTGCTTTTTAGTTGTGGAGTTTATAATGTTCATGTAATATCAAGTAAATGGTGAAGGTCAACACGTGTTCTGTGAACCTGTGTTCAGAAAGTATATATAAATAAATTGTCTACTGATGATTTTTGGATTTATGAAAACTAGGATAAATTAATGAAGGCGTTATTCGAGTTTAGAGGACTAAATTCCTTTTTAAGGAAGGAATAATGTAATAACCTGATATTTTAGAATGTCATTTAATAAAAGAAAATAAAAGAAATTTTTAGTGATGAATTAAAATAGAATTTGGAAACGGAAAGATGATGGGATTATATTTGGTCAATCATCAATAAATTTCTTAATTCATCCTCTTCATCTTCTACCGTTTCTCTTCCTTAAAAATACGAAGTAAATCAAATAGCCATTCAAATCTATGAAAATAAAACGAAAAGCAGACGACAAAAAAAAGATCAAGTCTTCATCCATCATTAGAGAAGAAGGAGAAAAAAGAAGAAGAAGTTATCAAGGTTGTGAAAGTGTAGTGTCTACTTTTAGTTGGAGTTGATTTATGGTATTATGTGCAATGATGTTGAGTTGTATAGTGTTAATTTCAGTGGATAGATATGAGAAATATAAGCTTTTTGAATCGGCGAAGAAACTCAATCCGTTTAGGTATGCATTCATCCCTATTGGTGTGTGGTTATTATTGTTTGTTAAAAATCAGATCTGTCGTCCGACTCTCAGGTGGCTGTAACTTTTATTTTTGGTTTTTAGTTGGATCATTCAAAGTTTTATCATGTTCTACTCGAAAATATCTTTTAAACGATATAAAATACACATGTTGATTCTATTTGAATTGATCTGAAACTGAATTCTAAGTTGAGTATTAGAATCTGCCTTTTTGTTTTGGACAGATCTGACTACTGATTTTAAATTCGCTATAACTTTTGTTTTAGATATTCAAAGGAAGTTTTTCTTGATTTGGTGTTATTCTGCTCGAAATAAGCTTTTCGACCCTATAATATTATGATTCAACCCGAGCTAATCTGAAATTAATTTTGAAGTTGAGTATTGAAAACTGTTTTCTGATTCTGGACAGTTCTGTCGACCTATTTTCATATGCAAATAACATCTGTTCGTGTTATGCGAATTGACTGTTTCCAAATTATATGTTGTTCTAGACAAAACGATCTTTCCATCCGTGCATGACTCGTAATTTGATTCAATCTGAGCTGATCTAAAATCGGTTTCAAAGTTGAGTTTTGAAAACATGTTGTAAAAATCTGGCAGATCTATCGAACAATTTTTCAAACTCAAATATCTTCTGTTATACTTGTTCGATTTAAGTGTTTTCTGACTCTTTGATTATCTACATGAAAAAAGCTTTCTAGCAGTGTTTAACACATAAATTGATGCTAGCTGAGTTGCTAGGAAATTGGATTGGAAGTTGATGTTATATGTTGTTTTGTGATTGCGGTCAGCTCTGACCAGTGGCGGACCCAGGATTTTTTTCCACTGGGGCGGTTAATAAAGATAAAAAAACAATACCTTTTTCTTATGAAAAAAACCTCATGAGGAACACGGGTTGACGTATATTTGTAGTTCAATATCGTGATCCTTAGTCAAAAGTGAAGTTTTTTGCTTCAAAAATAGTGAAACTTTCGTCCTAATACATTTAATTGAAAATATAAACTCACTCAAAAATCTTTCTAATAAATAATAAATTAAACTACATCGTTTCAATAAAAACGTCGACATTTCTAATCATATTTTTTTAAAACATAACGAAACGACGACGTTATGATTGAAACAACGTTATTCTGATACTCGTAATATTTTACTGCGCTGTAGCGGATCCAAATCCAAAACTTATTGAAAAAAATAATAATATCTTGATTATACCTATAAGTCATAAAATTAATGAAAGCTGCTGAAAGGATCAAAGTTAATGGGGGCAAAACATAAAATTAATGGGGACAAATAATACAATTAATGAAATATTAATCTAATTAGTCATGCTTTAAAGAAAATTTAAGAGAATTTATTGGGGGCAACTGCCCCCATTGTCACAAACGTGCGTCCACCCCTGGTTCTGACGACGTGTTTTAAAGTTGGCATAAATTATGTTTTAAGTGTTCTAATTGACTGTTTTAAAATTCAATAGTGTTGTACTCGAATAAATCTTTCTAACAACATGTGGAATGTATATTCTCAATGAGTAAATCGGAAAATAATTTTGAAGTCAAGAAATCGAATCTGAATTTTTGGACTCTAATGCGCTGATATTGGTGTGATGAACTTGAATGGTTGTGGCGTGATATTCAAAAGTGGGCTTTAGAAGTCTGAGAGTTTAAGTATGTTTTGCTTATGATGATTAGGTGATTCTTGACTTGGTTTCACCGTGATATAAATTTTATTGGAGGTTATGTGATGCGGATTCGAGGTAAGTAATATGGACCTGTCTAGTTATTTTCAAAATCTTATTTTTATGGCATGCCTGTTATTTTTCAAAACTTGTTTTCCTAAATAAATTTGGATCATGAGTGCGACTTCTTCTGAAACTCATTCATCTCGGTAAGGGGATTTTTACTGTCTTGATATTTTACAACCCGATCTGTCTCGTCATTTAACTTTACAATTTATCCGGTCTTGCAATTTTACAACTCACTCTGTCTCAAAATTTTATAACTCATCCGGTCTCGTCATTTAATTTTACAATCCATCCCGTCTCGAAATTTTACTACTCATCCTGTCACTTGATATCCTTACCGTTCATGGTACAAGTCCAATCTATCTGCACTTCTGAAGGCTCACAATCGGATCATGATTCCTGTTGCCCCGCCATAGGGCAAAGTATGTTATCCTGTTGCCCCGCTATAGGGCAAAGTATAGCGCTTCTGTTGCCCCGCCATAGGGCAAAGTATGGTATCTTGTTGCCTAGTTGTAGGGCAAAATATGACGATAGTGTCCCGAGACCCATGTTTGCATGATTGATTGTGTAGCCATCCTGTCTGTTAAGCCTGAATTCATTCTGCTTGGTCATACCTTTGATGTCACACGTTTCAAAAATATTTCCTGGACTCGCTATTCTGGTACAATCGTTTGCTTCGTCGCTTCTTTTCACTTATGTTGATAATAGTTTATTTAAAATGATTCTGACACTCATGGTTCGGCTAGTTGGGTCTGTATTACTTACACGAGCAGTGGAGTCATGTTTTCCATGTTTATGTTTTTTTTCAGATATTGCTGGTTGATTTGTGGGGGAAATGAGTGAGACTCGCGCTAGTAAAGAGTATCAATAAAAAGTGCTTTTGGAGACTTAGACGTTTTGGTTACTTGAATACTGAATAACATGTTACATTCGATTTGTTAATGGATTACATGTAATATATGTGATATTTTATTTGAAATTTAATTTATGTAGTAATCAGCTAGAGGCTTTGTACGTTCCATTTATGGTTTAGGGACGTGCGGCCGGTGTGACGCCGTTTTGTAGTTAAATTCTTTTTGGGGCGTTACAATAAGGGCAATGACGAAAGATATAGATCATGCCTTACGATGAAAATGCTTTGAATACTTTTGACAAACGGTATGAGTTGGCATTGGGACTTTATTTGACAGAGCATTGAATACATTTCATTATTGGTAAGGGCGATAGCGGAAGACGTTGATCCTGCCTTATAATGAATATGATTTGAATGCTTTCGACAAACAATATTAGTGGACATAAGGACTTTGTTTGACAGAGCATTTGATACATTTTCATTATTTGTAAGGGTGATGTCGAAAGACATTTATATTGCCATATGATGAAAATACTTTGAATGCTTTTGAAAAACAGTATTAGTGGGCATAGGAATTTTGTTTGATTAAGCTTTTAAGGCATTTTCATTATTTGTAACTCCATCAACGACTTAGATCGTGCCGCACCTGCCTCATTCTATCACCCCTGATGTCGTCGAACACTCCCATATATATATATAGTGGGCGCTCAAATGTTATAAGCTCTTAGAGTGTTATGTGTTATCTTGAATATGATTGGTTGAATGTGCATGAATAGTGTTTGCTTTTTACTATTTGCTTTTTGAATACTGCATGATTTTTGTAGTAGGACACGTGGCGCATCCACAAAGCACAGAGGGGTTTGAATGTGTGGCTTAGATTGAAGTAACACATAACACTCTAAGGAGGGGTAACATTTGAACCACTTCTTAGCATGTGAACGTGTTAACCCAATGAGGATGAGCCACATGTCTCACGTAACCAATGAGGAAACGCCAAGTGTCCCACTCACCCAAACTCATCCACTCACATGTCCAAAGGGGCCTCGTGCTTTTGAGGTGGCACGTCGTCATTGGTTGCGTGAGACACGTGGCTCATCCTCATTGGGTTAACACGTTTACATGCTAAGAAGAGTTCAAATTTGAGCGCGCCCCTATATATATATATAAAGGAGCGTTCGGCGACATCAGGGGTGGTAGAATGAGGCAGGTGAGGAACGATCTAAGTCGTTGATGGAGTTGATCAGAGGCACATGGCGAAGGCACGTGGCACGAGCCGCCATTAGCGTTCACACAACGAAAGTAGTGGGTTTTACTTTTTGTCACGTGGTGCACCCACAATGCACCGGGGGGTGGTTGCTGGATGGCTGAGATCGTGCCTCACCTGCCTTATTCTACCAAAGGTTGCCTCATTCGATCGCTTCTATGTATATATATATAGGGGCGCGCTCAAATGTGAACACCTCTTAGGGGATGAACAAATGAACCAATCTCAGCCGTTGGATGATTTCATCCAACGGCTCCACGATGCACCATGTGTCACATGTACAGAATAGTGGATTTTTGGGTAGTGCATTTTACTTTCTGCTTTTGATGGATTTTTTGTAGTGGGACACGTGGCGCACCCACAAAGCACGGGGGGGGGGGGTGATGGACCATAATTGTATGCATCATAAATACAGTTAAACCCACCAAATTAGACTGTTTGTCTATCTAACTTCTACGTGTTAGTCCCGAAATATTTCCACAGGGCAATTGAGAGATAAAAGTGAAAACACGCTAAGGAGAGAATTTTATGCTGAAAAGATATCAAGAGTCAATTGAAGGTCAAGATCAAGCACTGAAAACCGTCAAGATTCATCCATATGCAAGGATGACCGGTGGCTTAAGTGAAAAGGATGAGTCATTGGGTGGCCTCCTCCCTCCTCCTCCTTGGGTGACCGGTGGCTTTGGCTAGGAGGTGGCCAAATCCACAAAACCTCCTCCATTTTGACCTCCAACCGGCGGCTTTGGGGAGTGCACAAGGTGGCGCCACTTGTCTCCTCCTCCCTCCTCCTCCATCTCCTCCCTTGGATGAGAAACACATGCCACCATCTCCACCACCCATCTCCACCCCTCTTGGCTATAAATAGAAGTGCCCTCCTCCTCATTTGTATCATCAATCCATACACAAAAAACACTTATCTCTCTAAGTTTGGTCACTTTGTAAGTTTGTTCGGTTTATGAAATAATACTCCTGTTTGTTCTTGAGTATTATACTGTAGAGAATATCATGTTGGTTCTTGAGTATTCAGTTGGAAATTGGGAATACTCCTGTTGGTTCTTGAGTATTCCACCCCTTTCCCTCTTACTGTTTTCAAAAACCCCCGAGTATTTAGCTATGGTATCCACCTCTATGGATATTCGTAGCTAAACTCTTCATTCGGTGGAAGGTATTTTCTTGTATTATATAATGTTGTAATATCTTTTAGTTTCATTTCTTTGTATTCAAAACTTGTTCTATGTGCCATTTATAGTCAGAATTTCCAAGGTTGAGTGGATGCTACGAAAGGGCAAAACTCTTCCGTGGGGTTTGTGAACATACTCGGGTAAGTGGATGCTACGAAAGGGCAAAGCTTATCTGAGGAGTTCGACTTATCTAAAACACCACTTGGTCAATCGTAACTGTGAGATCAGGTGGATGCACAGAAGGCTAAGATACTTCGAAAGGAGGAATTAGTCTGAAGTAGAACAAGGGTTGCTTTAAACGATGTTGCAAGTCTTGCGCTACGAAAGGGCCTCGATTCATCTTTGAATACTTAGAAAAGTTACTAACGGTTTATTATATACATGTTATAATACAAGAGTACCTGAAACCGAATACTTTCTTTCAATCACAAAAACCCCCTGTATTTACTTTCCTAGTATAACTGTCCCGATCAACCACAACCATCAACCGCTCAACAACCGGAGGAATCGCAATCACGCATCACCCACTGTAAGTCTTCTAACCCTTATCTCTTTACTTTCAGTATTTACTTTCAGTATTTAATTTCTGTATTTACTTTTCTGCACAAAAAACCCAAAAAACCAAAAACAGTAGTTTAATTACTCGCGCTAAATCTCAATCATCCTAAAACACGTCCCTGTTAGTAAAAGAACAACGTATCCCCCTAATTCCCTTGGGTTCGACCCCTACTTACCACTTCTACCCAGTAGTCGCGAGTAGCGGACTTTATAAATTTATTTGTACAATTTGCTCTGACGACAAGCGAATTGTCAGGGGGTTAGATGTGTGGCCGAGATTTGTTCATTTGTTCATCCCCTAAGAGGGTATTCTCATGTGAGCGCTGTTATATATATATAGGGGCGCGCTCAAATGAGAACTCTTCTTAGGCTAAGAACATATGAACCATTGTGGATCGTTGGATGATTTCATTCAACGAATCCACAACGCGCCACGTGTCCCACTACCTCACAAAGCACGGGGCCCATTGGACATGTGAGTGGCATGTGTGGATGAGTTTTGTAGTGGGACACGTGGCGCGTTGTGGAGCCATTGGATGAAATCATCCAACGATCCACAATGTTCATATGTTCTTAGCCTAAGAAGTGGTTCTCATTTGAGCGCTTATATATATAGGGGCGCACTCAAACGTTACCCCTTCTTAGAGTGTTACCCAATTACTCACTTGTGATTGGTTGAGGGGAAGTTCTACCTCACAAAGCATAGGGCCCATTGGACATGTGAGTGGATTGTGAGGTTGCATTGGTAGTGGATTGTGAGGTGACACCTCCCCTCAACTAATCACAAGCGAGTAATAGGGTAACACTCTAAGAATGAGGTAACATTTGAGCGCTCCTCTCTATATATATATATAAGGGGGTGTTCTGTTGAGGACACCCAAAACGGTGAGGATGTAGGGACTAATCTCAGCCGTTAGATGATTTCATCCAACGGCTCCACAACGCGCCACGTGTCCCACTACCTCACAAAGCACGGGGCCCATTGGACATTTGAGTGGCATGTGTGGATGAGTTTGGTAGTGGGACACATGGCGCGTTGTGGAGCCGTTGGATGAAATCATCCAACGGCTGAGATTAGTCCCTACGTCCTTAAAATTTTTGGGTGTCCTCAATTAAACGCTCATATATATAGATAGGCGTTCAAATGAGGACATCAAAATTTGTAAGGACGTAGGGACAACCAACCACAACGCGCCACGTATGCAGAATCGGGTAGTGGGTTTTATTATTTGCTTTTTGCTTTTGATGGATTTTTTGTAGTGGGACACGTGGCGCACCCACAAAGCATGGGGGGTTAGATGAATGATGATCTAATGGATGAGATTTATCCATACGTCCTTACAAAATTTGGGTGTCCTCATTTGAACGCCCTTTATATATATATGGGGCGTTCAAATGAGGACATCAAAATTTGTAATGACATAGGGACAACCAATCACAACGTGCCACATGTGCAGAATAGGTTAGTGGGTTTTACTGTTTGCTTTTTTGCTTTTGATGGACTTTTGGTAGAGGGACACGTGGCGCGCCCACAAAGCACGAGGGTTAGATGGATGATGATCTAATGGATGAGATTTGTCCCTACGTCCTTACAAATTTTGGGTGTCCTCAATTGAACGCCCCTCTATATATATATATAGGGGAGCGTTCGGTTGACGCAGGTTGTAAGAATGAGGCAGTGAGGCACGATCTCGGCCTTCCATCGAGTTGATCGAACGCACGTGGAAAAGCCACGTGGCACGAGCCGCCAAACCATTCACACTACGAAGTATTGGGTTTACTATTTGCCACATGGCGCGCCAAATGCACGGGGTGGTTAGATGGATCGCCGAGATTGTGCCTCACCTGCCTCATTCTTATTTGCCTTGCCTCATTTGAACGCTCTTCTATATATATATATTTATATATATATATAAGAGCGATCAAATGAGGCAAGGCTCGGTAGAATGAGGCAGGTGAGGCACGATCTCAACATCCATCAACCCCCACATGCATTGTGGGTGTGCCACATGGCAAATAGTAAAACCCACTACTTCATAGTGTGAACGCAAATGGCGGCTTGTGCCACATAGCTTCACCACGAGCGTCCATCAACTCGATCAATGACTCAGATCGTGCTTCACTGCCTCATTCTACCTAGCCTTGCCTCATTTGATCGCTTCCCATATATATAGAAGGGATCGTTTGGCGACATCAGGGTTGTAAGAATGATGCAAGTGAGGCACGATCTGAGTCGTTGATAGAGTTGATCGGAGGCACGTGGCGAAGCCACGTGTCGCAGCCGCCATTTGCATTCACACTACTGTTGATAGTGGATTTTACTATTTTCCACGTGGCGCGCCCACAATGCACGAGAGAGGGGATCGATGGATGGCTGAGATCGTGCCTCACTTGCCTCATTCTACCAAGCTTTGCCTCATTTGATCACTTTTATATATATATATATATAGAGGAGCGCTAAAATGTTACCCCCTCCTTAGTGTGTTATGTGTTACTTCAATTTCAGCCATACATCCAAACCACCCGTGCTTTGTGGGTGCGCCACGTGTTCCACTACCAAAATCTTGCACTATTCAAAAAGCGAACAGTAAAAAGCAAATACTATTCCTACATTTTTTCTGCACATTTAACCAATCAGATTCAAGATAACACATAACACTCTAAGAGCTTATAACATTTGAGCGCCCCATATATATATATAATATATATATATATATATAGAAGAGCGTTCAAATGAGGCAAGGCAACAAATAAGAATGAGGCAGGTGAGGGACGATCTTAGCCGTCCATCAACCCCCCGTGCATTATTGGCGCGCCACGTGGAAAATAGTAAAATCCACTACTTTCGTAGTGTGAACGCAAATGACGGCTCATGCCACGTGGCTTCGCCATGTGCCTCCGATCAACTCCATCAAAGACTCAGATTGTGCCTCACCTGCCTCATTCTACCACCCTGCCTCAACCGAACGCTCCCCTATATATATATAACCTTCAAACTTTGGTTTGAAATAAATTCGTTCCGATTTATGTGTAATAAGCTACAAATTAAATGCAACGGAAAATAATTTGTTGATAATATTTATATAAAATCGTCAAAATTGAGTTAGAAATAATTTCATTGAGATTGATTGTTAATATGCTATTAACGATGAAGATAATGCTCCTAACAAAACTACTTTACCAAAGACCGTCTACTACCAAAAAAGTTCATTTACAACAAATAATCACACATAACTAAAAATGTAATAACAAGTTTACAATTGTCACTTGTTATCAGTTAGTACGATGACCAAAATCAAATAGATTTGTCATATAATTAAATACACTGAACTGTTGATTGATTAAAGTTGTGACAAAAATGAAAGAAGAATTGGACGCATATGGTAGCATTTGAGCTTGTATAACTTCGTAAAAATAAAAATCAACAAAATTTTGGGCATTGGGTTATGATTTTATTATTTTGATTAAACTTCAAAAAGTAAGTTATTATCTAGTTATTTGATGTAGGAGGTTGAGAAAGATTTAAGGAATTAAATCTTTTAGAAATTTCCATTTATTTTAGCAACTTTCTTATTGTAGTTTTTAACAAGTTTCTTATTTTAGTTTTATTTAGATTTTATTTCCAAATTATGGTTTTGTATTTTCTATTTAAACCCTCTTTAGGGTTTCAGAAACACAACTTTTATTTGAATAAAACTTTAGCTTTGCTATTTCTTTTCTGGTGGATTCAGAAGTTAACTTTTCTATTGAATTCCAGAATTATTTCTTTTCTGGTGGATTCCATAGTTTTTTTCTTGTGGATTCTAGAGTTACCATTTCTAGTGGATTCCAAAGTTATTTCTTTTCTGGTGGATTCCAGAGTTTTCTTTTCTGGTGGATTCCAGAGTTACGTTTTCTGGTGGATTCCAGAGTTTTCGTTCGATTTCACGTTTGTGAATCGATCATCTATCCTAGGTTTAGCACTTTCTATTCCTTTCGATTTTCCCGCTGCGCCGGGTGGTATCAGAAGCAGGTCTTTCCTTGTCACTCTTCTAGCTTGATTAGTATGGCAAATCAACCAATAACCAAGGCATATTTGGAGAGGGGTTATGCGGGTTTTACCGCAACTTTGACTGCTTTGACAAATCAGGTGGCTGAGTTGACGACCAGAGTCAATTAGAACGATGGAGGGAGGAGAGCCCAGAGGGAAGCACCGGTTAGAGTTCCTCGTGGTGAGTGTAATCGTGCGGTGGTCGCTGAGGACTCAAGCTCGGCTGAGGAGTATCCTGTGGACGATGATAAAGAGAAAGAAGAGAACTCGGGGTCGAGTTCTTTGAAAGTGGAGGAGAATGATGCAGAAGGTTGAGA